>MU867260.1:22317500-24817500 GCA_033996785.1 Trichosanthes truncata
TAATTAACTTAATTCAATCACTTAATTCCAAATTCCAAAATAACTCCAAATGACAAAATTAGTCGTACCTGAAAACGCGGGGCGTTACAATCTCCCCACCTTAAGAACTTTCGTCCTCGAAAGTCTGTTGTTTGAACAACTCAGGGTACTTGGCTCTAATCTCGTCTTCTCTTTCCCATGTTGCTTCTTCAGTCTTTTGGTTTCTCCATAGCACTTTTACCAAGGCGATATGTCGATTCCTCAGAACTTTCGTCTCTTTAGCCAAGATCCTTACAGGCTTTTCTTCAAACGACAAATCCTCGTTCAACAGTAAGGGCTCTGGACTTAACACATGTGAAGGGTCGCTGACATACTTCCTTAGTAACGACACATGGAACACATTGTGCACTGCTGACAAGGTTGGTGGCAACGCTAGTCTATAAGCAACTGGACCGATGCGCTCCAAAACCTCGTAGGGTCCTATAAACCTAGGGCTAAGCTTTCCCTTCCTACCAAAACGCAAAACCCCTTTCCTTGGTGCCACTCGAAGGAACACATGGTCGCCAACGCTAAACTCTAAATCTCTGCGCCTGGAGTCAGCATAACTTTTCTGTCTACTCTGAGCAGCCTGCATCCTTGCTCTTATTTTCTGAACAGCATCATTAGTCATCTGTACCAACTCAGGACCCAACAAGACCACCAACCTCGTCCCAATGGACTGGTGATCTGCACTTCTTACCGTAAAGGGCCTCATAAGGGGCCATCCCGATGGTCACTTGGTAACTATTGTTGTAGGCAAACTCTATCAAGTGCAAGTATGAATCCCAATTACCTCCAAAGTCTAGCACGCATGCCCGAAGCATATCTTCAAGAACCTGGTTTAGCCGCTCAGTCTGGCCGTCAGTCTGAGGATGAAATGCGGTACTGAAATCTAACTGAGTGCCAAGTGCCTTTTGTAAGCTCTTCCAAAATGTAGAGGTAAAACGAGAGTCCCTGTCAGACACAATCGACACCGGAACTCCATGAAGTCTTACAATTTCCTTTAAGTATAGTTCTGCCCACTTTTCCACTGGATAAGTGGCCTTGCCTTGAATGAAATGAGCAGATTTCGTCAAGCGGTCCACCACCACCCAAATTACGGTGAAACCTTTCACTGTCCTTGGTAGACCGGTAATGAAATCCATAGAAACTTTTTCCCACTTCCAAACAGGGATACTTAAGGGTTGCAATAAACAAGCAGGCCTTTGCCTTAAAGCCTTTACTTGCTGACATGTTAAACATTTACTGACAAATTGAGCAATCTCTCTCTTCATGTTATGCCACCAGTAGTGCTTTTTGAGGTCCTCGTACATCTTGGTGCTGCCAGGATGCATTGAAAAAGGTGTGTTATGTGCTTCCTTCAACAACTCCCTCCTCAAGGAGTAGTCTCTGGGCACACACAATCTACCCTGGTATAACAAGACCAAGTCATTGGAAAGAGTAAAGCTTCCTTGTCCAACCTCGCTTAAGCTTGAGATCAAACTTGGATCCTCTTGTTGGGCATCTATAATTCGTTGTCTTAGACTCGGCACCACTGAAAATCGAGCTAACAATGCTGAGACTGAAGGAGTTAATATTAAGAAAGCGGAAGCAATTTCGGATCTCGAGCACTCAAAGTACATCAATTTAACCAAACAAAAACATGCTCAAAACTGGAAAAAACCAGAAAGTATGAACACATACCTTTGTAGCTCAAATTCTCCAAATTTTTTGCAAATCTTGGATCACCAACACTACTTAGACCACCACTAGAGTCTTCCCTACTATTATCAGCCCTTGGAATGGATTGTGGGATCCTTTGTTAAGAGAATTTTTAGAGAGAAGGAAGAGAGCTCAAGACAGTTTTTTTTTTAAAAAAACTATCAAAGAAATTCACCAAATCCTTTTGTGTTTCATTCCATTTATAGGCACTAATCAAACTTCATTAGGCTTCCTATGGAAGACAACATTTGGCTTCCTATAGAAGACAACACTTGTCTTCCTATGGAAGACAATATTTGGCTTCCTATGGAAGACAACACTTGGTTGGATAGGATTAGTCAAGTTTCAATTAAATCAAAATTAATTTAAAAAAACTTGATTAATTAATTAAACCATTTAATTTAATTAATTTAATTATTTAATTTAATATCAAATATTAATTAAATAATTAGACCAATCCATCTCTTTTATGACCAATCGTTTGTACATGAATCCCTATTCACGTATTAAACCGAACAAATATTTAAATCACATTTAAATATGTTCCTCTCTCTTCCTTGTGGTTTTAATTCATAATTAAATTATAGTACGTTAAGTATATCGCATATAATTAACGTTTACTCCCAAAACCGAATTTGAACAATTCAAATTCTTTTCTCTCAAATTATTCCAAGGCTTAGTCTAAGCTAGTAAGGGGACCTAATGGACCTATAGATCATGAGCTCCAACGATACGAGATTTAACCGGCCAAACTCTTTAGCCTAGCTAATCAACATTCGTTAACCACCGGGACACTCCACTAAAGCCCAGTGGCTGCACTCTCCTCACTGTAGATATATTTCTGTCCACTCGATATAACCATGACTAGTAAGTCGATCCTTCACAGGTCGTTCGTAATTACAGCTGGGTCAAATAAACCGTTTTACCCCTGTAATTACTTCTTGTGCCTTAAGTCCCACTGATCCTCTAATGAACAATTGGTTTGTGGTCCAACCAACAAACCGAATCCCTTTCGGGCCAATGAGAGGGTGGGCCCATTGTTCAAGACCCGGAGTCAGCACTTAAGGGAACAACCTCTCTACTAATCCTTAAAGCAGGTAGGAGTGAATTCCATCTCGCATGACTATGTTCCCAACTATCTATCCGGTCTTATCCCCAAAATGGGAGGCTTATTGAGTCGGCGATCTCGGGCCACTCTCACCCATGCAAATCTAAGGATAATCCCGAATAAACAGTAGTTCATAGCACGCTCAGGATTAAAATCGAGTTACCTAGGTCATCGTATGAATATAGTCAGTTAAAACAGTAAACGGAGTTATAAAGTCTAAGTGACTATTTCGCGGTCCAGTCTTATACAAACTCTTTGCATAGGACGCCCCCACTCGCATGTCTCCACATGAACGATTCAGGATCACATCGTTAGTACTATACAAAGTGGGCTGCGTCCATAGTGTCCCCAGAATAAGGTACCCAGCCTTATCCTTATACTATAGACCATTTTGGCTATTACTCGAACTTGATCCACTTTTATGTCATACATAAAGTTCAAGTATACATACTATAGCCAAGGGTTCTTTGTTCATTGGATTTGAGTTATAGAATACACAATTCACTTTATTCAATAACACATTTACTGAATAAACCTCAATAACATCTGTATAGTAAAATAGAATATACATTCAGTTTACAAAACCACGAGTTTTAGGACACAAAACCCAACAGAGACATCTTCCACTGCCAACTCAACCTCTAAAAGATCCAACTCCTTTAGTAACGGACTCGGGGATGCCACCAAAGATGCCACACTTGCTGCTCTCCTGCTAAGGGCATCTGCCACCACATTAGCTTTGCCGGGATGATAGTTAATCTCACAATCATAATCCTTCACTAACTCCAACCATCTCCTTTGCCTTAGGTTAAGTTCTTTCTGCGTGAAGAAGTACTTCAAACTCTGGTGATCGGTGAAGATTTGGATCTTTTCTCCATAAAGATAATGCCTCCAAATCTTCAAGGCGAACACCACAGCTGCAAGCTCCAGGTCGTGAGTGGGATAATTAAGCTCATGTACCTTTAGTTGACGCGAAGCATAAGCGATAACTGTAAACCCGAGATCTCTCCTAGTAATTTCTTTAAAAAAAAGGGTAATAGGTAAATAAATTAAAAAAAATGTTTAAAACAAAAGAAAGTGGAGAAGTTTTGAGTTTTTAAAAAAAAAAAAAAGGAAGAAAGGACTCCACCACCGCTAACTTTATTTCCCTTTTAAACCCAATCTAAAATCTTTATCCATTATGTCATCATTTATCAAAAGCAGCAGAGTTATTCGTGAGAGAGGGTGAGAGGAAGAAGAAAGGTGTTTTGCTGAAGTTGAAGTTGAAGAAGAAAGGGAAAAGTCCAATTTAAGTTGCATGACACAGTTTGTGATCAATCCCGACTACATCTGATGTTTGGATCATTCTGAGCTCCATAAGAAGTACTAAGAGGTGAGGTTTTATTTCCTTGAAATTTAACACATTTTAGAACAATTTTCGTGAAGGAAGCTCGAGCAAAATCTGATGTTATGTTAATGATTTGTGAAGAGGGAATTGAAGGAATGTTTTTGCTGTCAAATCCGGGGAACCTCTGGTTTTTGGGATGTGCTGATCGGTGGACTTCGAATTAGAAGCTGTATTAGGATGGTTGGAAATATGGTTTAATTTTCTATAACTTTCATGAATAAGTCGTGGTTAGAAATTGACTAGAAGTTGCTTTAAAATTCATGTTAAATTCGGGGTGCAGCAGGGAAACGAGTCTGGAAAGTGCAGAAACCTATTTTGTAGGAAGTGTCTTTCGAGGTATTTACGGACATATCCTTTAGGAATTTCAATTTCATTCCTTCAGATAAGTTTTAGAGGGTTCAAAAAGGAAGAGTTTTGTATAAAGTACATCATCTTTGGCCAAGTAATGGAAAAGTTATGAGTAAGGGAGCTTAGGTATGAAATCTGTGATATGCTGGAATTAGTTAGGGGATATGTTTAATCTTAAGATTGAAGTGCAAGGAATTGTGTTCTAATGCTTGGTTTCTGGTTATTTGGCAGGCCAAGAGGAAATAGGTCAAGTGTACGAGCCGAGGTTCTAACTTTTAACGCTGTGAGTGACAAAACGAATTTCGAAAGTGTATTCTATGCTTGAACTTATGCTTACGAAAATAGAAGACTTTCTAAGAGTAATTTTACTTAAAGACTTTATGTCTCTTGAACACGTATTTATGAGCATATATGGTTTCCTAGAAATGATTTAATTGTTCGTTGTGAGCATATGTTTACTATTTTACCTGAACTAGTGAAAATACCATATACTTCGGGCCAACATGTGTTAGCAAGTAGTGTCAAAGGTTTTCATGTGTTTCTATGAGACCCGAATGAGTAAATGTTTGAGATTCTGAGCCCGAGGCTGTATAGTACCGTGTGCACACAGGTCATTTCCTGTTGTCGACGTTGAGTGTACTCCGTGACAACAATGCTGTCGTGAGTACTGGGAGGGCCCCACTACGACAAAGACGATGGGAGTGCTGGGCGGGCCCCACTACATCGTGGAGTGATTGCTGGATTTCTGGAAGAAGCTATTGTCCTTATAAGTTTATATTTAACGCTTGTCTGCCGACACATATGCTTGTAGTTTGCCAAATGTTATGATTTATGAGATAATTGCTTTAAACCCAGTCACTCACTGAGCTTCCCAGCTCACCCTTTCAATGTTTTCCAACTTTTCAGGTAGAGATCGAGCTCCCGGTGCCTGAGATCCTGCCACAGCCTGCTGGAAGCTCTACGAGTCTGATATTTTTGTATGTGGATGGTGTAGTAAAGCAAGTTTGCTCGTAATGTACATAACTTAATAGGGATGTGTAGTTATGTGCGTGTACAAAGCTAGGGGTCTTGGTTATGTAAATCTTGGTTCGTGATATATTGAGTTGTAGTACCCCTACCCGTTTTGGTTGTTCCACAGGGGTCTTTACCAGAACCGCCCTATATGTATACTTGGTAACGTTTATCAAGTTTCCGCTGTGTTGTGTTTAGACATTTTAAATTCAAGTATAGTATGTTTACCAGGTTTAGCAGGGTCACATGTATCGTTAGGAAGGAAATGATGTCTGTTGGCTTCACGCCATCTTCCGGGCTAAGTTAGCAGGTGGTTTGGGAGGGGGTGTGACAATAACCTTCCCATGTTGCATAAGTACACAGCCCAACCCTTTCCTCGAAGCATCGCTATACACCACTAATCCTTCAGTTTCGTCTGGAATGGTTAACACTGGGGCAGTAGTCAGTCGTCCCTTTAACTCTAGAAAACTCTTCTTGCAGTCCTCACTCCAAGTGAAAGTGGCATTCTTGTGAGTCAACTGAGTTAGGGGTGCTGCCAAACTGGAGAAATTCTGCACAAACTTTCTGTAGTAGCCGGCCAAGCCCAGAAAACTTTGAATTTCAGTCACTGAGGTAGGTCTAGGCCAATCACGAACCGCTTCTACCTTAGCAGGGTCCACTGCAATGCCATCCTTTGTAACTATGTGCCCGAGAAACGCAACTTTATCCAACCAAAACTCGCACTTTGAGAATTTGGCGTAAAGCTCATTGTTCCTCAAAGTTGTCAGGACCCGTTCAAGGTGCTTCTCATGCTGCTCCTTAGTCTTAGAATAAACCAGTATGTCATCTATGAACACTATCACAGACGAGTCTAAAAAGTTCTTGAAAACCCGATTCATGAGATCCATAAAAGCTACAGGAGCATTAGTAAGTCCAAAAGACATCACAGTAAACTCGTAATGTCCGTACCTGGTCCTGAAGGCAGTCTTTGGGATATCGGCCTCATTGATCCTTAACTGATGATAACCTGAACGTAAATCTATCTTCGAGAACACCTTTGATCCTTGAAGCTTATCAAACAGGTCGTCAATACGAGGGAGGGGGTACTTATTCTTCACTGTCACCTTATTCAAATCCCGGTAGTCAATACACAGCCTCAATGATCCATCTTTTTTCTTCACGAACAACACCGGTGCACCACATGGAGACACACTTGGACGAATAAATCCTTTATCCAAGAGTTCTTCCAACTGCGCCTTGAGTTCTTTCAACTCAGCTGGTGCCATTCGATACGGCGCTTTAGATAATGGGTTGTCCCGGGGAAAAGATCTATGCAGAAGTCCACTTCTCGCGCTGGAGGCAACCAAGGGAGATCCTCTGGAAAAACATCTGCAAACTCTTTCACCACGGGTACTGAGTCAATGCTTGGAGATTTCTGGCTAGTATCCACCACACTTGTCAAATATGCCCACGCACCGTGCTGCAAAAGGCATTTGACTTTTAGGGCAGATACAACTTTCGGACTTCCATTCTTCACACCCTTGAACTTGAAACCTTGGCCGGATGGTAACTTGAGGTGAACCTCCTTTTTGGCACAGTCAATGGTAGCTTGGTTAGCAGCCAACCAATCCATTCCCAAGATTACATCGAAGTCTTGCATGTCCAACTTAATTAACCTGGCATCAAGGGTTTGGCCCGCAATAGAAACTTCTCCTCATTTCACTACTTGTTGAGCAAGTAGCACTGAGCCAGACGGTGTAGACACCGACAAAAGGCAACCCAACTGCTCTAGTTCTAGGCTTGCTTGCCGAACGAAAGCCGAGGAAATAAAGGAGTGACTTGACCCTGAGTCAAACAACACGAAAGCAGGAACACTAAAAACCAAGATAGTTCCTGAATTAAAGAATTACAAGACATAAGGTGGCAGAAGACAACAAATAAAAGATCTAAATCAGGAGTAAGCATACCTGTAACAACTGCTTCGGTCTCTTCAGCATCCTCTCTGGTGAGCGCAAAAACACAGGCCTTCTGCTTGCCCTCCTGTGTTGGGGCTGGAGGAGCCTTAGGAGCTGGCTTCTGAGCATTGAGCACCTCCTTGTTCGGGCATTCTCTCGAAAAGTGGCCTTCCTTGCCACACTTAAAACACACTTTCTCACCTGTCCAGCACTGACCGATATGGCGCCTGCCGCACGAGCTGCACAAAGGGAGGCTAGGAATTGGCTTTCGAGGCTGGTGACTGAAGGCTTTGGGAGGCTGACTAGCTGCTGAAGGAGGAGGCTTCCTCTTAACTCCTGAGGTTGAACCAACCTCCCAACGGGGTTGCACTTTCTTAGCCACATGCTTGTCCATTATTAGCGCGCTTCTAAGTGCTGCTGCGAAAGTTGTGGGTTCCTTTATAGCTACAGAACCTCTGATTTCTTCCCGTAAGCCTCTTATAAACCTCTTTATCTTCCGTTCCGGGGTGTTGACCAACTCCGACGCAAAACGTGAGAGCTCTGTGAACTTTCTTTCGTATTGAACCACTGACATGTCTCCTTGTGTCAGGTGGAGGAACTCGGTTTCTTTGTCGTCCTTCACGGTGTCAGGAAAGTAGTACTAAAAAAGAAGATCCTTGAACCTCGCCCAGGTGACGGGCTCATTCGCATGATCCTCAGAAGCTTCAATGGACTTCCACCAAACTCGCGCCTCATCACGAAGCATGAAAACTGCCCCTCGAACCTTTTGGTGATCGCCGCAGTTGAGGTAATCGAACATTGCTTCCAGCTCGTCGATCCATCGTTCCACTGCCATGACATCCTCTGACCGTCCGTCGAAGGTAAGAGGCCCATATCTCTTAAAGTCTCTGATGAATTGGGCTTCATCCTGCAGATTTGGAGCCCAGTTTTGGTTGCGAGGTTGCCTATCATTCCTCTGGGCCATGTTGTCGAATAGAGTTTGGAGGGCCTCGGCCGTGAGGAGTACGGGCGGGGCTGCAGGAGGAACAGGCTGGTTTGCTTCCTCTAGAGCAGGTGGATTGACTTCCTCTGCGATACTTGCTTCGTCCTCGAGCCTACCCACTCGAGTCCTCGGTCGACCACGTCGTGGAGGCATAGTCTAGGTGAAGGCACAAAACACACCATAAACACACAATTAACAACTACTTAGTTAGCTCCAATATCTTATGCCTACTAGCAAGCAACACACAGAAGGTAAGCACAAACTATCTAGTTTACTATGGGAGCATCCTATGCCTACTAACAACCAATCTTCAGACAATAGGCAGTCAAAGCATATAAATCATGATAAGCAATCAAGTCATACGATATTTACACAACGAACAATCCAAGCAGCTCAATCTCAAACAACATAGGTCAACATACCTGGTGATGGAGAGGAGAACGAGAAGGACCATTAGCTCTTGAAAGAAAATCCACAAGGGATTGAAGAGGAAGAGGTCTAAAGAGAATTCTCTAATTCTCTATTGAGGAGATGTGTGTTATATCTAATGGATCAACCCAATGGTCCTATTTATAGAGACCAAGGGTAAATCTTTGTCATGATTAAAATATTATATTTTAGTATCTAATATATTAAAATATATCTTATACTTATTTAAATCTCATTCAAATCTCCTACGATATTTATTTATTTGAATCTTATTCAAATTTTATAAATATATTTTATTTAATGTATCAAATATACATTAATTATTTTAATATTTAATGTATCAAATACAATAAATATATTTTTCTCTTTTATATTTAATATATCAAATATATTAAATATTAATTTGAACACTTCAAATTAATATTAATTTGAACATTTCAAAATTTTCTTTCAACTAAATTGAACTTTTTGTGTTACTATGAGCTAGCAAGGGGACCTTATGGACCTATAGATTATAAGCTCAAACGATACAAAATTAATTAATTAAACTCTTTAATTAATTAATTTTCATTCATTAACTATATGTTACTCCACTATAGACCTAGAGTTGCACTTTTACGCACTGTAAGACAAGTTGTGTCCATAGATATAATCATTACATGCAAGTCGATCCTTCACGAGTTGTTCGTAATTACAGCTGGGTCAAAAGTATGTTTTACCCCTATAATTACATATTGCACCTTAAGTACCATTGATTATCTAATGAACAACATGTTTATAATTTAATTATAAACTAAGTCCCTCTCGAGCCAGTGAGAGGGTGGGGCCCCACTATTCAAATCCCGAAATCAGCACTTAAGGGAACTACTCATCTACTTACCCTATATGGGAAGGAGTGAATTCCATCTTGTGAGATTATGTTCCCAGCTCCCTATTTGGTCAAGTCTCCCAAAATAGTAGGCATATTGAATCGGCTAACAAAGTCACTCTCACCCATGCAAATCAAAGGACAAGCCCTCACAGGCAGGAGTTCATAACTCACTTAGGATTAAGATCGAATCGCATATGATCATCCTGATGAAATATTAATCTTCTCAATTAACGGATTTATAAAGAGAGATCAAATATTTCTTGGTCCAGTTTTATACAAACTCATTGTATAAGATACCCCCACTCACATATCTCCAAATGAACAATTTGGATCAAATCATTTGTAACAATTACAAAGTAGGTCGTATCAATAGTGTTACTAGGATAAGGCACCCAACCTTATCCATATACTATGATGTTGGCTTTTTGGCCATTAATCTCAAACTAATTAATTTTAATTAATTAATTAATTGATATTTTGATGATAACAAATCTGCTATTAATTACTAATAATTTTAGTATTTTGAAGTGTCCATATCGTAGAGCTCGGAATAACGATTTCAACTCCTATTGAATTACTCAAATCGAAGTTAAAATGAAGAAGTTATGGTCAAAACAATTCTGAACGAAAAATTCCCGACGCGATGATGTGGCGGCCAAATCAGCAATATGGACCAATTAGAGGATGACATGTGGAGCTATGGAAAAATGACATGTGGTGGATGTTTAGTTGTTTTTAAAATAAAAGAAAAATATTATATTATATTTTTACATAAGTTACCTTTTAACTTATTTATAAAAATTAAAAATTGAAAAAAATATTATATATATTATTATGCATATAGCCGTTGGTCATTTGTCTTAAAAAAATAATAATAAAATAATATTTAAAAAAAAAAATCTTATATGACCGTTGGTCTCTCTCTCTCTCTCTTTCATTCTCACACACACACTACACAACAAATCAAACAACCTCTTACACACTCACTATTCTCTTACACACTTACTATTTTCTTACACATTTCAAATCATCTTACACCCCACTATCTCTTATTTTATTATTATTATTATTATATTAATATATTTACCTTTTAATCTCCACCATTCAATTCTATTTGATAAATCCAATGGTCCAAATTAAATCTTGATTTTTTATTCAATTTCCTTCTCTATAAATACCATATTTTTCTCCCATTTTCAAACAACACAAGCATTCCATAATTTTCATCCTTCATATTCTAAAAGTTTCTATTGTTGCTCTCTCCAAGCTCTCTATCTTTTTTATCTTTTATTGAGAGAAAATTATTGTATTGTGAGGATTTTGTTTGTGTGAGCTTTGATTTGTATATCTACTCTTTGAGAGAGTTTTTCCATCTCGATCTTCAATTTCTAATCATTGTAAGAGTTTGCTCTTGAACTCAAAAAAAAAAAGGAGCGGTGTAACGGTTTGATCCAAACCCGTAGAAAGGATCGAGTTTGCTCTTGAACTCGTAAAAAGAGCGGTGTAGCGGTTGGGCTCTAATCCGTGGAAAGAGTCGGTGAAATTTTTATCCAAATTCCCAAGAGGAGCTTGGGGAGTGGAGTAGGCCGGGTTGTGCCGAACCACTATAAATTTACGGTGTCAATTTTTCTATCCCTATCTTATTTCATTTTTACAATTAATTTGTTATTATATTATATTGCATAAAATTAAGTGTTCTTGGATGTCTATCTTGGTTGGTATAATTTTACTTTTACATATTCTTTACCAATCTTGTTTTTAGAATTAAATAGGGTGTTTGAAACTGTTAATGTTAAATTTATTGTTTAATTTGAGGTGAATTTATTTGCATGATTTCTTGTTTAAATTAATTGTTGCAAAAAGTGTGTTAATTTGTTTAATTGGGCCCACATTAGGAAAAAGTTTTATAAAGTTTAGAAAAACCCTATTCACCCCCCCTCTAGGGTTGCCATACCGATCCTACATATGACCCTTTAGGTTATTTCTTGAACATGATCCTCCCATATGTCAACAACATAGTGTTCAAGATTACACTAATAACCTTGGATTTTTCATATAATGGATAATATTATATTGCAAATAAAATAATCAAAATTATTATTAATTATTAATTACGAGACATTAGGACATAAATCCCAACAATCTCCTAAATGCACTAAAGCCGACGAGACATGTATCATAGGGCATACTCTATACCCAACATATTCTCCCAGTTGCCTAGCAAAGATGAGGCATGTCTTGTAATCCTAGACATTCTTGGTGACTCTCAAACACTTTAGCCTAGAGAGTCTCTTTATATAGATCCCAAGGACTGTCGTTAAAAACCATCTTGGTCAATACCATGATGCTTTCTCTCTCTCGATATGATTTCCTATATATTGGTGTTTTTTAATTTCCTTAATATTAGTCTTTGCACCACTATTATCATAATAAAGATAATAGACTAAATCATATTGATTGGCTTTTTGCTACACGCAAGTGCACGTGATCGAAGTAATAAGAAACTGGAGGTATTCTAGAGTATCGTACCCAAGGGAATGAGTTTTAATAAAATGAATTTTAGATGGCACAAAATCGTTGACAATTTGCAACTTAAAGTAACCGTGGGTAAAAATGATTTGTGAGGTGTATTGACTAAAATAAAAGTGTTTGAAAAGTCAATGGAATTGAGAAAGGGATTCAAGATGCTAATGCCCATTTGGAAAGAAATGCAACAAGAATGCAATTGTAATTGTAGCTAACTCAAGAATTAAGTAAACCGAATTCAACTCCTATTCGACCTTCTATGAAGTATCTTTAGGAGGCTAAGTGATTAAACCTATATTTCTATGGCTAATCTAACTTAGATATATCCGCGCACAATTGTAGTGGTTTTGGAGTCTTGCCCTATGTCTAGGGTCGATGTTTCGGACTTATGTCTAAGCATTTTCCTCCATTGCTTTTGCGACATCCGATTCCCTTAACCCTTTCGGTATTAAGTTTAGCTTGGCAAGCAACACTAGATGGTCAACTAGGGTTTGCCCAACATTAATTTCACCAAAAGCAAACAATAGTTCAAGAATTAGATAGATTGTTTTTACTCTCGAGCTTTACATTTTTCCTCTAGGGCATTCACAAACTTGAATCCCAAAGAAAAATTAGCTCATCATAATAAAATTAACAAAAACAGTAAGCTAAAATTAAAGTAATTCATTGGTAGAAAAGAAAATTTGGAAATAAACTAAAGAATTCTTGCAAGCAAACTTGTATGGAAAATCTATTCTACCAAAAGAATGCTCTGAAGCAAAATAGAAGACTTTCTAACTTTATTAAAATGCTAGAAAGAAGATACAATCAGTAGCTAACTTTAAATAAAAAAATAGAAACAAAAAATCAGAAAATAAAAGTAAAAAACAACATTGCCGTTCATGAAGAAAACCCAACAATGAAATGAAGATCTTCCTCCCAAATCGAGCTCAATCGAACAAGGATTTGTTCATAACCAATGCCAACTCTTATTGTGATGAGATTGAGGAAGAGATTCGGGACTGAGATGTAGCAAAAATGAATACAAAACAGCAACTACAAAACTAAAAATGAAAATTGCAGAAATGGGCGTGAGAAGAAAAACCCAGCCGTGTTTTGCTTCATTTTCCCCATTTTTATAGGCATTGAAGGCTAGGGTTTCCATATAAATCATCCTCAATCCATGGGCTAACCTCTAGGAATCAAATTGGGATGAGAATCTTCCAAAATTGTGCAGAAAATCCATAAATCGCGTGATTCCCATCATTTTCGCACTTCCAGATTTTTTGCAGAAATGCAATTGCATTTCTGTTGCATTGTTTTCCAGATCTGCCAGAATTGCAAATGCAATGCAATTGCATTTTTGTTGCATTCTTCAAATTCCTACACAACAACATCAAGTAAGTGTGGTTTTTATTTTCTTTTGCTTTCTTTTCTTCACTTACTTTTCCAACAATAATTCAATTTAAATCAACTTTTTGCTAGCCTTTTTATTTAATAACACACCTAAAATAGCAAGAACAACTAAGTATAAAGGAAAAATAATTCTTATAAATGAGAATTATCACACCCCCAAACTTGAGTTATTTCTTGTCCTCAAGCAATCAAAATCACAGCATTCAGATATGAATTTCAACAACTAACCCAAGTTCTTGACAAAACAAATATCCTCTCAGGAGACATCTCAAGCTCATAACACATGTTTATCATAACCAACTTTAATCTCACTTTGGTCTTGACCTTAGCACTTTTCACTCAAACTTCCCTAGAATTGTATCCCTATTCTTCTAGTTTCATCTTGCTTGCTTTCTACATAGGTCATCTTTTGAGAAACAACTTGACTAAACAAAAGAAAAACTCCCCCAAACTTATTTCTTTTTAATGCCAAGCTATTCAAACTTTTTTTAAAATTTTTATTTTTATTTTTAGAGGAGGTTTCCTAGTCAATTGTACCTTCGTTCCAACTTACCGACACTTTGTGGTGAAGGTAGTTGACTACGAGCACACATCACTATTTGAAACCGTTTTTAACCTACTCATTTCCTGAATCAACCTTTCATGTAGAGGAAATCATGGGTGTCATGACTTTCCCTGGTTACTCGGTTAAGTCTTGGAAAGATGAGTATCCCTCTAATAATTTTTTTTAGGCGCCATTTTTTTTTTTGAACTTGGCAGCATTCATACAACAACTCATAATATGTCTACAGTTCATGAATTGTAAAAAATGAATATATAACGATGTGGGGACAACAAAAGTAACGTAAGATGTCTATCCCCCCGAACTTAAGATGCGGCAATGTCCACATTGACTAGTTTTGCTCTTGGGCGGTTGAGATGACCATGCATATTAACAATCTTACTAACCCTAAAATTATAGAAACACAAGCTAGGGTGAATGGGTGGTGAGGTGCTAGGGAAAATAAAGAAGTTATAAAGTTGGGTGGATAACTGAGAAGTATTTAATGAGTCGAGCCTATGCCAAATATCATCATCAAGGATTTTTAAACTTTGAGACATATTTGGGAGACATACAAAAACAAGAGATCAAACTTAATTGACACTGAAATTCAAACAACTTGGTAGTCAATCAAAACAGCATGCCAAAATTCAAGGAACAAAGACAAGCACAAAAATTTAAGACAATAACATCACAATCTAACTATTACAAACTTGATGAGTAAAATTTTAGGTGCAAAGAATAACTCCCTTAATCATTGGAGGCTGAATCATCATCGTCTTGGCATGTTGGATGTTTTGTTTCATTTTGCAATTGCATTTCATTTGCATTCTTGCCCTCGGCTTCGCCTCATTTTTTTGCTAATGCAATTGTGTTGCAATTGCAATTCCCTTTGATTGGCATTTGATTTTTTCTTCTCCTTTTCATCTAAACTCAAAAGTGAATTGTTAAAAAGTTCACACAAGCCTTCAACTTTGTCATCTAACATGAAAATTTTGGCTTCAATTAAGTCCTTGTAAAGGTTAAGTCATCTCATAACTCTTCCACTACGATGAGGCTTATCCAATTCATGACTAGGATTCATTTGACGTTCAAATTGTTGGGATTTATGCTCTAAAGCCTCGTAATTAATAATTTATTTAATAATGAATAATAATTTTGATTATTTTATTTGCAATATAATATTATCCATTATATGAAAAATCCAAGGTTATTAGTGTAATCTTGAACAGTATGTGGTTGACATACGAGAGGATCATGTTCAAGAAATAACCTAAAGGGTCATAGTATATGGATAAGGTTGGGTGCCTTATCCTGGTAACACTATTGATACGGCCCACTTTGTAATAGTTACAAATGATTTGATCCAAATCATTCATGTGGAGACATGTGAGTGGGGGTATCTTATACAATGAGTTTGTATAAGACTGGACCACGAAATATTTAATCTCTCTTTATAAATCCGTTAATTGAGAAGATTAATATTTCATCAGGATTATCATATGCGACTCGATCTTAATCCTGAGTGAGTTATGAACTCCTGCCTGTGAGGGCTTGTCCTTTGATTTGCATGGGTGAGAGTGGCTTTTGTAGCCGATTCAATATGTCTACCATTTTAGGGACTTGACCAAATAGGGAGCTGGGAACATAATCTCACAAGATGGAATTCACTCCTTCCCATATAGGGTAAGTAGAGGAGTAGTTCCCTTAAGTGCTGATTTCGGGACTTGAACAATGGGACCCCACCCTCTCATTGGCCCTAGAGGGACTTAGTTTATAATTAGATTATAAACATATTGTTCATTAGAGAATCAGTGGTACTTAAGGTGCAAGATGTAATTATAGGGGTAAAACAGACTTTTGACCCAGCTGTAATGAAGAACAACTCGTGAAGGATCGACTTGCATGTAATGATTATATCTATGGACACAACTTGTCCTACAGTGCATAAGAGTGCAACTCTAGGTCTATAGTGGAGTGACATATAATTAATGAATGAAAATTAATTAATTAAAGAGTTTAATTAATTAATTTTGTATCATTGGAGCTTATAATCTGTAGGTCCATAAGGTCCCCTTACTAGCTCATAGTAACACTGAAAGATCAATTTAGTTGAAAGAAAAATGTTCAAATGTTCAAATTTAATATTTAATTTGAAGTGTTCAAATTAATATTTAATATATTAGATATATTAAATATAAAAGAGGAAAATATATTTATTGTATTTGATACATTAAATATTAAAATAATTAATGTATATTTGATATATTAAATAAAAGATATTTATAGAATTTGAATAAGATTCAAATAAATAAATATCGTAGGAGATTTGAATGAGATTCAAATAAATACAAAATATATTTTAATATATTAGATATTAAAATATAATATTTTAATTATGGCAAAGATTTTCCCTTGGTCACTATAAATAGGACCCTTGGGTTGAGCCATTCTGTACAACACACATCTCCTCAATAGAGAGAATTAGAGAATTCTCTCTAGACCTCTTTCTCTCCAATCCCTTGAGGATTTTCTTTCAAGAGGCTCCCACAGCCTTAGTCCTGTGTTCGAGTCATAGCTAGGAAGACTTTGTGGAAAAGATAAAGATCCACCAGAATATTCTCCATAATATTATTTTCAAAGTATTTATTGCTTAACCTTTGTATTTTAGTTTAATTCTAAATAAATCAAAGACGATTCCTATGCTTCCGCTGTGGGTTTAATTCGATTATTCCCTTCAATTGGTATCAGAGCGGTCTTTGAATTTTTATTTAGAATTAAAGTTCTACATCGTGGGTATTTTAATTTCATGAATGAGATATGTGGTGGTTTGCAAGTTGATTGTTTAGGTACATTTGGCATTAGATTTTGATTTGATTAGATCAAATGTGAATCCATAAAGATTATGGTCTATTGTATTTTTTACTTTTAATCTTTGTATACACACGTCGGCTGCCATTAAAGTCAATATTTTTTTATCGTGATTGAAAATGCAGAACAACAAACGATGGTAAAATTCTTTAATTAAAAGTCGGTGTGGAGCACAAGGTTGGAGATGGGAGTTTCCGGCGATGAACCAATCAATGGGATTGAAGCTTTAAATGTGATTCTGTAAGTAATTTGGAGGGTAGTAACACAATTAAAGGCCCAATGGACCTTTATGATTATAATTGATAATCATGTATCCATGTGTAAGGTAGTTCATATATAGGTTCACTACTTGCGTGAGGTAGCTCATGTGTGGCTTCATGGTTTCATGAAGTAAATTATTTTTTCTAATTTTTTTTCTTCATGTGAGTGTGTGTGAACACAAATACCTTGCAATCAGCCTTTATGAAGCAGTAGAATTTTTTTTTCTTCATATGAACACAAGCAAGCAATGTGAATACACATGGTTGTTTTGAAAATCCTTGCAATACACATGGAGGAATGGCCGGTAATAGGATTGGATTCCATTTGCAGCAGCTGGTACTTGAACTCAAATTTGGGGCTTTCTTAACCTAAATTTGGAATGGTCAAAATAAGGAAGATATTGAAGACCAAGATATGTCTTGGATTTAAATTATTGTAATTTAAATTATTTTCAATTTCTTAGGATATGCCGGTCAATTTTGCTATGCATGAGATGTATGTTTTAAATTATTTGATTGCATAAAGTATGTCATTTAGATTAAAATTCCCACCATAGGTTAAGCATGATCATGCATTTTATCTTATTTTTAATATAATTGTTATATTTAAAATTTTTTATTAGGTTGTTTTCTAATAGAGATAAGATGTTTTCCTAATTAGTTTATATTTTCCATATCTTTGACTATAATTGTTATATTTAAAAATTGATTGGAAAATTTAATTAGGATATTTGCTCTCTTAAATGGAATGCATGTTGACCTAATAATATTAGGATTTCCATTTATTAAAGATATTCTTGATTATTATTTAAAATAGTTTAAATTTAGTTCATTTATTTATTTCTAATTGGATTAGAATTTAGTATAATCTTTTAATATAGTTTTAAAGGGTTTAAAATGGTAGAATTTTAAGATTATCCTCCAAGTGAATTATTTTTTTTAATATGATTAAAAACATTTATTTATAAATTCACTTATATTCAATAATCTAATAATCAATAGTTAATTAAAGATTAATGAATTTGAAAATAAAAATTGACTATAAGGGAACTATGTCTATGGAAGGTTCTGTCTAGACTGGAGTATTTAAGCTGACCGAAAGGGAACACTTCTAACTGGGAACCAACCTGGGAGTTGAATTAGTCAAATTTTATTTATTTTCACTAAGCATGCTCATAATGTTATTATTATTTTTTAAATAGTTTAAAAACTTAGTAATTCATATTAAAATCAATCTAACAACATAAGAGTTATAAAAGATAGATTGAGGAACTTAGATAAATGAGATTAGCCTAATTTTTCTAAGTAAGAGAAAACCCTATTTCAAAATAGTAAGTGGGAGAAGGAAATGTGTCAACATATCCTACGGTCTCCATCATTGGTTCACATCGTGAGATTCATGCAGGGCCTCGTGGCGGCTTTTGGACCGTCCCCCTACGGAAGGTGTTTGCATGAGTCAATATCAGGGTGAACTCCTGAGAAGGATAGGATTGTAGTTTTGTTTCCAATACTTGACCTACTCGACGGCGACACTTGTTGGGATAAAACTACGGGATCTAAAATTATGGGTCACACTTACAAATGACTCATTAAAGTTGTTAATGATGTCTTTGACCAAACTAATGGTAACTAAATATTATAGGAATAAGAGTTATTCTGGTATAATATTTGGTTGAGATTGTCTCAGTTTAGTGAAGGAATACTTGACCTACCCTACGGCGGCACTTGTTCTAACTCACTAAAGTACCATAGCATTAGAAATTATTTATAGGGTTCATTTTTTCAAATTGTTTGATTTCTATGCTAAAATTGAATGGATAATTATTTGCATGATGTTAAATTATATATTTTATATATTTCAATATTATGTCAGTTTCTCTCATAATTTTTAATTTTATTACTGATAAGTTATAATTGAGAAATTTTATTACTTGGAAAAGTAACATTAACACTATAATGGTAGTGTAAAATTTTGAATTTGTCTTTATTGGGAAATGTTCTAAAAACCTGTTGCTAATGCTATTCGAATTGTTCATGAAGCACATGATTAATGAATCAAAAGTAAACGAGATAGCATGTACGTATTCTCCTAGTTGACATGTTAGATGTCAAATTTAGAAGATAAATAAAATGACAACAACATATGAGATGTTGAAGTCAACATAAGCTAAATTTAGAAAGTTGTCTAAATGATCTCAAACTAAGTATTACAAAAATCCAAGTAAAGAAACCAAATGATTGAAGCTATATAAAAGGAAATAGTTCCTAAATTAGCTAGGACAGTCATAATAAGAGGAATTTTTGAAATACCTCTAGGAAGAAAAATATAAATGAAAGTAAATTTGATTTACTAGATTTTTGGTGGAATATACATAATGTCACCTAGATAGTCAATATAAGATCTACTATCAAGATTTATTTTTCATTACATTTAAAATGTAATTCTTGAAAAATACTTAACATGTAGAATAGTTTCTACAAGTTAGCATCAAGAAGCCTATCTCAGTTAGTGTAGTGGGAGACATTAAGATGTCATTAAGTAAAAATTGTTACATAATGCTGAATATGGTGTTTTTAGTAACCATAAGAGAAATTCAATTTCTCGAACTTTATTACAAAAATGTTCATATCGTATGAATTACTTTGAAGTATGAAAGTTATATATATTTTCAAAATTGTTTCAAAATACATTCAGCTGAAAATAAGAACAATTTGTATATGTTAAAAATGTTGGCATATACTATACTACAAAATACTGAGATATGCAGGATTATATAATCCAAAATAGAAAGACATTGTTTTCTCCTAAAAGATGATACTTGACTTTTGCTATTAAGGTTGATTAACATCAACTTGAATAGAATGAAAAGACTAGTAAAAGGTAATTCTCTAAAAAGTTAGTTAATTACTTTACCTGTCTGTAGATCTTGCCTTTCATGCAAGATAATCATTGGGCCTTTATTAGATAGGGCTAGAACGCCAAAGAATACTTTGGGCTTACATATTCTGGCCCATGTGGTATGGTGAATGTAAAGGTCAAATAAAGTCATGAATATTTTTTCACTCTAGTTGATGATCATTCAAGGTACAAGTATCTTTACCTAATACAACATAAGTCTAAATTTTTGAAAAGTTCAAGAAAATTAAGACTAGAGTTTAAAAAAAAAAAATCGATTAGGTAATTCAATCTATCAAAATATTATGATAAGATCATAATAGAAAGTACATGAACCTTACCTACTAAAACTAATTGATAGAAAATGGGTTTTTATCCTAATTATCTTAATACCAAGTGCAATTTTGTGAAAATGTGCTGCAAGAGGAGAAACAAGACCTTGTTAGACATGGTCACATCAGTAATGAGTTACACATCATTACCATACTCTGGTTAGGAAATGCAATAGAGATTGCATGGTGAACATGATTCCCTCTAAAAGTGTCTACGAGACAATTTTAAAGATTATAGAAGAGTAGTAAAGCTGGTTTACAACACTTCACGAATTGGGAATGTTAAGCTCACGTGTTGAACACAAGCCTAAAAAGCTTGTATATGTTCAAAGATAAGTCTAAGTGTAGGCCACCCCTAAGGAGTATAAAGTGATCTTTTATGTAGTCCTAAAACGAATAAGGTATTTGCAAGACAAATATCAATTTTATAAGAAATGTCAAATAAAAGACTACAAACTTTTAATAAGGTGAGATAGTGTTAATAAATTGGTTCCAAGTGAAGCCACTAAATAGTTAACAAAAGTTGTTAACAATTTTATTACATTTGAAAGTCAAATGGATCCTAGTCATGAATTGGATAAGCCTCATCGTAGTGGGAGAGTTATGAGATGACTCAACCTTTACAAGGACTTAATTGAAGCCCAAATTTTCATGTTAGATGATAAAGTTGAAGGCTTATTACCTGCAAAGTGAGACTAATGGCAAAGGGTTAAACCTAATAAGAGAAAGTAGACTGCGAGTAAATTTTCTCACTTGTTGCCATACTGAAGTCTGTAAGCATTATATAATTCACTGTTGCATATGTGATATAAAAAAAATGTTTAGAATTCTTTTATGAAAAGAAATCTTAGATAATGCATCTACACAAATCAATCAGATATGTTTATTTTCACAGATCAAAAGCAAAAGGTTTGCGAAATAGTAGAGGTTCATTTATGAAATGAATTTTACTATTAGATCTGTGAATATAAGGTTTGATAAAAGTATCAAAATCTATGACTTTGGATAAATATTAATGAAGCTTGTATAGACAAGAAAATCATTAATTGCTTAGTGGATTTTTCTCATGTTTTATGTTGGTGATATTTTTACCCATTATGAATAATGTAAGATGTCTAACATAAAACGTTGATTAAGTAACCAATTTCAAATAAGTGATTTGAATGACTCAGTATATTTTAAATGTCCAAAATGAAGATTTTAAGGACAAAATGTTAACTTTGTCTCAAACAGCTTATATTAACAAAATTGTTGTCAAATATTTGATTTTTATGTCTAAGAAAGTGTATCTTAAGACACCTCAAATGTTGAGAGTATATGATATGCATAAATGAGACTAAACATTTAATATACAATTGGTTAACATATATCAGTTAAACGAATGGTATGTCCATTGTGTAGAAAATTAAAAACTTTCTCAAATTATCTATGGATGATGAGAAATTTTTGTGTATGGAGTTAAAGATTTGATCTTTACAAGATACACTGGTTCTTACAAAGATTTAGGAAATCTATGTAAAGATAAATTTTACCCTAGGTGGTGGAGTATGGTATATAAGTTAAATGGTTTTGCTTATGAAGTAACAAAAGGACTTGTATGACTCAAATAGTTCCTTGAAAATCTGAAAGGTGTTTCAGATATGATTTAGTCTATCCTTTTTATTATGATAATAGTGGTGTAAAGACTAATATTAAAGAAAATAGAAAACACCAACGTATAGGGAATCATATCGAGAGAGAGAAAGCATCATGGTAGTGACCAAGATGGTTTTTAATGACAGACGTTTAGATCTATATAAAAAGACTCTCCATGCTAAAGTGTTTAAGGGTCACCTAGAATGTCTAGGATTACGAGACATGCCTCGTCTTCGCTAGGGCAAGTGGGAGAACATGTTGGGTATAGAGTATGCCCTAGGATACATGTCTCGCCGGCTTTAGTGCAAGTGGGAGATTGTTGGGATATATGCCCTAAAGCCTCGTAATTAATAATTTATTTAATAATGAATAATAATTTTGATTATTTTATTTGCAATATAATATTATCCATTATATGAAAAATCCAAGGTTATTAGTGTAATCTTGAACAGTATGTGGTTGACATACGAGAGGATCATGTTCAAGAAATAACCTAAAGGGTCATAGTATATGGATAAGGTTGGGTGCCTTATCCTAGTAACACTATTGATACGGCCCACTTTGTAATAGTTACAAATGATTTGATCCAAATCATTCATGTGGAGACATGTGAGTGGGGGTATCTTATACAATGAGTTTGTATAAGACTGGACCACGAAATATCTAATCTCTCTTTATAAATCCGTTAATTGAGAAGATTAATATTTCATCAGGATTATCATATGTGACTCGATCTTAATCCTTAGTGAGTTATGAACTCCTGCCTGTGAGGGCTTGTCCTTTGATTTGCATGGGTGAGAGTGACTTTTGTAGCCGATTCAATATGCCTACCATTTTGGGGACTTGACCAAATAGAGAGCTGGGAACATAATCTCACAAGATGGAATTCACTCCTTCCCATATAGGGTAAGTAGATGAGTAGTTCCCTTAAGTGCTGATTTCGGGACTTGAACAATGGGGCCCCACCCTCTCATTGGCCCGAGAGGGACTTAGTTTATAATTAGATTATAAACATATTGTTCATTAGAGGATCAGTGGTACTTAAGGTGCAAGATGTAATTATAGGGGTAAAACGGACTTTTGACCCAACTGTAATTACGAACAACTCGTGAAGGGTCGACTTGCATGTAATGATTATATCTATGGACACAACTTGTCCTACAGTGCATAAGAGTGCAACTCTAGGTCTATAGTAGAGTGACATATAGTTAATGAATGAAAATTAATTAATTAAAGAGTTTAATTAATTAATTTTGTATCATTGGAGCTTATAATCTGTAGGTCCATAAGGTCCCCTTACTAGCTCATAGTAACACTAAAAGATCAATTTAGTTGAAAGAAAAATGTTCAAATGTTCAAATTTAATATTTAATTTGAAGTGTTCAAATTAATATTTAATATATTAGATATATTAAATATAAAAGAGGAAAATATATTTATTGTATTTGATACATTAAATATTAAAATAATTAATGTATATTTGATATATTAAATAAAAGATATTTATAGAATTTGAATAAGATTCAAATAAATAAATATCGTAGGAGATTTGAATGAGATTCAAATAAATACAAAATATATTTTAATATATTAGATATTAAAATATAATATTTTAATTATGGCAAAGATTTTCCCTTGGTCACTATAAATAGGACCCTTGGGTTGAGTCATTCTGTACAACACACATCTCCTCAATAGAGAGAATTAGAGAATTCTCTCTAGACCTCTTTCTCTCCAATCCCTTGGGGATTTTTTTTCAAGAGGCTCCCACAAGCCTTAGTCCTGTGTTCGAGTCATAGCTAGGAAGACTTTGTGGAAAAGATAAAGATCCGCCAGAATATTCTCCATAATATTATTTTCAATGTATTTATTGCTTAACCTTTTTATTTTAGTTTAATTCTAAATAAATCAAAGACGATTCCTATGCTTCTGTTGTGGGTTTAATTCGATTATTCCCTTCACAAATGTAATTAAATTGTTAACTATTCAATGGCTTCACTTGTAACCAATTTATTAACAATATCTCACCTTATTAAAGGCTTGTAGTCTTTTATTTGACATTCCTTATAAAATTGATATTTGTCATACAAATACCTTATTCGTTTTAGGACTAGATAAAAGATCATCTTGTACTCCTTAGGGGTGGTTAATAAAGAGCTTGTCAACGGCTCTATCAAATATATTTATAAACCTAAACCTCTAAAATTTGCAATAATAGTGGCCAGAGTCGATCAGAGGGATTGAATTTCTTAATTCATTTAAGTACCGTAATTACTCTTATTTAACTTTATTTAGAGAAAGAAATCAAATGCAAACAAGCTAAACTAAAGAGTTAATCTAGAAAGCAAAATATAAATGGAGACACAATTGGAGAGAAATATCTTAGGTAATCAATTTCACCAATTAGACTTATAACGAAAACTACCAATATTTGTCATGCAAATATTCCATAAGCCAAAAAGTGAGAGTGTTAACTGACTATTTCAAGCACAATTAACTCCCATGCAATGTTATAAACCTAATATCTCTATCTAGATTTTAATAGCATGCAAGGCATTCGGCAACTTCTTTTAAAGGCTTCTAAGAGAATTCTCCACTTTCATGCAAAAATTTACAAATAGTCATGTAATTAAGTTCTAGCCTAAACCAAACTTTTTCAAGCACAAATTTAGACCAATAAAATAAATATCCATGATCAAGAGATTATAAGCATTAAATACATAAAAGCATGAATGAAACAAAAGCATTCAATCAAGATATTTGATCAATTAAAACCTCAAGTCTAATAGCAATTAATTCAATTAATATAAATATCCCAAGTATTAGGAACATAGATACTTAAATTCATACAATTACACCTCTAAGTTCTTAATTTATAGCCACAAAACAGAAACTAAAACTAAAGGAAAGGAAGAAATTAGCAAACGATAGTAGATCCTGCGTTCCTGTCGTGATCTCCATGTCCTTCGAGCTCTGGATCTTCAAAAATGCTCCACAAACACTCTCAATTGCTCTCTAAACCCCTCAATTTTAGCTTGGAATCGTCAATAGGGCTAAAACCCTCGAATTGGCCTCCAAAATGGCACCCTAAAATGATGCTTATATAAAAAAATTGCGAGGCAACGTTGAGACGTTGTATGTAGCGTCTCAAAGCTACAAGAAAATTGGTTTCCGTGCGTTCTGAGTGAAAAATAGCGTTTTTGCATTTATCGTAGCGTCGAGATGATGTGAACAGCGTCGCGACACTACCCTGCAGACAACACTAGTCATTTTTGCTATATCTCTTCGCTCGGGTGTCCAAATGACCTCTGATTCGATGCATTGGAACCGTGATTCGATGTAGAATCTCTCGAAACGTTCCTTATGCTCAAATAACATCTTTAATCTTCTTGAATTTTCAATTAAGCTTCAAAAGGCTCCAATATCCACCAAAATACTCCCAAACACTCGGTTTTCTCCTCATGATTGGTTTCTACAAAATTAAGAGAAGTAGGCATAAAAGCCCTCAAAATAATCATAAAACTATCATAAATAATGGGAAATAAGATATCATAATTACATGTTATTAGCAGCCTACACTTAGGCTTATCTTTGAACATATATATTCCAGTTGTTTTTAGGTTTGTTTCAGCATGTAAGCTTAACATTCTCAAATATTGAAGTGTTGTAAACCAACTTTACTACTCTTCTATAATCTCAAAATTGTCTCATAGACAGTTTTGGAGGGAATAATATTCACTATACAATCTCTATTGCATATCCTAACTAGAGTTTTGTAATGGCATGTACTCACTATTGATGTGACCATGTCCAACAAGATTTTGTTTCTCCTCTTGCAGTACAATTTCACATAAATGTACTTGGTATTTAAAATAATTGGGATAAAAACCAATTTTCTATCAATTAGTTTTAGTACGTAACGTTATTGTACTTTACAATATGATCTGATCATAATATCTTGATAGATTTACCTAATCGATTTTCAACTTTAGTCTTAATTTTCTTTAACTTTTCAAAAAATTTAGGCTTATGTTGTATTAGGTAAAAATACTTGTACTTGAATGGTCATCAACTAAAGTGATGAAATATTCATGATTTTATTTGACCTTTACATTCGCCAGACCACTTAGGCCAAAATGTATAAGCCCAAAGTATTCTTTGGCCTTGTAGCCTTCTCCAATAAAGGCCCAATGATTATCTTGCATGAAAGACAAGATCTATAGACAGGTAAAGTAATTAACTCTAACTTTTAGAGAATTACCTCTTACTAGTCTTTTCATTCGATTCAAGTTGATGTTAATCAATCTAAAATGCCAAAGTCAAGTATTATGTTTTAGGAGAAAACAATATGTCTTTCTATTCTAGATTCTATAATCCTAAATATCTCAATATTTTGTAGTAGAGTACATGTTAACATTTTAACATATACAAATTGTTCTTATTTTAAGTGGAATATAAACTTTAATACTTCAAAATAGCTCATACTATGTGAACGATTTAGTAATAAAGTTTTAGAAATTGAATTTCTGTTGTGGTAATAAAACACCACATACAACATTAAGTAACAATTATCCTTTAATGACATCTTAATGTCTCCCACTACACTAATTGAGATTATATCGACTAATGCCAACTTGTAGAAACTATTCTACATGTTAAGTATTTTCCAAGAGTTACATATTAAATGTAATAAAGAATAAATCTTGATAATAGATCGTATATCGGCTATCTAGGTGGCATTACTTATATTCCACCAAAAATCTAGTAAATCAAATTTACTTTCATGTATATTTTTCTTCCCATAGAAGTATTTCAAAAATTCCTCTCATTATGACTGTCCTGGCTAATTTAGGAACTATTTCCTTATATATAGCTTAAGTCATTTGGTTTCTTTTCTTAGATTTTTGTAATAGTTAAGTTCGAGATCATTTAGACAATTATCTAAATTTAGCTTCTATTGACTTCAACATCTCATATGTTGTTGTCATTTTTTTTTTAATCTTCTAAGCTTAACATCTAACATGTCAACTAGGAGATACGTACAAACTATCTCATTTATTTTTGATTCATTAATCATGTGCTTCACGAATAATTCGATTAGCATTGGCAACAGGTTTTAAGAACATTTCTCAATAAAGACAAATAAATATTTTACACCGCCATTATAATGTTAATGTTACTTTTTCCAAGTAATAAAATTTTCTCAATTTTGACTTATCAGTAATAAAATTAAAAATTATGAGAGAAACTGACATAATATTGAAATATATAAAATATATAATTTAGCATTATGCAAACAATTATCCATTCAATTTTAGCATAGAAATAAAATAATTTGAAAAATGAACCCTATAAACATTTCTAATACTATGGTACTTTAGTGAGTTAGAACAAGTGTCGTCGTAGGGTAGGTCAAGTGTTCATTCACTAAACTGAGACATTCTCAATCAAGTATTATACCAGAATAGCTCTTATTCCTATAATATTTAGTTATCATTAGTTTGGTCAAGGATCTTGTTAACAACCTTAATAAGTCCTTTGTAAGTGTGACCCATAATTTTAGATCATGTAGTTTTATCCCAACAAGTGTCATCGTAGGGTAGGTCAAGTATTGGAAACAAAACTACAATCCTATCCCTCTCAAGAGTTCACCCTGATATTGACCCATGCAAACACCTTCCATTGGAGGACAGTCCAAAAGCTGCCACGAGGCCCCGCATGATTCCAAGATGTGAACCAATTATGGAGATCGTAGGATGTGTTGTCACATATCCTTCTCCCACTTACTATTTTGAAATAGAGTTTTCTCTTACTTAGACAGATTAGGCTAATCTCATTTATCTAAGTTCCTCAATCTACCATTCATAACTTTATGTTGGTTAGATTGATTTTAATATGAATTACCAAGTTTCTAAACTAATTCAAAAAAAAAAAATTAATCACATTATGAGCATGCTTAGTGAAATTAAATAAAATTTTACTAATTCAACTCCCAGGTCGGTTCCCAGTGGAGGTGCTCCCTTTCGGTCAGCTTAAATACTCTAGTCTTAGACATAACCTTCCATAGACAGAGTTCCCTTATAGTCAATTTTTATTTCAAATCCATTAATCTTTAATTATCTATTAATTATTAGATTAATGAACTTAAGTGAATTTATAAATAAATGTTTTTAATCCTATAAAAATAATAATTCACTTGGATAATATTAAAAATCCATCATTTTAAACCCTTTAAAACAAATTAGAAGATCATCCTTGATATTTTATTTTAATCCTATTAAAAAAATAAAAGATAAATTAAATTCAAAACTTAAAATATTTTATCTTTGAATTAAATTATCTTTATTTATGGAAGACCTAATCTTATTAGGAAATTAAAGATCTAATCTTATTTTGAAATTAAAAAAATTAATCTTATTTTATTCCACACCTCAGTGATCAAAGTTAGACGAGGCGACGTAGTAATCGCTTCCACCTTTGCTGGGTCAAAGAAACCCCATCTCTCGACCCCACGTGCCCTACGAAGGACACCTGTTCAAGCCAAAACTCACACTTGAAGAACTTGGCGTATAGTTTGTTTGTCCTCAGAGTTGACAATAACTTTCTCAAGTGAACATTGTGCTCCTCATCCGACTTAGAGTAGACTAGTATATCGTCGATAAAAACTATCACTAAGGTATCGAGGAACTCTTTGAATACCTTATTCATCAGGTCCATGTAAAGATTCCATTCCATAGTCACATCTCTAAATCTTTGCTCATAAGACCAACAATGTACCTCTTTACTAATAAAGCCACAAAGTCTCTTCTTTTGCTCCGTGCCAACTATTGTCAGTAATTGTCTTCACTTATAAGGTCATTTCCTCCAATTGTTTTGTAGATGTAAGACAGTAGCTTATCAAAGATCTCTTCCACCACTTGGATTGTACAAGGTTACTCATTTTCTTTGAGAGAGGGATTTCTCATACCAAGCTAAGTTTCCTGACCAAAGGTCACATGCACTTGTTTTTAACCAAAACTTACTAACGCCCTAACTTCCTATTAATAACACGATTCCCTTTACCAAACCTAAAGAATTCTAAATACAAATCACATCATAGGAAGTCATATCATACACAAGTATTTGGAGTCTCAATATCCCAATTCCTTTTTGTCTCTCGAGACAACAAAGTTTTTCTGCAACACCTTTTATTTTCCTCATATTTTCCTTTATTAAGACCACCACGTCTTTTCTCATTTTCAAGCACAACGTACCCTCAACAAAAACAAAACATGTCTCAATATCCAACTCATCATCATTTTTTTTTTATTTAGGGTTCCAACATTCCCACCAATTCACTCTTAGTCTGGTTACTATCGAGCCTCATCATTTTGTTAGGTTGGCAGGTGAGGAAACTACATAAATAACTTATTTGGTTCACGAAACCTTAAACTTTGAAGGAAAATTCATGAAGGGTAGTTTCCTCCAATATGACATCTTCAATGCCCAAAGACATTTAAGAACTTCCCCCTACTTAAATCATCTTCCCCACAAAGTCTCAGCCTAACACACATAAATCAACTTAAGGGTTACTTCATAAACCCACATGCTAAAAAATAGTGAACCAAAATACAAACATTAACCCTACGCTACTTTTCACATTTGGCAAAAGACAAACCTGGCAGCATTCTTCTTGCGCTTGGCTATGGAGAAAATAGTGCTTACGATGTAAGTGACGAGTGGCGGCTGCTACGTCAATGCCAAAAGAAAGTGCAAGTGCACATTGTCACAAACAAGTAATGTATGGGGTATTCCAAGTATCGAACCCAAGGGAACGATTAGCAAAAACTCTCTAGTTAACAACACAATTGCTCACAAGTTTCAATCGAAGGTAACCAAGACCATAAGTTGATTTTGGTGCATCAAAAAGTAAAGATAACTGAAAAAGTACTGAGAAAACAAGGATGAGAGGCATGGGATTCAATTTTGGTTCAACCCTGAGGAAAATGCGCCCACCATGTGCCTGCAAACTGCCCAACTAAGTCCGGCTAATTTAGAGATTCTGCCTCTTGTGCCCACATACTGACTCTATCGAGTTCTATATGGTTCAAACATAATGGTGCTGAATTGCACCCGCAACTTACCCTAAATGACACTTAGCTAAGTTAATCAAGTTCAACACCTATTTAAATCCTTTCCAAGAACTTTTAGGAGACTAAGCAATTTAAAACTCATATGTCTAAGGCTGAATTCTCTTAGATAATGAAAAATACAACTTCAAAATTTTAAAGGTTTTGGTACAAAAAGCAAAGTTCTATGTCTAGACTCTTTTTCTAGATTACGTTTAGGAAAATGCGTATCGACTCCAACCCTTTCAATATTGATATATTCACAAACTATGCTAACTCAAATGGCCAGTTTAAGCTAACAATGAATCTTAAACTCACTAAAAGTAAACTTAGTTAAATGTTGAGCAAATCTACAAGAAACAAATGGTGGTTGCTTATCTCCTTTTTAGGGTATCCACATGATTGAATCCTCTCCAAGGAGTTTAGCTACTCATCGGAGAAATAAATAAAGTGCAGAAAGTAAGAAAAAAATAAATAGAAGAAAGAACACAATTCATTGAAATAAATAAACTTGAATACACTTTGAAGTATGAATCCAAGAAAAAACAAAAGAACTTAAAACTTGAATTAAAAGAAAAATAGAGACATAAAAAGCTAGAAAATAAAATAAAGCAACATGTACAACTCCTAAAAACTTATAGAATTGGAATGAGAAATGTAAGAACAAAAAAACCCCTAAGATGTTCTTCCTTTCTGACTTGTTTAATCTTTTTCGAGGAGAATCAAGTACTTACTCCTCCTTCTTTCGAAGTTGGAGTCCGAATTGAATATGAGCAGAGCTTAGGGGAGACTTGGAGTGGCGGCTAAAACTTAGAAATAAAAATGACAGAATTTTGGGATGAAAAGAATTTCCAACTCCGAGCTCTACTTTCAAATGGAGGATTGAGCTACCTTTTATAGACTTCACGCCTAGGGTTTGCTCCCGACATCATTGTGGAGAATCTTGGTCGATCATATCCCTTGATTTGAGGAGATTTGATTGAGAATATTTGATAAGATTTGCAAATCCTGGGAATCTTAGAAAATATGTCGAAAAGGTCCACATGCGGGTGTATTTCCATTGTTGTCAAAATGGCTTAAATCCAGCCACATTCTCCAGTGCATTTTGGCTTCTTCTCTGCTTTACTTGAAAACTGCCTTTTGCCTTCAAATGCTGGTACATTCAAGTCGCATTTTGCACTTAAGCTTATTTTCCTCCTTTGATTGCACCTTAGTTGCTAGCGCATTTTGTCCATTTTTCAACCCCTTCACAAAAAAAAAAATCAAAATTAACACTTTCTTAACAAAAATGACTCTAAATACACCTACAAACTTATTTTTACAAAATCAAGACTTCAAACACATGCAAAACTTGTTTTTACTTAAATTTGTCATAAATGACATGAACTTTAAACACTCACTTTCTAAGCAAATAGCTTAGTTTTTAGGGCTTAATCCAATTGACTGCTTACATCTTAGGCGAAAATAATCATCAATAATCCAAGGGAACCAAAAGTCTCTTTTTTGAAACACTTAGCACCACCTAGAAAATTTAAAGCAACACAAGATTAATCCAAGACATCAAGTTAAAATCCCCCAAAAATTTTCAATATTGAAATTGGGGTTTAACTTGATAAAGTGGTGAAAAGTCTCACCTTTCAAATTCGCCCAACAATAAACCAACTTGCTGAAAATTGTGCCAAAACAATCTAACTCCAATTGGGTTGATTTCGCAAATCTAAGGCCCAAATGTTATGGGTAGTCTAAAATTAGGTCCAAAACTTTACGGGTTAATCTCCAAAAGTCATCATTGCACCCCAAAAATCAAAAGAACACATTGAATCAACGCTGAAATACTTACCCAATCAAAATCGGGACCGTACGTAGCTGTACGAATGTTGGGCTTGCTGGAACACGACCCTAAACCACACCCACCTTGTTGTAAGTGCAGACCGAGAGATGGGAAGGGGCGCGGCGGTCGAATCCGCAACGAACAAATCTAGGCAGTGAACGGCAGTGTGTGTCTGGTTCGTGGAGCATCTGGCGTTCAGGTTGCACGACGGGAGGGCGAATGGTTCGGACTGGCGTGTGGATTGGCGGCCAGCTATGGTGCTCAATGCAGCGATCTGCAACAGGGGTGTGCGGTAGGTGGTGCAGATCTGGACGACAATGTGTGCAGCAACGGAGGCAAGACGGAGGTGTGGATGTCGGCAGGATCGTGGCGAGTGGTGCAACGGAGGAGCTGGAGCCACGCAGATAGGAGGGATGAGGCAAAGGCGCGAGGCTGTTGGTGGAGAGGGAGAGAGAGGGAAGAAGAAGAAGAAGAAGGGTTGCACCATTTCCTCCTTTCTTTTATTATTTTTTTTAAAAAAATTCCAAATTTCAAAACTGCCTTCAAACCTACAAACTCATTTTCTTTTTTCCCTTTCAACCTCTCTAAACTTCAATTTAACCCAACCATTACAATAACACAAAAATGATAAAATCACAAATTATTCCACTAACAAAAACTACTTGAAAACAAAAAATATTGGGCGTTACAACTTGTCTCCTGGTCTTCCTTCCATTTGAGGAGGTTAGGTTAGCCCCAACCTCAACTTTGTCTTCAAGGCTTCACCTATGATCCAGTTCTCTAATTGACATCTCAACTAGTTCCACTGTGCTGGTCTTTTGCAGTTCTTGCTTTTCGCTCCCACCTCGGTTAATCCTCATTTAAACAGGAGTACGTGATTCGTTAACGCCCTCGTTCATGGAGGCCTTTCTTTTGGCAGGATCGCGAATTAACACTTCCTTCTCTAGTCGGCCTCTTTCATTAGGGATTTCATGATTGGATTTAACACTCTCCAAGATTAGGGTTATGTTCTAGTCCATCCCTTGGACCTTCTCCTCGAGGATGCATGTTTGTCTTTTGGCCGACCTCTCCTCAAGTGTGGTCAGGCTAGATCCACTGGAGGATGGTCTTTGGAATTTTGGAGAACTTGGGGAGTTTACGCTCTAGTTCCCGCCCTACAAGGGTACTGGTCATGGTTAGACTTTTTCTCCTCCACAACTCGATTTGCGTTGCTCACGTTCTTACTCATTCTCGTCGACAGTGCACTTGTTCCCTACAGACGATTCCAACTGTTTATACACGAATTCAACCTAGCTAGATCCGCACGATCTTAACTAAAAAAGGGATGAGGCTACTTACAAAACAAAGAGAAGAGCATCGATGTGATGCCTTGCCACACACACAATAATGCCTAAGTCAGTTATGGTTTATGAGAAGATTAATAAAAAGCTAGAGTTTTTGTGAGCATACCTTGGAGACGCACCTCCCACTCCTATTTATAGTAACATATTAGGGTTTCAAGCGGCACGTAAGGAGCTGATGGGGTTTCTAGGAGGTGTGTTGGTATTGCACTAAGTTGGGGTCAGTCTGATAGATCCGATGTAGGCTGACCAGAGCAGACCTCATTAGCCCTAGATTGAGCCCTCATGCACAATGCACCTGGTCAACCTAGGCCCAATGATGGTGTTAGGCCCTTGCTGGGCTTGGTTTTGGGTGGATTTCGTGGATGTGATTCGTTCTGGGGTTAATTTCACCCACAACACTATTTATTTTTTTATTGCCTTTTTTATATAATTAGTGTATTATTTTTTAATTTAAAATGTTTGTTAAAAAATAAATCTTATTGATCAATTACAAGCTTATGTTTCTTTTATTGAGAAAAAAAATCATGTAACCTAATACTTTACCTAATTTTTTAATTCATTATAATTAGTAAATTAATTAATTATAAATAATAAATTAAAAATTAATCATCAACAATAATTTATATAGAATTTGAAGAGTTTGGAATACAATTTTATTTTGTCATTTCATTTAGCTGAGAAGTTAAAATATTTTTCTTTAATTATAATAAATATTTTTAATTGTAATATGAAATCAAATTAGTAAACTAATTATAACTTTATTGGGGTTGAAAAGAATAGTTTATAACAAAAAGTTGGCCTCAACCAATTTGAGACATTTCATACATTTTTAATTTTTAACTTGTTTTATTAATAACAATAATTGTTTTTAATCTTATTATTTTTACAATTACATTAATATTAAATAATAAAATAAATTTATCAATTTGTAATATATGCAAGAAACTTATGAACTATAAAGTTAAACATATATTAATTTTGTTAGATAATTTTTTTTCCCTAATGATTATAATTAATTTTTTATTATAATATAAAATAAAGTAAAAGAAATATAACATACATGCATTTGCATGCGATAATAAACTAAGTATATAAACAAAGTTAGTAGTTAAAAAATATATATTTAAAAAAAAAAACCCTTCTTTATAAATGTTTTTGCTTCACCCGATGAATGCTAAACCACCATAAGAGCAATTAAATAACACTAACAATAACCACTACTTCTAATAGAATATGGTAATCATTCATTCTTAAATACACTCAAACACTTAAATCACCAATCTAACTCAAAAGCTTAAGCGATTACGATAAATTTAAATATTGTACCAATACTCTAACATTACCTTAATATTTCTTTTTGAATGGTACATTACCTTAAATGTTTAGAAACATTATTCTATTCACCGTCTTAATATCCAAGTTTAAAACATAAAAAGCACAATCATATTTGACGATCTTTAACTTGTGCGACAAACTCATCAATGTTCTTATCAGAGGTTCCATCTTCAGTCACAGCTTCCTTCGCCAAGTTCATCCACATGCTTGCATTTTGTCTCATCTCAAGGCTTTTCTCTCCCTCGATTACTTTCCTAATACACAATTCTATCTCTTCTCTTCCAACTATCCCATTTTCCTTTGGACTAACCCTCACACCAACCTTCCACACATCCTCCACGAACTTGGCATTTGTCATTTGGTCCGTCCACTGAGGCATTGCCACCATTGGAACTCCAGAGCTTAGGGCCTCTAAAACCGAGTTCCAACCACAGTGAGTAACAAAACACCCCACCGATTTGTGAGCCAAAACTTGCACTTGGGAGCACCACTTCACCAACATCCCCATCTCTTTCATCTCTTCAAAAACGTTGTTTGGAAGCCTTGGGGTTTCGATTTCCTTAATGACCCAAAGGAAGTTTGTGTTTGTTGCTTTGAGGCCCCATGCTAACTCCTTCATTTGCTCTTCTCCAAGCTCCGATACGCTTCCGAACGACACGTAAATGACAGAGTTGCTGTCTTTAGAGTCCAACCACTCGATGATTTTGTTGTCGTCTTCGGTTGATTTGATTAAATTCATTCCGTAATGGTGGTCGTCCTTCAACCTCTTGTCTATGAGTATGGATGGAACTGTTGGTCCAACTGTCTTCAGTGGCGTGTGGCTTTGCATCCACTGTATTACCTGTATTCGTATAAGGAGAAGCCGTTAATAATTCATGGATTTTGAAGCTTTTCTTTCAATGAGAAATGTTAGTTTCAAATATAAGATTGTTAATAAAAATTCTTCAACTTTCAAAGTTGTATTGATATATTGTGTCTAGTATATTCCTGGCTAATGTTAACCTACCTAGCCAACCTATCAATATAACAACTATGTGACATGGTGATTACATTGTTTAAGAATTATACTATAATTAAGTTGATTCTATGTAAATTAAGGTTAAAATTGCAACACTTAGAATTTTTTTAAAAAATAATGTAATAAAATATATATATATATATAGTAGTTTTGAAACTAATTCTAAACATAGGGTAGGTAAATCGTGTACATTAGCCACGATTTACCCATGCACACAATTATCTAAATGACATGTAACGATAGGTTGCGATTTAGGGCAAATCGCATACTATGTACACGTCTTACCTTGACGTGGTTGCCACCTAGAAAGACCAAACTCGTGTACATGGTACACGAGTCCCATGAATAAGAATATTTTGTGATGATATAAAAAATATTTGGAATATCTACCACTATCCTATGATTTTAGAAGTTTAGTTACTTTAATTTTGGGATATTTTTTCACAATACAACTAATATACATTTAATCTTCAATATTTAGGATATTTTGTAAATCTTCTATAAAAAAATTTTAGTTGTGAAATCTTCTAGCATTCAAAGTCTTGTTATCCATTCTTATATTTCAAGTTAGGCGTAACTGTATGACAATGAAAGAATTGTTGTTCTGCAAAACTATCCTTGAAGATATGTTAATAAAATAATGTTATTTTATTATTTAAAAAGTAAATTAATCGTTTGATAAATATACAAAAAAAAAAAAAAAAAAAGCTTTATCTTTGGTAAATTGCGTAATATTGTGTTACAGTAGAAACTATATTTGAAATATCTACCACCATTCTGCCCATGATTGAGTTTAGTTACTTTAATTTGAATTTCTCAATTACTGGAATATTGTTTTCCACAATATATATTTATTTTTCAATATTTCCTAAGAGGGAGGATATTTTGTAAATCTTCTATAAATTTTTTTGGTTGGTAAATCGCGTTTTTTTTTTTTTTTTTTTGGTACACTGTACGTGATTTATCTTACGCCTGGCCAGCCACATGTACCACGTGGAAAAGTCTATAACTTGCGTACATAGTACGCGAGTTCACACGCACTCACTGGATCACAAAGATGGGCTAGAAAAAACGCAACAGTTAAAGGCTAAATGGAGTTAAAGAGCCCAATATGAATCAAAATGAACCAAAAACCAAGCGAGGACTGAACCAACTAACAAAGAAAAAGAGAAACGAACGTTCATGGTCGGCAGGCCAATGGCGGCCCACTTTTTGGGCCACCTTTCTTCCTCCAGTCCGATTCGATTCTTTTTGTCTTATTCCTAAGAGGAATCTTCAAAAAATCTTAGGAATGAATTATTTAAACTCTCTTCTCAAAAGGAGAGAGGTAAGTTCTCATTCTCTACACACTTGCTACACTGCTAAAAGATTTTCTAACTTAAGCATCAGAGCTTATGTGGCAAGTACTACATCGATACCCAAGTTTTCATTGGTTTTGCAAGTCATGTTCTTCTCCTGAATACAAATTTTACGGTTGTTGTCACATGAAGGTCAAGTGAGATTTCCCATATCCGAATTTTGGCAACAACAATATATATGTGTGTGTGTATGTATGTATATAAATTTTTTGTATTATAAATGTTTGAATCATCAATTTTAATTTTGTTAAAAGACTAATTGATTATTTTTTAAATATTTATAAATTAGTTTTATTAACTAATAACTCCTTAACTTTTTACTCGTAAACATTATTAAAACTCTAACTAAAATTTTAAAAATATTAAAAAACCATTTTGGTCCCTGTACTTTTGGTGTCATTCCATTTTAGTCCATGTACTTTCAAATGTCCAATAATTTTAGTCTCTATACTTTTAATAAATCTTAAAAGGGTAAAAATAAATTTATACCCCTAAACTTTGGGAGTTGTATCAATAAAAATCCTAAACTAATAATTGTATCAATTTAAACTCTGAATTTTCACAAGTATATCAATTTACACAATTTGTTAGATTTCATTTGAAAAACGTTAGTTTACATATGTGCAAACTTATAATTCTATCAATTAAACCTCTAAACTTTGATAAGTGAATCAATTTCAGCACTGAATTCAAAAATTGTCCATGTATCAATTCTCACATGTGTGTTGACTTCTTAAAAAAATCTAGACCCTCCATTTGAAAATCGTCAATTATTTGAAACAAAAGATCTAAATTGATTCACTTATGAATGTTCAGGAGTTTAATTGATATATAATTATATGTTTGCACACATGTATATTAATATTTTTCAAACAGAATCTGACATATTGTGTAAATTGATACATTTATGAAAGTTCAGGATTTAAATTTATACAATTATTAGTTTAGGGGTTTTATTGATAAAACCCCCGAAACTTAGAGGTATAAATTGATTTTTGCCCATCCTAAAATTAGTCATTCGAAGTTAATTTTTATTGAAATTGGTTAAATAATAATAATAATTTCCATGCAATAAAAGACTCCATGTCAATATATTTGCAAAATTTATAAAGGAAAAACTAATAGAGACTAAATATATTTTTAGAAAATTTAACAATAAACTAACTATAGAGACTAATTTTAAGATTTATTGAAAGTACAAAGACTAAATTAGAATGAAACTCAAAGTACAGGGACCAAAATGATATTTTAACCTTTTTAAAATTATTGACTTTATTATAACGGTTTTGGCATAAGCCTAGTTTAATTGGTTAAAATACTAGTAATAACCTTCAAAAATTGTACTTTCAAATTTTATCTCCAGTTACAATTTGAACTTATATGTAATTATAGATTAGAGTTTAGATCAATTTTTTCAAAAATATTACAATATACTGTTTGAAATAAAATTCAAAATAAATATTAGTTTAAAATTTTGAAGAATTATTAGTTAATCAAAATATCAAAAAAAAAATCATCAAACGGTCTTTAAAAGAATCAAAATTGATATATCAAGAATTCTATAATCAAAATAAATAAAGAAATCCTCCAACCCCAAAATGTTGTTGGACTAAAATATATATATATATATATATATATATATATATATATATATATATATATATATATATAAAGAAAGTTAAATATGGATTGAATTAAAAAAAATTAAAGGACAAAAGAGCACCCACTAAATTTAAATGGAGGAAAGGGGTGCTCAATGGGAGAAATTATTTGAGGAAGCCGCCATAATATGGCTAGCGTTTTGCATTGTTGGATATATGAAAAAAAATTATAAAAGTATTTCATCTTTGTATTCAATGGTTATTAAGGAATATGCATATTTTTTTATCTACATCCGACAATTATTAAGAGACAACCACATTTTGGCAATCTCTTTGAATAATTTGTTGTTCATGAGGGGAAATTTTTGGTATTAAGGTAGTATGGAAAATTTTCTACACTATTTTCATTCATTGTTTGCCATGAAAGAAACATTAGGAGTTGTTTGTTTTGGAGAGATTGGGCTTAGGGTGGGTTAGGTACCTTAAGCCCAACCCTTGTTTGGGGCAAGGGCTTAGGAAGCCAGGCTTCCTAACCAAAACCCACGATAAATTATTCAATGAGGCCGCCACAATATGACTGTCTCATAATAACCGTTAGATGTGTATTCAATAATTTTTATGTTGCTTAATAACCATTTGATATAAATTCGAAGTACTTCTCTCTCCACATCCGTGAAAAACTATCAGCCACATTGTGGCGGCCTCACCGAATAATTTCTCAAAACCCACAGTTACTATTCAATCCCTTGGGTTATCTTTTTTTTTTTTTAATTCTTTTTAATTTTAAAATTTTAATTATAATAATAATTATTTTATTTTTTTAATTATTCTTTCTCTCTCTTCCCTTTATTCGGCTTTTTAATTATTATTATTATTATTATTACTAGTTTAACTTTTTAAATATTTTCTTTTTTTTCCTTTTTTTCTTTCTCCCTCCATCGGTATCTTATCTTTCTTTTCATCTTTACCTATACCAACAACTCCCTTGATGATTTCAAATCCGTCGTGTGCAACTTTCGAATTTTTTTCGTTAATCAATTTAACTTGAAGACTTATTAGAATCATTCTTTAAATTTAAAGGACTAAAATATTGTTTTTGAAAACTTAGGCACCAAATAAAAGTTAAAATAAAACTTTATAATAACTGAGCTTAAGATAAAAATATTGGTTTTTTTAACTTGCTAATATTCAAATAAAAAATAGTATTTAATTTTAAATTAGTTAAAATAACAAAAGTATTTGATATTTTATTTCGAAACTTAGTAAAATAAATAATTTATAATTGATAAATAGTTTTTTTCAGTAAAATAAATAATTTATAATTGATAAATAGTTTTTTTCAATATATGTATATATGTATGTATATATATATATATATATATATATATATATATATATATACTAATTTGCATTAGAACCATACCTCTAAATATTTTTTTTTGTTTTTAATCTATTTATCTAAATACAAAATGAATAACAAATTAGATAGTGCATTTGCTTATAAAGTGAGTAAGATTAAAATCTCAAATTCTCTCTCTCTCTCTCTCTCTCTCTCTCTCTCTCTCTCTCTCTATATATATATATATATATATATATATATATATATATATATATTTATTTATTTATTTATAATTTTAGTCCAATCTCAATTTCAAAATTGATGGAAACAAATATTGGTTTAACACTTTTTGGAAAAGTAATTAAAATTGAGTTGAAATTGAATTACAAACTTATTAAAATAAAATTATCTATATTAAAAAGTATTTAACTTAGAAATGAGTTGTATTCAAAGTAAAACAAAAAAATGTATAATACTCAATTTAAACCTAGTCAATATATATTTTATTTTTGACATAGTCAATTAAAAAAGATCTACCCAATGTATTTTGTTTTTAATTTAGTCATTTTTTATATAATTAAATTAGTCAATTTAAAATAACAAAAATATAATAAACAATTTTAATTTTGAATTTAGTTATATTTGAACAATAAATAAATAAATAAATTTTTAACTTAACTATTTTAAAATAATGAAAGTAAATAATTAAAATGAAAATTTTAAAGTAATCTAAAATCTAACCATTAATTAAATAATTAAACATTTCATAAATCTAATATTTTTAACTCTGCATTCCAAACCACTTCTTAAACCTGAACTCCAAATACAGACTTCCTAAACTCAAAATTCTTAAACTTGCATCCCAAACACAACATTCTTAAACTTAAGCTACCTAAATTCCTAGCTTAACTTTTAGGTTTAACATTTTCAGGTTCAAAATTCCAAACCTAGGAGCCAAACACCCTCTTAAAGATTTTAACCAATAAAGGTGTTATGGGTGAAGTTGGACCACAAGGACAAATACGAAATATAAAGTAAATAGGAGGGCAAATCTACAAAAAGGCACTAACATGGGCCAAAATGAACCACACTACGAGAGAAATTGAACCACTGAGCAAAAAAAGAAAGGGAAACTTGGGTCGAAGCCCAAGTCCTTAGTTATGAACTTCACTAGTTATGTTTATGCTTTTCAGAGCTGTAATTACGGATTTTTCTATCGATGTTTTTACTAACATGTGCTTATGTTTTAAGAGTTTATGGTTTCAAGAGCTGAAACCTTAGTTGCGCCATTCATGTTTTGAAGAGTTATTTGTTACACATTTTTAACGTGTTAAAATGATCTCAAGCATAAACTACATTGTTTGCACGTACAAAGATTTGATTTATGTTTATTATGAAAATGTATTTTCTTATGAATCACCACTCATTGGACTTTTTAGCTCATTCTTTTGTTTTTAATTTTTCCACCAGGTTGCTCTTGAGTTTCAACCAGAGTTAGCTAATCAGAGTCTGCCACCAGTCTTGTCAAGTCATTGCATATCATTTATTGTAAGTAAAGAGAGAAATTCCAACGCGTTGTTTATGAGATATTCATAGTTAAAGATAGTTAATGAGAAAAGAGACAAAGATTTGGCAATATATTCCATTGCACTTTTGGGGTCTACTGCCATCACAGCTCATCCTAGGTTTGGTAGAGTTAATCTGGGGCGGGGCGTGACAGTTGGCGCCGTCTATAGGGAAGAAAGGTTTTGCTTGCGAAATCTACACACTAAATTCAAGGATGATGAAGATCGACGATGTTCCTACGATTCTCCCTCCAGTGATGGGGGTCACATCAGTCTCATCCGGAGGAGGAAAGATCCAAGGATAACAACCCATAAAGAAGCAGAGTCAGCCAAACAAACAAAATAAAATCCATCATATACACGACATCAAGAAGTCAAGGTAAAGGGAGCCCAAACTGAGGTCAAGGCAAGGATAAAACACTAGCCGTAGATCAATGCATTGAATGCACAAATTTAAGAAGCATAATCGAACAAAAGAATTGATAGAGAGCCTTGGTTGATCCCGAGGCAAACAATCTTCTGGGCACTGAAGAAACGGAAGAAGTGTCATCGAGTGAAAAAAGTAACAGAGAGCCCAGGTCGAGGTCGAGGTCGAGGCTGAGACTGAGATTGAGGACGAGGATGAGGTCGAGGTTGAGGACAAGGTAGAGACCGAGGCAAACAGTCCTTCAGGCACCATGAAGATTTATCTGAAAAGCATAAACTAGTGGAAGAAACAATAGGAAACCTTGGCCAAGGGGTTGAAGCAAACAGTTGCCCATGGAGAGTAGAATTATTGAAGATTCAGAGTGAACTAGGTCACATACAAGGGAATATGCACAAGATAAAAGATTTGATATTGGTACTTTGATAGAACAAGTAGATCCACCTTTTACGATGACATCATGACTGTGGAACTACCTCCCAAATTCAAAGTTCCAATAATCAAACTCTATGATGGAAAAAATAACCCTATAGAGCATCTGGACATGTACAGATCATGGATGAAACTTTATGGAGTGCATGATGCAATCAAGTGTAGAGCATTCTCATTCACCTTAGTGGGACCAGCAAGAAAATGGTTCCACAAAATAAAAAGAAGATCCATAGGTTCCTTTAAGGAATTGGCTTGAGCCTTCGTAACACAATTTATGAGAGGAAGAGAATAAGAAAGCCAGCAACTCACCTACTTTCCATCAAATAAGGATCCAAAGAAACCCTACGAGAATATATAACTCAATTTAATAGTGAACTTTACATGTTGAAAGTTGCACTAATGAAGTCGCACTAATGACTATAGTTAATGGACTTAGAGATCAAAGACTCATACGGTCTTTGGGAAAGAAAGAACCTAAATCGTGTGCAAAGTTCATCACTCGAGCTAAAAAATATATGAGCACAAAAGAACTACTTCGTACGAAGAAGAATACTGATGAACTTGAAGGAAAATCAGATCACTCATATGACAAGAAAAGACCAAGTGAGATATTACATCAAGATGCCAAAAGACAAAAGATAGATGACCAAAAGCCACTTCACCTTGGCCACCCCTCCAACAAGTTCGAGAAGTACACTCCAACATCATTTCCTTTGAACAAATTATAATGGAGGTACGTCATTCAAACTTATTAAAGAGGCTTGAAAAGATGAAAACAATATCAAATAAGAGAGATGAGTAAAAATATTGCCTCCACCATGAAAATCATAAGCATTGGACTCGAGATTGTTTCCAGCTAAAAGATGACATTGAAGCTTTAATTCACAATGGATTTCTAAAGAAATACATCACTAAAGATGCTCACAGGAGGCCAAGGCTGATCCCATACAAGGTCGAGGCTGACCTCGGGATTTTCTTCACACAAAGTTAGTTTAGTTTTTATTTATGATCAACTTATGCTTATTGAGTTTAGATTTACTAAATTTAATTGATAGGTTAGAATGTCTCATGTAGTAGGATAGATTTGCTTTTCTTGTACGAGGATAGTCACAAATGTTATTATTTGTTTTATTTGGTCAATACAAGTTATGTTTTAATAATCAATTACTACTCAAACCAAAGATCTTCATACATGCAAAATCCTCCTTAGGTAGGGGACTAGATAGGGGATATGCATCCCTATTAAAAAAAAGGAAAAAAAGCTACTTAAGGGATATGTCTCCTTATTAAACAAAAGGCAGAGAAACTACTTACGGGATATGCCTTCCTATTAAACGAAAAGAAAAAAGAAGCTACTTAGGGGATATGCTTCCCTATCAAATAAAAACCAACTCAAATTGTGAATCATAGAAGTAACAAAAGGCAGAATTTCAGAAGACTAGAATAAAATAATGGTCAAAGTCGACCAGAGGGCCTTATCTAGCTGAGGCCGACCAAAGGGCATGCTTGGTCAAGGTCGACCACAAGGTCATACTAAGCCGAGGCTGACTATATTGTAAACCCGGAGTTCCTCCTTGAAACTTCTTAAAAAAAAAAATAAAAAGGGAAAGAAGGAAAGGAGGTTGGTATATGTGTTTTTTTCAAAAGAAAGTAAAAAAAAAAAAAAAAAAAAAGAAAAAGAAAAAAAAAAAAGAAAAGAAAAGAAGAAAAGAAAAAGAAAATTGAAAATGAAAGGAAAATGGCCCACCACCAACTCCAATTTTGTTAACCCTATCTAAAGTCTTACCCATTCTGTCTTTTTTCATCAAAAATATCAGAGTTTTCGTGAGAGAGAATAAGAGAAAGAAGAAAGGTGCTGGAGTTGTAATTGAAGAAGAAAAGCAGGGAAGATTTTGCGTTCAACCCTGACTACCTCTGCTATTTGGTACGTTTTGAGCTCCACAAGAGGTATTAAGAGGTGAGATTTGATTTCCTTGAAAGTTAACTCATTTTAGAACAATTTTCGTGAAGGAAGCTCGAGCAAAATCGGAATTTATGTTATGGGTTTTTGAAAGGGAAATCAGAGCAGTGTTTTTTCTGTCAAATCCGGGGAACCTCTGGTTTTTGAGACGTTCTGATCTGTAGACTTTGAATTAGAAGATGTATTAGGTATGGATGGAAAGATTATTTAATTTCCTATAACTTTCATGAAGAAGTCGTGGTTAGAAATTGACTGGAAGTTGCTTTAAAATTCATGTTAAGTTCAGGGTGCAGCAGAAAAACGAGTCTGGAAAGTGCAGAAACCGATTTTGTAGGAAGAGGCTTTCGAGGTATTGACGGACATATCCTTTAGGAATTTCAATTTCATTCCTTCAGATGAGTTTTAGAGGGTTCAAAAATGAAGAGTTTGGTATAAATTACATCATTTTTGAGCAAGTAATGGAAAAGTTATAGGTGTGTGAGTTTAAGGTATAAAATCTGTAAAGTGCAGAAAATTGATGGGGTGGTTTTTGCAACCCTAGGCCTTAAGTTCGTGAGGTCAAGATTCTAATGCTTGGTTTTGTTTTGTTTGACAGGCCAAGAAGAAATAGGACAAATTTACGGACCAAGAATCTATTATTAACGCTGTGAGTGACAAAACGAATTTCGAAAGTGTATTCTATGCTTGAACTTATGCTTACGAAAATAAAAGACTTTCTAAGAGTAATTTTACTTAAAGACTCTATGTCTCTTGAACACGTATTTATGAGCATATATGGTTTCCTAGAAATGATTTAATTGTTCGTTGTGAGCATATGTTTACTATTTTACCCGAACTAGTGAAAATACCATAATTTCGGGCCAACATGTGTTAGCAAGTAGTGTCAAAGGTTTTCATGTGTTTCTATGAGACCCGAATGAGTAAATGTTTGAGATTCTGAGCCCGAGGCTGTATAGTACCGTGTGCACACAGGTCATTTTCTGTTGTCGACGTTGAGTGTACTCCGTGACAACAATGCTGTCGTGAGTGCTGGGCGAGCCCCACTACGACAAAGACGATGGGAGTGCTGGGCGGGCCCCACTACATCGTAGAATGAGTGTTGATTGTACTGGGCGAGGCTTACACAAACTAGTTTGTCATATGTTTAAAATGGTTAATATTTTTGACACACTTGCTGGACTTCTGTAAAAGCTATTGATGTTATATGTTATGATTTACGAGTTAATAGATTTAAACTCAGTCACTCACTGAGCTTTCCAGCTCATTCTTTCAATGTTTTCCAACTTTCCAGGTAGAGATCGAGTTCCCGGTGCCTGAGATCCTGCCACAGCCTGCTGAACGCTCTACGAGTCTGATATTTTTGTACGTGGTTGGCGTAGTATAGCAAGTCTGCTCGTATTGTACATAACTTAATAGGGATGTGTAGTTATGTTGTATATGGAACTAGTGGTCTTGGGTGTATAAAGCACGTCTGGTCGTGTCTGGCTTGTTCAAGTTAGGTTTAACCAGAACCGCTCCGTATGTATGTGTAATAAGATTCCTAATTTCCTGCTGTGTGGTATGTATAGTATCTCGTATACAGGTATGGATTGTTTATCAGGAATTAAAAGGGTCATAGGTATCGTTAAGAAGTGAAACGATGCCTGTTGGCTTCACGCCTTCCTCCAGGCTAAGATAACAGGTAGTCGGGAGGGGGTGTGACAACTTGGTATCAGAGCAGTTAGCTCCATGGGAAACGAGATAGAGCGAGTTAGCTCTAAGGAAAAAAAAAAACTAGGAAATAGAGAGTATGTTAATGAGTTAGTTCAGATAGAACTAGTAAAGCATGGTCCAAGTAAGGACAAGAGTAAGTCTAGTCAAGACTAGAATATGAATAGAAGTTTAGTATTGTACATTTGAGTTAAGTATCCATAGCATGTCTGACATGTTGATATGTTATAGGAGTCATGCCACCACGTACAAGCAGACAACGCAGGCAGGATCAGGATGGGACGCAAGATCCTACCCAAGGCCAATCTGTGAGGGGATCTAGTGCCCCAAGAGTTCAGACTAGGGCAGGAAACGAGCAACATGTTAGTTCCTCACAAGAGGAAGGTAGGCCAGAGAGAGCATGGCCAAGTGATCCAGAGAAGACATATGGAATAGAACGCCTGAAGAAACTAGGAGCCACAGTGTTTGAGGGTTCCACAGACCCAGCTGACGCCGAGGTTTGGTTGAATATGCTGGAGAAATGCTTTGATGTGATGACTTGTCCTGAGGAGCGAAAGGTCAAGTTGGCAACATTTCTGCTGCAGAGGGAGGCAGAAGGATGGTGGAAATCGATACTAGCCAGGCGTAATGATGCACGTACCATGGATTGGAATTCTTTCAGAGGCATATTCGAAGACAAGTATTACCCTATCACGTATCGTGAGGCAAAGAGGGATGAGTTCTTAGAATTGAAGCAAGGGTCGCTTTCAGTGGCCGAGTACGAGAGGAAGTATACCGAGCTGTCACGGTATGCTGATGTAATTGTGGCATCTGAGAGTGACAGGTGTCGAAGATTTGAAAGAGGGTTACGCTTTGAGATACGTACCCCGGTTACAGCTATTGCTAAATGGACAGACTTTTCCCAGCTAGTAGAGACTGCCCTACGTGTGGAGCAGAGTATAGCAGAAGAGAAGTCAGTAGTGGAGCCTAGTCGTGGGACTTCGACGGCTAGTAGCTTCCGAGGTCGTGAGCAGCGAAGGTTCACACCTGGGGTGAATGTTTCAAGTCGTCAGGACTTTAAGAACCGATCTGGTGGCCAGGCATCGAGGCAGACGAGTGTGGGTAGTACCTATCAGAGGCAGAGTCAGAGGGCACCCAATCAGTCTGCTAGATTTGTAACAAGACCGCAGGCAGGGCAAGAGTCTATTGCCAATGTGACGAGGAGAACCCCATGTATGAATTGTGGCAAGAATCATCGGGGCCATTGTCTTGTTGGTGCCGGTGTGTGCTACCAGTGCGGACAACCAGGGCATTTCAAGAGAGATTGTCCACAGCTGAGAGTGGTCGCACAGAGAGACCTGGGGGTTGAGTCCCAGACGGTTGAGCAGCCGAGGGTTCCAGTAGCTGCAGAGGAGGGCACCAGTGGTGCTAGACAGAAAGGAGTTGTAGGGAGACCTAGACAGCAGGGAAAGGTTTACGCTATGACTCAGCAAGAAGCAGAGGATGCACCAGATGTTATTACTGGTACGATTTCTATTTGTAATGTACCTGCACGTGTTTTAATAGATCCAGGTGCTACGTATTCCTTTGTTTCTAGCATGTTCCTAACTAAGCTAAATAGGAAGCTAGAGCCTTTATTTGAGAAGTTAGTTATATACACTCCAGTTGGTGATGCTTTACTAGTCAATGAAGTGTTGCGAGATTGTGAGGTCTTAGTAGAAGGTCTCAGTATGATAGTGGATCTTCTTCCACTAGAGTTGCAGGTGTTAGACGTAATTTTGGGGATGGATTTCTTATTCACTCATTATGCTTCCATGGATTACCATAGGAAGGAAGTAATTTTCAGGAAACCAGGTTGGGCTGAAGTAGTTTTCAGGGGAGCATCAGTGTTCTCTAAGATTGATTTAAGATCAGGATACCATCAGTTAAAGGTTAGGGAATCAGACGTTCCTAAGACAGCATTCAGAACGAGGTATGGACACTATGAGTTTCTAGTAATGCCATTCGGTTTAACAAATGCGCCAGCAGTTTTCATGGATCTCATGAACAGGATTTTCCATCAGTATTTGGATCAGTTTGTGATAGTGTTCATCGATGACATACTAGTTTACTCAATTGACAGGGAAGCCCATGAGAAACATCTGAGGATTGTTCTACAAACACTACGTGATAAACAGTTGTACGCTAAATTTAGCAAATGTGAGTTTTGGTTGAATCAGGTAGTGTTTTTAGGGCATATTGTTTCGGCAAATGGAGTTAGTGTGGATCCGCAGAAAGTGGAAGTTGTGGTCAACTGGGAGAGACCAGCTAGTGCGACAGAGGTACGTAGTTTCCTAGGCTTGGCAGGATACTATAGACGGTTTGTTGAGGATTTCTCACGACTAGCATTACCCTTAACAGCTTTGACAAGGAAAAATGCTAAGTTTGAGTGGTCAGATAAGTGTGAACAGAGTTTTCAGGAGCTGAAGAAGAGATTAGTAACAGCACCTATCCTGGCACTTCCTGTAACGGGGAAAGAGTATGTGATTTACTGTGACGCTTCGAGGCAAGGATTAGGGTGTGTGCTCATGCAAGAAGGAAAGGTAATAGCTTATGCGTCAAGGCAATTGAAAAAGCACGAGTGTACTTACCCTACCCATGATCTTGAACTAGCAGCAGTTGTTTTAGCATTGAAGATCTGGAGGCATTATTTGTTCGGTGAGAAGTGCCACATTTTCACGGATCATAAGAGTCTGACATATATCTTTGATCAGAAAGAGTTGAATATGAGACAGAGACGATGGCTAGAACTGATTAAAGATTATGATTGTACTATAGAATACCATCCAGGTAAGGCGAACGTAGTTGCAGATGCATTAAGTAGGAAGTCGAGACTTCCTAGGGATGCTTTATGTGGTATGCGAGCAACCTTCTTAAGTACGCTAAGAGGTTCAAAGGCGGTTGTGACTGCAGAGGATTCAGGAAGTCTCTTGATTCAATTTCATGTCAGGCCTTCGCTTATAGCAGAGATTGTGAGGAAACAGGCCGAGGATAGGGACTTGCAGAAGAGGTTTGGGAAGTCCAAACAGGACCCAGAGGGGGAGTTTCTGATAGGAGCAGATGGAGCTATATTGAAGCAAGGAAGACTATGTGTTCCGAATATTAGTGAGCTTAAAGATGCTTTACTAGAGGAAGCTCACAGTTCAGCTTACGCTATGCATCCAGGAAGCACCAAGATGTACAAAACTTTAAAGGGATCGTATTGGTGGCCTGGGATGAAGCGGGAGATAGCTAATTATGTTGATAAATGTTTAATTTGCCAACAGGTTAAACCAGTTAGACAGAGGCCAGGGGGACTCCTTAATCCACTGCCAGTGCCGGAGTGGAAATGGGAGCATATCACTATGGATTTCCTTTTTGGATTACCACGTACTTCTGGTGGACATGATGGTATTTGGGTAATAGTGGATAGACTCACTAAGACAGCACGGTTTATACCGATTAAAGCGACGTATACACTTGATCAGCTTGCTAAGCTATACGTCGACAAGATTGTGAGTCAGTACGGAGTGCCAGTGTCCATAGTTTCAGATAGAGATCCGAGATTTACATCTAAGTTCTGGCCTAGTTTACAGAAAGCTATGGGGACGAAATTGAATTTCAGCACAGCGTTCCACCCCCAGACAGATGGTCAGTCAGAGAGGACCATCCAGACCTTAGAGGACATGTTAAGAGCATGTGTCCTTCAGTTTAAAGGAAGTTGGGATACCCACTTATCACTTATGGAGTTCGCTTATAATAACAGCTATCAGACTAGTATCGGCATGGCACCGTTTGAGGCTTTGTATGGAAGACCATGTAGAACTCCCGTGTGTTGGAACGAAGTGGGGGAACGGAAGCTAATCGGACCTGAGTTGGTACAGGTTACGACAGACAATGTGAAGGTAATTAGAGAAAATCTTAAAGTAGCTCAAGATCGTCAGAAGAGCTACGCAGATAAGTGGCGAAGAGACTTAGAATTCCAGGTCGGGGATCAAGTTTTCTTGAAGTTATCTCCGTGGAGAGGTGTCCTTCGTTTTGGTCGGAAAGGTAAGCTGAGTCCTAGATATATTGGTCCTTATCAGATAACAAAACGAGTTGGGCCAGCAGCGTACGGACTTGAGTTGCCAGCAGAACTATCTCGAGTGCATGATGTCTTCCATGTGTCTATGTTAAGGAAGTATATTCCAGATCCGACGCATGTGTTGCAAGTGCAACCAGTTGAGCTGGAGGAAGATTTGAGCTACATAGAGGATGCAGTTCAAATCCTCGATAGGAAAGAACAGGTTCTGAGAAACAAGACGATCCCACTCGTGAAGGTTCTTTGGAGACATCACGGAGTGGAGGAGGCAACCTGGGAACCAGAAGACCAAATGAGGAAGAATTACCCGACGCTTTTCACCTAAGAACTACTCAATTTCGAGGACGAAATTTCTTAAGAGGGAGGTAAGTTGTAAACCCGGAGTTCCTCCTTGAAACTTCTTAAAAAAAAAAATAAAAAGGGAAAGAAGGAAAGGAGGTTGGTATATGTGTTTTTTTCAAAAGAAAGTAAAAAAAAAAAAAAAAAAAAAGAAAAAGAAAAAAAAAAAAGAAAAGAAAAGAAGAAAAGAAAAAGAAAATTGAAAATGAAAGGAAAATGGCCCACCACCAACTCCAATTTTGTTAACCCTATCTAAAGTCTTACCCATTCTGTCTTTTTTCATCAAAAATATCAGAGTTTTCGTGAGAGAGAATAAGAGAAAGAAGAAAGGTGCTGGAGTTGTAATTGAAGAAGAAAAGCAGGGAAGATTTTGCGTTCAACCCTGACTACCTCTGCTATTTGGTACGTTTTGAGCTCCACAAGAGGTATTAAGAGGTGAGATTTGATTTCCTTGAAAGTTAACTCATTTTAGAACAATTTTCGTGAAGGAAGCTCGAGCAAAATCGGAATTTATGTTATGGGTTTTTGAAAGGGAAATCAGAGCAGTGTTTTTTCTGTCAAATCCGGGGAACCTCTGGTTTTTGAGACGTTCTGATCTGTAGACTTTGAATTAGAAGATGTATTAGGTATGGATGGAAAGATTATTTAATTTCCTATAACTTTCATGAAGAAGTCGTGGTTAGAAATTGACTGGAAGTTGCTTTAAAATTCATGTTAAGTTCAGGGTGCAGCAGAAAAACGAGTCTGGAAAGTGCAGAAACCGATTTTGTAGGAAGAGGCTTTCGAGGTATTGACGGACATATCCTTTAGGAATTTCAATTTCATTCCTTCAGATGAGTTTTAGAGGGTTCAAAAATGAAGAGTTTGGTATAAATTACATCATTTTTGAGCAAGTAATGGAAAAGTTATAGGTGTGTGAGTTTAAGGTATAAAATCTGTAAAGTGCAGAAAATTGATGGGGTGGTTTTTGCAACCCTAGGCCTTAAGTTCGTGAGGTCAAGATTCTAATGCTTGGTTTTGTTTTGTTTGACAGGCCAAGAAGAAATAGGACAAATTTACGGACCAAGAATCTATTATTAACGCTGTGAGTGACAAAACGAATTTCGAAAGTGTATTCTATGCTTGAACTTATGCTTACGAAAATAAAAGACTTTCTAAGAGTAATTTTACTTAAAGACTCTATGTCTCTTGAACACGTATTTATGAGCATATATGGTTTCCTAGAAATGATTTAATTGTTCGTTGTGAGCATATGTTTACTATTTTACCCGAACTAGTGAAAATACCATAATTTCGGGCCAACATGTGTTAGCAAGTAGTGTCAAAGGTTTTCATGTGTTTCTATGAGACCCGAATGAGTAAATGTTTGAGATTCTGAGCCCGAGGCTGTATAGTACCGTGTGCACACAGGTCATTTTCTGTTGTCGACGTTGAGTGTACTCCGTGACAACAATGCTGTCGTGAGTGCTGGGCGAGCCCCACTACGACAAAGACGATGGGAGTGCTGGGCGGGCCCCACTACATCGTAGAATGAGTGTTGATTGTACTGGGCGAGGCTTACACAAACTAGTTTGTCATATGTTTAAAATGGTTAATATTTTTGACACACTTGCTGGACTTCTGTAAAAGCTATTGATGTTATATGTTATGATTTACGAGTTAATAGATTTAAACTCAGTCACTCACTGAGCTTTCCAGCTCATTCTTTCAATGTTTTCCAACTTTCCAGGTAGAGATCGAGTTCCCGGTGCCTGAGATCCTGCCACAGCCTGCTGAACGCTCTACGAGTCTGATATTTTTGTACGTGGTTGGCGTAGTATAGCAAGTCTGCTCGTATTGTACATAACTTAATAGGGATGTGTAGTTATGTTGTATATGGAACTAGTGGTCTTGGGTGTATAAAGCACGTCTGGTCGTGTCTGGCTTGTTCAAGTTAGGTTTAACCAGAACCGCTCCGTATGTATGTGTAATAAGATTCCTAATTTCCTGCTGTGTGGTATGTATAGTATCTCGTATACAGGTATGGATTGTTTATCAGGAATTAAAAGGGTCATAGGTATCGTTAAGAAGTGAAACGATGCCTGTTGGCTTCACGCCTTCCTCCAGGCTAAGATAACAGGTAGTCGGGAGGGGGTGTGACAACTATATAGCCATACCTTACTCACGTTCCCTTAATACAAAGCCAATGGACTTTCTCAAAGATTAAATGAAAGTTTTTTGTTCCAAAGCTTGTAAAGATCAAGGCCAGGAATAACTAAGACAAATTTGATGCCAAGATGAGTTTCTGGGGGTCGTAGCAAGCAATGGCCGAGGCCGACCCTAGGGTCGTACTTCATGAAGATTGTTCATCATGAAGTTGGGGGCTCATCAAGAAACCCCAAGGTCAAAGCTATTGTTGAGGCTGAGTTGATGATCAAGAATTAACAACAACCCTCAGTTTAATTCAGAAGACAATTCCAATAAGTCAAAACAGCTGACTGAGGGCATGCCACTATAGTTGAACCAAGGCTAAGACTATTCACAATCCCTAGTTTCAATTAAGAAACATTTCAACCAAGTCGAAGCTACAATGACCGAAGCTGAGGTGAATTGAAGCCCTTGGTTAAGCCACAAGAGTCAGCAAATGATGGAAAATCCAAGCAAACCTTAGCAAAAACAAAATATCAAAAGAAAATATAAAAAGTAAGGTACTTCATTTTACTTGCAAGCCCTTTCCTAAGTTATTACAAGCTTTTGGGTAGAATAGAAGTACACAACACAAAAGTCAAAGATACACAAAGGTGAGGTCATTCATTATTATAAGCACGATCAAGATTATTAGAGAAGAAAAGGAATCAAGCTAAAAGCCAAACTCCTCACCTCAACCTCCACATGAAGTCGAGGTCGAGGAGGCCACTTCATTTCAAGGGACTTGTGTCTCACATGCTCATGGCCCATGACAACCCTGGTTAGCCCAACTACCTTTTCTGGAATTCAAATGAATGAAAGAATAGGAAGATCCAAAGGCAAGATGGGTCTAATAGAGGAAGTGAAATTGGGCCAAGGAAAAATTGCTCACCTCGGCCTCGACCTTCTTCATCAAATAAGGCATGCATTTAACGTGCTCCCAACCCATGGTCTACTCGGTTCATTTGTTTTTCCTTTCTCCAGTTCGTATCAGAGCCATCTGAATTAATAGTTGCACTACGTTCAATAGGCCATGAAGTTACAACTTGTCAAAAAAGTACTTTTAAAAGCAATAAGTTATAAAAAAAATACCATTTGATGGTGAAAATAAACTCCAAAAGAGGAGATTCTTAAACATATGGAGATCCAAAGTTATCCCCACGGGGTTGGATGGGCTATCCTATGGATGATCCAAGAATTAACGACAGAGAAACAAATCAAGAATTAGCGAAGACCTAAACTAGGCCCTGTAAAAGAGAAGATTGGGCCAAAAAGGCCCAACCCTAGCCTCGACCTCGGCATGAGACTGAGGTCGAGGAACCCATATTTTCTCTAGGGGTGTATGTCATGCATATCCTCGATCCTTGGTGTCATTGGTTCAACCTGATTCGATCTTCCTCTTGATCGAAATGGAAAAGAAAGAAGAAATGGAAAGACAGAAAATTAATCATCAAAATGAAAGCCAAAAATCTAGATCCCACTCTAGATATGGTAGATTAGAGCCAAAATTCGGAGCCTACTCTAGATACAGCGGATTATGTCGGGCAAACAAAATACAAAACACACAAAACTCTAAAGTACTTAGGTGTAGAGGAAACGACCAAGAAAGTTTATTGAACCCCAAAAACATTTGGTTGACTGATTTTGGCAACCTGAAAATGTGAAGAAAACCTCACGATGGGTCTCGTTGAGCATAACAAAGTAGACTCCATAAAGCTGAGCAAAGTGTGATGAATGCAAAACTCCACTTAAGTGCAGAGGACGCAAGCCCAAAAGATTGATTGAGCCCATAAAAGTGGCTTGGTTAATTGATCCTAGCGACCTGAAAATCTGAGACAGATCTTACGATGCGTTTTTGAAGAAAAACAAATGTGCATAATTTGGTTACTTAAAATCAAGCACGGACAATAATTTTGAAGATTAAATCCAGGAAGGCCAAAATGTCAGCCTAAAAGGCTTGATGGATCATTTCAAGGTAAAAGCCTAAGAAAATGTAGGGCCAACCTTGTATTAAGCAAGTACCATTCTTCGAAAACAAATTTAGACACAAAATTTATACTCTCAAATTGAGCTACATGCAGTTAGCCTATAACAATAAAGCCAAATAATGAATCTCAACTAGGGAGTGGGGGCTGATGTTATGGGTGAAGTTGGACCATAAAGACATATATGGAAGATAAAGGAAAAAAGAGGGCAAATATACGAAAAGGGACTTAACATGGTCCAAAACAAACCAAACTATGAGAGAAACTGGACCACCAAGTAAAAGAAGAAAGGACAACTTGGGCCGAAGCCCAAGTCCCCTAGTCGCCCTCGGCTTGAGGCTGAGGCCTACCCCAAGGTCGACCCATTAGGGGCACGTGTCCAACGTGCCCCAGGTCGCTTGGTCCCAGTCCTTTTTCTTTTTAATTTGATTCAAATTCACGGATTAATCCTAAAAGGGTCATATAAATACCTTTTTTCTTGAGGAATAAAGTAAGTCTACTCTCATTTTCTGAATCCTTGCTACACTAAATTCCTCTTAGCTAACTTAAGCATCGGAGCCTATATGGCAAGTACCACACCAGTGTGTAGGTTTCTTTTTTGTCTTGCAGGATTTGTTCTTCCCTTGCATACAAAATTTACGGTTGTTATCACTTAAAGGTCAGGTAATTTTTCTTAGTCGAATTTGGCAACAAAAGGTAGCCTCCCTTGTTGACCTAAGAACTAAATACACCACAAATAATAATATAATTAGGAGAGATGAATGCAATAATAATAATAAAGTTTTTTTCTTTTTTACAAAAATAAAAAGTTGCCAAATTTTTAACCATGGTCAATTATTCATAAAAAGCCCAACAAAACTTTTTTCTCGAATATTTTTTACCACCACTAAAATTTTGAATGCTTTTATGTTTTTTTAAAGAAAGTATATAATCTTCTTCTTAGTGGTAAAAAATTTAATGGTGATTAAAGTTAATTGTTACTGAATAAGTAAAACTCTGTTTATAACATTACTTCTAAATATAGTTGTCTTATTTTATCACATATACTTTTAAAACGTTTTAAAAACTCAAGTCAACAAGATTTTGAAAACGAAAAAAAAAAAAAAAGTTTATAAAAGCTTGATTTTATTTGACTTAGAAATCAAAGTTTTTCTACAAACATAATTTACAAAACCAGAAAATTACTAAAAACAAAAGGTTAAATTATCAAAAATACCCCTGAACTATGAGATTGGTTTCAATTATACTCTTGAACTTTGAAAAGTTTCATTTTAACCCTTGAATTTTGAAGTTTGTTTCAAAACAACCCTTGAAAGCTTTTTTTGGTTAAATTCATGGACGGAAAATGATGTTTTTGCATTTATATTGTTGCTTATGTGAACATATTTGAACATATACGTTGAAAAAAAAATCAAAACTTATGCAAATACGTCATTTTTCGTCCATAAATTTAACGAAAAAAACCTTCAAATGTTGTTTTGAAACAAACTTCAAAGTTCAAAAGTTAAAATGAAAATTTTCAAAGTTCAGGGGTATAATTGAAACCATCCCCAAAGTTCAGGAATATTTTTGATAATTTAACCAAAACAAAACGGTGGTGAAAGTAGGCATAAGCATAATTGAACAAAAAGAGGTTTAGGAATTAGTTTAGGAGAGTTGGATAGATTACCTGTGGTTCCAAGGCATGGAAAGTGTTGATGAAGATCCAATCAGGCTGGTTACAGAACTGGTCGATCATGAACCTGAGGAAGACAGGATACTGCTGGGGATGAGGAATGAGCGAAGGAAGGTCGGAGATGTGAAGAAGCGGAAGGCCAGGCAGGGACACAACGGACATTTCATCAATGGGAATCTTGAAGGAGCCACGGTTGATATGATAGAAAAGGGCATTAACAGAGCAGGACTCGGTGAAAAAGGGAGCCCCAGGAAGGCCAAATCCTCTAGCAACATCGAGAATCCAAGGCGTGAGGGAATCGTAGACAACGCAGGCAATTGGGGAGTTGGAGGTCTGATGGTGAGTGATGAGGTTGGTTAAGTGGAAGCATGTGGAGGTTTGGAGACGGTGCATGTGGGACTCCATCGACTCTGGCTCTCTTCCTTTGTACGGCACTCGAGGCTTGTGCTCCACCATAATGGAGCCGCCCAGCTGGTCGAGATGAATAGCGGCGTTGTTGTTGTTGTTGATTTCATGGGTTTTGAGGACGTTGAGGACAGTGATCTTAAGGCCTTTCAAGGCCAGGCGTTTTGAGAATTGCAGGATGGGGTTTATGTGCCCTTGTCCTTCTGGGAAAGGAATCACCAGAATGTGAACTTTGCCTTCTCCCAGTTCCATTTTTTTTAAAAAAAAAAAAAAAAATCTGCTGCCCACGATTGTTTTCTTTTGCAGAGTTCTCTCCACCGTCTTATATTAATCCAAAGGGTTGGATGTCTTTGGGATCACAAAGCGATTTCAAAGATTTAGTTTAGACAATCTAAGCTTACGTTTAATTGAGTCTCTATCAAAAACTTCAATTTAGTCCCTACTGCCCTTTACTCAAACTTTACAGATAATTTTTGTCCCTATATATTATATTGACCTTTTTTTTAATTTGACTATGAGTTCATGTTTTATCTTTGTTAGTTATATATATTAGAATTTAGGACCAGATAAAAAAAATAGAAAGAAATAGATAGATTTTTCAAGTGGTTTAAAGACAATTTGTAGTCGATTTGTAAGATTTGACAAAAGTGAAAGTTTAAAATCATAAGAACTAAATTGATACTAAGACCACACTATAAGGACCAAATTGAAACTAAATTATTATTTAACCTAACATTTTTTTAATTTTATAACTCTTCCATTTGATGAAAATGTTAAAATAATCGATTGATTGTAAGCTTACATGATATAATTGATAGTGAGTTGGAAGAAATTTAGTAGAGATACTAGGCTACTTAAGAGAAGAAAAATTGAAATTTCCACGGTTCTGTTTAATACCTATTTGATTTTTTTTTATTTTAGAAAATTAATCTTATAACTACTACTTCCACCCCATGAGTTTCTTTGTTTTGTTATATACTTTCTAAAAAATGTTTTCAAAATTCAAGTCAAAATATGAAAATTAAAAAAATGTACTTTTTTTAAAAAAAAAAATTGTTTTTGAATTTTGGCTAAAAATTCAAAATTTTCTTTATATGAAAACCATGGTAAATAAATGGTAGGAAATCAAGAACAAATTAAAAAAAATAATTATTAAACGAGGTATAAGTTTTTCAAAATTTGAAGTAGAAATTAAAAATCTTCCTCTCTTTGGTTGGCTTAATTCATTTGCTAAATTTGTCGCAAACTCATAAGTATCATGCACGTTTCATGTACACTTCTTATAAGTCCATTTAACATTAAAAGGTATAATTTATAAAAAAAAGTATGAGATCAAATTAAAAGTTTAAAACCATAGATGCGAAAGTTAAGGATTAAAATAAGATCATTGGCATGGTTCTGTTTCAAAAAGAAAAAGAAAAAGAAAAAGGATATTATTTCTACTTGGTTTTGGACCACGTGTTTCACATGTTTCGAGGAATAAGTACAAAAATTTACGCGTAATTTAATGCAAACAATAATTTTTGTATAATGTGCATTATTAATTTGGCGTTTTGTAATGTTTAAAATTCATATTTAATTTGACTTCTATTTGACAAGCCAATTTCAACATAATTCAATTGATTAAGGCATATCTTTGATCAATTAAAATATCAGAGTTTCGAATTTCCTCTCCTGCATATTATTAAACTAATAAAAATGTCTCATGTTTAATCAAAGGATTCAAAACACTTTACGATAAAATTAAATATAGGTAAGGGAACGATGCAGATAGATCTATTATGATCTAAACTTGTGGTTTAATAATTTACTCCTACTAATGACTTTTCTACAATCAAGGGTGTAAATATCAATGAATATTCCTGATAAAATCATAAAATAAAAAAATTCATATAAGAACATTTAAATTGATAAATAAGTATTTTTATATATATATTTAACAATTTTATATTTCATAGGAATGATTTTTATATCAATGCCAAACCTATTAATCATACAGATATACTGACAAATATTTCAAACTTTGATTACAATAAAATTTCCAACAATAAAATTTAATTTATTATAATTTTAAAATATAGAGACTAATTTTCTTTTTCCATAGCATAGAGACTCATTGTCCAAAGAATATAAAAACTAAAGCATAAATGACTACGAATGTTTTAACTTATATTCTACATTAGGGGTTTTTTCCCTGTACTATAGAGAGAACATTGCTCATTAAAAAATATGTTAAATTACCACATGGATATATAAATATAAGTTCAATTACAAGTTTAGTCCATAAACCTTAAGGTTTGTGTCTCTTTGGTTCCTAAACTTTCAAAAATGTCTAATAGGTCTCTAAATTTTCAATTTTGTGTTTAATAGGTTCCTAAACATTTCAATTTTGTGTTTAATAGTTCCCTGTCAAATTCAAAATTTTAAAAAATTAATTGATCTATTAGTTATAAATTTGAATTTTATATCTAATGGAACTCTAAAATTTCAATTTTGTGTCTATTAGACTAGTGAATTTTAAAAAATTCAAAAGATCAGGGACTAAATTTGTAATTTTGAAAATTCAAAAACTAAATAGATACAAACTTCAAAGTTCAATGACTAAATGCATAATTTAACCTATAAATATATACCATACTTAAATTGGCATTAAGATGGGAAAAATGTGGTACCTGAAAAGACGTGGCTTCATTTTTTTTTTTTTGGGGGGGGGGGTTAATAAATCAACCTCATTGAGATAAGACAATTCCACATGCGCTACATGGAGTTGTCCTCTTCATAGTTATCAGAGAGCTAAATTGGAAAAGTTGCACTCCGAATTGCATGTGCAGCCAGCTCACAACCACTGTTTGGTTCCCTGCCAACAGGAGAGAAAAATAGTTAGACAGAGAAAATTTTAGGCCCGGATAACCCATTTGACTTTTATGTTTTGGTTTTTCAAAATTGTACTTGTCTTCTTATAATTCTCTACAATAAATTTTACATTTTTTAACAAAATATTTGATTTTTTAGTTAAATTTTAAGAACAAAAATAAATTTTTAAAAACTATTTTTTTAGTCTTCAAAACTTGACTTAATTTTTAAAAATATAGGTAAAAAGTAGATAATAGAATAAGAGAATTCATAGGTAGAAGTAGTATTTGTAGACTTAATTTTCAAAAACTAAAAATTAAAAAGCAAATGGTTATCAAACAGGCCTTATAGAGGAAATAAATTTGGGGACATAAAAGTTAGAGAATGTGAGATGTGTTAGATATACAAAGTCAGAGAGAAAAGTTAGAAAAAGAAATTTTAGGGGGAAAAAACAAAAAGTACAAACTTTTGAGAGGGAAAAAATGTTAGACAACGAAAAAGATGTATTTAAAAGAGAGAAGAGTAGTTACCTTACCCGTGACTGGAAAGTTAGAAGAAGAGAAAGGGAAATATACGTTGAAGGGGGTTATGAAAATTGGAGAGAAAACGAAAAAAAAATTTCAGAGAGAAAAATTAGAAAGAGACATGCTCATGATTAGATATGTTTGAAAGAAAAAAAATCAATTTTTATGGATCCCTTAAACTTAGTAAATTGTATCAATTTTTACTCTAAACTTTCAATTTCATCAAAATTAGAACCACCTAAACTTAGACAAGTGTGGTAAACTTTACCATCTATTTAACTTTCGATAATTTACCTACTAATTTTAACAAAATTAAAAATATAATGTAAAAACTCTAAAAATTAACTAATTTAATGAAAATCAAGATTGACACAAAATTATGTTTTATTAAATGAATAAAATAGATAATTAAATAACTCCATCAAAACTTTCAAATTTAAACAAAAAACTAATTATAATGTCATTTTCGTCTAAATCCTATACATTTCATATTAAATATATGTTTTATACTCATTAGATGTAAATGAGAATATTTTTTTCAACGATTAATATTATTTGGAACAAAAGCTTACCATAAAGTAAAATTTGCAACATTTTTTAAAGTATAAGGTGAATTGCAACACTTATCCAAGTTTAACTTTAATGAAATTAAAAATTTTAGGGAAAAAATTGATACAACTCGCCAAACTCGCCAAATTCAAAGTTAAATTTGATTCACCCCAAAAAAAACATATAGTGTTAAAAGAAAATGTGAAATTATATTTTGAAAAACAGAATTTTGTTTTAAATAAACTTTTTATTAAAAATAATACTTACAATTTCAAAAACATTTTTAAATAATAGAAAATCGAATTTATTATCAAACAACCATGTTAACAAAAATGAAAAACCAAAAAAATTCAAAAATAGAAAATAAAATGGTTATTAAGGCCCCGTTTGATAACCATTTGATTTTTGGTTTTTTGTTTTTGAAAATTAAGCTTGTTTTCTCCCAATTTCTCTACAATGGTTTTAATCTCCCTTAAGGATGTATTTGAATTCTTAGCCAAATTCTAAAAACAAAAACAAGTTTTTGAAAACTATTTTTTTTAGTTTTCAAAATATGGCTTGGTTTTTGAAAACATAGGCAAAAAGTATATGATAAAACAAGTAAAACCATAGATGAGAGTAGTATTTATAGGCTTAATTTTTAAAAATCAAAAACCAAAAACCAAATGGTTATCAAACGGGGCCTAAACTGACAGTTTAACATTTTCAATTATATTTTTGAACTTTCAATTTTGATTCTAATAAGTTCTTTTGTAACGCCCAACATTTTCAGGTATATTTAACTCTTAATTTTGTTTGAAATTTTGTTTTGGGTGGAAATAATTGTTTGTTTGGTCCTTCATGAGTTATTGTAGTTTAGAGAGTTCAAAAGAGCCAAAAAGGAGAAAATGATTTAGGGTTGGGGGAAAAATAAATCATTAAATACCTCCCTTTTTGTCATTTAGTGTCATGCAACCCTAGGAAGTTTTCTTCTTCCTCAAAATTCTCCTCATCCATGATAAGCTCTCCTTCTCATTCCCTTCCCCCCTTTTTTGTATGGTGATAAAGAGCTTGTCGAAGGCTCTATCAAATATATTTATAAACCTAAACCTCTAAAATTTGCAATAATAGTAGCCAGGGTCGATCACAGGGATTGGATTTCTTAGTTCATTTAAGTACCGTAATTACTCCCACTTAACTTTATTTAGAGAAAGAAATCAAATGCAAACAAGCTAAACTAAAGAGCTAACCTAGAAAGCAAAAGATAAATGGAGACACAATAGGAGAGAGGGAATTAATTTCACCAATTAGACTTCCAACGAAAACTACCAAGATTTGTCATGCAAATATTCCATAAGTCAAGAAGTGAGGGTGTTAACTGACTCTTTCAAGCACAATTAACTCTCATGCAATGTTATAAACCTAATATCTCTATCTAGATTTTAATAACATGCAAGGCTTTAAGCAACTTCTTTTAAGGGCTTCTAAGAGAATTCTCCACTTTCATGCAAGAATTTACAAATAGTCATGCAATTAAGTTCTAGCCTAAACCATACTTTTTCAAGCACAAATTCAGACCAATAAAGCAAATAATCTTTGATCAGGAAATTATAAGCATTAAATACATAAAAGCATGAATGAAACAAAAAGCATTCAATCAAGGTATTTAATCAATTAAAAAACTCAAGTCTAATGGCTACATCAAAACTCCAAGTATTAGGAACAAACATACTAATAATATTCATACAATTAAACCTTTAAGTTTCTAATTTACAGCCACAAAATAGAAACTAAAACTAAAGGAAAAGGAAGAAATTAGCAAACAATGGTCGATCCCGCGTTCCCGTCGTGATCTCCACATCCCTCAAGCTTTGGATCTTCAAAAATGCTCCACAAACACTCCCAATTGCTCCCTAAACCTTCAATTTTAGCTTGGAATCGAGATTAGGGCTCCCACTCTCGGATTGGCCTCCCAAAACGGCGCAAAAAATGAGGTTTTTATAGAAAATTTCAAGGCAGCGTCTCAACGCTGCAAGAAAATTCATTTTCGCTTGTGTTTTAGCGAAAAACAGCGTTTTTTGTATTTTCGTAGCGTCGCAACGCTATAGACAGCATCTCGACGCTACCATGCAGACAACATTGACCATTTTTGCTACATCTCTTCGCTCGGGTGTCCAAATGACCTCCGGTTCGATGCATTGGAACCATGATTCGATGTAGAATCTCCCAGAATGTGCCTTATATTCAAATAACATCTTTAGTCTTCTTGAATTTTCAATTAAGCATCAAAAGGCTCCAATATCCACTAAAATACTCTCAAGCACTTGGTTGTGCTCTTCAAGCTCGGTTTCTACAAAATTAAGAGAAATAGGCATAAAAGCTCACAAAATAATCACAAAACTAGCATAAATAATAGGAAATAAGATAGCATAAATACATGCTATCATATGGTCGACTATAAAAGCTTGCTCTGGCCAACGTCTCCTTCATATCCTTGTCGTTGGCCACCTGCAGGCTGCACGTCGAGACCCATGAACCGTCACGACTCTCACTTTCTTTCGCGCTCGAATCCATCAACTCCCCTTGCATTTTCCAGAGTCAATGTCAGCACCACATGCCACGATCACTACCACCATTGATGCCAACCACCACATGCCCAGTGGGCTGTAATCCAAGTCGTCGCGGCCCTTGACCTTGTGTCGTTGCAACAGTTGATTCTGACTCCGACGTGGGTATTAGCGCGAGCGATCCAGCAACTTTGTCTCTGTCTAGTGAGTGTCCAATCCGCAAGGTGAGTTTGTGTTCTGTGGGGCTTGGTATTGATTTCTGGTTTGATTTAATAATGACCCATGAAATTTTTGATTCATTTCAAGGATACCCACCCCATTCCGGCATCGAAATCACGAAGTTTAGCGTCTTTGGTCATTGTCTAGCAACGGTGTTAGGTAATTTTTGTTTCTCTCAAGGTTTCGCGGTTGATTTTAGATGTAATTTAAAAATGACTCGTGAAGTTTTGAATCATTTTAGAGCATACCCACAACGTTTGAAGCTTGATTTTGTGAAATTGGACCTAAGTGAGTCTGAGCTAGCAAGGTTTTGGTTTTAATTTTGGGTGAGAATCTTTAAGTAATGTACCATTAGACTCTTTTGGAGTTTAATTTGAGAATTATATAAAGGCCCTAACTCTTAGATCTCTTTTATGTGTAGTTTTAACTATTCAACTAAGGTCTAAAGGCGGCTGAGAGTTGGAGACTAAGTTTGGGAAAACTTTCCTCTAAGTTTCAGAAGTAAGTTGAGTTATTAAATTGAAGTCTAAAGTTGTTCTTGAAATTGAGATTCTTAGGTTGCAAGTTTCAAATATTAACTTCTTGGAAATAATGATAGGTTGAGTAAATGATCTCTTTGGACTTAAAGCCAAGGTACGTGGCTTTACAGCTGGATTGCCTTAGGGCTTGGTTGGGTGTTTTCTGTTGCATGAGATACTTAATTGAAAGTTAACCATAGTCATGTTTTTATTAAAGTCATGAATTATTTGTATTAAAGTCATGAATTTTTTTCATTAAAGTCATGAATTTTTTTTTAAAGTCATGAATATTTTTATTATAGTCATGAATTGTTTTTATTGAAGTCACAAATGTTGTGTGATGTGAATGAGATAGCTTGTACGCCATGTGGATTATGGATGAACAACCTCTTATGCTGCATCAAGATATGTAACTAATGTTTTATGTGGGACCTCATACATGTGTGTATTCATAAAAGACAGGAAATGTTAAATAGATTCCCTACTTATCCGATTTATTTTAACTGCATGAAAATGATGCATGTCTAGGGACTCTAGATGCATGAAAGTGATGTACTTAGGATCGGCGTGTATGAAAGTGATACATACCTATAGGGAGAGGCCTAGGGTGTATGAAAGTGATGCATGCCTAATGAGTTTGGTGTACATGAAAGTGATGTACATTGACCCATATATATGAAAGTGATGCACATCCTGAGGAAACTAAGGAGATGAAACCAAAATGTAAAGTTCTAGGTCCCGTTACAGTCAGGAAAGTGTAGTCATGTTGCATGTGATTGCATATCCTGACCCTAGCAGTGGGGTCATTTACTGAGTATTTTTAATATTCATTCTTTTCAAAAAAATAACTTTTTAGGTAAGGGCAAGGGCATCTTGGGCAGATGACGGACTTCGCTATAAAGGCTATGGGAGAGTCAGAATAGGCTTTTTTTTTCTTTCCACATCAGACATTTTCGTTGTGTTAATTTATTCATTCATGTTTTGATTTTTTTTTCCCTTAGGAGAGATTTATTCAATTTTGAGGCTTAACCGCATGGTATATGTTTTAAAGTTTTTGTTGGGATCCCTAAATAAAATTATGATTTGTTTCAAGAGCTTTTCTGTTAATGAGAATTTGTAAGGCCTCCATAGCATGTATGTGGTAGCGTTTCCATTTTAGTTATGTTTTAGAAGCTGGGTCGTTAAGTTGGTATTAGAGCCCAAGGTTATGGGTTATGTAGACTTGCTTACATTGTAAGTATTAAGTATCCCCATGGCCAAGTAGCGAATGCCCAGTCATCGCCAGGTAAGCCTTTAATAAAGGTTATGAAAAAAAAATTATTTATGTTATGTTTTTAAGTTGGTGATAAATGTATGCATGTATGTTCTTGCTGATTGGTTGTGAAAGTAAAAAGGCTTGAATAGTTTAGTTGTAGTGTAGTGTTTCTAAAGAAATGTCGCCACATAGAGGAGGAAGAGCTTGACAAGAAAGAGGACGAAGGATGAAGGAATTTAGGGGTGTAGAACCCACCTTTGAAGCAACCAGCCGATCAGGATATGAACCCTCCAACAGCACTGCCGGCTGGGCAGGAAAACCTTACAGTGGCGTCATTGATGTTGGAGGCCATGCAAACTATGAAAGGAATAATCGAATTAAACCCACAGCGGAAGCATAGGAATCGTCTTTGATTTATTTAGAATTAAACTAAAATACAAGGGTTAAGTAGTAAATACCTTCCAAATATGAAAATTCTTCTGGCGGATCTTTATCTCTTCCATAAAGTCTTCCTGGCTATGACTCGAATACAGGACCAAGGCTTGTGGGAGCCTCTTGAAAGAAAATCCACAAGGGATTGGAGAGGAAGAGATCTAGAGAGAATTCTCTAATTCTCTCTATTGAGGAGTGTATTGTGTAGAATGCACAATAGCTCACCCCTAGGGTCCTATTTATAGTGGTATAGGGAAAATAATTAAATAATATATTTTAATATCTAATATATTAAAAACTATATTTATCTAACCAATTTGAATCTTATTCAAACCGTTTAAAATTCTCCTACGACATTTATTTCCTAATTTGAATCCAATTCAAATTTAATAAATATCTTTTATTTAATGTATCTAATATACATTAATTATTTTAATATTTAATGTATCAAATACAATAAATATATTTTCCTCTTTTATTTAATATATCTAATATATTAAATATTAATTTGAACACTTCAAATTAAATATTAATTTGAACATTTCAAAATTTTCTTTCAACTAAATTGATCTTTTAGTGTTATTATGAGCTAGCAAGGGGACCTTATGGACCTACATATTATAAGCTCCAATGATACAAAATTAATTAATTAAACTCTTTAATTAATCAATTTTCATTAATTAACTCTAAGGTCACTCCACTACAGACCTAAAGTTGCACTCTTATGCACTATAGGACAAGTTGTGTCCATGGATATAATCATTACATGCAAGTCGATCATTCACGAGTTGTTCGTAATTACAGCTGGGTCAAAAGTCCGTTTTACCCCTATAATTACATCTTGCACCTTAAGTACCAACCACTGATCCTCTAATGAACAATATGTTTATAATCTAATTATAAACTAAGTCCCTCTCGGGCCAATGAGAGGGTGGGGCCCCATTGTTCAAGTCCCGAAATGAGCACTTAAGGGAACTACTCATCTACTTACTCTATATGGGAAGGAGTGAATTCCATCTTGTGAGATTATGTTCCCTATTTGGTCAAGTCCCCAAAATGGTAGGCATATTGAATCGGCTATAAAAGCCACTCTCACCCATGCAAATCAAAGGACAAGCCCTCACAGGCAGGAGTTCATAACTCACTCAAGATTAAGATCGAGTCGCGTATGATCATCCTGATGAAATATTAATCTTCTCAATTAACGGATTTATAAAGAGAGATTAAATATTTCGTGGTCCAGTATTATACAAACTCATTGTATAAGATACCCCCACTCACATGTCTCCACATGAATGATTTGGATCAAATCATTTGTAACTATTACAAAGTGGGCCGTATCAATAGTGTTACCAGGATAAGGCACCCAACCTTATCCATATATTATGACCCTTTAGGTTATTTCTTGAACATGATCCTCTCGTATGTCAACCACATACTGTTCAAGATTACACTATTAACCTTGGATTTTTCATATAATGGATAATATTATATTCCAAATAAAATAATCAAAATTATTATTTATTATTAAATAAATTATTAATTACGAGGCTTTAGGGCATAAATCCCAACAAACTATATTATAGACAACAGTGGCAACCAACTGGCACAGCTAGGGTAGAACTACGGAAGTGCATCTCTAGAGGTGAGGTGCTTGAAGAATTTCAGAAAGTATGATCCTCGTACATTCAATGGGTCCTCTGAGGACCCAACAGTGGCAGAATTATGGTTGTTTTCCATGGAGACTATCTTCCAGTTCATTAACTGTCAGGAGGAGCAGAAGGTCCCCTATGCAACATTTATGTTAAAGGATGACACATTTATGTTGTGGGAGTATGTTGAGAGGACCATGGGCACCAATGGAAATTTGGTGACATGGTTGCAATTCCAAGAAACTTTATGGGAGAAGGTTTACCCAGTGGCCGCCCGTTACAGGAAGTAGTCGAAGTTCCAAAAACTCCAACAGAATAACGATCAATGAAGGTTTATGAGAGGGAGTTTATGAGGCTCTTACATTTTGCCCCAAAGCTTGTAGACATGGGACTAAGAAGGTGGAGAGATTTTTGATGGGCCTGGACGAGAGGAATCGGGATTTTGTGCAGGCCCTTGCACTCTCGATTATGCCACAGCCTTGAGGGCTGCTGAGTTGATAGACACCCGCTTGCCAACCAAACTCTAGGTGCTCGTTGAACTAGATTCCTTTTCGGGACATAAGAGGAAGTGTGAGCAGACAAACTCTGGCTGTCGGCATTCTTAGCACTCTTAATGCTCTTTGAGGTGGACATAGCCAGGCCAAAGGCCAAGGCAGTAGTCCGTTTGACAATGAGGTGGCAATGAAGATAAACCTTGGTGCAACGATTGTGGAAGGCATCACTGGGGTTAGTGTTTGGTGAGGACCGACTCACGTTTCAAGTGTGGCCAACAGGGTCACATGGTGAATGACTGCCCCTATCGAGGCAATGGAGGAGGTAGAAATTAACCCTTGAGTTCAAGTGAAGCTGGGACCTCTAATCAAACATTTCAACAGGGGAAGGCGTACGCTTCTACCAGCCAAAATGCTAGAAATTCTAACTCAGTGGTGACAAGTACATTATCGATACTCGGGCACTATGCCCTGATACTTTTTTATTCAGGTTCTACTCTCTCATTAATTTATATATCTTTTGTAAGTCAAGCTAATTTAAAGTTAGAATCTTTGGGGTATGTACGATCTGTGGCCACCCTAGTTGGGGAGAGTTTGCTAGATGGTGAGATCGTGAAAGCTTGTAAAGCTTTATTGGGGGGTCACACGTTGGATGTGACCTTGATAGTTTTAGATATGAGGGAGTTCGATGTAATCTTTGGCATGGACTGGCTGGCGGAGAACCACGACAGTATTAATTTTTTTTAGTAAATAGGTGGTGTTCACACATCCATTGCAGGTAGGTTACAAGTTTAAAGGGACCAAAATTGGGATCGTCCCCAAGATCATCTATGCTTTGGAAGCAAGGAATTTGATTCATCATGGAGCGTGGGGCATTTTGGCGAGTGTGGTCGACACGAGGTGTGTAGAGATTTCAGTATCTTCGGTACTAATTGTGAGGGAATTCTCAGATGTGTTCCTTGAGGACCTTCTAGGGATACCTCCTGCTCGAGAGATAGATTTTAGCATCGAGCTTGAGCCAGGGACAACTCCTATTTCCAAGGCTTCGTACATGATGGCCTTGGCAAAGTTAAAGGAGCTCCAATTAAAACTATAGGACTTCTTAATAAGGGTTTCATTCGCCCAATGTGTTGCCTTGGGGTGCACTGATATTGTTCGTGAAGAAGAAGGATGGGTCTATGCGATTGTGTATAGCTACAGAGTGTTGAATAAGGTGACCATCAAGAACAAGTACCCTCTCCCTTGGATAGATGATCTCTTTGAAAAGTTACAGGGAGCAACAATGTTTTCTAAGATCGACCTACAGTCGTACTACCATCAACTAAGAATTAGGGAGGAATACATTCCTAAGATAGCTTTCAGGTCCATGTATGGGCACTATGAGTTCATGGTGATGTCGTGTGGACTGACTAATGCACCTGCATTCTTTATGGAGTTGATGAATAGGTTATTCAAGGAGTTTCTTGATACTTTTGTGATTGTATTTATTGATGATATTCTAGTCTACTCCAAGTCAGATAAGGAGCACGAGGAGCATCTCAGGAGGGTTTTGGCAACTCTAATGGTGAACAACTTATATGTTAAATTCTCTTAATGTGAGTTTTGGTTGCAACACGTGTCTTTTCAGGACACGTGGTGTCGATAGATGGAGTTTCAACGGACCCAGCTAAGGTGGACGCTGTGATTAAGTGGCCTTACCCAACCACCGTCACTGAGGTGTGTAGTTTTGGGTTTGGCTTGTTATAACGTCGATTCATGCAGAATTTCTCCAAGATAGCTATGCCTCTGACTAAGTTGACTCGAAAAAGTAACTCATTTGTGTGGAATGAGGCTTGTGAGATGAGCTACCAGGAGCTCAAGCAAAGGTTGGTTGCTGCTCCAGTGTTGACGGTACCAGCAGGAGTAGGAGGTTTTGTCATTTACAGTGATGCTTCCAAGAAAGGCTTGGGTTGTGTACTGATGCAACATGGTAGAGTCATCGCTTATCCTTCCTGCAAGTTAAAGGATTATGAGCGTAATTATCCGACCCATGATTTGGAGTTAGCAGTTGTGGTTTTGGCCTTGAAAATTTGGAGGCATTACTTGTATGGGGAGAAGATCCAAATTTTCACAAACCATAAGAGCCTGAAGTACCTTTTTACTCAGAAGGAGTTGAACATGAGGCAGCAAAGGTGGCTGGAGTTGGTGAAGGATTATGAAATGGAGATACTGTATCATCTAGGCAAGGCAAACGTAGTTGCAAATGCTCTTAGTAGAAAGACAGCCCACACAGTAGCCTTGGTTACCGATCAAGCGCATATACGTGATGGTTTGGAGTGAGCTCAAATAGTCGCTTCACAATTGGCCCAGTTGACGATTGATAATCCTCATTTTTTAGGGCTATTTAACCTTTAAACTTAAGATATTCTTGCAAATTTATGTGCCTATGGGTGTAAAGCTTAGAAAAATATAGCAAGATGAAACAAAACTTATTGAGCATGATAAGCCTAGGTCAAAATAGCAAGATAAGGCTAAAGAAAGCAAAAACTGGTTGAATTCCTTCATTTTTGGTGTAGAATTATGTAGCAGAATACAATTGCAATCCTTCACAGATTTGAAAAAAAAAAAAAAACTGGGAAACCCAATTTTGCGCAATTTTGAGGAGAATCCTTGGATATGCTCCTAAATTTAGCATGATTGATGAAGATCAAGTGTATAATGGTCGAGGTGAAAACCTTAGTCCGTGGAGGCTTATAAAAGGATAAAGAAGGTAACCCAAGGACAAATTTCTCTCTCGACAAATTTCAGTTCTTCAAATCCTCTGTTTTCGTCAATTACATTGCGACTATGCTCTCTTTTTTCAGAACTTTTGAGTCACATTCATCAATATGATCTAGATGATAGTCTTAGATTGTAAAGATTCAATTCCCTTTAAAAAATGGGAGGAATCGAGTTCGATCGAGGGACGAGGCAAGAAGGGTGTTTTCATTTCACTGTATTTTGAGTAGTTCTTTTTGCATTAGTTCATTTTTGTTCTTCTATTTTGTTTAGTTTTAGTGGCTGTAATTTTAGTATTCAAGAGCCTGTACCATTTTTCTTTCCATTCCAGTATTGAATTTCAAGTTGAATTTTCGGTTTTGCTCAATTGTTCTTCAAGGAATATTTTAATAAGATTTACATTTCAAGTTAGAAAATAATTCTTTTCCTTTGTAAGTTTGGTTCTGTTTTCAGTCGTTTAGTTTTTATTAGTTATGGAGTTTCTTTTACTTAAATCTTCATTTTTCTTTTCTTTAAGTATGAGCTAAGCTACTCTTTGGGATTCATGCATGTGAATGCCCTAGGGAAAGAAATAAAGGCTTAATTGTAAGAGCAACCTTGCTTACTATATAGCTTGTTTGCTTTTATTGACTTTTAATTCTCATTATTACTCTAGACTAAATACCTAGGTTAATATAAATCAATCGAATCTAATTATGAAAAGATTAGATAAAGTTGTGATTTCATAAAAGTAATAAAGGAAAAGGCCTAGACATAGGAATTTGTTTTTGACCCTAGACATAGGGCAAAACCTTTAAAACAAAAAAGATTGTGTTTCAAAATCAACTAAGTTCATATTAGCCATAGAAATATCGATTTAATCACTTAGTCTCGAAGATACTTTATAAAAGGTAGAACAAGTGTCAAATCTAGTTTATATTGCTTAAGAGTAGAGTCAAGGATTGCAATTGCAATTAGGCCGCAATTCCAATCAAAAGGGCACAAGCATGCTTGGATCTCTTCCTTTTATTCTTGATATTTCTTTTCTTGTCCACAAAAAAAATCCCAAATTTTCTTTTACATTGGTTACCACAATTGCATTTTAAAAACATCTTTGTTATTTCTTGGATTTTATTATATTTGTTCCTTTAGGGCACGATACCATGGAATACTTCCAATTTATTACTTGCATCGATAGTGTGCACTTGCACTGGATTGGAGCTTCTTTTAAAACCAAAAATCTGTTGTCTAAGCCCACACATTTCGGTCGATCAAGTTTTTGGCGCCATTGCTAGGGAACAACATTTTTAATAAAGTTCACTTTGGACGCATAGATTGTGAGCAAATTTCAATTGCAATTCTTTTGTTGCAGGAAATTCAAGCATTGTTTGCAAAAATTACAGGTTAGGATTGATGTATGCGAAAGGAGCCTTGTCCCTTGAAGCTAGATCCTAAAATAGAAAGAACTTTCCACCGGCGCTGGAGACAGCAAAGGAGGAAGAAGAATGAGCAACAAGAGTCGAACACACAAGAAGGCCTTTTGAGAAATGTTTTACAAGAACCTCCAATGGACCCACATGAAGTTGATCCTCAAGTTAATCCTCAAGGAAGAGAGAACCAGCAAGCAAATGCAAGACAAAATGTTGCACAAATCAATGTACAGCCTCAATAAGTAATCCCTCAGAAAAATCTCATCTTCATTGCAGAAGAAAGGGATAGAGCAATTAGAAACTATGCGGCCACCACTTTTTAGAATTTAAATACAAGAATTGTAGAGCCAAACATCAAGAAAAATCACTTTGAGTTAAAACCAGTGATATTCAAATGCTTCAAACAATGGGCCAATTTGCAGAATTGCCAAATGAAGATACCCACAAGCATATCAAGATGTTTCTCAAAATTTTCAATTCCTTTAAAATGAATGGAATCTCAATTGAAATGTTGCGCCTAAGTTTCCTTTCTCGTTGCAAGGAAATGCGGAAGCTTAGTTGGCCTCTTTTCTCCCAGATTCAATAAGAACATGAGATGACCTAGAAGGAAAATTTCTCTTGAAGTACTTCCCTCCCACGAAGAATGCACAAATTAGAGGGGAGATCATCACCTTTAAATAGGGATCGAACGAAAGTGCATGCATAAGTGTGCTATTTCTAGGCTTATTCTTATGCTAGTTTTACTATGATTTTGTGTGCTTTCATGTATTTTTATGTTTATTTCTCAGAAACCGAGCATTTTGAGCAAAATTAGAGAATTGTGAGATAATCAGACAAATTTGAGCAACTTTAGACTATATTTGAGGATTCAAGTGTTGAAGAAGAAGAACAAGACATTTGGACCCGAGGGCATAGTGTTGCAACGACGTTTGAAGAGCCTTTCATCCTTGAAAAACTGCAGGCATAGCGTTGCAATGCTGTCTATAGTGTTGCAACGCTACACAAACAAATGTTTTTCTTTTTTATAAAATTCGAAGGGACAGCATTGCAACGTTGTCTCGATGTCTATAAAAAGAACTTATTCATTCGTGCAAAGGAAGCCGTTTTGGAGAGACCTAAACCCTATTTTTGATAGAAACATTATTTGGAGGTCTAGACAGCATATTGGAGAGCTAAAAAGGAGACTCAAGGCTCGGGATCGTAGGGCATCATGAATGGAAAGAGTGTTGGAACGCGTCGTCAAGTTTTTCTCTATTCCCTTTACTTTGTGTCTTTAATTTTAGGATTTAGTGGACTGTATTTGAATGTGTTTGAGTATTATAGACTCTTTGTTGATTGCATTATTGTTATAAAACTATGTTTGACTTATGGAATGTGTTTGTAATGTCTTTTATGCATCTTGAATTAATCTTCTAAGCTCATGGCCATAGCTTTATATGTTAAGTTAAATTTGGCTTGAGAAAGTAAATTTAACTAAGAACTTAGATGCATAACTAGGATTAATCAATTGCATGAGAATGAATAGGTTAAGACTAGAAGTTATTAAGAGAATTTCATAATGTCATGTCTAGTTGTAGAAATAGACCGAGAGGTTGATTTACTTCTTGCATGAGTTCAATTGGGCTCGAGAGAGTCAATTAGATATTTTAGTAATTCTTGGCCTAGGATTATTACATGTGTAATAATTCTTTAGTCAATTTCATAGTTGAGCTTCATGAATTGCAATTAATGCATGTCTCTCTAAAATTGGACTCCAACTTTGTACATAATAGGTTAGGTTTTATGTTTTTGTCAAAAGAATCAAATCAAAGTTAGTTTTCTCTAAATAAAATTAGGCATAATTAACTGTGGTAATTAATTAAATCTAAGAACTCCAATCCCTGTGGATGACCCTGGCTACTATTATTGCAAAATACTTAGAGGTCTGGTTTTTATAAATTTAATCTTGATAGGACCTTCGACAAGTCCTCTATCAGAAAGAGTAGACACTGCTTGGGAATGTTTCAAGAAGTTGGTGAGGAGATGCCTCCACCATGGTTTACCAGTTTGTCTCCTCATAGAACGCTTCTACAATGGGTTGACTAAGGCGTCAAAAACCTTAGTCAATGCATCTGCTAATAGATCCTTGTTGAAAAAGATAATAAATGAAGCAAACGAGATTTTAGATGTTATGGTCTCAAACAATAGTCAATAGAGAGAAAATGAATCTCATCCCACGAAAGATGTCGCAGGAATACACGAAATTGATTCCTTGGTAGCCTAAGTGCATAGATATCTGCTATGAATAACACATTAAATAATCTTACTTTGGTGAACCAGGTCCCTATTACTACAATAAATCAAACTTCTACTCTTAATTGTGTCTATTATAATAATAACCATGTCTTTGACAACTGTCCTTACAATCCTGCTTCTGTATATTATATAGGGCAAAACAGATCGAATCCATACTTGAATACATATAATCTAGGTTTGTGACAACACCTTAAATTCTCCTTGGGTGGACAAAATGCAAGTTCTTCAAGCCAAAATCAATATGCAAAGCAAGGAACACCACCAAACACAATAACCATATACACAGAAGAATGCTACACAATTGCAATCGCAATCATCAGCACAGAGTCCTTCATTGGAAACTATTATCCAAAGTCAAGCTACATCATTACGTAATCTAGAAATTAAGGTTGAACAGCCGGCGTGTGAAGTGAAAAATAGGCCACAAGGGACATTACCAAGCACCATGGAGAATCCACAATGAGACAGAAAAGAGCATTGCAAGAAAATTACATTAAAAAGTGGACTCAACTACAAAGGTTCGAAAATGCCTAAGGAGCAAGAGAATTCTAAGAAGACCAAAAGTTTAAAAGATGAAAAGAAAGATTGCATAGAAGAAGAAGAAGTACATTAACCAGTCAAATAAAAAATAGGTGAAGCAATAGAAGAAGTGGTCGCAAAGCACCCAGAACATGAAAAGAAAACCACAACATCAAGGATTCTAACATCAAAAAGTAAAGAGTACAGACCACCACCTCCTTTTTGCCAAAGATTCAAGTAGAAGAACCAAGATGCACAATTTAACAAGTTCTTAGACATTCCTAAGCAACTCCACATTAACATTTTGTTAGTGGAGGCGCTCGAGCAAATGCCTAATTATGTAAAATTTCAAAAGGATATCTTGATAAAAAAGAGCAAGCTAGGAAAATTTGAAATCGTAGCACTAACCAAGAATTGAAGTGCATTACTAAAGAGTAAAGTACCGCCGAAGCTACAAGATCCTTGAAGTTTTACAATTCCCTATATAATTGGAGGCATGGATGTAGGGAGGGCACTATGCAACCTTGGAGCAAGCATTAACCTAATGCCCCTATCAGTCATCAGAAAGTTAGGAATTGGCGAGGCAAAACCTACCACAATAACATTGCAACTGGCAGATAAGTCAATTACTCGACCAATAGGGAAGATCGAAGATGTGCTGGTTAAAGTAGATAAATTTGTTTTCCCTGCTAATTTCATCATCCTCGACTGTGAAACTGATAGAGATGTCCCAATCATTCTAGGAAGACCATTCTTGGCCACTGGTGGAACATTGATTGATGTGCAGAAAGGAGAACTCACAATACGAGTAAACGACCAACAAATCACTTTTAATGTTCTCAATGCATTAAGATATTTAGGGGAGTTGGAGAAATGTTCGAAGATTGAGATTGTAGAACCTTTGGAGTTGCATGAGCTTCATGATTAATCTGATGAGGAAGAAAGCTCTGAAGAAGACATTGAAGAAGAAGAAACATCAAAATAAGATCAATATGAAGAAACTGCCTACATTAGTCCTTTAAGATCGATAGAAGATAAGATGGCTCCAATAAAGCCATCTATAGTGGAACCACCAGAGCTAGAGCTTAAACTTTTACCATCCCACTTGAAATATATCTTCCTTGGGGAAGGTGAGATGCTACTCATAATCATTTCATCCACTCTGACTGACCAAGATGAATCTTCTTTGTTACAGGTCCTTGCACGACATAAGAGAGAGATTTGTTGGACAATTGCAGATATTCAAGGAATTAGTCCTTTGTTCTACATGCATAAAATCAACCTAGAGGAGGGAGTAAAGAATTCAATAGATAGTTAGAGAAGGCTGAACCCAGTAATGAAGGAGGTAGTCTGAAAAGAAATCTTAAAATGGATTGATATAGGAATAATTTATCCCATAGCAGACAGTAGCTTAGTGAGCCCGGTACAGTGCGTACCTAAGAAGGGCGGAATGACAATTGTCCATAATGAGAAGAATAAACTAATCCCACCAGGAAAGTCACTAGATGGAGAATATGCATGGATTACCGCCAATTAAATAAGACAACTAAGAAATACCATTTTCCTCTACCATTCATCAATCAAATGCTTGATCGATTGGCAGAAAAAGAGTATTATTGTTTCTTAGATGGATATCAAGGTGATAACCAAATCACAATTGCGCTAGAAGACTAGGACAAAAATGCCTTCACCTGCCCATATGGAACCTTCGCGTTCCGAAAAATGTCATTGGATTATACAACACACCAACAACATTGCAAAGATTTATGATGGCAATCTTCTCAGACCTGATAGAGAGAACGATAGAAATCTTCATGGATGATTTCTTGGTGTTTGGAGAAACATACCAAAATTGCCTTGAGAATCTTGAACAAGTCTTACAAAGATGTGAAGAGACAACCTGGTACTAAACTTAGAGAAGTGCCATTTCATGGTACAAGAAGGGATAGTGCTTGGACATCGAATTTTCAAGAAAGGCATAGAAGTTGACAAAGTTAAAGTAGAATTAATTTCCAAGTTACCCCCACCTACATCAGTAAAGGAGATTCAAAGTTTTCTAGGACATGTAGGATTCTATCAACGATCCATTAGAAACTTTTCAGAAATTTCTAAACCTTTGTGTAGGTTTTTGGAGAAGAACCAAACTCTTGTATTTGACTAAGAATACTCCACTACATTTGAAAAGCTGAAAGATGCACTAAACTTTGCACCAATCATGGTTGAGCCTGATTGTATCAAACCATTTGAGCTCATGTGTGACACCAGCTATTTTGCAGTAGGAGTCGTGCTGGCGAAGAAAAGGAATAATATAATTTATCCCGTCTATTACGCCAATAAGACAATGAATGAGGCACAAGTCAACTACACCACCACGGAAAAGGAACTTCTAGCAGTTGTCTACGTCTTTGACAAGTTCAGGTCTTACTTAGTCGGAACTAAAATCATTGTACACATTGACCACTTTGTCCTAAAATATCTTTTATTAAAAAAGGATGCCAGACCTCGGTTTATCAGATGGATCTAACTACTTTAGGAGTTTTACTTAGAGATCCAAGATAGAAAAGGGACTGAAAACCAAGTAGCAGATCACATGTCCAGATTAGGATAGGAAGCAAGAAAAGAAGAAGCAGTAGAGATCCAGGATGTGTTTGCAGATGAAATTCTATTGGCCAGAGATACAGACACAATTCCCTGGTACGCAGATGTAACAAATTACTTAGTTAGTGGATTAACACCACCAGATGCAACACCACACCAATTAAAAAAAATTCTTTCACGACATATGGTACTACTACTGGGATGAACCATATCTCTATAGACTTGGACGTGACCAAATATGGGGAAGATGTGTGGCAAAAGAAGACATGGCAAAGGTGTTGGAGGCATGTATCCGATTCCATATGGAGAACACTTTGCACGGACTAAGACAACAGTAAGCAGTAAAAGTTCTATAGAGCAGTTACTTTTGGCCAACATTATTTAAGGGCGCACAAAACTTTGCAAAGAGTTGTGACAAATACCAAAGGACGGAAAATCTAACCGCATGAAATGAAATGCCTATGAACTACATGCTGGAGATAGAGATTTTTGATGTATGAGGGATTGACTTCATGGGACCATTTCCTACATCATTTGGAAATATCTACATTTTATTGGCGGTCGATTATGTGTCCAAATGGATAAAAGCAGTGGCCACCACAACGAATGATGCAAAGACAGTGAAGAAATTTCTGCTAGAGAACATCTTTACAAGATATGGAACCCCTAGAGTGCTAGTGAGTGATGAAGGTACACATTTCATGAACAAAGTAATGGCTAGTCTGCTGGCAAAATACAATGTAAATCACAGAGTGGCAACCGCATATCACCCATAGACGAAAGGGAAAGCAGAGCTGTCCAATAGAGAAATCAAAGCAATTTTAGAATAGACAATCAATCCCTTAAGGAAAGATTGGTCGCTAAGATTGGACGAGGCTTTATGGGCCCACAAGAGTGCATATATGGGTCCGCTAGGAATGTCTCCATATAGAATCATATTTAGGAAAGCATGTCATCTACCACTTGAACTAGAACACAAGGTTTATTGGGCAATCAATAGATTAAATCTATATATGAATCAAGCATGAATCAAAAGGAAGCTTCAACTGAACGAACTGGAAGAACTTAGGCATTCATCTTATGAAAATGCTATGCTCTACAAAGAAAATATGAAGAAATAGCACGATCAGAGGATTAGAGAAAAAGACTTACAAAAAGGACAACAAGTGCTGTTATTCAACTCAAGATTGAAGCTTTTCCTTGGAAAGATAAAATCCAAATGGTCCGGACCCTTTATGATTGAGAAGGTATATCAACATGGAGCTGTGGACTTGACAGATGAAAAAGGAGAATATCTTGAAGGAAAATGGTCAGAGAATGAACCCATATTGGAGAGAAGCCTAAGCAAGAATAAGGCTTTTATCTATTTAGTAGAAATCAAGTGAAGAGGTATAAAGTAATCTGTTTGTATATATGTATATAAAAAAAAACTTGACTTTGAAAATTTTTAATGTGAATTAAGAAATTGATCAAGCAAAATTCTGTCTAAGGAAGAATCTCATCTAGGCTGAGGTATTTAAGCTGATCGCTAAGAGAATACCTCTACTTGGGAATTTTCTTAATAAATTCAAAATAGATTTTTTTTAATAAATTCAAGGGGAAGTGTGTGAACTTTTTAACAATTTACTCTTGAGTTCAAGAAGAAGAAATGTTTGAAGGTTATGAGTGGAAAAATTGTAATTGCATTCTTAAGCAAGGAAGAATGACGACAAAAACAGAATTGCAAACGTATTGCAATTGCAAGACCATAAGTCAAAGAACCAACCAAGTAGGAAATTGCAATGGCAATTTTAAAAGCCAAAAGGGAGTGAAGACACATTCAAGAAAAAAAGGGAAAAAGGGCACAACAACTTTTTGCAAGTTTTAAATAAGGAATGTGGACCGTTTTCCTTATGAAATTGACCTAAAAAACAAAATTATCTTTTGTCTTTCAATCATCTTCCTCATTGTCACGATCAGTTCTTTACCCAACACCTATAAACACTGTTCGAAACAATCGTTGGTGAAAGAAACTCCAACATCTCAAGCTTAGAAAATGACGCCACCAAAACTTCAATCACTGCCCACCCCTCAAACTGAAGATCCCACTGACCAAGACCCATTCTTCTTCTTGCTGTATATGTCAGAGGAATGGGAAGAACAATTTCGAAGGATGGAAGATGAACGTAGAGAACAACTAAGCGAGATGGAGACCTAAAGACCAATAAGTTCATCATCGAAAGTTACTTCAGCAACACCATGAAAATTAAAAAAATCCACTAAGGAATGGTGGGACATGATTCGAATGATGCATGTAAGAAAAAGAGTTGCCCTTGTTGAACAACAACTTCTAGGGCTCAATGGCAGTTCTGAAGATGACGAAGAACAAGCCACTATACCAAATTCTCCATTTGAAATGCCCCAATCGAGCAATAACCCGTCAGACATAGAAGCAAAGGACAACACAAAGGAAATTAAAGTTCCTAAATTAATGGAATAGGTACAAATTCAAACCTCCTTTAGTTCCAAACCTATTAGGCAAAAGTTCCTTGCAAGAAAGCATGTGCCACACTCAAATTTGAGAGGAAAAAAGGCAAGGTTGTGGAAAAGGGAAAGAAAATGAGGGAAACTATTAGAAAAGTCATGAATGAGATGCCCCCCTAAAAAAAACAAAGCCAATTGTTAAAATTCAACCTTTAGAAAAGGAAATTTGGGCACAAAAGGCAGCAGAACATGCCAAGCATTTGGCCACCACATTCCATGATCAATATGTGGCCTCGGGAAAACGCACAAAGAGACCTTCTAGATGGCTCAATCACAACTTGAAACAAAGAATGAGGGGTAGAAAATTGATGAAGAAAAGCAAGCTAAAGGTGTTGGAAAGGCTACAACAGAAGAACACATTGAGCAAGGGAAATTCAAAGAGGTACCACCTACTAACTCTAAAATTTTGTGTGACATGGAGACTATGGAAATTTCATCCTCTAGCACCCCATCATCTGAGATGGGGGATAAAAATGAACATGAGCAGGTACAATTTGAAGAAGAGCAAACCCCAAGTAAGGAGGAAGATGTGCAAGAAGTTGACTCAGAAGATTAGCAACCTACTTCTAAAAGAAAACGAAAAAGAGTTAGTATAGAAGAAGAAGTAGAGGTTGTAAAGGAAGTGGTAGATGTGCAAGCAAGAAGAAAAATCTTTGAGAAAATGGACTTCATAAGAGAAAGAGGATTTTCAACCCCTGCAACAGTTTATTACCTCAGTGATCAAGCAAATGAGGTGGGAGAAGCTTTGCAAGCATCCAAAACCAGCGAACATATCTCTGGCTTTAGATTTTTATGCCAATATGGGAAGTGATCAACTCAATGAGATGATCATCCAAGATAAAAAGGTCCAATACTATGCAAAGGATATAAATCAAGCCTACAAACTAAATTCAACAAGGGATCCAGAAGGCAATAAAGCAATTGAAAATTCTACAGAATAGCAACTGAAGGAGGCCTTAAAATTGTTGGCTCGTGAGGGAGTTGAGTGGCAAGTTGCGTACTATGGAAAACGTCACTTAATTGTAGGGGACCTAAAAAATGAACCTTCAGTGTGGTTGAACTTCATTAGAAATTGAATGATGCCCACCACACATGGTGCTACAATCTCATAGGATCGAGTAATGCTATTATATAGCATTTACAAAGGATTAGAACTGGATGTTGGGTGAATAATAAGAAATGAACTTGTGCTTGGAGGAAAGAAGAAAGCAGGAAGATTGTTTTTTCCTTCTCTCATTACCAAACTATGCAAGAAAGCCAAGCTCCCAACCACAGGTAACAAAATGGAGATAAAGCCCTTGCATGCAGTTGGAATCCAAGGGTTAATGATACACAATGCTAGGAAGGTCAACTGACACACCAGGACGAATGAAGATACCAAAAAGGGCAATACAGAGCCTGAAATTGTAACTACAACTCCCTCGCGATCTGCCAAGCCAACATCTATGGAAGATGAAGTGGCTTTAATCAGAGAGTAAAACAGAATATACTAGGAGTATGTGAAGGAGTGAGATGAAGTCATTAAGCAAACACTCTCATTGATATCAAAAGGAAAAAGACCACCATTCCCATATTTCCCAACGAGCCTTCTTGACACACCAAATACATTGAAACTGAATGAGGACACTTCTTCATCGACATAGGGGAGTTCTTTCAACCTTTATCTTTACTTTTGCACATTTCCTTTCTCTGTTTTTAGGATTTAAGCTTTGTTTTAGTTTCTATTAGTAAGTTTTGTGAACTCTACTAAAAGAAAAAATTGTGCTGCTGTAATTATTGTTTTCTGGATAAACCACCCATTTTGTTCATTAAGCATGGTTTCCTTGAGTTTTAAAACCTCAGTGATGAAAACTTGGAACTAGCTCAGCTCATTAAATACTTAGTAACACCATTTGCAAGTTTCCTATACCAAACAACTTCATGCCTTTCTTTTCTTTACAAAACACTCACGCCTCCAACTCACCTAAGTTTATGCACCTATCAATCCTAGGAGAGTCTAGCTGGTTTGATTTACACAACCATTTCAGCCACCCCCATGGTAATTCGGTCAATAGGGACATTGACATATCTTAAGTTGGGGGGGTGTACTACTCAATTGATGTACTGCTGAGTTGTTGTAATACTGCTGTGAGTTATTGTATGGCTGTTAAAAAAAAAGGATACTTCGCCTTCCAAAGTTAACTAAGTAACCAGGAAAAGTCATGATACCCATAATTGTCTCTGCATGTAAGGTTGACTCAGGAAGTGAGTATGTGAAAACAGTCTTGACTTGTGACTTTTGCTCGTAGTCAACTTCTTTCACCACAAAGTGTTTGTATGTTGGAACGAAGACAAAAGTGACTATGAGACCCCCCTCTCTCTCTCTTAAAAAAAATTAACAGCAAGGAAATAAATTTGGGAGAAATTAGTTTGAATTGAAGAACCCTATAAAGATAATATGTATAGTAAATAAGTGAAGCTTAACTAGAACAATAGGTAGTATAAACCTAGGGAGTGTGGGTGAAAAGTGTATTGTTCTAAATAAGGAAAATTGAAGTTGGTTGTGATAAAAAAAGTAGCAAATGGTGTTAAGGCATTATGAGTTTGAAATTCCCCTGAGAGGTTTATTGTTTTAAACACACTTTTGGAAACTTTCTTGAACATTGATTGGGTGTGTTATTTGTAGTATTGATTTTAATTGCTTGAGGAAAAGCAATAACTTAATTTTAGGGGTGTGATAATCCTCATTTTTAGGGCTATTTAACCTTTAAACTTAAGATATTCTTGCAAATTTATGTGCCTATGTGTGTAAAGATTAGCAAAATATAGCAAGATGTGTCAAAAATTATTGAGCATGATAAGCATAGGTCAAAATAGCAAATTTGAAGAAAGAAAAAATTGGTTGAATTCCTTCATTTTTGGTGCAGAATTTTGTAGCAGTATACAATTGCAATTGCAATCCTTCATAGATTTGGAAAAAAAAACGAGAAACCCAATTTTGCGCAATTTTGGGGAGAATATGTGGATATGCTCATAAATTTCAGCATGATTGATGAAGATCAGAGGTGTACAATGGTGGAGGAAAAAACCCTAGTTGGTGGAGGCTTATAAAAGGACGAAGAAGCTAACCCAAGAACAGATTTCTCTCTCGACAAATTCCAGTTCTTCAAATCCTCTCTTTTCGTCAATTACATTGCGACTATTCTCTCTTTTTTCAGAACCTTCTAGTCACATTCATCAATCCGATCTAGACGATAGTCTTAGATTGTAAAGATCCGATTGCCTTTAAAGAAAGGGAGGAATCAAGTTCGATTAAGAAATGGGCCAAGAAGTTTGTTTTCATTTCACTGTATTTTGAGTAGTTCGTTTAGCATTAGTTCATTTTTGTTCTTCTATTTTACTTAATTTTAGTGGTTGTAATTTTAGTATTCAAGAGCCTGTATTGTTTTCATTTCCATTCCAGTATTGAATTTCAAGTTGAATTTTCAATTTTTCTCATTTGTTCTTGAAGGGATATTTCAATAAGCTTTACATTTTAAGTTAGAAAAGCATTCTTCTCCCTTGTAAGTTTGGTTCTATTTCAACAGTTTAGTTTTTATTAGTTATGGAGTTTCTTTTACTTAAATCTGCATTTTTTTTTTGTCTTTAAGTGTGAGCTAAGCTACTTTAGGGATTCAAGCATGTGAATGCCGTAGGGAAAGGAATAAAAGCCTAATTGTAAGAGAAACCTTACTTACTCTATAATTTGTTAGATTTTATTGACTTTTAATTCTCATTATTAGTCTAGACTAAATACCTATATTAATATAAATCAATTGAATCTAATACTGAAAAGGTTAGATAAAGTTGTAATTTCGTAAAAGCAATAAAGAAAAAAGCTTAGACACAGGATTTTTTTTTTGACCCTAGACATAGGGCAAAACATTTAAAACAAAAATGATTATGTTTCAAAATCAACTAGGTTCTATTAGCCATAAAAATATCAATTTAATCACTTAGTCTCCTAAATATACTTTATAGAAGGTCGAATAGAGGTCGAATCTAGTTTACATTGCTTAAGAATAGAGTCAAAGATTGTAATTGCAATTAAGCCGAAATTCCAATAAAAAAGGCACAAGCATGTTTGGATCTCTTCCTTTTATTTTTTATATTTCTTTTCTTGTCTACAAAAAAAAAAAAAAAAAAAAAAAAACCATCCCAAATTTTATTTTACATTGGTTACCACAATTGCATTTTGAAAACATCTTTTCTATTTCTTGGATTTTATTATATCCGTTCCTTTGATACTCTAGAATACTTCAAATTTATTACTTGCATCAACAGTGTGCACTTGCACTGGGCTGGAGCTTCTTTTAAAACCAAAAATCTTTTATCTAAGCCGACACGTTTATGTCCATCAACGGTTCAACCAACTTTGAGACAACGTGTCATAGATGCTCAGTTAGGGGACCCTAGGCTTGCTAATGCTTTGTGCCAGATTGAGTCAGGGCAAGGGAATGACTTCTCCCTATCATCAGATAATGGTCTCCTTTGTCAAGGGCGACTGTGCGTGCTAGACAGTGATGAACTCAAGGATGTGATATTGGCTGAGGCTCATAATTCTCTAGTTTCTATGCATCTAGGCGGTAAAAAGATGTATTAAGATTTGAAATAGTACTACTAGTGGCGTAGTATGAAAACAGATATAACGATTTATGTCAACAAGTGCTTGGTTTGTCAGCAGGTGAAGGGACCAAGGCAAAGGCCGATGGGGTTGTTGCAACCTTTGAGTGTTCCGCAGTGGAAGTGGGATGAAATTTTCATGGACTTAATCATTGCCTAGAATAATTAGAGGCTACTCAGTGATTTGAGTTATTATAGATAGGCTAACCAAATCAGCACATTTCCTTCTGGGAAAGCCTACCTACTATGTGGAAAAGTGGGCTCAGTTATACATGGAGGAGATAGTCAGATTACATGGGGTGCCTGCTAAGATCGTCTCAGATAGGAATTCTAGTTTCATGTCCAACTTCTGGAGGAGTTTGCAGAAGGTTTTAGGTACCCAGTTGTACATCAGTATGGATTTTCACCCACATACCGATGGTCAAACGAACCGACTAAATCAAACTTTGGAGATATGTTGTCAGCTTGAACTTTGGATTTCACAGGTAGTTGGGATAATCACTTGCATTTGTTAGAGTTTTCCTACAACAACAGTTATCAAGCAACTATCGACATGGTGCTGTTTGAAGCTCTTTATGGTAGAAAGTGCAGGTCCCTTATTTATTGGGACGAGGTTGGCGAATGCCAGTTGTTGGGACCTGAGTTGGTTCAAGCCACGAATGAGGAAATTCAGAAGATTAAAGCGAGATGCAAACCGTGCAGGGTAGACAAAAGAGTTATGCAGATACGAGACCAAGGAACTTGGAATTTGCAGTTAGTGATCAAGTGTTCCTAAAGGTAGCATCGATGAAGGGTGTTTTAAGGTTTGGAAAGAAAGGGAAGTTGAGTCCCAAGTTCATCGGGTCGTTTGAGGTAGTGGAGCGGGTTGGCCCTGTGGCATATCATTTGGCTTTGCCACCTTTCTTCTTTGCGATTCATGATGTTTTTCATGTTTTCATGTTGTGGAAGTATATGTCAAATCCGTCTCATGTGATTAGTTACGAACTCTTGCGTTTGAATGAGGACTTGATTTACGAGGAGAAACCTGTGCAAATCTTGGCTAGGGATGGAAAGACTATTCGCAATCGAGAGATATCTCTTGTGAAGATTCTGTGGAAAAACCGTTAGCTTGATGAAGCAACTTGGCAGCGAGATGACGAAATGAGGGCCAAGTATCCAAAGCTTTTCAAAACTAGCAACTTTCAGGGACTGATCAGGTGGAACTTTTGGTCAAAAGTTAAAAAGTACGTTTAGCCTCAGTGCAAGTGCTGCCGATACAAGTTGTAAAGGGAATATCCCTAGATATCATCTCCCAAGGGAACAATGTAACAAAAATATTACAAAAGCAAAAATGTATTCAAAACTGCAACTTGGTAACTAAATTGCAAAATCAGGTTTGGTTGGTGTGAAACAACAATGGAAATAAAAATCGGAGTGCAAAAATAAATTGCAAAAATATAATGCAAAAATAGATTGCAAAAACAGATTATAAAAATAGATTACAACAATAGATGGCAGAAACAAAATTGCAAAATCAAAATTGCAAGAAATGTGAAATAGTAATTAAATTGCATAATCAAATTGCGATATGCGCGAAATAGCAAAGAAATGACATAAGTACAATGATAACTTAATGAAGAAGGGATGAGGCTCAAGAATGTTCATTGCCCTAAGTTATAAATTTTCAACCCAAAATTGCAATATCAAACCTACACTATACGTAATTGTAAACCAAAATTGATACTCCTATTCACCTTGTAATTAGGTTCTTAGGAGACTATGTGATTGACTTATATGTTTATAGTCTCTCTAACTTAGATCAATTGGCTCATATAATTTTACTCGATTTTGGAGTCTTTTGCCCTATGTCTAGGGTAAAGATTGGCTTATGTCTAAACTATTGTCTCCATCGCTTGTGCGAAATCCACTTTTCACTAACCCTGTTGATATTAGTTCCAAGTTTAGTTTGCTACCCTAGTTGATCATTCTAGAATCACAAAGACGTTTAATTCAACACAAGCAAACAATTGAAATGTAGACTTGGTTGTTCTTTGTAATTTAAGCTCAACTTACTCCTTAGGGAATTCACATCCTTGAACCCTCTAAGAAGTCTTAGCTCATATACTTGATGTAAGAGAACCTAAATAGAATTTGTGAACAATTTCCTTGGTGAAAAGAAAACAAATAGTAGATTGAAATCAAAATTTAGAAGCTTTAATTTGAGAGTTGTGTGACAGGGACTAATGGAAGTAAAAAGTAAAAGGATAAGCAAGTAATACTTTGAACAATTCAAAAGCCCTTACTGAAAATAATACCCACGAATAACATCTTAAAAACTAAAAATTTTCCTTACAACAAATAATTCTCCAATGAAAAATCAATGCCAGAAGTTCGATACAAATAGGAATGAAAATAGAACTGAAATAATGCAGCCAAACTCAATGAAATAAACCCAAAATTCGAACTAACAATGTAGAACACACTGAAAATACAATTTGAACAAAACTCACTGCCTTCCTATGTATTTCAATCGAATCACTCCATTTCTTAATCAAGAAGGAGTGAATTTTGATTGATGCTAAGGAAGACAGTATCCCTTATGGAATGAAAAATAGCAGAAGGACAAAATGAACAAAGTGGGAAATTTATGTTTTGCGCCTAGGAGGAAAATCACTTGAAGATGGGTCTTTTTGCCGACACCCATTTGCTCATTTTATTGCCTTCAAAACTAGGATTTTTGATTCCTTAATTTCATCCAAACTTCTATGGAAATCGTGCAGAGATTGAGGAGGATTGGGTGCTTTCCATATTTGCTTTAGCCAAAGACTTTCTTTTTCTACTGCTCCTCGATTGCTGAATGGAAATTGCAATTTCTGTTTTGCAATCTGAAATTACAATGTTCCAACATCCTGCAACCAAACACTACTTTTAGTCTATATTTTCCTCTTTTACTCAATCTTCCTATCAAATGTATTTTCCACAAAATTATTGATGTTTTCCAAGAATTTTCTATCCTCTTCATATAGTTCTAAAGAAAATCATGCATAACTTAAGCCCTTGAGAGTTAAATAAGCCTCAATAATAAGGCTTATCACACCTCCAAACTTAAGATATTGTTTGTCCTCAAGCAATTTAGAGGTTAGAACTAGAATTTTCATGCACATTCAGCAAACATCAATTAACTAGGAAGATTTAGCAACTTTTGACACAACTAAACTACTCAGAGGATCTTCGAATTCATAATGACATCACCCACTTTGCTCAACCATCCTTTCTTTCCTTTGCTAGAAAACAACACTTTTCTTCACTTCTATCTTAGTCTTAAACTTCTACTCCTTTAGCTAGACCTTACTTCATTGACAAAAAGAAGAAAAATAAATTTTTGTTATGCTAAATTTGTTTCCCCCCCAAATTTGTTTCTTGCTGCCAATCTTTTAAAAAAGAAGTTTCATAGTCAATTGTATCTCCTTGTTGCCGGCCACCTGCAGGCTGCACTTCGAGACCCACAAACCATCGTGACTCTCTCTCTCTTCCATGCTCGAATTCGACAAATCCCCTTAAATTTTCTAGCGTCGACGCCAGCACCGCACACCACGATTGCTGCCACCGTTGACGCCAACCACCGCAGGCCCAGCAGGCTGCCATCTAAGTCGTCGATGCCCCTGATTGTGTGTCACTGTAGTAGTTGATTTCGACTCCGACATGGATATTGGCACTAGTGATCCAGCAGCTTTGTCTCTGTTCGGCGAGTGCCCAATCTGCAAGGTGTGTTGTGTTTTTTGGGGCTTGGTATTGATTTTTGGTTTGATTTCATAATGACCCATGAAATTTTTGATTCGTTTCAAGGATACCCCCCCCCCCCCCCCCATTCTGGCATTGAAATCACAAAGTTTAGCGTCTTTGGTCATTGTCCAGCAGTGGAGTTAGATAATTTTTGTTTCCCTCAAGGTTTCGCAATTGATTTTAAATGTAATTTAAGAATGACTCATGAAGTTTTGAGTCGTTTTAGAGAATACCCACAACATTTGGAGCTTGATTTTGTGAAATTGGACCTAAGAGAATTTGAACCAGCAAGGTTTTAGTTTTAATTTACGGTGAGAATCTTTGGGTAATGTACCATTAGACTATTTTGGAGTTTAATTGTAGAATTTTATAAAGGTCCTAACTCTTAGATCTCTTTTATGTGTAGTTTGAACTATTCAACTAAGGTTTAAAGGTGGTTATGAGTTGGAGACTAAGTTTGGGAAAACTTGCCTCTAAGTTTCAGGAGTAAGTTGAGTTATTAAATTAAAGTCTCAGGTTGTTCTTGAAACTGAGATTCTTAGGTTGCAAATTTCAAGTATTAACTTCTTGGAAATAATGATATGTTAAGTAAAGGATCTCTTTGGACTCAAAGCCAAGGTAAGTGGCTTTGCTGCTGGATTGCCTTAGGGGTTGGTTGGGCATTTTCTGTTGCATGAGATGCTTAATTGAAAGTTAACGATAGTCATGTTTTTATTAAAGTGATGAATTACTTTTATTAAAGTCATGAATTATTTTTATTAAAATCATGAATTGTTTTTATTGAAGTCACGAATGTTATGCAATGTGAATGAGATAGCTTGTATGCCATGTGGATTATGTACGAACAACTTCTTATGTTGCATCATGATATGTAACTAATGTTTTATGTTCAACCTTATGCATGTATGAATAATCATAAAAGATAGGAAATGTTAAATAGATTCTCCCCTTATCCTGTTTATTTTGATTGCATGAAAGTGATGCATGTCCAGGGGGTCTAGGTGCATGAAAGTGATGTGCTTAGGATCGGTGTGTATGAAAGTGATACACACCTACGTATGAAAGTGATACATACCTGCAACGAGAGGCCTAAGGTATATGAAAATGATGCACGCCTAGTGGGTTTGGTGTACATGAAAGTGATGTACATCGAGTGATGTGTATGAAAGTGATGCACATTCCAAGGAAACTAACGGGATGAAACCAAAAAGTAAAGTTCTAGGTCTCTCTATAGTCAAGAAAGTGTAGTCAAGTTGCATGTGATTACATATCATGACCTCAATATTGGGGTCACTTACTAGGCATTTTTAATACTCATTCTTCTAAAAAAAATAACTTTTCAGGTAAGGGCAAGGGCGTCCTGGGCGGATGACAGACTTTGTTACAAAGGCCATGGGAGAGTCAAGATAGATTTTTTTTTTCTTTCCGCATCAAACATTTTCATTGTGTTGATTTATTCAGTCATGTTTTGAATTTTTTTTCTCTTAAGAGAGATTTATTTTGTTTTGAATCCTAACCACATGGTATATGTTTTAAAGTTTCTTTTGGGATCCCTAAATAAAAGTATGATTTATTTTAAGAGCTTCTCTATTAATTATTTTTTAACTTTATTGAGAACTTGTAAGGCCTCCATAGCATGCATGTGGTAGTGTTTCTGGTTTAGTTATATTTTAGAAGCCAAGTTGTCACATCTTTTAATTAACACAGTTACTTAAAATCTTAACACGAAATATTTGTTGAACTAATAGGTGATAATTTGGCACAACGTGGCATAAAGAAGTTGGCTAGATGTACAAAATAAGGATGGATGAGAAAAAAATCAATTAAAAATATATTCCATCTCTCATCATATTGATATTTTTAACTTGTTTGTCTTTATTTTATCTAGTAGACCTATCCTCCTATGTTATCTAGTTAAATCATCACTCATTAATCCAATCAATGCGACACATATACATGAAAGTAATAATGTTAACAAAAAATTTAGCATGAAATTTAAAAGTTCAAGCACATAAATTATAGAAATTAACGGTATAAGTATATATAAAAAGAGAGAAATGCATAGATGAATTCCTCTCTAATTCTATTGATTTATGGTAGAAGTATAGATCATTTTTCCCAATACAAAGAATACAAGAGTTAATGAAGAAAAAACTTTATGAACAACCAGAGATGGAGAGAAGGAAGAAGGGAGCAATTGAAGCCCTCTTAATTTGTCTTAGATTAAAAAAGCTATATAAAAAAAGTTACGATTTGAAGTCTTCCCTCTTATTTTACTTCTTGTGTAGCCAAAACAATAAGTGAAAGAACTGTAAAAACTCTAATTTGAAGGAATATGTTACAATTCAAAATATACTAACACAAGAGATTAAGCTCTAAGTGGATGTATTGAAAATAAAATCTTCCCTGTGACCCAAAATCTTGATCCACCAAATCGTGAGAAGGAATATATAAAGGAGAAGCTCATTCGAGGAATTATGCATTATGATAAAGAAAAGGCATCAATTCTGTTAAAAGCAAATTATAAAGTGGCAAGTAAAATTTCATAAGGCCTCCTTTTCAAATTCAGATAATATTTCAAAGTAGTGGAGACTTTTTTGGGAATCTAAAAAGTAAACAACTTTGAATTGTTTTAGTGAGATTTGGGGACAAACAAATTCTTTTGTGTGTGGTTTGGAACTTTTTAATTGGTGAAAGGGAAAACTCATCACCGAGTCAACTAATAATAGATGATCTGAAGCATTTATTTTTAAGTACTTTTTTTTAAGAAAATTAGTTGAATACTTCTTCTAAAAGTATACATTTAAGTTTTTTTTTTTTTTACCCTTTCTCAAACTATCTTTGACTACCAAAATTTTAAAGTGTTTTAATTGATTAAAAGACCTCTTTAAAATTTTTACAAAACAATATTGATTCAAAAAGAAAAGGAAAAACTCTTTTGGGTTCTCTACAAGCCAGACCAAAGTAAGGATTAAAATATAGTTTGGATTTAGGGCATGCAGATGAGAATAAGGGTGAGAATAGGCAAGGAACACCAATCTTTATTTTCATGCTACTTTTGTTTTCTTAAAAAAAAACAACATATCACAACTTTAAAAAAAAAAACCAACTGCCTCTGAGACCTCCTTACTATCCAAAGAGGATAGCCAAATTGGGAATTAACTTCCCAACAGCCACTTCATTACCACAGAAGCTTTGAAAGTCAAGTAGTGTGCAAGCCATTTCCTTTTCTCTCTCAACATGGCTAACCACAGAGGTGTTCGAACCTCTCTTCAAGCTTTCAATTTCGTTAGCCAACTGGGAGATTTCAGTCAAAACTTTCGCCATTAATGAGCTTGACCACTGATAACTCTTAGAATAAAGGTTATTTCTAGAAATTCCTAGCCTAAATCAACAGTTCTTGGTAGTGTTTTGTATTTATTATCGAAAGAAATTCCCCTATTCTTTGTTGGTTTGTGTAATTAAATGGTTAAGAGTGCTAAGGTTGAACACTTGGCATTTTTAGGAAGCTCTAAAGAAGCTTATGTGCACTTAATTTGCTTAATCATATAAAATACTGGAGTAAAAGGACAACAAAATATTGGAGAAAAACGTATACCAAACTGTTAAAGGAGGGGAGCTTGGAGCTTGCTAAAGCATTTGGCAAGCATAAAATCACTTTAAACCCACGTGAGAAGGCAGCTTAATAAATGAGTTGTCCTAAAAGCAGCTGAATCAGCCTTGGCAGCCAATCAAAAGCTACCATTGAAGCAGCCGCTAGCTTGAAGGGACGTGTGTGTGATATTGGAAAAAAAAAAAAGAAGAGAGGAGGAAAAAGGGAGTTGATCTCAAAGCATTGCTACGTCAGGAAAGGAAATTCAAGAAAAAGCTCGAGAAGAAGCTCCTAGTTGCTAGTGTTTCCTTTCTACTTTCTCTTCCCTTTCTTTTATATTCATTTTAACAATAGTTAAATGATGGGCTGCAAGGAAGAAGTTGACTCTAGTGTAAGTATACACTACTAACAAGTAATATATGGAGTATTTCATATATTGATACTACAGAGACTGAATATAATTAGGTATTTTTAGTAAAAATATAGAGATGTTTGTTCTTAAAATAAATAAAAAAAAATGCAATAGTAAAGAATGCAAAGATATCAAAGGTAATAGAAAGATTCAATTATATTTATGCCCTTAATGAGATATGTTGTCAATATGCGCCTACAAATCTGCCGCATTTTACCTTGTGTTGTGAGATGGGTTCAACACTTATTCAGCCTTTATTTCAAAGTACCCTTAGGAGTCTAAGCAATTGATCCTTGTACTTAGATAAATAAATACACCATTTTTAATCCAATAGGCATCGCCCTATGTCTTGGTCAATCAACAAAGTTCTATCTCTAGACTCTTCTCATATATTGGTCCCTTTCAGTATTTAGTTCAACTTTGTATGTGAATCTTTGGCCAATGGAAAAACAAACAAGTGTCTATCTCATGCTAGCTCATCTTTTAGTGCATCCACACAATTGAATTCGAAAAGAAATTTTAGTTCATAATTGAAATAGAAATAGTAATATACTTCATTGAAATTAGAATAACAATCAACATAAGTACATAAATTTTGAAATGGTAAAATCTAAACTAAAAGCTAAAAGTGTGCTAGTAAGAAAAAATAAGATACAAGAGAAATGCCACTTGTAGAGCTCAATTCATCCTTTGTCAAGAAAAATTGAGGTTATTACAACCCTAGACCTCGACTAAGGAGTTGGAAAAATTTAAAAGTGGCAGATGGCGGAGGATTTCCTTCTCACGACAATCTTCCTTGAATTGAAGGGTTGGAACTCTTTTTGTAGTCATAAAGGTAGATGGTGGTTGCTGAAAATTAGATGGGAAGCTTAACTTTAAAGCTTCAAAGTAAAATCAGGAGGTAGGAGGCGAAATTAGCCAACTGACTTTGAATCACTAGCATACCCTAACATCGAGAGGGTTATGGTGTGTGGAAATAACCAAAGAGAACAAGAGTGGACTAAGTTCACTAGGTTGCTTTAGATGTAAAGAAACAACTCATAAAGCACTAGAGGGTCTAAGTTGAATGTACTCTAGCGCATATGGGTGCAAAAAACGGCAGCGTTTTGGACAGCATCCCGACGCTGTCCAAAACGCTGCCCTTTTTTGCAAGGCAATATATATTCCTCACATTCTCTTCGTCCAAATGAAGGCCAATATGTGGGAAACAACCCTAATCTCAATTCTAGACTAAACTTGAGGGCTTTTGGGGGCATTTGTGAGTAGAAGTGAGCGGAATTGAAGATCCGAAGCTTGAGGACCAAGAAAATCACGTCAGGATCGCAGGATCGACTACCATTTGCATATTGCTTCTTTTTCCCTTTGTTTTAGTTACTTTTTTGTGGTTGTAAAATAGAATTTAGAGGATTATTTGGTGATTATGAGTAGCTAGACTCTAAATTCTATGGGTTTGATGTAGTTAAATGGACCTTAATTAATTTGGCTATTGTGGCGTAATTGACATTGTGATTCATTTATGCATTTAGTGTTTAATGCTTTTAATTAGTGTTCTTTAATTAACTAAGGTATGTCTAAGTTGAGCTCAAGAGACGAAGCTTAGTTTAGCTTGATGCACAACTAGTTAATTACTCGAGTGACAACGAGATGAATGATTAATTAATTGTAGAGGGTGATGAAGGTTAATTTAGATTACTGATTAGATGATTAGCTTTCTAATGGAAACTCGACAGAGAGAAGTTAGATGTGAGCCCGAATGCATGATTGCTAATTAATTACCTAAGTGATAGCAGGAATAATAGTTAATTAATAGAGGTTAATAATGAAGGCCCTTAAGGCCACTTCTCAATGTTAGCTCTCGGGTTTGCAACTTAAAATGTGGCGTCTTGACGACCAACATGGCTTTGAGACGCCCTCCTCTCAGATTTATCTTCTCAAATATCAACTATTCTCTTCAAGGATCTTCAAAATGGCTCTAAAAGGCTCCAATATTCATCATATTGCTCCAGAACACTCGATTTTGCTTCTCAAGCTCGGTTTCTACAAAATCAAGATAAAGAGGCATAAAAGCTCACATACTCATAAAAAAACTAGCATAAATAATAGGAAATAAGATAACATAATTGCATGCTATTAAATAGCGTACGTTTATTGAAGAATCAAGGCTCGGAAACGTGAGAGATCGAGACGGGAGTTGAAGATCGACCATTGTTTCTTGTTTTTCTTCATTTCCTTTCAATTTATGTATTGGAGATTATAGGTGAATTGTATGGTCTAGTGTTTAATTTTGTGATTATGAGTGGCTAAATGTAAGACCCAATTTTGATCTTCTAGTATTTGAATATATATGACATATTGGGTATTTGATTTTCAAATTTTTTGTAAGAGGAGAAAGTGTGGAATAAATTAGAAGTAAAAATGAAATTGAAAATGAAGTGCAATTTGTTAGGAAGAAAAGAAAAGAATATAGGAACTTTTGTTTTTTTTTTTTTTTTAAAAAGGAAGTACTAGCTTCCATGAGAAGCTTTAAATAAATAATTAAAAATTAAACACACACACACACACACAAAATGACTAAAATGAAAATGGTGGCTTCTGGAAGAAGCCTCCAGAAAAAAAAAAAAAAAAAGTAATTTTGTTGCGTGCATTTTAGTGCTCTCAAATAACTGCAAATGTAGGGTGTCAAGTTTTAATATAGTGATAGAGTATAGAGTATCGTCTCCACATGGATTAGTTTTCTTTAGACTTAATTAAGTATCGTAGTTACTTTTACCTAATTTTATTTAGAGAAACAAACCTTGAAATTAAGAAGAAAGACAAATCTAAGTTACTATGTACATGCTTTGGAGTCCAATTTTGAGAAACATGAATGATTGATGCCATTAAGCCCAACTTTGAATTGATTAATGAATTGAGTTATAAACAACGATCCTAGGCCAAGAATTACTAAACTATCAAATTAACTCTCTTAAGCCCGGTTGAACTCATGCAAAGGAGAAAATCAGCCTCTGGGTATATTTCTACTACTAAGCACGAGATTAAGAAATTATTTTTAAGGTCTCTAGCATTAACCTACTCATTCTCATGCAATAGTTTAACCCTAGTCATGAATCTAATGTTCTTTAACTAAATCTACTCTCTTAAGCTAAATTTAGTTCAACAAGCAAAACTATGGCCAAAGGTTTAGACAAGTAAAGCAAGATGCATAAAAGATGTTGATATATACTACAACTCAAAAGCTAAACAATGTTCTCAAGAATACAACCATACGAATGTCTAAAACATAAATAAATAGTACATTCTCAGTCCACAAAAACTCCTAAAACCAAAAGATAGAGTGAAGAAAAAAAAAAGAAATAAACTGAGGACGCTTGCCAACGCTCATTCCCATAATATTGTCTGCAAACTCGAGCTTCAAGTCTCCTCTTTACCTCTCCAAAAATATCCTCTAGGTCCCAAGACACTGATGGAATCGAGTTTAGGGTTTCTGGTCTCTTAAAACGACTCCCTTTTCACGAATGAGAACATTTCCTTTTATACATTGAGACAGCCCTAACGTTGCAACGTTGTCCCTTTGAATTAAAAAAAATATATCAATTGGGTTGGCGTTGCAACGCTAAGTCTGTTGCATTTCAATGATGAAGGGTTGCACATATGGCATTGCAACGCTATACTCTCGAGCTCACAAGTTTGATTTCTTCTCTCCAACACTTGGATCCTTAAATAGAGCTCTCATTTAGTCCAAATTCACCCAAATACTTTTCAAAACTCTGGTTTTGCTCTAATTGCTCGGTTTCTACAAAATATACATAAAAACACATCAATGTACACATATCCATAGCAAAACTAGCATTGAACTAAACCTAGAAATAGCACACTTATGCGTGCTATCAAATTTACAAGAGAAAAATGCAATGAACACGAGGAGAAGGGAGAAATAGAAAGAGGGAGAGGAAAAAAAGAAAAGTTGAGAGAGGGAGAAGGAGAAAGAAGATGGATACTTGCCAGAAGTTGTTGGTAGTCACTAGATTGTTATTGGAAAATGTCAGGAGGTTATGGATGTCGTCGGAAAATGGGTTCAGGGGCTTATAGGAAAAATTTTCAAGCTCGGTAAACTATTTTTAGTTGGTTAATCAAGAAAAAGCATGGAGAAGATGAAATGCTATGCGGGTTTCTTTACTTCATACTTGTTTATGAACTTATTGGATATTCCTTAATTTTTCCTTGGTTCGAAGTTGGCATGGAAGGAGATTTGTGACGGAGAAGAGAATGAAATCAAGAATCGAAGGTTGAGGACCAACCGATAAGCTAAATGCTCTATTTAAGCCTTATTATGCAAATGGGTATTTTTTTCCTTTTTCTTTACTAAAGAACTTTTATGAGCTTTCTAGCATGTTCTCATTTGAGTTGGATTGAATGAAAGACTGAGGCTTTTATGTAGATCTTTCTCCTTTTTGTCAAGACCTCAATATGGATGTGTTGTTCAACAAAATAAAGAAAGTTAGAGGAAAGTTTATTTGAAATAGAAAAAGGAAAGAGGGGGAAGTGTGTTATGGTGGAGAAAGGAAGAAGGTGAATAGTGAAATTAATTGTATGTTGGATATTTAGCTTAGACTCATGGAATTAATTAGCATTATATTTTAAGTGGGTAATTAGGGAACTACTCATATTATGTTCAAATTAATTTCAAGACAAACGGAGACCATGATGGTGAATTAGGAGTTGGAATCCTTGTCGATAATGTCGTGAGTGGTTACTTTATAAAGTATTTCAATTATTTTAGCAATTGATGAGATTTTTGTGAGATTTGAAATCAATTGTCATTTATATTAATACAAATGACTTAGTTATTGACGATTTTGACAATTTTGAGGAAATTATGTGTATTTTGTGTTGGGATTTATGCCATAAGACCGCATAATTAATGATTTATTTAATAATTAATAATAATTTTAACTATTTTATTTGTAATATAATATTATCCATTATATGAAAAATCCAAGGTTATTAGTGTAATCTTGAATAGTATGTGGTTGACATAAAGGAGGATCATGTTCAAGAAATAACCTAAAGTGGCTTATCCTGGTAACACTATTGATACGACCCACTTTGTAATAGTTACAAATGATTTGATCCAAATCATTCATGTGGAGACATGTGAGTGGGGGTATCTTATACAATGAGTTTATGTAAGACTGGACCACGAAATATTTAATATCTTTTTATAAATTCGTTAATTAAGAAGATTAATATTTCATCAGGATGATCATATGCGACTCGATCTTAATCCTGAGTGAGTTATGAACTCCTGCTTGTGAGGGCTTGTCCTTTGATTTGCATGGGTGAGAGTGGCTTTTGTAGCCAATTCAATATGCCTACCATTTTGGGGACTTGATCAAATAGGAAGCTGGGAACATAATTTCCAAGATGGAATCCACTATTTCCCTTATAGGGTAAGTGGATGAGTAGTTCCCTTAAGTGCTGATTTTGGGACTTGAACAATGAGGCCCCACCCTCTCACTAGCCCGAGATGGACTTAGTTTATGGTTGGATCATAAACAAATTGTTCATTAAATGATCAGTGGTACTTAAGGTGCAAGATGTAATTACAACGGTAAAACGAACTTTTGACCCAACTATAATTACGAACAACTCGTGAAGGATCGACTTTCATGTAATGGTTATATCCATAGACACAACTTGTCCTACAGAATATAATAGTGCAACTCCAGGTCTATAGTGGAGTGACACTAGAGTTAATGAATGAAAATTGATTAATTAAAGAGTTTAATTTATTAATTTTGTATCATTGGAGCTTATAATTTGTAGGTTCATAAGGTCTCATTGCTAGCTCATAGTAATACTAAAATATCAATTTAGTTGAAAGAAGATTTTGAAATGTTCAAAATAATATTTAATTTAAAGTGTTCAAATTAATATTAAATATATTAAATATATTAAAAGAGGAAATATATTTATTATATTTGATACATTAAAGCAAAGATATTTATAAAGTTTGAATAAGATTGAAATAAAGAAATAAATATCATAGAAGAATTTAAAATATTTGAATAAGATTCAAATAGATTAAATATATATTTTTTAATAAATTAGATATTCAAATATATATTATTTAATTATGGCAAAGATTTTCCTCATATCTCTATAAATAAAACCATTGGATTGATCCATTATAACATACATCTCCTTAATAGAGAATTAGATAATTCTCCCTAGATTTTTTCCTCTCCAATCCCTTGTGGATTTTCTTTCAAGAGACTCCCACAATCCTTGATCTTGTGTTCGAGTCATTGCTTGGAAGACTTTGTGAAGGAGATAAAGACCCGCCTGAAATATCTCCATAATATAAAAAGGTATTTATTGCTTAACCTTAGTTTTTGTTTAATTCTAAGTAAAGTAAAAAACGATCCAATGCTTCTGTTGCGGGATGAAGTGTTCGTTCCTTCAATTGGTATCAAAGCTTACTTTGATTTTTATTTAGAATTAAAATTTTGTGTTGGTGGGCATTTTAATTTCATATATGTGATATATGTTATTTTTCAAATTGATTGGTCAAGGCATATCTAGAATTAGATTTACAGTTTGATTAGATCAATTTGTAAAAACCAATTTGGGTCCAGGTTCTGTAAGTAATTCTTTTTGAAAACCTATTGTTGTTTTATGTAAACTGCTGCAATTTTTTTTTTTTTTGTTAACAAAGTTAACTTGCTGTCTCTTTGATCAATTACTTCTTGTCGCATATCTTCGAGGCCAAATATTTCATTCAAGGCCCAATTGACCAATGATAAAGGGTCTTGAACGTGGATTGATGAAGTGGCCAACTATTATCTTGCAATTGGCATCACTTGTAAAAGGTAGCAACTTGGAATTCGATAAAAATCAAATTGGTGAATTAAAATGATGATTGCATGATTGCATCACAATTATATATATATATATATATATATATATTTCTATCCAAAAACTTGCATGTTCATCATGGATTATATGAAATTATATTTGTTGATTTTCAAGTTGCTAGCAGGTTGTTTGGCGGTTGTACATGTGTTTTGGTTTTCTAAACGCTAAATTTGGATGGTCTAACAAACGAAAGAGATTTTGAAGACCAAGATATGTCTTGGATTTAAAGTATTGTAATTTAAATGCTTTTCAATTTTTTAGGATATGCCAAATATGTCGGTCAATTTTGCTTTGCTATAATTTAATTATGCATAAGATGTATGTTTTAAATTAATTATTTCAAAAAGTATGTCATTTAGATCAAAATCTCACCAAAGGTTAAGCATGATCAAACATCTTAATTAGTTTTTTAATATACTTGTTATATTTGAAAGTTTGATTAGGTTGTTTCCTAATAGAATTGAGATGTTTTTTCTAATAAGTTTATATTTTCATATCTTTGAAGATAATCGTTATATTTGGAAAATTAAATTATGATATTTTCTTTAATAATTGAATTCCATGTTTCCTAATAAGATTAGGATATATCCTAATGAGAATAGATTTCCTTTAATTAAAGATATTCTTGATTCTTTTTTTAAATAGTTTAAAATTTGAATTTAATTTATTTTTATTAGTTTCTAATGGGATTAGAATTTAGGATAATCTTTTATTTTAAAGGGTTTAAAATGGTAGAATTTTAAGATTATCCAAGTGAATTAATTTTTAATAGGATTAAAAACATTTATTTATAAATTCACTTAGGTTCATTAATCTAGTAATTAATAGTTAATGAAAGATTAATATTTTTTTTTTGAAATAAAAATTGACTATGAGGGAACTCTGTCTATGGAAGGTTTTGTCTAGACTAGGGTATTTAAGCTGACTGAAGAGAATACCTCTAACTGAGAACGGACATGGGAGTTGAATTAGTCAAATTTTATTTTATTTCATTAACAGAATGTAATTAGTTTTTAAATAGTTTAAAACTTGGTAATTCACATAAAAATCAATCCAACCGACATAAGGGTTATAAAGGATAGATTGGGAACTTAGATAAATGTGATTATCCTAATTTATCTAAGTAAGAGAAAACCCTAATTCAAAATAGTAAGTGGGAGAATGATATGTGACAACACATCCTACGGTCTCCATCATCATGAGATTCATGCGGGGCCTCGTCGCGACACCGTCCCCCTACGGAAGGTGTTTGCATGGGTCAATATCATGGCGAACTCCTAAGAAGGATAGGATTGTAGTTTTATTTCCAATACTTGACCTACCCTACGAGGACACTTATTGGGATAAAATTACGGGATCTAAAATGATGGGTCACGCTTACAAATGGCTTATTAAGGTTGTTAATAATGTCATTGACCAAACTAATGGTAACTAAATATTATAGGAATAAGAGTTATTCTTGTATAATACTTGGTTGAGATTGTCTCAGTTTAGTGAAGGAACACTTGCCTACCCTACAACAGCACTTATTCTAACTCACTAAAGTACCATAGCATTAGAAATGATTTACAGGGTTTGTTTTTCGAATTGTTTGATTTCTATGGTAAAATTGAATGGATAATTGATTGCATGATGTTAAATAATATGTTTTATGCATTTCAATATTATGTCAATTTCTCTCATAATTTAATTTTGAATACTGATTTGTCAAGTTGAGAAAATTTTATTACTTGGAAAAGTAAACACTATAATGGTAAATCCATCAAGATATTATGATAAGATCATAATAGAAAGTACAAGAACCTTACGTACTACGATTAGCTGATATAAAATGGATTTTTATCCCAATTATCTTAATACCAAGTACAGTTGTGTGAAATTGTGCTGCAAGGGGAGAAACAAGACTTTGTTAGACATGATCACATCAGTAATGATTTATACACCATTACCAAACTCCGGTTAGGAAATACAATAGATATTGCATGGTGAACATGATTCCCTCCAAAAGTATCTACGAAACAATTTTAAGATTATAGAATAGTAAAACTAGTTTACAACACTTCACCATTTGGGAATATTAAGTTCACATGCTGAAACAAGCCTAAAAAACTTGTATATGTTCAAAGATAAGCCTACGTGTAGGGCCACCCCTAAGGAGTACAAAATGGTCTTTTATCTAGTCCTAAAATGAATAAGGTATTTGTATGACAAATATCTTTTTTATAAGGAATGTCAAATAAAAGACTACAAACATTTAATAAGGTGAGATAGTGTTAATAAATTGGTTCCAAGTGAAACTACTAAATAGTTAATAAAAATTGTTAACAATTTAATTACATTTCAAAGTCAAATGGATCCTAGTCATGAATTGGATAAGCCCCATCGTAGTGGAAGAGTTATGAGATGACTCAATCTTTACAAGGACTTAATTGAAGCCCAAATTTGCATGTTAGATGACAAAGTAGAAAGACTTATGGCCCTAAAAGTGAGACTAATGGCAAATGGTTAAATTTAATAGGAGAAATTAGATTATGAGTAAACTTTCTCACTTATTGTCATACTAGAGTTTGTAAGCATTATTTAATTCATTGTTGCATATGAGTTATGAAAAATGAATATTTTGATGAAAAGAAATCTTAGATAATGCATCTATACAAATCAATCAGAGAGGTTTATATCCAAAGATCAAAAGAAAAAAGGTTTGCAAAATAATGAAGGTTCATTTATGAAATGAATTTTACCATTAGATCTTTGAATATGGGGTTTGATAAAAGTATCAAAATTTATGACTTTGGATAAATATTAATGAAGCTTGTATAGACAAGAAAATCATTAATTGCTTAATGGATTTTTTTCATGTTTTATGTTAATGATATTTTACTCATTATGAATAATGTAAGATGTCTATCTAACATAAAAAGTTGACTAAGTAACAAATTCCAAATGAGTGATTTGGAATGACTCGGCATATTTTATAGGTCCAAAATAGAGATTTTAAGGACAAAATGTTAACTTTGTCTCAAACATCTTATATTTACAAAATTGTTATCAAATATTTGATATTTATGTCTAAGAAAGAGTATCCTAAGACAACCTCAAATGTTGAGAGCATATGATTAATTATCTACTCTAAGTAGGAGACAATTAATGCATAAATGAAACTTAACAATTAATATATAGTTGGTAAGCATATATCAGTTAAACGAATGGTATGACCATTGAGTAGAAAATTAAAAACTTTATCAAATTATCTATAGATAATGAGAAATTTTTGTATATGGAGTAAAAGATTTGATCTTTACAAGATACACTGGTTCTTACAAAGATTTAGAAAATCTATGTTAAGATGAATTTTATCCTAAGTGGTGGAGTATGGCATATAAAGTTAAATTGTTTTGCTTGTGAAGCAACAAAATGACTTGTATGACTCGAATAGTTTCTTGAAGATCTGAAAGGTGTTTCAGATATGATTTAGTTTATCCTCTTTATTATGATAATAGTGATGCAAAGACTAATATTAAGGAAATTAGAAAACACCAATGTATAGGGAATCATATCAAGAGAAAAAGCATCATGGTAGTGACCAAGATGGATTTTAATGGCAGTCATTTGGATCTATATAAAAAGACTCTCTAGGTTAAAGCGTTTGAGGGTCACCTAGAATGTCTAAGATTACGAGACATGCCTCATCTTTGCTAGGGCAAGTGGAAGAACATGTTGGGTATAGAGTATGCCTTAGGATACATATCTCGCCGGCTTTAGTGCAAGTGGAAGATTGTTGGGATTTATGCCTTAAAGCCTCGTAATTAATGATTTATTTAATAATTAATAATTATTTTGATTATTTTATTTGCAATATAATATTATCCATTATATGAAAAATCCAAAGTTGTTAGTGTAATTTTGAACAGTATGTGGTTGACATATGGGAGGATCATGTTCAAGAAATAACCTAAAGGGTCATAGTATATGGATAAGGTTGGGTGTCTTATCCTGGTAACACTATTGATACGACCCACTTTGTAATAGTTACAAATGATTTGATCCAATTATATCTCAGAGAAAACACTCAGCATCCACCAAACTACGATAAAATATGATGAGCTCAACCAACCAGACATAAGAATCAAAGAGGTTCTAATCAAACACACGAAAACCAAAGAAAATTTGGAATTTACGGGCCAACAACACAATAAAGAACAAAGGTACCAAAACTAGACACTAGACATGGAACAGAACTTCGGTGGTGTCTCCATAGCCTCATCAAGTCCTCGCCTCTATCACCCACCTCATGGTTGTGTGTCATCTGCAAAGACAGAAACAAAGTAGCACTAGTGAGTATAAACATACTCAGTAAGCAACCCACTTAAGGGTTAAAAGTTCACAATCAAACACAAAAGAGCTCTGCCCTAACTCACAGACTTTTGCTCAACTCGAACATTTACGTCCATTAATTAAGTGCCCACTCACCTTACTCTAAGCCCACCCCTCTCTAGTATAGCCTCGCACCATACCTACGAGTCATGTAACCTAGACTTGTCTGATGCAGTGAAGGAAAGCAACCCTCACGACTACAAATCTTGGGGGAATTGCTCCTTCTGGCTAGCGTCACGCAATGAAGGAAAGCAACCCTCATGCTTGAAACGGTGGAGAACCGCCCCTAAGCTAGCATATCAAATGAAGGAAAGCAACCCTCATTCCAAATATCGTGGGGGAATCGCTCCCTGAGATAACACAAGAAAAAAGGAAAAGTAACCCTCAGGCCCATCCTATCTCACATCATCCTAGGAATACATGCTCACACGAGGAGAAAGAAAAGGGTAAGTGGCACTAGCCTAATGGACTTTTGTTCATTCGCAAACCTTTTGGAATCTCCAGGGTAACTCACCATGTCAAACCCACTCATCTTGTCAGAACCACACCCACAACCTGGCCTGAGGTTCCCAAGCACATCCAATGGGAGAATCGCCCTCTAAGTTAGCATACTGAATGAAGGAAAGCAACCCTTATTCTAAATAAAGTGGGGGAATCACCCCCTAAGCTAACATCACTCAGTGAAGGAAAATAACTCTCATGCTCATCACAATGGGGGAATTGCCCCCTAAGCTAGCATCACTGGGTGAAGGAAAACAACTCCCACACTCATCACAATGGGGGAATCACCCCCTAAGCTAGCATCACTCACGCTCATCATATCTCACGACACCTATGTCTGATATGGGGAAAGGGTAAATGATGCCAACCAACTACCTTCTCACTTGCACCACACTTGGAACGCCAAGAGATATATCACCACGCTTAGCCACTCAACAAGTCACTAACCTTTTCCACAAATCCAACCCATAACTCTCAAGTATAACTGAATCATGAGCACAACAACACACACACGTAGGTAGACATGGTTCAGAAACAAACTCGAAAAAACCACTCACCGATTACACCTCTTGCTTATTCAAGAAAACATGCTACAAAAGCATTCAGGTAATCATGCCCCAATCACACTTGAACCAAGGCCTTACGGTTAGGTTCACCAAACCATGATCACAACAACACACACACGTAGGTAGACATGGTTCAGAAACAAACTCCAAACAACCCTCACTGACTACACCTCTTGCTTATTCAAGAAAACATGCTACAAAAGAGTTCAGGTAATCATGCCCCAATCACACTTGAACCAAGGCCTTACGGTTAGGTTCATCTACCAACAAAAGATTCTTGGTCTCCCCTCAACAAGCAACCAAAATCACTAATTGTGACTTTTTCACTAGCCAACATTCGTGAATCTCGAATAGAGACTCTTGTATAAGCTTATCAACCATCTTAAACAAGACCTTTACTTAACCGTGGCTCCTACGCACGCGAGCGGCATAAATCCCCAAGCAGATTTCTTTAAAGCTAACCCCTTAACCATGATAGGAACCCAACAGTCACTACTCTTTCCAATCACGTTCACACCCTACTCCAGCATGATAAGTGTAACAAGTTGTCCTGATCCATTCTAACACAAAGGTCATGGATAATGACCCATAACATGGTATACTTATAGGGAGGGGTTCTAACTCGCCAACCAAACAACCCAACGAGTCAAGCACCCTGCACGCAGTCAACTTGTCCAGCAACACAAGAATCTAAACCTCAGTCAATCGTTCAAGCGTTTCAAGCATACCATTCTTGACATCCCAACATCTTAAGCAGACCCTACTTAAACACTTATGTTCATTCAAGTTAATCAAATATCCAATACATTCACACTTTTAGTTAAACTACAGTCTTTGCCATTCATGTATTCCAAGGCTCGTCCATATGACCAAGTTCTAACCATTGCTCCGAATTAACTACTTACAGCAATAAACACATGATCCCGACCCTTCTAAAAACCATAACAAGGTTCAAGGATCTGTGCGAAACAACAATATTTAATATTAAACACAAGAATAGGATAATCTACCATATGCACAAATCATAACCTTCAAGTACTGCACTCAACCAATATGCTACACGTACGAACGACAGTTTAGCTTATACAATAAGTCACCTTATCATCAATATAAATCCATACTTGGCAACCTTAAGCTCACAAAACATACTAGAACAAGATAGCCAATAATCGCATGTTTTACATATAAAATTTTAGAATGCTTCATCATTCACAACATTCAATTCATAAACTAACTCGACGTAATCTTAATGGGATAATCCAAATGGCTACTTACACAAATTACTCCAAGATTCAAGTTAGCCTAGAACTCGAATGCTTGATCTTGAATCGCCAAATAAATCCTACACATCATGGGTAAGTTTTAGAAGCACCAAAACAATCCCCAAACTTCATAAAAAGGTCCTAAAATATGGCTAATTAAATTCCAATTCAAGTATAGCCTTAATTGTGTTGGAACACACAATACCGACATGAAACTTACCCCAAAACAGTGAGTGCTGGACAGTAGCTTAATTTTCCTCAACATCGCCCAAAACGACCTTCAATCTCGATGGGCGACCTGTAAAATTAGTTTGTTGATCAAAGGTCACTTTAAAAGGCCATCTCACCATTAAAACAGCGCATAAAAGCAATTTAAAATCACAGACCACCTCCAACTCATGTCGGACACTTCCTCGCGTTGATTGGAGCATTACCCATGGCCTCACCTTAGATTTCGAACTCGAAACGCTGCTAAAAATAAATCCAGATGGTTTGATTTCACAAATCCAAGGCTCAAATGCTATGCGTAACCTAAATTAAGTCAAATCTTTATGGGTAATCTCTAAATCACAAAACTAGCCAACCAAAAATTTGAAATCAAACCTCACCTTGCAGAAACGATCTCATCGAGCTCCGAGGGTTTAAAGTCACCATTGCCCACACGAGGAGGAGCGATTGAGGGTTGGCTTTGGTTAAAGACCACAACGCTCGTGGTGGCTGGCCGGCGATCAACTGTAACAACGCAAATCGGGGAAGGGGCGGTGCGGCTACAACAGACTAAGGGTGCGACGGACAATCGAGCTGTTATCAGAGCTTGCGTGAGGTTGTTGCTTCGCAAGCAGTGGCGCTACTTTTCGGTAGGCCTGCATAGGTCTGTTGTTGGTGGGAAGAGATGAAAAAGATGAAGAAGAAGAAGAGAAAGAATAAGAAGAAGGGTGGGGGAAAACGAGGAGAGAGAGGAACGAGATGGAGAGATAAGGATAATTTATTTGCTATTTAAAAAAAAAAACACATCCATTTGCTTTCTTATCACTTAACTAAACTATCAAAAAGACCAAACTAAGCCCCAAATACTCTTCTTATTCCTTTTTAATTAATTTTTTTTTTCCGAAAATGACTTAGTACCTGAATGTCAGGTGCTACACTGAGTGAGTTATGAACTCTGCCTGTGAGGGCTTATCTTTTGATTTGCTTGGGTGAGAGTGGCTTTGTAGTCGATTCAATATGCCTACCATTTTGGAGACTTGGCCAAATAGGGAGCTAGGAACATAATCTCACAAGATGGAATTCACTCATTCCCTTATTGGGTAAGTAGATGAGTAGTTTCCTTAAGTGCTGATTTCGAGACTTAAACAATGGGGCTCACCCTCTCATTGGCTCGAGAAGGACTTAGTTTATGGTTGGATCATAAACAAATTGTTCATTAGATGATCAGTGGTACTTAAGGTGCAAAATGTAATTACAGGGATAAAATGGACTTTTGACACAGCTGTAATTACGAACAACTCATGAATGATATCGACTTGCATTTAATGGTTATATCCATGGACACAACTTGTCCTATAGTTCATAAGAGTGTAACTCCAGGTCTATAATGGAGTCACCCTAGAGTTAATGAATGAAAATTGATTAATTAAAGAGTTTAATTTATTAATTTTGTATCATTATAGCTTATAATCTATAGGTCCATAAGATCCCCTTGCTAGCTCATAGTAACACTAAAAGATCAATTTAGTTGAAAGAAAAATTTGAAATGTTCAAAATAATATTTAATTTGAAGTGTTCAAATTAATATTTAATATATTAGATATATTAAAAGAGAAAAATATATTTATTGTATTTGATACATTAAATATTAAAATAATTAATGTATATTAGATATATTAAAGAAAAGATATTTATAAAATTTGAATAAGATTCACATAAAGAAATAAATATCGTAGGATAATTTAAAAGATTTGAATAAGATTCAAATAGATTAAATGTATGTATTTTAATATATTAGATATTCAAATATATATTATTTAATTATAGCAAAGATTTGCCCCAGATCTCTATAAATAAGACCATTGGATTGAGCCATTATAACATACATCTACTCAATAGAGAATTAGATAATTCTCTCTAGACTTTTTCCTCTCCAATCCCTTGTGGATTTACTTTCAAGAGGCTCCCACAAGCCTTGATCCTATGTTCGAGTCATAGCCAGAGGACTTTGTAGAGGAGATAAAGACCCACATGAAATAACTCCATAATATACAAAGGTATTTATTGCTTAACCTTAGTTTTTGTTTAATTCTAAGTAAAGTAAAAAACGATCCAATGCTTATGCTATGAGATGAAGTGTTTGTTCATTCATTTTGTAAATTGTTTATCTATTGCAATTGATGTTTTACTAATTTCTTAAGAAAGTGATATATGTTCACTAAATTGAATTCATGATTTAGAATATTTGAATTTCAAGGGATTTATGTTTATGTGAAATTTTAGCTACAATGACATAATTATTTGTATTATTTGAGCTTATGAAAGGTGAATTTATAGAAATCTCTTGATTTTAACCAATTGACAAAAATTCAAATTATTTTAGATGATATCAAGTATTTGAGAGTTTTAGACATGACTTGATTTATGTTTATGTGAAATTTTAGCTACAATGACATAATTATTTGTATTATTTGAGCTTATGAAAGGTGAATTTATAGAAATCTCTTGATTTTAACCAATTGACAAAAATTCAAATTATTTTAGATGATATCAAGTATTTGAGAGTTTTAGACATGACTTGATTTATGCTTATGTGAAATTTTAGCTACAATGACATAATTATTTGTATTATTTGAGCTTATGAAAGGTGAATTTATAGAAATCTCTTGATTTTAACCAATTGACAAAAATTCAAATTATTTTAGATGATATCAAGTATTTGAGAGTTTTAGACATGACTTGATTTTCGAATCTTGATTTTAGTCGATATACGAGTTTTCGGATTTATGTAAACCCAAATGTGATTCTGAGGATTTTAGTTGCAACAGTTGATCTTTTGAGTCATGGCTTAAAGTTATGAAATCTCGATTTGAGAATGTGTAGGGTTTGAGAACTTATGATGATTATCATATAGAAATTGTTTTCAAACCACTAGATATGGTACCCATGGTGATTTTCTGATACACATACGCGAATGTGTTTCCATAGTGTACGTCTAACTAGTTGCTTGTTGCATAAAATGCGAAGCCGCAAGTACCACTGGTGATACTCTACACTCACTAATCACTATCCATAACAAGAACTACAATAAAAAGGGAAAAGAAAAACTCTAAATCACTTGTCGATCCTCGTTGTCGATGCACGTCACGATCTCAAACTTCCAACTCCCATCCTCCGCTCCCAAGAATGTTCATTGTCTCCCAAAATAAATAGAAATCGAGCTAGGGCTTAGATCTCTCCAAAAACGGCCTCCCTCATTCGATAGACCAAACTTTTCTATTTATAATCTCGGGATGTGTCGCAACGCTAGGGACAATGTTGCAATGCTATCCCAAAGAATCGCGCAATACTGGAAAAAATTAGGTAGCATTGAGACGCTATACTGCAGTGTCTCAACGCTACGTATATGACAGGACTTAAACGCGTGTTTCTAGCGTTGCAATGCTGTTTATGCGGGATCATGGGCTTGAGCTGCTGCACCTATAGCATTGAGACGCTATACATAGCGTCTCAACTCTATGCTCTCGGATATCCTTATCCAATTCATTTATTTGCTTCACATGGCTTTTCAATTTGTGTTCCATTAGCTCCATATTTTCCATGGTATTGTTAGCTTTACGAGCTTCAATCATATGACTATATATTTTGATGATAACAAACCTATTAATTACTATTTATTTTAGTGTTTTAAAGTGTCCACAGTGTAAAGCTCGAAAAGACGATTCCAACGCATTTTGAATCGCTCAAATCGGACTTCAAACGAGAAAGTTATGACCAAAAGAAGATTGAGAAAAACTGTTATTTAGCAATGACGTGGACGAATAATATTGCGACACGTGGCATTTTTAAATAGCCGTTAGAGGCATTTCAAAATTATTTTTTAATCATTCTTTTGTTATTTTTCTCCCAAATTTCCTCCACCCTTGATCCATCTTAACCTAGATCTAATGGATCAAACTTATTCCTTACAACTCCATTTAAACATCATTTTCTTTCTCATTTTATAACTCTCATCCCCAAAAATTGCTGAAATTTTCTCTCAAACATTCTCTATTGTTGATCATTCTTCAAAGCTTCATCATTTTCTATTTTTCTTGTGAGAGAATTTTATATGAGAGATTAGATTGTTCCTTTTGAGCTAAAACTTGTAAACCTACTCTTTGTGAGAGTTTCTTTATGGGTCTTTAAATTATTTCACTATTTCAATTGGGTTTTGTATTAAGGTGTGGGTACACCTTGGGATTTTGAGTGAGCGGTTTAATCCTGAACCCGAAAAAGGATTTGTAGTGGTTTGATCTTGCACCCGGTAAATGTAACGACCCTATAGGCTCAACACGCTACCTAAGAGTCATTACTAAGTCACGTCGCTATATTACCGAAAATTTCGGCAGCATAACGACGTAACTAAGCGAAAACCAAAAATTAGACCCTTACCTGATAAGACATAGAAAAACACACTTCTAAGATTTTCAAACAACCTCCTAGCATCCAACAAACTTCTCAATATGATGCTAGGGTTCAAACAGCAGAGACCAAGTGAATTCAAAGATAGAAAGCCAAATACACGTGCACGATTTACAAAGAAAGGTTAAAAGACTTTGAAACATCCTCCTAAACATTTAAAAACTCGACATGAGTTCTATGTACATCCAGAAACATAAAAGAAGCGGAATAGCGATCGCTCGGCTCCCATGACTCGAGTAGCTGATCTCCAGTCATGCGCTAGGGCCGATCTTAGCCTTACCTGAAAACATTTTTAAAAGAAAAAGGGTGAGTATTAACGAATAATACTCAGTAAGTAACTCATAGTTTCAAAGTAAGAGTTTCAATCGCATGCAACATGTCATTTTAAATCATAAAACCATCGTAAACCATCGCTTTAGTAGGGGACCTAAAATTTGTTTTATAAACCATGTACTTTTCCTCGCGGCTCTCGTGAACGATTAAATTCTCCCGAGGGCCTCGTGAATAGTCCGAAGACATAGTTTTTCCATTGAATAGAGTCCTCCCCTAACTTTGAGAGTTGAGCTCGAAAGCTAACATACATCGTGGAGTCCGAAGACTCAGCCCGAAGGATACCATCGTGGAGTCCGAAGACTCAAGCCCATCGGCTACCATTGTGGAGCACTCTCAAACCCCGGGAGCATAGAGAGTCCGAAGACTCGGGTTCCCTCATAACCCACATAAAACTTTTGGGAGAATTATCGTCACGGCCTTACATAAATCTTTTCATGAGCACACAACACATGCATGAGGTCCCACTCGTTTTAGAACATACTCATGAATGCATAAGTCAAGGCAATCGCATTTCAAAAACATACATATCATTTCCATCCTTTTTAACATGAAAACTCAAATAGAACTCATGGAACTAGCGTATAAAGGAATATACATATAAAACACTTTCTTTCTTAAATACTTAACATGAAAAACATAAACTTTCAAAGTAAATATAGGGCTAGCTCTAGGTTTCGAAAACTTCTTTAGTTGTGAGATCCCTTACCTTAAATCTTTACTTACTAAAATACCCTTTCTCCACTAATAATGAGCTTCTCGAGTCCCCACTCCAAGTACAATCCAAGGTCCTCGACAAATCACCTAAAAAGTGTCCTAAACGTGTCTTAAACCATCCGAATTACGCTAAAACACATTCTAACATTAATAACTCGACGAAACGGACCAAATGGCAATTTTACCCAACTCCGGCGAGCGGCGGCGCGTGGAACTCCGGCGACGGCGCGTGGGACTTTCGATCGGCGCGTGGCCGGCGCGTGGACTTCCGATCGGCGCGTGGGGGTTCGTTTCTGATGTGTTGCAGCCCGATCTACAAGAATTCGAGGTCATTTTGCTGAAAATCAATCAAACTCGAGCCCAAAACGCCAAACATCTCACGGAAACGAAAACCCACCTTGAAAACGCGGCTGAAATGGTGTTTTCCGGCGAGCTTAGAGTTCAAAACCACCGACGGTTGTAAACGTAAGAGCCCTCGTCGACCGGCGTGCACGTAGAGAAGCTTTCGTCGATCGGAGCCTTCGCGCGAGCTGTTCGGATGACAGACGAAAACGCGGCGGCAAGCTTCGTGCGACAGCTTGCTCGCGAGCAGCGGCGGGCAGTGGTGGGTGGCGGTCGTGCCGCGAGGTTCGTGGCTGTCGGCGTTCGGTTGAGGGAAATGGCCGGCGTGAGGCTGAACGGTGGCTGGGTTCGGCCGAGAGAGAGAGAGAGAGAGCTGCGCGAGGGAGAGAGAGAGTAAATCTCTTTTTTTTTTTTTTTTTTTAAAAAAAAAAAATAAATAAAAATAATAATAAAATCAAAATATCTTCTCTCTAAAGGACCATAATACCCTTTCCTTTTCCAAAAATCACCAAATTACCCTCAAAATAATTAAATTCATAATAAAACTTTACCAAAACAACATTTTAAACTTACCCAAAGAGTCTCGGGTGTTACAGTAAAAGGATCGTAGTGGTTTAATCCTGAACCCGTTAACAAGATCAATATAGGTTGGATCTTGAACCTGCAAAAGGATTAGTTGGGGGTTGACTCTTGAACCCTTAAAAAGAGTGCCAATCAGTTTGGTTCTCACCTGTAAGAGGATCATCGCAATAAAATACCCAAGAAGGGATTTCCGAACCACTATAAAAAATTTCGGTGTTATCTCTTCCTCTCTATTCTTTTAAATTTTCGTTGCTCAATATTTTTGTGAGTAGATTGTATGCTTAGGAAAATTGTTCTATATTTCTAGAATTTTTTAGGGTGTTAATTTTGATTAGTTTGGATTACATTATTCTATTTTAATTCTTTAAAAAAAGTTTTAATTTTTTTACGCAACCCTATTCACCCCCTCTAGTGTTGCCATACGATCCTACAGGTATCTCCAAAATCTCCGATTTTGCTCCGATTACTCAATAACTACAATTTCAATAAACAAACTAGTGAAGAACATCAAATAGGCTATAAAGACCAACAAAAGTAAAGCCTAGAGATAGCACATTTTGTGTGTTACCGTTGCTTTGCTATGTATTTTGAGATTACTCAATGCATAGTATGAACAATTTGCTCTACTATATACTTCGAGACTCTCCATATATAGTATGACCAGTTGTTCTACTGTGCGTATTGAGATTACTCTATGCCAGTATGACTAGGATTGCTCTGCTACACATCTTAAGACTACTCAGTGTGTAGTATAACCATATTTTCTCTGCTATGTATCTTAAGATTATTCGATGCATAATATGACCAGTTGCTCTTCTATGTATGGGAGTTCAGCCTATACTATGACTAGTTTTTGGTACAAGTTTAGTGATGAATTTTCCTAGTCATGTGATCCATTATGTTTTAAGAGACTATGTTTTAAAAAGATTATGTTTTAAAGATCTTCTAGCCTTACACCTTTCAAGTTGCTTATTTGGAAATGTATTTATAAGCATTTGGATGTTTCTATATGCAAGAATGTTTATTATGTTTATAAGTTATACTCTACGCTTGTTTATGATGGAAGTTTCTCAAAGTTAATTTCTTATGAACTCTTACCACTCACTGAGCTTATTAGCTCACTCTTTCTTTTTAAAATTCTCAAATAGGTAGCACTTGAGTTTCCAACAAGCCTATCAAAGTTGAGATCTGCCACCATTCTCATGCATATTACATTTCATTTTACACGTAAAATTTAATATCTGTCTGTCTTTAGAACTAGGGTGGCTAGAACTATTATTGATGACCTTGTACCATTTTTGAATTTTATGATGGTTTGTAAATTAAATTATTTATACTTTTCCACTATTGGTATTTTGTTATATTGTGGTTGTTGATTCTAAATTGATTACTGATTTGTGTGCGTTAAAGTACACTTGGTGGCAGTGTTGGAGTTTAAATAAATTTTTGGGAGTGTATTTTCCAATTTTAGGTGAGTTTTATTCAATTTTCAGGGAAAACTCTGCCGGAATTTATTTGGTTTCAATAAAGTTTTACAAGCCACATATTGTTTTCAAAATGTGTTTAGTCTTTATATGTGTTGCCTTAGCTATAGTGGAATTAATTTTGCAATTAAGCAATCTAAATGTGCAAGTATACACAGTCTAGTGCAACAAGTGATAAGTATATTTATATCGTTCTCCTTAGGGATTAGTCCACGAATTTTACCAAGTTTGAGCTAAATTCTAGTGAATACAAAGGGTAACCAAACAAAAATAACAATAGGGTATGCTTTTAATATAGACTAAACTAATTAAAAGAGCCACAACAAGCAAACAAAGTGCTAAGAGTTATGATGAGTGAAACAACAGAATAAAGCAGCAGAAATAATCAAACAAGGATAAAAATAGGCTAGGATTAGGGGTTACTCTGTACTGATCTGAAACTAATTTGCTAAAGAAAAAATCATGCAAACTGACACTACATAGCATTCTAACACGAGATCTTCCCAAATTACCCAAAATTGTAGCTAAATTCCCATTTAAACTACCTATTTTTGTTCAATGCTTTGTGTACCATAGGTGGGTGATTATCCCTAACCTACCCAATTCACTGCAAGCATACTTGTAATCAGTCCTAAAGTGAATTTAAGCAATCGGTTTCCTCTTCTTTTTCCCAAAAGTCAAGAAAATAATGAAGGAGAAAGCTGGCCAAACTTAATCCAAACATTAGCATTAAAACGACTTAAATTCGGTATATATGTGCACAAAAATTAACTCAACTCAAGCCTCGTTACAACATAGAGGTCCCTAATCCTTGTCTTAAACAACTTAGTTCATAATGACAGAAATTAAACTACTAGAAAGCAAAATCAAATCTATTAGAAAGGAGTTCTACACTAGAAGAGCAAAGAAGAAGAAGAAACAGTAAAGAGAGAAGACAAATCTATTTGGGTAGCTTCCAAAGGTCTCCCTCCTTTATCTTCAGCTCCCATCCCCATGCAGATAGACCTTTTTCTTAGCTCATCTCTCCCTTTTCGTAAACCTTCCTTTTTTTAGCCTCCCTCTTTCCTCTTTCAAAACAACACCATACTCCTTTTTGTCCATCAAAATCAGGGCTGAATAGGCAAGGAATGAAGCTTGGCAGTATTCTATTGGTCCACATCATTCCAGCTGGCTCTTTTTAAACAGCTCAATTAATGAGAATATTGTTTGCACATGTGAATTGATTGGCTGCTCTATGATGGATTGCTGCAGCAATTCAGCATAAAGAGCTTCACTATACTCCAACCATCAAAAACTTTAATATGCTCTTACCTGAAGCACAAGTTGTAACAATTCAGCTCACAAATTGCAAGAATCCAAACATTAATCAAGGCTCCCTAATGATTTAGCCAAATAAGCAAAAAGGCATTAATTTAGGAATTTAAAGAACCAAAAGCTACCAAAACATCAAAATAAAGCAGGGTTTAATCCTAGAATTTAAGAGAAATAACTCTTCTATGAAGAGTTATCAATATGTTCAACAATGAATTCCATAGTTTAGTTGGGATCTATTGTCAGCACGGCACGACCTAGGTTGATTAGGGTGATCTGGGCAGGGCATGACAGTTTGGTATCAGAGCATTAAGATGCTGTATAATTCTAGTAAGAATTGGTTTTCTGTTGAAATGCTTTTGTGATATGCATTACATCATGGTTTGTTCATGCATTAAGGTGGCAGAACTTGTAGGCCTAAAATGTTGGAACACAATAGGCTACCAATAACCAAAGTATAATGGAACAAGAACTGATTGATGAAACTAACCATCAATAAGTAGAAATAAAGCATCGAAGAAATGTGAACGAGAAAGTCAAGTAGTCGGTGCATAGAATTACTCTATAAGTTGCATTTGGAATAGAAATGCAAAAGAATGATCTAGTGAAGAGTTTAACAATTGAAGGCTCTAGGAGTGAACACGTTTGTGAGGATGGTAAATCTTATTAATGTAGATATAAATGGGCATGTTAGAAGAATGTTTGATGTTTTAAGATGCCCAAAGGATAGAAAGTAGAGCTTGTCACTCCCTTTACTAAGAAAGAGCTCATCGTTAATTAGAGTTAATAATGAGTAAGGGATAAAACCTTGAATTAAGAAAATAAATGATTTCAAGGAAGTCTTTTATGGAGAGTATTGTTCGTGGATATAGAGATGTAACACAAAGTGAGTATTTAAAGTTAGTACAAAGATCAACGACCATTTTGTAAGATATATATGGAACCTTCAAGAGTGTCATCGCCATAAGTGGGGATAAAGATTTACTAAGTGCAGATAATTAAAGATGGGCTATGGTGGGAAAGGTGACTACTATATCTTGCTATCAAAATGGAATAGATGGAAAGTAAGTAGATTGAAAAAGAAACTATGAGAGAGTCGAAAAGAGCATGCTCAAAATGTAGAGGTCTAGAAGATCATTGGAAGAGAATGTACGAGGCTCTTAGCTAGTGCAATTAGAATTTCAGGCGATAAGTGGATTTCATTAGACCTAGAGCCTTATCATGAGGTATAATTGTATTAAGTGTTAGAAAAAGGATGATATTATGTGGTGGTGCATTGTTTATAATCATTGAATAAGGTGGTGGTACATAATAAGTATTTGTTACCTCGATGAAGAACAAGTTTAATTAACTTCTTAATTCTTCGACATGTTCTAACATGTCATGTAATTAGGATACCACTAATACTTGAGAAGCACATGTACCAAAGATTGCCTTTCTATATGAGTTTATTGTTACACTGTTCAAGTTCGGTCAATGGCCTAACAAAGTTATGGATCATATGAACAAGGTAGTTAATTCTTATCTATACAAAATGTGTTTGTGTTTGTTAATGACAAGTTGGCAAATAGGAATAACACATGAAAATTTCTTGAAATAAGGTTACAGACATTCTATATTAAATTTAGCAAGTTTAAGTTGGTTGAACAAGTGGTGTTTCCAAACCAAGTGATTCATGCATTTGATGCAAAATAGAAAGTTAGTGGTTTATGTTCCAAAGAACTTAAGAAACACAAGCATAATTATCCAACTCATGACTGAGGACTTAATATAATGGTATTAATCTTAAAGGATGGGACACTTAAAAATTAGTGATGTTATCTATATGAAGAGAAGTTTCACATAGGGATAAATCACGAGGGCTAGAAAGAAGGAAATTTATATAAGAGAAGATGACTAAAGTTTGAAGAACATTATGACTGTGCCACCACTAACCTCCAAGAAAGGGTATTCTTGTTGTGGATGTCTTGAGCAAAAAGGCAAGTAGTTCAAGAGCTTTAATTACATAATATAATAAGATTTTCTTTAATAGGTGACTTCAATCACTTGAATGTAGAATTGTCAGTGGATGAATTAGGAGCTCTAATTACAAATTGTGAGTTAGGCTTGCTCTGATTTATAAAATCATAGATGTTCAAGTGGTAATTCAGTTTGGATAGCATTAGGAAAGTAAGGAGTAATAATTATCAAAGATTAAGTTAAGCACTACGAGATGAGGAGAGATTTGACCGAGTTTAATTAATTATGTCTACCTAACCACCCAAGTCTGAGGAATGAAATAATTAAAGGAGCTCATATTTCGGCTTATTCTATGCACTCAAGAAGTACAAAATGTATCAAAGGCTGAAGATACATTTTTGGTATCAAAAGTTTGGAAAGAGAAATAACAAATATGCATCTAAAGGCTAATTTTGGCACCAACACTTTTGATTTCCTTACCAAGTCCATAATGGAAGTTGAAGCACATCAAGATGGACTTATCAGTTGGTGATCTTCATACTTAGAGGGCCTTAAATGGTATTTGATTGATGGTTGATATGTTGACCAAGATCGTTCAATTAAAGTCAAATCAAAACTACACGCATTCCTTGGATAAATTGATTAAGTTATATGTTGATGAGATAGTTAAGTTTTATGTCAAATTTCGGACAGAGATTTGCGATTACTTTCCAATTTTGGCTTAGTGCATAGCAAATGTTGGGTACATTTTAGTAAATTGTTTCACCCCAAATAGATGGATGTTCAAAAAGAGCTCTCTAGACTTGGAAGATATGTTACGAGCCTATTTGTAGTTCAAGGGAAAATGGGACACTCGTTAGTCTCTTGTGAAGTTTGCTTATAATAATGGTCGTTATTCAAGCATAGAGATGATGCTAGTTAAACCTTAGTATAGAAAGTGTGAAATCACATGCTATAATAAAGTAGTGAGAATTAATGGATTGTTGGGATTTATGCCCCGAAAATAATGATTTATTTAATAATTCATAATAATTTTGATTATTTTATTTGCAATATAATATTATCCATTATATGAAAAATCTAAGGTTATTAGTGTAATCTTGAACAGTATGTGGTTGACATACGGGAAGATTATGTTCAAGAAATAACCTAAAGGGTCATAGTATATGGATAAGGTTGGTGTCTTATCCTGGTAACACTATTGATACGGCTCACTTTGTAATAGTTACAAATGATTTGATCCAAATCGTTCATGTGGAAACATGTGAGTGGGGGTATCCTATATAATGAGTTTGTATAAGACTGGACCACGAAATATTTAATCTCTCTTCATAAATCCGTTAATTGAGAAGATTAATATTTCATAAAGATGATCATATGCAACTCGATCTTAATCCTGAGTGAGTTATGAACTTTTACCTATGAGGGCTTGTCCTTTGATTTGCATAGGTAAGAGTGGCTTTTATAGTTGATTCAATAAGTCTACCATTTTGGGTACTTGACCAAATAAGGAGCTGGGAAGATAATTTCACAAGATGGAATTCACTCCTTCCCATTTAGAGTAAGTGGATGAATAGTTTCCTTAAGTGCTGATTTCGAGACTTGAACAATGGGGCCCCACCCTCTCACTAGCCCAAGAGGGACTTAGGTTATGATTGGATCATAAACAAATTGTTCATTAGAGAATTAGTGGTACTTAAGGTGCAATATGTAATTATAGAGGTAAAACGAACTTTTGACCAAATTGTAATTACGAACAACTCGTGAACGACCGACTTGCATGTAGTGATTATATTCATGGACACAACTTGTCCTACAGAGCATAAGAGTGCAACTCTATGTCTATAGTGGAGTGACCTATAGTTAATAAAAGAAAATTAATTAATTAAAGAATTTAATTAATTGATTTTGTATCATTGGAGCTTATAATTTGTAGGTCCATAAGGTCCCCATGCTAGCTCATATAAACAAATAGGGATCAATTTCGTTGAGAGAAAATTTTGAAATGTTTAAATTAAAATTTAATATATTTTATATATTAAATGAGGGAAAACATATTTATTGTATATGATACATTAAATATCAAAGAAATTATTAATGTATTAAGATACATTAAAGAAAATATCTTTATTAAATTTGAATTAGATTCAAATAAGGAAATAGATGTCGTAGAAGAATTTAGAAAGATTTGAATAAGATTCAAACTGGTTAGATAAATATATTTTAATATATTAGATATTAAAATATATTATTTAATTATCTTTCCTAGACCACTAGAAATAGGACCCTAGGGGTGAGCCATTGTGTGCATTATTCACAAGAAAAAAGAACTCTTGAAATTCTCCTCTCATTCCCTTTCTTTATTTTCAAGAAGGTTTCCACAAATTTATTTGGTCCTTTGTTCAAGTCATAGCAAGGAAGACTTTGTGGAAGTCTTGGAGTTCAACCTCATTGGAGTTGGAGTACAAGGAGAAAAAGACATGCCAAAATATTCCCCATATTATTTTCACGGTATGGTTTTTGTTTAACCTTAAGTTTATATTTTAATTCTAAAATAAAATCAAAGTCGATTCCAACGCTTTCGCTGTGGGTTTAATTCAATTATTCCCTTCAATTGGTACAGAGCTGTCTATGAATTTTATTTAGAATTAAGATTTTGTATGGTCAGTATTTTAATTTCGTATGGTTTGCAAATTGATTATTTAGGCTACTTGGCATTAGCTTTATTGCTTTAATTAGATCAATTGTAAAACCCAAAAGGGTTAGGATTTATTGTAATTTCTAAATCCAAAAGGGTTCTAAATCCAAAAGGGTTAGGATTTGTTGTAATTGTTAAATTCAAAAGGGTTAGGATTTGTTGTAATTGTTAAAAAGATCCTTCATTCAAATGTGTTTCTCGAAGTCAACTGTTGCAGTTGAAAATTTTGGATTTCTAAATCCTAAATTTGAAATGGTTCAAACAATGAAGGATATTGAAGACTAAAATATGTCTTGGATTTAAATTATTGTAATTTAAATTGTTTTCAATTTCTTAGGATATGTCAAATATGTCTGTCAATTTTGCTAAGTTTAATTTAATTATGCATGTGATGTATGTTTTAAATTAATTGATTGTTGCATAAAGTATGTCATTTAGATTAAAATCCCACCATAGGTTATGCATGATCATGCATCCTAATTACTTTTGAATATAATTGTTATATTTTGAAAATTTGATTAGGATGTTTCCTAATAAATATAAGATGTTTTCCTAATAAGTTTATATTTTCCATATCTTTGAATATAATTGTTATATTTGGAAATTAGGATATTTCTTTTCCTAAATGAAATCCATGTTTTCTAAAATGATTAGGATATTTCCTAATGAGATTAGGGTTTCTTTAAAATAAAGATATATTGATTCATGCTTTAAATAGTTTAAAATTTGAATTTAATTTATCTTTATTTGTTTCCTAATAAGATTAGATTCTTTTGAAATAAGATTAGATCTTTTAATTTCAAAATAAGATTAGATTTTTTTAATTTCCTAATAAGATTGGGTCTTCCATAAATAAAGATAATTTAATTCAAAGATAAAATAGTTAAAGTTTCCATTTTTTTTTTTTCTAATAGGATTAGAATAAAACATCTAGGATGAACTTTTAATTTGTTTTAAAGAGTTTAAAATGATAGAATTTTAAGATTATCTAATAAGTAAATTAGTTTTTTTTTAATAGGACTAAAAACAAGGCTTAATAATTCACATATTTTCATTCATCTAATAATTGATAGTTAATTAAAGATTAATGAATTTGAAATGAAAATTGACTATAAAGGAACTCTGTCTATGGAAGATCTTGTCTAAGACTGGGGTATTTAAGTTGACCGAAAGGGACACCTCTAAATGGAAACCGACCTGGGAGTTGAATTAGTTAAATTTTATTTATTTTCACTAAGCATGCTCATAATGTGATTATTATTTTTTAAATAGTTTAAAAACTTGGTAATTCACATTAAAATCAATCTAACTAACATAAGGGTAGATTGAGGAACTTAGATAAATGAGATTAGCCTAATTTGTCTAAGCAATAGAAATATTTCAAAATACTTAGTAGGATAAGGCATATGTCAAGATATAATACGGTCTCTATTATTGATTCACATCGTGAGATTCATGGGGGTCTCGAGTGGCTTTTGGACCGTCCTCCCTATGGAAGGTGTTTGTGTGGGTCAATATTAAGGTGAATCTTTTGGGAAATTATTATAGTAAGTGGAATGAGGAAATGTATCAACATATCATACGGTCTCCACATTGGTTTACATCGTGAGATTCATGCAGGGCCTCGTGGAAACTTTTGGACCGTCCCCTACGGAAGGTTTGCATGGATCAATATCAGAGTGAACTCTTGAGAAGGATAAGATTGTAGTTTTGTTTCCAATACTTGACGTACCCTACAGTGGCGCTTGTTGGGATAAAATTGCAGGATCTAAAATTATGGGTCACACTTACAAATGGCTTATTAAGATTGTTAATAATGTTTTTGACCAAGCTAATGGTAACTAAAAATTATAGGAATAAGAGTTATTCTAGCATAATACTTGGTTGAGATTGTCTCAGTTTAGTGAATGAACATTTGACGTACCGTACGGCGACACTTGTTTTAACTCACTAAAGTACCATAGCATTAGAAATAATTTATAGGGTTCATTTTTCAGATCGTTTGATTTCTATGCTAAAATTGAATGTATAATTGTTTGCATGATGTTAAATAATATATTTTATATATTTCAATATTATGTCAATTTCTCTCAGAATTTTAATTTTATTACTGATAAGTCAAAATAAAAAAAAAGTACTTGGAAAAGTAACGTTAGCACTATAATAGCAGTGTAAAATTTTGAATTTGTCTTCATTGAAAAATGTTCTCAAAGCCTGTTGTTGATGCTATTCGAATTGTTCGTGAAAGCACATGATTAATGAATCAAAAGTAAACGAGATAGTTTGTACTATCTTCTAGTTGACATGTTAGATGTCAAGTTTAATACAAAAAAATTGACAACAACATATGAGATGTTGAAGTCAATAGAAGCTAAATTTAGATAATTGTCTAAATGATATCAAATTTAAGTATTACAAAAATCCAAGAAAAGAAACTAAATGACTGAAGCTATATAAAAAGAAATTGTTCCTAAATTAGCTAAGACAATCTTAATGAGAGAAATTTTTGAAATACCTCTATGGCAAGAAAATATAAATAAAAGTAAATTTGATTTACTAGATTTTTGGTGGAGAATAAATAACGTCACCTTGATAATACAAGATCAACTATCAATATTTATTCTTTATTACATTTAATATGTAATTCTTGAAAAATACTTAACATGTAGAATAGTTACTACAGGTTGGCACCAGGAATCCCATCTTAGTTAGTTTAGTGGGAGACATTAAGATGTCATTAAATAATAATTGTTACTTAATGCTGAATGTGGTGTTTTATCACCACAAGAGATTCAATTTCTCAAACTTTAAAGTTCATATAGTATGAATTATTTTATTTTATATTTTCAAAATTGTTTGAAAATACATTTGATAGCACACAAAATGTGCTATTCCTAAGCTTTGCTTATGTTAGTTTTTATAGCTTATTCAATGCTTTTCACGAATTTATTTATTTAAATTTCAGTTATTGAGCAATTGGAGCAAAATTGGAGATTTTGGAGATACCACGGCAAATATGGAACCAATGAAACTTAAATTGAGAAGCCATGTGAAGCAAAGAAGCATAAAGGGCCAAGAAACTCGAGAGCATAGCGTTGAGACGCTATCAGTAGCAACTCAAAGCTACAATCGCAGTCCAACAAGCTATAAAATCCACACAGGCAGCGTTGAGACGCTGTAAGGTAGTAGCTCAACGCTACCTTTCCTATTTTGAAGATGTGCAATTTTGGAAGGACAACATCGAGACGTTGCAACCTAGCGTCTCGACGCTGTCATGGTTTCTATAAATACCTCTTTATTTGTTTGCAAAAAGGGAGAGCCGACTTAGAGAGAATTGAACCTTAATTTTAATTCTACAGTTTTGAGGAGTCTAGAGGGCATTCTTGGGAGCGGGGAGCGAAGGTTGAAGCTCAAGATCGTGAGGATTACATCAGGAACGTGAATCAACACATCACAAGAGTTCTTCTTTTCCTTTTACTTTGTAGTTGTTATTATGGATTTTGATAATAGCCTAGATTGTTTTCAGTGATTATGAGTGGCTAGGCTTTTCTCTATGGGATTGATGTAGCCATTGAATTCGTTATTTTAGTTGTTAATTCATGATTTGATTATGCTTTATAACTATTTGTGTTTGAATGCTCTTAATGCTTGTTAACTTTTGGCAAGGTTTGCATGAGTTGTTGATCTAAATATGTGCGAAAGAGTGGCATTTAGATTAGAATAACTTCAAACACAACTAATTGTAAATTCTTGCATGTGAATGAGGAGTTCTCTTAGAAGCATAAAAAGAAATTATTAATACCTTGTTAGGTTTATAGCCTTGCATGAGGTCAATTAGGCATGGAAGACTGTTTTGATAATTCTGTTTTTTGCTTATAGTTTTGCATAATCATATCTTGGATTAATTAATTAAAATATCGATTCAATTGGTGAAGTCAATTCCCTAAGTTTTTCTCTCTTTGACATCTCCCTTTATTTTTACCTATTTTGTTAATCACTTTTCTCTAATTATCACTTCTCTAAATAAAGCTAGATGTTACTATTCTTGGTAATCAATTAGTCTAGAAAACCATTCCTGAGGACAATACTCTGTACTCACTAATCACTATATTAAAACTTGACACCGTACACTTGCAGCTTTGCATAGTCATAAAATCACGTAACAACATTCAGCTGAAAATAATGACAATTTGTTATACATTAAAATGTTAACATGTACTATACAACGAAATATTGATGTATTCAGGATTATATAATCCATAATGGAAAGACAAATTCTTTTCTCCTAAAAGATACTTGACTTTGGCCGTTAAGGTTGATCAACATCAATTTGAGTAGAATGAAAAAACTAGTAAGAGGTAATTCTCTAAAAGTTAGAGTTAATTACTTTACATGTCTATAGATCTTACTTTTCATGCAAGATAATTATTGGGCCTTTATTAGATAAGGCTAAAAGACCAAAGAATACTTTGGACTTACACATTCTGACCCAAGTAGTCTAGTGAATGTAAAAAGCTAAATAAAGTCATGAATATTTTATCACTCTAGTTGATGATCATTCAAGGTACAAGTATCTTTACCTAATACCACATAAGTCTACATTTTTTGAAAAGTTCAAGAAAATTACGTCTAAATTTGAAAATCGATTAGGTAAGTCTATCAAGACATTATGTTCAAATCATAATAGAAAGTACAAGAACCTTACGTACTAAGAGTAGTTGATTGAAAATGAGTTTTTATTCAAACTATTTTAAATGCCAAGTACATTTATGTGAAATTGTATTGCAATAGGAGAAACAAAACCTTGTTGGACATGGTCATATCAATAGTGAGTTACACGCCACTACAAGACTCTGGTTAGGATGTGCAATAGAAGATTGTTTAGTGAAAATTATTCCCTCCAAAAGTGTCTACGAGACAATTTTGAGATTATAGAAGAGTAGTAAAGCTAGTTTACAATACTTCACTATTTGGGAATGTTAAGCTTACATGTTAAAACATGCCTAAAAAGGCTGTATATGTTCAAAGATATTCCTAAGTGTAGGCCACCCCTAAGAAATACAAAATGGTCTTTTATCTAGTCCTAAATGGAATAAGGTATTTGTATGACAAATATCATTTTTCTATAAGGAATGTCAAATAAAATATTACAAACCTTTAGTAAGGTGAGATAGTGTTAATAAATTGGCATGAAGTGAAGCCACTAAATAGTTAATAAAAGTTGTTAACAATTTAATTACATTTGAAAGTCAAATGGATCCTAGTCATGAATTGGATAAGTCTCATCATAGTGGGAGAGTTATGAGATGACTTAACTTTTACAAGGACTTAATTGAAGTCCAAGTTGTCATCTTAGTTGACAAAGTTGAAGGCTTATTGACCTCAAAGTGAGACTAATTGTAACGCCCCCAAATTCTAACCTACCTTAGGGAACGCTATTAAACTTACAACCGGTATGCCCCAAAAATTTTGGCAGCATAACGACATAACTACGAGCTACCCAAAATTTTTTTGTCACCTATTAGACGAGAAAACACACTTCCATATCCAGATACAACACAATGTCCTCCAAACTACAAGTATACAAGGGACTAGCTCAAACTTCAAAACAAAACGAAACTTTATTAAACTTCCTAGTCAGAAACAACCTTAAGACTTAAATAATGAACCTACAACATCTTGAACATAACCTAAGCTCAACTTTTGATAAATAGAACAATTACTAAAGGAAATAGCCATTCTTACATACGTAAGTTTCTAAGTTAAAACAAACTATCAGGAAGATAATGTGACTAGCTAAAAGAATGACGACTAGCTAAAGAGCAGTAGAACTAGCTAAGCAATGATCTCCATGCAATGTTTCCTTTGCATTACCAAGATCATGGAGACTTAAACCTGCAAAACTGGTTGGTTGGGGGAGGGGGGGAGTCAGTACAAAAGTACTCAGTAAGTAGCTCATACCTGGGGAGCCACCAAGCATCAATCAAGGTAACCAACATGCTTATCAACCTTAATAACACAAACAATAGGCTCAATATACATAACCAAGAAAAACGCAAGACTAGCCTAACTCACGAATCCTACACCCTGCCATGCGCACTCGACCTCCAATAGCTCATTTGATACTCATATTAAGCATTCACCAAAAGTCTCCAAGACTGACTCTTCGAGTTGCATCGAGCCCTAACCATGTTACTTAAGGTCTCCATGCTTCTCTACGGAGCTCGGTGTTCGACCCTTTGCCTTTATACCCAAGGTCTCAAACTGTGCACCAACCTTTGACCATGTTACCCAAGGTATCGATTACTTAGCAAACCCTTCAACAAAACTCTCCAATACTGCTTCGAGTTGCATTGGGCCCTGACCATGTTACTCAAGGACTCAACGCTTCTCTACATAGCTCAGTGTTCGACCCTTGGCCTTTATACCCAAGGTCTCGAACTATGTACCAACCCTTGACCATGTTACCAAAGGTATCGATGACATGGCAACAGATTGACCCTTGACCATTTAACCCAAGTTCTCAATGCTTGCCTCGAGACTCATCACATCGACCCTTAACCATGTGACCCAAGGTCTCGATGCTCCTCTTTATACAAGATTGGCATGTCAACCCCCAACCCTGTTACCCGAGGTGTCGTCACCAAATAGTGCCATATCAACCCCCGACCATGTTACTTAAGGTGTTGACATCCACTTTACTTTCCTTAAATCATATCAGCCCTCGACCATATCCACCCGAAGTCCTGATAACCAACTCACTGCTTTTCAACACAATGCTAGTTCCTAATTATTTATACCCGAGAACCTAGCACCCTCCTTTACCATAAACGCAGAAGGTCCTATGCCCTTAACTAATCAAGCTCACACAACCCAGAATGTAATCCTAAACATGCTGTCTAGTCCATGCTTTCAGCCCAGCAACCACATAAACATGTTTTCAATCATAAGCATCACAATATCATATAATCTCAAACAATTTTAACATTCAGCATGATTACATTCCATACACAACATAACAGAACACATAACACATATTGGTTCATATAATGATATATAATATACATAGTAAAATTAAAATACACAGTATGCTTCACACAGTCAAACAGACTCAACACGTAGAAACTACTTACGTAAAGCACTCCTAAAAATATTCCAAGGGTTCTTAGATATGACCTTAAAGCTCTAAAGCGAACTCTTTAGAACCAATCCAAACAATAACCAACGTTATCCAAGGGTTAGAAATGAATTTACAGCACCTTAAACAAGATCCAAAAGGGGATGAAACGTTCTGAAACTTACTAAATGGCTCGAAACCTCATTGGTCAACCTTCAAATTAGCCACTTTTTGCTAATCTAATTTGATGGCTTATGGGTAAACTAAAAAACAGCTATTCGGGTTATGGGTCACAGCTGAAAGTATTCGAAACTACAGTTAAAAAGTATCCGAGCATTAGAAACTAATCTAAGATGCTCTAATTTAGTCCGAATGAGTTTAAAGGGTGCTAACCTTGCAAAAACAGGCCCAATGCCTTGCTGAATCGTGTTCGAGACTGTTCAATTCAACCCCAAACTGCAAATTGAAGGTTCGTACACATTAGAACCAAAGTTACAACACTTAAATTGATTTGCGAAAGGTCTAAAACGTGGCGAAACTTACTGAGAAGGCCTAAATAGACTTGGTCCCTTGATGGTTAGTGTTCGAATGAGATCAAATCAATGAATTTGAACGCCACGATCTATGGGTAATCCAAATCGAGCTAGATTGGGGTGTGGGTCACAAACTGAAACGTTTTCGAAGTCTGAAAATGAGTCTTCACTGGAACTCACAGATATGAATCAAATGACCTTGAACAGGTGCTAGTCACTCTTCGACTGAGTCAAAAACTACAAAACAAAGTCATTTAGGGAATGGGTAATCCAAAACTAATGTCGATTGGGCATGGGTATGTGACAAACCTCATCGAATCGAAGAGAAACACGCTAAAACAAGGACATCAAAGTAGGCTCGTCGCACGTCGGATCGGGACCAAACGCTCAGCCGTTTGCGATCTTCCTCTAATAGCATGCATAAGTGTGCTATTTTTAAGCTTATTTTCATGCTAGTTTTGCAATGATTTTGTGTGCTTTCATGTATTTTTATGTTTATTTTTCAGAAACCAAGCATTTTGAGCAAAACTGGAGAATTGTGAGATAATTGGACAAATTTGAGCAACTTAAGGCTATATTTGAAGATTCAAGTGTTGAAGAAGAACAAGGCAATTCGACCCGAGAGTATAGCGTTACAACGCTCCTTATAGCGTTGCAACGCCAAAGAATAAACCTTTCAACCTTGAAGACCCGAGGGCACAACGTTGCAATGCTAGCCGAAGAAGATTTTTTCCTTTTTTGAAAAATGCTAAGGACAGCTTTGCAACGTTGCCCCTAGCATTGCAACGCTATCTTGATGTCTATAAAAGAAACTTATTCATTCGAGCAAAGGGAGTCGTTTTGGAGAGACCTAAACCCTAATCTCAATAAGAACACTGTTTGGTGGGCTAGAGAGGATATTGGAGAGCTAAGGAGGAGACTCAAGGCTTGAGATCGTGGGACATCACGTCTGAAACGAGTGTTGGCACGCGTCGTCCAGTTTTTCTCTATTCCCTTTACTTTATGTCTTTAATTTTAGGATTTAGTGGACTATATTTGAATGTATTTGAGTATTATGGACTCTTAGTTAATTGCATGATTGTATAAAACTATGTTTGATTTATTGAATGTGCTTGTAACGTCTTTTATGCATCTTGCATTATGTATGTTGAGTTCAATTTAGCTTGAAAAAGTAAATTTAACTAAGGACTTAGATGCATAACTAGGATTAATCTATTGCATGAGAATGAATAGGTTAATGCTAGAGGTTATTAAAAGAATTTCGTAATGCCATGTCTAGTTGTAGAAATAGACCGCGGGGTTGATTTACTTCTTGCATGGGTTCAATTGGGCTCGAGAGAGTCAATTAAATATTTTAGTAATTCTTGGCTTAGGACTGTTGCATGCGTCACAATTCTTTAGTTAATTTCATAGTTGTGCTTCTTGAATTGCAATTAACGAATGTCTCTAAAATTGGACTCCAACTTTGTATATAATAGGTTAGGTTTTATGTTTTTGTCAAAAAGAACCAATTCAAAGTTAGTTTTCTCTAAATAAAATTAGGCATAATTAAGTATGGTACTTAATTGAATCTAAGAAATCTCATCCCTGTGGATGACCCTGGCCACTATTATTGCAAAATACTTAGAGGTCTGATTTTTATAAATTTTATCTTGATAGGACCTTCGACAAGTCGTCTATCAGCCTCAAGCGTGAAAAGGCTTTCTATTGCTAGTTTGTTGGGTTCATGTGCATTGCTAGAGAAAAAAGACTTGTGTCGGTCTTCGGCGAAGAAGAAAACGAATGGCTGGTCAGAGAAAAAAGAGAGAACAAAAGAGGAGGGGGGTCAGCGGCTGCTTACACGCAAAGAGATGGAGAGAGGGGAAGAATAAGAAAATTAGGGTTATTTTTTTCTCTTTTGTTTTCCCTTTTAATTTCTTCTAAAATAGGAAAAATGCCCAATAAGAAAAGAAGAGAAAATATCTAGGGCTTGAAAATTCAGATATTTCTCTTTTTCAAATTTTGAACCCATCTTAAATCCTAAAGATTTGAGAAAAATCCAATTGATAAAAGATTTGGGTTCCTTTTTCATTTGGAGATAAAGACCTAGAATTAAACCTCCAAGCTTTAGAAAATTATGGATTTAACTAATAACCCTTTTCCTAAAAGTATTAGAAATTTAATTTGTCAAACTTGGCTAAACTAAAATTCTAATTCCCCAAATTAGAACCCCAAGAACGATAGAGTCCAATTATTTAAAAATAATAATAGGCTTGGAGACTCCAAGTCATAACTTAACTCTAAATTAGCTAAATTAGCCTAATTTAGTAATGCAGGGCATTACAGACTCCCCACCTTTAAAAACTTTTGTCCTCAAAAGTTTGCCAGTCCAACAACTTAGAGTAGAACAACAAAACCACTTAATCTAAGAGCAAGCACATCAAGGAAACAAAACTTTCAAATAACAAGATCTTAGGAGAAAGAATGCTAGCCTGAACTCGGGGTATTGCAGACTCCCCACCTTCAAAAGCCTTTGTCCTTGAAGGTTTACTTGTTCCTGAGCTCTGGATGTTTGGCTTTGCCTTCAACTCTTAGTTTGCTCACGAGTACTAGGGTCATTCAGTGTTGTGCAATCTCTAGCGTAGTGACCTTCCTTTTTGCAATTGAAGCAAACTCATCTTCTTAGCCAACATTCTCCTTTGTGAGGCTTGTTATAAGAAGGACAAGGAGGATAAGGAACATACTCCTTCACTTGTTGTTCCAAGGTTTCATCTGGTTGGCTATTTGAGGGAGAGAACTTTCTCTTGATCCTAAAGGTGGAACCATTCTCATGATGAGGTTATGTCTGTTGAGAGTGCGACCAAAGTCCCACGTTGGCTAGGAAAGGAGAAGATCATGGGTTTATTAGAGAAGGACAACAACTCCATTGGTATGAGGCCTTTTGAGTGAAACTAAAAATAAAGCCATGAGGACTTATGCCCAAAATAGATAATATCATACCAGTGTGGAGATGTGTCGAGGGTTGTTGTCCCTAACAAGTGGTATCAGAGCCATGCTCCTGACTTAGCCGTGTCAGTGTGCCTTGATGACATAGTCATAGTGATCTGTGGTTGAGCTTATCGAACAACGATATACTCTGATGAGGAGTGACCTGGTTAAAAGTGATATGCTGGAGAATAAAAACACGGATAGATGACTATTTGAGGGGAGGCTTGGTGTGATCCTTCATTCGAGGGGAGGATTGTTGAGAGTGCGACCAAAGTCCCACATTGGCTAGGAAATGGAAAGATCATGGGTTTATATGAGAATGACAAAAACTCCATTGGTATGAGGCCTTTTGGGTGAAGCCAAAAACAAAGCCATGAGGGCTTATGCCCAAAGTGGACAATATCATACCAGTGTGGAGATGTGTTCAGGGTTGTTGTCCCTAACAATGTCTTCTTGAAAACGTTCTTGTCTATAACAAACGCTCCCATAAGTGTGCAGCGAAGGTGGTAGGTTCCTTCATAGCTATAGAGCCTCTGATTTCCTCACGCAAGCCTCTTATGAACCTCTTTATCTTTCGCTCGGGTGTACCGACCAAATCCGGAGTGAAATGTGACAGCTCTGTGAACTTCCTTTCATATTGAACCACTGTTGTGCTTCCTTGCATTACGATTTCCTTATCGTCATTTACTTTGTCTGGAAAATAATATTCAAATAGGAAATCCTTAAACTTTGTCCAAGTGACGGGCTCATTCGCGTGATACTCAAAAGCCTTGATGGACTTCCACCATACTCGTGCCTCATCTCGAATCATAAAGACTGCACCTCGAACCTTCAGGTGATCACCACAATTAAGATAGTCAAACATTGACTCTAGCTTGATGACCCATCGTTCTGCTGCTACGCCATCCTCTGATCGTCCGTTGAAGGTAAGATGCCCATATCTCTTAAAGTCCCTAATGAATTGGGCTCTTCCTGAGGTCCAAGAGCCCAGTTGTGATTGCGAGGTTGCCTAACATCTTTCTACGTCAAGTTGTCGAATAAAGTCTGAAGAGCCTCCATGGTGAGAAGCATGTGCGGGACAACATGAGGAACAAGGGGGTTCACTCCCTCTGGAGTAAGAGGATCTACACCCTCTAGTGCATTGATTTCAACTTCTGGTGCAACTAACTCGTTTGCTTAGCCTATGCGTTGTCGTCCTCATGCAGGCATGGTCTAAGAGAGGAATACTAAAGTCAAATAACTAACTTACAATACGCTAGAGGACAAAGCACTACCCCTAAATAATCACACAGCAGGCACACGACAAAAAAAAAACTACCTAGTTAACTAAGGCATCATCCTATGCCTACTAGAAAACAAAAAGCTCAAGTTAAACACAGGCTATCTAGTTAACTATAAGAGCATCCTATGCCTACTACCAACCAAGCTTCATACAATATACAAGTCAAAGCATAATCATGGTAAACAATCAAGCCATACGATAATCATACAAGCAAACAATCCAGGTAAATCAACTATTAAAGCAAAAATAAGTCAGCATACCTGGTGATAGAGAAGAGAATGAGAAGGACCATTAGCTCTAAACTACCTTTACAACCTAGTTTTCCTAGGTCAATCTACAAGAACAAATCCTCTTTGATACCAACTGTAACACCCCCAAATTTTAACCTAACTTAGGGAACGCTATTGAACTTACAATTGATATGCCCCAAAAATTTCGGCAGTATAACGGCATAACTACAAGTTACCCAGAATTCTTCCCTGTCACCTGTTAGACAAGAAAACAAATTTCCACATCCAGATACAACACAACATCCCCCAAACTACAAGTATACAAAGGACTAGCTCAAACTTCAAAACAAAACGAAACTTTATTAAACTTCTTAGTCAGAAACAAACTTAAGACTTAAATAATGAAACTACAAAATCTTGAACATAACCTAAGCTCAACTTTTGATAAATAGAACAATTACTAAAGGAAATAGCCATTCTTACATACGTAAATTTCACAGCTAAAACAAACTATCAAGAAGATAATGTGACTAGCTAAAAGAATAAAGGCTAGCTAAAAAGTAATATAACTAGCTAAGCAAATGGTCTCCCTCCAACGTCTCCTCTGCATCACTAAGGTCATGGAGACTTAAACCTGCAAAACTGGTTGGTTGGTTTTTTTTCTTTTGGGGGGGGGGGGGTGATAGCTCTTAGAATGAGAGCTATTTAGGGTGTTTTAGTGAAGATTTTGTGGTTTAAAAGCACTATCTTAGGTACTTTTGTACTGAAAAACCTCTTTGAATTGATGTTTTAGTAGCACAGGAGTCCATTTTCATGTGAAAAGTACTTTTGAGCTTTTTAATGCATAATATTACTTAATTGTGCTATTTGTGACTTATGTAGGCCATTGCTAAAGGTAAAAATGACTAAGTGTGGAAAATCAAACCTGCTATGCTAGAGCTTTGTTGTTGATGGAAGGTCAAGCTTGCTGGAGCAATTGTTGTGTTTTGATGAAGCATCATTAAAGCTAGAGCATCTACCTGGGATCAGTACACAAAACGCACGTGGGAGTTATTTCATTAATTGAAGTTGCAATTTATAACACTTGTACTGATTTAAACCAATGAGGGGCTTCCATTAGTCTTAAAATGTCCACTCAGCCCTGATTTCAAAGAAGGGGAGAGGTTTAAAGCTCTAACTTGCCATTTTTGGAAGGGAGCTGAAAAGAGCTTGGAGATTAGACAAAGGAGGGACAGAATTTCGAGAAGAAGAAGAAGAACCCTTTTTGGGAGGTGATCCACTTCTGGAAATGAGGGAATCTGCCATAAAGGAGCTGCCCAACAACCCTTTCTTGTCCATGTCTCCTAGTTTCTACAGTATTTCTTTATTTTTCAGCATTTTGATATTAAAGACAAGTTTTAGAATGTTATTTGAGACTTTTCTTACTGTTATGTTGCTGTCTAATTATGAGCTAATCACCCCTTGGGTGAGAGATTAAGGGATTTATTGTTGATTCTTGCTTAATAAAATAGTAGACTTGCATATTCTTCACTCCTATGCCTTGTGAGTTTAATTTTTAGCTTGGATTTGTCTGGCCAACTCCTTTAGGCTGTATTTATCTTGACTTTGGGAAGAGAAGGGATAAAATGAATGCATGGCATAACATTAGTTCTGATTAGGAGCATGCTCTAAGGTAATTGGGGACACTAGGGATTGTAACCCACCTAATGTTTGCAGTTAAGGGCTTAATTTCAAAGGTTAATGGGAATTAATCACTGATTCTTTAGAAATTCTGGAAAAAATCGGCGAATTAGCCTTGAGTGTTGAAGCATGATCTATGCTGTAGCATTTAGTTTGATGAAGCAAGATTTTACCCCTTATCCTGATCCCTTTTCACAGAATCTGTTTAATCCAATTTTATTTACTGTTTTTCCTGTTATTCCAGCATTCCAGCACCATTTTAATCTTGTTCCTTAGTTTCTTTTAATTTCATTGCACCAATTGATGTTTATTTCTTGTTACCTAACTAAAATCAGCTTAGGCATTGCAAAAAATCACATAACTAGTCCCTGAGGAGAACGGTATAAAAATACTTATCACTTGCTGCATTTAGGCTGTGTATAATTGCACATTTATGGTGTTTTCATTCTGAAATTGCATATACTCTTTTAAGCAATAGGGCAAAAGTCAATACAAAAGTACTCAGTAAGTAGCTCAATCCTGGTGAGCTACCAAGCATCAATCAAGGCAACCAACATGCTATTCACACGCATCCAAACATGCTTATCAGCCTTAATAACACAAACAACAAGCTCTATATACATAAGCAAGAAAAATGCAATACTAGCCTACCTGACGAATTCTACGCCCCACCATGCAAACTCAACCTCCAAGAGTTCATTTGATACTCATATTAAGCATTCACAAAAACTCTCCAAGACTGATCCTTCGAGTTGCATCGAGCCTAACCATGCACACTCAATCTCAATACTTGCCTCGAGACTCATCACATCGACAATTGACCATGTGACCCAAGGTCTCGATGCTCCTTTTTATCCAAGATTGGCATGCCCACCCCTAACCTTGTTACCCGAGGTGTCATCACCCAATAGTATCATATCAACCCTCGACCATGTTACCCGAGGTGTTGACGTCCACTTTACTTTCCTTAAATCATATCATCCCGCAACCATTTCCACCCGAGGTCCTGATAACCAAATACTACCTTTCAACACAATGCCAGTTCCTAATCATTTATACCCGAGAACCTAGCACCCTCATTTACCAATAACTCAAGGTCCTCTGACCTTAACTAATCAGGCTTACATAACCCAGAATGCAATCCTAAACATATTATTAAATTTGAATTAGATTCAAATAAGGAAATAGATGTCGTAGGAGAATTTGGAAAGGTTTTAATAAGACTCAAACTGGTCAGATAAATATATTTTAATATATTAGATATTAAAATATATTATTTAATTATTTTCCCTAGACCACTATAAATAAGACCCTAGAGGTGAGCCATTGTGTGCATTATTCACAAGAGAAAAGAACTCTTGAAATTCTCCTCTCATTCCTTCTCTGTATTTTCAAGAAGGTTCCCACAAACCTCTTTGGTCCTTTGTTCGAGTCATAGCAAGGAAGACTTTGTGGAAGTCTTGAAGTTTAACCTCATTGGAGTTAGAGTACAAGGAGAAAAAAACCGGCTAGAATATTCTCCATATTATTTTCAAGGTATGGTTTATGTTTAACTTTAAGTTTATATTTTAATTCTAAAATAAAATCATAGTCGATTCCAACGCTTCCGCTGTGGGTTTATGATTGGCGAACAAATACGTTTTCGCAAGTGCACAGGTTAAGTAATATAAAACGGTATTCCTACCGAGTATCGAATCCATAAAGATTGGCTTTTAATTCAATAAATTACTACGAATACTCTTACTTAACTTTATTTAGGGAATAAACATTAAAAGAAGATAAACTAACTAACAACAAAAAATAAATAAGTAAAATAACATAAAATAAATGGGAGACACAAACACGAGAGATAACTTGGGAAATGATCAATGACTAAGCTAACAGACAATTATAACCCAATGGACAGTGAACTCATAAGTCTAGAAACTCTAAAGACATGGATTCTCCTCTTGGACTCCTCCACTCTCAAGTACTAATTAACTAACCTAGGTCTCCCTAACGCTAGCTAACTCATACAAGGCGTTAAGACTCTTCATTACGAACTTCTAATGTCTATTTATTAACCTCGGCTATCACACAGGTAAATAAACACTAGTTATGCAAATTGGGTTATTGTCTAAGCTTCTCTCTGTCGAGTTTCCACTTAGAAAACTAGTCAATTAACCAATGCCCAACTAATTAATCCTCATCACCATTTACAATTAATTAACTATTAACCTTATTGTCACTCGAGTAGTTAATTAATTGCACATTAAGCTAAACTAAGTATTCTTTCTCGAGCTCAACTTAGAAATACCTCAATTAATTAGAGAAATAATGGTTAAATGCGTTAAGAAACAATTGCATAAATGATTTAAAGCCCTAAAAGCAATAAACATCTATTACTTAAGACATTAATCCAAAGTTTCCATCAATCAAGCATAAAACAGAGTTTAACAACTAAACCCAAGTAAGTAGAGATTAAACCATACAAAATCATTCAACAAAACCTAGAAATCTCTACTTTACAGTCACTAAGTTAACTATAAATGAAAGGAAAAGAGAAGAAATTGCAAACAAAGGGAAATTTCGCGTTTCTGAGGTGTTATCCCAAGAATCCAAGTTCCAAATCTTCAATACCGCTCCAATCCACTCACAAATGCTCCCAAATCCTCTCAAAATAGCATGGAATCGAGTTTAGGGCACAAACCCTCGGTTTGGCCTCCCAAAATCAAAGAGAAAATGTGTTTTTTATAGCAGTGATCGACCCAGATCTGAAAAACGCGCGTTCGATCATAATCGCAGCGCCTAGGCGCTGCCTCTCTGCCCGATTGCTCTGTTTACCGCGCTTGGGCGTCGGTTTAGGTGCTTAGGCGTCGGAATTTTTTTTTTTTTTTAAGCTTTGAACTTGGAAGTCTTCAAACTTGGACTTTCAAAATGAAAACTTTCTTGCATAACATTTTATTAATTCTTCTCTTCTTGAATCTTCAACCAAGCTCTAAAAGGCTCCAATATCCATCAAAGTAATCTCGAACACCTGATTTTGCTCCGTTAGCTCAGTTTCTATAAAATCAAGAGAAATACACATCAAAGTTCACGAATTCAATACAAAACTAGCCAATAATTGGACATAAATATAGCACTAAATGATTGCTATTAGTTTAATTCGATTATTCCCTTCATGGATAGGCCATGAACTTTCTCAGATCATTGGTAGAGAGGGGTGAATATTGATTAGCAAAAAGTTGAACTCTATGTAGGATTGACAAATGGCATTAGGTAAATAAATATCAAATGAGCATAAAGTTGAAATAGGTGAAAATATTTGTCTTAAAATTATCATTGGGTAACAGTGATGAATTTGATAAGAAAGGAAAATTGAGCTATGGATGTATAGATCATTGAGAGATCTTGAGCTTATCGGATCAATAGTTATTGTTTGGTCTTTGGGTGGAACTTCTAGCATTCATGAATATAATCATGTTTCTATGTTGTGCAAGTTATACCAAATGAAGGGAATTAACGTTCACTCTACAGCGGAAGCATTGGACCGTTTTTTATTTTATTTAGAATTAAACAATAAAAATTAAGGTTAAGCAAAACATACCTTGAAAATAATATTATGGGAAATATTCTGGCGGATCTTTATCTCTTTCACAAAGTCTTCTTGGCTATGACTCGAACACAGGACCAAGGCTTGTGGGAGCCTCTTGAAAGAAAATCCACAGGGGGAAGAGGTCTAGAGAGTATTCTCTAATTCTCTCTATTGAGGAGATGTGTGTTATGTCTCATGGCTCAGCCCAAGGGTCCTATTTATAGAGACCAAGGGTAAATCTTTGCTATAATTAAAATATTATATTTTAATATCTAATATATTAAAATATATCTTATACTTATTTGAATCTCATTCAAATCCCCTACGATATTTATTTATTTGAATCTTATTCAAATTTTATAAATATATTTTATTTAATGTATCAAATACAATAAATATATTTTTCTCTTTTATATTTAATATATCTAATATATCAAATATTAATTTGAACATTTCAAATTTTAATATTTAATGTATCAAATACAATAAATATATTTTCCTCTTTTATATTTAATATATCTAATATATTAAATATTTATTTGAACACTTCAAATTAATATTAATTTGAGCATTTCAAAATTTTCTTTCAACTAAATTGATCTTTTAGTGTTACTATGAGCTAGCAAGGGGACCTTATGGACCTATAGATTATTTAATTTGAAGTGTTCAAATTAATATTTAATATATCAAATACAATAAATATATTTTCCTCTTTTATATTTAATATATCTAATATATTAAATATTAATTTGAACACTTCAAATTAATATTAATTTGAACATTTCAAAATTTTCTTTCAACTAAATTGATTTTTTAGTGTTACTATGAGCTAGCAAGGCGACTTTATGGACCTACAAATTATAAGCTCCAATGATACAAAATTAATTAATTAATTTTCATTCATTAACTATAGGTCACTCAACTATAGACCTAGAGTTGCATTTTTATGCGCTATAGGACAAGTTGTGTCCATAGATATAATCATTACATGCAAGTCGATCCTTCACAAGTTGTTCGTAATTACAGTTGGGTCAAAAGTCCGTTTTACCCCTATAATTACATCTTGCACCTTAAGTACCACTGATCCTCTAATGAACAATTTGTTTATAATCTAATTGTAAACTGAGTCTCTCTTGGGCCAATGGGTGGGGCCCCATTGTTCAAGTCCTGTAATCAGCACTTAAGAGAACTACTCATCTACTTACCCTATATGGGAAGTAGTGAATTCCATCTTGTGAGATTATGTTCCTAGCTCCCTATTTGGTCAAATCCCCAAATTGGTAGGCATATTGAATCGGATACAAAAGCCACTCTCACCCATGAAAATCAAAGGACAAGCCCTCACAGGCAGGAGTTCATAACTCACTCAAGATTAAGATCGAGTCGCATATGATCATCCTGGTGAAATATTAATCTTCTCAATTAACGGATTTATAAAGAAAGATCAAATATTTCGTGGTCCAGTCTTATACAAACTCATTGTATAAGATACCCCCACTCACATGTCTCCACATGAACGATTTAGATCAAATTATTTGTAACTATTACAAAGTGGGTCGTACCAATAGTGTTACAAGGATAAGGCACCCAACCTTACCCATATACTATGACCCTTTAGGTTATTTCTTAAACACGATCCTCCCGTATGTCAACCACATACTGTTCAAGATTACACTAATAACCTTGGATTTTTCATATAATGGATAATATTATATTGCAAATAAAATAATCAAAATTATTATTAATTATTAATTACGAGGCTTTAGAGCCTAAATCCCAACACCAAATTCATTACATGAGTTTGAGTTAAACTTAATGAAAAGTGGTCGTGCTGACTCATCAAGAAGTTCAACATATACCATATGATAATTTGGATATGTTGTTTATTTTTTACACGGATGCTCATGGTTTAGATGAATCTTCACTTTGTATACTCTACCTCTCTTTTACACTTTCTTATTGGACATTTGCAAGATTTTGAAGCTACTATCTAACAAGTTAGAGATAACAATTTTGGCTGAAAACTTGTCATAGCAAACAATATTTGGTAAGCTTATAAGATCACAAATGGTGATATAGAGTTCATTGAAGATTTTATACTTTAGACTTGACACAAGCTTGGATATCTTGATGGAAAAGGGAAGTTGTTATAAAATATGAACATTATGTTAGTAAAGTTTCGGTGAAAAGTCATGTTTAATGAGGAGCAATTTGGAGATAAAGAGAAAATGCACAGATTGGTATGCTCAGCTATCATCTTGCTAGTGTGACTAAATTTCGAGGACGAAATTCTCAAACGAGGATTATATTTTGTAACACCCTCTTCGGTCTTCTAGCACTTTGGAAAAAAAAAACAAAGAAAGAAAACAAGAAGCACGCAACGAAACTGCAGCTTGGAAAAGTAAAGTTCAAATGTAATTCTTGATTGACTTTGATTGAATTTCAAGGACGAAATTCTTAAAAGGCGATAACAATTTGTAAGACCCAATTTTGATCTCTAATATTTGGATATATATGACATATTGGGTACTTGATTTTCAATTTTTTTTGAAAGAGGAGAAACTTTGGAATAAATTAGAAGTAAAAAGGAAATTGAAAATGAAGTACAATTTGTTAGGAAGAAAAGAAAAGAAGAGAAGAAATTTTGTTTTTTTTAAAAAAAAAAAGGAAAAGGAGAAGGAAAAAAACAAGGATATGTTAGATTCCGTGAGAAACTTTAAATAAATAATTAAAAATTAAATATATATACATATATACATGTATACATGTATACATACATATATGAATGACTATGTCAATTCCGTGAAAGCTACACAAAATGAGTGAAATGGAAATGGTGGCTTCTGGGAGAAGCCACGAGGAAAAAAAAGTAATTTACAAGAGAAAAGCATAATGAACATGAGGAGAAGGGAGAAATAGAAAGAGAGGGAGAGGAAAAAAAGAAAAGTAGAGAGAGGGAGAAGGAGAAAGCAGATGGATACTAGCCAAAAGTTGTTGGTGGTTGATAGCTCTCAGAATGAGAGCTATTTAGGGTGTTTTAGTGAAGATTTTGTGGCTTAAAAACACTATCTTAGGCAGTTTTGTACTAAGAAGCCTATTTGAATTGATGTTTTAGTAGTACGGAGTCCATTTTCATGTGAAAAGCACTTTTGAGCTTTTTTATGCATAACATTACTTAATTGTGCTATTTGTGACTTGTGTAGGCCATTGCTGAAGGTAAAAATGGCTAAGTGTGAAAAATTCAACCTGCTATGTTAGAGCTTTGTTGTTGATAGAAGGTCAAGCTTGCTGGAGCAATTGTTGTGTTTTTTATGAAGCATTAGCAAAGCTAAAGCATTTATCTGGGATCAGTTACACAATGAGCACGTGGGAGTTATTTCATTAATTGAGGTGGACAATTTATGACGCCTGTTCTGAATTAAACCAATGAGGGGCTGCCATTAGTCTTCAAATGTCCACTCAGCCCTGATTTCAAAGAAGGGGAGAGGTTTAAAGCCCTTCCTTGCCGTTTTTGGTAGAGAGAGCTTGAAGATTAGACATTTGAGGGGGAGGATTTTGAGAAGAAGAAGAATAATCCTTTTTGGGAGGTGATCCACTTCTGGAAAGGAGGGAAATCTTCCATAAAGAAGCTGCCCAACATCCCTTTCTTGTCCATTTCTCCTAGTTTCTATAGCATTTCTTTATTTTTCAGCATTTTGATATTAAAGACAAGTTTTAGAATGTTATTTGAGACTTTTCTTACTATTATGTTGCTATCTTTTCTTTTAAATATGAACTAATCACCCATTGGGTGAGGGATTAGGGAATTTATTGTTGATTCTTGCTGAATGAAATAGTAGACTTGCATATTCTTCACTCATATGCCTTGTGTGCTTAATTTTTAGCTTGGATTTTTCTGGCCAACTTGTCTTAGTTGTGTTTATCTTAACTTTGGGAAGATAAGGGATAAACCGAATGCATGGCATAGCATTAGTTCTGATTAGGAGCATGCTCTAAGGTAATTGGGGACACTAGGGATGGTAACCCACCTAATGTTTGCAGTTAATGGCTTAATTTTAGAGGTTAATGGGAGTTAATCACTGATTCTTTGAGAATTTTGGAAAGAATCCGCGAATTAGTTGCATTGAGTGTTGAAGCAAGATCTATGTTGTAGCATTTAGTTTGATAAAGCAAAATTTTACCCCTAATCCTGATCCCTTTTTCACAGAATCTGTTTAGTCCCATTTTATTCACTGTTTTCCTGTTGTTCCAGCATTCCAGCACCATTTTAATCTTGTTCCTTAGTTTCTTTTAATTTCATTGCACCAATTGATGTTGATTTCTTGTTACCTAACTAAAATCAGCTTAGACATTACAAAAATCCACTTAACTAGTCCCTAAGGAGAACGATATAAAAATACTTATCACTTGCTGCATTAGGCTGTGCATACTTACACATTTAGGGTGTTTCCATTCTAAAATTGCATACACTCTTTTAAGCAACAGTAGTCACTAGATTGTTGTCGGAAAACGTCAAGAGATTATGGATGTCGCCGAAAAATGGATTGGAGGGCTTATAGGCATAATTTTAAAGTCCGGTAAATTATTTTTAGTTGGTTAATCAAGAAAAAGTATGGAGAAGATGAAACGCTATGTGGGTTTCTTTACTTCATACTTGTTCATGAACTTATTGGATATTCCTTAATTTTTCCTTGGTTCGAAGTCGACATTGAAGGAGATTTGTGATGGAGAAGAAAATGAAATCAAGAATCGAAGGTTGGGGACCAACCGGTAAGCTAAATTGTCTATTTAAGCCTTATATGAAAATGGGTCATCTTTCCTTTTTCTATACTAAAGAACTTTTATGACCTTTCTAGCATATTCTCATTTGGGTTGGATTGAACAAAAGACTAAAGCTTTTATGTGGATCTTTCTTCTTTTTGTCAAGACCTCAATATGGATATGTTGTTCAATAAAATAAAGAGAGTTAGAGGCGGCCATGACTTTAGTAGTTGGTTGGGAAAATAGAGAGATTGTAGAGACAAATTATATTTGTAGACTAAAGAGGAAATGTTTATTTGAAATGGAAAAAGGAAAGGGGGGGGAGAAAGGAAGAAGGTGAATAGTGAAATTGGAAAGATAGTGAAATTAATTGTATGTTGGATATTTAGCTTAGACTCTTGAAATTAATTTGTATTATATTTTAAATGGGTAATTAAGGAACTACTCATATTATGATCAAATTAATTCTAGGATGAACAGAGATCGAGATGGTCAATTAGGAGTTGGAATCCTTGGCGATAATGTCGTGAGTGGTTATTTTATAAAGTATTTCAATTATTTTAGTAATTGATGAGATTTTTGTGAGATTTGAAATCAATTGCAATTTATATTACTGCAAATGATTTAGCTATTGATGATGTTGACAATTTTGAGGAAATTATGTGTATTTTGTAAATTGTTTATTTATTGAAATTGATAATTTACTAATTTATTAAGAAAGTGACATATGTTCACTAAATTGAATTCATGATTTAGCATATTTGAATTTCAAGGGATTTATGTTTATGTGAAATTTTAGCTACAATGACTTAATTATTTGTATTATTTGAGCTTATGAAATGTGAATTTATAGAAATCTCTTAATTTTAGCCAGTTGACAAAAGTTCAAATTATTTTAGATGATATCAAGTATTTGAGATTTTTAAAAATGACTTGATTTTCGAATCATGATTTTAGTCGATATACGAGTTTTCAAATTTACGAAAACCCAAAGGTGATTATGAGGATTTTTGTTGCAACAGTTGATCTTTTGAGTCATGGCTTAAAGTTATGAAACCTCGATTTGAGAATGTGTGGGGTTTGAGAACTTACAATGATTATCATATAGAAATTATTTTCAAACCACTAGATATGGTACCCACGGTGACTTAATGATACACTTACGCAAATGTGTTTCCGTAGTATACGTCTAACTAGTTGCTCTGCCATGTATCTTAAGATTACTCAATGCATAGTATGACTAGTTTGCTCAGGTATATACATTAAGACTCTCTGTATATAGTATGACCAATTTCTCTTCTATGCGTATTGAGATTACTCTGCTAACTAGGATTGTTCTGCTACACATGTTGAGACTATTCGGTGTGTAGTATGGCCAAATTTTCTCTGCGTATCTTGAGATTACTCGATACATAATATGACCAGTTGCTCTACTATGTATGGGAGTTCAACCTATGCATAATGTGACAAGTTTTGCTTTGTTGTGCGTATTGATATTACTCTGTGCCAGTATGACCAATTTTGGGTACAAATTTATTGATGAATTTTCCTAGTCATGTGATCTATTATGTTTTAAGAGACGTGTTTTAAAAAGATTATGTTTAAAAGTTTATGTTTTAAAGATCTTCTAGCCTTACACCTTTCAGGTTGCTTATTTACAAATGTATTTATAAGCATTTGGAGGTTTCGATATGCAAGAATGTTTATTACATTTATAAGTTATACTCTACGCTTATTTATGATAGAAGTTTCTCAAAGTTAATTTCTTATGAACTCTTATCACTCACTAAGCTTATTAGCTTACTCTTTCTTTTTAAAATTTTCAAATAGGTAGCACTTGAGTTTCCAACGAGCCTATCGAGGTTGAGATCTTCCACCATTCTCATGCATATTGTATTTCATTTTACATGTAAAATTTAGTATTTGTTTGTCTTTGGAACTAGGGTGGCTAGCACTATCATTGAAATATTTATATTTTTCCATTATTGGTATTTTGTTATGTTGTGGTTGTTGATTCTAAACTGATTACTGATTTGTGTGCGTTAAAGTATACTTGGTGGCAGTGTTGGAGTTTGAATAAATTTTTTGGAGTGTATTTTCTAATTTCTAGTGAGTTTTATTCGATTTTCAGGGAAAACTCTGCAGGAATTTGTACAAGTTTTGGTTTCAATAAAGTTTTACAAGCCACATATCGTTTTCAAAATGTGTTTAGTCTTTGTAAGTTCAACAATAAATTCCATAGTTAGTTGGGATCTATTGTCGGCTCGCCACGACCTAGGTTGGTTAAGTTGATCTGGGGCAAGGCATGACACTAAACCTTTGTATCTAGGGATTAATGTAGCCTTTGGACCTATTATGTTTAATTAATTATAGCTTTATGATTGTCTTTCATTGTTGATTCATTTATGCAATTTGTGCTTAATGCTTTTAGACTCTTGGCCAAGATTTAACATTATTTATTGTCTAAATTGTTACTCGGGATAGGGGACTTAGCTTAGAACTTAATTGCATGACTAATAAAGTTTACTCAAGTGAGACGGGAGTGATAAAATTCATTAGAGGATAATTATGAAGGGTTTTAATGTTGTTCAAAATTATTTAAGGATACAGGGATGTAGGTTAGATAGCTTTGTGCAAGATTTTGATGAGCTCAGGAGAGGATTCCTTTAAATTTAAGACTTCTAGACCTATGAATTGCATGATTAGACAATCATAGTTGCTTAATGAATTAGATGTTTGGTCCAATTGGTGAAGTTAAATTCTCTAGATCGTTTTCCCCTGATTTGCCTCATCATTAGTTTTAGTTGTTAATTCTTGTCTTTAGTTGTTTTCTTTAAGCGATGTTTAAATCTGTTTTCTAAATAAAACCAAGCATGACTATTTTTGGTACTCAAATGACTTTAAAAACCCCAATTCCCATGGACGACACTTTACACTCATAAATCACTATACTATTACTTGATCTGTGTACTTGCGGTTGCAAAATTACATGCATCAAGTTTTTGGCACCTTTGCTGGGAATTGGCGAGTTTAAATTCATTGGATATCAAGAAAAAAAGTGATTGGTTTTAATTTAGATTTTTTTTTTGTGTTGTTGTTTCCTTTATTTTTGTTGTTTTTAGTATTTTTGCTACTTTTGAGGAGGTCTATCACGTTGCATGTGAAGTGATAAGGGGCCTAATCTACTTCCTTTAGATTTGAAAATTAACAGAACTTGTAGGTTAATTAGAAAGGAGAAAAGGACCCAAATCAATGCCATGGCCAAACAGCAAAAGGAGCCCAAGGCGATTCATGACTACTTCCATCTCGTTTTTCCTAGGAACCATTCTTGGATAGTCCACAGGCATATCAACGCCAACAATTTTGAGCTGAAGACTAGCCTCACAGTTGGCTCGTGACAGCTCTTTCTAAGGGCTATCTATCAGAGGACCCACACCCTCATTTGCGACCTTTTCTAGAGATTTGCGAAACAGTAAATATAAATGGAGTGTCTTCTAAAGCCAGACGCTTATAGATTTTTTCTTTCTCTTTGCAGGATAAGGTGAAGGATTGATTGGATTACCTAAAACCAGTAAGTATCACTACCTAGGATGAGCTAGCTCAAGTGTTTCTCACCAAATTCTTTCCACCTGCTAAGACCACGAAGCTAAGGATAGAGATTGGGACTTTCAGATAGTTCAATGGGGAGTAGCTTTATGAATCTTGGGAGAGATACAAGGAGATGCTGGGAAAATGCCCACAACATGGCTATCCAAACTAGCTTCAGGTATAGTTATTTTATAATAGATTAGTTGGTAATACTAAGACCATCCTTGACACTACGGCTGGAGGAGATGGTAGCTACGAGTTACCAATGGCCATTTGATCGATCCACATCTAAGCCAGTTGCTAGCATCTATGAGATCGACGAGGTTAGTGCCTTTAAAGTCCAAATGGCTTCATTGACTAATGCTAGAGTAAACTTACAGGCACAGGAACACCTTAGTCCATTGCATCAATAGAAGCTACGAATTCCAAAGTTTATGAGGAGCCCACCATCGAACAGGCCCAATACATCTACAATAGGAATTTTGGATATCAAGGGAATCAAAATCAGTTGCCCACCCACTACCACCGAGGTTTGTGTAATCATGAAAATTTTTCTTATGTTAATAATAAGAATGTTTTGCAGCCTCCTCCAGGTTTTGCATCATCTTCACAACAACAAGAGAAGAAACCATCCCTGGAGAATATGTTGGGCACATTCATCAATGAGTTAAGAGACGCGCAAAATCAATTGCATAACACAGTCACCACATTGGCCACCATGGTGAGCAATTAAGATGTTGCCATAAAGAACATGGAAGTGCAGATTGGCCAAATAGCAATCACCTTGAACACTATTCAAAAAGGCAAGTTCCCAAGTGGCACAATGAAATCAATCAAAAGAAGCAGTGCAAGGCCATTACCTTGAAGAGTGAGACGCAACTGAGTGCACCTGAAAAGAAGTCTATTGAGGAGCAAGACACCAAAGAGGAGTAGGAAGCACCCAAAAACCATTTTATGAAAATCGTTCAGGATGAGCTACCGCTATCTAAATCAGAGAAGCATCTTAACTCTATTCCTTGGAATATTCAGGATTTTCCCTATTCCCAAAGATTTTAAAAGAAAAATATGGATATACAGTTTTCAAAGTTTTTAGAGATTTTCAAAACGCTTCACATAAACATTTCTTTTGCAGATGCTCAGGAAGAACATGCCCAACTATGTGAAGTTCATGAAGGAGATCCTTTCAAAGAAGAAGAATGAGGTGGAGAATATGATTGAACAGTGTAGCACCATCCTTCTAAAGAAGCTGCCATTGAAACTAGGGGTGTGCACAGTTTGGTTCAGTCCAATTTTGGATAAAACTGGAGACCGAACCGAACCTCTCAGTTTCTATTACTAGTGAATCGAGAAAATCAATCTCTTCATCGATTTTGATTCAAAAGGGTTCGATTTCAGTTTTAACCTATCTTCACTGTAATAGTTTGAGACTAAGATGCGACAAACCTTTCAAAAAAAAAAAAGATGGGACGAAGAAGAAGGTGAAGATGAAAAAAAGAATGATGAAGATGGTGGGGCTAAAGGACGAAAATGGCGAAAGAAGTCGGCAACGAGCGACAAAGATGGTGATGCATGAGTGCGGCGGCGACGATCTTTAAATGCCTAAGAAAGAAAATCTCTAATTCTTTTTTCACCTAATAGTTGTCAAATCTTCCTAACAAAGAAACCAAAGGAAATTTTAAAAAAAATCCCCCTCACAGAACCTTGTAGATTTAGAGAAAGAAATGAATTAGAGAGGGGAGAAAAGGAAAAGATGACACACATGCACAAGAGTTTAGGTGAGAGAGAAAGCAAAGAATTAGGGTTTCAAAGTGTCCTTTTTCATTATTTTATGGGCTAAGAGTGAATAAAATAAATGGGCCTGGATTTGTAGTTAGGTTATTAGAGAGTTGGGCTGGACAGGAGAGGGTAGGGTATTTTCTTTTATTATTTTTACTAGGTTTGGTTCGATTCAATTTTATCAGTTTTATAAAATAGAGAATCGACAACTGAAGCAAAAGCCATGATTTTTAAAAATAATAAACCGAGAAAACTAAATTTTTTATAAAAATCAAATCGAACCAGTCGGTACGGTTCGACTCAATTTCTCAGTTTGGGTCGGTTTTTGCACACCCCTAATTGAAACTTAAGGATCCAAGGAGTTTTCACTACAAGAAAATCGTGTTCTCCCAACGAATTTTTTCCTGATGTAGACCAGCACATAGGGAAAAACACCTTCTCCCAACGCACAAAATTGTCGTCGGGAGTACGAGATTTCTCCTGACACTATTATAATGGCGTCGGGAGAATGTGTCTCTCCTGACATGGAGATTGAGCACATCAGGAGAAAGATGGGCAAATTGGAGCTGTCTCGACGTCGTTACAATGGCATCAGGATAAGGTATCTCTCCCGACGCCGTTAATTAACGGTGTCGCGAGAAGTTTTAAACCTTGATTTTTAGTTTACCCCTCTCACGAACACAGCTCGTCCACGCCGCCTCCTTCCTTATGAGAACAACTCCCTCGCCTCCCTTTAGAATTCGTCGTCCGTTCGCTCGGCATCTATCGTCCGTTTGCTCATCGGCCACCGTCTATTTGCACGTCGTTGCTTACCAGCCTCTCACCGTGCTATCGTCCACTCTCCCTTCATCTCCACCTCATGTTGCTGCCACCCACTCTCTCTTCATCTCTCGTTCGCTTGCTGTTGTGCCACTGCTGCCCTCTCACCGTACCACTGCTTGAAGTGCTGCTAACAGTGAGGTAAATTTTTCCACCACCTCCTTCTTCGGCTCCCGTTGCCACCGTCGGTAAAAAGCCCCTCTTTCCATTGATTTTTTTTCTTTTAGTTATAATTTTTTTCTTCTTTTAGATAAGTATACATGTATTTGTTTTGTCTTTTAGATAAGTATAAATGTATTTGTTTTGTGGTAATTAGTATAATCCAAACTTGTGAATGTATGGATATGTATATGGTTTTGGTTGTAGTATTTATGGATTGTGAATTTTGGTTTTGAGTTGATGAATTTGAAAGTGAAATTGTGGTTTATGGATTGTGAAATTTTGGGGATTTTTGGTTTTGTGTTTATGATTGTTTGAGCCATTCCAACATTTAGATTTGATCTTTTTTAAAAGATAATTATATGTTAGTTATTAGATTAGATATTTGAAACTTTGAAATTGAAATTGACACTTTGTGTTTTCTCATTGTTTGTTTTGGTGAATGTTAGAATTTTAGAGGATAAATTAAAAAATTAAGTATGAGAATGTCTCTAATTCGTTTAGGTTTGATTGGAAATTATGAATGTGATCAAAGGAAGTTATTCTTGTGAATGGAACTATTTTGATTTTTGTGGTCTAATTTTGAGTCATGAATGTTCTAGTTTTGTTTTTTTTTTTTTAAAATTATTCATGTGTTCTTATATATCATGATTTTAAATCTATGAACCCTAGTAAATTAACTCACGAAAGTTTAGAACCTTTTGTGGAATGATAATTAAGGACCAACTTTTTGATCTATGAGATGTACAAATCTCTTATGGTTTAAGGGAGGCCTATTTAGAAACTTTTAAAACTCTTTAGGGGTTGTTTAGGCCTGAGTTATTATAGTCTGTAGAGTACTTTGCACTCCAAACATAGACTATTATAACACAGACTAAATAACTCTGCATCTAGACACAGATTATATAACTCCACAGACTATTATAACCAACAGATGTCTTCTCTTTTGTTGTTATGTATATGTCAAATATGTTTTTTTTTTTTGTGGATATGATTTTTTGTGTAAATAACATTTATATAATATGAATAAATGAATTACATAATCATCAAGGTTACCTTACACTTGTCAAATGTTATTTATGATTGAACACATTGTTCACACTTGTCAAATGAATATATATTTTTTAACACCATTCAAAATGAATATCATATATAGTACTTTTGTTCAAATTACTATATATTTATGTTATTTATTGTAATAATTTTATTTTTAAGTTTAGAAGGAGAAATCGTTTATATTTTTACTTTGAATATGATTAATTTAAAAATCAAATTTTTTTAATACGTTAACCTTTTTAAACACTAATTTCTTAAATAGTAATACGAGTTAATTTAAATTATGTTTTTCTTAACTTCAAATCATACAATTATATAACTTTTTTAGCTATTAATAAAAAAATAAGCTAAAAAAAGATAAGATTGTTATTTGTTATAAGTAATTTTTGTTTAAAATTTAAAAAAAATTATAGATGACATGTGGAAGAAGTGAGATAGGGAGGTTTTTATCAATTAAAAAAATGGTTATGTAGTACTTTAATTTATATTAAGAATTTCAATTTAAATAATAGTATCATATCTAGAACATTCTTATATAATTTATATTTAAAAAATAAAATTATAGAATAAAAAGAAAAATATTTTTATTTAAAATTTATTAAAATTATAGGATAAAAATAAAATTATTTTTTAATAATTAATTATATTTAATTAGTAATTAGTAATAATGATGAAAAATTTATATAAAAAAATAAAGAACATTTTTTAAATTAAGAAATTAAAAAAAATTATGTAAAAAATAGAGAGAAAAATGAAAGGAGAGAAGAGAGAGGGATAAAAGTGAGGTAAAGTCAAAAAAAAAAAAGAGATAAGAAAATTGTGAGAAATTGGAAGAAGAGTTTATAAATTTGTGAGATCTACACTAAAGATTAGAAGAAGAGTTAATAAGTTTATGGACGTATAATTGAAGTTAAAATATCCTTCACAAATAAGGAGTTGGGAATTCCTCTCAACTCGACTCCCTCCACCTACTCAATCCAAACATCTGCTGCGGTGTCATAATTTCGACAATTTCTGAGAGTTCTTCCTGGTCGAGCTGTGCCAGTTCTAATGGTGTTGGGTGCTCCGCAGGCTGGAGGTGCATCTCTTATCTCTGCAACTCTCTTCCCATCTTGCCATGTCCGAGCTTTATCCTCTCCTTTTTCCCCAAGTTCGAGCCTCTTTTTACTTATTTCCCACATGCTCTTGGTTTTGGTTTGTCAGCAAAGAAAACCGGTAACCGAGTGTCATCCATACTGTTTCGTTATCTAAATAATTGAGAAAAAATCATAATGAAAGAACCCACATGAATTGTTAGGGCTTCTTATTGATGGAAAATCTGAAAGTTGTATGTCTTTGCTCTTAATTGCTTTTCTTTCTTCTAGCTTCCAATTAAGCATGTGAGGAACTGCTTAAATTGTTTCCACTGTGAAGGGTTGTAATTATTTACCTTATATACTTGTTTATATCCAGGAAAACATGGGCATTTCCGTGGGCAGGCCCTTGCTTCCTCATGGAGAGTACTGAATCTGGACGAAACTGTGAGGTTTAAGAGGTAGAAGACTTTGAAACTCATATTGCCTTCTTGATAATTGAAAATTTCCAAATTCTATTGCTACTCTAGATGAAGAGTTGGAGAATATTTGGTAATGAGTCAAATTTATTCAGAATGGAGGTAAATTTCATCAACCAAACATAAGTTACATAAACTAAGAATTAAGTCATTCTTTTGTACAATCTAAATATAGACTACACAAGCCTTGACTTTCTAAACCTATACCTAGCAGATCTAAGTTAAGCCAAAAACCTCCTGAAGGTCTGAAAGGCTGTTTTCCCATTGAAGGGTGAAAAGATTGCCAAGTGTTAATTTCTTACCATTGATAAAACGGAAATGGTGAAGTGGATAAAAGAAAGAGCTATTCTTGCTGTAGCAACTGGGACTTAATCTGCTAGTGTAGTCTGCAAATTTGTTTCAACTGCAATTGAGGCCTTACTTTTACTTGTTTCAACCATTTTTTTTTTCGTTTGTCAGTCATGGTGAATGAGTTATGATATTGAATTTTGGATGTGTTGAAGGAAGAAACTCATCTCTCTCCCTTTGTGTGTGCGTTAATGGGAATAAGTATAACCTCAAATTCCAAGTTATTTTATTAGGAAAAAGATTGAGAGGCCGTATCTTTCATTGATTTAATTGTAAATGGTAATAATATCTTAAATATAACTCATAATCTGGTTATGCAGACCATGTGGGCTCCAAATAGTAGCAACAGTTAGGAAAAGGCCGTCGTTGAGGCTTGGAAGGGTTTCTCCATGTCAACCTGTTCCTGAACACATACCGAGGCCTCCTTATGTCGGTTTGCCTACCCCTCCAGAAATTTCAAGAGAATATCAAATGCATGATTCTAAAGGAATTTCTAGGATGAGGGCTGCATGTGCACTAGCTGCTTGAGTCTTAGGCTATGCAGGGACACTAGTTAAGGTAAGATTTTAGACTTACATTCTCTACTTATACAGCCTTCAAAGCTATGTGTATATGATTAATATTTCTGAAACCAAGTTTAATTTGCAAACTAAATGTTCTGTTACAAATTTACATTATTTTAGTCTCAAAATTCTGTTTTGATTCTGTTTTTTTATGTTTCTTTAAGTGAATTAAATTTTCTTCATGTCATCACCAGAGGAGAGAGAGATGGTTTACTCATTATTAGGTTCAGGGGATTATTTAAACAAAAAGGCAAGAATATGTAAAATTAACATGTCCTAGAGTGATAATTTCTACACATTTACAAATTCATTAAAAAAAAAAAACTCCTGTTTTCATTAAACAGAATTTCACTTCTTTTGAGGTAACATTCAGTTGACATATTAAAAGGGAAAATAGATTTTGGTTGGCTCAAAGAGGTTTGAACAACACATATATAACATGGTTGGTCATACATATTTTGGATCAAGAGTCAACAGATTTGTAGAAATGCCTTGAATCTGTTATCTGGTGCTCCGAATGACCAAGTAAGGGGTGATTAGTCTATTTATCGTAATTTTGGGCTTTTTGGGCCTATTCTGTATTAGGATTAGATGGGTGTCATATATAAACCCTCTAAACTCTTATATGAGATCTCTCTGTATTCTGTATTCAGTTTCTCTTCAAGATAATAAAATACTCTCTCCCTCTACCCGTGGACATAGCTAACGCACCGTTAGTGAACCATGTAAATCTGTGTGTCGCTTTATATTTTCTGCGTTTCTTGTTTGTCTTTTGCTTCTGTTTTAACAAGATTGCTAGTGAAGATATGGTAATAAAAAAGAAAAGCCTAATTAGCACAAGATGATCTGTTTTGCTTCTTATTGACTTTTGTAATTTGGCTATTATTTATATTTTATCTAGCCCTCCTAAATTGATTATATTATTAGCTATCACTTGATGGTATGAAATTGTTTCAAGTAAATTTTAATATGCTTTGACATGATTTCTATTTCTCACTAGCCCTCAATAACGACAGGTTATATTGACAAGGCAGTTCATCAGATGATAATTGATGCTGATGCTTATCCTTCACCTCTTGGCTATGGTGGATTTCCAAAGAGTGTCTGCACATCAGTTAATGAATGCATGTTTCATGGAATACCAGACTCCCGTGAATTGCAGGTTTAATGCTGCACTGCACATAAAAATGCCCATCATGATTTTGCTCGTTGCTGACAATTATGTATTTGGCAGAGTGGCGACATAATAAACATCGATGTGGCAGTCTATCTCGATGTATGCTTCTAAACTAACTCAATTCATTTGATTTAATTCATGTGGATGCTTGCTGAAAGCATCTTTGACTGTAGAAAATACTTTATGATGATCTTCTTTTCAGCATTGATCTTTGAATACCATTATGACATATGACCTTTTTAGAAAGTTCCTCTCTCGAATCTTCAAATAAACAGTGGGAATCTTTTTTTTGACTTGCTCAATAGGGATATCATGGAGACACTTCAAAGACGTTTCTCTGTGAAGATGTTTGCGATGAAATGAAATGTCTAGTGAAGGTGATACATTATGATTATCTTGGTATTTTAGTCGCCGTTGTATTTAGAAACTGCAATTTCTTACTTGTGGCTTTCTGAGAAAGGCTACGACCGATTTTAAACCGATGAGTAAGCATTTACCTCTCCCACTCTTAACAAATGATTGTTACAACGCTATTCTCGGACCTGAGGAAGAGCGAAGACCGAGCATTTTACTGTCTCAACAGAATTTGTACAATTGCCTTCTTGAATGAATTTTGGTGACAGGTTACAGAAGAATGCTTGAAGAGAGGCATTGCTGTTTGTAAAGATGGTGCCACTTTTAAGCCAATAGGAGAGACAATCAGGTAATCTTTGCATTCATAATATCAGAAACAGAGCTCATAGTTCTTAGATGGATATCATCGATTTTTTTTCATATTATTTATGAAGCTTTTGATATTGGTATTATAACCACTGAGGTCACATGTTAAAGATTGTGATCAAAGTCCCACATCGATTAAAATGTGAGACAGATCATGAACGTATAGGGGAAGATTGCAAGAGTTTAGGCTCGAAATGAAATATATCACGTCCATATGGAGATTCGGAACTAGGCACATTTTCGTAGCAATATGCTAAGCAATCCATTCAAATTTCTTTTAATTGTTGTTGACTATCAGTGTGTACAAATATTTCACAGGGAGCATGCTGAAAAATATAGTTTTGAAGTTGAACGTTTTATTGGGCATGGGGTGGGAACTGTATTACATTCTCAGCCACTATTTTCATTTTCAAGGAAATGTCAAGTTTGTATTGTCACTCCTGCTACTTTTACTATTCGTATTATTTTTAATTTTTATTACGAGTTTAAACAAGTAGTGGATTGGATTCGAACAACCTTCAGAAAAAGTTACTAGTACGATAATCAGTTCAATTATGTTTTGGTTTGCAATTTATATTTTAGTCTTTATGCTCTATCTTAAAAAGTTCTATTGTCCCTATCATTTAATTTAAGTGTTCCAAACCTTCCTACCATTAATGAAAAGTATTAAAAACTTTAACATGATAAGTTATTTGTAGGTGTTCCGGTGAATTCCATGATGTGATATATCCTTTCAATGACTTGATGTTGGTTAAGAAACATAACTTTAGATTAAGTACTGCTATGCTCGGGCACATTCAAAATCGAAATGTAGGCTCTTAGTTTAAACTTTAAAACGAACAAAAATTCACTGAGTGCTAGCTAATGAGTTTTGTGCTGCGAGGGTTCTTTCTGCAAAAATTGCTTTTCCTGAACTTATTACAGTTGAAACCTCTCTCATTTGCTACTGTTTTTGTTCAACAGCCAAGGAGGATCCTCCTGGTTGCATGATTGAAGGTCAAACCTTTACAATCGGTGAGTGCCTTTGATTAAAAGGGAAACTGAATCAGCCATTCAAGAACAGAAATACATTTAAGGGTCGTTCGGTAACGTTCTCCATTTACGTTTTTTGCTTTTTGTTTCCAGTTTTTGAAAAATATGTGCATTAGGTGTTTGTTCTTGTTTCTTACTTGACCCTTTGAAAATATGTTCTCAAAATTGTATCCAAATTTTCAAAACAACAAAATCTGGGTTTCTGGGTTTTTTTCTTGTTTTTTTAAAAAATATAAATAAAAGTATTTTCTCATTTTTTTTAAAAAACATTTTTATATCTGTTAATAAAATGCATGATGAATACTAATTTAATGTTGGTTAAATTATATCTTTGGTCATTGAATTTTTAGGTTGCGTTATGTAATCTCTATACATAATTTTTTTTTAATAACGATCTTACTTGAACATGAACTTTAGATTTTGATTTTAGTAGGTACTTTTCATTAAGTATGTGGCTTAACATTTACGTGACGCTGTGACTATATTATTTAAGGATTATGTAGTGGGGTATTTTTAGTAGTTATAGGTGTTTGAATTTACACCATTAACAATAAAAACCTATTATATAGAAAATTGGAAGCTCAAAACTTATTAGAATATTTTTTAAAATGTAAGAGGTTAAATAGATACAAGCCTAAGAGGTCGTTTGACCTCTGGGTTCGGAAGGGGGTGGGGTGGACATTAAAGATGTCCACGGGGCGAGGCGGGGACATGGATGTCCTCGCCCCCCATTTCATTTTCCAATTTGCAGGGATTGAGTTTCCCACGGGGAACTATTTTCCGTTTATGATTTTTATTTTTTTTTATGTTGATTAAATCAAATATATTTTTTTTAGAAAATTTCTATTTAAATTGTTAATTCCTAATGATAAATTTCTATTTAGAAATATTTTTTTTTAAATTTCTTTAGAAAAATAAAATAATATATGATAAAAATTCAAATTTAGTATTTAATATATATATATATATATATATATATATATATATATATATATATATTAAAAAAATAAAGTAATTGGGGCGGAGATGGGGTCAGGGATAGGGAATACATTTCTCATCCCCGTCTCCGCTAACGGGAAAGAATTCCCCCTACTCTCTCCTTCATTCTCTGCCTAAATGTGGATTCTCCCCTTCATTAGAGGTGGGTCCCCGTGGGGAAAATGAACATCTCTCTACCTAAACCACATCTTATCTCTCACTTCCATAGTCTCCTCTCCTCTCCTCTCCTCTCCTTTTCTCTTCCAATTTTTTTTTTACAAATCTTTCCATAATTTTTTTTAACAAATATTTTATTTTAATTAATAATTAAAATATAAATAACTTATAAAATCAAAATTTCGCAATTAAATTTTTTTTACCGAAATCCTAGCAATTTTATTTTTTAAATATAAATCATATAGAAAATTTTTAATGTGATATTGGTGTTTAATTCAAATTATAATATAATCTTTGGAATAGATTATTTGGCATCTCATTAACTATAACCACATCAACAAATATGCTTGTGGATTTTGACTAAGTTATTCAATGGTTAATTTCTGCATTTGTCAAACTTAATTTTGTGCAAAGCTTTATTTTATTGAAACTAATGAGTTTATGAAGATTTTTACTTCTTTGTTTTTAGAAAAAATGGTGAATAAATTAGCGGAAATTTAAGCGAGGGAAAAATTTTCAACACTCATCTAAGTTTAGGGTTCAATTTGATGGAATTGAAAGTTTAAGATGAAAATTGATACAATTTGACAAGTTTTGTTTAGGGATAATTTTACATTAGCATATTAATATAGAAGAACATAATTTTCAAAGTAGTCATATTTATGGTAACAAAAGTATATGATATTTTATATACTAAAATAAAATAAGTAAAATATTTAATATTTAATTTTAAATTAGTCATATTAAAATGTATTTAATTTACTATATGTATGTATGATATTCAATTTAAACTTAGTCATATCAAAATAATATATTCTATTTTTGACGTAGTCATTTTAAAATACCTACTCAATTGAATGTATTTTGTTTTTAAGTTAGTCATATATATATATATATATCATTAACTTAATCAATTTAAAATGACAAAATAAGAAACAATTTTAATTTTTAATTGAGTACATTTGAACCATAAGAAAAATATTTTGTTATGAATTTAACTATATTAAAATAGCAAAAATAAATAATGAAAATAAAAAATTTAAACTAATCTAAAATCTAACAATTGATTTAATACAATTAAACTTAAGATTTCTAAACTTGCACTCTAAGGCCCCGTTTGATAACGTTCTTGTTTCTCGTTTCTTGTTTCTTGTTTCTGTTTCTCGTTTCTCGTTTCTGTTTCTTAAAAACTAAAAACAGAAACATGTTTGATAACTATTTATGTTTCTTGTTTCTTGTTTTTTGGTAAAAATAAAATATATAATATGCATTAAAATAAATATAAAATAATTATAAAGAGGTTATAGTATTTTATTAAGGCCCAACACCTAATTAATAATAATAATAATAATAATAATAATAATAATAATAATAATAAATTTTATCCTTCAAATGTTGTTCAAATTTGATTTTCAATGTTATTTCTCACTTCAATCAATTCACTTTGAACGATTTTGACTTACAAGAGTTAGTTCAATTAGACGAATTTATAAATTGTCTAAGGTCAGACAATCGAACATACTCACATTTCTTTAATTTAATAATAAATTTTATTTTTATTTTTACTTTAAAAATGCATTAGCCAATAATACAAGCAAGTAAAATCAGAAAAAGAGAGAATGAAATACATTATTAGTTTATTTGTTTAATAAAAATAAAATCGTACCAAAAAAATAATAGAGAATTAAATAGAAAATAATAACTATAAGCTCGTTAATGTAAAGTAAAAGAAAATAAGAAAATAAGAGAGAAGAAAAAAACATAAACGAAAAGAGAAAAGTAAAAAGAAAAAAAAGAAAAAAAAAGATAATGAACTAAAAAAAAAGATTATGATGAAAGAGAGAGAACGAATAGAAAGAAATAAATCAAAAAATAAAAATAAAAAAATAAGAAAAAAAATAAAAATATTAAAAAGTATTAACAAAAAAAAATAGAATGGAAAAGAGAGAAATAAGGGAGAGGGGAGAGACGGGTAAAAAGAGAAATATGAATACATGCATAAAACCTGAAAAAAGAAACAGAAACAGAATTTGAGAAACTATTTTTTAAAGTTTCTCAAAATCTGCCTTTTTTTAGAAACGTTTCTAAAAAATTTAGAAACAAAAAAACATGATCGTTTATCAAACATGTCTGTTTCTTGAAAATGAAAAACAGGAACAAGAAACAGGAAACAGGAACGTTATCAAACGGGCCCTAAGTTTAGACTTCCTACACCAACACTCCAAACATAGGATTTGTAAATCCAAATTTTCTAAACATGCACTCTAAACACGGTTTTGCTAAATCCAAGCTACCTAAACTCTCTTAACTCACAGACTTAAACATTTCCAAGCTTAAAATGTCAAACATGTGCATCAAATGTTCCCTAAAAGTTCATAGGCTTATTGGAACTTTTTAAAAGTATAGGGATTAGATAGACATAATTTTTATGGAAAAAATGAGAAAATAATGATTATCCTTTTGTTTTCTTAAAAATATGGAATTTGAAACTAAGTTGTTTGGTGGAGTTTTGTCTCTTATTTCTTGTTTCTAATTATTGAGTAACATGAATGTTTAGTAGGTGTTTCTATTATCTCTTGTTTTTAATAACTGTTTCTAAAATTGTATACGAAATTGAGAAATAACAAAAAATATATATTTTTTGTTCAGTTTTTCAAAAACACAAGTAAAACTATTTTTATTTATAAAATGCATGATAAATGTTAAAAAGTAATAATATAATATATAACATGATTGTTTTTATTATTTTATTTTAAACTATTATTTTTCCTGCAAAACTTAATTTTTTAATTTAAAATTTGGAAAACCCAAAAATAATAATTTCCAAATCTATTTTTTTTTCCATTGAAAAAAAAAAAACAAGGTACAAGTTACAGGTACAAGACAGTTTCCGTTTTGCTTTCATGAAAAGAGGAAATAGGGAAAAGAAAAAATGAAAACATTGTCAAACCAAGACTTTTTTTTATTGTAGATTTTCAAACTTATTATAAAAATATTGTATTTTCCGACCATGCCTGCATTTTTAGAAAGAAAAAAAAAGATAGGTGGATGGTCGTCTCTTCCTTGCATTTTTAAAATAGGAAATGACATGTTGCATGGTCGTCTCTCACCGGTTTTTTTTTTTTTTAAAGTTTTTTGTTTGATTTTTAAAACAAAAAATGATAGTTTTTTTTTTTTTCCTTTTCCTAATTTTCTCAATTCATTTTTCCTTTTTCATAATAGTGTTTTAAACCATTTTTCTTAATTCATTTTTAGCTATTTTAGAATATTAATTGTTCCTTTTTTAATTTTAATGTGTTTACATAACATACAAACATTTTAATTGCTAAGTAAATAGTAGATAAAAATATTAAAACCAAAGTGAATGTTCACGTTACATATAAGAATAAAAAAAATTCTAGTACATGATAAGTCTAGTGCGTGCCACATAGAAGAGATTATCGATTACGAGGTGGTTGTCGACGACGACCCCTCGATGCCTGATCTTGTTCCTCTGTGCTTCCAATTCATCTGATTCTTCTTATGCCCCAGTAGGGTACAAATAGTGATCATGTTCTTCACTTCCACGTCTACATCCCTGAGCATGTGATGATGAAGGATTAGCCTCAGAAGCATAATGTGGTAGTGTATGAAGGTATCGTAAACCAAGAGTCGGTATAATCATCATCAGAAGGGAAGAATCAGCACCATCTTGCGTCTGAGTGATGGGAGACATGTCGTCTGCATCATGGTGAACCTCATCATGATGAACCTCCTATACTGCAATATTTTCCTGCTGAGCATTGTTTTGCTCTCGAACATGTCTTCTTTGTCGAGGACCAGTATGAGGAGCAATAGGGATGTTATACATATAATGTAGTTGATCCATATTTAGGTCACCACTGTCGCACAAATTCAAAATCTCTAAATTTTGTGAAAGTTATCGAATTTGTCCAAAACACGACCTCTTCAAATGGTAAGAAAAATTAGACAATATTTAAAATGAATTTATAATTAAAGTAAATATAACTTAAAATTTTAATTGAAACTTGTATCGTTTGACCATAGGACGGTCCCTTGCGAGTGGTGTAGCGTCGAGTAATATTCAGATATCAATTAAGGTAATTTGGAGTCGTATGTCCATAGACATCAATTGGAGAAGCATCAGCTACAAACTCTCGACGTGAATGTCATCTCGCTACATATGGTGTCAGCACGACTAACCAATCTTGTTCGAAGGTCTATGTCATGCATCTTTGGCTCCGTCTGGCACACTTCTGGGATAGCTTGTTTCATCCCAAATTGTCTCACCACTTTGTTCGTCAAATGCCACTCAATACTATGAAAACATACAAGTTGACTCATTGTATGCCAAATATCATGACTATTTCTACAAAATTCAAGTAATGTGGTCATGACATCTGTGTATGGTCCCCAAATTATCTAAAATTTCAAAATATAGACGATTAGTGACTTGTAAAACAAATCAAAAGTATATAAGTTCTTTTCGTAAGCACATACCAAGTTGGGTTTAAAGAGGTCAAACATATTTCTATATTGGACAAGTACATGTGTAGCTGACCCAGTGACATAAAATTGGTCTCTCCATCTACATTAATATTAAATATTAAATTTCAACAAAGGTCAATCACATAAAAAAAAAACATTAAATTAGTAATCAATTGGCATACCAAGAACCAAGTGCACGTCTAACTAATGCAACATTGTTGATGTGGCAATGTTGAGGAGCCATTGTTGGGAATTGTTCCCAACCCTAAACCTGTAGAAGAATCATAGGCCCAGGAATCTCGCGAGCATCTGACCGACTTACCCTACAAAGTTGTTTATATAACTATGCTAGCTATGCTCTATCCTAAGCATATCTTTCTGCAACCTCAAAGTCTGACTAAAGTGGTAGAAACATTAGGTGTACTTTGTCCCCAAATTTGTCACAGAATAAGTTCTCACCAAATAGTTGTAAAATGTATGCTTGGGCATACCTCACTGTGGTCACCTCATCTGTATCATTATTTACCCTAGAAACTGATATGCTAACCAAAGCAAGCTTAATCTGGAGCCCTTAATCTGGTTAGGGCCTGGAGTCACCCTGAGCGATCGTTGACAGGTCTGCCTCCAATCATAGCTCATCATTCCAGTGACAGGCTCGCCGTCCACTGGTAATCCAAGTAAAATTGTTACATCCTATAGAGTAACAGTGCACTCCCCCCCAGGCACGTGAAACGTATATATGTTTCCGGCCTCCACCTTTCCACGAGTGCAACAATGAAGTCCTAGTCTAATTGAATGAATCCTAATTTGACCACCCCATCCAACCCTAAATGAGGCAATATATGGCGGTGCAGTGGGATGTTGCGAGAGACAACTGCTTCTCGGTGTCTACAGTGTAGCTCTTCTAAATTTTGATTTTGTCAAACAAGCCCTGATCAATGGGACTGTTGAGCATATAAAACTGATGGATCAATTGGCCTTGGACTAATATTCATAATCTAAAGAAACAACAAATTGAAATTTAATTCATATTGAATATAAATAACAAATTGAATATAAACTTATAACTTATGTCATTAAGAACCAAAATTACAACAAAAGATAACAAAAAAATATTACAAAGGTGCTTCTCTGTCTCAAAGGACAACTCTTTCGATTGTGAGCCAATTGATTGTACAACCCCACAACGTTGTTGAGTACTTGACTCTCTCTAGTCCATTTCATTGTGGTAGCGAGAACTCTTTGGTCTACTAGGTTCTCTCAACAACTTTGGGTCAGCATATAGAACAAGCATGTTAAGAGGTGTGATCCAATAATCTTCAGGTGAGATCGGTTGAAATTGAGGAGAATAACATGCAGTGTATCTTGAAAGCTTATTAGTATCCTTAATGAAATCTTCAAAGTTCAACTTCAGGTGCGAGCAAACAGCCATAAAATATGAGCATGGAATGCCACAGAATTGTGACTTATTGCAAGAACAATAATGGACTGAACCATTTTCTCCTCTAATTAACCTTAGAGATTGAATATTTCCTCATTTAGCATTGAAATAATGGAGTCTAGTTTTTACGTGAAATACACTAGTTTCTCGATCATAGGACACCATCTTGTGCTTACTGGATCATGATGCCCACTTCACAATCTTATTAAGATATATATTTGATTTAGTATGATGATTATATTGAAATAAGGTTATTTGACTAATATGAAAATACGTTTGCATGATTACCTCGTATATTTCTCTCGTTGCTCTAAAACGGTTCATGCTTCTGCTCTTCTCTTCTCAAAATACGCTACACACTTATAGAATGTAAGTTGAGCAAACCTCTTTCTACGTAACAATTTTTCTGAGGTGTTTCAAAAACCAGTCCCAAGTTTCACGACACTCCTCGTCCACAATGACAAATGCAAGTGGAAGCAAGTTGCCATTAGAGTCAATTGTTGTTGCAATTAATAACTTCCCTCTATATTTGCCATACAAGTTAGTACCATCAACTTGAGTTATGGTTGACATATTTTGAAAGCCTCAATGCAAGGGCCAAAATCCCAAAATACGAAAGTAAGGATAACATGGCCTGCATTTTCACCAAAATATTTTACTTTTCACTCTACACTTGTGTCGGGATTGATATGCTTCACCATGTACATCCACTTGGGTAAAAACTTATATGAATCATCCCAATCACCAATCACTCTAGTCAAAGCCTTTCTTTTTCTTTCCCACATCCTCTGATAGGGACCGTGGTACCCAAACTTTTCTTTTATGTCAGTTTGCAATTTTGATGCACTGACGAAAAACTTATTTTTCATAATTTCACAGACTTATATGGAAATCATTGAATAATTTAAGTGCACATGACTCTGATTTAATTCTGAAAAAAAACTGACATGTTGCTCACCATACTGAGTTTTCTCGAAAAACCCATGAGATTTTTTTTTATGGCACGAAGTCGCCATCTACAACCATCTTCTTATTTTTGACATCGTACTGCCCATATCGCAGGTGTTGACTCCACAACCTCATATGGTGCGTGACACCTAACAACAAAACATTTTATCAAATGTTGAAGAATCTCTTTGTTACAAATTAACCCGCCTATATAATAGGTTACCTTCAACGACTCCTAATTCTTAGATGAGATCATGTTCCATAGTGCTATTTATTACATTGTTATCTAACTCACTGAATGTATTTGAAGGGATAACATGTTCACTACCGCCAAAGACTAGTTTTTCAAACTCATCATTTGTTTCAGTTCTGAAATCCTTATACGTATTATCCACCACCATATCTTCACCATCACATGGTGGGGTAACTGATTCAAGCTCGGGGTCAATACATTGGCTAGGGGTTTCTTCTCCCAAGTTTTGTACATTCATGTTGATCCTTCTCACAATGACGTATAAATGTACTAAAGTCGGGAATGACATCGCAATTGAAAACATTAAGTTCATTGCTTGATGATTAGGAATTGATATTGGTGTATACCTTTCTTATCCTAATAGTGAACTCAAGGTGTCTATACATTATTTCTAACTGATTTGTCCTCACATCTACACTGTGATTTGTCCTCTCATCTACACCAAGTGATAATCCTACCTTTTCAACAAATTGTTCAAACAAGACCCTACTATTCACATTAACAGAAAAACCTCCACAAGCTGGTTGGTCATAATCAACTCTATCTACCCCATCAATCATAGAACCATTTGTATTCAAAACAAATCTCAAACACTTGTCTCCCATCTTTTATAAAGAACAAGATATAAATTAGTACTAACCTTAACTAATATATACTTTAGTAGTTTCTTAATTCTAAAAGTTAAGTTTAAGAAATGAAACTACTTGCATAATTTCTAATCAAATCTAGAGATAAACATTCAAACATTTTCTAATCAATTACAAAACTAAGATAATTATTAAATTAATTATCTAACTTAGGAATATAATAACTAATTTCTATATTAAACTCAATTTCTAGTTTCAACAAAAAAAAAAAATAAAATAAAATAAAAATAAAAAAAACTAATTTCTCCCTATATTAAACTCAATTTCTAAAATTTAACTATGGAATTAATAAAGTAATAATGTTTTACATTGAGAAAAAATAATAATGAATAATGTTTTGAGATGTTAACCTAAATCTGTGAATCTTAGAAAAAAAAACCTAAGTACAACAAATCTTTAAAAAAAATTAAATTCAACAAATCATTAAAAAAAAAAATCAATCTTACCCTTCTTAAAAGAATTAAATCCAACATATCTTTAAAAAAAAACATAAAACTAACAAATGTTCAAAAGAAAAATCCAACAATGATCAACAAATTCAACCATTCAAACCAAATTTATATGAGTATTCAACAGATCCACAACAAAAACAAATAAAATCATAAGAAACTAGTGAGAAATATTTTTTTTTAAAAAAAACTCACGAATTTGACAAAATTTGGTGGTCCTTGGATATAGTGGATGTTTTTTCTGTTTGGAACTTCCAATGGCCACAAAATGCTCCTTTTTACTCTAATTCTGACAAAGATCAATCTTGTTCACTAAGATGGCTACAAAAAATTCACAAGTGGGGTAGGAGGCGAGTAGAAAGCGAGAGAAAGAAGAAATGGGGTTGTTTTTTGTTTTAAAAAATGAGTGGTGGGGTTGCGTGTTTGTTTTGAAGGAGATGGGGGAAAGAGTTTTGTGATGGTCAGAAACTGTTTTAAATTTAGGACAGTTTTCAAGAGACAACTAAGTTAGGCGCATTTTTTTTAAAACAACAATGGTCGTCTCTTAAGAGACGACCATGCGCAACGTGTCATTTTTTTAAAACACATCCACTTGTCTTTTTTCCCCCCTAAAAACGCAAGAGACGACCATTAGCTGCATATGTATGGTTGTCTCTTGACGACCATTCTCCACGCCATTAAAAGAATAATATTAATATAAATAGTTTGAAAAATACAATATTTTTATAATAAGTTTGAAAATCTACAATATTAATTAAAAAAAGTCCTCACAAAATTGTATGGAAATAAAATATTCGAGGTGAGGACTTTTTTTTATTAATATTGTAGATTTTCAAACTTATTATAAAAATATTGTATTTTCCAAACTATTTACATTAATTTTGTTGTTTAATGGCGTGGAGGACGGTTGACCATGCGTACATTTTTAGAAGAAAAAAAAAAGACAAGTGGATGTGCTTTAAAAAAATGACACGTTGCTCGTGGTTGTCTCTTAGAGACGACCATCGTTGTTTTAAAAAAAAATGCACCTGACATGGTCGTCTCTGGTTGTCTCTTGAAGAGACGACCAATGTCGAAAATCATCCTAAATTTAAAACAATCTTAAAGATGATCGTCTCTCAAACCCTTTCCTCATCTCCTTCAAAACAAACACAACAGTCCCACCATTCGTTTTTTAAAACAAAAAACAACCCCACTTCTTCTTTCGCTTGTTTTCTACTCGCCTCCTACCCTACTTGTGAATTTTTTGTCGCCATCTTAGTGAACAAGGTTGATCTTTGTCAGCATTGGAGTAAAGAGGAGCATTTTGTGGCCATTGGAAGTTTCAAACAGCAAAAACGTCCACCATATCTAAGGACCACCAAATTTTGTCGGATTCATGAGTTTTTTAAAATCTTTCTCACTAGTTTCTTGTGATTATACTTGTTTTTGTTGTGGATCTGTTGAATACTCATATAAATTTGGTTTGAATGGTTTAGTTTCATTTCTTAAACTTAACTTTTAGAATTAGGAAACCATTGAAGTATATGTTAGTTAGGTTAGTTCTAATCTGGTTTATTTTCTTATAGAAGATGGGAGACAAGTGTTTGGGATTTATTTTGCATACAAATGGTTCTATGATTGATGGGGTAACCAGCCTGTCAAGGTTTTTCTGTTAATGTGAATAGTGGGGTCATGTTTGAACAATTTGTTAAAATGGTAGGATTATCACTTCGTGTAAATGTGAGGACAAATCACGGTGTAGATGTGAGGAAAAATCAGTTAGAGATAGTATATAGACACCCTGAGTTAACATTATCAGGATCAGTAAGGTATACACCAATACCAATTCTTAACCATCAAGCAATGAACTTAATGTTTTCAATTGCGATGTCAGTCCTGACTTTAGTGCATTTATATGTCACTGTGAGAATGGTCAACATGAATGTACAAAACTTGGGAGAAGAAATCTTTAGCCAATGTATTGACATCGAGCCTAAATTAGTTGCCCCATCATGTGATGGTGAAGATATGGTGGTGGATAATACGTATAAGGATTTTAGAACTGAAACATGTGATGAGTTTGAAGAACTACTTTTTGGTGGTAGTGAACATGTTATCTCTTCAAATACATTCAGTAAGTTGGATAACAATGTAATAAACAACACTACAGAATATGATCCCATCCAAGAACTAGCGGTCGTTGAAGATAACCTATTATATAAGGGGTTAATTTGTAACAACAAAGAGATTCTTCAACATTTTTGTAAAATATTTTGCTGTTAGGTGTCACGCACCATATGAGGTTGTAGAGTCAACACTTGCAATATGATGTCAAAAATGGTAAGATGGTTGTAGATAGTAGCTTCGTGCCATAAAAAAAATCTTATGGCTTTTTCGAGATAACTCAGTATGGTGAGCAACATGTCTTTTTTTTCAGAATTAAATCAGAGTCGTGTGTAGTTGGATTCTTCAAAGCCATAGAAGTCTGTGAAACTTTGAAAAATAAGTCTTCCATCAGTGTATCAAAATTACAAACTGACATAAAAGAAAAGTTTGGGTACCACGTTCCCTATCAAAGAGTGTGGGAAGGAAAAAGAAAGGCTTTGATTAAAGTGTTTGGTGATTGGGATAATTCATATAAGTTTTTTCCCAAGTGGGTGTACATGGTGAAACATACCAATCCCGGCACACATGTAGAGTGGAAAGTAAAATATTTTGGTCAAGCATACAAATATTTCAATTTGTTGTTATTTTGGATTATGAATATCAGTCTAAGGCCTATTGATCCATTAGTTTTATATACTCAACAGTCCCATCGATTAGAGCTTGTTTGGCATGATTGAAATTTAGAAGAGCTACACTATAGACGTCGAGAAGCGGTTGTCTCTCGCAACATCCCACTACACTGCCATATATTGCCTCATTTAGGGTTGGATGGGATGGCAAGATTAGGATTCATTCAATTATATTAGCACTTCATCATTGCACTCGTGGAGGTCAGAAATACATAAGTTTCACGTGCTTGGGGGAAGTGCACTTACTCTACAGGATGTAACAGTTTTACTTGGATTACCAGTGGACGAAGAGCCTGTCACTGGAACGATGAGCTATGTTGGAGGCAGACATGTCAATGATTGCTCAGGGTGACTTCAGACCCTAACTAGTTAGGGGCTCTAGATTAAACTTGCCTTTGTTAGCATTTCAGTTTATAGGGCTAAATGATGATGCAGATAAAGTGACCACAACAAGGTATGCTCGAGCATACATTTTACAACTATTTGGTGGGAGCTTATTCTATGACAAATTTGGAGACAAAGTGCACCTAATGTTCCTGCCACTTTTGTCAGACTTTGAGGTTGTAGGAAGATATGCTTGGGGTGGAGCCTACCTAGCATGGTTATATAGATAGCTTTGTAGGGCGAGTCAATTAGATGCTCGCGAGATTCCTGGGCCTATGATTCTTCTACTGCTTTAGGGTTGGGAATGCCCAACGATAGCTCCTCAACGTTGCCACATCAATAATGTTGCATTAGTTGGGCGTGCACTTGGTTTTCAGTATGCCAATTGATTTCTAATTTAGTTTTTTTTTCTTTGATTGATTTTTATTGAAATTTAATATATAATATTAATGTAGGTAGAGAGATCAATTTTGTGTCACTGAATCTGCTACACATTTACTTGTCCAGTACATATATGTGTTTGACCTCCTTAAAGCCGACATGATATGTGATTACTAAAAGAACTTATATACTTTTGATTTGTTTTACAAGCCACTAATCGTCTATATTTTGGAATTTTAGATGATTTTGGGGTCGTACATAAATGTCATGGCCACATTGCCTGACTATTATAGAAATGGTCATGATATTTGGTGCATAATGAGTCCATTCGTATGTTTTCATATTATTAAGTGGCATTTGTCGAATGAGTGATGAGACAATTTGGGATGAAATAAGCTATCTTAGAAGTATGCCAGACGGGGCCAAAGCTCCATGACATAGGCCTTCGACAACAAGATTGGTCAGTCGTGCTGACACCGTATGTAGCGAGATGACATTCATGTCGAGAGTTTGTAGCGGATGCTCCTCCCATTGATGCCTATGGACATACGACTCCAAATTACATTAATTGGTATTTGAATATTACTCGACGCTACATCTCTCATGAGGGAGTGTCCTATGGTCAAATGACAATTAAAATTTTAAGTTATATTTACTTTAATTATAAATTCATTTTAAATAGTCTAATTTTTCTTTCATTTGAAGAGGTCATGTTTCAGACAAATTTAGAAACTTTCACAAAATTTAGATATTCTGAATTTGTACGACAATGGGGACCTAAATATGAATCAACGACATTATATGTATAACATCTCTATTGCTCCTCATCCTGGTCCTAAATAAAGAAGACGTGCTCGAGAGCATGCTTAGTAGGAAGATATTGCAATAGAGGAGGTTCTTCATAATGAAGTTCACCATGATGCAGACGACATGCCTCTCATCACTCAAACGCAAGATGGTGCTAGTTCTTTCACTCAAATGATGATGATACTGACTCCTAATTCACAATACCTTCATACACTACCACATTATGCTTTTGAAGTTGGTCCCTCATCATCACATGCTCGGGGACATGGAGGTGGAGAACATGATCACTATTTGTACCCTATTGGAGCACAAGATGAATTGGGTGAATTGGAAGCACAAGAGGAACAAGATTAGGCATCAAGGGGTTGTCGTCGACAACCACCTCATAATCGACGATCTCCACCAGGCATGCACTAGATTTTATCATGTACTAGACTTTTTTGTATTCTTATATGTAAAGTGGACATTCACTTTGGTTTTAATATTTTTATCTACTATTCATATATTAATTACTTAACAATTAAAATGTTTGTATTTTATGTAAACACATTAAAATTAAAAAAGGAAAAAAGAGAAATTAATATTCTAAAATAGCTAAAAATGATTTAAAACACTATTATGAAAAAGGAAAAATGAATTAAATTAAGAAAATTAGGAAAAGAAAAAAAAACTATCTTTTTTTTTTTGAAAAAAAATAAGACAAAAAACTTTTAAAAAAAACTGGTGGAAGAGACGACCATGCAACGTGTCATTTTCTATTTTAAAAACGCAAGGAAGAGATGGTCATCCATGTATCTTTTTTTTTCTTTCTAAAAATATAGGCATAGTAGTCTCTTCAAGAGACAATGATTGACCTCGTATGTATGGTCATCTCTTCAAGAGATGACAATCTTCCACGACATTAAAATAATAGTATTAATATAAATAGTTTGGAAAAGATAATATTTTTATAATAAGTTTGAAAATCTACAATATTAATTATAAAAAAAGTCGATTTTGTGAAGAATTTCTTAAAAATAAGAAACAAGAAATACACCATAGGTCCATAGTTAACTAATGCATATGTTTTCGCAAGACTAATTCACCAAATCAAATCGGTTGTCTTTTAAAATTATTTTTGGATTATGTGATAAAAAAAATTGAAAATAGTATTTTTAGTGTTTTCAAATTTTAAAACACAGAATTATATTAAAAAAGTTGTTTTTTTTTTAATTTATAAATATACTATTGGATCTAATGAACTCATTTTGTTTTTCTAAAATTAAACACATGTATATCATGTTTTTTTTTTTTTTGAATACATGTATATCATATTTTATTATAAATTATATAATATTGTAAATTAATAATAATACAAATTTTTTAACATAAAATATGTTAATATGATAAATAATAAGATATTTAAGATTTAACTAAATATTTAGTTTGTAATACCACTATATTTATTGTTTATAAATATTAAAGGCTCATTTGATAACGTTTCCAATTTTTGTTTCTCGTTTTTACTTTTTTAATTAAGAAAAACATAATTGCATTTGGTAACTGTTTTTTGTTTGCGTCTTTTTTTTATAGATAAAAGAAATAAAAAAAAATTATTTGATAATCATTTCTTGTTTTTTTGTTCACTAAAATTTTAAATTAAAAATGTAAAGATTTTATATGAAAATTAGTTTTTAATATTAAATATTAAAAAAATTATGTTATATTTATTTTTAGATATTTACTATGCATTTTATAGGTCAAGAAGGATATAAATAGTGCTTCTATATATGTCTTGAACAAAATAGGAACAAGAAATTTGATTTTGTTGTTTCTAAAATTTCTACACAATTTTGAAAATGTTTCAAAAAAATGTAAAAACAAGAAACAGGAACAATTATCAAATACTTCTATTTTTGAAAAACTGAAAACAAGAAGCAAGAATGTTATCCAATGACGATTTAGTAACGACACTTTAAACCAGTTTATAATTGAACTAAATCGATTGCCAACTGAAAACATGAATACACCTCTATTTTTCGAATTTTCGTTTTCAGATCACTCATTTAAAAATAATAATAATAATAAAATCTTGAGGTGTGGTCGGTTACTTTACTGCAGAGCCAATCCTGTCAATGGGAGGCGAAGAGTTCATAGCATGGCCTGACAAGTGGACGGTTGTTGCGGCGGAATGTGAGCACACTGTTTTTAATTAGTTCCCATGCGGCTGAAATTTTGACAAAGCCTTCAATCACAACCATTCTTTTGTAACAAACGCATTGGATTATATTTCATGTTATTTAATGTAAGTTAACAGACGTCCTTCAAAATAGTAGGTTTTGGTTTGATATGAGAATGGAGATTTGCCAACTATTCTTTTTGTTCTATTCATTCATATTCTACTTTCATGTCATTGGGAAGAATTTCGTACAAATGTGGAGGATTTGACTCCAAATTAATCTCAAATCTACATATTGGTTTAACAAGGAAAAATTAATGTGGACTTTTATTTCCGAATTGGCAAAATCAAATTGAATAGGTAAACTCTATTCCAATCAAACTAATTTACTATTTCTTTTTATTTATTTATATATAATTTAGAAATCAGAATTGACTGGAACTAGGATAAGTTTCCCAAATTTTAGCTGGGGAGTGTTATGTCATAAGGCATATTTTTCAGCTTTATTTAACAAATAAAAAAAATGATTAAGTAATGATCTTGTCCTTATAATTTTTGGATAAATTATAATAGACAGGAAAACTAATTATGATATTGACAAATTTTTTACACAAAAAAAAAATTACAATAATGGAATTTTTTTTTGCTCGTAATCACTTATGTACCCTTTGTTTTTTTAAATACATACATATATAAATACCATTTATTGTATCATTGATATACTTAAGATAAAGTATATTATAATATATCATTCATATGATAAAGTATATAAAAAATATACCAACGTAAAGTATATATGTCTCCATTATTTTGTTATTAGTTTTTTAACAACAGAATAATATGCTTTTTAAATGCATGTTCTTAATGTGTTAGTATGGGCATGTATTGGAACTACATAGATTCATTAGAAGCAAGCATTGGGTTGGTAGATATTAAATAGCATAATATTTAGTAAGTACCAAATCAATAATCATGGTTATGAAGCTTTCAAGTTTATTCTATTTTGGTCTCTAAAATTTTAAATTATCAATTTTACCCCCTTAAACATTAAAAAATGACTGCAATTAGTTAGATAATATAGTTTTGAATATGTGTATTAAATATGAACATGTATTGTGGACCCATATAAGTTAGTAGGTGCTGAGTGGCATATGTTAAATAACAGAATAATAGCAATGCCTAAAATAGTTAATTGATTTATGGACTAAAATAATCATTATGAAAATTCATTATCCAAAATGATCGTTTTTGAAAAGTTTAGAACTAAAACAAACATTTTAAAAGTCCGATAACCAAAATAGAGCAAATTTGAAAGTTTAAAGATTAAAAGTTAAAATACCATTTTGGTCCATATACTTTCAATTGTCAAATTTTAGTTCTTGTACTTTCAATAAAGCATAAAATTGATCCATACTATTAGTTTATTGTTAATTTTTCTTTAAAAAAATTAGTCTCTTTTAGTTTTTTCTCTATAAACTTTGGAAGTATGTTTATATTGTGTCTTTTTTTTTTTTTTGTATTGAAATTATTATTATTATTTAACCAATTTTGATAAAAATTAATTTCAAACTTATCATAGAAACTAATTTTAAGCTTTATTGAAAGTACAGAGACTAAAATTGAACATTTAAAAATATAATAATCAAAATGGAACAAAACTCAAAATACAGGACCAAAATGGTATTTTAATTAAGATTAAAATAAGATTTAGATCTATATTCAAATATATAAAATTTAAATTAAATTATCTTTCTTTTTTTGTTATATTAAATTGTCTTTTAAATATAAAGAATTAAGGAGAATTGAATGATGGATGGGACTGGAAGCTGCTTTTTATTTTTTCTATTTGCTCATGTGACATTAAAAGCACCTCTTTAAGGTTTGACCTTGACTCCTACAGGGAGCCAGACCACACTGTGACTCTGTGAACCAATGATAAAAAGACAACGCAGCAAAAGTTTTCATTCTCGTGGAATTTTGGACGTTAACATCTTAATTGGGAGAAATTATTCGGTAAGGTCGTCATAATGTGGTTGATAATTTTTCACAGTTAGATGTGGAGAGAGAAGATTTTTGAATTTATATCCAATGGTTATTAATAAATATGAAAATTATTGAATTCACATCCATCGGTCATTATGAGGTAGTCATATTATGGCGATTTTATTGAATAATTTGTCTTTTAATAATTGGGTTTGAATTGCAAACTCATCACCGACCGTGTGCGTGAAACCAGCATATCACCGACCGTTTATTGACCTGTGATCTTACGGCAGTCATATTGCCACGTTGTTTACTATTGTGTTCTCACTTCTTCTCACACGTATTCAACAAATTCCCATGTGAGAAACACCACGCAGTTATCCTACGCCGCTGTAATTTATTGTCTTCAATTTTTTGAAGTGTTTTTCTAATTAAAACCTTCCATTACCTTCTTTTATTATCATTATTCAATTTCGATGGCTCTCTCGTCTCTGTCTATCCCTCAATTTATTTTTATTATGAAATTGTTAAATAAAACTACCAATATGTGAAAGACTTTGACGTTGGTTAATTATAAAATTCTATTCATATTCATTATAATTTAAGTTTAAGGGTTAATTTCCAACGCCACACTTACAGATTCCCCAGCATTGTTCAATGTGGACGTTGGCATCTCCGACCAACTACTATTAAAAAAACACCACCCTTACTAATGAATCATCCAAAATTTTTTTTTTTTTTTTGGGTAGTAAAAGTGAGTTTAATTCTTCTCTCAATCATCACTTAATTATCTCTTAAGCTCTAGAACAATTTTCTAACTTGACCACTATAGATCCCTGGGTCGATATCGTATGTGTGTTTCCTAATTTATTCCATATTCTTCTCTTTTTGGTAAGATAATAAAGACCAATTCGAATAGTGGATTTTTTTGCAACCACAATTACTACCTCTAAGTTCAAACACTTGTTTATGCAGGCACCTATTTACTTGACCAACATAAGAAAGATGTGCGTATGTTAGATTTTTGTTATATAATTTATTAAGGACATGTTTGATGATGATCATTTTGGTTTTAATTTTTATTTTTTGTGTATTCCGTTAATCAATTTTTGGTTTTATGTTCTTAAAAAATAAAAAACCATGCATGATAAATTTTAGAAAAAAAAGTCTAAAGAGTCAGAGATATGATAGATAGAGAAATATTAGTTAGAAAAAGAGAAATATATTTTTTTTTTTGAAAAGAAGAGGAATAAATGTTATAGAGAAAAAAATGTTAGCAAGAGAAAAGTTAGAAAGCAAAAATATGTTAGAAAAAAATAAATTGGAGAGAGAAAAGTAAGACATATATGTTCGATAAAAAAAAAAAAAGACGACTAGAGAGGGAAAGAAAAGTTGTAGTCTATAATGACAAATTTTAACCGTAAAAAAAAATATTAGTCAGATATGTTAGATAAAATAAAGACATATTTTAGAGATAGAAAAATTTAGAAAAAAAAATATTAAAACGATAGATGAAGAGAAGTGAGGGAGATATTTTAGATAAGACAGAAATATAAGTTGCAATTTGCAAAGAGATGAAAATTTGAGAGAGATTTTTTAGACAGAGAAAAAATTTATAGAAAAGTTAAAAAAGAGAGGTTTGTCAAAAAAGAAAAAAAAAAGAGTGTAATATGAAAATGAGAGATTTTAAGAAATATGTTTCAATTTCAAAAACATTTTTGAAATTTTAAAAAACAATAAACTAAAAATTAATTATCATACAAACTATGTACACCTAAAAGATTCATTACAATGACTACAATAAATGGGTTTTTTTTTTTTAATCTAAAGTTCAAAGACATGTAAAATATTTAGAATTTAAGAACTAAAATAGAATAAACATGCAAAGTTTAGAGGTAAAAAAGGAATTAAACCTAATCAATTAAAATTATAACAAGATTCCAAAGAGAACTTTTTTTTTCCAAAGGAATCGTGTTTTGCATTTATTGAAACAGTTTCACACATTATAAATCTTCGTGCAATTTTGTTTTAAGCATCTATTTTTGAATGGCAAGTGAATCAAAAGTTCCATATAATCCTGAATTATGTTCCAAAAAAAAAAAAAAAAGTTGCATACAATTAACAATAAAATATTTGATTTCAAAGTAGTTCATATCTGAAAAAGTAAAACGGCAATTTCTTCCCAATTTTCCCAATTTCCAATAATAAAATAACACCACACGCGAAACATAGAATTCAAAGTTCTTTATACAATAGTTCCCATTTCAATTACGAGGTTTTGAATCCTCCTTACCATGTTTGAATTTTTGAATTCCTGACACTCTAAGAAAGAAAAATGGAAGGTTAGTATTTGTATTTTCAATATATCTTAAAATTAGTTCTATAGTTTGAAGCTAATTTTAATCAAATTTAATAAAATAATAATAATAATAATTTTCATTTAAGAAAAGACGCAATGTGAATATGTCTAAAAAATTTATAGGGACCAAACTATTTTTAAAAAAGTTAAGAATCAATTTAAAGATTTTTTTTTTCTGAAACATGAGACTAATTTTCAAAATCTATTAAAAGTATGGAGACTAAATTTAGATGGTAAAAGTAAATAAACTAAAATAGAAGAAACATCAAAATTGTATTTTAATGCAATTGAAAATTTGAATAATGATACTAAAAAGAAAATCAAAAGCAAAAGTCTGGCACGTGCAACGCATGTACCGTGTTCGATTTGAATATCATCTGAAAAGGCAAAACGAAACCCACGTGCTCCAAATACTCCCTCTTTAAATAATCTGAGAATTGCCATAAAGTCACCACACAAGGCTGTTCAATCTTCACCCACTTCCCTCATCTCTTCACTTTACCAACCTTAGTCTAAGCTCTGAGCAACCTCCATTAATGGCGTCCTTGAGTTCTTGCAGAGCAATTTCTTCCCTGAAATTTCCCAGCTCTGGAACCCCACCGCCCTCTCAAAGCCAGAAACTTCTGGGTTTTAATCTATCACAATCGCAATCCTTCTCTGCTCAAAGATTCAGATCTTCGACATCATCCCGTCGAATTAGTTCCAAGACCTTCACTACCACATCACTCTTCTTCAACAAAAACAAACCCAACTCAGATCCTCCAAAATCCAGTAAGTTGTTTCTCAAACTCTCACTTCTTCCCCAGTTATTCACATCATTTAATAATCTGTTTAGGCTTTATTAAATCCTTAATTTTTTTTTTTAAAAAAATTGAACAATTGTTGACGGTGTTTGCTTGACTTGGTGTTGTTCAGCGAAAGTTCAAGAACTGTTCGTGTACGAGATAAACGAGCGGGACAGGGGAAGCCCAGCATTCCTGAAACTGAGCAAGAAGCCGGAGAACTCACTGGGCGACCTGGTCCCATTCAGCAACAAGCTCTACTCCGGCGACCTACAGAAGCGCATCGGCATCACGGCCGGCCTCTGCGTCCTGATCCAGCACGTGCCAGAGAAGAAAGGCGACCGATACGAAGCCATCTACAGCTTCTACTTCGGCGACTACGGCCACATAACGGTGCAGGGCGCCTACTTGACTTATCAAGACACCTACTTGGCCGTCACCGGCGGCAGTGGGATTTTTGAGGGCGTCTCCGGGCAGGTCAAGTTGCAGCAGATCATCTTCCCTTTTAAGCTGTTTTACACCTTTTATTTGAAGGGGATTGGGGATTTGCCGGCTGAGTTGACGGGGAAGCCTGTTCCACCGTCGCCCAGCGTCGAGCCAGTGGCTGCGGCCAAGGCCTGTGAAGCTTCCGCCGCCATTGCCAACTTTACCGATTAAAGCTTAGTTTGTTAAATCATAAATGTGCCTTTTCAAAGATTAGTTGTAATTGAAAATAAATTAGTGTTTTGTAATTGTTGGGGAAGCCCAATTTCAAAAGTTGATGTTAAGTTGTTTAACTAGAGTTTACTTATGAATGTAATTGAGAAGGTGGTTTTGTTTTAGTTAAAATTATTCTCTTATCATTTTTAAGGCTTGCAAAATCAATGATAAATGGAGCCACAATTTGTCTCTGGCATACACGAGGGAATTACTAAAAAAAGTTGAAATAATGTAATTGGTAATCATAATCTTATATGTTGGATTTGGATGCACCATACAGAAATTACCACACGTCTAATAATTGTTTGTAGCGCGGTTGAGGGGGGAGGTGGCCGGGGGACCATGGTTTCTTTTATCTTTCTTTTTTTTCCCCTTATTAATGATTATGCCATGGATGGTACACCTGGGTTTGTTCTATTAAATTCAATTTTTCTAATAAAAAATTAACCCACTAGAAAAGAAAGTTAAAGAAAAAAAAAAGGCAAAGTTCTTTTAGAGTAAATAGGAGGGAAACTTCGTATCTTCATGGAGAATCAAAATACTGCCAGTTGAGAAATGATTATGATTTGAAAAAAGGTACTTCTCAAAAAAAAGAAAAAAAGATTATGATTTTTTTTTGAAGATGAAGATTCATTAAAGGGCAATAAAAGAAAGATTAAATTATCAAAAATACTACTGAATTATGAGGTTGGCTTTAATTATGTCTTTGAAATTTGAAAAGTTTCATTTTAACCCTTGAACTTTGAAGTTTGTTTCAAAACAACCATTGAAGGCTTTTTTTCTTTAAATTCATGGACGAAAAATGATGTTTTTGCCTTTGTATTGTTGCTTTTATGAATATATTTGAACATGTACGTTGGAGAAAAAAAATCAAAACATATGCAAATACGTCATTTTTCGTCCATAAATTTAACGAAAAAAAACCTTGAAGGGTCGTTTTAAAACAAACTTCAAAGTTCAAGGGTTAAAATGAAAATTTTCAAAGGTCGGGGGTATAATTGAAACCAACCCCATAGTTTAGGGGTATTTTTGATAATTTAACCTAAAAGAAACTAACCACCACCCACTACAAAACCATCCTCGACTATGACGGAGGAGATCCACACTAAGTACAAAAAATCCCAAAAGCCCTCCTAGTTTTCAACAAAGGAAGAAAAATACCCAGCACTCCATTGAGTCTCACCCACTGTCGCCCGAACAAGAGTATGAGAAACAACATTGCTAGCACGGGAGCAAAAACAAAAGTCAATTACATTGGCCTTAAGGACTAAATCCAAGATGTCTTCCACAATATTTTTTGTTTCAGAGAGATCCAGTTGCTGTTATGGAGGAGACGAACCATTACGAGCAAATCAGTTTTGATAATCAATGGGGGAGAATTACGAAAACACATGAGGAGGAAAACTGAGCAGAAAGCACAAAGTTGAAAAGAATGTTCTTCTGTGTGTATTCGATGATTTTCAAAGGGAGCCAAGCCAAGTTATTTAAAGCAAAGAGAGTACAAGAAAAAATAAATGAATGAAAAGACAATACAAAGGGTTGATGAACCACTCTCAACTGTGGAAACTACCAATGCTCAACTAGACCCACTATTACAAGAATAGACAAGTCAAGAGAACTTTATGTCGTGACATACCCCCTTAAACGCGGCGGTAGTGAAGCGAGGCTAAGTTTGTCACAAAGATACTGGAAGCAAGAGTTGTTGAGAGGTTTAGTTACGCAATCAACAATTTGATCAATGGAGGGCACATAGTGAATGTCAAGTTGGTGTTGTAGGACTTGGTCACGAACAAAGTGGATGTCAATCTCGAAATGCTTAGTGCGAGCATGCACAATTGGGTTACGAGCAAGAGCAGCAGCACTGACATTATGGCAGCACGTGATTGGAGGAGCAGCAAGAGAAATGCAGAGCTTAGACAATAACGAAGTAATCCACTTGATTTCACACAAGACATAGGCAAGAGCACGATATTCAGATTTCATGCTAGAACGAGCAACCACATGTTGTTTCTTGGAGGACCAAGAAATCAAAGTAGATCCAAAGAAGACACAGTAGCCTCCCACAGACTTCCGATCATGAGGACACACAACCCAATCTACATTAGAGAATCCAGTCAATGTGAGAGAAGAGGCAGGTTGAATGGATAAGCCTATGTGGAGAGAGCCCTTGAGGTATCGTAGAACACGTTTGAGAGATTGCTAATGTGTTGTGGAAGGAGCTTGAGAGTACTAGCTAAGCTTATTCACTGTGAAAGCAATATCAGGTCGAGTGAGCAAAACGTAATGGAGATAACCACTGATGGTGCGATAGAGGGTTGGGCCAAAAAAAAGCCCATGGCCATTGGCAGGAGTAGAGTGACTGGAGGTAAGAGGCGTGGGAGACTCTTTAAGGGACGGTAAATGAAGGTGCTGCAGAATGTCATTAATATAGGAAGCCTGAGTTAGAATAAAAACAGTGGTGGAACGAACAACTTGAATGCCTAAGAAGTAATGGATGGGGCCAAGATCTTGCAGTACAAATTGACGATGAAGGCGCTGCATAAAGCCTAAAATGATAGCAGTAGAAGACCCATTAATCAAGATATCATCAATGTAAACTAAAATGATGATGAGGCTGTGGTTCGTTCGCCAATAAAACAATGAGGAATCATTTCGAGACTGGGAGAATTTCCACTGAAGAAGTGTAGATCGAAACTTGTCATACCAAGCTTGAGGGGCTTGTTTAAGGCCATAAAGGGCATTTTTTAGCTGGCAGACATATTAGGACGGAGAGGATCGACATAGCCTTGAGGTTGAGGCATAAACACTGTTTCATTGAGCGAGCCATTGAGAAAGGCCTTGCTAACGTCAAGTTGGCGCACAGGCCAATTCTAAGTGGCAGCCAAAGTTAGTTAACCGAATGGAAACGAGCTTAACAACAAGATTGTAAGTCTCGTGGAAATCAATGCCAGGAATTTGAGAGAATCCTTTAGCGACGAAGCGAGCTTTGTAACGTTGCATAGAGGCCTCGGTGGAGCGTTTGAGTTTATAGACCCATTTATTACCAATAAGATGCAGATCAGTAGAGGGAGGGACAATATCCCAAGTGTGGTTATGAACTAAGGAAACAAATTCCTCATTCATTGCCTGCTTCCATGAGGGAAAATATACTGCATCAGAAAATTTGGTGGGTTCAGTGAGAGACCAGTCAAGAGAAGGAGTTTTCTGTGATATGCAGCCAAAAAACTGTTTGGGTTTAGTTATTCCAGCTTTTTCTCGAGTGACCATTGGGTGAGAACTGGTGATGAGGATTGGGGGGAGGAGATAGGGTCACGAAAGGTTTAAGGTGGTAGGGTAAAGGAACTGGAAGTAGAGTAAGCAGAGTGATGAAGGGAGGAATCTGTAAGAGGGTTGAAGGTGAGATGAGGTTGGGGGGGGGGGGGGGGGAGGTTTCAAATAGATGATGGAGGGTTGTAAGGGGAAGACATGATAGGTGAAGAGGAAGAGGGTGTAGTGGACAATGATGGTGAATAATCAGAAGGTTGAGACCGAGTAAGATTATTAGTAAAGTGAATAGGGAGCTAAGACAATTTTGAGTTAGTAGACTAATCAGTTTGGTGTTGAGACTGCATAAAATTTTCAACAAAAGGAAAAACTTCTTCATTAAAACACACATGCTAAGAGACATAAATCTTCCCAAATGGGCTCAAGCAGCGGTATCCTTGATGATTATTACTGTAACCAAAAAACACGCATCTGGTGGTGTGAAAGTCAAATTTACGTTGTTGATAAGGCCTGAGACAAGATAATAAGAAGATCCGAATACCCTCAGGCTATTATAGTTAGGTTCAGTGTGATGTAAGACAGTGTATGGGACTTTACCATTGAGAACAGGCCTGGACAAGTGACTGATAAGATAAACTAAAGTATGAAAGGCGTCCCACTAGAAAGTCAAAGGCATATGTGCCTGGGCTAGAAGGGAGAGGCATGTTTCTACTAGATGCCTGTGTTTTCGCTTGACTCTTCCATTTTGAGCTGAAGTGTAAGGGCAAGCCAACTGGGTGTGAATACCATTTTCTGATGCGAAGTGTATTGTTGGCTTATATTCTCTTCCTTCATCACATCTTATCACTTTTATTTTTGTCATAAACATTTTCAACTTGACTTTTAAACTACTTGAACACTGTTACTGCATCACTCTTATGTTTCAATGGAAAAATCCATGTGAACCTTGAGAAGTCATCAAGAAAACTAATATAGTAGTGATAACCATTAGATGATTCAATAGGGGTTAGCCCTCATAGGTCAATGTGAATTAATTTAAGAAGCTAAGATGCTCTAGATTCAGAGTTAGGGAAAGAGAGTCTATGCGATCTTCCATACTGACAAGCCTCACAAAAGGATAGTTTCTCATTTATTCGACTTTTCACATTACAAGAAGTCAATATTTGATTCAAAGTTCTAGAAGATGGTGACTGAGCCTATTGTGCCATATATGTTTAGAATAATACAAAATAAGATGACTATCAAGAGATGTCAACAACAAACTATCTTCCTGATTTTTCCTAGACAAGTTAAAAACAAAAGCAACAAAACCAAAATCCTTCCCTGTGACTTCTTTAGTGGGATCATGAGAAGAGGCTGCAAGCGATGGGATCTGATACAAACAATCTTTAAGACTCCCTTCTAGAAAGTAAAACAAACTTATTAATAATGCCAATTTAGGAGGTCATCGAGCCCAAACATGTAATTTCTATCTCAGGTTCGTAATTAATTTCAATGTGCAATGTACATGTTTAACAGCTAATCAATTCCAACGGAAGAGCCGCCGAAATTCTAATCCCTTATGAAATTAATCCAACCTAGCATCGAACTAACTCTAAATCAACTCTAAGGGCTTGGTATGATAACGTTCCATACCCCCTAAGACGATAGCATTAAGCCTAGGATCAATTAGAGAACTTTAACTAAATGGAGAGCCAATTAATTAAAAAGCTAATTAGTCTTCTAAGGCACAATTAATTCACATGTGAGTATAAACCTAGCTTTTATGCAATTTAATAGCCTAAATGCTACTAAAACATGCAAGAGACCTAACTAATCATAAAGAATCTTAAGCTAGCGATGATCAATAAAAGCATACATGATTTGTCAGATCCACATGCTAAATCAATTCTATAATGAAAGCAAGAAGACAATTATGCTAAAACAATGTACTATATGAAATTAATAACAAAACCTCAAGGAATTACATGGTGTAGTCCCGAATTGCTCCAAAACTGTGTAATTGTCTACCTAAACAATACTAAATATACTCCCGAGGCCATAATACAATCCTCTAAATTAAATCTAGCCTAAAGAACTATAAAAGAGGGTGGAAGATGGAGAGAAATCGAGTTTGAGGCCGTGGAGGTCGAGAGATTCGCCCTAATTCAAAAAAGAATGAATTTATACTAGTCGTGACAGTGTCGCAACGCTGCCCACAACGTTGCAACATTGTCCTCACATTCAGCTACTATTTTGTAGCGTTGAGCCAATGTTTTCCATGGCGTTGCAACGCTCTTCAGGGCATTTTGGTCAATTTGGCCATATCTTTTTGCTCGGGCATTTGATTGACCTCTAGTTTGGCTCGTTTTGACCCCGATTCTGCGCACTATCTCAAAATATGCCTCGAACTCAAATTCTCTACAAAATATACAGTAAAGCTCATAAAAAGAAAGGGATATGTACGAATTAGGCACGAAATAAAAGAGACATTTTAGGTCTCATCAAATACCCCCAACCTATATCTTGCTAGTTCTTGAGCAAGACAATAAAACAAAACAAAGATAGGATTTGGTAGATGTATAACACGACTCGATCCTCAATGCTCGAGAATGCTAAACGAATTGCAAAAAGGAAAAGCACTAAACACTACACTGTCCACCCATGTGCAAACTGTAAAAACATTCTAAACTTTTTTTGAGTGTGTGTGTGCAGCTAGCCTATCGAGCATGTTTCCTACAAGCACGAAGTAGGTTTATAGGAACCTCAGATCTGCCTTCCCTCTACACTGGCGTAAGGACTAACAAACAATCATAAAACAATCATACATGTAATGCTTTGCTTAGGTGCCTTCAAAAACTTTTGAGAGCTCCCTAAACTTTCTTTTCTTTCTATCTATACTTCAAGGGAGAGTCTTTCAGTCGCGTATACCTTCATTCCAACATACCAACACTTCGTAGTGAAAGCAGCTGACTACAAGCATAGGCCACTGTCAAAACTACTTTCACGTACTTGCTTCCTAGATAAGCCTTTCATGCAAAAGAGATCATGGGTGTCATGATCGCCCCTGATTACTCAACTTATCAAGAAAGGAGGAGTACCTCTCTCTTTTTTTCCTTTTTTTTCTTTTCAAGCCCAAATTTTTCTTTCTTTTCTTTTCTCTACACTCATGTTCTTTTCTTCATCCTAGGAAACTCATCACAAGCAATCATGAAAAAACCACTTGCAAACTAGCTAAGGCCTATCGAGGTGACAACGAACATCTAGCTCCTATAAAGCTACTCTAGGCCTTCGAAAACACACAAGAGAGGCTAACACGTGCTCAAAGTTTTCAAGAAAAACAAGATTTTTTTTTAAATGTGCTCAAATTAGAACAACATGCTCAACTCTTCCTACAAAAAGCAATCATTTAGCTAAATAAGAAAATCATCGGATGTCATGATCATGCAACATGCAACATGCAACCACATCATCCATCAATCAAGGCTAAAAAATTTCAAAAAATTTCATATTTTTCAATAAAAACTCAAAAACCAACGAACCAATCAAGAGTGACATGCTTAGCAAAATCAATCACAAGTCCAAACACAAGTGCTCATAGACTGCACAATCAAAGCACACTATGTAAACCTAAAGAAAAGGGATCTAAGCCCCAATGCTCACAGACTCAAATCAATCATACTAAACAATTAAACTTCCAAAGCTCAATCATCAACAACATCAAATAAAATAAAATCCACTCCTAACCTAAATGATGCATTATCCTCAATGTATCTAAAATGTATGTAACAAATAAAAAGGAGAAAACGAGTACTCCCCTTGCATTCCAAAGCCGTAGGATGGGTGCAGGTGCTGGAAACTTCCAATCTAAAATGATCTACTCATTCGCATCAATGATCAACTCTCAACTTGCAAAATTCAGCCAACCAACTGATGATTTGCCAATTCAAAAGAAAACACAAGTGCACGCTGTCAAATAAGTAATATATGTAGTATTCCAAGTATCAAACTCAAGGGAACAGATTTAACACACAAATTCTTTAGTTTACAATACAATTGCTCACAAGTTGAAACCAAAGGTAACTAAGAGAAAAATAAAGTTGATTTTGGGGTTTTGTGCATAAAAAAGTAAAGATAACTGAAAAAGTAATGAGAAAAACAAGATGAGAAGTAGAAGATTCAATTCTTGTTCAACCTTGAGGAAATGCGCCCACCATGCTTCGCAAACTGCCCAACTAAGTCTGACTAATTTAGATATTTTGCCTTTTGCGCTTGCATACTGACTCTTTCAAGTTCTGTATGGTTTAGACAAAATGCTGCTGAAATGTGTCCGCAACTTACCCTTTTCAACACTTAACTAAGTAAATCAAGTTCATCACCTATTCAACTCCGTTTCCAAGAACCTTTAGGAGACTAAGCAATTTAAAACTCACATGTCTATGGATAAATTCACTTAGATGATGAAAAACACAACTTCAAGATTTTAAAGGTTTTTGTCCTATGTCTAGGTATAAAAAGCAAAGTTCTATGTCTAGACTCTTTTCCTAGATTACTTTTAGGAAAACGCGTGTCAATTCCAACCTTTAAAGTATTGAAATTTCGCCAAACTATGCTAACTCAAATAGCCAGTTTAAACTAGCAATGAAACTTAAACTCACTACAAGTAAACTCAGCTAAATGTTGAGCAAATTTACAAGAAACACATGGTGGTTGCTTATCTCCTTTTTAGGGTATCCACATGATTGAATCCCTCCAAAGAGTTTAGCTACTCATCGGAGAAATAAATAAAGTGCAGAAAGTAAAAAGAAAACAAGTAGAAGAAGAAATAAAATTCAATGAAATAAATAAACTTGAATACACTTTGAAGTATGAATCCAAGAAAGAACTAAATAGAAGTGAAAAACTTACAACTTAAAACTAAAGAAAAACATAAACTTACAAAGCTGGAAAATAAAATAAAACAACAATTACAACTCCTAAAATCTTACACAACTCAAACGAAAATTCTTGTAATGAAAAGACCCTAAGATGTTCTTCCGTTCTAACTTGTTTAACATTTTTCAAGGATAATCAAGTACTTACTCCTTCTTCTTTCGAAGTTGGAGTCCAAATGGAATATGAACAAAGCTTAGGGGAGACTCGGAGTAACGACAAGAAGAAGGAAAGAAAAACAACAGAGTTTTGAGATAAAGAGAGGTCCCAACTCCGAGCTTTCTTTCAAATGGAAGATTGAGCCGCCTTTTATAAACTACACGCTTAGGGTTTGCTGCCGAGGTCAGTGTGGAGAAGCTTGGTCGATCATATCCCTTGATTTAAGGAGATTCGATTGAGAATAATTTATGAAATCTTCAAATCCCACAAATCTTAGAGAATTTGTCTAAAAGGTCCAGATGTAGGCGCACTTGTGGGCGCATTTGGGTTGTTTTCGAAATGGCCTAAATGCAAGCGCATTTGTGGGTGCATTTGGGCTATTTTCTGTAACATTTGCAAGTTGGATTTTGCTCTCAAATGTTGGCGTATCCTAGTCGCATATTTGATGGATGTTTTCTTATTTACTTGAATTGCGGCCGAAATGTGAGTGCATTTGGATCATTTTTCAGCCTCTACACAAAAACAACAGAAGTTAACACTTTTCTTTACAAAAATGACTCTAATTACACCAAAACTTATTTTTACAAAATGAAAACTTCAAACATATGCAAAGCTTGTTTTTACTTAAATTCACCCTAAATGACATGAAATATAACACTAAACTCTTGCTTTCTAAGAAAATAAGATGGTATTTAGAGCCAAATAACGCTCATAAATGAGTGTTATTACACCACCAAACTTAGCTTATTACTTGTCCTCAAGCAATTTTAAGCAAAAACAAACAAGCAAACAAGTAACAACATGCATTCTAAGGAAAGTTTGAAAAAAATTGTGCATTTCAGGAGAGATCTCAACTCTTAGTACTTACACAACCTTGAAGTTTCAGCCCATGAGACCTTACCTTTTTTTTTTCAAGACAAACCATTCACATGCAAATCCGCCTACCTTGTTTATCCCACCTAAGGCTTAGTCATAAAGTCTAAGGTGATTTCGTTGTCTAGCAAGCTAAGTCTAATTCTTTCTAAGTACAAAAGACTATAACTTTCCCCAAACTTATTTAATGCTACTGCTAGGCTCTTTTCCTTTCTTTTCTTTTTCTAATTTTTCCTAAGGAGAGTCTTTCTGTCACATTGTACCTTCGTTCCAACTTACTAACACATTGTGGTGAAAGTAGATGACTACGAGCACAAGTCACTACTAAGACTGTTTCCACATACTCACTTCCTAAGTCAACCTTTCATGCAAAGGAAATCATGAATGTCATGATCGCTGATAGCATGCATTAGTGCCCTATTTATAGGCTTCGTTTTATGCTAGTTTTGCTATGATCATGTGTGCTTTCATGTATTTTTATATATATTTTCCAGAAATCGGGCAATTGAAGCAAAATCGAAGCATTGTGGAATATTTGGACGAATTTGGAGCATAATTGAGCTATATTTTAGGATCAAAGTGTTGAAGAGAAGTAACAAAGCTTGTGAGCTCGAGAGTATAGTGTTGCAACACTACATCAGCAACCCTTCAGCCTTGGAATGCAGTAGGCATAGCGTTGCAACGCTGTCTATGCCAGCCAAATTTATATTTTCCTTTTTTATAAAATTCAAGGGACATCGTTTCAACGTTGTCTCGATGTCTATAAAGGAAAATTTTCCATTTGTTAAAGGAAAGCCATTTTAGAGAGACTTAATCCCTAATTTCGATAGAGACACTGTTTTGGGGTCTAGAGGACATATTTGAGGGCTAAAGAGGAGACTCAAGGCTCGAGATCGTGGGACATCACGTCGGGAACGAGTGTTGGCACACATCATCCACTTTTTCTCTATTCTCTCTACTTTTTTTCCTTTAATTTTAGGATTTCTGGGACTGTATTTGAATGTAACTGAGTAGTGTAGACTCATGGTTGATTGTATTATTTTTGTAAGACTGTGTTTGATTTATTGATTTGTGTTTTTGTAATGTCTTTTATGCATCTTTAATTACCCTTCTAAGCTTTTGGCCATAGTTTTGTATGTTAAGTTAAGTTTAGCTTGAGAAAGTAAATTTAACTAAGGACTTAGATGCATGACTAGGATTGGTCTATTGCATGAGAATTAATAGGCTAATGTTAGAAGCCCTTCAGAGAATTTCATAATGCTTAGTTGTAGAAATAGATCGAGAGGTTGATTTATGTCTTTGCATGAGTTCAATTTGGCTCGAGAGAGTCAATTGAATACCTTAGTAATTCTTGGCTTAGGACTGTTGTATGTTTCATAATTCTTTAATCAATTTCATGGTTGTGCTTCATGGATTGAAATTGCCAAATATCTCTCAAAAATTGGACTCCAACTTTGTAAATAATAGTTTAGGTTCTTTTTATTTGTTAAAAAATCAAACTAAAGTTATATTTCTCTAAATAAAATTGGGCATAATTAACTATGGTATTTAATTAAATCTAAGAACTCCAATCCCTGTGGATGACCCTGGTCACTATTATTGCAAAATATTTAGAGGTCTGGTTTTTATAAATTTAATCTTGATAGGGCCTTCGACAAGCCTCTCTTATCAAATTTCCACCGTTGTCGGGGATTGACATATTTTAGTTTAATTAATATCGTGGTGAAAGTGCTTAATCTTAATTTAGAGTGTAAATAGTGTATATTGTATAACTTTCTTCTTTTGTTTTTCCTTGTATATTTGTATAGTTGTTTAGTTTTCTTCTTTTAGTTGTATTTCTCTTATTTTTTTTCTTCTTTTTGTGTAAATTATGTTTATTTAGTGTATTAGTATATATTTTTTTAGTTTTGTTGTATATTATGTATGCTTATTGTATTGTATATTATTCGTGTATTTTCCTTTTCTTTCCTTTTTGTAAATTATGTACTTTAGTGTATATTATGTAAATTATTTCTCTTGTATTTTTCCTTGTGTTGTTTAGTTGTGTAACACCCCCACGTTATAAATTAGGCTATTTTAGAGTAATTAGATCTATTCGTTAGAGTTTTAATTTGGAAAATTAAATTTCTAGAGTTTTGAAAAAAAAAGAGATTTTCTTAAATATTTAATTCCAAAGTTTGAGAATTTAATTTTAGATTTTATTCCCAAGTTCAACAAGAAACTCAAATCTCTTTTTAATTAGATTTTATTCCAATTCTTTTAGGTTCTTTATTTGGATATTTTTTTAACTTGGAAAAGAAGAGAAAATTTGGAATAAAGAAGATCCAAAGATTTTTTCATTTTGTATTTTAAGAGTTATTCAATTAAAGGTAATTTCATTAAAGGAATAAGAAAAGAGAACAAAAATACCATGACACGATCTTTTTCTCTTTTCTCCCCTCTCCCTCACACAAGACAGGAAGCCCCCCCCCCCCCCCCCCCAAAAAAAAAAAAAAAATCTCTTCGACTTCTTCTTCCTCCTCTTCTTCCATCTTCTCTGGCGAGCAAACAAAGGCACAATCCATGTGCTCGGCGTAGGCAACTCATGCATCACCATCTCCTTTGCGTATTCCTCCTCTCCAACAGCCCAAGGTCACAACCTCGAGTAGGAGATCGACGTCGGTCCAGCGGTAGCCGCCAACGGACCCTTCACTCAATACCCACGCAACGACAGCGCCTTTTTCAACGTTTTGGCCAAATCCCGCGCCTTTTCTCTACTTTTCGGTAAGGTTCGACATTGACCCATACTTCATCATCCTTAGATCTGCAATACCCACTCCTTAGATGACTTTATTTTGCAGTTTTAGGCTCGTTTGGAGTTGATTTGTGAGTTTTAAAAGTCATTCTTGGTGACCCACGAGAGGATTCACGTTTTTCGGCAAAGACCCTTTTGAATTGGACCTCAAACCACTTCAATTTCAAGACCCACACTCCAATCGACCTTAAATTGGACTACCCAGGTACCGTTAGGCCTTTTCGGCGAGATCGAACCCCTTCGGACACTGAACAACAGTCATTTGAAGCCTTTTGGAGCCGATCGGTAATTTCCAGCACACTTTTAGTCTTTATGTCGAATGCTTAGTGAGTGTTGTAATTGAGTCTTAGTCATTGAATAACCGCTCCTTGTAGTTTAACATCAATTCATAGTTGATTCGAACACCTTTGAATAACAAACATCAAGCGTAAGGACTCTATCAGTAAGTTTTAATGCATTTTAGACCTTTTGCAAATCACTTTAGGTGTTATGGCTTAGATTCTAACGTGTAGGGACTTGCAGTTTTGGGTTGATTCGAACACTTTTGGACACAATTCAGCAAGGCATTGGGCTTGTTTTTGTAAAGTTAGCACTCCTTAAACTCATTTGGACTGGATTAAAGTATCTTAGATTAGTTTTAATGCTTGGATACCTTTTAATTGTAGTTTTGAACCACTTTAGAGCCTTTTCGAATACTTTCTAGCAAGTGGGCAAGTCTTTTTCAATAAGTATTGGGTGGTAAGGTTCCGTTTAGACCCTTTTGAAACTTCGCATAAGTGTTACGAGTTGGTTTCTAACCCTTAAATGATGTTGGTTGCAGTTTGGCTTGAATCTAGAAAATTCACTTTAGCATTTAAGATTGTTTCTAAGTAAGTATACCCGTACTTGAGCACTTTCTAGTTTGCTTAAAGGTTTTCGAACTAAGTATAGCCTTTAAAGATTATTCTCTTGGTTTAGGAACTCTTGGAATATTTTTAGGAAGGCCTTAAGTAAGTAGAATTCTACCTGATGAGTTTGTTTGAATGTGTGAAGCATGTTGTATGTTTTCTTGTGATGTTATTATGTGATCTATGTATCCCTCCATGAGCTGTTATGAGTTATATGTTCTGATATGTGTGAGTTGTTGTGATGTTAAGTTATTTACCCTTGTGGTTTGGAGCATGTTGAATGTTGAAACTGCTTGAGATTGTGTGATGCTATGATGTTTATGTTGAAAACGTAATTTTGTGGATAGTGGGTTGTAAGCATGGTCTAGAAAGCATGTTTAGGATTGCATTCTAGGTTGTTGTGAGCCTGATTAGTGAGGTCAGCAAACTTTGAGTTTATAATAAAAGAGGATGCTAGGGTCTCGAGTATAAATGGTCAAGGACTAGCATTGTGATGAAAGGATATGAAATGGATATCATGGTCTCGGGTGTAAATGGTTGAGGGCTGGTATTGTTTAAGGAAACTAAGCATATCAAGGCCTTGGGTACAAATGGTCGAGGGTTGATATGTCACTATTGGCTGTCGAGGCCTCGGGTATAAATGGTTGGGGGTCGACATATCAATATTGGATAAAGAGGAGCATCGAGGCCTTGGGTATAAATGGTCAAGGGTCGGTGTAATAAGTCTTGAGGCAAGTATTGAGGCCTTGAGTATAAATAGTCAAGCGTCAATACATTATTAGTCATCAAAGCCTTGGGTACAAATAGTCAAGGGTCGATGTATAGTTCGAGGCCTTGGGTAAAAATGGTCAAAGGTCGAATGTCGAGCTCTGTAGAGAAGCGTTGAGGCCTTGGGTATAAATGGTCAAGGGTCAATGCAACTCGAAGGGTCAGTCTTGGAGAGTTTTTTTGTAAAAGCCAACTATGAGTGTTGAGTGAGCTTATGGAGCTTGGGTGGAGTTAGTGTGCATGGCATGATGCAGGACTTCATGTGTCAGGCAATTCTCGTGTTTTACTTGTTTATGTGCGATGAACATGTTACATGTGTTATTCGTTTTTAAGAGCATGTTGGATGCGTGTGAAAAACATGTTGTTTGTCTTGTTTGATGCTTGGTGGCTCACCAGGTGTGAGCTACTTACCGAGTACGCATTATATACTGACTCACCAACAGTTTTGCAGGTGACTAAGGTTTTCATGAGCTTGGTTATGAGGAGGAGACGTTGGAAGAGGCCATTAGAGAAACTTTAGCTTTTGATAGAAGTTTCTTTGAATTGAGTAGATAGGTCCCTAGTTTGAACACATGCTATGTGTATGCTTATTCTGTCCATTCTTTATTTGTTAAGTCTTAATTCGAATTAGATGTGTAGATAGGTTCTTTTGTTCAAGCTTAGCTATTGGACTAAACTTTGCTTGCTGTTGGAAATTTTGTTCTTAGTTTGGCGTCTTAAAAAGTTATAGTTTGTTTAGAAACTTGTGAAGTTGTTTATATTGGGAGTTTGGATGTCTTTGATGTTGTTTGAAGTTGTGGGAGTTGTTGTTTGGTTAATATGGTTTTAAAAGTGTGATATTTTTGTCTAATAGGTGCTAGAAAATTTTTTGGTAACTTGTAGTTACGTCGTTATGCTGCCAAAAATTTTAGAGCATAATGGTTATAAGTTTAGTAGCGTTTCCTAGATTTGGTTAAATTTTGGGGGCGTTACAAGTTGAGTTTCCTATATTCTTTGTAAATTTCATTGTTTCCTTGTTTTTTTTGTGCTTTTTGTTAAGTTTTTTTGTTTCATTTTGTTTGTAGTTTGTTAGTTAGTTTCTTTTTAGTTTTGTTTCATAAGTGTGCTATTTATAGGCTTAGTTTTATGCTAGTTTTGCTATGATTATGTGTGTTTTCATGTATTTTTATATATATTTTGCAGAAATTGAGCAATTGGAGCAAAATTGAAGCATTGTGGAATATTTGAACGAATTTGGAGAATAATTGAGCTATATTGGAGGATCCAAGTGTTGAAGAGAAGTAACAAAGCTAGTGAGCCTGAGAGTATAGCATTGCAATGCCATTTGCAGCAGCCTTTCAGCCTTGGAATGCAGTAGGCATAGCATTGTAGGCCCAGCCAAATTTATATTTTCCTTTTTTATAAAATTCGAGGGATAATGTTGCATCGCTGCCCCTAGCGTTGCAACGTTGTCTTGATGTTTATAAAGGAAAATTTTTCATTCGTCAAAGGAGAGCCGTTTTAGAGACTTAAACCCTAATTTCGATAAAGGCACTGTTTTGAGGTCTATAGGTCATATTGAAGAGCTAAGGAGGAGACTCAAAGCTCGGAATCGTGGGACATCACGTCGGAAATGAGTGTTGGCACGCGTCGTCCAGTTTTTCTCTATTCTCTATACTTTGTTTTCTTTAATTTTAGGATTTCTTGGATTGTATTTGAATGTAATTGAGTAGTGTAGACTCATGGTTGATTGTATTATTTTTATAAGACTATGTTTGATTTATTGATTTGTGTTTTTGTAATGTCTTTTATGCATATTTAATTAATCTTCTAAGCTTTCGGCCATAGCTTTGTATGTTAAGTTAAGTTTAGCTTGAGAAAGTAAATTTAACTAAGGACTTAAATGCATGACTAGGATTGGTCTATTGCATGAGAATTAATAGGCTAATGTTAGAAGCCTTTAAGAAAATTTCACAATGTCATGCTTAGTTGTAGAAATAGACTGAGAGGTTGATTTACGTCTTTGCATGAGTTTACTTGGGAGAGAGTCAATTGAATACCTTAGTAATTCTTATCTTAGGACCGTTGCATGTTTTATAGTTCTTTAATCAATTTCATGGTTGTGCTTCATGGATTGCAATTGCAAAATATCTCTCTAAAATTGGACTCCAACTTTGTAAATAATAGTTTAGGTTCTTTTTATTTGTTAAAAAATCAAACTAAAGTTATATTTCTCTGAATAAAATTGGGCATAATTAAATATGATATTTAAATAAATCTAAGAACTTCAATTACTGTGGATGGCTCTGACCACTATTATTGCAAAATATTTAGAGGTCTGGTTTTTATAAATTTAATCTTGATAGGGCCTTCGACAAGCCTCTCTTATCAACTGCCCCTAGTTACTCGGTTAACTCTGGAAGGAGGAGTATCTTTTTTTTTTTTTTTAATGAGTCCCTAGCAGTAGTGTAGTACATGATACATCAACATTTTGGCATTACAACTCAAAACTACAATACAACTCACCCCCCCCCCCCCCACCCCCCCAAAAAAAAAAAAAAAAAAAAAAAAAAAAAACTTAAATGGGTCAATGTACTCATTGCTAAAAACATAAGGCATAAGAGGGGTTAGGGTACAAATTTTGTTGTGACTAGACTTGCTATGTATAGAACTAAACTCTCCTATGCACACTAAGTAGTCTAAACCCAAGGAGAATTTAGATTTGAATGGTCTCTGAAGAAAAGTAATTGATAAGGTACATGAAACTTAAACCCAAGTTTGCATAAAGTATGTGGAAGTTGAGAGAGCTCCAAGTATCATCATAAAGGTCTTTTTAACTCAACAACCAAGGAAAGAAAATTAAAAACTTACTTTTGAAATTTGATTTTTATTCATGCATGTGCTAGGCGTAAGGAAAATCATTTAAGCAAAACATGTTTTTATCAAAAGTAGACAAACAAAAACAATTCAACCTACACTAGAAAGTATCAAATCTAACCCAAGAAAGCAAGTAAACTATCCTAGAACAAAAGCAAGTAAAATAAGTATGAAAGCAATGAAGATAGAATAACGAAACAATACTCCCCTAAGAAGTAGAGGATGAATCAGCCTCAGGCTTGGCTGGCTCTTGAGGCTGGACCAATTGCGCTGCAGATGCGGTCGCAACTAGGCCTTTCGCCTCATCCTCGCCACTTGGCAGGAACTTCTTCTCCAACTTCTTCTTATTTTCTATAAACAACCATGCACTGGCTGGGTCCCTCTGAACCTGCAACGATTTCGCTAGCCATCGATATTCCTTTAGGTCTCTTTACCGTCCTTTGAACCAGTGGGGCTAGTTCATCTTCCTCATCCTCCGAGTTTAACCCAAAGCCTTCGATGGCCTCCTTGCTTATCTGGGCTATCTTCCTCAAGTCCTCTTCCCATTTTTTGTTCAAATTTTGGAAGTCAAAAATATAGGAAAATTTTCATTTTAAATTGATGATTAGATATATAGTAAATCCTTTGAATGTAAATTGGAGCCCAAAAATGAAAAAGAAAAACAAGCGAAATCCATCCAAAATTCAGGTGACCATATTTAAAGTTTATGAAAGTTTGGGTAATGGGGCTAAACGCCCCTAATATGAAACTTCATATTTGTTTGAATGGCCAAAAATAACCTTAATTTAACAACCTTTATATTTGTTCCATTGACTCTTTGGTTGAGAATATATTTCTTAATTAATTGAGCTATGCTTTGTTGACCTTCATTGTTCTACTTTCAATTTTCTATAGTATTGGATGTTTATGTTATTTTTTCTTTCAATCTTAAATTAATTTTTTTTCGTATTAAAATGTGCAATTTTGTAGGGAAGAGTATTAAATTAAACATTTTAATTATTTTTTTTAACTTTTTAAAATGTTTTATTTTTTTGTTTTGACTTTAATAACATGAGAGGTGGAGAAATTCAAACATTTGACTACTTGGTTAAATATATGTCTTAAGTGGGTTGTTTTAGATCATCTTTCAAAGTTTGAAAAGTTAATGAAAAAATTGATTATTATTAAATTTTTGAACCAAGCAAAATGATCCAAAAATATATAGAAGATTTATTTTTCCCAAAATTTTCCCGACTGGAAGGATTGTCTGTGTCTTTTTGTAATTTTAGGACAAAATATAAAGCATATGGTTATGTCATTAACTAATACACCAAATAAACGTTACATTAATTTTAGACACCATTTAAAAGTAGAACTACTTTCCAAAAATTGAATTAAAAAAAAAAACTACTTTCCAATATTTACATACATGAGTTATATAAGGTGGATTTTCACGCCTAAACAAATGCATGAGCCATAACGGAAAATCATGAATCCATAGAGCTTGTTGACCCGATAAACTCGATATAGCTAAACTGTCAAGCAACTCATTTTGTTCTCGAGGAATGAGTGAACTTAACATTTTGAAGTACCTCTTTGATGGCTCCAATATCTTTAGCAATAGTTTGGACTTCAAACATCATTTCACATCTCCCATTTAACATAGACACCATGGGTAAAACAATTAGAAAATACATGAACCTGTTTGAAGCCCATATTATGGGCTAATCGAAGACCTTCCCTGACAGCCTTTGCCTCTGCACTTAAAGGATAAATAAAAGAAGGAATAAAATTCTCCATTTCTGCGACTATATTACCTACAAAATTTCAAATGATAGCAACCAAACCAGATTTTCGTTCTTGACACGTAGCATCAACAAATAACATGGCCCAATCTTCATCTATGCGTGTACTTGACCAAGGATTTTTATTGGCGACACCTCCTGCCAACCCTACTTTTGTTTTTTTGATACTTATAGAGGTAATCCAAGATCCAATCACAATGAAGATCAATTTGCTGAAGAGCTCGATTAAACACCAGATTATTTCGATCATTCCACATGGCCCAAACCCCTACATAGATTATTTCAAACTACTTCAAGGGTATACTAGCACAAAGCTCCAACCATCGATCCTGTATTTAATACAAGCTAGATCGTCCCAAATTCAAATTAGATAGTAGAACCCTCCAAATATCTTTAGCTCTCGAACATCTGAATAAGGCATGGTATGTTGTTTCATGTTTCTTCTTATACAATGGGCAAATCATTGGAACATCCATCTGCCTATGATTTAGATTCACCATCATAGGAATATAATTATGGAAAGACCGCCACACAAAAAGTTTTACTTTCGTTGGTACCCTCGCCTTCCACAATATTTTCCACCCATCTTGAAAACCATTGTCACTAGAAGAAGCCTCATCTTGTCTTGATAACATAACAACTTTATAACCACTTTTAACTGAGTATTTACCATACTTATCAAAATGTCATATCCAGCTATCCTTGGCCCCTGAAAAGAAATGGGTAGGTTTATAATTTCTTTGGCACCTTCTTGACAAAAAAAATTGATTCAATTTTCCAACATCCCAATGTAATGATGGTGAAATAAAATCAGCTACCATTAGATTATCCAAATCTGGCCTTCTATTTAGCACCTTAAAAGACTAAGGTCGTGGGAGCCATGGATTTTTAAAAATACGTATAGAAGCCCCATTTCCTAAATTCATCCCAAGACCTTTTTGCAAAACCTCCCATCCTCACAGAAAGCCCTTCCAAAAATATGACCAAGAGGAAGAAAAAGAAATAGAGGATATCTCAAGTAGCTCAACATTAGGAAAATAATGATCTTTCAGAACCTTAGCTACTATCAATCCTGGATTATTGAAAATCCTCTAAACTTGCTCTAACAAAGCTTAGTTAAAACCTTCAAGACCCCAGAAATTCAACCCCCAATCTTCTTTGGCTTGCAAAGTTTATCCTAACTCATCCAATAAATCTTCATTTTTCGCTCTATGGATCCCCACCATGATTTTGGTAAATTGAGAACATAGATTTTTCGGTAAACGAAAGCAACTCATTGCATATGTCGGAATAGCTTGAGCTACACTTTTAATCAATACCTCATTGCAGCCTAAGAATATGAATGACTCTTCCACTTCTGCAAAACCTTCCAAAATATATCTTTCAATACTTTAAAATCCTCGCCTTTACTTCTCATAAAAGATGACGGAATTCCCAAGATGTATCGAACTTTGACACAATTGTCGTAGGTAAAATTTCCTGCAAATAAGCTTTAAATTCTGGGACAATATTCGAGGAGAAACACAGTCGATTTTCCAATATTAATACATCGACTAGATGCTTTCTTATATGCCTTAAAAATATGATTCAAAGTACCAAACTCTAATGTTGTGCTTTCAAGAGGATTAAACTATCATATGCAAAAAATAAATGAGTTACCTTAGGGCTATTTCGAGAAATAGCCACTACGGAGATCATTCCTCGTGAAGCTGCATCCAAATCAAAGCTGAAAGTCTTTCTGCACATAACAGAAAAAGATAAGGTAAAAGTGGGTCATCTTATCGTAAACCTCGCGTTGGTGTAATATGTACTAAGTATGGAGAGAAAATACTCATCATCTTATTCATAAGGTAGACTAACATATATGAAGGTACACAAGGAAACCCTAACTAAAGAATGTACAATTACTATAAAGGACATATATACATAATACTATATATATCATAATCCTTCCCCTCAAGCTGGAGCAAATATGTCAAACATGCCCAACTTGTTGCAGAGATAATTTATTCTTGCTCCATTTAAAGCTATAGTAAGGATATCTCCCAATTGTTCTCCAGTCTTTACATATCCTGTGGACACCAACCTTTGTTGAATTTTCTCACGAATGAAATGACAATCTACTTCAATATGTTTAGTCATCTCATGAAACACTGGATTAGACGCAATGCGAAGTGCAACTTGATTATCACACCACAATTTAGCTGGCATAATAATACTGAAAATATCTTAGTAAAAAATTGATGTATCCATACTATTTCACACACAGATTGTGCTATAACTCTATACTATGACTCAACACTTGAACGTGAAACCATATTCTGCTTCTTACTCTTCTATGACACCAAATTGTCTCATATAAAAACACAATATCCAGATGTTGATCTTTTATCTTCTTTAGATCCTGCCCAATCAGCATCTGAAAAGAATTCAACTTCTGTATGACCATGATCTTTATATAAGATTCCACGCCCAGGTGCAGCTTTTAGGTAGCATAAAATTTGTTCTACTTCAGCCCAATGATCCACGGTAGGTGAAGACATATACTAACTTATAACACTTACTGAATAAGCAATGTCCAATCGTGTCACTGTCAGATAATTCAACTTCCCTACTAATCTTCTGTATCTCTTAGGATCTTTAAATGATTCTCCTTCTTTGGTGAGTTGTAAATTAGATATCATTAGAGTACTACATGGTTTAACTCCTAGTTTTCTTGTCTCAGATAACAAATCAAGTACATATTTTCGTTGTGACAAAAAGATACCTTTTTTGCTTCTCATCACTTCAATACCCAAAAAATACTTCAGTATTCCCAGATCCTTAGTATGGAATTGACTCTGAAGGAAAGTTTTCAAAGAAGATATACATGATGTATCATTCCCAGTGATAACAATATCATCGACGTACACAACCAGTAGAGTTATACCATTCTCAAATCGTCGATAGAAAACAGAATGATCAGATGTACTTTTCTTCATTCCAAATTGCTCGAGTGCTTGACTAAACTTACCAAACCATGCTCATGGGTTCAATCCATACAATGATTTTCGAAGATGACAAACTTTATCACTCTCCCCCTGAGCAACAAACCGAGGTGGTTGCTCCATATATGCTTCCTCTTGAAAATCACCATGGAGAAAAACATTCTTGATGTCAAGTTGATGCAAAGGCCAACATTGAGTAGCAACCATGGAAATAAGTAATCGGATAGAAGTGAATTTAGCAACAGGAGAAAATGTGTCAGAATAATCTATCCCATAAGTCTAATCATAGCCTTTAGCAACAAGGCGTGCTTTCAAACAAGCAACTGATCCGTCAGAGTTAACCTTAATTGCAAATACCTATTTACATCCAATTGCCTTTTTTCCTGCTGGACGAGATACTAAATCCCAAGTTCCATTACCATCTAAAGCATTCATCTCTTCGATCATTGCATTATGCCAACCAGAATGAGATAAAGCTTCATGAACAGAGTTAGGGATAGAGGTAGAATCAAGGGATGTAAGAAAATAATATGTTGGTTGTGACAATTGGTGATAAGAAACAAATGAGACAATAAGATAAATACAAGTGTGTTTACCTTTACGAAGGGCAATGGGAAGCTCGTCACATGTTCCTGGATCAGATGTCGAAGAATCTTCTGGTACATGACATGTGTCTGAAGGTTGCAGTGGTGGTCGTTTGAAGTAAACTTGAGTAATGGGTGGACGATAAGGGATAGATACTGAAGGAGATGGAGTAGGGAGGGAGGATGGAGATATGGTCTCATAGATAAGTAGGTTATCCTCCCCCTAACACAGACTCAACATTGATGGGCTAAACAACATATCTTCAAAAAATGTAACATCTGGAGAGACAAGATACTTGTTAAGACTAGAGCAATAACAATAATATCCCTTTTGAACATTAGAATAATCGAGAAAGATGAATTTTAAGGATTTAGGATCTAACTTGGTACGTTGAGGACTGACATCTTGAACAAAACAAGTGCAACCTGTTGGGATTTATGCCCTAAAACCTCGTAATTAATAATTTATTTAATAATTAATAATAATTTTGATTATTTTATTTGCAATATAATATTATCCATTATATGAAAAATCCAAGGTTATTAGTGTAATCTTGAGCAGTATGTGGTTGACACACGAGAGGATCATGTTCAAGAAATAACCTAAAGGGTCATAGTATATGGATAAGGTTGGGTGCCTTATCCTAGTTACACTATTGATACGACTCACTTTGTAATAGTTATAAATGATTTGATCCAAATCATTCATGTGGAAACATGTGAGCGGGGGTATCTTATACAATGAGTTTGTATAAGACTGGACCACGAAATATTTAATCTCTCTTTATAAATCCGTTAATTGAGAAGATTAATATTTCATCAAGATGATCATATGCGACTCAATCTTAATCCTGAGTGAGTTGTGAACTTCTTCCTGTGAGGGTTTGTCCTTTGATTTGCATGGTGAGAGTGACTTTTGTAGCCGATTCAATATGCCTACCATTTTGCGGACTTGACCAAATAGGGAGTTGGGAACATAATCTCATAAGATGGAATTCACTCATTCTCATATAGGGTAAGTAGATTGTTGATTTTGGGACTTGAACAATGGGGCCCCACCCTCTCACTGGCCCGAGAGGGACTTAGTTTATAATTAGACTATAAATAGATTGTTCATTAGAAGATCAGTAGTACTTAAGGGGCAAGATGTAATTATAGGGGTAAAACGGACTTTTGACCCAGCTGTAATTACGAACAACTCGTGAATGATTGACTTGCATGTAGTGATTATATCAATGGACACAACTTGTCCTACAGTGCATAAGAGTGCAACTTTAGGTCTATAGTGGAGTGACCCTAGAGTTAATGAAAATTGATTAATTAAAGAGTTTAATTAATTAATTTTGTATCATTGGAGCTTATAATCTGTAGGTCCATAAGGTCCCCTTACTAGCTCATAGTAACACTAAAAGATCAATTTAGTTGAAAGAAAAATTTGAAATGTTCAAATTAATATTTAATATATTAGATATATTAAATATCAAAGAGGAAAATATATTTATTGTATTTGATACATTAAATATTAAAATTTGAAATGTTCAAATTAATATTTAATTTGAAGTGTTCAAATTAATATTTAATATATTAGATATATTAAATATAAAAGAGGAAAGTATATTTATTGTATTTGATACATTAAATATTAAAATAATTAATGTATATTAGATACATTAAATGAAAGATATTTATTAAATTTGAATTGGATTCAAATTAGAAAATAAATGTCGTAGGAGAATTTTAAACGGTTTGAATAAGATTTAAATTCGTTAGATAAATATATTTTAATATATTAGATATTAAAATATATTATTTAATTATTTTCCCTAGACTACTATAAATAGGACCCTAGGGGTGAGCCATTGTGAATTCTTCATAGAACACACATTTCCTCAATAGAGAGAATTAGAGAATTCTCTCTAGACCTCTTCCTCTTTAATCTCTTGTAGATTTTCTTTCAAGAGGCTGCCATAAGCTTTGGTCATGTGTTCGAGTCATAGCCAGGAAGACTTTGTGGAAGAGATAAAGATCCACCAGAAGAATCTCCATATTTTCAAGGTATGTTATGCTTAACCATAATATTATTATTTAATTCTAAATAAACTCAAATCGATTCCTATGCTTCCGCTTGGGTTTAATTAGATTATTCCCTTCACAACCAAATATTTCTGGTGCAATAAGGAACAAGGATTTTGTTGGACAAAGAACACGATCAGTAATTTTACCATTAAGAACAGAGGAAGGCATTATATTAATCAAAAAACAAGCTGTGGAAACTGCATCGACCCAAAAATGTTTTGGAACCTGCATTTGAAAGGATAATGCTTTAGTAGTTTCAAGTAAATGCCGATTTTTTCGTTCAGCGACCTTATTTTGGGATGGAGTGTTAGCGCAAGAAGATTGATGAATAATTCCATTTTTACACAAGTAAGATCCAAGCATGTGATAAAAATATTCACCAACATTATCAGTTCGAAGAATTTTAAGAGAGACATTAAACTGATTTTGAATTTCAACATGGAAAGTACAAAAGTGAGTAAGTAACTCAATGATTTTTCATTAAATATAACTAAGTCAGACGAGAATAATCGTCAACAAAAGTAACAAAATATCGAAATCCAGTTTTGGACACTACAAGATAGGGACCCCAAACATCAGAATGAACTAATTCACACGAAGCACTTGCTTGTTTATGGACTCTAGGACTCGAACTAAGACGATGAAATTAGGCAAATTGACAAGACTCACAATTCAACGAAGACAAAGAATTAAATTCTGGATGAATTTTCTATGACACGGACAAAGACATATGGTTTAAATGATAATGGACTTCAAACGGAGATGCAACACCAGAGCAGGTCATAGCTTTTGGTATCTGCAGATAAAAAATGTAAATGCCTTCAGACTCATATCCTTTACCAATATAAGATCTTGAAACAAGCAATAGCCAAGAAAAAATGAGACAAAACAATTAAGGTCACTAATAAGTTTACTAATAGAAATCAAGTTAAACGAGAATCGAGGCAAATGCAAAACTGAAGACAAAGGAAGAGAGGGTGTGAGATTAATGGTGCCTGATCTAAGAACAGAGGATGTTGATCCATCTACTAAAGTGATAATGGGAAAAGGTGCATGTGACAAAGAGGTAGAGAATAAGCTAGAATTATCTGTCATATGAGTTGTGGTACCAGAGTCTATGACCCATTTAGTGGAGGATGTAAGGAGACAATGATTCTTACTACCTGATTTAGCAAGAGTTGCAATAGGATTCGATGAAGAATATGCTTGTAATGATTCCTAGTACCACTGGATTTAGCAAACTTGTTTGCAGAAATAGTAACTGACCTCTCAGATGTATCATTGGTGGAAGCAAGTTGAGCAACTTTTTGCCATCGATCTTTATTCAACAATTTCCAACATTCACGTTTCATATGACCAGGCTTACGACAATAGTGACATATCATATCTTGTGAATCTTGTCGTCGATTATCAGAACCAGGTCTCTGAGTGTTGATGTTCATCCCTTTAGTGACCTTAGGATTATTCCAACTAATGAAAGCACTGTTGGACTGAGGAGCAGACAGACCAGATGAAAAGTTTTCTGTACGGAGGACTCTACTAAAGGCTTCGTCTAAATAAGGGATCTTGGAGCAAGATAGAATTTGTGATTTAGCCATCTCAAATTTTGGCGAAAGTCCATTCATAAGCTCATGACACCCATCTTCTCTTGTTGAGCTTGTTGAACCTTTATATCCGTACTAAATGGAAGTAATGTATTAAGTTTTGCACACGTTTTCTTAACTTGCATAAAGTAGTTTGTAACAGAGTGTTCTTTTTGTTCTGCATGAAAGAAGGTTGTGAAAACTTTGTACATGGATTGACTTGCTCTTTTCCTGAGTATAAGAACTCTAAAAACTTGAGCATTTCCTTCACAGAATCACAATTATTCACCAAGCCAACAACCTCAGTCTCGATTGAATTCTTGATTTAAATGTACAATCTAATGCCATCATGAAGCCAAGCCTTCTTTGTGTCATCCTCTAGTGCATCTTGAAAAATATGATCATCCATCTCTGTACTTTGTAGATAAAATTGAATTGTTCGACTCTAATCATAGTAATTAGAGCTATTTAACTTGTATTCCGTGATTTTTGACGAAAGAGAAACCATATTAGAGACCATCACAGGTTTCATCTCAGCCATTAGTTACAAAAAAGGCAGTAGATAAACCCAATAGAGACAAAAAAAAAAAAGATTTGAACAGTAAGAAAAACAACCTAATCGCCAAATAGCACAACCCGAGACCAAATAGATCGGTACGTCGAAACCAAGTATATAGACTGGTTGGAAATATCAACTTGAGAAAAACCCAAGTGGCGGAAAGTCGAACGACGCGTTCACAATCCTTCACGGGTTGGCTCTTGGAGGTAGAGGCAGTGGATTTCGGCGGCACATGTGGCTCACAAGCGGCTGTTTTCGACGAACGGTGATTTGTCTCTCCTGATGGCGGCGCTACTCCTGAGGTAGGTGGTGTTGACAAACGGTCACTCTAACATAATGACCCAAACTTCAAACCCTAATCTCACTTGGAAAAGAGCAAACCCTAATCGCCTGTAAAAAAATCTAAAATCCTAGGGGTGTCTCGATACCATGTACTCAGTATGGAGAGAAAATACTCATCATCTTATTCATAAGAAAGACTGACATATATATAGGAAACCCTAACTAAAGAATGTACAATTACTATAAAGTACATACATACATAATACTATATATATCATAACATGATACACCCCTTGGGTTGACCATTAATAAGAAATGAAAAGGAAGTAGTCGTAATGCAACCCATGATTAAATTGATCCATTCTTAAGTGAAACCCAATCTACTCATTACCCAATGTATAAACGCCCATTATACTCTATCATACGCTTTGCTCATGTCTAATTTCAAAGTTGCATACCCAAAATTTCCCCTTCTCTACTTTCTCAAACAATGAAGAATTTCGTGACCAATTATTAAACTATCAGTAATATCCCTCCTTGTAATGAAGGTCGATTAGGAATCAGCTATGATATCATGGAGAATCACTTTCAATCGATTAGCAATCACCTTAGTGACAATTTTGTATAAAGCATTACACAAACTAATAGGCCTGTAATCAGTCACCCCCTTTGGATTTTGAACTTTAGGAAGCAAGACAATATGTGTCTTATTCCATTCTCCCTTAAAATCCTTCCTATTGAGAATGTTTAGACAACTAACTAATCATTATTCTTGATCTCACTATCTCCCAATATTTTTTACAAAACACTGTTGAAAAACCATCTAGACCTAGAGCCTTTGTCGAATTAAACTGTTTAATCGTTGTTTCCACTTCTTCCTTAGTAAATGTGATCATCAACTGATCATTCATCTTATGTGTGACTCTTCTTGGAGTAATGTCTGTTGTTCTATCCTCTAAAGAGGGATAGTTAAAAGAGAAAATATTTTCAAAATAATCAATGAAAATTATATTTTTGAAAACACTAAAGGATCCTCCTACCATTCACCATTTCTATTAGAAATCCCTCTAATTTCATTTATCTTCTTTCTCCTTGTAGCCTTATGATGAAACCATTTAGTGTTTCTATCTTCCCATCAAAGCCAATTCTCCATTGATCATTGTTTCTAATAAATTTCCTCCTATAATAGTGAATCCAGTTCGTTCTCTATACAAGTAATCACCTTGAAATCTAAAGGATGGGGTTGATCATATGCTTCTTTTAACAACAATATTTTCTTTCAGATATTGTTGAAAGGTTGAAATTCATCCTCTTTTCCCATTTGCTCAGTGTTGAAGCACAAATTTTCAATTGTTTGTGTAAAGGCTGCCTTGAACATCCAAAGAATCTCATCCTCCTATATGGCTAATAAGATCTTTACATTCCGGATGTAAGGTCCAAAGTTCTTCCAAACGAAATTTAGATCTTTTCCTCCTTTTCCAACCCTGAATTATGTTGTATAAGATACAAAGTTCAATGAGTCCATGATCAAATTTTTCTCAATCTAAATTATTCCATCGATAATCCTGAAATAGATCATAGAATTTTTGGATTAGCCAAAAATCAATCAAGTCGAAGACTAACCTAGACATCTAGATCCCGCCTGTTACACCAAGTAAAGGTTCCTCCAAAAAAATCAAAATCTTACAAATTGCAATCATCATTTCTGAAATTAGAAATTAGATGTCGTTCTTTGATGCCTCCACCTAACTTCTCATAATCCCACAAAATCTTATTTAAATCACCGTCAATAACCCAAGTCGAATCATCATTATTGTAAAGGGGTCTTAACAATTCCCAAGTTTGGAAACGTAATTGGTGGTCTGGTTGACCATGCAATCTAGAGAATCTCCAAGATTTATCCTTCCATAGAATATTGGCATTGATAGGATGTTGTGAATAGGTTCGAATTGTCACATTGATTTCATCCTTCTAAAGTATAACATAGGCCGCCACTTAAATCCACTCTATCAATAATAAAACAACCAGAATAATTAAAACGATTCTTTAACTTAATTAAATTTGAAGTAGTACATTTGGTTTCCATCAAAAAAACATAATTGAAGATTAATGCGAGTTAATTTGTCGCCTACATTAGGAATGATAATCAAATAGAAATAATTTATTAAAAAAAGAAAGAAATCATAAAAATAGGTCGGTTTCTAAATCCTTTGATTTCTAAATAGCTTCACAACCAAGATCATGACATGTTAGATTCTTTCTGATTGACTATTAATAGATTCAGTACAAAATTTTGAATTACTCTCTTCGTTAGATGGCTTTTGACCAACCAGAATACCATACGATTCAACTCCTTTTTAATGGAAACAAAAGAAAGAAACAAAAGTGATTCCTTTGTTTTTTCAATTTCATATCACAGAATGTGCGAACAGGGACGTGGACGGAAAATGGACCTTTTTGAGTCGGTGTGAAATAACAACGTTTTCTCCTTTTCAAAACAAATAAAAAAAAACCACATTTTCTCGTCATCATTCATCTTAATTTCAAGCTGTTCAAAAGAAAAAAAAAAAAAATGTTCAAGCACGACAACATATTCTTATGTTCAAAAGTCGGCAAAATCTCGCAGAAAAAACCCCCATGTGCCCCACGTTCGCTCTCTCTGTTATAAGGACGCCATGGTTAATTGCTCGATTGGGCGAGCTGACACTTTCGGCATTTCATTGATCGCCTTTTTGACCTCTTTTCAACTGCTAAGTCACCATCCATGGCATCGGAACTCGGATTCCGGCCGTCAGAGCTTTCTTACTTTTCCCGGAAGTGTATTTCTCCGATCAATCTCCGGGAAAACGTCAGATTGCCCTTCACCCCTCTAAGGAAAACGAACCCGGAGCTGCCGATGAGGTGGGGTTCCGGTCGCCGCCTTGTTGTTGCAGCCAAGAAGCCGCCGATCGACGGCGTTCCGGCGGAGCTCAACAAAATCGCTTCTCAGAAACTGGACTCTGCTCCGGCTCGCCGCCGGGTCCGATCGGCTTTCATGGAGCTTCAACAGCAACTCGATCACTGCTTGTTCAAGGTTTGGTTTGTGTATTTTTCAACATTTTGATCTCTGGGATTCCTGTTTTGATTGTTTGGCTAAAATTTTTCTTTCTGAATTCGTGTTTTGGATGGATGATTTGATCTGTTAGATGGCTCCTGCTGGGATCAGAACTGAGGAGGTAAGAACTGCTGTTTTAAGTTCATATTTCCAATAGATTTTACCTTTATTTAGGCTAATGGCTAAACATTTGGCAAATTAGTTTTGAAATTAAGATCAAAGAAGATGGTATGGGGAATTTTGACCTCCCCAGATGTCATTGGTGGCTTCGACTTTCAATCCATTTACTCTCAGTTTTCTTTCAATATTGTTAGAATGTTAGTCTGATTGATGATTTGGATGTGTGTGTAGTGGTATGAGTGTAATTCAAGGGGTCTGAATATTTTCTGCAAAAGATGGTTTCCTGAGCCTGATGTTCATATTAAAGGTGCTTTGTGTTTCTGCCATGGCTATGGTGATACCTGCACCTTCTTCTTTGATGGTTCGTATTCGTTTCACTTTGTGTTTGCCTTGATGTCCGAGCAACTTGACATATGGTGGTTTTAAATTTTCAGGAATTGCTAGGCACATTGCTGCATCTGGGTATGCCATTTACGCTATGGACTATCCAGGTTTCGGTCTTTCGGAAGGGCTGCACGGTTACATTCCCAGCTTTGATCAACTAGTTGATGATGTTATAGAACAGTACAAGAAGTTTAAAGGTTTGCTTTCTTGGTTGATGCTGAATTCAGATGTGGATCATCACTCTTACAATCATTTCTCAATCCTTTTTGATTGTAAATCAACTCTTTTGACTTGCAGGGAGACCAGAATTGAAAGGATTGCCTCATTTCATATTAGGACAGTCCATGGGGGGAGCTGTTACCTTGAAAATTCACTTGAAGGAACCAAAACTATGGGATGGAGTGGTTCTTGTGGCTCCCATGTGTAAAGTAAGTTCAAATATAAGTTCAAATATTTCCACGAGGGAGAAAGTGTTTGATCTTAATTTAGCACGTACAGAGTTGTGAATAGTGATTTCAATGTCTTTTAAGATTGCAGACGATGTGAAGCCGCCAGAACCTGTGCTTAAGGTTTTAAGTCTAATGTCTAATGTTGTGCCAAAGGCCAAGCTTCTACCAAAGGTCGATCTCGGTGAACTGGCTCTCAGAGAATTGAAGAAAAGGAAACTGGTTTGTATTCCTTTACATTCTTTACATTGATTCATACCAATGTTATAATACATGAAGCCTTTGTGCATTTAGTTCCTTAAATAATTCACGGTATACACATCTGTAAGTTGAGCGTCTATGCTCGGTAACCTCATCATAAAGCTTATAGACCAAAGAGCACCATCATGAGTGTCATGTGATAAAAATTCATGGTGCTTGAGTGCTTGCTGCAAGCATATGGTAATATTTCAGTTCAGAGCTAGTGAAATCGGTTAATCCAATTCTCCGTGAATAAATATTATGATGAGTTAACATATCGACTATTTTACAGAGAGAAACGAAATGTCACTGCACGTAAACATTTATTTCTTTTAGAGTTTCTTCTTTCTTTAGAACATTTTATACCTTCTGGTCTGCTTGTAATGCTCAGATTATTATTATGTTTATGACTTGCAGGGCAAAGTGAACGCTATTTTTTTTTGTTTTCTAGTTTTGAAATCATGAATATTTACTTAACATCTAAACGTCTAAAACTAAATCAAGAAAACAAAGGAAGTTTTCATAACCATGATTTTTACAACCAGAAAACTAAAATCAAAATAATTATCAAATTGTTATCAAAATCATTATCTTACCCTTTTTCACGTTTCTTTTTCAGGCTGTCTACAATGTTATATCATACGATGATCGGATGCGCGTGAAAACTGCCATAGAACTTTTAAAGGCGACCGATGATATCGAGAAACAAGTGGAGAAAGTGAGTGCCTGTTTTCCTAGAAAGGGATGGTTCCCATACCAACATTCCTTGTGTTCCTCCCATACTGATATTGTTATTTCATTTAGCATGCACTGATTTTAGAGTATCTGCAGGTTTCATCCCCACTACTGGTTCTTCATGGAGCTGCAGACAAGGTGACAGATCCTAAGATTAGTCATTTTCTATACGAGAAGGCATCGAGCAAGGACAAGACTCTGAAACTCTATGAAGAAGGTTTTCACTGCATCCTAGAAGGGGAACCTGATGAAAGAATTTTCACTGTTCTAAATGATATCATCCATTGGCTAGATTCCCGATGCTCCTCGACTTAGTTCTCGATTAATTGAACAGTGATATTCTTCCATTGTTTATGTCTGTTGTAACAATCTCTAGTCCTAGTATGAATAAGTTCAGTTAGATGTAAGTCACTCTCATGTTACCTCCAATGTTCTATTTTAGTATTCGAACTTTACGTTAAAATTCAATGTAGTTATTATTGTCAAATTTTCATATTGAATGTAATAGTTTTAGGAGAACCTATCAAACTTGAGTTTGGTATCAAATTAAAAATAAGTAACTAAATTTCTATCAAATACAAAACGAAAGTCTATTGATGTAGATTGAAATAAATCTCAAGGTAAATGGATATGGGCTTTCCTATGGGAAAGTCTATTGTTCAAATACAAGCTGGATCAGTGCACTCGGTGAAGAAATTAAGTAGAGGCCTAAAAACTATAATGGCTCAAACATCTAAAGGGACGTTTGATCCCTGTTTTGGGTTTGAGCGGTTTTAGGTTCCAAACCTAAAACCAACGTTTGGTCCCTTGTGCAAAAATAATCCTATGGGTGATACTTATCAAATCCACTCCAAACCCACGGTTTCTCTTTCTACCATAAGGTTGGATCCATTATCTCTCTCAATTTTTATCATAATTTTGGTGGATCTCATCACTTCTCTCTCCATTTTTCTTATAATTCTTTTTATCTATCTATATTTAATTAACAATAATTCAATATATATATAATATTAAAATAAAAAAAAGTATATTTTAGACGACTTACTCATATAAATATTTTAAAAATAACATTTAATTTTAAATTAAAGTATTAAAATTAAAAAAATATATAGATTTTATTTTCAAATTAACAGTATTCAAAGTAACAAAAATAAATGGTATTTTATTTTGAATTTATTAAAATAAAATAAATAATATTTATTTTAAAATTAGCTATAGTAAAGAAAGTATTTAATTTTCAAATTACATACACCAAAAAAAAAAAAAAAACAAATATATATGTATGGATTTTTTTTTTTTGAGTTCAACAACATTTGGAGGTTGAAGGATTCGAACCTCTAATCTTTTGATTGATGGTACATGCCAATTATCGCTAAAACTAAGCTTGCTTTAGATCATGATATTCATTTTGCAAAAACCACCCTTAAAGTATGGTGGTTGTAACAATTTCTAAACTTTCAAGGTGTAAAAACTAAACCCTCAAACATTTAAAATTATAAAAATTGGACCCCTAACCTTTTAAGTGTAAAAATTAAACTCTCAAATATCATAAATATAAAAATTAAACCCTCAAACTATGATAAATGTAAAAATTGGATCCATTTTACTTAGTTTTACTCTCATATTTCCTCTCTCTCTCTATTTTCACTCTTTCCTCATTCCACTCTCTCTACCTTCTACCTCTCTCTCTCACCCTCCCTTGATCATTCCCCCTCTCTTCATTGCTAGAAAAAATCACATACCCAAGTGACAAAATCCCTAAAACCAGAGACCACAACCAAATCTCAAGGTTTTCCCATAGGAAAGCCCATATCTCTCCACAAATCAGCAATGCACTGCACATTAACACAATAATCTAAACCCAAATGTACCGTTATAAAACAAACCAAAATTTCAAAAAACAAAGGAAATACCAACTCTAATTCTCACCTTACCTTTGCCATCATCTTCAATTGTTTATGTCGTGCAAATCTCTAAGAGAAATTGGCATGGATGACCCAATTTTTGGGTCCTCATGATATATAACATGGTTTATAAAAATAAAGCTATATAACATTTTTCTTACGTTACAACCAAAGCGAGAGAATGAGAAAACTTGAGGAGAGTGAGAGAACTTGACAAGGGCGAAAGGGACGAAAGCGAGAGGACGAGAAAAAGTCAACCCACGCATCTTCTCCTTCTCCTTCTTCTCCGGAGCCCACACGTTTTTCAATGAATCTCTCACTCTCTCTCTTGCGTTTTTGGTGCCAACCAATAGCTCCAGTGGCCTCCCTCAAGTTTGGGCTTATAGATCGGGTGCCGAATGTTCTTCCGGCGAGTTTTCTCCTCCATGTGTTGCTTTCAGCGATTGTAACCACTTCGATTGGCGTGAACAGTGGCTGCAGATAGTGAGGATCGGACCACATTTCAGTGACCTTCTTCCTTCCTTTCGATGCGATTTTAGGTGTCGTTCTGTGGGTCTCAGCGGTGTTGGTCTGTGTGAATTGTGAAGAAATCGTGGGTCTCGGTGGTGTTGTTCCTCTCGTCACTCGCTTTTGTCGAGTTTTCTTTTCATCTCACATTGGCTGTGATGTAAGCAAAAAGTTATCCATCGTTATTTTGAGAAAGTCAGTCATATTTCATTTGGGCTAGAAAATTTAGGTCCTCTTGCCTTATCTCTAACCATGTGGTAATCACCTCGTAGCCTCTGTCATACGAATTTGCTGGACTAGGATGGCATTCATAATAAGAGATGCTAGGTCTTGAACAACGAACCATGTCCCTTTTAAGAGTTTCGTAGCTTATATACTTCTTTTATATCATCAAAACTCTAATTTCTGATTCCATTTCTGGCTCAGTCAGGCACATCCCGATCTTTTGATTGCAAACCCCTTTTGCCATTAAATCGATTAAACCCTAAAACGACATCAAATTAACCAATTCAAAAGAGTGGGTGAGAGAGAGGTAGAAGGTAGAGAGAGTGGGATGAGGAGAGAGAGTGAAAATAGAGAGAGAAAGAGGAAATGTGAGAGAGAAACTATGTAAAATGGATCTAATTTTTACATTTATCATAGTTTGAGGGTTTAATTTTTACATTTATGATAGTTTGAGGTTCAATTTTTGTACTTAAAAGTTTAAGGGTCCAATTTTTACACTTTTGAAAGTTTAAGGGTTTAATTTTTACACCTTGAAAGTTTAGGGGTGCAATTATTACAACCACCATACTTTAGAGGTGATTTTTGTAATTTTTCTTTTATATTAAAATAACATAAATATATGTTATTTCATTTTTAATTTAGTCATTTTAAAATAACCTATATACTGTATTTTATCTTTAATTTAATCAAATTAAAATTACAAAAACTGTACAAATTTTGCTCTCTATGTAATTCTATGTTCTAAATTTCTCTTTTTTTCATGAACCATTTATTTATTTTCTCATTAACTACTTTAACTTATAACATCAGGATTAATGTCATTATTGTGAACTATTGTTTTGAATGTAAAATTTGTATGTCGATCCAAGAAAAAAATGACAAAACTTAAAGATTGTCATGTTATGTTTTTCATTATTTTAATGGGTAATCATTGTGTTTGAATTGTTGGAAACAATTTTTTTATTCTTAGACTATAACATAAATTAAATGCTTAATTCAAAATTTCCTTAAAAATTGATTCATGTTACGCAAGAGGTTTGACAATTCATAAAACATCCACTCAAAACAAAAAAAAAAAAAAAAAAGAAGAAGAAGAAAATATCAAAAGAAAAAAAAAACTTCCCAACCTCGGAGTTCAGAATCCTACACTCCAAATACAAGCTTCTAATTTCTAGACTTCTCAACCTTACACCCCAAACACAAGTTTTTGATTTCCAGACTTCAGAATTTCGAGACAAACTCCACAGGATTCTAATTCCTTGGGTTCTGAAGTAGCCTAATGGCTTAATGATGGTGGGGAGATTAAGGTTGACAAACAAGCCGTCATATCTTTTGCACATTAGTAAGTACATAGATGAGGTATGTTTTGATGTAATTCCTATATATGCTACTTAACATCCTACTTTGGAGACGACAACAATTCATCAATAAGGTAACATATGATAATTTTCCTGATAATTATTCTTTTATTCATATTGGTATGAGAATTGCATTGTTACCTCTACCTTCAAAAGAAGTGCATATTGATCAAAGAAAATTAGAGAAATGAGACTTAAGTTTGAGGTAAAGACAAAGGAAGAGAAAGAAAAAGAGAAGTGAGAGAGTAGAAAAATGTAAAATAGAAAGTGAAGAAAAAGAGAGATCAAGAGTCTTAGTCTTGAGTGAAAATACTAGAAAGAGTCAGATCCAACCTAACTTGCTTTAAAAGTTAAATCTCTTCGAATTTTTGTACGAGAATCCTTACCTTTTAGCTAACTTGCTTAATCCATATTCTTCTAGTGGTTGTCTTATAGAAAATACAAAAAGAGAAGAACCAAATAAAGATATTGATCTAAAAGGAGAGAACCATAGATGAAAAGAAAATTCCAATAGGGAGGAGTTTACAAACACATAAGTTCTACTTTGAGTTTGATCCTAAAAGAAAAACTCCTTTCAAAGTACTTTGCAAGATTATATAATGACGACTACAAGATTGCACTTTTATTATTAATTTTTTTGAATATGCTAGATTGCACTTCAAGGTAAGTATAGTGTAAGTTTTATTAATTTTGATTGGGTTCCTCAGAGTTTTTTTACAAGAAGATAAAGAACCAAATGAAAAACATGGTTTAAAGACAAAAGGGAGAAGCTATAGCAAATGTTCTTTCCAAAGAAGATGGAATCCTGAAAGGGATGAGTCTTTGACATTGCATGACAGTAAAGTTGCATTGTAAGGTAGATCATCTAAAGAAGAGTCATGCTAGTTTCTTCCCCACGATTTTAAGACAACTTTACAAGGCGAACTTGATGTGATTTATCCTTTGAATTGACTAAGTAGGATTTCTTTTACTGTAAGTGTCAATTTAAATTTGGGGATGAGGAGGATATGAAGCAAGAGTCCTCCATCAAGCTCCAAGCCCCAAGCCACCAACATCTGTTCAAGATTAATCAAGGGTGTATCTGGAGAGATCTCAATGGAGAAAAGCTTTATAATGGGTGCCAATGGATGAGAAGACTTTAGAAACCTGGAAATGGAGACATCTCATGGAAATGAATGAACTCTTCCAAGACGAATGAGAGGTCCACAAAATCATATTTTTATCATTTGTTGATAATCCAAGAGTAGACCTATGAGATTGACAACTCAACTTCGATCTACACTATCGATTCTATATCTTGTCAACATTTGATGTTTTTCCAATTGTACCCTCTAGGTCATGTTAGAGTAAGGGTATTTTTAGCTTTTTATGTGGCGAGCATGTGGCCTCACAATTTAGATTTATGTAGTATTTCAATTATGGGTTACATATAGGGCTTAAAGCCCAATAGTTTAGACCCCTGTTAACCCCTTGGTTTTTTAAAATTAAACTTCTTTTCTCACGATTGCTCCACAACACAAGAATTCTGACTTTTCCTGACTCAAAAATCGTTGAAAAATGCCAAAAAGCGTCGGGATAAGGTATCACGAAAAAATTGGAGTCGATAATTTCATCAACAAATCCCTATCAGAAAAGGTTCTGCTGACGCTAAACTGGGTAGCGTTGGCAGAACCTTTGTTGAGGCTACAAGCATGGTGGCATCAACAGTTCTAGCCTTTGCCGACACGAGGAATTCAACATCAAAAAAGGCACCTTTGTTGACGCTAAATTGTTGGCATTGAGCAAGGCTAGAACTACCGACAGTTTGCTTCAAATCATCAGCAATTTCCATTTGTCAATTTTTTTAACCTAATTTTTTTTTTCCTTTCAAATGTCATTGTAATTCAAAAATTTGTGTACCTAAAAATAATTGTACATGAATAATGGTATAAAAGAAAATTTATATCAAACCAAATTTATTCTTACAATTTGTTTATTGAAAGTTTGAGTTCAAAATAAAAAAAAAAATTACAACATAAATAGTAACCAAAATACAATAAACCTAAGTAATCTAGGAAGACAACTTCATTCATTCTCATCAGCTTCATATTATCATAATCTAGGAAAGTAGCCTTTGAGTATATAACATCGACCCAAAGCACTGTTGTACAAAAACTCACTATGCAAGCATACGCAATCGTAGGTAGTAATTGGTAGACAAGGTCGATCCCACGAGGACTAAGTAATGCAAATTTTGTAAACTTGAGTACCACTAATGCTAATTCTAAAGCAATTAAGTGACATAAAATTAACAATAAGCAAGCACGACACAAGAAAATTAAACTCTAGCAATTTAAAGGAAATAAATAACTAAAATTGATAATAAACAAGTCAAGAATAAAATGATTAAGGCGCTGGAATTTATGAAAGTTCACTGCTAATTTTATCTCCCTGATGCTGTGTGATTCTATAGCATTGTGCAGCATTACTGCATTGTGTCGTAATGGAAAATCTTGAAAATAAATTTTGAAATTAGTTCTAATCCCTGAATTGTAGTTTTACGGCAAAGTTTAACATATGTCTATGAAAACCCAACTTTCAAATACATGGATTGCCCAATCTCCCTAAGTTTACAAGCTAAAAGTATATGTCTATACCCTTGAATTCATCCCTAATTCAAGACATGAACCTACTTGTATTGCCTATGTTATTTCCATTTATTTTAACTTTTTCAGAATTAAAACAAACTTGAAATCTTTCTTACGTTGATCACTCTTAAGAAGAACAATAAGAAATAAAAAAAACCCATACGCAAACTACATTTCTATAGCATTCCATAGCGAAAAGGGCTCCAAAATAGAGCTATGACTCCATAAATTCCAGCTTAAAGAAATCATGGCTTTTATAAAGAAAATAAACAGAGATAAATCGCTACTAATAAACATCTTAGGTTTAAATGAAAATTCACAAAATAACAACCCTAGGAACAACTTAGCCTAACTAAATCTTCAAGAAAATTAAAGAGCAAGATACATAAACCCAAGAACTAAGAAGAAGAGAGTGAGAATGAGTGGTTAAAGAAGATTCCAGAAAACGCTTCTTCTCCCTGTTGCATTTTTCTTCTTCTTCTCCTTCTGTTGTTGTTGTCGTTTTTTTTTTTTTTTTTTTTTTTTTTTTTTTTTTTTCTGGTTTTTGCGATAGAACTCCTCCCTTTCTCACTTTTTTTTTTCTATCATATATCCCTAAATTAGGGTTTTATTTCTTCCAAGAATTACTTTGGACTTTTTTCTTTCCATTTTCGACCCATCAGAATGGGTTTAAAGATCAAAATCTACTGGTATGTCATCAAAAGTGGGGCCCACATTCCCGTTTTCTGCCAGACTGCCAATGCTGCAGCATTAGCACATCAACAAGCATTTTTTCACTTTGTAGACTACAAAACAAAAGGCAAACAAAGCACACTAAACCAACTACAAAGAAAGACTAAAAAGAGTAAAAGAAATAAGAAAAATGAAAACTAAACAAAAATCCGACTCTTAATTAAACTTAACAAGAAACTTACTAAAAACAAGATAAAAGTGTGATTTCCACTCAATTTTGACCAAGAATAAGCAAAAGAAGATGCTAAACTAAACCCATTTCATGGGATTATCAAGCACCTAAGAAAAATAAAGCCAATAATTCATTAAATTAAAATGAACTACTAAACTTAACTAACTTGTCAAAACTTATAAACATAACAACCAAATTGAACTAACTTTTCAAAAGTAATAAACATAACATCCAAACTTAACTAAGTTACCAAAGTTTTAAGACATAACAACTAAATAGTAAATGAAACAAATTTATCAAAACAAACTAAACTAAACAACTAACATAACTAAACTTTAATTTATAAACATAACAACCAAATTGTACTAACTTTTCAAAAGTAATCAGCATCACATCAAAACTTAACTAACTTATCAAAAATAATAAAAATACTAACAACCAAATTTAACTAAGTTTTCAACATTAATGAACATAACATCAAAACTTAACTAAGTTGCCATCGTTTTAAAACATAACAACTTGTTGCTTGATTTCGTAGGTGTATAAATCATTACAAGTAATATAATAGTTTGAGTACTAATATCGTTCTTCACAGAGAATTAATGCTTACTAATTACCAAATTCATTAGGCTCAATTTTATCTAAACACCAATTAATCAAAGAAGGATAAAATTTAAACTTGCTTTGAATTAAACTATTTAAAAATCTAAAACTAACAAAAACAAAGGGATAAATTCATTTGCTAGAAACTCTAGAACAAATATTTAACTGTTATCTCTTCTTACTCTTCGTTCATTAATAGTTGAAGCAAATTTTATTTCTAGGTTGTGATAGCACTAATTTAGTGCTATAATTAGGCCCATTTAATTGCTAGTTTTGGAAGTAATTGTGACCTTTTACGTAGATATTCTTTATATTTTAGGTAAACGAAAAATTCAGACTAAAATTGGTGAATTTGGAGCATCGGGTATGTTGTGGAGCCTAAAAGTACTCAAAACGGAGCTAAGTATGGAGAAGGGGGCTTCACATGTGCAATTGGCTAAGAGGATGGCATCTCAATGCCTAAAATGGTGTTGAGATGCTATTATTTAACATTCAAACTCGAGGGCTAGCGTCGAGACGCAGTCCAGTGGCATCTTGATGCTAGGAAGGCGCTTGCGCAAAAGATTTTGTACGAAGTGTTTTGACGCTACCCTCAGTGCCTTGAAGCTGAGGGCGCGTACTGAGTTTAAAACATTGTGTTCAGCATAGCGTCGAGACACTGTGCCTAGTGTCTCGACGTTGTATCGAGGATCAGTATTTATTCTTCGTTTCGAGACTGAATTTGGGGAGACCATTTTTAGGGTTTAGCCCATTGTTGCAACTTCTCATCCTCTTGGGACCTATGGAGCATAATCGGGGTGTTCGATAGCAAAAATCGAGGCTCAAGATTGTGAAATTCAAAGCAGGAGCAGAAATTTCGGCGACAACGGGTTTTTTTATCGCTTTATAATGAATATTATGGGCTAATTTCATATGTTTATGGGTTAAGAGCACAATTAGGAGTAGAATTATGGTTTAATTGTGACTCATGGCATAATTACTTGTTTAATTACATTTAATTGAAGTTGTACTTACTAACTCTAATTAATTGTCCATTAATTAGTTGATTGATAGCATGCAATTATGCTATCTTATTTCCTGTTATTTATGTTAGTTTTGTTATGATTTTGTGTGCTTTGATGTCTATTTGTGGTTAAAATTGTAGAACCAAGCTAAAGAGCAAAATCGGAGTGTTCGAGGGTATTTTGGACATTATGAAGCTATTTTGGGCCATTTTGGAGAGTCAAAAAGAGAAGAGTTGAAGAAGTTAGCATTTGGGATCGAGAGGACAACGTTGCAACGCCCACTTGTATTGAACAAACTCAAGAGCTAGCGTTGCAACGCTAGAAATGCATTGAAGTGAAGCTCTCCGTCTTTAGCGTTCCAATGCTACTTATAGCGTTGCAACGCTACCCCTATGCGCAACATCAATACGACAGTGTTTTGGACAGCGTTGCAACACTGTCTCGATCGACAGTATAAGTTCATCCTTTTCTCTTTGTCCAAAGAGGAGGCCATTTCGAGGGTTGAAGCCCTAATCTCTACTCCAGACTATACTTGAGGGTATTTGGGAGGATTTGTGAGCGTTTTGGAGCGAAATTGAAGACATTGGAGCTTGGGTTCGAGATTGATCACCTCGGGAATGCAGGATCGTCCTTTGTTGCACTTTCTTTCCCTTTCATTTCATTTATAGTTATTTTAGTAGCTGTAATTAGGGGTTTCATGTTGTGTAATTGCTAAACATGTTTAGTTAAATCCCTAAATTCTATGGGTTCTTGTAATTTTTGGACCATTGCACGTAATTTACTTTATTAATTAGTAATTATGGCTTGATTAGTGTTTTTGTTCATTTATGCATTGGGTTTTAATGCCTTTAACAAACCAAGGAATAGGGGTTAAATGATCGTTAGTTTAATTGAGCTCGACAGAGTAGATTAAACTTAAAAAAATAATGCATGACAATTAAAGTCCGCCTAAGTGACATAGGAACAACATAAATTAATTGAGGTTTAAAATGAAGGTTCGTTAATTTCGGGTGAGGATTAATTAATGAGACGGACACAAGATTTAATTAATTGCACCCGAGGTTTGGAGGAGACCGACAGGAGATTCCATAATTTAGGCTTCTAGACTTATAAATTGAACACTTGGTTTTGCCTAATTGCTAGCTTAATTAAGTAAATTAAGGTCTAAGAATGCAATCAACACCCATAGAATTTCTTATTGATTTGTGTCTCCCATTTATTTTGCTTTCTAGGATTAAAATTTATTTTCCTATCTGCTATTGTGTCTTGTTCTTTAAATAAAGTAAAGTGAGATTATTCGCAGTAGTTAAATGAATTAAAAACCAATCCCAGTGGATACGATACTCGGTAGGAATATCGTTTTATTATTACTTTGATCGCATGCACTTCCGTGTACACCGATCATTGATTATAGTCTTAAATTGAGCTTGACGGTGGAAATTTAGGATCGAATGAATTCGATTGACGCCCTAAAATTGCCTAAGTGACATAGGATTAACAATTGACGGGTGAAACTAATTATGAGTGGGCTTAATCCCAATTAATTAATCAATTAGAGCTAAGGACACTTAGGCAAGCGATTAATTAGCATGTTTGAATAAGACCGATAGGAGATTTCGACCGGTTTGGCTCTAGGTTTATGTAATTAGCAAGATAAATTAAATGTCAGGTCCAATTTCCATAATTGTAACCTAATTTGTACTCGATCCCCTAAACTACCCCCTTAATTTGGTATTTCCACCTTTTTAACTACTTTCTTAGTTTAGAATTTAATTTCAAGTTGTCTCTTAGTTTAATTTTTACCCTTAATAATTCCAAATATGAGTTCTCTTAATAATTAATCAACTTAAGAAAAAAGCTTCCATTACACTTCCCTGATAATTTGATACTCGATAATACCTACTGTTTTATATTACTTGATCGCGTGCACTTGCGTGACCACGAACAAGTTTTTGGCACCGTTGCTGGTTACCCAGCGAAGTTTTTTTTTTTTTAAATTGATTAATATTGAGAAGAAAATAGGAGGAATTAGTTTAGGGGTATGTGTGATTTTTGTATATATTTGTTGTTTTTGTTCTTGTTTATTTTTGCTTGTGTTTTATTGTTTGCTTGATTTTTGAGTTTTGCTGTTTTTGTGTTTTTTTTGTTGTTATTTTTGTTTGACTTTGTTTTCTGAGGAGGCCGTTTGTTTATGCGTAGTGATAAAGGGGCTGACTTGTTGCCTTTAGATCTTGAGATTGACAAGACTTGTAGGAGGCTAAGGAAAGAAACCCGAGTCACTATGGCAAAACAATGCAACGAGGGGGAACAAAAGCCAATCCGTGACTATTTCCAGCTCATATTCCCGACAAACCATTCTGGAATTGTTCATATGCTCATTTAAGAAAACAATGTTGAGCTGAAGACGGGACCTGATACAAATGGCGTAGGACAACTCTTTTAAAGGGCATCCATCAAGGATCGCAATTCGCATCTCAGATCTTTCCTTGAGTTCTATTGAACAGTAAAATTAAATGGTGTTTCTCCTGATGCCATTAGACTGAGACTTTTTCCCTTTTCGTTGCAAGACAAAGCTAAGGATTGGCTCGAATCCCTGAAGTCGGCTAGCCTATCTTCATGGGACTAGCTGGCCTAGGCCTTCTTGACTAAATTCTTTCCCCCAGCAAAGACGACGAAGCTGAGGATGGAGATCGGTACATTCTGCCAGCTTGATGGAGAACAATTGTATGAAAGCTATAAAAGATACAAGGAGATGTTCAAGAAGTTTCCTCAACACAACTATCCAAACTGGTTACAGATACAATTATTTTATAATGGATTGACTTCGAGTACTAAGAGCATTCTTGATAAGAGTGTAGGGGGGAGTTTCCTCGCAAAAACGGTGGTTGAGTCACATGCTTTGTTGGAGGAAATGACTGTGACAAGTATCAATGGCCATTAGACTGTTCATCATCTTCGAGATCTGCTGCGAGCATATACGAGATTAATGAGGTAAATGTGTTAAAAGCTCAGATGGCTTCATTAACTAACGTGTTGAATAAACTTTCTACTGTAGGATCCACACAATCTATTGCCTCGTTGTCAGCGTTGAACTCGAAGAGCATGGAGGAGCAGTCTATGGAGCAGTGCTAATACGTGCAGAATCGAGGTTATGGTTATTAAGGCCATCAGAACCAAAATCTTCCTAATTTCTATCACCCAGGTTTGCGTAATCACAAAAAATTCTCTTATGCTAACAAGAAAAATGTTTTGTAGCAACCTAGGTTTGTAGAAACATCGAAACAAGAGAATAAATCAAACTTGGAGGAGATGTTGGGAACCTTCATCAAAGAGCAGAGAGGAGTGAACCAACATTTGCAGACGACCATCACAACCCACGACGGTGAGTGGTTACGACATTACGCTGAAGAACATGGAGGTTCAGATAGGGCAGATCGCCACGTAGTCCATGACCTTCAGAAGGGTAAATTCCTAAGCGACACTAAGGTGAATCCGAGAGAGCGTGAAAAGCTATAACACTGAGGAGTGGGACCCAGTTACTACGGATGTCGACACGGGGCATTGATGATGAAGAGATTGAGAGTCTAGAGGCTGTGGCAGAAAAAACCACACCAAGTAAGCTTTCTGGTATGTCTTTTCATTTTAATTCTACTGATGGTTGTTTTGGTTTTAGAAAAGAAGAGATTAATGAAGGTGAAAAGAATTTTTTTTAGAAGAATAGAAAAGAATGAGAAGAAGAAGAAAACCTTCCTGGATTCGATTGCTGATGAGTCCAAGGAGTTGGCACGAGATATGAAAGTACCCGACTTGACATGTGGATAGAGGAGCACACATCCATCCTCCTAGGAGGCTTAGAGAGTGCCCTACAGGGAGTTAACCTTTCTCTAGCTTTTTAAGGATTCAAAATTAGATGAGCAATTTTCTAATTTTTTTAATATGTTTAGAAAATTGCACATTAATATTCCTTTTGCAAAAGCGCTGCCAACGTGCCTAACTATGGGAGGTTTATGAAGGAAATTCGAAGAAGAGGAAGTTTGAGGTGAACACAATGCTCAGCTTATTCGAGACGAGCATGAAGATTTTGAAGAAGAAGATGGCATTGAAGCTTAGTGATCCAAGGAGTATTACATTCCCTGTTCAATTGGTGTAACGCCCCCAAATTTTAACCTAACTTAAGAACATTACTAAACTTACAACCAATATTTTCGAAAATTTCGGTAGCATAACAGTGTAACTATCATATAACCAAAATTTTTCTGGCACATGTTAAATAAGAAAGCCACACTCCAACAAACTAAAGTAACTAAGCACAACCTCCACATATCCTGGCTACAGTTCAGCACAACCAAACTCCTAGAATAAACAGAATTTCATCAACTTAAAACATACTTAATTCAAAGGAAATTTTAACAACTAGGACTTTCAGTTTGTAATCTAGTTCTACCAAAAGAACCTATTTACTCTTCAGAAACAAATAAAGAATGGGAAGACCTATACCAAACACCTATACAAAACGACTAGAATCCTATCTATGCAATTCAAAGAAAATCAATACTAAAGAGTAGGTAATACTAATGGTGTCCTCTCATCAGGTCTCATCGTCTGCATCACCAGTTTCGTAGGGCTTCTCCTCACCTACAAAATCTTTTGGTTAGGGGGGGGGAGTCAGTACAAAAATACTCAGTAAGTAGCTCACACCTAGTGAACCACCAAACATCAAACAACAAACAACATGCTATACACACGCACCCAAACATGCTTATTTTAAGTAAATTCACCAACATCATACCATATATACATAAACAAGTAAACTATGCATATGATTCAATAACACATGAATTCTCGCACCATGCTATGCAACTAACACATGAATTCTCGCATCATGCCATGCTCTCTCGATTCTACTCAACACTCTTGTTTAGCCCTCACCAAAGCTCTCCAAGGCTGACCCTTCTAGAAGCATCGAACCCTGACCATTGTTACTAGAGCCTCAATACTTCTCTATGGAGCTCGGTGTTCAACGCTTGACTAATGTTACCAAGGGCTCGAACTGTGCATCGTCGCTTGACCATTTGTACCTAAGGTGCACCGATGACTTAGTGTTGCTTACCAGAGTGAATGGAATTCAATAAAAACACTCCTAATGTGCAAGTGTACACAGTCTAATGTAGCAAGTGATAAGTATGTTTTATATCATTCTCCTCGGGGATTAGTTAAATGAAATTTACAATGTTTGGGTTGGGTTTAGTGAGGTGATAGGTAACTGACATAAATTTGTGCAACTAAACTTAAATGACATAAAGTAAACAAAATGCTCAAAAATATGCTTGAATAGCTAAAAATACAGTAGAGGTAGTAACATATGTTTTAAACCAAAGCAGTAAAAAAGGGATTGAATTAGGGGTGAAATTATGCTTCATCAAACTTAATGTTGGAGCTCTAAACTTGCTTCAACAACCAAAACAGCTAAACTCTCGGAATCTTCCTAGATTTCCTTGCAAATGGAATATTAATTCCCATTAAACACCCTAAATTAGCTCCTAGCTGTAAACACTAGGTGAGTGACTATCCCTAATCTCCTCAATCACCTGAGAGCAAGCTCTTAATCAGAACTAGTGTTATGCTTTGAAATCAGTTTACTCTTCCCTTTCCCAAGTTGGAATAAACAATGCTAAGATGAGGTAGCCAAACAAATCTCAGCTAAACAGTAAAACATAAAGCATAAAAGTGAAGAAATTGCAAGAAATTACTCATTCTTTAAACTTGAATCAACATAACATTCCCTAAATCTCACCCCAAGGGTGATTAGTTTAGACTAAGCATAAAAGAAAGCAATAAAATAGTGATTACAACTCCTAACATAATTAAAAATCCTAGTTACAATGTAAAACAATACAATAGAAAAGAAAAGGGAGAAATAACAGATGGGGAAAGCTCCAATAGCTCTTCCTTGATGGTTCCAGCTTCCTTCCAAAAGAGGAACACCTCCCAATGTGGGTCTTCTTCTCCTTTCTCCAAAATCTCTCCAAAGTTGTCTCTCCCCTACCCTAAACGGTAAAGCAAGCTTTTATATTCTTTCCTTATTGAAATAAGGGCTGAATAGACAAGGTAAGGAGGTCTGGCAGCTTCTCATTGGTTCTCAGTAGCTCACATGGCAAAAATTGTCCACCTCAATTAATGAAATATCTCACACATGCCTAATCTGTACTCTGCTATCAAAAAATGCTCCAGCTAACTTGATCATTCAATTTATATAGCTCCAGTACTCCAAAGCTTAGCTTTCCACACTTAGCCATTTTCAACCTACCAAAAGCTCCTGTAAGGTCAAAAACAATATAATTCAGCAAGGATATGCACTTCAATGGCCTAAAGATACTTCACACTTACTTTGTGACAATTAATACATGAAAGCACCAAATCATGGGGTTTCTAAAAGCTAAAATAGTAAAAATTGCATAAGATACCCAAGAATAATCACATTAAAAGCTCAATCATAGCTCTTATTATAAGAGCTAACACTTAGCAATGCATTGGCTCTATCCCAAGCGTCCAACACATGCTTTTTAGACTCATCACACTAACACTTAACCATTTGTACCCAAGGCCTCAATGCTCATCTCATTCCAATGGTGACTATACCACCTCTTGACCATTTGTACTCGAGGTGCACTGCTACTCACCCTATAATCTTTAATAAACGCACAAGGTCCGTTGACCTCTTCACAACCTCACCACATGCATGTTACCTAAGCATGCAACTAAACCATGTCTCATGCCAAACCACACATGCTCATACATACTTTCAAGCTCAATTAATCAACATGCTAACATCATGTAAACTTCACAAATCCACATATAGACATGCTCATCAAAAGGTACAACAAAGTACAAAATCAAACAGACCCACCAAGTAGAAACTAAAATATTCCAAGGGTTCCTAGACCAAGAGAATAAGTTTCAAAGGCTATACTACCACATGCTCAAAGAGGGGTACACTTACTTAGATACAACCTTAAATGATATAGTGAACTCTTCAGAACCAATCCAAACTATAATCAAAGTTATCCAAGGGTTAGAACGAATTTATAGCTCCATAAACAGGATTCAAAAGGGAAAGAAACATGCTGAAACTTGCCAAAATAGCTTGAAATCTCGCTGGTCGACCTTCAAATCAGCCCCTTTTTGCTAATCTGATTTGATAGCTTATGGGTAAACTAAAAAGAAGCTATTCAATTTATGGGTCACGACTGAAAGTATTCGAAACTATAATTAAAAAGTATCCAAGCATTAGAAACTAATCTAAGACACTTTAATCTAGTCTGAATGAGTCTAAGGGGTACTATTCTTGCAAAAACAGGCCCAATGCCTTGCTGAATTGTGTTCGAGAGTGTTCGAATCAACCCAATACTACATACCTAAGGTTCCTACATGTTAGAACCTAAGTTATAACACCTAAAGTGATGTGCGAAAGGTCTAAAACGCATTAAAACTTATTGAAAGAGCCCCTATGCTTGTTGTTTGCTGTTCGAAGGTGTTCGAATCGATCCTAAAGTACAAACTAAAGGCTCCTGCATGTTAGAACTAGAGTTACAATACTTAGATGGATTTGTGAAAGGTTTAAAACATGTTAAAGCTTACCAAACAACGCTTAAAGGGCTGAAAAACTTGCTGTTTGGTGATTGAGTGGCCTTAAAATCGCAGATCTGAAGTCATCAAACCATGGGTATTTAGATCCAAGGCCAAAGGAAGCGTGGGTCATGAGACTAAGGTGATTGGAGGTTCAATTCGCGTGGGTATTGTTGGAAAACACAATTCCTCATGTGGGCAATGCTGGAAATCCCGTTTTTGGCCGTAAACGACTTCGAATGTGGGATGTTTGGAGTCCAAACAAGCTAAAATTACGAACCAAAGGTGTTTAAGGTATGTGTAATCCAAAACTAAAGTCGATTGGGCATGGGTATGTGACATACCTCGTCGAAACGAAGGAGAACGCGTGGGTCACTTCGCCGGAAGGTATTGCTATCACGTGGGTCTTTGCAAACTGACTGCCGACGGCTGCTTGTGAGTTGAGTGGAGAAAAAAGAACATGAAGAGGGAGATGGGGAAGAAGAAGAAGAAGAAAATGTGTTGGAGGTTAAGACTTGTTTTCCTCTTTTGTCTCTCTTTTACTTTCCTTTTCTTTTAACTCCTATCATTTTCTCCAAAACTAATGTAGATAAAAAGGAAAAATTCTAGATCTCTTAATTATCTCTTAATTTTTCCAAATTTTATCTCTATTCCAAAATTTGAAACTCCAAATAAAGTACCAAATATTTTAGATAAAAATCTAATTAATAGAAGATTTGGGTTCCTTTTAGACTTGAGAATAAAATCTAACAATTAAGCTTCCAAATCATGGAAATAAAGATTTAATTAAAAACCTCTTTTCCCAAAATTAGAGAAATTTAATTTATCAAACTTAAGGGACTATATTCAAAATTCTATTTATTTATTTATTTTTAAATCAAAATTGTAATGAATAACTCAATCTAATTATTCTAAAATACCCTACTTTTATAACGCGGGGCGTTACAATTGACAATTTGACTATTGTTAGGGTCTTAGGTGATTTGGGATCAAGTATAAACTTAATGTCTTACTTTGTCTATAGGAGACTAGGACTGTGGAAATACAACCCACAAAAATTTCTCTTCAGCTTGCTAACCGTTCAGTAACGAGGCCCAAAGGTATAGTTGAAGATGTGCTTTTAAAGGTTAACAAATTTATATTTTATGTAGTTTTGTAGTCTTGGAAATGGAGAAGATGAGGAGATCCCAATTATTCTACGAATATCCTAATTATTCTTGGTAGACTGTTCTTGGCTACCAGTAGAGCAGACATCAGCATGACCGAGGTACGTTGATGTTACAAGTCAACGACGAAAAGGTAAGGTTCAACATTTTTGACCCCTTTATATGCTTTTGAAAATAGAAAGAATTTCCTTGTAGTCAATCTTGTTGAGGTTTCCCCTCATGTTGAGGAGAAGCATTCTGCTAGGCATGTTGATGTTAGTGTACATGAGGCTCGTGTCAATACTGCATCTTCTTCTGCATCTTATGTTTCTTTATCTGAAAATTCTAAATTTGATGATGATGTTGGTTCTCATGATATGTCTGTTGATCATGTTTCTGTCATGAAGGATGATTTGTTTGATGGGAGTTTTTTGTTTCTTAGAGGAAATAATGATGAGATTATTATGTCTGATCACCTGACTGCATGTTGACTGAATGTGTTGTTAGTGAATCTATCTTTTATGCTAATAGATTGAGTGAGGGTGTTCAGAAAGTGTTGAATATTGAGTATGTGTTAGATGACTTTCTTGAGAATAATGATTTCTTTACCTGTCATAATGCCATGCTTAATAAGAAATTGACTTTTGAGAAAAATGAATTTGAGAATTTATTTTTCAATAATTTGCCTGAGATGAAGGGTGAGCATGAATTTGTTGTGCCTCCTTGTTTGAGTCCTATCCTGGAAAGCAGTCACTAGGAGATGTCTACTTTAGGTGCTCTTGGTTTTTCTGTCTCTTCTCTTATTAATCATAATTATTTCTCTCCATGTTTGAGTAATATATCTAGAGGAAATTCTATGGAAGAATGTGTTGCTAACCTTCAGAATGCAGGAATTAAGGAGGATGTTCAGTTCTTTATTTTTGAGCCACCTTGAAAGAAGCACGTGGGAAGCGTCGAGCTAATGACATTAAAAAGGCTAGCAAAAAGTTGGTTTAAATGGTTCAGTTCTTTATACTTAGTTATTCTTGTTATTTTATGTGTGTTTTTAGATAAAAAGACTAGCAAAAAGTTGGTTTAAATTGAATTATTGTTGGAAGCCTTTTAAATTAAGTGAATGGAGAAAAGAAAGCAAAAGAAAATGAAAACCACACTTGATGTTTTTGTGTAGAAATTTGAAGAATGAATCAGAAATAAAATTGCATTGCAATTTGCAATTCTGACAGATATGGAAAACAAGTACAAAAATGCAATTGAATTCAATTTGGAAATACAATTGCATTTATGGAAATTTTGAAAATGGCGTAAATCACGCAAATCACTAGATTTTGGGATATGTGAGAGATTCTTTAGCACGATTTCAGCCCTACAAGTTGATCCATGGTTGTAGAGGAGCAATTAAGGAAACCTTATCCCACGAAGGTTATAAAAGAGGGAAGAAACGATGCAAAAAGCATGTGGGTTTTCTCCTACATCAAGTTTTTTGTTATGTTATTTTTTCAGTAGCTGTAATCTTGTTCTTGACCCGTGAAGCTCCAAGTTAGATCCCTCCTCAATGAAATTTAGAGGAGGTAAAAATCCACTAGCCCTTGAAGGTGTACTTGGATCGATTGAAGTAAGGAGTAAAATGGGTTTCGTTGTTATCCTTTATGTTGAACTCATTTTTCATTCCAATCCCTAGGAGTTTAGCTACTATTTTTCTATTTGTAATTTCTTTTAATTCCTAGATAGTTGTTGAGTTTTGACTTCATTTATTTTCTTAATAAAGTAATTTATTTTTACCTTTGATAATTTGGAATTTTTCTCCTTATTTTCGACTGCTTACTTATGGATTTTGAATCATTTAACTTGTTGTTTTTCATTCCCTCCATGATGAACTAAACTTCCTTTAGGGATTCAAGTTGGTGAATGCCCTAGAGGAAAGATGTAAAGCTTAAAAGCACAACCAATCTAACTAGCACTTGAAACTTTGTTTGCTTTTGTTGAGTTTAATATTGTGTAAATCTAGCCGGCCATCTAGTGTTGCTTATCAAGCTTAAACTTAATACTGAGAGCGTTAAGGGAAGCGAATGTCACAAAAGAAATGGAGGAAAAGGCTTAGCAATAAGTCATGAACATCGACCCTAGACATAGGGCAAGACTCCAAAAACCACTAGAATTGTGCACGAAACTATCTAAGTTAGATTAGCCATAGAAATATAGGTTTATTCACTTAGCCTCCTAAAGACTTTGAAGCAGAATTGAATAGAAGTCGAATTCGGTATACTTAGTTTTCTTGTTAGCTACGATTGTAGTTGCATTTTAGTTGCATTTCTTTCCCAATGGACATGAGAAACTTGAATTTCCTTTTTCATACTTATTGTTTTTTTAATTATTTTCTTTTGCCAAAAATACCTTCCAACATTTTTATAATCTTGGTTACTGAAATTGCAATTTGAAAATAATTTTTGCTATCTTTTGAATTTGTTGTATTCGTTCCCTGTGGGATCAATACTCTCAAATACTTCCAATTTTATATTACTTGCATCGATAGTGTGCACTTGCACTTAACTGGAGCTTTAGTTTTAAACTAATTTTTTTTTCTTAATGCCCCCATGTTTTAGTTTGATTAAGTTTTTTGCGTCGTTGCCGAGGAACGACTTTACTAAGAAAATTCAATTTTGTAGCACAGATTGCAATCATATTGCAATTGCAATTATCCTCTTTCTAAAAGAAAGCCCAATTCTTATTTACATTGTTTTGTAAGTGGAGGGAGAGCAATTGCAAGAGGAAAAAGACACAACAAAGGGTTGGATTGCTTAAGATATCCACATGATGGAAGTAGACATCATTGAAACATTAAGCACACAAGCTTCATCATTAAGCTACATGATGGAAACTTTGAAGATGAGAAACTCCATAGCTCTTGCTAACCTTAACCCTTCTATTTCTTGAATTTATTGGAAAGGAAGTCATTTATTTTAGAATTGTTCTTATAATCCTGATTCTTTATGTTATGAATTTCTACCCAATTTGTAAATCAAGATCAACACCAGTGTCTCCAACAAGAGAAGATGATTCCAAAAGAGCCTAGCATCGAAGAACTTATGAGGGAATATAGGGAAAAAAACGATGTTGTGATACAAAGACAAGTTGCATCTTTACAAAATTTGGAGATACAAGTGGAACAGATTGCAAATGAATTGTAGAACAGGTCCGAAGGAATCTTGCTCAACAATACAGAGACTTCAAAACAAGAAGAAAAAGAAGAATGCGAGGCGTTAACACTAAGTAAATTCGAATATGAGGATCTCAAACTCCCAATAAAAGTAGAAAGCGCTCCAACACTTGAAAACACTAAGGAGCTAGAAGGGGGAGAAGAGATTAAAGAAAAACCAACTCAAGAAGAGAATGAACCACAATAAATGATATCTAAAGTGCTCCCGATACTAGAATTCCTTGCTTTCATTTATTGAAACTTGTAGGAAACACTAAATGACGAAGAATGCAAAGAGGAGAGCATGGAGGATGAAAATTTGCAGTAAGTGACACAAGTTGTAACCACAACTTCTACTTTCAAAGGCACATGTAAATCTCTTGAGCAGACAAGACCCGTTGTTATTAAAGCACCTCAACTAAGGCTGAAATCTTTTCCATCATCAAGACCTAGGTGCAAAATGAAGGAACACGGTTGCGGTGTCCCTATGGAAATAGGATAAATTTATCTTTTCATTCATTTTCTTTAAAAAAACAAAAAACAAAAAAAGGAAAGAGAAATTTTCAACTTATGAAATTCCAATCAGAATGAAGAAGCTTGATTAAGAGAATCTCTATCTAAGGAGAATCCTGTTAAGACTGAGGTATTTAAGTTGACAGCCAAAGGAATACCTCTACCTGGAGATTCACCTGGGAGTTTGATAAATGAACTTTAAGTTCGAAATTGGAAATTTCAAAATGTTAACTATGGCTTAAAAGAAATTGTGTGAATGTTTTGATGCATTAATTTTGAGTTTCAAGTGAAAAAAAGAAAAAGAAAAATACAAGGCCAAAGGAAAATATAAGAAGAAAGAGCAGAAGTATGAATTGCAATGACAATTGCGAAAGCAAGTTGCAATTGCAAATTTAGGAAACTAAACCAAACAAGGCACATTGGGAGTATGTCAAAGAAAAGGATGAAGCAATAACTTTCCATGCTATCCAAAGGCAAATGGACATTTTTTCGGACTTCCCAACAATTCTTCTTCAAAAGTCCAAGATCCCTAAAGAAAGTAATGGCAGCAACACAATCTCTGCATAGAATAGTTTCTTTCTGACTTATCTTTCCATCTTTTGTTACTTGTTGTTCCTTTTGGTTTAAAGTTTAGTTAGGTTCTTTTATGCTTTCTTTAGTTATTTGCTTTGAATAAAAAATAAAAATAAAAATAAAAACAATTGTGAATTCTTTTGACTTGTTCAAGTTGACAACACATTTTTTGTTAGATTTCTTTGAGTTTTGTTCTTGTTGAATACACTTAATAATGAAAATTTGGAGTCTGCTCAGTTCATTAAATATTTAGAAACATTATGTAGATGCTTCCCCGAACAAACAATTTCATGATTCCTTAAAATACCCAAGCCTCAAACTCACCTAAGTTTGTACACTGAATCCCCTTAGGAGAGTCTAGTTTAGTTGTTTTGTGAATCACCCTTTTTCACCCCTTGTACTATTTTCGGTCAATGGGGACATTGACTCGTTTAAGTTTGGGGGGTTGAGTTTTGTAATATTACTATTGTAATAGTATGTTGTTGTAATACTACTGTTGTAATACTATGTTGTTGTAACAGCTGCTAGGATTAAAAAAAAAAGAGAAAAAGGAAAAAAAGAGAAGAGGGATACTCCTCATTCTAGAGTTAACTGAGTAACCATGGGCAGTCATGACACCCATGATTTTTTTTGCATGAAAGGTTAACTTAGGAAGTGAGTATGTGAAAACAATCTTAGCAGTGACTTGTGCTCGTAGTTAGTTGTTTTCACCACAAAGTGTTAGTAAGTTGAAACAAAGGTACAAGTAACAGTAAAAAAAAGTTTGGGGGGGGGGGGGGGGGGGGATATTTGTACTCCTGAGTGGAATGTTTTTGCATATGTATTGTGGAATCTGAAGCATGTTGAAATCTAAGTAAATTTAAAATTTTTTGCTTTGAAGTCTTTATATATGTTGAGCACTGAGCCTAGTTTTGATAAGTTGAGCATTTAGAGGAGTTTTATGTTTTCTAGAAGTTTGTTGTCACTCTTATAGGCTTAAGGCTTGGTTTGAAAGTGAACTTGAAAGGTAGATTGTAATGTTAAGCTTAGGAGTAAGAAAAAATGTATTTCTCCTGCAAAAAAGAAAAAATTTGAGCTTTAAAAAAATGTGTTAGTGAGAAGAGAAAAGAAAAATACCTTGCATGAGTTTCAATGTTCAGAGGTAAAAAGAGCTACCTTTATCATGATTAGTTAGGCCATCCATCGAGCGAGTGCTCTGGATAAGGGTCCCTGCAATAGTAGTTGAAAGTTAGTGCTCCTAATTGTGGTAAAAAGTAAGTGTGGGGGAGTGCTACCTCGTAGTGAGATTAGACACCTAGCTTTTTATTACTTTCTTGATTGTGAGGGAGCTGAATTGAGTCTTTCGAGCCAGTGTAGGGGAAAGAAAAATGGAGGGAAGCATAAAGTTACTCTGATTTAGTAAACGAGTCATTATTAGGCTATGCACACACACACATGCAAAGAAGTTCAGAGTTCTTTTTTAAATTGCTCGTGATTTTGGCATGATCTCATTCCATTGTTCTTGATACCTTATTCCACTTTGAGTAAATTGAGAATGGAGTCATTTTGCATGCATTTTTCTGAAACATTTATCTTTTTGGTGGAAGTTTGATTTTGTTTTGCTTGGAACTAGCAAAAGTTAAAGTGTAGGGATATTTGATAGCACTGATTTAGTGCTATAATTAGCCCCATTTAATTGCTAGTTTTGGAAGTAATTGTAAGTTTTATGTAGATATTCTCTATATTTCAGGAAATCGAGCATTAAACCCCATATTAATCCCACTGTTTTATTAGTGCGTTAGGTGAGTTATTATCCCTAGTACACTCACTTAGACAGTTTCTAACCCAACGAAGGCTAATGTGATTTTCAAGTTATCGGCTCTTCCTATTTCTCCAGAAAATCAGAAAAACGCTACAACTTAGTTGGCCAGACGAAGTCGAGCTTAATCGTTAAAGACTCTAAAAAACTAAATGAGAAAGCAAAGGAAACTTCAATTACAAAATCAATTAAATACAATCATCCCTTGAAAATACTAACAAAACTAAGTAATAAACCCATAACGGGATGTAATGTAAAATAACATCTAATGAACAAGAGAAGAAGAAGAAAGTGGAAAATGGCTCCAAGAGGTAAGATGCTGCATTGATTCCAACTCCCTGGTATGCCCTTCCTTCTTTGGAAGCTTTTTTGTCATGCTTGCTCCCTCGAAAACTGCTGCCTCCTTTCTCCGATCTGCCCCCCAAAAAATGGTTGCCCTCATATTTATAGCTCTCCCAAATGGAAATCAGCACTGATTAGACGTTTAATGCAAAATGTAGCTTTTTATTGGCTTCAGCGTCTGATCTGGAATGTACCATTCCATCTCAATTAATGAGTTGCTTCTCACATGCGAACTTCGTATGAACTCCAAATCCAGAATTTACTCCAGCAGACATACGTGCTTTAGCATCCTTCATCCTCTTGAAAAATGCTTTATTACTTGGCTTCATCCAATTTACCATCTTCAAATTGTACTTAAATTCATCAAGAAAATAAGTGAAATGACAATTAACTATAATTAGCAAGCACCAAGCATTAATGACTATGAATAGTAGAATTTGGATACGAAAATAAGCACTAGCTTTCCTAAAACCACTAATATTAAGCCATAAATGCTACCCTATAACTCTTATTTGAGAGTTATCAAACCCTCAAACTTTTATCATTACTCGTCCCTGAGTATGCTCTCTCAACCTTGACTACAACTAGGGACCTTACTCTTCCAAAATGAAATATAAGATTGCTGAATCTTATCTAAATGCTCCATCAACAAATAATAGCCTAAGAATGTTATGCATTTATATTTCAACTTTTTGGTTCTTATGAGGATAAAAACTTTACTTTTTTGCACATGCCTAGAATTCAACCAGAAACCAGTCAGCTCCAAGCTCTATATTTTTTTACAACTAGAATTTAAATCCCAAACCCAGCAGGAAATCTTATACCCAAACACAACTTGCTAACTTTTCCATTACAACTAGCTTCTCCAAACTATTCATTCTCTTAACTTTTTTTTAGAAAACTCTCTTGAAGAATCCTCGAAGTCACAGTCCTTGTTCTTGGAATAATAACATTTTATGATGTCATTCACCCTAGCTTCTAGACTCATCACTACCAAGGAATAACACTATTTTTTCACTTAAGAGTTATGGTTAACCTTTTGCCACTTCCATCTTGCTTCTCAGAATGGAAACATTTTATGATGAAGCTCACCTAAGATTTAGGAGGGTTGCAACTGCTAAGAAAATACTACACTCAGCCCTTACTACTCTCTCTCTCTCTCTCTCTCTCTCTCTCTCTCTCTCTCTCTCTCTCTCTCTCTCTCTATATATATATATATATATATATATATATATATATATTAGAAAATATCAATAGCATTTGCACTTTCGTTTTAGCTTACTGACACTTTGTGGTGAAGGTATCTAATTAACTACGAGCACAAGTTACCATTGAAATTGCTCTCTCAACTCACATCCCAAGTTAGTTTTTCATGCAGGGGAAAACTATGGGTATCATAAATGCCACTCGTTACTTCACTAACTTGGGATGAACGAGCCTTTTTTCTTTTTTACTACTAGGGCAAAAAGTGTGACTTTTTAGGAAAAAGCGGACTGCTCTTCAAGAGTCTAAAGGAAGTACAAGAGATTGACTAAGGACGGAGAATAATGGAGTGGTCCCCCCAAATTTAAACATCTCATTGTCTTCAATGAGGGCTAAGAAAGAGAAACCCCCAAATTTATTTAGAACTAGAAGAGTGATGGTTAACAAGCTAAGGATTTGGTTGAGAATGAGCTCTCATAAAATTCTAGCTTCTATAGAAGAATGACTCTAACAGATTCTACTTGAATTCTAGGGCTTATCATACAAAAGAGTAAGCATAATTTATTGCTAAAATAATATGCATTCATCCAACATTCCCAATACTCAAATTCTATGAATTTTAAAAGACAGAGCAAAACAGATTATTCAGCAAGATTTACTAACATTTGCTGTCTCATATGCTATATATTAATTGATTAGTCATATAGTGGATGTTGTTAGGGAGAAAAAGAAATAAAAATAAGAATACCCAGATTCAACAAAAATATCATCATACTATCATTGCTTCATCAACAAACAACAACAACTAAAAACAGAAATTAAAACGACTAACAACAAAGAAGCAAAATTTAAAAGGATCAGACAAATCCCTTGGCTAGCATCACTCCTCAGACAACTCTTCATCTTATCTTCATCAACCATTGGGTCAGCAACATGCCTTTTCGACTTTCTTTATCTACTTTTTATTTAAACAAAACCTACAAGAAAGAAAACTTCTTTTTGGGAGTGTAATTGTAACGCCCAACTCTTTAAGGTATTTATTTTATTGGTGTCAATATTATTATTGCTTTCTCCCCCTTAATTTGGTAATTTAGGACTTAAAGACATTGTTGTGTTGGGCCATAGAGGGTAAATTGGGAAGAAAGAAGGGAAAAAGAGATTTAAATGATGTTCGGGGCATTTTTGTGATTTGGGTGAGTTTTAGTCCAAGCCAGGCCCAAGGAAAAGCCGAGCCCTAATTCTTCTCTCTATTATTTAAATTGCACGCAGCCCTAGGAGTGAGTGAAGCCTCCAAGCCAACAAGCCAAGCCATCATCTTCTCCAACTTTTTATTCTTCTTCCATTGTGTTCGACAGCCACCCTCTTGAAGCAGAAAAAAAATTTCCAACATCTCTTCTAGATCCCCCCACGCCGCTGAACTGCCGCCTCCGACCTGATTCGACCTAGACCACCGCTGAACACCCACAAACTGCCATTGCGCCGCTATGCACAGCCACTGCAGATCCACGAACCCCGCCACACGTGCTACCCATCGACTGCACGTCGTCGCAGACCGCTGGCCGATCCGCTGCCGCGAGTCGCTACAAGCCACTGTCTCTGGTTCCACTCGCTACCCTCATCCCTGTAGATCCTCAGATCCAATCAGCCCTATTCCAGTCCAGCGAGCTGTCATTTGTGGGTAAGCATTGGTTTCTGCATAGTTTCTTTGATGATCTTGGTTATGGGTAGATTAATTCAGGAATTTTGACCTTGTTTCAAGGATACCCATTCCGTTACGGCATCAAAATCACGAGCGCTGCACCTTTGAGTTGCTGTCCAGTGGGTAGTTAGGTCTGTTGGAGCAAAATTTTTCGGTAAGTCTCAAAGGTCCTTTGAGTTTTGGGTCTCATGGTAGAGTAAATTCGAATGTACGATTAATCCATGAATCTTGTGACTTAAATTCAGATTTACCCACTAGTTTGAGACTAAGTTAAATGCTAAAGAATTATTTTTTTTGGAATTTAGTTATGTATAGTTTTGGCCGGAATGGTGGAGATTTGAGTTGCCGTCTACCATGAGTTTGTTTGGTTTGTCTCTAAGTGTCATAGTGATTTTAGGTTAACTAAATTTAGTTTGGTGGAAGGAACTTTGGGTTCAATTATGGATTTTATGAATTGTTTCTAATTTTAAGGATGGCTTTGATTAGGCTCCAAATCGCTTGACTGAGGTTCAAGGCGGTGGAATTTTGGTGAGCATTTGGGTGAGTGGATTCTTGAGCTTAGCCAAGGTAAGGGACTTTATGCCGGTATGTAGGGGTGTACAAAAAACCCGATAACTCGAACAACCCGGACTACCCAACCCAAATCGTAGGGTTGGGTTGGGTTGAGAATTTTTTCGGTTTGGGTTGGGTTGGTTTTTTTTTAAAACCGAAAATTCGGTTCGGTTCGCGGGTTAAGAAATTTTTGGTTCGGTTCAACCCGAACCGAACCGGATTATATATATATATATATATGTTAAAATGAAAACCCTAACTCTGCGTAAGTTCAGTCCCTCTCAGTCGCGCCTCTTGCCTTTCGACATTCACTCTCTCCCTCGTTCGGTCATCAGCTCAGAGACTTTGCTTCTCGTCACCGAGTCTCATCGCCGACAAACAAAAAATGCAATCGCAGTCTTCTTTCCGTTTCACCTTTTCTGTTTGCCTTCGCTATTCGTAGTTCGAAGCTCGTTGTCGCTGGTCACTCTGCCTCAGATCGTCACTCTCTCATTGTTGACAAATGTTGAATGCAATCCACACGTCGTAGATCCCAGTCGCACGCCCAGATTCAGATTTGGAGTGAGGATGTATATAGATCTGTTCTGATTTTTATTTTTTTGGGAATAAAATTTTGATTTGGTGTTATTTTGTTGAACGGCAGAGTTGACGGCAACGAAGACAAAAAAAACAGAGCTTCGCTCCATTGAAGATAGAACAACCTCTGTTGCTGTTTAGAAAGGGAGAAAAATTGCAAAAGGGTCATGAGAAAGACAAGAAGAATCCATGGAAAACAACCCAGTATAGCCACTGGAGAAGGGAAATTGGACCTTAAAATAAAGGAAAAATGGAGAAATTGAAATGGGGTTTTGTTTTTATGTTCTCTGATTTTTATTTAGTTTGTACTTTTTCTTCGTTCTGGTATGTAGATGTAGTTGCAGCAGCTGCATATGTTTATTCGTTGTGCTGTAGAGTGTAGTCTCTAAACAGAGTATGGCAAGCAAATTATTGAAATGGTAAATTGTGATTGGAGTTTAGTTTTAAATAATTAAGAAAATTAAAAAAAAAAAAAAGGATAACCCGACAACCCAACCCAACCCAACCCGTGTACACCCCTACCGGTATGTTTAAATGCAAGTTAGGAACTAAATTGAAAAACTACATTTGAAATGAAAAGCTTTTATAAATGTTTTATTTATGATTTTTGATGAATTTTAAGATGCTTTTATTTATATGAAAGAGGATTTTCACATGTATGATGGCCAAATATTCTTATGAATGTGATGCATGATTTAGGATTTATGATTTATGAGAATGTTGCTTTGTGTTGCATCATGGAATGAAAATTTAAAATGCTTTGGGACCTCATGCATACATGTGGATTTTCATAATAGAATGATTTCGAAGGCTATGGCAATTACCTCCTAAAATTTTAGATGTACATCTAAATGAAAAATGAACTTGAAAATGTTAAATGAAAATGAACCCGAAAAGGTTAAATGAAAAGAAACCTGAAAATGTTAAATGAAAAGGAAATGTTAGGTTGGGATAATTGTCGACATTAAGCCAAAGAGAATAGTTAAAAGGGAAACGTTTCCACTATGAAAAATGTTTTAGGTCCCACTAGAGGAAAAATGTTTTAAAAATCACTTTGTATGTGTTTGCATATCTTGAACCCGGTAGTGAGGTCACTTACTGAGTATTTTAAATACTCATCATTTTCAAAAATGTTTTTCTTTTCAGGTAAAGGCAAAGGATCCTAGGAGAATGACATGATAGTTTGCTGCAAGAGGCCATGGGTGACCTATAGAAGCTTTATTTCCGCAATTTCTTTATTGTTAGCAGTTGTTTGGAACGTTTTTAGCTGACGTGTCATGGAAATTGTTTCAGTTGTTAAATGTTTTAGTTTATTCTCATGCCTTGAAACAAATTTAAAAGGGATCATGAGATAAAAGCCTGTGATTGTTTAATTCTTTTTGTGTCTTTATTGAAGATTTCTAAATCTCATTAGAATGCATGTAGTAACTTCTTTAGAAAGTCTGATAAGAAAAGTTGAGTAGCTACAGTTGGTATCAGAGCGGAACCTCTCTTAGTAAGATGTGGTTCGGAGACGAACCAAGGCAGAAGCTGGTGGGCATGTAACGCTTGAGGTTAGGAGGGGTACATGAATGAACCGAGACCACATCTGAATGACAGGGATCCTGAGGATATGAAAGTATGGTTAGGAAAGGCTTAAAAAAATTGATAGTTACTACCTATACCAACAAGGTGCACCTTCCTTTTCGATGATTCAATCATAAGAACTCCAAAGTTAAGCGTGCTTGGCTTGGAGCAATCCTATGTTGGGTAACCTCCTAGGAATTTTCCTAGGAAACATGTGAGTGAGGACAAAGCATCCTGAAAGGACCTATGTTGGTTTGTGGGGACAGTCTTCACTCTAGCAAGCAGCTCAATACTAGTATGGTGACGTGACCAGGTCGCAGGGGATGCAAGGGAATGCCGGGGCCGTCAGGTGTTGAATCCAGATTCCAAATCCTAGTCCAAATCTGCGCCTAGGGCGTTACAATAATTAATTGGTTCACTAAAACGTAATGCTCCCTCAATTCTCTTGCTTTAATAACTTTCCAGTAATTTCAAGGAAGGAAGCTTCCTTTGAAAATCCCCCCCCCCCCCCCCCCCCCCCCAATAATGTTTATTTAGCTACCCATTCACCTTAAACTCTTTTTCATCATTATTAGCATGATGGGTAAACACAAATGGATCATCCCAGAAGTAAAACTTCACCTCATGGAAAAACTTTTTTATCTGTTGCTTTAATAAACTAGGAGGCAAAATATCAACAGCAAAATAATTAGCAACATCAATGTAGCAGGGTGTTTCCTCAACCATAACTCGTGATATTGCTAGTAATTGCTCATCTGGAAATGCATAGTGTATTTCAGGCTGCTGGAGCATTTGTTTTTGTTGCTCTAATTTGGAGAGGTGATCTGCAACTTGGTTTTTAGACTCCTTTTTGTCTTGTATCTCCAAATTGAATTCCTTGATTGATAGCTGAATGAGTGGTGACTTTCTATCTGCTAACTCCAAAGATTTGAAAACTCTTTTATAGTTAGAAATTTCACTGGCACTTTTTAACTCATGTGCTACATTGCACAATTCCAAATCCACATTCATAACTTCTCCAAACTTTTGAGTATGTTGCTCTTGCATTTCCAGATCAAAACTTATCTCAACAATATCATCCATAATTTGAATGACAGAGCATTCTTCTACATCATTTAGGTACTTCATTACATCAAAAATGTTGAAATTCACCTATTGTGAAAGGAATGAACGTTTCACTCCACAGCCGAAGCATTGGATCATCTTTGATTTTATTTAAAATTGAACTAAAAATAAAGGTTAAGCAAACTTACTTGGAATAAATATGAAGATATTTCTGGCGGATCTTTATCTCCTCCATAAAATCTTCCTAGCTATGACTTGAACACAGAACCAAGGCTTGTGGGAGTCTCTTGAAAGAAAATCCATAAGGGATTGGAGAGAAAGAGGTCTAGAGAGAATTCTCTATTGAGGAGATATGTGTTGTGTCTAATGGCTCAACCCAAGGGTCCTATTTATAGAGTCTAAGGGAAAATCTTCGCCGTAATTAAAATGTTATATTTTAATATCTAATATATTAAAACATATCTTATATTTATTTGAATCTCATTAAAATCTCCTACGATATTTATTTATTTAAATCTTATTCAAATTCTATAAATATATTTTATTAAATGTATCTAATAGACATTAATTATTTTAATATTTAATGTATCAAATACAATAGATATATTTTCCTCTTATATATTTAATATATCTAATATATTAAATTAATTTGAACATTTCAAATTTTTCTTTCAACTACATTGATCTTTTAGTGTTACTATAAACTAGCAAGGGGACCTTATGGACCTACAAATTATAAGCTCCAATGATACAAAATCAATTAATTAAACTTTTTAATTAATTAATTTTCATTCATTAGCTATAGGTCATTCCACTATAGACCTAGAGTTGTACTCTTATGCACTGTAGGACAAGTTGTTTATAGATATATTCATTACATGCAAGTCAATCCTTCACGAGTTGTGAGTAATTACAGTTGGGTCAAAAGTCCGTTTTACCCCTATAATTACATCTTGCACCTTAAGTACTACCAATTCTCTAATGAACAATCTATTTATAATCTAATTATAAACTAAGTCTCTCTCGGGCCAGTGAGAGGGTGGGGCCCCATTATTAAAGTCCCAAAATCAACACTTAAGGGAACTACTCATCTACTTACCTTATAAGGGAAGAAGTGAATTCCATCTTGTGAGATTATGTTCCCAGCTCCCTATTTGGTCAAGTCCCCAAAATGGTGAGCATATTGAATCGGCTACAAAAGCCACTCTCACCCATGCAAATCAAAGGACAAGCCCTCACAGGCAGGAGTTCATAACTCACTCAAGATTAAGATCGAGTCGCATATGATCATCCTTATAAAATATTAATCTTCTCAATTAACGGATTTATAAAGAGAGATTAAATATTTCGTGGTCCAGTCTTACACAAACTCATTGTATAAGGTACCTCCACTCACATGTCTCCATATGAACGATTTGGATCAAATCATTTGTAACTATTACAAAGTGGGTTGTATCAATAGTGTTACCAGGATAAGCACTCAACCTTATCCATATATTATGACCCTTTAGGTTATTTCTTGAACATGATCCTCCCGTATGTCAACCACATACTATTCAAGATTACACTAATAACCTTGGATTTTTCATATAATGGATAATATTATATTGCAAATAAAATAATCAAAATTATTATTAAATAAATTATTAATTACGAGGCCTTAGGGCATAAATTCCAACAATCTCCCACTTGCACTAAAGTTGGCGAGACATGTATTCAAGGGCATACTCTATACCCAACATATTCTCCCACTTGTCTTAGCAAAGATGAGACATGTCTCGTAATCTTAGACATTCTAGGTGACCCTCAAACACTTTAGCTTAGAGAGTCTTTTTATATAGATCCAAATGGTTACCATTAAAAGCCATCTTAGTCACTACCATGACGCTTTCTCTCTGTCGATATGATTCCCTGTACGTTGGTGTTTTCTAATTTCCTTAATATTAGTCTTTACACCACTATTATCATAATAAAGAGGATAGATTAAATCATATCTGAAACATCTTTTAGATCTTCAAGGAACTATTTGAATCATACAAGTCATTTTGTTGCTTCACAAGCAAAAAAATTTAACTTGTATACCATACTGTTGCTTAAAAGAGTGTATGCAATTTCAGAATGAAAACACCCTAAAAGTGCAAGTATGCACAGCCTAATGCAGCAAGTGATAAGTATTTTTATATTGTTCTCCTCAGGGACTAGTTATGTGGATTTTTGTAAGGCCTAAGCTGATTTAAGTGAGGTAACAAGAAATAAACATCAATTGGTGCAATGAAATTAAAAGAAACTAAGGAACAAGATTAAAATGGTGCTGGAATGCTGGAATAACAGTGAATAAAATTGGATTAAACAGATTCTGTGAAAAGGGATTAGGATTAGGGGTAAAAGTTTGCTTCATCAAACTAAATGCTACAGCCTAGATCATGCTTCAACACTCAATGCAGGCTAATTCGCGGATTCTTTCCAGAATTCCCAAAGAATCAATGATTAACTTCCATTAACCTCTGAAATTAAGCCCTTAACTGCAAACATTAGGTCGGTTACCATCCCTAGTGTCCCCAATTACCTTAGAGCATGCTCCTAATCAGAACTAATGCTATGCCATGTGTCACAATCGCACTCTTTCGCAACGGGACAACAATTGTGCAACACTTGCTCTAGCCCAGCGAGCAAGTCAGTCGTATGAGAAACGGAAGTTGCGGACTACTTCCGTATATGGTCTAGCCTCCCCTCGCGTCTCGGGAAAATGTTTTATGAAAACGTGCGAGAGAAATTACATGAAAACATTTGAAAATAATATTGTTATACACTAGAAAGCAAGAAAAGGACAACAATGGCTTAATAGCATATAACTCAGGGTAGGAAGGTTGGACAACTAGTCATACCCCCCTATAGTACATTCTAGGATTTTAGCCTTTGACAGGCTTGAACATGAAAGTGGGAGAGGAGTCATACACTAACAAATTTACAAGTAAAGTAAAGAATAAAGCTAAACTAAAGCATAAGATGAAAGCATGGCTAAAAGGGGTTGAGATGGGCATGCGGCCACGGGCAACACGACTTGGACAAGCATGACCGTGACATTCTTCTTCACTTATATGGTTGACGTCCCTGTCAACCGACTCTGCTCAAACTCGGCGGTCTCACGAGCAGCCTTTCTTCAAATCTTCAAGATGGTCCCAGCAGACCTCTGTGTTCTGGCTTCTCTTCTAGGCTTCAAGGAACTTCTTCATATTCTCGCTTTGATTCGCTTCTAGAGGTGCCCTCTCGGCCAATGCCTCAAAAGCATTCTTCAAGGTGATCGGCGGAATCGACGCTTCTTGCCTTCTCTTCGAATTATACCATTTCTGTTCGACCCATTCCCTTGTGCTCATTGGTGCTTCCCTTGCATACTTCTGAGCAACTTCTGGCTTCGGTTTCCACTCCATAGAGGAGTTATAATTGTGGTGATTCTTTCTTCCCCAAGGCTGATCAACGTCATGGACCTTGGCGTTGCAATGTCTATCTTGACCCCTATTCAGATGGAGGGCCGATAACAGTTTCGCCTCATTTGGCTGTCTCAACTCGGTGTGGACCACGGTGGGATTGGACCCCGTGATTACTAAACTCTTTGCCAGCGGCATCGGTATCACCTTGTGTTCGAGGAGAAATTCCATCCCCAACACAATGTCGAAGTCGTCCATCTTGATGACCACAAAGTCTGCTTGGCCACTCCAAGCATCTAACTTCACTGTCACTCTTCGTTCAACACCCAAAATGGGTAAAGCTACTGAATTTACAGCTTTGATCTTTCCCACATCTCTAACCCAACGTAGGTTCAATCGACGTGCTTCTACTTCAGTTATAAAGTTGTGGGTTGCTCCCGAGTCAATCATGGTATTCTTTGTGGGTTTCTGATCTATCCATGCATCGACATACATGAGACCACGTGGAGTGGATCCTTTACTTCCCTCCACCTTCTTTAGACCCTGGATTTGAAATGAAAATTGAATCAAACTAACTAAGAGATAAGATTCGAACCGACAGGACATGTCTGGACTGGTTCCATCTTTCTCAATGAGACAAACAACTTTTTTAAAAAGTAAAATCTACTTTACAAAAGCATATAAAACAAATAACTTTAAAAACAAATAAAGTAAAGCGAATAAAGTTGTACATAATAATTGCAAAATGACAAAAGAAAAGATAAACTTTGAAAAAGAAAAAATTGGGACGAATCTTTCACCACGTGCTTCCAACTGTCCTTGTCCTTTCATCTTTAATAAAGTAGCTTTATTAAAGAGATATGTCAGTCTTTCATTATTGCTTCTGTTTGATACTTCAAGGTTGCTAAAGAGGCAAGGATACACCGGAGAGCTTACCAACGGATTCACTACGCAAACCCTGCGACTTACTATAGGGAACACAACTCCTAAAGATCCGCAGCAGGTCCTCGTCTTCAACCTTTGATATCCTCAAGCAATAGTCTTTCACTGAAGCAAAGAGCAACTCCAAAGAGGCTGATCACGCTAACTTGTTTCCGAGTAGCAACTCTGAAGAGACTTATTACGCCATATGCTCTGTTGATGCGCTGGCACAAGACTGGAAGTGGATGATGATTTTACTATGTACGATACAGAATCCAGAACTATTCAAGGGATTCTGTACACTTAACACTATACATACTATTAATTTGCAGACTCAAAAACTATACAGAGAAAAGATTTTCTTCTTAAAGAACAAAATATTAAAAATATAAAACTAAAAGATTATACAGACTCAAAAATGTGTAATCAAGTTCTAAAATCTTGACTACAAAAACTAAGAAGAATGTATAGAAAAAGATGAAAAACATATAGAAAAGAAATAAAACATGTACAAGAGGGGTGTCGAATGTACAGGGAGATTAAAAATTATACCTTTTTTTTTTTTACTAGACTCACGGAGGCTGTGAATCTAGAAAAGGATCATCTAGATCATATTGAGTCTCTTCCTCGTCGGACGGTAGGCTGCCATGGGAGGAAGATGAAGCTATGCTTCTAGCAGAATTGAGAACTCTCTGGAATTCATCGTCAGAGGTTGTTTGAGTGAGTCTCGATATAATCTGAGACCGAGTATTTAGAAATTCTGAATTTTGTTGACCTTGTTTAAGATGTTCACCATTTTCGGCAAACCATTCTTTAACCTCTTTGAGACTGATGTGGGAGGTATCAAACTTTTCCCACCATTTGATTTTAATGACTTTATACAGTCTTTTGAGTCCTTCTCTTTCTTCTAGCTGGAAGTTTCAACAAAGAATCCAGGAAATTTTGAAATTGAGACAAAATCGAAACAGAGTGGGGAACTCATTTCTCTGAATGTTTTGAACAAAGAAATGGTATGACTCTTGAATCGAAGTTGGGAAAATATCCTCCATCAAACCGAAGGTATTCCACCAATTGATAAACCAGTATGGGAATTCCATACGGTGTGCTCTTTGGCAAAATTGAATGAACCAAGAGTGGTCATATCTGATATACCACATGACGTTATACCATGCTCTGATGTAGTCACGGTATACGTAGGTTTGTGGCTTGAACGGTTTTGAGAACGCTCTTGGCATGAAGATACTCTGAGTCCAATGAGATAGAGTCAGGACTTTGAAATTTTGAATTTTGAGAAGGCGATCCTTCTAGGATCATCACGGTATGGGATATGTGTTATCTCGATCGATCTTGTATCTACGAGAATGAATTCGTAGAATTTTCTGGTTTTCTCAATTTCTTCTGGCATGAATAGGAAGTCTTGAGGAAACATGTGTTTGATAACTTCCACAATGGAGTTACCATCAAACTCTGGTTCTACCAGGGGCTCAGAAACGTGAACTTGTTTCTGGAAATAGGTTTTTATCTCCGGCTTGGGGATAAACCTAGTTTGAGGGACAACCGCCGTGGAAAAGGTTGTCGGTCTTTGAGACAAAGTTAATCCCTGTTGAGAGGGAGCAACTGAAGGAGTAATAGTTCTTCTAGAACTTTGAGACGTCGGAGTGACAGCTCGTCTTCTTGGACAGGTTAGATTGGTCGATGGCCTTGGAGTTGGAGTTGATGACTCTATGGAATCTCTAATCACAATTCCAGAAGATCTTCTTTCTCTAGATTTGACCACCGGTGTGAAATCAGAGTCTAAAGCATATTGATCTGCTGTCATCGGAGCAGGATTTTGAGAAGTTTAGGCTTTTTCTTTGCCTTGTGAGACAGGTGTCGCCGGGCTCTTGCCCTTTCGACTACTCATCTTCTTTCCGTTCGCCTTTTGGAAGAGAGGAAGAAGAGGGGAGAGAGAGTTTTGGAGTTAGGAACTCCCTTGAGAGATAATCAGCAAGCGGGTTTTGAATGCCTTTTATAGGCATGATTGGTGTTACACGCAAGCGCACGCGATCGAAGTAATATAAAATGGTATCTGAGTACCAAGTATCGAATCCCACAGGGAACGGAGTAACAAAAATGTTGTAAAGCAAAGTGTAAGGAAAATTGCAACTTTGCAAACTAAAAATGCAAAAATAGTGTTGGGATGGTGTGTTAGTAAAAGAAAAATTGCATAATCTAATTGTAAAATCTAGAAATGACAATAATCGAAATAAGAAAAATTGCAGAATTGAATTGCAGAATCTAGAATTGGCAATAATTGATATCAAACTAGATAAGCTTAATAAACGAAATTTGTAAAAGAAATTTTGATAAAAATGGGGCTCAAGAGTGTCATTGCCCTAAGTTGTAATTGCATGCCAAAATTACAATTCCAACCTACTTCACACTCAATTGTAAACCAAAATTGCATCTCCTATTCACCTTGAATTTAGGGTTTTAGGAGGCTAAGTGAGTGACTTATATGTCTATAGTCCCTCTATCTTAGATTATTTGGTTCAACAATTTTATGGGTTTTGGAGTCCTTAATCCCTATGTCTAGGGTAAGGAATGGCTTATGTCTAAGCTCTTTTCCTCCATCACTTGTGTGAATTCCGCTTATCACTAACCCCATCAGTATTAGATCTAAGCTTGAGTTGATACCCTAGTTGATCAATCTAGGATTTCAACGGAAATTAGATCAACACAAGCAAACAATTGAGATGTAGGCTTGGTTTTCTTTGGAATTTAGGCTACAATTACTTCTTAGGGAATTCACATTCTTGAACCCCCTAAGAAGTTTTAGCTCATATTAAAAATAAAAATATTACAACTAATTGAAGAAAAAATTCATATTGGAAAATTAAATAAATTGCTAATGAAAAGTGGAAATGATGGAATTAATGTAAAATTTCTGTCCTAAACAACTTGCTTATTGGAACAATTAAGACAAAAGTTTTTTTTTTTTTTATGCAAATCTGGGCAAGTGATAAACAAGAACTTCAAGAATATTTGCAATGGGTATTAAAAACAGAGAATCAATAGCTTCAAATAATTCTACTTTCTTCTCCCTTTAATTCCCATAGAAATAATAATATGCACATAAAAACTTAGCAGTAACCAACTTAGCTAAAAACAGAGAATAAGATGATGAATGTTCTATGGCTCCTCACTCCATACAATCGACTAAATCGTCTCACTATTCCTAGGAGAAGATTAATCTTAACAATTCAAGCTTGATTGGAATTGGATTAGAAAATCGAGAGGGAGCAAACTGGAACTTTCAGCAGAATTAGAAAAAAAAATGCAGAAAGCAGAGTTTCTTGCAAGAAAACCCACGAATCACGATTGAATTAAAACTTAAACTTAATACAAGAAGAATTCAAATGAAGAACAACAATTCTACTGCAAATACTCTCCATAAGACAAGTAGAAATTGAAGAAAAAAAAATGAAACTAAAATTGAAATTTTCTGCCAAAAACAGAAAAATAAAAACTGCAGTAAAAACAGAGGATTGACGTTGAAACCCATGAAATTGACTTCTCAAATCGCCTTCAAATCCCCGTCTCTTAGCTCCTCCTCTTCTTCTCCATCTATAGGCCTTCATTAGGGTTGAGGATTGCCCAAATTTCGTGCTCAAATCCCTTAATTTGTGCGTTCTAAATGGGTTTTTCTTCTTTTTTTATCTTGCCCCAGAATTTTTGAAGATTCCTTGCCATTCCATGCTGCCCAAAATTGCAAGCCCAAAATTACAAAATCAGATTCTGCAATTTGATTTTCCAATTTCCATGATTTCTGCAAACAAGATCAATTTACTTAGAATTCTATTCCAAATGCTATCACATTCATTTCTTCCTTAAATTTAAGCAATCTTCCACTATTTTCAATTGGTCTTAGGACAAAACAAGAATATTTTAATAATTTGGGAATTAAATAAGCCTTAATTCTAAGGCTTATCACACCCCCAAACTTAAGATATTGCTTGTCCTCAAGCAATTAGAAAACAAATAGTAACATACACAAGCAAACACTTCACAAAATGATTTCAAATGGTATTTTTTTGAAAAGGAAAATATTGTTCATGAGAGGTCTCAAACTTTTAACACTTTACACAATTCCAAGATTTTCTCACATAAAAGTTTTACTTTTCTTTTTTAAAATAAAACATTCTTATGCAAACCCACATATTATGCTTATCCTACCTAAGTCATAATCATATAGTCTAGGGTGGTCTTCTTTGTTCAACAAGCTAAGTTCACTCACATTACAAACATTTTTCTTTCTCCCCCAAACTTATGTAAAGCTGCTGCTAGGCCTCATTTTCTTTTTCCTTTGAAATGCTTTTTTTTTATGAGAGTCTTACTGTCACTTGTACCTTAGTTCCAACTTATTAACACTTTGTGGTGAAAGTAGTTGACTACGAGCACAAATCACTACTAAGACCGTTTTCACATACTCACTTCCTAAGTTAACTTTTCATGCAGAGGAAATCATGGCTGTCATGACTGCTTCTGGTTACTCAGTTAACTCTAGAAGGAGGAGTATCTTTTTTTTTTTTTTTTTTGAAATTCCTAGCAGCTGTTACAACGACATACTATTACAACAACATACTGGTACAACAACATAATACTACAATGACATACTGTTACAACAACATAATATTACAACAACATACTAGTATAACGACATAACGGTAGTATTACAAAACTCACCCCCCCAAACTTAAGTGGGTCAATGTCCCCATTGACTAAGACTTAGAAGAACAGGGGTTGGGGTACATAGTTGGGTCACTTAACAAGTTAAGCATCTAAGCTAAACTCTCCTAAGTCCATTAGATGGGCTAAACACAAGGGAAGTTTGGGTTCGAATGTTTTATGGAGAAAAAGAATTTATCAAGTGTTATATCTTGAAAACTAGAAGTTGTGTGTGAAAGCAATTAAAAATTGAGAAAACTCTAGGTATCATCATTAAAAGCTTTTTTAACAAAACACCAAAGAAAACAATTTGTAAACTTGTTTTGACATGATTTTTATGGCATGCTTGTGCGAGGAGTAAATTTTTTTTTTTCATGAAAGCAAATAATCTAAATAAGCATAAAAGAACTTAACTAAACCTAAAACTAAAAACATAACAATTAGCAAAGCTGAAAAGATAGGTTAAAGAGAGACTCCCCTATGCAGAGAAAAATGTGTTGTTGTTGCAATTACTGTCCTCGGGGTTGTTGGAAGTCTTGCAAAGAATTCTCCCGCTCTTTCTTCTTATATTTTCCTACAAAATAAGAGTAGAGCATCAAAAAGTTCACACAGTTTATCTCAATGCAAAGTTATTTTTTGGAAATTCCAATTTTTGAACTCAAAGTTGATTCATCAAACTCCTAGGTGAATCCCCAGGTAGAGGTGTTCCCTTAGCGGTCAACTTAAGTACCTCAACCTCGACAGGATTCTTCCTTAGAAGGAGTTTTTCTGAATTGACTTCTTCATTCAGATTGGAATTTCAAAAGTTGAAAGTTTCTCTCTTTTTTTTTTTTTTTTACTCAAAATTGATCAGGGAGATCGATCCTTCATTCCTCCTTCAGTTTTCTCCCTAATAAAGCTTGACTTTTTAACCATTGGCCTTGACATTGCTGCCTTGTCCATCTTGTAAATCCACAACTCCATGTCGAATCATCACAGGTCTTGTTCAGTTTTGTATTGAAGAGCTTCCATTGGTAGTTGAACAATAGCGCTGGTTGTACTTCCATCAAGTTTCAGATTTCCTGATAGTGCCAATTCATCTTCTCTTTTGCAATCTTCTTTCTCTTTTCGTTGCTCTTGAAACTCAGACAATTGCGAATATTCTTCGATCTTGACCCTTGAACATTCTTCTATTTCCCCGGGTATCTTAATGCATTTAGTACATTGAACTTGATTTCCTGGTCATTTACTCGCATTGTGAGTTCTCCTTTTTCGACATCAATCAGAGTTTTGCCAGTCGCTAAAAATGGTCGCCCTAGGATTATCGGGACGTCTCGATCTGCTTCACAATCCAAGATTATGAAATCGGCTGGGAATACAAACTTGTCGACCCTTACCAGCACATCTTCTATTTTTCCAATGGGGTGTGCAATTGACCTGTTTGCCAATTGATGGGTTACTGTGGTGGGACGAGCCTCGCCTATCCCTAATCTCCTGAAAACTGATAAAGGCATCAAATTGATGCTGGACCCTAAATCACATAAGGCTTGCCCGACGTTTATCTCTCCGATCATGCATGGTATTGTGAAACTCCCAAGGTCCTTCAACTTGGGTGGTACCTTGCTTTTCAGTAATGCACTACAATTCTCTGTCAACGCCACTATTTCAAATTCTCCTAGTCTCATTTTCTTTGTCAAGATGTCCTTGAGAAATTTAACATAATTTGGCATTTGCTCAAGTGCCTCCACTAACGGAATGTTAATGTGGAATTGCTTGAGAATGTCCAAAAATTTGTTAAAGTGGGTATCTTGGTTTTTCTTTTTGAGTCTTTGAGGAAACGGTGGTGGTGGTCTATAGATTGGTACAGGGTCCTTTGCTTTAAAGGTCTTGTTGTTAGCTTCTACCTTATTGGTGTTCATTTTTCCTTCTTCCGCATTGTCTTTGGCCTTCCTTTTCTCTTTCTCTGCAATTTCCTTCTCCTCTTCTGCAGTGTTACTGGGTATTACTTCTTCCACTTCTTGTGGCATCTTTGGTCCTTCATAGTTGAGCCAGCTGCGTAAAGTGATTGCTTTGCAGTGTTCTTTCTCTTCTCTTTGAGGATTCTCCGTTGTGCTCGGTAATGTCCCTTGAGGTCGGTATTTCAACTCATTTGCCAACTGCCCCACCTGCATTTCTAAACTTCGTAGTGAAGCTGCCTGACTTTGGATAATGACATCATTCTTAGCCATGTTTGCTTCATTTTTGGCCATGTATTCTCTCATCAAGGCTTCTAATGATGAATTGTGTATTGCAGGTTGAGCTTGCTGTTGTGCTACATTCTTTGGTACATAAGTTTGCTGCAGTGAATTGCTAAATCCTTGCGGTCCTCCTGGCTTTCCATATGAATTGGCATTAGATGTGCTTGCACCTTATCCTCCCCATGAGAAATTGGGACGTTGCCTCCATCCAGGGTTGTATGTATTGGAATAAGGGTTTACCCTGGATTTTCCTACATGACAGACAGAAGTCGGATTGTAAAGGCAATTTTTAGCAATATGATTGTCATTGCAATAAATACAAGGTGGAGTAGCAATTTGATTAATGGAAGCTATTGGGGCCTGGTTCCCCAAAGTTAAGAATTTTAAGGTGTTGTTTATTGCCGAAATTTGTGCACTCAAAACTGCAATTGCATCCACTTCGTGCATTCCTGCAACATTTCGGATGTTGCTTGGCTCTTTTTCTCCCCATTGGCTATTGTTGGATACCACGGCATCCAAAATTTCATTTGCCTCGTTCACTGTTTTCTTGAGTAGAGATCCGTTGGCAGATGCATTGACTAGAGTCTTCGAAGCTTGTGTCAGACCATTGTAGAAGTGCTCGATCAACAGGCACGCTGGCAATCCATGGTGTGGACATTTCCTCACTAGCTTCTTAAAACGCTCCCATGCAGCATCTACTCCTTCATTTATTCCTTGCCTGAAGGTGATGATTTCCCCTCTAATTTGTGCATTCTTTGTCGGTGGGAAATACTTCAGAAGGAACTTTTCTGCAAGTTCGTCCTAGGTTGTGATCGAGTCTGGGGGAAATGAGTCAAGCCATGCCTTCGCATTTCCCTGTAAAGAAAAAAGGAACAATTTTAGCCTCAAGGTGTCATTAGAAACTCCCGTTAATTTAAATGAATTGCAGATTCTCATAAACGTCTTTATGTGCTTGTGTGGATCTTCATTCGACAATCCAGCAAATTGTCCTATCGTATTCAACATTTGGAACATCACGGGCTTCAGCTCAAAATGATTTGCTTCTATGATTGGTTCTGCAATCCCGGTGTTCAAATTTTGGAATGTAGCAGCTGCATAATCCCTGATGGCCCTATTCCTTTCTTCTGCAATAAATGTGGGATTTTGTATAAGATTTGCTTGCTACTGAGCATTATTGTTCATTCCATTATTTTGGCCCTCATTGCCAAGTGGATTAACTCGAGGTCCATCTTCCGATCGATCCATGAGTGGTTCCTGCAGACAAGATTCCACAGATTTCTCCCAGGTGTTCAACTCGCGTTGTTCCTATTTCTTCTTCCTTTGCTGCCTACGGCGCCGGTGGAAGGTTCTCTCTATCTCAGGATCTAGCTCAAAGAGATGAGGCTCTTTTCGCATACACTGGATCTACCCTGCAATGTTTGCAAGTGAAATTCTGCCCTCCTGTAATAGAACGAGAAATTGCAACTCTATCTTACAATTTTACTAAAACAAAACTTTTGTTAAAAACTGTCGTTCCCCGGCAACGGTGGCAAAAACTTGATCGGTGTTACACGCAAGCGCGCACGCGATCGAAGTAATATAAAATGGTATCTGAGTACCAAGTATCGATCCCACAGGGAACGGAGTAACAAAAATGTTGTAAAGCAAAGTGTAAGGAAAATTGCAACTTTGAAAACTAAAAATGCAAAAATAGTGTTGGGATGGTGTGTTGGTAAAAGAAAAATTGCAGAATCTAATTGTAAAATCTAGAAATGACAATAATCGAAATAAGAGAATTTGCAAAATTGAATTGCAGAATCTAGAATTGGCAATAATTGAGAGCAAACTAGATAAAAATGGGGCTCAAGAGTGTCATTGCCCTAAGTTGTAATTGCAAGCCAAAATTACAATTCTAACCTACTTCACACTCAATTGTAAACCAAAATTGCATCTCCTATTCAACTTGAATTTAGGGTTTTAGGAGGCTAAGTGAGTGACTTATATGTCTATAGTCCCTCTATCTTAGATTATTTGGTTCAACAATTTTATGGGTTTTGGAGTCCTTAATCCCTATGTCTAGGGTAGAATGGCTTATGTCTAACCCATAAAATTGCATAACTCAATAAGTTCTCATTTTGATTAGATGCACCGATAGTTACACAATTTTAAATCAATAAGTGATGAGCATGTTAGAGAAGATATTTCTTTTATATATATATATATATATATCATATGCTCCTATAATAGGCAATATCAAGAAAGAAATTTTTAAATATTGTGATGAACAAATGTCATATCTTTTTTAAATATTGTGATGAACAAATGTCATATTTTCTAAAGATTGAATAAAACAAATGAGCATTTAATGACAAATCATGAATCTCGACCAATTAGAACAACACCATTCCCTGAAGTGAATAATGTAATACTTAATAATTGTAGTCAAGGTCGATGTCATGATCATAATAGAGGAAGAAACAAATACTCATCTTGGGGTGGTTATCGACCATTTAAATTCAAGAGAACCACACATATACGATAAGAATTAAAAGAAAAGTTTCACATTTTAGATGTGATACATAAAGAGACATTAGTCTTGTACCTGTCGTATATTTAAGTTGTTTTTCAATTTTAAAAGCCTCAATAATGAAAATGGATCAATGTGTGGAAGCAAAATTTGTAAATTTGTATGAATCTCCTGAAGAAATAATTAATCTTTTAGACCCCCTAAATTTGACATATTTAGATGTTACAAATTTCTTTGAATCTCATGAATAGATAGTTAATCTTTTTGACCCCCTAACTATGATACGTTTATATGTTTGAATCTCTTAGAGAGATAATTAATCTTTTTGGCCCTCTGAATATGATATATCTAGATGTTACAAATTTTTTAATCTCTTGAAGAGATGATTAATCTTTTTGACCCGCTCAAATATGATATATTTGGATGCTCAAATTCTTTTGAATCTCCTGAAGAGAATATGAATCATAAAGATTTGTGTTTGGCACATAAGTGTAACTACACACACTATATTTAAAAGTAGAAAATATTTATTTTTCAAAAAATTAACAATGCTGGAAGCAAAAATCAGTCATGTAGACTTGATAGAATATTTTAGAAAAATAAATATTATTTTGTCTAAAGGAGAAAAATTTACAATTGATATGCTTTTAAAGATATATTTGGTAATGGTTATCATATAGAGACTAATAGTAAGAATAATATAGAATATCTATCTGCTATTTGATATGAAAATCGTATATTAGAAAATCTGTCTGCTTTGCTTCTAGATTGTATAACATATATATTTGTGTAACTGAAATATATGTAACAATGAACCAAAAATCTATTAATCTAAATATAATTACTATTTGACATGATGAGTTATTTTGGGTCAATAGTGATGAGAATAATTATTGAAAAATTCACATGGACATCTATTAAAGAACCAGAAGATTCATCAATCTAATAAATTATCATGTGTTGCTTGCTCTGAAAGGAAATTGATTATTAGACCGTCACCAGCTAATATTGGGATTGAATCCCCTTGTATTTAAACGAATTCATAATAATATATCTAAATTTATTAATTCACCAAGTGGACTATTTAGATATTTTATGGTCTTAGTTGAAACATATTGTAGATGGTCACATGTAGGCTTATTATCAAGTTGAAACTTTGCATTTGCAAGATTATTTGCTCAAAAAACTAAGTTAAGAGCACAATTTTTTTTTATCATGAAATTAAGAATTTTGTCTTGATATAATGCTGGTGAATTACATCCATGCAGTTTAATGATTATTGGCATAAGTGCCTTAAACATCCTATAGTTTATGTTCATACACAAAATGATTTAACAAAATTATTTATGAGAGCAAAGCTTCTAATATCTGTATAAGATCATATTATTTTTTATGCATCGTTTAACCTAGCAGCTTATTACAATTAGCTTATGGCCAAAAGCCAAATATATTCCATTTGCAAATTTTAAATGTGTAATAAATGTTCAAATTGCTCCACCACATCATACTAAGGTGAGATCTCAAAGGAGGTTAGAAATATATGTTGAATTTGATTCCCTATCAGTTATTAGATACCCCTGACAAGCTATGTATATTTATTGTACAATTTGCTAATTGTCATTAGTGAGACAGAGTTTTCCAACATTAGGGAAAACAATTAAAAAGTTGGAAAAATGAATTATATATGATACATTTTTATTGACTCATTTAGATCCCCATACAGATTAATGTGAATCGAAAGTTCAAAAACTAATGCATTTGCAAGATATTGTAAATCAAATGTCACACGCATTTACAGATGCTAAGAAAGTGATTAAGTGATCATATATATGAGCTGCAAATGCACCATTTAGAATTAATATCCCAACACATCAAGTTGTCACAACTAATGAGTCTGCGACATACTAGAAGCGTGGAAGACCGATTAGTTCCAAAGATAAAAATTCTCAAAAAATAAGAGTAGTAAATAATCGAAATAGCTCAATTGAGAATATGGATATTCTAGAAAAAAAACGTTAAATATGACTAGTCATAAGAATATTGAAGAATGTCAAGTACCTGAGGATAATAATGAGATCTCAATAAATTATGTCATGACAAGAAAAAGATGGAACTAAGTTGATGCATTTGTTGACAACATTCTTGTTTCTCTTAATATTATTTCTAAAAATGAGGATTCTAATCCACAATTATTTTGAAAAATGTCGACATAGAAAATATTAGTTTAATTGGTAAGAAACAATCTAAATAAAATTAAACTCATTTTCAAAATGTAAAATTTTTGGACCAGAAGTCCAAACACTAGAAGATGTCAAACATGTGGGATACAAATGGATATTTGTAAGGAAAAGAAATGAAAAGAATGAAGTCACAAGATATAGAGCGAAACTTATTACACAAGGATTCTTCCAAAGACCCGATATTGATTATGAGGAGACATATTTTCCTATGGTGGATGTAATAAATCGAGATATCTAATTGGCTTGACTGTGTATGAAAAGCTTGACATGCATCTTACAAATGTAATCACAACATATTTATATGGATCTCTTGATAATGATATTTGTAACGACCGGCTTATTCACGGGCGTTAATTTTGAATTTTGGAATTAAGTTGGAATAATTCTCATTTAAGTATTTTGATTTTTGGGATTAATTTGGAATTTAGAATGATGGAAGGGGCATATTTGGAATTGAAGAAGTTGGTTGAGGGCATTTATGGTTTTTGGTTTATTTGAATTAAAAAAAAAAAAGAAAAAAGAAAAGACGTCTTTCCCTTATCTTCTTCTTCTTTTTCTTTTTCCTTATTCTCTTATCCCTCTCTTACTCGAAAAACCCACCCATTTTTTTCGAATTCTCTCTATCTCTGGCTTTCTCTCCCTCACCAACACACACACACACACACACACACACACACTCTATCTCTATCTCTATCTATATATCTATCTATCTCTTTTCCGTCGCAAGCAGTCGTCGTTGCTTGCAGATTACGCGAAGTCTGATCTTCTACTACAGTGGTTGTCACATCCGCCGACACTTAAACGGTTGTCGTGGCTTCACTATTCGCTAACGGTTCTTGCACTGTCTGTCGAGCATAGATCCGCGCCAACCCCGATCTCAGCTGCTCGAAATCACAAGCGCCACACCATGCTCGATCCTTCACAGTCAACAGCCGTCCTCCCTCTCTCCTTCTCGATTTGTATAGACAGTAGTGGGGTTGCATTTGGGGTCTGATTTCCGACAAGATTGACCTTGTACAGCCACAAACAACTCATTTTCTGTTTGGGTAAGTTGTTCGATGTTGACTCTAAGATGTTTTCAGATTTATAAATTAGATTGAGGTGTTGTGTTAGCTTTGGAGATTAACCCATAGAGTTTTAAACTTGATTTTAGATTACCCATAGCATTTGAGTTTTGGATTTGTGAAATCAAACTATTCGGAGTCAATTTCAATGGCGATTCGAGTTTGAAATCTAAAGCGAGATCGTGGGTAAGTGTTGGCATGAGTTTGAGGTGGATTTTGGTTGTTAAAGTTGGTTTAGTTGTTAATTTGGTGATTTAGAGTTGACCTATTAACTGTCAGACTAAATTTCAGGATTTTCCATTACGATTGAAGATCGTCTTGGGTGAAATTAGATCCTTGGGCTGCTGTCCAACACTGATTTGAGGTAAGTTTTATGTGGGTATCGAATTTTCCAACACAATTAAGGCTAAATGTGAGTTGGGTTTTAGTTAGCCATATTTTAGGACCTTTTCGTGGAGTTTAGGAGCTATTTTGGTGTTTTAAAATTTACCCATAACACGTTAGACTTTGTTCAAGGTTACCCATTATGTTAGGAGGCTAGGTTGTCGAGTTTGGACTAATTCGACATCAATTCAGCAAGTAAATGTGTTGTTTGGGTAAGTTTACTTGGGTAATTTTTGTCTCAACCTAGTTGAACTCATAGTCTGATTGTAGGATGGTTTGTTTATTATTTTTTTCAAGACTTTGTTTGGCGTTTCAAGATCACGTATTCAATTTATGGGCTACCTTGAATCTTGGAGTAAATTGGTAAGTAGTCATTTGGATTCCCCTTTAAGTTCCTATTTGATTTAGATGTATGTTTGATAATTTGTAAATTGTGAAAACATGCTTGAAAACTATGTTTATGAAGTATGTAATGGTTAGTGGATCTGTTCGGAAGTAGTCTTTGTTGGAATTTATGCCCTAAAGCCTCGTAATTAATAAATTATTTAATAATGAATAATAATTTTGATTATTTTATTTGCAATATAATATTATCCATTATATGAAAAATCCAAGGTTATTAGTGTAATCTTGAACAGTATGTGGTTGACATACGAGAGGATCATGTTCAAGAAATAACCTAAAGGGTCATAGTATATGGATAAGGTTGGGTGCCTTATCCTGGTAACACTATTGATACGGCCCACTTTGTAATAGTTACAAATGATTTGATCCAAATCATTCATGTGGAGACATGTGAGTGGAGGTATCTTATACAATGAGTTTGTATAAGACTGGACCACAAAATATTTAATCTCTCTTTATAAATCCGTTAATTGAGAAGATTAATATTTCATCAGGATGATCATACGCGACTCAATCTTAATCCTGAGTGAGTTATGAACTCCTGCATGTGAGGGCTTGTCCGTTGATTTGCATGGGTGAGAGTGGCTTTTGTAGCCGATTCAATATGCCTACCATTTTGGGGACTTGACCAAATAGGGAGCTGAGAACATAATCTCACAAGATGGAATTCACTACTTCCCATATAGGGTAAATAGATGAGTAGTTCCCTTAAGTGCTGATTTCGGGACTTGAAAAATGGGGCCCCACCCTCTCATTGGCCCGAGAGGGACTTAGTTTATAATTAGATTATAAACATATTGTTCATTAGAGGATCAGTGGTACTTAAGGTGCAAGATGTAATTATTGGGGTAAAACAGACTTTTGACCCAGCTGTAATTACGAACAACTCGTGAAGGATCGATTTGCATGTAATGATTATATCTATGGACACAACTTGTCCTACAGTGCATAAGAGTGCAACTCTAGGTCTATAGTGGAGTGATCTATAGTTAATGAATGAAAATTAATTAATTAATTTTGTATCATTGGAGCTTATAATCTGTAGGTCCATAAGGTCCTCTTGCTAGCTCATAGTAACACTAAAAGATCAATTTAGTTGAAAGAAAAATTTGAAATGTTCAAATTAATATTTAATTTGAAGTGTTCAAATTAATATTTAATATATTAGATATATTAAATATAAAATAGGAAAATATATTTATTGTATTTGATACATTAAATATTAAAAATTGAAATGTTCAAATTTAATATTTAATTTGAAGTGTTCAAATTAATATTTAATATATTAGATATATTAAATATAAAAGAGGAAAATATATTTATTGTATTTGATACATTAAATATTAAAATAATTAATGTATATTTGATATATTAAATAAAAGATATTTATAGAATTTGAATAAGATTCAAATAAATAAATATCGTAAGAGATTTGAATAAGATTCAAATAAATACAAGATATATTTTAATATATTAGATATTAAAATATAATATTTTAATTATGGCAAAGATTTTCCTTTAGTGACTATAAATAGGACCCTTGGGTTGAGCCATTCTTCACAACACACATCTCCTCAATAGAGAGAATTAGAGAATTCTCTCTAGACCTCTTCCTCTCCAATCCCTTGGGGGTTTTCTTTCAAGAGGCTCCCACAAGCCTTGGTCATGTGTTCGAGTCATAGCCATGAAGACTTTGTGGAAAAGATAAAGATCCGCCAGAATATTCTCCATAATATTATTTTCAAGGTATTTATTGCTGAACCCTTATATTTTAGTTTAATTCTAAATAAATCAAAGACAATTCCTATGTTTCCGCTGTGGGTTTAATTCAATTATTCCTTTCAGTCTTGAGCTAAAACGGCCTAAGTTGTGGCTATAATGGAAATATGGGATTAAAGTTTCGAGTTTATCATAATTAGCATCTTTAAGAGTTTGCTAAAGTCGTGATTGATTGAGTATGGTGTATGTTTAAGCGATCGTGGATGTAATTCTTTTAAGTGTAACGTAAGCGTGTAGCCATGTTGGTCACTGGATGAGTGTAGACCTTGGATCCAGTTGGTATTAGAGCATGTTAGCTTCCCTAGTGGGGTTGCTGCTTGATCAGGGGTTCTCTAGTTGTGACCATGCATAGGTGGACACTCGAAGCAATTGCTCTTACCCTAACAAGTCCTCGTTGGAGGTTGTCCCGTGTAGAGAGTGTCGGGAGTAAAACATGTTACTGAGGGACCGTTGGATGAGTGTAGACCTAGGAACTTGTCAACCTAGTTGGGTGATTTTGCAATAGTCGTGATTGCTAGTATGGTATTCAAGGGGTCTTGGTCGTATGTATGTTTTTTGGAATTAACTTGTTAGAGCTCGGTTATTGAAAGGAGCCTTGGAATGCATGTGTCACTCTATTGTAGTTTCTCGATAAGCGTGAATGTAAAGGAAAGTTGACTTAAACTAAATGGTTGGACTGTTTGTGTTGTGTGGTTTGTGGAAGATCCCATAGCGGCTGTGGAACCCTGAACGCTTGAATATGAACGAGACTTAGATGAAGTGGGATTCATTGAACCTATACTTAAGCCATGTCCACCTAATCTTTTTGATGTTGAATTCGCAACTATGGTTGTGTTGGTGAACTCTGGTTCAGGAAGTGGGTGTGGTTTTGACACGATGAGTGGTAATGGGAGCTTGTCACCCATTTGGGGGGCTTTAAAGTGGTTGGATTTTGGATCAGTTCATCAATTAGGGGCTTTGGAGTGACTCACCGATCTGGTCATCTAGTAGGGAGTTGGACCTTAAGCTCTGGGCGAAGGCCAAAAGTTCATTGCTTCTCGAGTAGTTTTGGCATGGTGAGTTACCATAGGAGTTTTCAGGAGTGTTGCGAATGCGCAAAAGCCTAGTAGACCAGAGTCATCTCCCCTTTCCTTTTTACCTTTTCTCCCATGCGAGCATGTATTTCCTAGGATGTTATGTGATATGATGAACGTAAGGGTTGTTTTCCCTTACTGCGTGTGTGCTAGCTTAGGGGACGATTCCCCCATTGTGATGAGAGTGAGGGTTGCTTTCCTTCACCGTGAATGCTAGCTTAGAGGTCGATCCCCCATTGTGATGAGCGTGAGGGTTGCTTTCCTTCACTATGTGTGCTAGCTTAGGGGGCCATTCTCCCATTGTGATGATCATGTGAGTTACGTTCCTATATCGTGTGTGCTAGCTTAGGGGGTGATCGGGTGAACCTTGGTTAAAGAAAAGTAAGTAAATACGTTCAACCCCAATGCAAGCGCACACTGCCGATGCAAGTATTAAAACAGAAGTATTCTTGAGTATCGATCCCACAGGGAACAGTGTAACAAAAATTATTACTAAGCAAAATGTAAGAAAATTGCAAAAACAAGGTTGGGTTTGGTGTGTTTGTTAAAAATAAAATAATTGCATAATCTAATTGCAAGTTAAAGTGACAAAGATTGCATAACTGAATTGCATAATCGAAAATTGCAAGTTAAAGTGACAAAGATTGCAGAATCGAAAATTGCAAGATTTAATAGCAAACTAAACAAACTTGGTAAAAGAAATTAGAATTGAAAAAGAAATTCTTTAGAGAAAGGAATGGCTCAAGAATATCATTGCCCTAAGTTGTAATTGCAAAACAAAAATTGCAAATCCAACCTACTCTACACACAATTGTAAACTAAAATTGCTACTCCTATTCACCTTGTAATTAGGTTTTTGGAGGCTAAGTGAGTGACTTATATGTCTATAGTCCCTCTATCTTAGATAATTTGGCTTAACAATTTTATGGATTTTGGAGTCTTTAATCCCTATGTCTAGGGTAAAGAATTGGCTCCATCACTTATGGAAAATCCGTCTATCACTAACCACATCGGTATTAGATCTAATCTTGAATTGCTACCCTAGTTGATCAATCTAGGATCTCAATGGAATTTTATTCAACACAAGGGAACAATTGAAATGTAGGCTCGATTTTCATTGTAATTTAGGCTACAATTACTTCTTAGGGAATTCACATCCTTGAACCCCCTAAGAATTTTAACTCATATTTAACTCAGAAAATTCAAAACAATTTCTAGAAACAAAATCCATATTGGAAAAGAAATTACTTAAGGTTAAGTCTTATTGCAACTAAAACCAAAGTAAATTGAAAATTGGAATTTAGTTTTAAAAGCAAGTACTGTAATAGACAATGAAGATTTTCATCCCATCATACCCATGAGCAATGGAAGAGAATCTTCAAAGAAATAAGCTCAAATTAACTTCTGGAAAAATTCAGAAAATTTCTTTCAATTGCTTTAATAACCTCAACTCAATTCCAATGCTTAATACAGTAGGCAAGGAACAAAAAGCATGAAAAATTACAACCCAAATGAACTAAAACATAAATAAAATTTACCTAAACTAAGAACCAACCAGAATATAGAAAACTTGAACAAAAACTCATTTTTCTTCTTTAGATTTCAATCGATTCAACTCCTTTAACTATTTCTAGGAAGAGATTGAATGTTAACAATCCAAGTTTTCACTTGAATCGGATTTGAATTTTTGGAAGAAAAACGGACAAAAACAGTGCAGTAACCTTACAGTAACCAGAGAAGAAAAATTGGAAAAAAATAGAGGAAGAAAAACTAGAAAAAACAGAGGAAATAAAACTAGAAAAAACAGAGGAAATTTTGGAAGAAAACCCACGAAAATTCTACTGAAATTCGACCTAAAAAACCACTCATTCTTCACCCATCTTCTCTCCTTTTGTAGGCCTTCATTAGGGTTGAATAATGCTCAAAATTTGTGCTCAAAGTCCTCCAAATCATGCAGTAATTGCAGATTCCGTATATCGGTCAACTACAGATCTTTTTTATTTTTTTTATTTTTTCTGCTACTTTTGGAATTGTAACTTCATCTTGTAATTTTGGTTCTACAATTTCCACAGTTTAGAATTTTTTTTTTCTGCTGCTCCATAATTGCAACTTCATCTTGCAATTTCGGTTATGCAATTTCCACAATTCATGCACACAAGTTTAGTTTTTAAGATTCTCACCCTAATTGCCTTCATTCTTCTTTCTTCCTTAATTTTAAGAATCTTTGAACTATTTTCCAATGATTTTAAGAAAAAACAAGCATATTTTAAGTAATTGGGAGTTAAATAAGCCTTAATACTAAGACATATCAGGGGGCGATTCCCCCATTGTGATGAGCGTGAAGGTTCCTTTCCTTCACCGTGTGTGCTATCTTAGAAGGCGATTCCCCCATTGTGATGAGCGTGAGAGTTGCTTTCCTTCACTGCGTTGGACCTAAGATACATGACTCGCAGGTGTAGTGATAACTCTTAAAATAAGAGTTATAGGATATCATTTTTGGATTGAATTGTCATATTTTATCTCAAATTATCTTATAAATACCCTAGCTTTCATTTATTTTGCTCTAAGTTTAACTTTGATGTTGTAAAATTCTTATTAGAGCAAGATTATCATAATTAACGAGTTTTATGTGATTTATTTAGGGTTTAATTTAAGAAGGACTTTGAAGATTTTGAGCAACAGTTTTATAACAGTTTGCTGGAGCAAACCTTGCAATTCGGGCCAATACAACTTTCGCACGTGAGAAGATTAATTCATTAAATGAGTTGGCAAATGTCAGATGACTCAGCCTATTTTAGCCAATGGGAGCTTGCCACGTCACTGGTCATGTCTAATCAGCCCTTATTTGCACAAACTATGAGGTATTTAGGTTGGGCAGCCGTTTTACAAAAGAAGAGGAGAGAAGAGAGGCTGGGAAATCGGGAGAAAACAGAGAGAAACGGAGAGGAAGCTGTCTGAAGGAAGAAGCTGCAGAAATATTTCCAAAAACGGAAGGATTTTCCGTTGGAGCTGCCGCCGAATGCTGAGTCAACCTTTTTATTGCAACATTTCGACTTCTTCTTCTTCTTCTTTCTAGTTTATACCACTGTTTTAGGATTATGTCTTATTTCCGAATTATCTTCTGTTTTTCTTACATTATGAACTGATCACCTTCAAGGTGAAGATTAGGGGCTGGATGTTTTGATTTATTTTACAGCTTAATACATTCATTTAGCTCAATCTGGTTTTTAAGAGCTTTTACTTTTTAAGCACAATTTCGTTTGGCCAACCATTTTGTGTAGTGTTTCTCTGATTTCTGGGAAGAATAGGAGGAGCTGATTGCTTAAGAACCACATTAGCCCCATGTTAGGGTTAGTAGCTAGCTAAGTAAGGGGATTAGGGATAATCACTTGCCTAATGCACACAAATACAGTGGATTATTTATCGCTGGAGTAATGGGAATGAAACAGCAGATTTCTGGTGATTCGGGAGAATACCAAGTGAGCTGTAGTGGATTGAGAGATTTGATCATGTATTTAAGCTGTAGAATAGATTAAAACGGACAATCACCCCTAATCCGAGCCTTCCATTCAATTCAAAGTACAGTTTAGTTATTCTCTGTTTTCTGCAATTTTTACTCTGCTATCTTTGTTTTATCATTTATTTTGTTCCAGCAAATTCCGCATTATTTTTTTTTGTTTCCGTGATGAATTTAAATGGTTACCAATTGAGTTTACTGAGAATTAATCTGTGGTAAATTAGAGAATTACTAGTCTCTGTGGATACGATAATATACTTATCGCTTGCTACAAAAGTATGTGTACACTTGCGCATAGACATCATAATATTGCATAATTTCACATCACTCTAGCAAGTCATCATGTAGCAAGATGCAATACTAGGATACGGGTGGGCTTTTGATAAAGTGAGTGGGCACGTAGCTAACTGAAGTGAATGTTTGGGCATTTGAGTTTGAGTAAGGGCTTGTGAGTTAGGGCTGAACTCTTCTGCGTATGGTTGTGAACCTTGGACCCTTAAGTGGGCTACTTACTGAGTATGTTTATACTCACTAATGCTACTTTGTTTGTCTTAGCAGATTGTGCACATCCTCGAGGAGGGTGACGAAGATGATGACTTGACGAGGCTATGGAGTCTCCACCAAAGTTTCTTCTTATTGTTAGCTTCTAGTTGTATATCTTAATGCTTATAGTGTGTTGGTCTGTAAATTCTAAATATTCTTTAGTCTCCGTGTATTTGGTTAGATTTTCTTAGATTCTTGTGTCTGATGGTTGAGCTCAACATATCTTGTCGTAGTTTGTTGGATGCTGAGTGTTTTATCTGAGATATATAAGTGTTTTTATTGTTATCAAGTCGTTGTAAAATTTGGTTTTCTGAGAGTTACGCTATCATGCTGCCAAAATTTCGGGCATAAGCGAGGTAACTCAGTTGTGCTTTCTCCTTTATTCTGTTGTGTTGAGTAGGTTCGTTACAATATTTATATGAAAAGTCTTGAAGAATTAAAGATACTATAATCATATAATTCAAATGCTAGATAATTATATTCGATCAAATTACAAATATCTTTATATGGACAAAATAATCTAGATGAATATGACATAATCATCTTAGTGAATATTTGCTATTATAGCTATATATGTTGATGATTTGAATATAATTGAAACTCCTGAAGAGCTTTCAAAGGTAATAGAATATCTTAAGAAAGAAATTAAGATAAAAGATCTCATAAAACAAAATTTTTCCTTGGCTTGCACATTGAGGATTTAGCAGATGGAATTTCATCAATCAATTTATACAGAAAAGATTTTACATAGGCAGAGCATATCCATTGATCATTCTAATGGTAGTTCGTTCACTTGATGTGAAGAAAGATATCTTCCAACCTAAAGAAGATAATGAATAACTTATTGGTCCTGAAATACAATATTTTAGCGAATAGGTGCACTTATGTATCTTTACTAATAATATATGTCCATTGGTTGTGAAGATGAAGATTATTTATCCAACCTATATAAAGTTAGATCTCAAATAGATTATTTAGTACATGTGAAAGAACTGTTATAGTATGATAGTTTGTGAAGCAAATGGCACATCACTATTCAACAAATTTCTTCAAAAGTTGGTTGACTTATTTATGAAGGCGTTGTCTACTGCAACATTTAAGAAGTTGGTGCACAACATTGGAATGCGACAACTCAGATATCTCAAGTGATGTTTTCATGAGGGGATAGTAAATGTACTACACTCTTTCTCTCTTGACTATGGTTTTATCCCACTGGGTTTTTCTAGCAAGATTTTTAATGAGACAGTTGTTAAAATATATGAATAATGTATTCTTTTTTCTTCACTAGGATTTTTTTCCCTTAGATTTTTTTCTAATAAGGTTTTAACAAGGCATATGTTCTATATACAATGAGCATCTAAAGAGGAGTATTATGAATATTCTAAATTGCCAAAGTAAGCTTAGCTCAGCGGTGATTGACATGTACCATCGACCAAGAGGTTAAAGGTTCGAATCCTCCATCTCCAAATGCTGTTGAACTAAAAAAAAATGGATATTCTAAATTACATTTAAATATTCTAATTAGATGCTTATCATCCCTCTCATTATCTTTCCTAAGTTCCTTTTGAATTGGGATTTGAAAGATGATTTTCCTTTTCTTAAGAATTGTGTAGATTTTATAAAACCTAAAATAGTGGTGGTGGAACATTTAAAAGATACATATAGACAATTTAATAGATAATACATTTGCTCTCTACTTTCTCTCCCTTCTCTCTCTAATTGTGTCCTTTTTCTCCGGTTTTATAACACTTCTAAATTACAACTAATTTCAAACTCTTGTTTTTGTCCAAACGAAGGTTTACAATTATTTTACGAACAAAATTTAAAGCACTAATCTTTTTCTCCGGTGGATTAGTTGGAATAGGGACGGAGAAACTTTTTCATAATTTAGCGGTTGAAAAGAATGATGCAGGTTCAGCCAAATTGATAATTGTCAAGCCTCGATTCCAATTCATCTTTACGACTCTGGCCAGATAAATCGATCATCAATATCGGCTCGCCAATACCGCCGCTCGGCGAACTGAAGGCTCATAGCATTGAAATAATTCCTCTAAGAGAGACTGTTCTGATTTTAGTGTTAAGAACAGGAAAGGGAAAAAGAGAAAACACAGACATCTGGGTTTTATCTTCTTCTTTTAAGCGTCAATGTCACTCCTCAACCAACTCTTTAACAGAGGCGTCTTTGCCGGAAAATGGTCAGCTTCCGATTCTTCTAATTCTAAATCCTCTCACTATTTCATTAACTATGGTTGAATTTTGGTTCGGATCTCAGCATTACTTTGAATTCATCTGGAATTGTTATCTTTCCGTGGATTTGTTGTTCGTCGGAGATCTTTTTGTTTCGTTAACGTACATGCCCCAATACCCACGAACGAAATTTGTCTTGTGATCTTCATTCAGCTCAAATTTTCGTTCGCCTAAACTTTGACAAATTAATATATAGTACTGTTTTCTAGTTTTGTAAAATTTCGGCAGCTGAATTTTGATTCGTGGTCTTTTTCTTTACCATCTTTCAATTAGACTGGGTTTTTCTCGTTTGACAAAATTTCATGTCAAAATCTCTAATCAAACAACCTGTTTGCTACTTTTCGACAAGATTAATGTACTGTTAAGCTGATAGCATCCCTTGCTTTTTTCTGGGAATGATAAGTTTAATATATAATGGGCGTTTTTGTAGCAAAACTTGCTTGAGCTTGGCAATCTCGCGAATCAAGTTGCTGCAGAATAAGAGGGATCTGCAGCTGAAGCATATGCGCAAGGAGATCGCACAATTCTTGCAGACAGGGCAGGAACCAATAGCTCGAATTCGGGTACCCTTCAGAATTTTGATATCAGTAATGTCTATCAGTTTAAATGTTTGTTTTACCATCTTGTAAAATAACATACGTAGTTATCTGTTTGGGCAGGTGGAGCATGTTATACGGGAACAAAACATATGGGCTGCATATGAAATTCTAGAGTTGTTTTGTGAATTTGTTCTCGTTCGTGTCCCGATCATTGAAAGCCAGAGGTAATCTGTAAGGTACCTCCTTACAATATTGTATTAATCAGAAAAGGAAGTGATGAGAACAATACAAAAATCACCAGCCGACTCTAGAGAGTTGGTAGTCTCTCCCTTCTCTGCTATTCTAAGCAAACATTCTCCAAAAACATGAAAAAAAGAAGAAAGCATAATACGAATTATAAAGCCCTCACTCCCACACCCAACTTGGCCCCACAAGATATTCTCTCATCCTTCTTTTCTAACTAACTTCCCCTGGTACTTTTCCCTTATTACCCTTACGATGGTACACATGGGTAATTGGAGGTCTCACATTACTTCCTCGGGTCCAAGAAACCTTGTCCTCAAGGTTGAAATGAGGAAATTGTTGACGTATGTCTGAGATGATCTCCCAAGTGGCCTCATGTGCTGGTAACCCTTTCCAACTAATCAAAGCTTCATCTTTCCCCGTAACCGAATTTTCTCCGTAAGCAAACACTTCTTGCGGTTCAGCCTGCCACTCAAAGTCCTCAGTTAGCATAGGGTTGTCCGTCTGAACCTCATGTTTTGTACCGATAGCAAGTTTCAGTTGGGACACGTGGAAAACTGGGTGAATCTGTCTGGGGGGGTAGTTTCAATCGGTAGGCTACTGTCCCTATTTTTTCTTCAATTTGATATGGGCGAAAATACTTTGGAGAAAGTTTTTCATTCCTTCGTTTTGCCACAAAGGCTTGCCTGTATGGTCGAAGCTTCAAGAAGACCTTATCTCCTATTCAAAGTGAACCTCCCTCCTTTTTTTATCTGCATATCTCTTCATTCGTTCCCGTGCTAGACACAATTGCTCCTTTAGGGCTTCTAATGCTGCATCACGTTTCAATAATTGTTGTTCTAGTGTCTAGTTGGTTGTTCGGGTAGACCCAGGGCCATACGACAATATTGGGGGCATAAACCGCTTGGAAGGGAGTGATGCCAATCGAGATATGGTAAGTTGTATTATACCAATATTCTGCCCAACTCAACCACTTACTCCATTCCTTCGGTCTCTCACCACAGAAACAACGCAAATACGCTTCCACACATTTGTTCACAATTTCTGTTTGACCATCCGACTGGGGGTGGTACGAGGTGCTACGACACAATTTGGTCCCTTGGATTCGAAATAGTTCGCGCCAAAAGTGACTTAAGAGCACCTTGTCTCTATCTGAGACAATTGAGCGTGGGTACCCATGCAATCGAACTATCTCCTGTATGAAACAATCGGCCACTGTTTTTGCTGTGAAAGGGTGCTTAAGTGCTACAAAATGGGCCATTTTACTGAGGCGATCTACTACCACCATAATGACATTCACTCCTGCGGACCGAGGTAAGCCTTCAATAAAGTCCATTGACAAGTCCTCCCAAATTCGCTCCGGAATTTCCAACGGCGTTAACAACCCAGCTGGGGACACTGCAAGGCTCTTGTTTTTTTGACAGATTACACATTCGGCTACATACTTCTTAGTGTCTGCTTTCATTCCCTCCCAATATAATTCCCCAGCCAGACGTTTGTATGTCCACAAAAAACCCGAATGTCCCCCAATAACAGAGTCATGATAAGAATGAAGAATGGCAGGGATCAAAGATGAGGATTTAGATATTACTAACCTCCCTTTATAGTACAGCGTATTCTGAGTCCATGAGAATTTAAGTGTACTATCTTCCTTGTCCTTAACTTGTTCGATTATTTTCTGGAGTTGAGGGTCCCTTGTCACTTCCTCACGGATGGTATCCATGTCTATAATGAAGGGAACACCCATATGGGCCAGGTGAGTTGCATTGGGGCGTCTCGAGAGGGCGTCAGCTGCTCTATTCCCAGACCCAGGCCTGTACTACACTTCAAAATTGTACCCCAGCAGTTTTGCCACCCATTTCTGATACGGTGGCTGTATCTCCCCGTTGATCGAACAAAAATTTGAGTGCCCTCTGGTTGGTTTTCACTATGAATTTCTGCCCAAGTAAATATGGTTGCCAACGTTGAATTGCCAAAACAATGGCCATTAACTCCCTCTCATATATCGATTTCGCTTGAGCTCTGTGGGATAAAGTATGGCTATAGAAAGCAATGGGTCGTTGCCCCTGGTTAAGAACGGCCCCCACTCCTGTGCCGGAGGCATCCGTTTCCACTACAAATGGCCGAGAAAAGTCGGGTAACGCCAACACGGGAAGAGTGACCATTGCTTTCTTTAGCTTTTCGAAGGCTTGGGTGGCTTCCCCAGTCCACTCGAAGGGTCCTTTTTTAAGCAACTGTGTTAGAGGTGCCGCAATTGTCCCATAGTTCTGAACAAACCGGCGGTAATATCCTGTCAACCCCAGGAATGCACTCAAGTCTTTAATCGATTCAGGTCGTGGCCATTCTCACATTGCTTGTCTCTTACTGGCATCGACTTCCACCCCATCTTTGGATACCCAATGGCCCAAATACTCAATCCTGTCTTGTGCAAACTGACATTTCTTCTTGTTAGCATATAGTTGATTCTCACGGGGTATCTCAAAAGCAGTAGTCAGGTGGCGTAAGTGTTCATCATTAGTCTTATTGTAAATAAGGATATCATCAAAAAAGACTAATATAAACTTACGAAGATGTGGCTTGAAGATGGTGTTCATCAAGGCTTGAAACGTGGAGGGGGCGTTGGTTAGCCCAAATGGCATTATCAAAAATTCATAGTGGCCTTCATGCGTTCGAAAAGCTGTTTTCTCAATGTCCCTCGAATGCATTCTAATCTGGTGGTACCCGATTTCAAGTCAATTTTCGAATAAACCCGTGATCCATGCAGTTCATCTAACAACTCCTCTACCACTGGAATTGGGAACTTATCCGGAATCTTCACATTGTTCGGTGCACGAAAATCTACACAAAAACGCCACCCCTTGTTCTTTTTCCTGACCAGGAGCACGGGGCTGGAGAACGGGCTTGAACTTGGTCTGACGATCCCCGCCTGCAACATTTCATCAACTAACTTCTCAATCTCATCCTTCTGAATCTGGGCATAGCGGTAAGGTCTGACATTTACTGGATTCGCCCCCTCTGTGATGTGGATGTGGTGCTCAATTTCTCGTCTGGGAGGTAACCCACCCGGCCACTGAAAAATAACACGGTATTCCTCAATCAGATCAACCACAGATGGTCATATATTCCCCGAATTCTCCTGGCTGGCTATAATCTGAGTTTCAGTTACCGCTTCCAGCATTTTTATTTCAACTAAGAACCCTTGATCCGTGTCTTCCCACGATTTCATCTTCTTTAGTGATATCTTGGATTTAATCAAACTTGGGTCCCCTTTCAACACAATTTCCTCGTCTCCCACTACAATTTTAATAGTCAAAGTGGGCCAATGCACACTTGTCTCGCCCAGCGTATGCAGCCATGTCATGCCCAAAATCACATCAACTCCGCCCAATTCTAGCGGTAAGAAGCTCTCGATCACAGTCAGCTTTCCCAGAGTAACCATGACTCCTTTACAGACCCCTACCCTTTCACAGTGATTCCTCCCCCCATTATAACCCCATAGCTCGCAGTTTCAGTCAACGGTAAATTTAGGGATTCTACTAACCTTTGCGTGATGAAATTGTGAGTAGCCCCGCAATCGATCAGTATGATTACCTCGCGACCCATCACCGATCCTTTTAACTTTATCGTACTCGGATTCGTCACTCCAATCACTGAATTGAGAGATAGATGGGCCGCGTCACCTTCTTCTTCCATCAGCATAGTCCCAGCCATAGGGTCTTCCCCTTCTTCCTCTAGTATTTCCAACTCTTCCCCATTTGCACGAACGACCATGGCTCTCAGTTCTTTAGCCTTGCATTTGTGCCCCACCGTATACCTTTCTTCGCAACGGAAGCACTGCCCCTTTTCCTTCCTACTTTGGAACTCAGCATCAGACAGCCGTTTCGACGGCCCCTCACGATGTGGCACGGTGTTCGTATTTCCGGTCAACGTGATCGTTCTCTTGGCCATCGTCTCTAGTGGACGCGTGTTCTGCCCAACATTCGTATTTAATTTTGAACCTAGGCTACCGCCTCTTGGGCCTAGTGGGCCGGTTTTCGATTCCTTTAGTCCTTCCAAACGAGCTTCATCACGATCTTCCACTAATTGGGCCGTTTCCATCATATCATCAAGCCCCTCTGGTCTCCAACATTGAACTTCCGCTTTGATCACTGGTTTCAGTCCATTCATGAAGGTGTTCTCGATAACCTCCTTCGATAATTGCGTGAGAGGCGCCATCAGCAACTCAAATTCGGTACAGTATTCCGTCACGGTTCCTTCCTGTTTGATGGCTAAAAATCGCCCCAACACACTCCCTTTTTTCGCCTTACGAAAACGGGCCAGTAATTAGAGTTTCAGATCCTCCCATCCGAAGAACGGCGCCCTCTCTTCCTTTCCTCTGTACCAGTTCAGCGCCACTCCCTCAAAGCTAATGACAGCCACTGTTACCTTCTCACTATCGGTGAGTTTGTGGATCTGGAAATATTGATCCGCACGAAACAACCATGAATCCGGGTCATCGCCTCCAAAGGCGGGCATCTCTACCTTCTTAAACTTGCTGCGGTCCCCTGATGTATCCTCATTTCGATCGGCTGTCGGTTTTGGTTCCTCTATTGCTTGATGTGTGGGCGTGTTCTCCGATTCCCCGACATTGCTCTGCTTCTTGGCTGAGCTTGCATTGAGCTCTGTGACGGAGGATCACGATTGCATCGAAGCCCATATCATTGCGACTGTCTTATTCAAAGATGCTATTCCCTCCTACATCTCAGGTAACTTCAAAGGCTTCTCCTGAATGCCTTCCATCTTTGCTCTTATCGCTCGGGTTTCCCTTTCTGCTAGATCCACCCTTTCCTCCATTGCTCGCTGCGTCATACTCCTAGTTTTCCCCAGGTTGAATGCTCTGATACCAATTTGTAAGGTACCTCCTTACAATATTGTATTAATCAGAAAAGGAAGTGATGAGAACAATACAAAAATCACCAGCCGACTCTAGAGAGCTGGTAGTCTCTCCCTTCGCTGCTATTCTAAGCAAGCATTCTCCAAAAACATGAAAGAAAGAAGAAAGCATAATACGAATTATAAAGCCCTCACTCCCACACCCAACTTGGCCCCACAAGATATTCTCTCATCCTTCTTTTCTAACTAACTTCCCCTGGTACTTTTCCCTTATTACCCTTACGATGGTACACATGGGTAATGGGAGGTCTCACATAATCTAGAGCTAAAAAAGTTGTTCTGTGAAAAATTTTGGCTTCTTGGAGTTTCTGTGCTATGTTGGTTGCAATGAACTCAAATCAAACACACAAAATCACCACCGCAACCCACATTCAATCCATACCGAGTATGAGATTCGAACCTGCTATAGATTGGAATATCTGAATTTTAGTCAACAAGCTATGAATCCTATTGGTATTGGTTCCAATGAACTGAAACTCGAGAATTTTAGGATCGTACTTTTCGACCCTTAATGCAATGGATGTCTGATGGATTTTTGATCCTTAGTATTCTTTAAATCAGTCATGGAAACCATTGTTTGATTGGTTCATCTGCATCAATTTTCTGCTAACCTCTAGCTAATAAGTGGATATGAAGCTTAATTGCCATCCAGTCATAACCATCTCTGTCTGTGTTGGACTTGAATGTGATTGACGGGTCCTTCACATTGTCCGGTGTAATATAAATTCATAACCTCATCCATATTCCCAAATCCCAATGGTGGTATGTACTTGTGAGTTCTCTTGGATAACAATTGTTATTACGTACATATTAAAGTATCTCTAGTTTCTATTCTTACAGAATGTAGCAGACACTGATAAGTATAAACAGTATATCGTGCATTAATGCAAATTTGGTTGAGTTTTGCAGTCTCTAGTGAAGATGTTAAGAGTAGGGTTTCAATGTTAAGATGTTAAGATGAGTTCTATTAATCTGCTTGGTTTGATTTGATGCATGTGATTTTCATTATTTTCTTAAAAACCAGGTAGCCTTGCCTCTTTTTTCAAAACAATGGTTAAGCTAATCTCTTGTGCAGTATTCATTTTCCTTTTCGGCTTAACACAGACCAGATTGGAGGCCTTTTATATGAAGATTCTTACTTTGTGCATTTTGTTTGTCCGTCATTAACTATTAAATTTACCATAACAGAGAGTGTCCAGACGAACTGCGAGAGGCTATTGCGAGCATAATATTTGCTGCTCCCAGATGTTCTGACCTTCCAGATTTACTTCAGCTGAAGAATTTGTTTGTAGTCAAATATGGGAAAGAATTTGTCTCTGCTATTTCTGAGCTTCGTCCTGATTCTGGAGTTAACCGATCAGTTGAGTGCATCTCAAGTTTATCATCAGCAGTACTATTATGCCTTTTGAGAATAAAAACGATATCGTTCATTCAATTCTTTGTTTTCATTTCAGATTATTGAAAAGCTTTCAGTGAGTGCGCCTCCTGGAGACCTAAAGCTCAAGGTCATGAAGGAGATTGCACAAGAACAAGGACTCAACTGGGATTCTTCCAGCACTGCATCTGAATTTAGTAAAACCCACGAAGATCTGCTGGTATAATTTCCAATTTGATACTTGTAGCTGAAAACTCTCTTGAGTATGGTGTTGATTGATCTGAAATGCACTGGATGTTACATAAATTAGTTTTCGGTTCACAGTTGTCTAACTTTCACGAACATTGACAAAGAAACTTGTTGAACATTTTAAGCACAACTCTATAGTTGATATTCAATTCATAGTACTGTAGTGAAGTTATAAATGGTATATGTTCTTGCTTCTGGAAACAGTTTACCCTATTCTACTGATTGCATATTTTTCCATCCTTTCCATTATATCTTGGCATGATTTTCTAACCGTTGTTCCCAAAAGCCTGAAAGGAACTGAGATTAGAACTACAGAACTGAATTGGAAAATGCTTTTATTGGAATGAAAATGATTACAAGATTATAGGATTTCGGAGAGTCAGGAGCTCTCCCTTCTCCAGGGGACCCTCTATATTCTTTGACCGAAACTCTGTTGCCCACCACCCCTTTTCCTATTCATAACTGTTGAACCCTAACAAATTGCTAACCAGTGTTTTAAAAGGCGTGCCCAGGCGCGCCTAGGCGCAAGGCGCAAGTGAAGCGCCTCGCCTCGAAGAGGCGAGGCGCGGGTAAGAAGGCGCGGCCTAGGCGCGCGCCCCACGCGCCTCTAGGGATTATTAAATTTCATTTTGTTTTTAAGTTTTTAAGTCCAAATTGTGGGTTTAGGTTGGTTATTATTTAAAAAAAATTGTAAAACCTCTAAACGCAAGGGCTTCTCTTAGGTTTCGGGGGCGTTGCCCCCGAACCCCCACCAGGGCGCTTTGCCCTTGGACCCCGACTCGCTGACCGGTCAGCGAGACCCCCGTACTTGGTCATTCGAAGCGCTTGATAACAAATTCAAGCATTGCTACATGTATACACACACACACACATATATATATTTTTTATGGCTTTTTATGTATAGTGCGCCTTACAAAAAAAAGCCCGCGCCTTTTTGTGCGCCTTGCGCCTAGGCTCCAGAGGGCCATTGCGCCTTAGTGCGCCTTGAGCCTTTAAAAACACTGTTGCTAACACACTACTCAAAAACAGCAAGACTTACAAGCTAACCAACTCATTCACTTAACTAGATTACAACTTCTGATGAAAAGTTTTGTTCCCTCTGCTGAAAAAAGAAAAGAAAAGAATATCATTATGTGAGGCCCGCCCCCAATTGTGAATACGTACTCTAGGAGGGGTAGCAAGGAAAATGACCACCAGATAATTAGTCAGTGGAAAGCGTTGTACAGGTGGAGTGGGAGTGATGACTAGCTATTAGAGGGAAGTATTCTGTTTTAGGAGGATGACTTTTCTTTTGAATAGAACAGTGTCGTAGGGAGGAGAGGTTACCGGCCCTCTTGAAATGGGCTGGGAGTTTGTTCGGGTTCTTTGTGTTATTGTGAACTTTGTATTTTCTCTTTAAATTTAATCAAATCGTAAGGGAGACACCTTACAAATTACTACACCTATACTTAACTAGTTTGTCAAGTTCAACCTTAAACATTAAATTTCATCAAATTAAACCCTAAACTTGAATTGCACAATTAATTTCCTCAAGTTAAAGTTTACATTTTTAAAGAATATTTGTGGCTTGCAATGAGCACTCTTGTGACTAAACTAATCTATTTCTGTGAGAACTAAATTTTCTGCTAATCTTGGAGACTTTTAGATTGATCTCGATATTTTATTATTGTGGAGTTTGAGCTCTTTTTTACTTATTTAATTTGTTTTTAGGTTCAGAAATTTTTATGGTTTAACAGGTGCACTTTTAAGGGTTGACCTTTCTTTTTCATATCTTTGTTTTATCATGAGTTTTTAGATTGTTGAAGTGCATTGGATTTGGTTTGTGAGTAGTTTTTTTATTTACTTTCAAAGAGGTATTAATCCAAAACTTATTCAAGTTTAAAGTTTAATTGGATAAAATTAAAAGTTGAAGGTTAAAATTGACAAGTTGAGCTAAGTAGAAAGGTAAAAAGCGATTTTTTTCACGTTAAGAAACTGTGGATCTAATCCACTCGAGTTTTGAGCTTCTCAATTTTCCCCCAGGGGACTTCTAGTTGATCAGCCAGTCAGTTTAAAGAGATGATCATGGAAGTTTTGTGTTTATGAATATCGAAGTAGATTTCCCCCCTCTTCTCTGAGCTTGTAAATTTATGGGCTTATCTCTGTCTCTCTCAGATGGAGTTATGTGATTGCTACAAGCATTGGAGTTTGAAATTTTATTGTCATAGTAACGTATTCTGTTTTTCATTGTCTATTCTGTGTGGCGTTTGCAGGGTGGACCAAAGGTAGTACATGGGGCAGCAGCTTCTCAAGCTCCCTCTCAACGTAGCTCTTCCAATCCTTCCACTCCTTATGGGGCAGCACATCCCATTGCGTCTCCTGTAGGAAAGCAAGAACCCGAACGCCATCATACATTCATCCCACTTAGCAATAGTACAAATGAAATCAAACCAGGACCCAAGAATTTTGATGTCAAACCAGAAACCGCTACTAAACTAGATACAAGACCACCTGCGTCCAACGTATTAGAGAAAGCCAGAGCTGCCATCGCTTCAGCCGAACGTGCCACTGCAGCAGCCCGAGTAGCTGCTGAGTTAGCGAATGTCAACTTTGGAGTAATGAAGCTTGAAGGAGGAGGACAAGCTTCTGAGTGCTGAAGACAAAAAGAAAGGTAATTTATACATTGTTTGATACTGGACTCATGCATAAATTCTCTGTTTGAAGTTACTCTAGTCTTAAAAGATTGAAGAGTGAAGAATCGATCAATTAGTGGAACCAAATCTATGTAATTAATACAGTTACAAGTAAAATTTATTTCCAAGTATTTGTTGTAAAATACTAAAGTTCTTTGGTGATGTTGGTCAAGTTCTAATGGTGCAGCAGTTTGATATAAATGCCACATTAGAAGAAAACAACTTTGCTTTAAGATAAGTTGCAGACTGAGGAAGGGGAAAGTATTGGCAATGTTCTTCCTGCAAGTATTCCATGGAAGAAACACTCGCTCTGTTTAGGGATCTACCCAAGGATGGAAGTCGAAGGATTTAGAGTAATAATTATGAAGAACTAGGCTGGGATGGAGGCCGTGATGCAGCATGAGAACTAGGAAATTAGAGGTCGTTTGATAACGTTTCAGTTTCTTGTTTCCTGTTTTTCATCAACTTAAGTGTTTTATAAAACATAAAGAAAAGCATTATTCTATCGTTCTTGACATATAAAATGCCTAATAAATGTTAAAAAATAAACATAACATTAAATTTTGTAATATTTAATTTAGAAAATTAATTTCATATAAAACATTTACAGCTTCCATTTAAAATTCTAGAGAACGAGAAACAAGAAATAGTTTTTAAATACATTTTTATTTCGTTTTAATAAAAACAAATGGAGAAACAAAAAACGGGGTATTAAGTGTTGTTCCATTTTTGTTTTATAAAAAGAGAATGAAAAATAAGAATAAGATTAAAATAGGATCAGGTCATGTTGCTTAGATGAAAGATCATGTTGCATGCTTTGCTTTGATAGTGAATAATAAGAGGAGGATATTGTTAGTTCCGATCCTTCGTTAGCTTCAATTTAAAGTTTGATTATCATTCTAAATTCTAAATATGAGAAAATAATTCTCTCCGATGTAATTTTAACTTCAAAATAATTTGTATATATGATATTAAAGATGTTTACATTTCACAAATGTTCAGTTATGTCTCCATGCTTGTGAATTCTATAGTTAGCTTAGTACCTTCTATACAATTGTGACATTTTAGGGGAGGGGTAAGATGGGAACACTTTTTTTCTTTTTGTCTTTATTTGACTTTTTTTTTTAAATCAAGTATTTATTTGACATTTATTTTAAACTTTAAGTATTTAATAATGTTTATTAATTATTATACTAATCTCGTTCCTTAGTTTATACTTAAAAATGTGTATATATATTTTAGGTTAAATACAATTTCGGTCCTTGTACTTTGGATTTGTTCCATTTTAGTCATTGTAATGTACTTTCAATAAATCTTAAATTTAGCTCCTACCATTAATTTGAAGTTATTTTTTTTTATTGAAATTGGTTAAATAATAATAATAATTTTCTTATAAGAAAATATATAATGTGAACATATTTCCAAAATTTATAAAAGGAATGCTAATAGAGACCATTTTTTTTAATAAAAATGTTAACAATAAACTAACAATAGGGACCAATTTTAAACTTTATTGAAAGTACAAAACCTGAACAATCAATATTTTTAAAGTTTATTTTAAATCTATTTGATAGTAATCTTGTGTTGGTTTTCTTATAATTGTATTTGTTACATTTTTACAGAATATTTTCATATTGTAGCTATATTTAAATTCAATGTTGAACTATGTGAAAAGTTAGAAATAATGTTGGAAAAGATCAAAGAAAAAATGGAGGTCAAAAATATTTTTTTGTCATTGTACTTTCATTGAAATAACAATTTAGTTATTAAATTTTAGGGCTTGTTTGGTATGCAATTTAGATTTTATTTTTTGTTTTCAGATTTGCTTAGTCAAATGAATTCTTAGCAAATATTCGTTTGTAAATTTTTCTATTGAAAACTTTTTTGGGATCTGTGATCCAATAGTGGAAATTCTGAAAATAACTTTATTATGTTTTCAGTGTATTTAGATTTTAAATTATAAATTTTAAATTGCATAATTATATTTTAAAAGATAAAAATATTTGATAAATATGTTATTTCATGCTATAAACTCATTTAAGTTTTGTTATAATTAAAGTATGTATAACATAATATTTTATAACTTATATAATATTGAACTAAAAAAATTATATATAATATTGTAAAATAATAATTATACAAAATTTATAACATCAAACATATTCATAAATTAATTAATAATAGTTGAGATTCAACCAAATATTTAGTTGGTAACTACAACTATTTTATTGTTTATAAATATATTACCAAACACATTTTGAATGATATTTTAAATTGAGATATAGTTTCTAATCGCTACCAAAGACATACTTAAAAACACTAAAATCATGAAATACAACTCACTGAAAACATGGAATACAACTCGTTATTTCATTATATTCTTTGTTTTCAGATCATTAACCAAACACACCCTTAGTTTCTAACAATTTAGTCTTCATACTTTCAAATTGGTAACAATTTAGTCTCTAAATTTTAGTATGTAACATTGTGTCAAAAAAAAAAAAAAAACTATAGTATGTCACAATTTAATTCCTATAGTATAAAATTTGTAACAATTTAGCCCCTACTGTGAAAATTTTCATCAAAATTAACTGCCAATTTTTATTTATTAGGGACAATAGATCTCTGGCATTCACATTTTCACAAATGACATGATATATTGTCCAATTTCGGCATAAGCCCTCGTGGCTTTGCTTTTGGTAAACCAAAAAGCCTCATACCTATGGAAATGTTGTTCATTACTTATAATATACTCATGATCTTCACATTATTGTGTAAAAAAAAAAACTATAGTATGTAACAATTTAATCCCTATAGTTTAAAATTTGTAACAATTTAGCCCCTACTGTGAAAAATTTCATCAAAATTAACTGCCAATTTTTATTTATTAGGGACAACAGACCTCTGACATTCATATTTTCACAAATGGTATGATATATTGTCCACTTTGGGCATAAGCCCTCGTAGCTTTGCTTTTGGTAAACTAAAAAGCCTCATATCTATGGAATTGTTGTTCATTACTTATAATATACTCATGATCTTCACATTTCCTATCAAAGGTAGAACTTTTGTAACACCCCAAGCCCAAGATTCATATTGCTTTCGAGAGTGAAACTGTCTCTACAAACCAACATGGGTCCTTTCAGCATGCTTTGTCCTCACTCACATGTTTCCTAGGAAAATTTTCAGGAGTTCACCTAACACAAGATTGATCCAAGCCAAGCCCGCTTAACTTTGGAGTTCCTACGATTGTCGCACTGAAAAAGAAGGTGCACTTTGTAGCCACCTATTTTTGTCCGACTTCTTTATATAAAATTGATTGCTAGTTTAATTTTTGTATGCATTTTTTTTAATGTTTGTTATTAAATTTGCTCATGATTGAATGTCTCCACTTTGATATTTGTTTTCTTTTTTTTTTATGCCTTTTATTTTTTCCTTTTAAGTTGGAGAAACCATAGTTTTTTGGAGAAAAACTAAATTTTGGTTAAATGACTAAGTTTTGTATTGCTTGACCAAAAGTTGTTGGTCTTTTTTTTTTTGTGCTAAGCTCCTTTTGGCATAGTTTCAAATTGCAAAAAAAATGGTCATTGAAATAATACACAAAAGAGGAAGTGATTTGTGCTTTTTATACCCCTTTTTCCCTTCTTCAAAGAAGGGGATATACACTCACAAAAAAATCCTACTTCCATCTACACTCACACAACACACACCAGTACATCCATCCACTCACCCAAAAAAAAACCCAACAAAGCCCATCGCAATACACATTCACAACCACAGTGAGGGAAAGATTTGTAGAGAAAAAAAGAGAGCTACACAGTGAGTCTCACATACAAAAAAATGTAGCAAAAAATACCTCCACATAGTCAAATTCCAGAACACAAAAAAAATAACCCTAGCTTAGTTGGAGGTTGCATTTAGTAGGGATTTGTCCCAAGGATCCATGCCTCAAACAACAAGCTAGTTGGTTGTTCTTGATCTTAACCTCTAGATCATCGTCTCTGTCTCGAAATGCCCTGAAAAACAGTAGTTGAGTAAGGGTATTAGGAGTTTACTTTTATTTTTGTTGTTTCTTACATCTCTTCTTAGTTTTATTACAATGTGAATCTTTACCTATCTTTGTTTTGCATTATGCCTTAGATCATTTGTTATGTTGTTTGATGCTACTGATTTTATTTTATTTTTATGGTTTATCTCCCCTACCTATCTACCATTTTTTCCCATATTCTTGTTCTTGGCTCTTAAGTTCTTGGTACTAAAAAAAGAAAAGAAAAAGAGCAAGAGAAAAAAGAAGCATAGTGTTGTAAAATCAAAAGAAAATGTTGTGTACATACCTATGAGTGAGAGAGTCTTGCTTCTGATGAAAGAGTAGAAAAAGAAAAGAGAAAAGAAGTGGTGAGAGAGGTTAGTTGTAAAAGAAAAAGAGAGAAGAATGGGGGTTTAGAGAAAAAAAAAAAGGAGGAGATGGAAGAAAAGAGAGAGAGGGAAAGTAAAACAAATTTGTGAGGAAGTTTTGTTTTTCCAAAAAAAAAGAAAAAAGATTAAAATTTTGCCTCAATGGCACTATCACTAATGCACGCAAAATGGGCTGCATAATTGCCGCTCATGCCCATTACCTTCTCTATTTTAATTTTATTTTTTTGTTTATTCTTCTGATTTTTGTTTTATTCTTCTTAGTGTCTTTCTATTTTTTTTATTTATTTGTTTCTTTATTTTTATTTCTAGTATTATTAATTTAGTTTGCTTTATTTATTATTATTTTTTTTGTTACTTATGGTTAACTTTTTCCTTTATTTTTGCATTTATTTAAACATATCATGACTTTATTTCTTAGATTTTTTTTTCAAAGCATGTTTATGTTTAATTTAAATACGATGTATCTTTCTTATTGACCATGTTGTCTAATTGAATGTATGTTTGCTAAGTTATGAAATGCATGATAACAATTTTTTAAGCTATCCGACGACAGAATCTAGAAACATATGAGAGTTCGATTTTCTAGTTTTTCCTGAGATGAGCGGTCGATACTTTGGAAGTACGAGATCGATTCCAATATGTTTTTTCCTAAAATTTTAACATGCTTGTATATTTTGCTTGCTTGCCTTATTTGCTATGATTAGATTATGTTGCTATCATTATTTACCTTAATTTGTGTTTTTGTCTATATATTTGCTCATTACATTGTTGTTTTCTTTAAACTATCTTTTATAATGATTTTATTTCCTTTTTAGTATTTTTTTTACAACGCCATTCCCTAACTCCTTTAAATTACACTTTTTGTGTTTATAAAGGTTTTTTTTTTATAAACAAATTATTAATTTAAAAGTTTTTAAATCTTTTTTTCTTAAAAAGTATTTTTCAAGACATGTTTTCCTAAAAAACAATTCTTACGATGGAATCTAGAAATATCTGGAAGTCCAATTTTCTAGAATTCTTGAAGTGAGGGATCATTATCTTTGGGAGTTCGAGAGTTTGATCCCAAAAAAAAAAGAATTTAATTAAAACAAAAATTTATAAGACTTTCTTTTATGAAAGGCTATTCTATGATAGAGTTGAGAAATTGTAAAATTTTCTCATATTCTTGAGGTGAAAAATATTTTCTTCGGAATGATTCTCATTGTAACGCCTAAGATTATAAAATTAGGCTATTTTATAATAATTAGACTTAGTTTCCGTTGGAGTTCTAATTTGGAAAATTATAATTTTGAGCTTTAGCCCTTGAAGTTTGGTGAATTAAATTTCTGTAATTTTGGTAAAAGAAGATTTATTTTAATAAAATCTTTAATTTCAAGGTATGATAATTTAATTTAGATTTTTCTCTCAAGTCCAAGAAGGAACCTAAAATTCTTATTAGTTAAATTTTATTCCAAATCCTTTAAGTTACTTATTTGGAATTTTATTAAATTTAAAATTGGGAAAAATTAAAGTCTAATGGTGTGGTTTAATTAGAAGGAAAAGGAAGATGAAACCCTAGTCCCAAATCACTTCCCTCTCCTTTTTTGTGAAACACCTCTAGCATCCACCTACACTCGTTTTTCTTCTTCTTTGGCCACATTCTTTGGTGACCTCCGGTAGGGGGCAAGAAGACACTGTGGTTTCTCCGGCGAGCACGCGGCATGAACCCATGTACATGGCGACGACCTCCTCATCTTCATTTCTTGCTTCCGTGATGGCGATTCCTCTCTCCCTCTCCAACCACTAGCACGACACCCACACCCAACCACGAGCAACGGTGGTGAGCCCCATTCCCACGCATGTTCGGCAAAACCCACACTCACGAATGGACTTGCATCTTTAGCAATGATGCAAAACCCATTTGATTCGCAAACAACAGGGGTTTCAGGCAAGGAGGTAAGTCTCGACTCTTACCCACACTCTGTTCGGCCTTAAACCAGTTTACCCACAACCTATAAGGTTCTCAATTGCAGAATCAAACACCATCAAACATCAAACGGCAAGCATAAGAGCCCTTTTGATTCGGACTAGTTTTGAACTCCTTCGGATATTTTCCAGCAAGCGTAGCAGTTTGATCCGTTTCGAACCAATTCAAACGCATTCAAACAACTTTCCAACAAGAACCCAACTCAATTTCAGTGAGTTTAAGGATTCGATTCAATTTTGGAGTGTTTGAACTTAATTTAAGGTTGTTGTGGGAATCTCTTGGATTACCTTAAGAGCATTTTAGATTGTGTTTGTAAGTAGTTTCTACTTGTGGAGTTTGTTTGCTTGTGTGCTAGCATGCTGTGTGCCTAATTTTGTTACCTTATGATATATATGATTATTTCTCTTGGATCTCTATATATTTTGAGATGCTTGTTGTGCTGAGTTGTTGCTTGAATTGTTTTGGGATGTTGAGCTTGTTGCGTCGCCTTCTTGTGATAAGCATGTTGCTATGTTTCCTTATGATAAGCATGTTGCCTTGTTGAGCTTGGTTTTTTTTTTTATCACGATGTTTATTCTAATGAGTTGTGGGCATTGATGATAAAAGCATGTCATAGGTGTTTTATGTAAATTTGGCCTAAACATGGTCTAGAAGCATGATGTGTAGGTTTCATGCATTCTAGTGAATTTAGGTGAGGTTAGAGAACCTTGGGTGAGATAAAAGAAAGCTAGGTGGATACTAGTGTCACCATCAGATTAAGAGGAGCATTGATGCCTTAGTAACTATGAGCAAGGGTCGGTGTGATGAATCTTGAGGCAAGTATTGGAACCTTGGTTACTATGGGCAAGGGACAATACATTGCTAGGTCATTGATGCTTTGGTAACTATGGGCAAGGGTCGATGAGATTTCGTGACTTTGGTAACTATGGACAAGGGTCGGTGTGATGAATTTTGAGAAAAGTATTGGGACCTTGGTAACTATGGGCAAGGGACAATATGTTACTATGTCATCGATGCCTTGGTAACTATGGGCAAGGTTCGGTGTGATGAGTTATGGAGCAAGTGTTGAGACCTTGGTAACTATGAGCAAGGGCCAATACGTTGATGAGTCATCAAAGTCTTGGTAACTATGGGCAAGGGTCGATGCACAGTTCAAGACCTTGGTAACTATTGACAAGGAATCGAATGCCGAGCTCCGTAGAGATCTGTTGAGGCTCTGGTAACTATGGACAGGGGTTGATGCATCATGAAGGGTTAGCCTTGGAGAGCTTTGTGAGGGCTAAGTTATGCACTTGAGTGATTCAGTGGAGTCTAATGAGTTCATAGAGCTTGAGTATAGTTTGAGTATGCTGGCCTGATATTTTGATTCATGCGTTGCATGTTTTGCTTGATTTATGTTTAAAGAGCATGTTAGTTGGATGTTTATAGCATGATGTTGTCTTGTATGTCGTATGTTGTTTGATGGCTCCTTAGGTGTAAGCTACTTACCAGTACGCGTTTTGTACTGACCTACCACCAAGTTTTACAGGTGATGATGGTTGCTACGACCTTGGTGATGCAAAAGAGGAGGCATGAGAAGAGACAGACCATAGCTGGATAATTCTTTATCTAGTAGTGTTTTCGCTGAGTTTAGTTTTATTGAACTATCCTTGTAGTTGACTTTAGTTTATGGTTTGATTCTGTCGTTCTTTATCTCTTTAGAGTAGACTTATAAACTGGTTGGTTAATTCTGTTTTGTTTTGGGTATGTCGAGCGATTCTTAACCTTTAAATGATTATTGACTTGGATTTTAGAATGGTTATCTAGTTACTCGGCTATAAAAATGTGCATTTGTCTAACAGGTACTTGTAAAATTTTGGTATTGTTGCAGTTCCGTTGCTATGCTGTCGAAATTTTTGAGGCATAATGGTTGTTGCTTTACTAGCGTTCTCTAGTTTATGTTAAAAAATTTGGGTCGTTAAACTAATATGGTCAAATTAATGGATATTTATCCACTTATTTTATGGGATCATGACTTCAAATATTGAAGGAATGAGAGGTAAAATAAGAAATTGTTTTAAATTCTCTTTCTTTCCTAAATAAGTTTTTCTTCTAAAATTCTCTTCAATTCAAGATAAAATTTGGTCATCGTTTTAAACGGGTGTTGTGGGGTTGATAATTCTTATTTATGAGGATTAATTAACCCTAAACTAAGTTATTTTTGTCATTTTTGTATGCTTTATTGATTACCGAGCAAGCTAAAAATAGCATTTATGAGATAAATTCATGAAAGCTTGTCGGAGTATAGAAAAAGAAGAAATAAGTTAAAAATATAATGCAAAGTTGGCTAAAGTGTTGCTTTTGTGCAGATTTGAAGCAATAAAGAAAATGAAAATGAAATGCAATTGCATTTCCTTGAGAAAGCAAGGTTGTGAACAAGAGGAAAAATGCAATTGCAATGCAATTGCATTTTCTGGACATATCAATTTATTGTGGAAATCACGAAAAAGCTCCAAAATCCACGGCATTTGGCTCGATTCTAGGAGACTTTTCAGCCCAAAAATGCTGATGAAAATGCAAGCTAACACCTTCCCCACACAAACAACTTTCGATCCAAAATCTAGTTTTCGCATATCATTTTTTTCTTTTTTTTTTTTTCAAAAAAAGTTGTTATATTCTATTTTTGTGCCCAATCACACCATAAACTGGTTCGTGGCAACAACTTGGTGACTCCACTGAGGACATGAGGTTCTACTTTGAGAGTTAGGCCATTTTTATTATCTTGAATTGCATTGTTCTTTAATATTGTTCTTATTGTATATATTGCTTTAGTTATCTTAATTATTTCACACACTATCACAAGCCTCCTACTTGGACTTTTTCAAATAAGATTAGATTTGAGGATGGAGTAGTGTCGACCTTCGAGAAGCATAAGCTTCCGTGTAGGCACACAAAAATCCTCACTAAACTTTGTCATATGATCGTGTATGATTATGTTGACCAATTTGGGGACCTTTGTCATTTAGGATTCTAGAATCAACCACACTTGTTTGGAGCCTTTATGTTTTTTATTTGATTATTTTGCTCACGTACGATCACAAGCCTCCTATCTGGACTTTTCCTAACAGGATTAGAATTGAGGACGGAGTAGTGTCGACCTTTGCAAGCACATGAAAAATCCTCATTCAACTTGGTCATTCTGTCATATGTATGACTTTGTGACCAATTTATGGGCCTTTGTCATTTAGGACCTTAGAATTAACTTCACTTGTTTAGAGCTTTTATGCTTTGTGTGCTTACTTTGCTCTATTTTTGCCACCTCCATATGTTTGTTCTCTTTGACCTTTATATTATTTGTTTCATTCTTTCATCTATATATCCTCTCATTGACATCTACATGGCCTAATTAAGTTAAGAGTCATTTGATTAATTATCATGCGTAATCCTAGATTGGTTAGCACGCATTTGCTTGTTGTGTCACCATTAGGCTACTTAGTCATTAGTCATTGTGGTCTTTCCCTTTTAAAATCATCATTGAATATTCACTTTAGGTAAAATTTGTCTTGTCATTAAAATAAGCATTTGGTATTGAAACTTTGCATGCATACACTTCATACTAGTAATAAGAAACTTGGGACTAATTCAATCTTTCTCTTTCTTTAAAAAGAGTCAAAGAGTCAAAGTTTTGTAAAATAGCTCGAATATATCTCTATCCCTTCATCATTATTGGACTAGAAGGAAAGCAAAGATCATGGAAGATCAGGTTAATGTACAAGTAGCTTGAAAGGATATGGAAAAGTTAAAAGAGCATATGCCAAAGATTCTAGGTTTACCCACTTCAAGAAAAGGAAAGGAAAGTGACAGGGCATCATTACAAGTAGAAATGAGGCAGAAAAAAAGTATCAGACAATACTTCTCTTTACCCTCCAAGGTTTACCCCTTAGAAGCTATTAAATCCACAATTGGCAAGAATGAGGACGTACACTACATCGTTTTCGAAGCATGATCTTAATCAAGTCGCTCAGCTAGAGAGACATGTGAATGTTTCAGTGTCCACCCCACAAGTGGAGAACTGTAAGAGAATTTCTGAAGACTTAGGCAAGATAAGAAGGTTAGTTCTTCTAGAGGAAAGACTGCGGGCGGTAGAAGCTACTGATGTCTATGGAAATGTTGATGTAAAAAAACTGTGCTCGAGCTCAAATGTGCTTATTCCACCCAAGTTCAAGATGCTAGAGTTTGAGTTATGCAATTGAGATTCCAAAGAGTTACCAATTGTCATTGAAGAAATGCAAGAGTACTAGTTACCATCGATTGTGCCTAAGATCGTGTTGATGTCGTTGTAACAGGGGCACTTTAATCTTTTGTTTGAAAATGAATGTAATAACTTTGTGTTAGACAATGATAGTCTCTTAAATGCTGCATGATTGACCCGCTAGTACTTAGAAAGAATTTTGGTTTCTTTTATGTTGTGCTCGTTTGTTCAATTTTTCTAAAGAGCTCAGCTTATGCCGTGAATCTTGTCTTTTGTGCCTAATCTAAAAATAATCTAGCAAGACTCTGTGTTTCATGCTTGTTGGCTGCTTATCTCAAGAGAACTTGCTGCTTTAGCTTAAGAGAACTTGTTGCTTTAGCTCTAGACTAGGAACTTTTAAACTCCTTATTTCTAAGAAAAAAAAAAGAGTTTGGGAGCCTTACCACTGATTTCCACTCATTGGGGATAATGAGAAGTTTAAGTTTGGGGGTAAGGTGACATAAGAAAAAGATAATCTACTGTAGGAAAGTGCACCTTGAAGAGCACTCATCTTCTCCTAAGGACTCACTCCTTTCCCTTTGAAAAAACGAAAAAAGAAAAAATGATGCATAAAAGAAGGGATGAGTGATTTCCAGACGGTTTCAAACCTCTCAAAGCTTAGGTGAGCTTCAAACAAAGATGTCGCTACTTTGAGAATTACGGGAATGCAACAAGAGGGTTGAGCCTAAAGGAAAGAAAGTTAGGAGAATGAATGTCTTGCATAATAGGTCATAAGCCTAGGAGATAGGGTAAACTTCATCACCAATGTTGTCATTCCAAGATGAGGGGCTATGACCTAAACGATTCCTTAAGTGCGTAAAAAAGAAAAGAAGTTCTGACTTAAAAAGTTAAGGAGTAGGGGGATTAAGAGTTCCTATAAAGAAATGTAAGGGTTGCACAGTGAGCTCAATGACTAAGTCAGTAGTAAGGCAAGTGATAAAGGTAGCTTGTCGAAGGCTCCTATCAGATAAATTTATAAAATCGAACCTCTAAAATTTTGCAATAATAGTGGCTAGGGTCATCTACAGGGATTAGAGTCTTGGATTAATTAAGTACTATAGTTAATTATGTCCAATTTTATTTAGAGAAACAAAACTTTGGAATTAAGAAGAAAATAAAATCTGAACTAATATTTACACGCTTTGGAGTCCAATTTTGAGAAACATGAATGGTTTAATGATTAAGCCCTACTTGAATTGATTAATGAATTGGTTTCATATTAACAATCTTAAGCCAAGAATTTCTAAGGTCATCAATTGACTCTCTCAAGCCCAATTGAATTCATGCAAAAGAATAAATCACCCTCTCGGTCCATTTCTATTCCTAAACATGGCATTGAGTCATTCTTTTACGGCTTCTAGAATTAACCTACTCACTCTCACGCAATAGATTAACCTAGTCATACATCTAATGTTCTTTAACTACATTTACTCTATCGAGCTAAATCTAGTTTAACAAGCAAACCCTTGGCCAAAGGTTAAGACAATAAAAACACGATTCATAAAAGACGTCAATATATCAAATAAACTAGAAATCAACCAAGTGTTCAATCAATACAACCAAACTAATGTCTAAACATAGATAAATAGTGCATAAACAATCCACAAAAATTCCAAATTCAAAAGATAAAGCAAAGAGAAACAGAAAGAAAACTGAGGGACACATGCTAACACTCGTTCCCCTCGTGATGTCCCTCGATCTCGAGCTTCAAGTCTCCTCGTTAGCTCTCCAAAGGTCTCCTCGAGGCCCCAAGACAATTATTGAATCGAGTTTCAATTTTTTTGTCTCTCAAAACGGCTTACTTTTTGAATAGCAAAACTTCTTTTTTATAGAGTCAAGACAGCGTTGCAATGCTAGGAGCAACATTGCAACATTGACCCTTTAAATTTTATAACAATTTGTTTAAGTAGCGTTGCAACGCTATGTCTGCAGTTTTTCAAGGTTAAAAAGCTTCTCAAATGGCGTTGCAATGCTATAAGGAGCGTTGCAACGCTATGCCCTAGGTCCAAATGCCTTGTTTTGTTCTTCAACACTTGAATCCTCAAATTAGCCTTAAATTGCTCAAATTTGTCCAAATATCTCTCCATTTTTCGGTTTTGCGTCAAATACTCGATTTTTGAGAAATATACATAAAAACACATGAAAGCACACACGATCGTAGAAAAACTAGTGTAAAATCAAGCCTATAAATACCACACTTACGCATGCTATCAACAAGTTGTGGGGTCTGAGTACAAGCCATGCATTTTTGTTTTAAGTGCAAAAGAAAGGGAAGATAGGGAATAGGGAATGACTGAGCTCTAATAAAAATATGAGTGGGTAAACTAATATATTAACAGCCATTATTCTGTAAGAGTACATTGTGGTTATAGTTGTGTATTCCCTTTGGCAACATTTTCTAACCAGAGAGTGAATATGTTGAAAGGCATTAAATAACAAGGACATTAGGATTGGAAATGACATTGATTTGTGGATTAATTTCAAAGTTCTATTTGTTGGGATTTATGCCCTAAAGCCTCAAAATTAATGATTTATTTAATAATTAATAAGAATTTTGATTATTTTATTTGCAATATAATATTATCTATTATATGAAAAATCCAAAGTTATTAGTGTAATCTTGAATAGTATGTGGTTGATATACAGGAGGATCATGTTCAAGAAATAACATAAAAGGTCATAGTATATGGATAAGGCTGGGTGCCTTATCCTAGTAACACTATTGATACGACCCACTTTGTAATAATTACAAATGATTTGATTCAAATCGTTCATGTGGAGATATGTGAGTGGGGGTATCTTATACAATGAGTTTGTGTAAGATTGGACCATGAAATATTTAATCTCTCTTTATAAATTCGTTAATTTAGAAGATTAATATTTTATCAAGCTGATCATATGCGACTCGATCTTAATCCTGAGTGAGTTATGAACTCCTGCCTATGAGGGCTTGTCCTTTGATTTGCATGGGTGAGAGTGGCTTTTATAGCCATTTCAATGTGCTTACCATTTTGGGGACTTGACCAAATAGGGAGCTGGGAATACAATCATACAAGATGGAATTCACTCCTTCCCATATAGGGTAAGTAGATGAGTAGTTCTCTTATGTGATGATTTTGGGACTTGAATAATGGGCCATACCCCTCTCACTAGCCCGAGAGGGACTTAGTTTATGATTGAATCATAAACAAATGTTTCATTAGAGGATCAGTGGTACTTAAGGTATATGATGTAATTATAAGGGTAAAACGGACTTTTGCCCAACTTTAATTATGCATATCTCGAGAATGATCGACTTGCATGTAATCATTATATCCATGGACACAACTTGTCCTACAGTGCATAAGAGTGTAACTGTAGGTCTATAGTGGAGTGATCCTAGATTTAATGAATGAAAATTGATTAATAGAGTTTAATTAATTAATTTTGTATCATTGGAGCTTATAATCTGTAGGTCCATAAGATTCCCTTGTTAGCTCATAGTAATACTAAAGGATCAATTTAGTTGAAAGAAAATTTTGAAATGTTCAAATTAATATTTAATATAAAAGAGGAAAATATATTTATTGTATTTGATACATTAAATATTAAAATGATTAATGTATATTAGATACATTAAATAAAAATATATAATTAGAATTTGAATGAAATTCAAATAGGTTAATATATATATTAAGAAATTCGAATGAGATTCAAATGATATTTTAATATATTAAATATTAAAATATAATATTTTAATTATGGCAAAGATTTTCCCTAGGCCTCTATAAATAGGATTCTTGGGTTGAGCCATAAGATGAGACATCTCCTCAATAAAGAATTAGATAATTCTCTCTAGACCTGTTTCTCTTCAATCACTTGTGGATTTTCTTTCAAGAGGCTCCCATAAGCCGGTTTTATGGAATTGGAGTTCAATCTTGTTGGAGTTGCAGCAAGAAGATTAAAGACCCGCTTGAAATGTCTCAATATTTATTTCAATGTAAGTTTGCTTAATCTTATTTTTTTTTATAGTTTAATTTTAAATAAAATCAAAGACGATCTAATGCTTTCTCTGCGGAGTGAAACGTTCATTCCTTCACTATCTTTAATCTTGAGCAAAGCATATGATATGTTGCTCGAGTAACCAAAATTAATAGAACAAGAGGAAAGGACAACTATGTCATGCCAGGAACCTTTGAAAGTAGTTTGAATTGAAATTTTGTCCACAAAACATGTTTATTTGAGCCTTATAGCTCCACTTCATGAGTTCAAGGATGTGTTGAGGTGTAAGTTTGGATACAATGATTCTGAAGCATCGTTTCTTGTGTGCTTAAAATTGAGTTGGTGTAGTAGAAGCATATAACAAAGTATCAAGAGATTTTTGTTGACAAAATGCCAGTCGAGTTTAAAGACTGGTATATGGCTATTGTATGTAAATTCACACATCAACTAGGGCAATTCCCTTTTTCCTTAATATATGGAATGAAAGTGGTTTCGCCAATTGAAGCTGAAGTATCATCTTTCTGAATATGATTTGATAGAGTAGAAGACAACCATATCAAAGGAAATTGACTCAAGTTTATGCAAGAAAGTTTGAGAACACGAATTTAGTATTTGAAGAAGATCCTCCTATTTCAAAAGGATCATCAAGAAAAATTATGAAGGCATTCTCTGATGAAGTATTCAAGAGGATGAATCATCCAACATGATAAAGGCAAATCTTGCCAATAAAGTATATATTATGCAATTGGCCTTCTTTGCATCCACTATTTTACCATCAGCTCCAAAGTTTCGAGATGGTGTTTATATGGTCACCTTAAGAGTTCTTTCAATGAGATTTATGGACTCTTATGTCAAGTAACCACTCTTAATCCTGTCTTAAAGTCTCAAGGAGAGACAGAAGTTAAATCATTGTTTAAGGCCATGATACAAATATGGAGAAGTATAAACGAGCTATTTTGTACGCTTTAACTTTTTTCTCCTTTCTGAAAGAAATAAAAAAATGATAAAAGTTAGCTGTAAAATGACCATATCAATCACAAGCATATACATGCATGACATCCATTTGTGATATTTATCTTTATGCTTGATTTCCTTTGATGGTGTTCGCCTCCAGCATGTTTCTTTACCTGTGTCATATGGCGTTTGTTTATCCCTGGCCCTTGACACCTTGTGCTGTGGTGGTGTTTGTTTATCCTTGGCCCCCTAGCGTTTTACCCTTGCTGCGATAGTGTTTGCCTCCAGCTTTTTTCTTTTGCTGTAGTGGTGTTTGTTTATCCCTAATCCTCAAGATGTCTATGTTAATTGTGTCATGTGGCGCTTGTTTAGCCCTGACCCCTTGACACTTTTGCTGTGATGACGCTTGTTTATCCCTAACCTCTAGCACTTTTCTTTTGTTGCAGTGACGCTTGTTTATCCCTAGCCCTCAGCATGTTTTTTATTGTGTCATGTGGTGCTTGTTTATCTCTGGCCCTTGACACCTTGTGCTGTGGTGGTGCTTGATTATCCCTGGTCCCTAGCATTTTACCCTTGTTGCAATGGCGTTTGCCTCCAGCTTGTTACTTTTGCTGCAGTGACACTTGTTTATCCTAGGCCCTAAGCGTGTTTCTTTTATTGTGCCATGTGGTGCTTGTTTATCCCTGACCCTTAACACGTTTGTTGTGATGACACTTATCCATCCTTGGCCTCTAGCATTTTGCTTTTTGTAAAACCCCCAAAATTTAACCTAACTTAGGGAACGCTACTAAACTTACAACCAATATGCCCCGAAAATTTCGGTAGCATAACGACGTAATTACAAGATAACCAAATTTTTTCCTAGCACCTGTTGATATAAAAAATAACACTTCTATATCCAGAGTAACCAAACCACGACTTCCAACCCCAACTCAAGAATTATTTGAAGATTTACAAGTGAACCAACCTGCTAAGTATGTAAAGTTCTAGACCGGATCCTTAATTTCAAGCGAACACAATCCACAAATGTAAAATAACCTAAATGTCTATTAAACTTTCAACATAAATAATAGAACTAAGATAAACCAAACTCAAACTTCAACTTTTTAAGAAAGAGACGACACTCCAATAGCCAACTTGCAATTCAACATAACTAACTACAAAGGTCATTTAACTAAATAAAGTCAACAAAGACAACTACTGGATAAAAGCAGCTAGCTATGGTCTTTCTCCTCTCATGCCTCCTCTTTAGCATCACCAGGGTCGTAGTATTCGTCATCACCTGCAAAACCTGGTGGTGGGTCAATACATAACATGTACTGGTAAGTAGCTCACACCTTAAAAGCCATCAAGCAGTATACAACGCAAAACAACATGCTTATAAATATCATGCTTTCCACAACAAGCTAAACATACGTCTCATACAAGCATCACATACAACATGCTTAATTTACAAATCGTGTTCATACATGTGCCATGCTCAACTCATGCATATGGAACCACTGCCCAAGCTCACTCAAAACTCAACCGAGTCACTCAATCCACTCAGGTTTAGCCCTCACATGCTACCTGAGACTGATTCCTTCGAGACACGCTGACCCCTGACCATTTTTACCCAGGGTCTCAATGATATTCTACGGTGTTCAGCGTTCGACCATTGACCATTTTTACCCAAGGCACAACGATGACTTAACCACATCGACCCTTGACCATTTTTACCCAAGGCCTCGATGTTTCTCTAGATTCAACGGTGACATACTACCCCTCGACCATTTTTACCCGAGGCGCACTAGTATTCACCCTACTTTCCTTTATACTCATCACATTGGCCCTTGACCATTTTTACCTAAGGCCTCGATGCTCTTTTTTAATCCGATGGTGACATACTACCTCTCCACCACTTTTACTCGAGGCGCACTAGTATTCACCGAACTTTCCTTTATCTCATACAAGGTCCTCTTACCTCATACAATCTCACTAGAATTCATAAATCCTACGCACATGCTTCTAGACCATGCTTATGCCAAAACTACACAACACCCATGACATGCTTTTACAATCAATGCCAACAACTTATTAAGCATAGATAGCACGATATCAAACCAATCTCGACAAGACAACATGCTTATCACAAAGAAAACAAGGGGCATGCTCAACATTCCAAACAATTTCAAGCAATAATTGAGCAAAGCAAATATCTCAGAACGTATGGAGGTTTAAGTGAAATAATCATATATATCATAATATAACAAAACTTGGCATAAAACATGCTACCACACAAGCAAACAGACCCAACAGGTAGAATTCTACTTACCTAGAGCACTCTTAAAAATATTCCAAGAGTTCTTAGAAACAGCCTTAAATGCTAAAGCGAAGCTTCTAGATTCAAGTCAAATGAAAAAGTCTGGCTCTAAAGTGGTTCAGAACTACAAGCAGGCATTTCCAAAGGTTAGAAACGAATTTATAGCACCTTAAACATGATTCAAAAGGGAAAAAACATGCTGAAACTTACCAAAATAGCTCGAAACCTCGTTGGTCAATGTTCGAATTAACTCCTTTTTGCTAAACCAACTTCAATGGCATATGGGTAAATCAAAATGAAGCTATTCAGGTTATGGGTCGCAGACGAAAGTATTCGAAACTATAAATAAAAGGTATCCAAGAAGTAGAAACTAATCTAAGATACTTTAATCTAGTCCGAATGAGTTTAAGGTATGGGTAATCCAAAACCAAGGTTGATTTGGCATGTGTATGTGACAAACCTCAACGAAAAGGGAGGAAAACGCATGGGTTTTGCTACAAGATGGATCTGCTTGAGCTGCCGCCGTCGTGAGAAAGATCACTGGAGAGGGAGTGTTGGTCGAAGAAGGAAAAATGAAAGGGAGGGGACGACTTGCAGTTGTGTTTCACGAAAAAGAGGGGAAAGAAGAAGATGATGAATAGATCTAGGGCTCTTTTCCTCTATTCTTTTTAATTCTCCAATTAGAAAAGATAACCTTAAAAATAAAGGGAAAAATAAAATCTTGAAATCTTCTTTGTTTTCCTAATTTTCTTTCTCTTTTTTTTTTTTAAGTTCCAAACTTCAAATAAGGATATAAAAGATTTGGGATAAAATCTACTTAAAATGGATTTGGGTTTCTTTACAACTTGAAGTGTAAGGATTAAATTGATTTCCAAACTCTAGAATTAAAGATTTAATTAAAAATCTATTTTTTCCAAAGTTAAAGAAACTTAATTTATCGAACTTAAAAGCTAAACTTAAAGTTTTAATTTTTTCAAATTAGAACTCTAACGAACACACCATGTCCAAATACTCTTAAAATAGCCTAATTTTATAACGCGGGGCATTACACTTTTACTGTAGTGGCGCTTGTTTATCCGTGACCCTTGACATATTTGTTGCGGTGGTGTTTGTTTATCCCTGGCCCCAAACATTTATCTTATCTCTATTATACATAGTGTCGGTCGCATTTGTGAAGCTACCCTTGGACACTTTTATAATATGATGAGATATTCAAGTATGCATCTAAACTTTAGCTAGACAAAATAGTGTCTATTCTCCTTCGTTCACCTTATACTTCTATAAGGATGTACGAAGGGGGGTATGCTGTAGCCACCTATTTTTGTCTGACTTCTTTTTATAAAATTGATTGCTAGTTCAACTTTTCTATGCATTTTTTTTTATATTTGTTATTAAATTTGCTCATTATTGGATGTCTCCACTTTAATATTTATTTTTTATTTACTAGTTTTTCTTTTTTTTTTATGCCTTTTTTTTTCCCTTTTAAGTTGGAGAAACCATAGTTTTTGGGAGAAAAACTAAATTTGGTTAAATGACTAAGTTTTGTATTGCTTGGCCAAAAGTTGTTGGTCTTTTTTTTTTGTGCTAAGCTCCTTTTGGCATGATTTCAAATTGCAAAAAATGGTCATTGAAATAGTACACAAAAGAGGAAGTGATTTGGGCTTTTTATACCCCTCTTTCGCTTCTTCAAAGAAGGGGGTCTACACTCACACAACACACACAAGTACATCCCCACTCACCAAAAAAAAACCCTACAAAGCTCATAGCAATACACATTCACAACCATAGGGAGGGAGAGATTTGTAGAGAAAAAAAGAGAGCCACACAGTGAGTCTTACATTAAAAAAAAATGTAACAAAAAAAACCCTCCACAAAATCAAATTTGAAAACACAAAAAAAAAAAAAAAAAACCTAGCTTAGTTGGAGGTTGCATTTGGTAGGGATTTGTCCCAAGGATCGGCACCTCAAACAGCAAACTAGTTGGTTGTTCTTGATCCCAACCTCTAGATCTTCGTCTCTGTCTGGAAATGCCTTGAAAAACAATAGTTGAGTAAGGGTACTAGGAGTTTACTTTTATTTTTGTTGTTTCTTACATCTCTTCTTACTTTTATTACAATGTGAATCTTTACCTATCCTTGTTTCGCATTATGCCTTAGATCTTTTGTTATGTTGTTTGATTCTACTATTTATTTTTTTTTTTTTATGGTTTATCTCCCCTACATATCTACCATTTTTTCCCATCTTCTTCTTCTTGGCTCTTAAGTTCTTGGTACTAAAAAAAGAAAAGAAAAAGAGCAAGAAAAAAAAGAAGCACAGTGTTGTAAAATCAAAAGAAAATGTTGTGTACATACTTGTGAGTGAGAGAGTCTTCCTTCTTATTAGAGAGTAAAAGAAAAAAGCAATGGTGAGAGGTTGAAGTTGTAAAAGAAAAAGAGAGAAGAATGGAGGTTTAGAGAAAATAAAAAGGAGGAGAACAGAGAGATGGAAAGTAAAACAAATTCGTGAGGAAGTTTTGTTTTTCCAAAAAAATAAAAATAAAATTAAAGAAATAAAATTAAAATATTACCTCAGTGGCAGTGCTACTAACGCACGAGCAAAATGGGCAGCATAATTGCCGCCCATGCCCATTGCCTTCTCTCTTTTAATTTTATTTTTTTGCTTACTCTTTTGATCTTTGTTTTATTATTCTCAGTGTCTTTTTATTTCTTTCTTTATTTTTATTTCTGTATTAAGTATTACTAATTTAGTTTGATTTATTTTTTTTTTAATTTTTTTAATTTTTTTATTATTTTTTTTCGTTACCTATGGTTAACTTTTCCCTTTATTTTTGCATTATTTAAATATGCCATGACTTTATTTATTTGATTTTTTTTCAAAGCATGTTTATGTTTAATTTAAGTATGAAGTATTTGTCTTATTGACCATGTTGTCTAATTGAATATATGTTTGCTAAGTTATGAAATGCATGATGATAATTTCTTTTTAATTCATTTTTTAAGCTATCTAACGCCGGAATCTAGAAACATTTGAGATTTAGATTTTCTAGTTTTTCTTGAGATGAGGGGTCGATACTTTGGAAGTCCGAGGTTGATTTCAATATGTTTTTTCCTAAAATTTTGACATGCTTGTATATTTTGTTTGCTTGCCTTATTTGCTATGATTAGATTATGTTGCTATCATTATTTACCTTAATTTGCGTTTTTGTCTATATATTTTCTTATTACATTGTTGTTTTCTTTAAACTATCTTTTATAATGATTTTATTTCCTTTTTAGTATTTTTTTTACAACGCCATTCCCTAACTCCTTTAAATTACACTTTTTGTGTTTATAAAGGTTTTTTTTTTATAAACAAATTATTAATTTAAAAGTTTTTAAATCTTTTTTTCTTAAAAAGTATTTTTCAAGACATGTTTTCCTAAAAAACAGTTCTTACGATGGAATCTAGAAATATCCGGAAGTCCAATTTTCTAGAATTCTTGAAGTGAGGGATCATTATCTTTGGGAGTTCGAGATTTTGATCCAAAAAAAAATTAATTAAAACAATTTTTTTAAAAAAAAAAAAAAAAAAAGACTTTCTTTTATAAAATGTTATTATATGCAGAATTGAGAAATTGTAAAATTTTCTAATATTCTTGAGGTGAAAAACATTCCCTTGGGAATGATTCTAATATAGTCAAATTGATGGATATTTATCAACTTATTTTATGGGATCATGACTTCAAATATTGGAAGAATAAGAGGTAAAATAAGGCATTGTTTTAAATTTTTTTTTACCTAAATAAGCTTTTCTTCTAAAATTGTCTTCAATTCAAGATAAAATTTGGCCACCATTTTACATGAGTGTTGTGGAGTGCTAACACCTTCACCATACATAAACAACTTCCAAGCCCAAATTTGGTTTTCGCGTATCGTTTTCTCTTTTTTTTTTCAAAAAAAGTTGTTTTATTCTATTTTGGTGCCCAATCACACCCAAGATTCGAAATGTCGATGTTGATGAAAATGCCAAGGTCCAAATTTTATGAAAATGTCGATGGAAATTTTGAGAAAATTAAGGAAATTGATGGAAATTGTTTGAATTAGCAATGAAACTTTTATTGTGGCTTAATTAGACTATAATTAACCATTTTTAAGGATCACATCTAATAACTAAGACAATATTTAGATATAAATATTGATTGAAATGTCGATGCGAGCAAGAATTTAGAAAAAATATATAGAAATTTATTTTAATTATTTTAATTATTTCATGAAACTTTAATTATTGCTTAATTATACTATAATTGATTTATTTTAACATCTTATATCTAAAATATATGTAATATTTTTATTCAATGAGACTTTAATTATGATGATTTAATAATTAAACTATAATTAACCATTCCTAAATCCTAATTGACTATATAAAATAATATCAAATATTGATAATAAGAGGATATATGACATATTTGTATGTGACAAAGTAATTGTGAATTGCTTAATATTGCTCCTAAGTCATCCTATACTGAAAATGTTGAACATAGTTGTGTACATGAAAACAATATGACTCGTGCGGCCAACGTATAGACCCTATTCGTGGATACATCTGTAACGCCCGAGGTTAGGAGGGGTACATGAATGAACCGAGACTACATCCGAATGAGAGGGATCCTGAGGCTATGCAAGGCATGGTTAAGAAAGGTTTAAAAGAATTGATAGGTGCACCTATCTTTTTGGTGGCTCAATCATAGGAACTCCAAAGTTAAGTGTGCTTGGCTTGGAACAATCCTATGTTGGGTGACCTCCTAGGAATTGTCCTAGGAAGCATGTGAGTGAGGACAAAGCATGTTGAAAGGACCCGTGTTGGTTTGTAGGGACAGTCTTCACTCTCGTAAGCAGCTCAAGACAAGTAGGTATCGTGGTCAGGCCGCGAGGGATGCAGGGGAATGCTAGGGCCGTTAGGTGCCGAATCCGGATTCCAAATCCTGGTCCGAATCCTGGGCCTGGGGCATTACAACATCTCATCAGTCGATGGTCCTGAACTATTCCATTAGCATGATCGTGTAGCTAAAAGTTTTCCACTTATTTTTCTATTCCTGAACATATTTTTCCATATCTTCATACTCCATATCCAAATATTTTTTGCGAGTTTCGTACGGTGAGTGTGGGTCAACTATCATACCTACAAAATGAAAACTGATAATTTGAATTAGGATTTATGTAAGTACAATTGTATTACAAAAAACAAACATGCTTGAAAATAGTTAATAAGCACACTTACCATGTAACAACCGAAAAAAAAAATTTATTTTATTTTATTTGTTTTATTGATTTTTCTAAAACCTTTTTGAATTAGGATTTTATTTTTTAAATTAGGAGATAAATATTTATTTTCCTTTTTATTTAAAAAGAAAGAAGATAATTTTATCAAGGGTTTTGATTAGAGTTCTTTTAAAAAGGGGTCTTTTAAGCCCTAACCTTTTTGATCAAAAATTTTGACGGCAAAAAGAGGGAAACGAAGAAGTCAGTTCTGCAGTTTCCTCTCTAAAGAAAAAAAAAAGCAGTAAGTTTTTTTCCCTTCTATTTTCAAGTTTGTTTTCTTTTTTTTTATTGAATCTTTCTTGAAAAATTTTGGGGTTTTGTTTTCATTCTTGATTGTTTAAGATGAAAATATTCTTGAAATCTTTTGCCCTAAAAAGTTTTTAGGTTTTTGGTTTTTGTAATTCTTTATCAAAGTTTTTCATCTTATGGATTTTGGATTAAATTAAAGGTTTGATAATGGAAGATTTTCCAGAAATTTTCAGCTTTTATTTTCTCTAAATTTGGGACTGTTTTTAGTGTTTTTGGGTTCTTTTTGTACAAGAAAGTTTACCAAATGATTGTTTCTTTAAAGTGTGATTTATAGCTTTAATTTCTACATGAAAACATTATGTTTTAAAGGTTTTTACAGCAGTTTTAGGTACTTTTTCAGATCTGAATTTATTTGTAAAATGGTAGAAATCTTGATTCTTTTAGATCAAAAACTCTTGGAAAGTTATGTTTTAAGAGCAGAAATTTTATGGGTTATTTGTCCATAATTTATGATAGCTATAGAAGTTTTAAAAGATGAAGAATTGGAAAATTGTTTCGTATTTTATTTCATATTGAAAAGTATTGATTTTACTAATTTTAATATGTTTTTAATTGGATTTTAAAGTGTTTTAAACCCAGTTTTCAATGCTGTTTTTTTTCCAAGAATCCTATTTTTTTTCTAACTTTTTATGCAGAAAATTGTTTTGAATGGGAAAAATTGGGTAGATAAGATTTTCTATATTTTATATAAGCTTTTGGACCTTTAAGATAGAATTTTGGCTTCTGATCAATGAAGTATTGGATATGTTTAGATTTCTAGAAGATTGACCTTAGTTCAAGGAGTTGGTATTGTGGAAAATTGAGATTGAGATTAAGAATTGTAAAATTATCGATCGAGGTAAGTAGTTTCCACATCCCTTCCAAAATAGAAATTTTGGTACAATTATGTTTTGAATATTGTTTATTTGACAAATGTTTGAAAGTACGTTTTGTATGATTTGAAATTGACCAAAATTGTTTTGTATGTTTTAAAGTGTTTTTCTATTTAAAAGTATGTTTGCCGTTTTGGATAATTTGAAATAAATGTGTTTTAATTGATTTGGAATTGAAAGTAAGTTTGTTTTGGTTTTGAATTTGAATGGTTGATTTGATGAATCTTTATTGAAATTGTTATTTGAAACTATATGTTTTGTTTCAAATGTTTTCGAAAGAATTTTTGATCGATTTGATAAGGACTATTCGGATATGCCAAGTTTATGTTTTGGGAATACTTTGCTTATTTGTGGTAGTAGCCTAAATTGGAATTGATGGAATTGGAATTGACGGAATTGTTCTGGCTTATTTGTGAGAAGACACATTTGTGGTTTGACATTCCTTTGGAATGAAGATTCATGTGTGTGTTTCACTCACATGGCCTCACACATAAGTAATTATATTGATTGTTCTGGTCGATTTTATCGACATCTATGATTGATTAAAGCTTATTTGTGGGAAGACACAATTTGTGGTTTGGCATTCCTTTGGAATGAAGATTCATGTGTGTGTTTCACTCACATGGCCTCACAATTAACTAATTGAATTGAATGTTCTGGTCGATTTTTATCGACAACTCTGATTGATTGATTGGTGTTACCGACAGGTAACCATCATATATGTTCTGAAGGCTACCCAAATAATGCATATTCCCACTTTGATATTTGAAAGTATTGATTGATTGAAAGTACTGTTTGAATTGAAAGTTTTGATATTTGAAAGTTTTGGTTAAATGAAAGTTTTGTTCAATTGAAAAGTTTTGTCTTGAAAGTTTTTACGATTGAAAGATTTTTGTTTTCTGAAAGTTTTGACTGAAAGTATTTTAATAGTTGTTTCGAAAGTTTTGCAAGGATTTTAGTATTTTGTTTATGATCGTTTTAAAATAAAATGACCAAATGAATATTTGACTTTTGATTCAGCGATTGAAATGATTTGTTAAATATAATTTCTATGTTTTTGTTTTTTTTCCAAAATGAATTTCTGAACTTGATGTTGAGATTGCTTATTGAGTATTTTTTGTACTCATTTTTGTTTTCCTAAAATGTTTTCAGATGAAGGAGCAGGTGATAGTTCTGACAGTGATTGAGGTCTAGCGTTCTGGCAAAACTGTTGAGGAGTTAATTTTGGTCTTTAGGTTTTTAGCATTTAGATTTTTGTTGGACTTGTCGTATGTTCAAAGTTCTTCTAGTTGGTTTTTTTTAGTATTGGATTTGGCTTTATTTTTTAAAGCCTTGTTTTTCAGTTATTTGAAAGTATTCTACATGTGTTTTCCTTTTTTTTTTAGTATATGTCTAATCGCTTTCGCATTTACCATTAGAATGACCGTATTGGAAAATACGGGTTGTTACATACCAGCTTTTTGTATTCCCACAACCATATTTTTAAAATGATGCAATTTTAGTTTATTGGCTGGGATGTTGTCATAAATAAAAAAACAAGAGATTAGACGACCAACATTTTGTCTAATGGCTCCTCCTGACAACATATCCTTTAAATTTTTTATTTGGCTCCTTTAGACGTGTAGTATGAGGGTTCCTTCATACTACTAGACCGTTGGAATTGACTAGAGCCTTAACCTTGCTCAAGTCCACTCCGTCACATATCTTCCTCCTCTTGGGCCGTCTTTCTTGAGTTACGTATAACTTCACGATACTGTTTTCTTTTTTAGTAACTCATAGTCATATTAAAGACTTCAATATCCTCGTGAATGCTGTCATCAGCTTGATGACTGATAGCATGTATTTATGCTATCTTATTTCCTATTATTTATGCTCGTTTTGTGATTATTTTGTTAGCTTTTATGCTTATTTATCTTAATTTTGTAGAAACTGAGCTTGAGGAGCAAAACCAAGTATTTGAGAATATTTTGGTGGATATTGGAGCCTTTTGAAGCTTAATTGAAAATTCAAGAAGATTAAAGATATTATTTGAGCATAAGGCATGTTCCAAGAGATTCTACATTGAATCACGGTTCCAACGCATCGAACCGGAGGTCATTCGAATACCAGAGCGAAGAGATATAGCAAAAATGGCCAGTGCTGTCTGCAGGGTAGCGTCGCGACGCTGTCTATAGCGTCTCGACGCTACGAAAAACGAAAAAACACTGTTTTTTTTCTAAAAACGCGCGTTTTCTAATTTTCTTGCAGCGTTGAGACGCTGCCTCGAAATTTTCTATAAAAACCTCATTTTTTGCGCCGTTTTGGGAGGCCAATCCGAGAGTTGGAGCCCTAATCTCGATTCCAAGCTAAAATTGAAGGTTTAGGGAGCAATTGGGAGCGTTTGTGGAGCATTTTTGAAGATCCAAAGCTCGAGGGACATGGAGATCACGACGGGAACGTGGGATTGACCATTGTTTGCTAATTTCTTCCTTTTTCTTTAGTTTTAGTTTCTGTTTTGTGGCTGTAAATTAGGAACTTAGAGATTTAATTGTATGAATATAATTAGTATCTTTGTTCCAAATACTTGGGATTTTGATGTACCCATTAGACTTGGGATTTTAATTGATTAAGTACCTTGATTGAATGCTTTTGTTTCATTCATGCTTTTATGTATTTAATGCTTATAATCTCTTGATCAAGGATTATTTGCTTTATTAGTCTAAATTTGTGCTTGAAAAAGTATGGTTTAGGCTGGAACTTAATTGCATGACTATTTGTAAATTCTTGCATGAAAGTGGAGAATTCTTTTAGAAGCCCTTAAAACAAGTTTCTTAAAGCCTTGCATGTTATTAAAATCTAGATAGAGATATTAGGTTTATAACATTGCATGAGAGTTAATTGTGCTTGAAAGAGTCAGTTAACACCCTCACTTCTTGGCTTATGGAATATTTGCATGACAAATCTTGGTAGTTTTCGCTGTAAGTCTAATTGGTGAAATTAATTCCCTAGGATATCCCTCTCCTATTGTGTCTCCATTTATCTTTTTCTTTCTAGGTTAGCTCTTTAGTTTAGCTTGTTTGCATTTGATTTCTTTCTCTAAATAAAGTTAAGTGGGAGTAATTACGGTACTTAAATGAACTAAGAAATCCAATCCCTGTGATCGACCCTGGCCACTATTATTGCAAATTTTAGAGGTTTAGGTTTATAAATATATTTGATAGAGCCTTCGACAAGCTCTTTACCAATGACCTTTCAGATCGGATCGTAACTCCTCTTGAATTTCTTTCATTTTTTTTGCTTCTCTAATTTTTTTCATCTCCTTCGTTTTCATTTGTTCTGCAATTTGTTTCTTCACCTCTGGTGGCACATTCAAACAAGGTTTGGTATTCTTTTTGGGATCATTTCCAGATAAATGATGTTTGAATCTTTGATGTCACCGCTTTTAATCACCAACTGGCAAAAATTGCATACAGTGCCATATTTGTTTCCATCAAACAGAATGCAATAATCCCAAGCCAGATCAAACGCCCTCCTTCAACTAATATGAAATTATCACCACTAATAGAATATATTATTTACTTCACAAACATATAATTTCACAAACATTAAAAAAAAAGTGAAAAGAAATGACTAGCCCCATTTCTAATTTAGTTCCCAGGTAGAGGTGTTCCCATATGGTCAACTTAAATACATCAACCTAGATAGAATGGTGTGTTGGAGAATAAAGCATAGACAATTTATTCAAATTACAATAAACTATATAGTTTATAAATGAATTATTTAATTCATAAACAATAATAGCTAATAAAAAATTATAAAATTAAGAAACATAAGAACAATCAATTCAATACCAATCCATAATAATAACAATTATAACAAAAAGAAAAAAGATAGATTACATAATGAAGTTAATAATAACAATTAAATAATGACCATAGATTATACAAAAAAATAATAACAATTATATTAATATAACAAATAATAATAAAAATTATAACAAATAATAATAACAAGCAACAATTAAGTAACCAAGATAGTTTAAACGAACTAAAAAAACAATCTATACTATTAATAAAATAAAAGTTAAATAATAATATAAAGAGATAATAACCTTGAAAGTTGAAATTTAAAAGTAGTGTAGTTGTAGATAAACTAAAAGTAAATTAGAAGCTAAAACTCCTAATTTAAGAAGGAAATTTGAGAGAATTAGAGGGAAATTAAGAGAATTGGAATTGGAGAAAATTGAGAATTGGAGATTGAGTTGTTGTGGTGAAGAAGAAAGTGAAATGAAGTGGGTATTTATAGGTATTAAAAAATAATAAAAAAATAAAAACGTACAAAAATAAAAATAAATAAATTATTTTTTTGTGATTTAAAATATGTTTGAGAAATTGAAATTTTTTATTTTGAAATTTGTAAAATTTGATAGGATTTTGATGTGAAAGTGATAATTAAATAAGATAATTAAATGAAAATATAAAAAAAATGAAGGAAAAAAACACAAAAATGAAATATGTATTTGTTTATAATTTTAAATTAAAAATATAGAAATATGTAAATCTTTGGCTTTGTGAATTGAGATTTGAGAATTCTATATATAAGTATGTATAAAATAGTAAATTAATATTAATAGAGTGCATTTATTTAAATAAATAAAAGAAATATGAAAAAAAAAAAAGAGAGAAAACATTTGATTGAAGCTGACGTGTCGCGTGTGTCAGCAAGCCACAATTGGCGTGCACGGTATGTATTTGTTTTTTCACACATTTAAAATTAAAAAAAAAACGAAATAGGGACATGTCTTCAAAACCTCGAAATTTCGAGGTTTCGACAACATGTCGTCGAAAGGGGGGAAAAATGAAATTCCCCCCCTAACGACATGTCGAACCTGTTGACATGTTGAAATGTCGAGCGACATGCCGGTCGACATTTTACACATTGATCACACCATAAAAAAGATTGGAACCCACCATAAAGTCTTTCTTAACCATGTCTTGCATAGTTTTAAGATCCCTCTCATTTCGATGTGGTGTCGGTTCATTATTCATGTACTCCTCCTAACTCGGGCATCACAACTTTGGTCCGCCTTCCCAATAATCCTCCCCTCTAACAAAATAATCATCTATTTGTCTAGCTCTCTTATTCAAGCCAACTTCTCTTTTCTAGGGCACACCACCTATCTAATAGAGCTCCAACCACTGATCATATTGTGGGATATACATGGTGCCAATCGCTCCTTTATTGAACTCGTAGAAATCCTCTCGTCGAACCACACTTTATTCAACATTTGAGGATTCATCTACAATTCTACATGACTACATCCTTGAGACTGATCAATTTTTTTGTTTAGCATCTGAGGGCTTCCTTGACACAACTAGATTTAGGATATGGCTTTGATACCAATTGTTTCTTCTCTACGGCTTATGCCCAATGTAGACACAATATTGTATCATTGTGAAAAAATTGTCCCTTACTTGTATACTTACGATGTTCCTCTTTTCTAACCAATATAGGATTTTGGTCGCATTTCCAACAATCCTCTTCTCGAACAAAGTACCATCAAACTTTCTCTCAAATAGTCGTCTATCTGTGTAGTTATTATCCATACCAACTCCCCTCAAAAGTTTATAGAGATAAATTTTAGAGAGAGAGAAGAAGATTAGTTTGAGAGAGTGAAAGAAAAGTTAAAAGAGAAATTTGAGAGATAGACTTTAGAGAGAAGAGAAAAGTGATAGGGTGGAAAATGTTTTGGGAGAGAAAAGTTGGAAAAAATATATATTTAGGCGTATGTGGCCGCTTGTTGTTTCACTTGGAAGGGAGGGCAACTCTCGTCTTCTAATTTTCCCTGGCTTTGGTTTTCTTTATTTTATTATTATTTTTTTTTTTTTGGTTTGCTTGTGCTAGTTTGTTTCTTCTGCTTGGGTTGTGGACCTTTGTTGTTTTAGTGTATGACCTAGTTTCTTTGTGCCTTGGTATCCGGCTGTGAGGTCCCCTAGTAAATAGATACCTTTGCAAAAAGTAAAAAGTAAAGTTTTAAGAGAAAGGTAGCATTAAGAGCAGAATTTTTTTTTTTTTGTACAACACTATTTTTAAAACGAGTTTTTATGGAATTTAAAATTTAATTAAAATTTTATAAAAAAATAAAAATGGAAAATTGATGGGTGATACAAATTTCTTTTTGAAAAAAAAAACAAAAAACAAAATAGTTATAAAACAACATCTAAAGAGTCGTTTAGTTATTTTTTAATTTACACTTTTTCTATTTCTTATTTCTAATTTTTGAGAAATACAAACTTTTTTTCTTTCTTTGGGAGAGAGAAATACAAGAGGAAATTTGCACAGAAGACTCATTTTCACGCGCATTGATACCATTTGACCCGTGTTTTGAAATTAATGACATATGACCCTTTCTGTACTCTGCATCCCGTCCAAATTACCGTGAGGGCATCGTACTCTCATTCTTGTTCTAACTCTAGCTCTCTAGTTCTCGCTCTTGCTCTAGCTCATTTTCTCCCTTGCTCTAGCTTGTTCTCGCTTTAGCTCGTTCTCGCTCTCGCTCTAGCTCATTTTTTCTCTTGCTCTAGCTTGTTCTAGCTCTCGCTCTCGTTCTTGCTCTCGCTCTAGCTCGTTTTCTCTCTTGCTCTAGCTTGTTCTAGCTCTCGCTCTAGTTCGTTCTCGCTCTCGTTCTTACTCTCGCTCTAGCTCATTTTCTCTCTTGCTCTAGCTTGTTCTCACTCTCGCTCTAGCTCGTTTTCTCTCTTGCTCTATCTTGTTCTTGCTCTCGCTCTAGCTCGTTCTCGTTCTCATTCTAGCTTTGCTGCTTTAGCTCTTCTCTGACGTAATTTTTTCGTGTCTTTTTTTTCTCCAGATTGTCAACCATTCATTTGAGCAAGAGCATGAGCGAGAGAGCTAGAGCAATAGCGTTTCCGCCTACGAGAGCGTGAACAAGCATGTAACGCCTGAGGTTAGGAGGGGTACATGAATGAATCGAGACCATATCCGAATGAGAGGGATCCTGAGGCTATGCAAGGCATGGTTAAGAAAGGCTTAAAAGAATTGATAGCTACTACCTATACCAACAAGGTGCACCTTCCTTTTCAGTGGCTTAATCATAGGAACTCCAAAGTTAAGCGTGTTTGGCTTGGAACAATCCTATGTTAGGTGACCTCCTAGAAATTTTTCTAGGAAGCATGTGAGTGAGGACAAAGCATGCTGAAAGAACCCGTGTTGGTTTGTGGGGACAGTCTTTACTCTTAGAAGCAGTTCAAGACAAGTAAGGTGACGTAGCCAGGTCGTAGGGGATGCAGGGGAATGCCGGGGCCATAAGGTACCGAATCCGGATTCCAAATCCTGGTCCGAATCCTGGGCCTGGGGCATTACAGATGGTATCAGAGCGGAACCTCTCCAGTAAGATGTGGTTCGGGGACGAACCAAGGCGGAAGCTAGTGGGCATGTAACGCCCGAGGTTAGGAGGGGTACATGAATGAACCGAGACCACATCCGAATGAGAGGGATCCTGAGGCTATGCAAGGCATGGTTAAGAAAGACTTAAAAGAATTGATAGCTACTACCTATACCAACAAGGTGCACATTCCTTTTTGGTGGCTTAATCATAGGAACTCCAAAGTTAAGCGTGCTTGGCTTGGAGCAATCCTACGTTGGGTGACCTCCTGGGAATTTTCCTATGAAGCATGTAAGTGAGGACAAAGCATGCTGAAAGGACCCGTGTTGGTTTGTGGGGACAGTCTTCACTCTTAGAAGCAATTCAAGACAAGTAAGGTGACGTAGCCAGGTCGTAGGGGAATGCTGGGGCCATCAGGTGCCGAATTCAGATTCCAAATCCTGGTCCGAATCCTGGGCTTGGGGCGTTACAAAGCAAGACCGTCTCATACTACCCTCATGTGTAATTTTGCGCACTATGCCATGTCAGAATGGGTCATATTTCATTATTTTCAGAATGCAGGTCATCAGTCATTAAAGTACTGGAAAACGGGTCATCCGTACAAAAACCACAAATACAAGGCATTGATAATTGATTATGTTTCTCATTTCTCTTTCCAAAAAAGGTTACCAAAATTGAATACAAAATTTGGAAACAATTAAAACTAGTTTTTCGTTTCTTATTTTCTATTTTCAAATTTTCAAAGATATAAATAACATCGCCTATTTTATCATTTCAAACTTATAAGGAGCATAATAAATATTAAAAATTATATATAATATGATGATTTTGAAATTTTATTAGTTTTCATATGTAAAACTCAATTTTTAAACTTCAAATTTTAGAAAAAAAGAAACAAATATCTTACACAATCTTGTCGAATAAAATAGAAAGAACCAGAAACAAAAATAGTTAAACAAATATTTTCTCTTTTCTTTTTTCTTTTTTCTTTTTTTTATTAAAAAAAGGAAAATAAGAAATGGGAATCTAAATCAAGAAACAAGAAACCATGTTATCATGGACTAAAAAAGAAAAATAACTAAATTGTTATCACAAGAGATTCCTTTAAAAAAGAGAAAATTGAAAACTAAATCAGTTATGAATTAGCCATGTTTTTCAAAACCTAAAAATACAAAATAAAATAGTTATGAAACGGATACCTTAAACCCCATTTGATAACCATTTAATTTTTTTATTTTTGGTTTTTGAAAATTAAGCCTACCTTTGGATTTCCTTCCTTTGTTATCTATTTTTTACATATATTTTCAAAAATCAAGCCAAGTTTTAAAAAGTAAAAAAAAAAAAAGTAGTTTTAAAAAACTTGCTTTTGTTTTTGGAATTTGCTAAGAATTCAATTGTTTGCTTAAAAAATGTGAAATTCATTGTAGAAAAATAATGAGAAAACAGTCATAATTTTCAAAAACTAAATGATTATCAAATAGGGCCTTAATTTTACTTTTTTTGTTTACCGATATAAAATTTTGGACAAATTTCAAAGACAAAAACTATAAACTTCTATTTAATTTTTATAATTGTTTACACGAGATTTCGACAAAGAAAGGGAAATGAGAAACGTGTAAATGAATTTAATTGTATTAATTTCAATTTAGTGGAGTACAATCTCTAATTTGTTCCTCTGATTCTTTCTCTCAAATTTACATCTGTCTCGAGGGCTTTGCAGCTTATTCTCAAATGTAGATTTGTCTCGAGGGCTTCGCAGCTTGTTCTCGAACGTGAATTTGTTTCGAGGGCTTTTGCAGCTTGTTCTTGAATGTAGATTTGTTTCGAGGGCTTTGCAGCTTGTTCTCGAATGTGAATCTGTCTGGAGGGCTTTTGCAGCTTGTTCTCGAATGTAGATTTGTTTCGAGGGCTTCGCAGCTTGTTCTCGATCTTTAAAGTCTTCTAGTCTTCGAGACTCTGGTTCAGAGAGTGTTTGATCTTCAAAGGTTTAGGGAGTTTTCTGGTATTTGTTTCTGAATTCTCTCTAAATTCTCTGGAGAGTTTCAACTTCTGAACCTCCAAAATGGAGGAGGGAGCTCTCTATTTATAGAGTTCCCCAAGTGGGCTTAGGCTTGACTACTAGACTGGGCTTGGTGGACTTTGAGCCTGGTCCTTAGACTGAGCCTGATTAACCTTGGGCCTAGCCTTGTGGGCTGGGACTTATTGACTTTGGGCCTAGACTTTACTGGATTAGGGTCTCCTATTTGGGCTTAGTTTAAAATTGGCCCAAATTTCATATAACCCAATTGCATATTTGGGTTTGCCTGAATTTAATTTAGGGATACTTGCAAATTTAAATAATCTCTAATTAAATAAATAATTTTGTCACCAAGTTTTAATTAATGACATGGCAATTTCTGATTGGCCAAAATTTCTATTCCAACAAATGCCCCCTTTTCGAGATTTATGCACTATTATGTGAGAGTGAATCTCGAAAAAGGTAATTTGGAATCAAAATTTAAGGTATTTGCTCCTAAATTGGACTCCATTTGATGTGGCAATTCATCAAAATATGAATTTGGGTCATAATTTTGATTTTCTTACTTGGCATCGAACTTTGATTTGAATTTCGGTAGAATTTATGTTCTCCTTAATTCAAATTTGAATTTTATTTGAATTTCAAGTGGTATTCAAATTATACCCATTTTTTTATGTAGGGCATAGTTTAGAATCTACCAATGAATTTTGATTTGAAGCTTGAATTTGGAGTGCCCAAGTTTCACTTTTTTGAGATAAAAGTCTACCCAATTATATTTTGGAATTGGAATAGAACTTGAATTTGGACTTTAATCAAATTTTGATTTGGGATAAAATTTGGATTATGCCCAAATTTCACTTTTTGAGATAAAAGTCTACCCAATTATATTTTGGAATTAGAATAGAACTTGAATTTGGACTTTAATCAAATTTTGATTTGGGATAAAATTTAGATTATGCCGAAATTTCATAGATAAAAGTCTACCCAATTATATTTTTGAATTGGAATAGAACTTGAGTTGGAACTTTAATCAAATTTTGATTTGGGATAAAATTTGGATTATACCCAAATTTCACTTTTTGAGATAAAAGTCTACCCAATTATATTTTGGAATTGGAATAGAACTTTAATTTGGCTTGCAGTCAATTTTTTTAATTTGAGATTAGGTATGACAAATTTAAATTGAGATGATATCCTGCCCGATTTCGATTTGAATTTTGGAATAGAACCTGGATTTGAGTTTATAGTCAACTCATCAAAGTTTGAATCTTGTATGATCTTTGGATTCAAATTGGTTTTGATTTGATCTTCTTGGCATTATTTTTGAATTCAAATTAGATGTGATTTTATCTTTTCCTCCATTATAAGTAGGGGAGATTGGTCTTCCATCAATTCACATCAACAAAGAGTGAGTGAAGCTTCTCACATTGAGGAATGAAGAATAGGAAAGTCCCAATTTTTTTCTTTTCTCTTTTCTTTTTTTTTTTTCTTTCTTTCTTTTTCTTTTTTTTTTTCGTTTTTTTTCGTTTTTTTTTTTTTTTTTTTTTTTTTTTTTTTTTTTTTTTTAAATTTGCAAGACTTACAAATACTTTCCTATAGAAGAGAATATCATAAGGTAAACAGGTAGGTAATTTTTTTTAAAATAATATATATGCCCCCTTGTTTTTTTATTCTTGCTTGCAGCTAAGATGTCTTCTTCAACTTTGAGATGTATTCTTCAACTTCGAAGGTGACCAACCCCTGATTCAGGCGGAATTTAGGATGACACCTTTCGACGGCTTCGACGTCTTTTTCAACTTCGAAGGTGACCAACCCTTGATTCAGGCGGAATTTAGGATGACACTTTTCGACGGCTTCGACGTCTTCTTCAACTTCGAAGGTGACCAACCCCTGATTCAGGCAGAATTTAGGATGGCACCTTTCGACCGCTTCGGCATCTTCTTCAACTTCGAAGGTGACCAACCCCTGATTCATGCGGAATTTAGGATGGCACCTTTCGACAGCTTCGACGTCTTCTTCTATTTCGAAGGTGACCAACCTCTAATTCAGGCGGAATCTAGGATGACACCTTTCGACGGCTTCGACGTCCTCTTCTATTTCGAAGGTGACCAACCCTTGATTCAGGCGAAATCTAGGATGGCACCTTTCGACCACTTCGGCATCTTCTTCAACTTCAAAGGTGACCAACCCCTGATTCAGGCGGAATTTAGGATGGCACCTTTCGACGGCTTCAAGTCTTCTTCTATTTCGAAGGTGACCAACCCCTGATTCAGGTGGTAGGATGACACCTTTCGACAGCTTCGGCGTCTTCTTCAACTTCGAAGGTGACCAACCCCTGATTCAGGAGGAATTTAGGATTGCACCTTTCGACAGCTTCGGCGTCTTCTTCAACTTCGAAGGTGACCAACCTTTGACTCAGGCGAAATTTAGGATGTCACCTTTCGACAGCTTCGACGTCTTTTTCTATTTCGAAGGTGACCAACCCCTGATTCAGGTGGTAGGATGGCACCTTTCGACAGCTTTGGCGTCTTCTTCAACTTCGAAGGTGACTAACCCCTGATTCAGGTGGAATTTAGAATGTCACTTTTCGACAGCTTCGACGTCTTCTTCTATTTCGAAGGTGACCAACCCCTGATTCAGATGGTAGGATGGCACCTTTCGACAGCTTTGGCGTCTTCTTCAACTTCGAAGGTGACCAACCCCTGATTCAGGCGGAATTTAGGATGGCACCTTTCACTTTGTTTTACCTGTAGAAGACCAAACCCTAACTCAGGTGAAGTTGAGGGCGTAACCTTTGAACTTAGAGAAGAAGCGACGACGAAGCCGTTGAACTTGAAGGCGAGGCGAGACGCAACCTTCGAACTTGGAGATGAAGTGATCAATGGCGTAACCTTCAAACTTGAAGAAGAAGCGACGACGAAGCGTTTGAACTTTGAGAAGAAGGACGACGAAGCCTTCGAACTTTGGAGAAGAAGCGACCCAACGAAGACTTCTTGACTTGGGAGAGGAGTAAGTGTTGACGGATGAAACCTCTTGACTTGGTGGAGGAACGAGTGTCGATGGATGGAGCTTCCTGACTTGACGGAGAAGCAAACGTCGATGGACGAAACCTCCTGACTTGGGAGAGGAGCGAGTGTCGACGGATGGAACCTCTTGACTTGGTGGAGGAGCGAGTGTCAATGGACGAAACCTCCTGACTTGGGAGAGGAGCGAGCGTCGACGGATGGAACCTCTTGACTTGGTGGAGGGACGAGCGTCGACGGACGAAGCCTCCTAACTTGGTAGAGGATCAAGCGTCAATGGACGAAGCCTCTTATCTTGGTGGAGGAGCGAAGAACGATGGACGCAGCCTCCTGACTTGGCGGAGGGACGAGCGTCGATGGACGGAGCCTCCTGACTTGGCAGAGGAGCCCGTGTTGACGAGTGAAGCCTCCGAACTTGACGGAGGAGCGAGCGCCGACGGATGTAGCCTCCTGATTTGGAGACGGAACGCCAACTTAGCTGTATTTTGAGGCGGAATGCCGAACTTGAAAGTGAATCACCAAACTTGTAGGCGATCAACGCTCGAACTTAAACTTGAAGGGAGCGAAGTGCAAACTTGAACTTCAAGCGAGCGATGTTTGAACTTAAGCTTGAAGTTAGCAAAACTCGAACTCGAAGACTTGAAAGGGCGAAGTGCAAACCTCAGACTTGGAGAAGAGTGAAACCCAAACTTTAGAGCGAGTGAGCGACAAACCAAACTTGAAGGGAACGAAGCTCGAACTTTAGGGGGGTGAGCCACGATCCAAACTTGAGGATAACGAAGCTCAAACTTTAGTGGAGTGAACGACAAACCGAACTTGAAGTTGTTGATGCTTGAACTTTAGTGAGAGTGAGCGACGAACCGAACTTAAGGAGAACGAAGCTCAAACTTTAGAGGAAGTGAGCGACAAACCGAACTTGAAGAGGTTGAAGCTCGAACTTTAGTGGAATGAGCAACAAAAATCCTCGAACTTGAAGATGGTGGAAGCTCGAACTTTAGTGGAGTGAGCGACGAACCGAACTTGAAGAGGTTAAAGCTCGCTCGTATGCATCCAACCTGCAACGTCTTGTTTCCTTGGATGAAATAAAATATATATTTTTTTGGAGACTGAACTTAAAAGTATTTTAAGTTGCCTACGTACCCTTAAGGAAAGGGATCAAGTCATAACGTAGTTTAATGGATTTTTTTTTTAGGTCGTTCACCTTTTAAGCTCGTGCGGGCTAGGAGCATCATGCAGGTTAGTCTCTTGCGACGAGGAGCTTTGTTTTCATCTTAGATGTTGTTGTCTTCATCATGGTCTTAATCAGATCCTTCATTTGTAGGATTTGCTAAGATGATGACATTTTTCCTAACCTTCAAGGAACCCTCCGTGTTTGTGAGAACAGAGAACTTCCTTTTCATACGAGAAGGAACAATACTATGAATCTTTTTGTCATTGTTCACTTCATCGAACAGTTCCACCTTCAAGGATTTAATCTTCCTTTCATGTTGATCACTTGTTACTTTGAGACGATCAAGTACAGATGTTGAAGGTTGATTTTTTCTCGATGTGGAGACACTTAGCCTTTGGAAGACTGAAGTTCGAGTTGAGACAGAAGTTGAACTTTGGTTTTCTTCTTTTGTCGCGGCCATACTAATCCTTTGGAAGACTGAAGGTCGAGTAGTTGAAGGCTTAATGCGATCAAAGACAAAAGTCCTTTGCTCGGCTTCTTTTGAATTATCAACTTCTTCCACATTGGTGCAATATGAACTTGCCAAATCATCTTCCCCTTTTTCCACTGGAAGGAAATCTTGAAGTTTGGTAAGTTTGACCATGTCTTGAAGTTTGTTTCTCGGCACCTCATGTTGAAACCAAATAGATACAGGTTCCAAGGTTCCAAATTGGACTAGACACACTCCTTGATCATGAAGCGGACTAGAGTGCATTTGATTGCATCTGTCTGTTGTCACTGCAGCATGAGTTGTTTGAGCTAATTCATCGAGGTCTAGCTCAATCTTTCCTTCTTTAGCTAATCTTAGAATTAGCTCTTTTAGGACAACGCACCTCTCCACTGGATGACTGATAACTCGATGATATTTACAATCCTTGGGATCATCAACTTTTTCCATCTCTTCCGGTAGTTTACATTCTGGAAGCTTGATCAATCGTGTGTCCAATAGTTGCTCTAACATGTCAGGAATGTCAGAGTCAGGAAAAGGATAGACTTTTTTCTGTCTTTCCTTCAAAGTTAAGTGACGCCTTTCATTTCCTTGTCGGCTTTCATCCCTCTTGTCTTTTGAAGACAACTTGAGATGAGTTGTATTTACAACCATAGACTCTTCTAAAGTCTCATGGATGTTATTTTCCTCTTTCCTTATGTTAGGGACTAGAAGGTCTTTGTCTCCTCGACTAGCAATACTTAGCTCCATGTCGTGGGCACGAGTTGCTAGTTCTTCAAAGGTGCGAGGCTTTATACCTTGAAGGATGTAAAGAAGTTCCCAGTGCATGCCTTGAATGCACATCTCCACAGCTGACAGTTCAATGAGGCGATTCTTGCAATCGAGACTCATGGCTCTCCAACGATTTATGTAGTCGACAACGAGTTCACCTTTTCGTTGTCTAGTGTTGGTGAGCTCGAACATGCTGATGGATCGTCTTGTGCTGTAGAAGCAATTGAGAAATTCCTTTTCGAATTGTTCCCAACTGTCTATCGACTCAGGCTCTAGATCAGTGTACCAATCGAATGCGTTCCCTTTCAGCGTTCGTACGAACTGTTTAACCAATAGATCTCCCCGTGTACCAGCATTTTCGCATGTCTCGATGAAATGAGCAACGTGTTGCTTAGGGTTGCCTTTTCCATCAAATTGCTGAAACTTTGGTGGTTGGAATCCAGTTGGCATCCTCAAACTATTAATTCTCTGAGTATATGGTTTAGAATACAAGAGAGAACTATGAAGAGCCCCACCATATTGAGCTCTAATGGAGTTTGTTATCATGTCCTGAAGTTGTTGGACAGATAATGAAGCGATCGAAGTGGAGTATTGTGGTTGATCTTCTTTCACAACTACCCTCTCTTTATTGCGATCCTTGACGATAGGAGTTTGACTTGATTCAGCGACATTTTGGTTCTCAATCTGGCTCTTTAGGTATGCAATTTGAGAATCTCTTTCTTCAATCGCCTTCATCAAGATGTTGATTTTCTCCTGCATCTTTGTCATTCTTTCTTCCATAGTGTTTGTCTCAGTCATCATGATAGACACTACGTCAGAATCGAAGTCGAACAAAAGGTTGCACTTGACCAGGAACTTGTTATTAGTCCATGCCCCCGGCAGTGTCATTACTTCGCCTGCAATAGAAACTTTACCTTATGATATTCTCTTCTATAGCAATAGGAACAAATGTGAAATTACCTACGTGTTTACCTTATGATATTCTCTTCTATAGGAAAGTATTTGCAAGTCTTGCAAAAAAAAAAAAAAGTAAAAAAAAAAATCGAAAAAGAAAAACGTAAAAAAAAAAAAGAAAGAAAGAAAAAAAAAAAGAAAAGAGAAAAGAAAAAAATTGGGACTTGCCTATTCCTCATTCCTCAGTGTGAAGCTTCACTCACTCTTTGTTGATGTGAATTGATGGAAGACCCATCTCCTCTATTTATAGTGGAGGAAAAGATAAAATCACATCTAATTTGAATTCAAAGATAATGCCAAGAAGATCAAATCAAAACCAATTTGAATCCAAAGATCATGCAGGATTCAAATTTTGGGATATTAAAGTTTGAATTTTGGGATGAGTTGACTACAAACTCAAATCCAAGTTCTATTCCAAAATTCAAATCGAAATCGATCAGGATATCATCTCAAATTAAATTTTGGCATATTTTATCTAAAATTGAAAATTGACTGGAAGCCAAATTAAAATTCTATTCCAAATCTAAAGTTAAAATTTGGTAGAATTTTATCTCAAAAGGCAAAGTTTGGGCATAATCCAAGTTTTATCCCAAATCAAAATTAGATAAAATTAATTCTATCACAATCAAATTATGGTAGAATTTCAATTTTATCTCACAAAGTCAAATTTGGGCATAATCCAAATTTTATCCCAAATCAAAATTAGATAAAATTAATTCTATCACAGTCAAATTATGGTAGAATTTCAATTTTATCTCACAAAGTAAAATTTGGGCATAATCCAAATTTTATCCCAAATCAAAATTTGATTAAAGTCCAATCCCAATTCCAAAATATAATTGGGTAGACTTTTATCTCAAAAAGTGAAATTTGGGCATAATCCAAATTTTATCCCAAATCAAAATTTGATTAAAGTCCAAATTCAAGTTCTATCCCAATTTCAAAATATAATTGGGTAGACTTTTATCTCAAAAAGTGAAATTTGGGCATAATCCAAATTTTATCCCAAATCAAAACTTGATTAAAGCCCAAATTCAAGTTCTATTCCAATTCCAAAATATAATTGGGTAGACTTTTATCTCAAAAAAGTGAAACTTGGGCACTCCAAAATCAAGCTTCAAATCAAAATTCATTGGTAGATTCTAAACTATGTCCTAAATAAAAAAAATGGGTATAATTTGAATACCACTTGAAATTCAAATAGAATTCAAATTAGAATTAAGGTAGAACATTAATTTTACCGAAATTCAAATTAAAGTTAGATGCCAAATAAGAAAATCAAAATTATGACCCAAATTCATATTTTGATGAATTGGCACATCAAATGGAGTCCAAGTTAGGGGCAAATACCTTAAATTTTGATTCCAAATTATCTTTTTCGAGATTCACTCACACATACTAGTACATAAATCTCGAAAAGGGGGCATTTGTTGGAATAGAAATTTTGGCCAATCAGAAATTGCCATGTCATTAATTAAAACTTGGTGACAAAATTATTTATTTAATTAGGGATTATTTAAATTTGCAAGCATCCCTAAATTAAATTAAGGCAAACCCAAATATGCAATTGGGTTATATGAAATTTGGGCCAATTTTAAACAAAACCCAAATGGGAGGCCCAGTCCAACAGTCAGGTCCAAGCCCACTTGGGGGCCTTGGGGAACTCTATAAATAGAGAGCTCCCTCCTCCATTTTGGAGGTTCAGAAGTTGAAACTCTCCAGAGAACTTAGAGAGAATTCAGAAACAAAGACCAGAAAACTCTCTAAACCTTTGAAGATCAAACACTCTCTAAACCAGAGCCTTGAAGACTAGAAGACTAGAAGACTTTGAAGATCGAGAACAAGCTGCAAAAGCCCTCGAGACATAAATCTACATTCGAGAACAAGCTGCAAAAGCCCTCGAAACAAATCTACATTCGAGAACAAGCTGCAAAGCCCTCGAAACAAATCTACATTCGAGAACAAGCTGCAAAGCCCTCGAAACAAATCTACATTCGAGAACAAGCTACTAAGCCCTCGAAACAAATCTACATTCGAGAACAAGCTGCAAAAGCCCTCGAGACAGATTCACATTCGAGAACAAGCTATAAAGCCCTTGAAACAAATTCACATTCGAGAACAAGCTGCAAAGCCCTCGAGACAGATGTAAATTTGAGAGAAAGAATCAGAGGAATAAATTAGAGATTGTACTCCACTAAATTGAAATTAATACAAATTAAATTCATTTACACGTGTCTCATTTCTCTTTCTCTATTGAAATATCGTGTAAACACTAGCTTTGATAACAATTTCATTTTTTGTTTTCTATTTTTGACAGTTAGGCTTGTTTTCTCACCATTTCTTTAATTACTATTGTTTTCATGTTTCTTAGAGAAAGATTTGAATTCTTAATCAAATTCTAAAAAAAATAAAATAAAATAAAATAAAGAAACTCAAAGGTAAAAATGTATTTACATTTTAATTTTTAAATACCAAAAAACTAAAAATCAAATGGTTATCAAACGATATCTTAATTTTTAAAATTTTTGATTAAGCTTTAAAAAATGTGTATATCAATCAAAATAAAATAGATTGCCATTTTTAACAAATTTTTTAACAAATAAAATAGATTGCCATTTTTAACAAATGTGCATTTTTAACAAAATAAAATAAAATGCACAACCCATTCTCCTTTATCTAAGATAATCCCATCTAATCTCCTCTAATTTTTAACAAACTCAAACTTTAAAACAATTCATATTGCCATTTGCAAATATAGCAGCATGATTATACTTTTGCAAATATAAAAATTTATATAAGATTTTTTGTGCACCATATTAAAACTTTACCCCTACATATAACTAATAAACATGATAAATATCTGTCACTAATTGATGTTTATCAATGATACACTTAAAGAATGATTATAAATCATTGACAAACGTCTACGACTAATATTTATATATCTATCAATTATTATCATTGATAGATGTGTAGGATTGAGAGATTGTGGGAGGAAGATACTACCACTAGTTTCAAGATTATTTTACTCTCTTCTTTTTTTTTTTTTCCTGTGAGTGGGTTTTGGCTAAACTTTTTTTTTTTTTTTTTTATATGTGCAAATTCAAAATGTTATTGCTATAATGGCAATTAATTTGACTTGATTTTCCATACATAGGCAAGCCCCTAATACAAATTAGCCAATGTAATCTTGAACATGTACTTTATACTTAACGTTAGTTCACCACCTCTTTCTATTACAACTAAAGAAAATGTGTCATGTAATAAAGTTTTGGATAAAATTCAAGTTCTACTCTTAAACTTATTAAGTTGTATCAATTTTCACCATAAATTTTTAATTTCATCAAATTGGACCCTAAACATAGACAAGTATTACAATTTTTACCATCTATTCAATTTTCGCTAATTTACTCACTAATTTTAACAAAAAAAAAAGTAATGCAAAAATCTTTATAGGCTCATTAATTAATTTCAATGAAATCAAATTTTGGACAAAATTAAATTTGATCAACGCACAAATTAACTATTGAATAACCTTGTCAAAAGTCACAAATTTGAACCAAAAAAAGTTAGCTCATATGTCGTTTTTATTTGAAATCTTATCAATTATGTGTCATACATATGTTTTAAAATTCATTAAATGCAGATGAGAATACTTTTTTTAATGATCTTTCAAATGAAAACTTATAAAAATGGTTAAAATTGCAACACATTTTAAGATTGCAATACTTATCTAAGTTTAGGATGCAATTGGATGAAATCAAAAGTTTAGGGGTAAAAATTGATACAACATGAATAGTTTAGGTATAAAAATTGATTTTTTTTTTCCTTTTAAGTTTTTAATATTTGGTAATGGCCAGGATGTATGGAGAGATTTAATATTAAACAAAACTATAAAAGCTGTAATGGCAATGCATATTTTGTTTTAATCTTTGTACTTTAAAATGTTCAGCCTTTTTGCTCAAAAAATGTAACGATCCAAGACTTCTAAAACCTAACCTAATTGGGGCCACTACCACATTGCATGCTATGGAGGCCTTACAAGTTTTCAATCAAGATCGATATAAATACCAGAAAAGCACTTAAATTAAGTCTAGCCTTTATTTAGGGATCCCCAAAAGAAAGTTTAAACCATTTACCAAGTAGTTAGGCCTCAAAACTGAATAATCCTCTTAAAAGAAAACACAATTCAACACATGACTTAATATATCAACACGAAAATAGGAAAAATGTCTAAGGCGGAAAAATAAAATCCTATCTTGACTCTCCCATGGCCTATATAGTAAGCTCTGTCATCTACCCGGGATGCCCTTGCCCTTACCTGAAAAATTAATTTTTGTAAAAGGATTAGTATTAAAAATACCCAATAAGTGACCCCACTGCTGGAGTCGGGATATGCAATCACATGTAACATAACTATACTTTTCTGGTTGTAGCGGTACCTAAAACGTTACCATTATCATCTCCTTAGTTTTCTCAGGATGTGCATCACTTTCATTCACATGGCTCAATGTACATCACTTTGATGTACACCAAACCCACTAGGCGTGCACCATTTTCGTACACCCTAGGCCTCTCCTTGCAGATATGTATCACTTTCATACATAGGTGTGTATCACTTTCATACACACCGACCGCACATCACTTTCATGCACCTAGAGCTCCTGAACACGCATCACTTTCATGCAGTCCAAATAAATAGGGTAAAGAGGTATCTAATTAACATTTCCTGACTTTTATGATCATACACACATGCATGAGGTCCCACAAGACATTAGTATATATCGTGATGCAGCATAAGGGGATGACTTAAAAAAAATCATTCACGCCTTTAAATAAAGTAACTTATAACTTTAAATAAATAATCCATGACTTAAAATAAAATAAACCATAACTTAGATAATCGATTCATGACTTTAAATAAATAAACCATTAATAGTTGATGACTTTAAATAAAACTAAATCATGAATTTACAAAATAATAATAATAATTCATGGCTTTAATTAAACTAATTCATGAATTTGATAACAATAATAATTCATGACTTTACTGGAAATAACTCGTGAATTTACTAAAAACATTAGCTCATGGCTTAAATAAACTTGACTCATGAATTTAACAAGACTAATTCGTTACTCTTAATGGAAGCCCTAAGGCCAACTAGCAATAAGGCCACTTAAACTGATAGAATGCACAACTCGCTTGGCTTAACTTTAGGGTCCTTGGATCAACTGATAAACTCTCAATCAATCCCATTCTCCAAATTTTTTTCCAGTCCAAGAACGAATCTCCTGGCCAATTTATCACAAATTATTCCATAAATTAGCACAACAATACAACCCATGAATGCCAATAATTTTCGTTCCAAGCACTTTGCAGTAACCTTAATTGATAACTCATCTTACCCAAAATCAAAGCTAAAACCTCGCTGGTTCAATCACACATAGGTCCAATTCTACAAAACAAAACTCCAATTGTTGTGGGTAATCTCTAAACAATTAAAACTCCATGGGTCACTCTTAACTACATCCAAAATAAAACATAAAACTTTAAGGGGATCAAAATTCATCCTATACCTCTGCTGGACAGAGACAGAAGATGCCTAAATTCGTTATCTCAATGCCGAAAAAGAGTGAAAATCTTGAAATGGAGTCGAAAAGTTCATGGATTAGTCTCAAATAAACCACCACAACCAAAAACCACAAGCAACAAAAAAATGCTCACCACCACTACTGTTGTCAGAGACCCCACGCCGGACGCTGATCGAAGTGCTACAGCCAACTGTTGGACGTTGAAAATCGCAAACGGAGGAAAAGAACGCCATTGAAGACACAAGGAAGACCCACTCCGCCACCTACTCACTGTCAACGATCCATTCGCGGCGTCTGCAGATTAAGGAGGTCAGCATCATTATGGGTGAGCTGGAGGGCCTGCCACTGCAACTTGATGAGGCCGCCGGTGACGCTGATTTGGAAAAGGAAAAAAAACAGCAAGAAAGCTTGACTTTTCATGAATGAGGGAGGAAGGAGAAGAGTTTAGGGAAACCACCTAGGGCAATGTGCACACTACAAGACAAAAAGAGTCTAAATAATTTTTTTTCCAAATCCCCAAATCACCTTTCTCTTTCCCATTTTACCCTCATTCTCAAATTGTTGGGATTTATGTCATAAAGCCTCGTAATTAATGATTTATTTAATAATTAATAATAATTTTGATTATTTTATTTACAATATAATATTATCAATTATATGAAAAATTCAAAGTTATTAGTGTAATCTTGAACAGTATGTGGTTGACATATGGAGGATCATGTTCAAGAAATAACCTAAAGGGTCATAGTATATGGATAAGGTTGGGTGCCTTATCTTGATAACACTATTAATACGGCTAACTTTGTAATAGTTACAAATGATTTGTTCCAAATCGTTTATGTGTAGACATGTGAGTGGGGGTATCTTATACAATGAGTTTGTATAAGACTGGACTACGAAATATTTAATCTCTCTTTATAAATCCGTTAAGTGAGAAAATTAATATTTCATTAGTGTGATCATATGCGTCTCAATCTTAATCTTGAGTGAGTTATGAACTCCTGCTTATGAGGGCTTGTTCTTTGTTTTGCATGGGTGAGAATAGCTTTTGTAGCCAATTCAATTTTCCTACCATTTTGGAGACTTGACCAAATAGGGAGCTGGGAACATATTTCAAAATATAGAATTCACTTCTTCCCATATAGGGTAAGTAGATGAGTAGTTCCCTTAAGTGCTGATTTCGGAACTTGAACAGTGGACCCCCACTCTCTCTTTGGCCCAAGAGGGACTTACTTTATGGTTGGATCATAAACAAATTGTTCATTAGAGGATCAGTGATACTTAAGATGTAAGATGTAATTACAGGGGTAAAACGGACTTTTGACCCAGCTGTAATTACGAACAACTTGAGAAAGATCGACTTGCATGTAGTGATTATATTTATGGACACAACTTGTCATACAATGCATAAGAGTACAACTCTAGGTCTAGAGTGGAGTGACCAATAATTAATGAATGAAAATTGATTAATTAATTTTCTATCATTGGAGCTTATAATCTGTAGGTCCATAAGTTCTTCATGCTAGTTCATAGTAACACTAAAAGATCAATTTAGTTGAAAGAAAAATTTGAAATGTTAAAATTAATATTTAATTTGAAGTGTTCAAATTAATATTTAATTTGAAGTGTTCAAATTAATATTTAATATATTAGATATATTAAATATAAAATAAGAAAATATATTTATTGTATTTGATTCATTAAACATTAAAATAATTAATGTATATTAGATACATTAAATAAAAGACATTTATAAAATTTCAATAAAATTAAAATAAATAAATATCGTAGGAGATTTGAATGAGATTCAAATAAGTATAAGATATTAGATATTAAAATATACTATTTTAATTATGGAAAAGATTTGCCCTTGGTCTCTATAAATAGGACCATTGGGTTGAGTCATTAGACATAACACACATCTTCTCAATAGAGAATTAGAGAATTATCTCTAGACCTCTTCATCTTCAATCCCCTGTAAATTTTCGTTCAAGAGGCTCCCACAATCCTTAGTGTTGTGTTCGATTCATACCTAGGAAGACTTTGTGGATAAGATACAGACTCGCCAAAAATATCTTCATATTTACTCCAAGTAAGTTTGCTTAATCTTAGTTTTTAGTTTAATTTTAAATAAAACCAAAGACGATTCAATGCTTCCACTGCAGGATGAAGTTTTCATTCCTATCAATTGGTATCAGAGAAATCTTTTATTTTTATTTAGAATTAAAGTTTTGCATGGTGGATATTTTAATTTCATCATTTTAATTTCATATATGTAATATGTGTTTTGCAAATTGACTGTATAGGTTATTTGCCATTAGTTTTATTGTTTTGATAGATTAAATGTAAAATCTACTAAGGTTAGAGTTGCTTGAAATTTTTTCTAATGCCTATTGCCTTTATTTCAATGTCCGCAGCATGTGTTGAATCTGAAAGCGGCGATCTTGAATCGATGTTGAAAGAAATCGATGGATTTGTTATTAAATCCTTCAGCCAACGCAAGTAATGAATGTTGTCGGTGTGTATGCAAAAATTCTTCAATCCACAAGTGAATGGTGAAGGTGAGTGTGCTTATGTTGTCTACTTGTCGTCGTTGGGTTACTTCACTAAGTATCAACAAATTCCTGCACATGAAATTTACTCCTGTTGGGTCTTAAGTTCTTAATATATATATATTGAACAATCAACCTGAAGACAAAAGAATTGGTTGAAGAATTATTAAGAGAAAACACAATTCAACAATTCAACACATGACTGAATAAATCAACAAGAAACCAGGAAAAATTTACTAATGTCTTGTTGAAGAATTTTTCCGCATTAGACGCGGAAAAATAAAATCCTATCTTGACTCTCCCATGGCCTATATAGTAAGTTCCTTCATCTGCCCAAGATGCCCTTGCTCTTACCTGAAAAATTAATTTTTGGAAAAGGATGAGTATTAAAAATACCCAATAAGTGACCCCACTGCTGGAGTCGGGATATGCAATCACATGCAACATATCTACAATTTCCTGGCTGTAGCGATACTTAAAACGTTAGCATTATCATAATCTCCTTAGTTTTCTCAGGATGTGCATCACTTTCATGCACATGGCTCGAGGTACATCACTTTGATGTACACCAAACCCACTAGGCGTGCACCATTTTCATACACCCTAGGCATCTCCCTGCAGGTATGTATCACTTTCATACATAGATGTGTACCACTTTCATACACACCGACCCTAAGCACATCACTTTCCTGCACCTAGAGCTCTTGGACACGCATCACTTTCATGCAGTCCAAATAAACAGGGTAAAGAGGGAATCTAATTAACATTTCCTAACTTTTATGATCATATACACATGCATGAGGTCCCACAAGACATTAGTATATATCTTGATGCAGCATAAGGGGGTGACTTTAAAAAAAGCATTCACGCCTTTAAATAAAGTAACTCATAACTTTAAATAAATAATCAATGACTTAAAATAAAATAAACCATGACTTAGATAAACAATTCATGACTTTAAATAAATAAACCATAAATAGTTGATGACTTTAAATAAAACTAAATCATGAATTTACAAAAAATAATAATAATAATAATTCGTGACTTTAATTAAACTAATTCATGAATTTGATAACAATAATATTTTATGACTTTACTGGAAATAACTCGTGAATTTACTAAAAACATTAGCTCATGGCTTAAATAACTTGACTTGTAAATTTAACAAGACTAATTTGTGACTCTTAATGGAAGCCCTAAGGCCAACTAGCAGTAAGGCCACTTACACCGATAGAACGTACAACTCGCTTGGCTTAACTTTAGAGTCCTTGGATCAACCGAAAAAATCTCAATCAGTCCCGTTCTCCAAATTTTTTTTTTCAGTCCAAGAACAAATCTCCTAGCCAATTTATCACAAATTATTCCATAAATTAGCACAACAATACAACCAATGAATGCCAATAATTCTCCTTCCAAGCACTTTGCAATAACCTTAGTTGATAACTCATCTTACCCAAAATCAAAGCTAAAATCTCGATGGTTCAATCACACATAGGTCCAATTCTACAAAACAAAACTCCAATTGTTGTGGGTAATCTCTGAAACAATTAAAACTTCATGGGTCACTCTTAACTACATCCAAAATCAAACTTAAAACATTAAGGGGATCGAAATTCATCTTATACCGCTACTGGACAGAGACAAAAGATGCCTAAATTTGTTATCTCAATGCCAAAAAAGAGTGAAAATCTTGAAATGGAATCAAAAAGTTCATGGATTAGTCTCAAATAAACCACCACAACCAAAAAACACAAACAACAAAAAAATGCTCGCCACCACTACTGCTGTCAAAGACCCCACGTCGGATGCTGATCGGAGTGCTGTAGCCGACTATCGACATCAGAAATTGCAAACATAGGAAAAAAACGTCGTTGAAGACACAAGGAAGATCCATGCTGCCACCTACTCACCGTCAACTATCCATTCGCGACGTCTACAGATTGAGGAGGTCTGCATCGTTGTGAGTTAGATGGAGGGCTTTGTTGGGATTTATGCCTTAAAGCCTCGTAATTGATGATTTATTTAATTAATAATAATTTGATTATTTTATTTACAATATAATATTATCCATTATATGAAAAATCCAAGGTTATTAGTGTAGTCTTGAACAATATGTGGTTGACATACGAGAGGATCATGTTCAAGAAATAACCTAAAGGGTCATAGTATATGGATAAGGTTGGGTGCCTTATCTTAGCAACACTATTAATACGGTCCATTTTGTAATAGTTACAAATGATTTGATCCAAATCGTTCATGTGGAGACATATGAGTGGGGGTATCTTATACAATGAGTTTGTATAAGACTGGACCACGAAATATTTAATCTCTCTTTATAAATCCGTTAATTGAGAAAATTAATATTTCATCAAGATGATCATATGCGACTCGATCTTAATCCTAAGTGAGTTATGAACTCATGTCTGTGAGGGCTTGTCCTTTGATTTGCATGGGTGAGATTGACTTTTGTAGCCGATTCAATATGCCTACCATTTAGAGACTTGACCAAATAGGGAGCTAGGAACATAATCTCACAAGATGGAATTCACTCCTTCCCATATAGGATAAGTAGATGAGTAGTTTCCTTAAGTGTTGATTTCGGGACTTGAACAATGGGGCCCCACCCTCTCACTGGCCCGACAGGGACTTAGTTTATAATTAGATTATAAACAGATTGTTCATTAGAGGATCAATGGTACTTAAGGTGCAAGATGTAATTATAGGGGTAAAACGGACTTTTAACCCAGCTGTAATTACGAACAACTCGTGAATGATCGACTTGCATGTAATGATTATATCTATGGACACAACTTGTCCTACAGTGCATAAGGGTGCAACTCTAGGTCTATAGTGGAGTGACCTATAGTTAATAAATGAAAATTAGTTAATTAAAGAGTTTAATTAATTAATTTTGTATCATTGGAGCTTATCATCTGTAGGTTCATAAGGTCCCATTGCTAGCTCATAGTAACAAAAAATATCAATTTGGTTGAAAGAAAATTTTGAAATGTTCAAATTAATATTTAATATACTAGATATATTAAATATAAAAGAGAAAAATATATTTATTGTATTTGATACATTAAATATTAAAATTTGAAATGTTCAAATTTAATATTTAATTTGAAGTGTTCAAATTAATATTTAATATATTAGATATATTAAATACAAAATAGGAAAATATATTTATTGTATTTGATACATTAAATATTAAAATAATTAATGTATATTTGATACATTAAATAAAAGATATTTATAAAATTTGAATAAGATTCAAATAAATAAATATCGTTGGAGATTTGAATGAGATTCAAATAAGTATAAGATATATTTTAATATATTAGATATTAGAATATAATATTTTAATTTTGGCAAAGATTTACCCTTGGTCTCTATAAATAGGACCCTTAGGTTGAGCCATTAGACACAACACATATCTCCTCAATAGAGAATTAGAAAATTCTCTCTAGACCTTTTCCTCTCATTACTTGTGGATTTTCTTTCAAGAGGCTCCCACAAGTTTTGGTCCTGTGTTCGAGTCATAGCTAGGAAGATTTTATGGAGGAGATAAAGATCCGCTAGAAATATCTCCATATTTACTCCAAGTAAGTTTGCTTAACTTTAATTTTTAGTTTAATTTTAAATAAAATCAAAAACGATCAAATGCTTCTGCTGTAAAGTGAAATGTTCATTCCTTCAGGCCTGCCATTGCAACTTGATGAGGCCGCCGGTGACACTGATCTGGAAAAGGAAAAAAAAAGCCAGCAATAAAGCTTGACTTTTTGTGAATGAGGGAGGAAGGAGAATAGTTTAGGGAAACCACCTAAGGCAATGTGCACACTACAAGACAAAAAGAGTCTAAATAATATTTTTTCCCAAATCTCCAAATCACTTTTCTCTTTCCCATTTTAATCGCATTCTCAAATTGTTGGGATTTATGCCATAAATCCTCGTAATTAATTAATTATTTAATAATTAATAATAATTTTGATTATTTTATTTGCAATATAATATTATACATTATATGAAAAATTCAAAGTTATTAGTATAATATAAAATAATATGTGGTTGACATATGTGAGGATCATGTTCAAGAAATAACCTAAAGGGTTATAGTATATGGATAAGATTGGGTGTCTTATCGTGATATCACTATTGATACGGTTCACTTTGTAATAGTTACAAATGATTCGATCCAAATCATTCATGTGGAGACATGTGAGTGGGGGTATCTTATACAATGAGTTTGTATAAGACTGGACTACAAAATATTTAATCTCTCTTTATAAATCCATTCAATGAGAAAATTAATATTTCATCAGGATGATCATATGCGACTCCATCTTAATCCTGAGTGAGTTATGAACTCCTGCTTGTGAGGGCTTTGTCCTTTGATTTGCATGGGTGAGAGTAGCTTTTGTAGCTGATTCAATTTGCCTACCATTTTGGAGACTTGACCAAATAGGGAGCTTGGAACATAATCTCACAAAATTGAATTTACTTCTTCCCATATAGAGTAAGTAGATAAGTAGATCCCTTAAGTGTTGATTTTGGGACTTGAAAAATGGGGCCCCACTCTTTCATTGCCCTAGAAGGAACTTAGTTTATGGTTGGATCATAAACAAACTGTTCATTAGATGATCAGTGATACTTAAGGTGCAAGATGTAATTACAGGGATAAAATGGACTTTTGACCCAACTGTAATTAAGAACAACGCATGAAGGATCGACTTGTATGTAGTTATTATATATATGGACACAATTTGTCCTATAGTGCATAAGAGTGCAACTCTAGGTCTAGAGTGGAGTGACCAATAGTTAATGAATGAAAATTAATTAATTAATTTTGTATCATTGGAGCATATAATTTCTAGGTCCATAAGTTCCCCATGTTAGCTCATAGTAACACTAAAAGATCAATTTAGTTGAAAGAAAAATTTGAAATGTTCAAATATTTAATTTGAAGTGTTCAAATTAATATTTAATTTGAAGTGTTCAAATTAATATTTAATATATTAGATATAATATAAAAGAGAAAAATATATTTATTGTATTTGATACATTAAATATTAAAATAATTAATGTATATTAGATACATTAAAAAAAATATATTTATAAAAATTGAATAAGATTGAAATAAATAAATATCGTAAGAGATTTGAATGAGATTCAATAGAGATGTTTATTTTCCCCGCGGGGAATCCCTGCTTAGACGGGGAATGAGAGAGGGTGTGGGGGAAATTTTTCCTCGTTAGCTAAATGGGGATGGGGACAAGAAATGTATTCCCCGTCCCCATCCCCACTCTCGCCCCCGCCCCAATTACTTTATTTATTTTTTATTATGTATATTTATATATATATAATAAATACTAAATTTAATATTATATGATGTATTATTTTATATTTCTAAAGAAAATTTTAAAAAATTCTTTTCAAATAGAAATTTACCATTAGGAATTAATAATTTAAATAGAAATTTTCTATAAAAAAAAATCATTTAATCAAAATTTTAAAAATAAATAAAAAATATAAACGGGGAATAATTCCCTGCGGGGAATCCTGCCCCGATCCCTGCGAAATTAAATAGAAAATTTCATGAGGACGAGGAATGAAATGGGGGACGGGGACGGGGACTGGGAAGCCATCCCAAGCTCCGCCCCGCCCCGCCCCGTGGACATCTCTAGATTCAAATAAGTATAAGATATATTTTAATATATTAGATATTAAAATATAATATTTTAATTATGGCAAAGATTTGTCATTGGTCTCTATACATAGAACCCTTAGGTTAAGCCATGAGAAACAACTTACATTTCCTCAATTGAGAATTAGCAAATTATCTCTAGACTTCTTCCTCTCCAATCCCCTATACATTTTCTTTCAAGAGGCTCCCACAAGCCTTAGTCTTGTGTTCGAGTCATACCCAAGAAGACTTTGTGGATAAGATAAAGACCCACCAGAAATATCTTCATATTTACTCTAAGTAAGTTTGCTTAATCTTAGTTTTTAGTTTAATTTTAAATAAAATCAAAGACAATCCAATGCTTCCACTGCAGGATGAAGTGTTCATTCCTATCAATTAGTATCAGAGAAATCTTTGATTTTTATTTAGAATTAAAATTTTGCATGGTGGATATTTTAATTTTATCATTTTAATTTCATATGTGATATGTGGTTTGTAAATTGACTGTTTAGGCTATTTGGCATTAGTTTTATTGCTTTGATTAGATCAAATGTAAAATCCACTAGGGTTAAAGTACCATAGCATTAGAAATGATTTATAGGATTCATTTTTCAAATTATTTTATTTCTATGCTAAAATTGAATGGATAATTGTTTGCATGATGTTAAATTATATATTTTATATATTTCTGTAACGACCCTATAGGCTCAACACGCTACCTAAGAGTCATTACTAAGTCACGTCGCTATATTACCGAAAATTTCGGCAACATAACGGCATAACTACGCGAAAACCAAAAATTTGACCCTTACCTGATAAGACATAGAAAAACGCACTTCTAAGATTTTCAAACAACCTCCTAGCATCCAACAAATTTCTCAATATGATGCTAGGGTTCAAACAGCATAAAGCCCAATACACGTGCACGATTTACAAAGAAAGATTAAAAGACTTTGAAACATTCTCCTAAACATAAAAAAAACTCGACATGAGTTCTATGTACATCCTGAAACATAAAAGAAGCGGAATAGCGATCGGTCGGCTCCCATGACTCGAGTAGCTGATCTCCGGTCACGCGCTAGGGCCGATCTTAGCCTTACCTGAAAACATTTTAAAAAGGAAAAGGGTGAGTATTAACGAATAATACTCAGTAAGTCCATCATAGTTTCAAAATAAGAGTTTCAATCACATGCAATATGTCATTTTAAATCATAAAACCATCGTAAACCATCACTTTAGTAGGGGACCTAAAATTCCTTTTATAAACCATGTACTTTTCCTCGCAGCTCTCGTGAACGATTAAATTCACCCGAGGGCCTCGTGAACAGTCCGAAGACAGTTTTTCCATCGAATAGAGTCCTCCCTACCTCTGAGAGTTAAGCTCGAAAGCTAACATACATCATGGAGTCCGAAGACTCAGCCCGAAGGCTACCATCGTAGAGTCCGAAGACTCAAGCCCGAAGGCTACCATCGTGGAGTCCGAAGACTCAAGCCCGTCGGCTACCATCGTGGGGGCACTCTCGAACCCCGGGAGCATAGAGAGTCCGAAGACTCGGGTTTCCTCAAAACCCGCATAAAACTTTTGGGAGAATTATCGTCACGGCCTTACATAAATCTTTTCATGAGCACACAACACATGCATGAGGTCCCATTCGTTTTAGAACATAGTTATGAATGCATAAGTCATAGCAATCGCATTTCAAAGACATACATATAATACACTTTCTTTCTTAAATACTTAACATGAAAAACATAAACTTTCAAAGTAAATATAGAGCTAGCTCAAGGTTTTGAAAACTTCTTTCGTTGTGAGATCCCTTACCTTATATCTTTACTTACTAAAATACCCTTTCTTCACTAGTAATGAGCTTCTTGAGTTCCCACTCCAAGTACGAACCAAGGTCCTCGACAATTCACCTAAAAAGTGTTCTAAACGTGTCTTAAACCATCCGAATTACGCTAAAACACATTCTATCATTAATAACTCGACGAAACGGACCAAATGGCAATTTTTTACCCAACTCCGGCGAACGGCGGCGCGTGACCGGAGCACGGCGGCGCGTGCAGCGGCGGACGGCGGCGCGTAGGGCTTCCAAACGGCGCGTGGACTTCAGATTTAGACAGATCCGGTCTCGACGGGTCGGACCTGAGCTTCGTGCAGCGTTTTCCGGTGAGATCTGAGCTGCGCTACTTCGGGTTGAGGGGAAACAGCTTCCGGCGAAGGATTTTGTGCTGCTCGTGAGTTCCAGTGGCTGACGGCGTGCGGTTCGACGATTTGGGGAGTGGGTCTGAGCCGAACGGCGATGGGTGTTCGGTTCAGAGCTTCTCCGGCGCTTGTGCAATAACAGCTTCGTCCGACAAGGCGTGCGACGGCGTTTAGCAGCGAGTTGCAGTGGGCTTCACCGGCGATAGACCACAGAGGTGCGGCGGCTGGCTGGGTGTTCGTGGCGGCGGAGCTTCTGCGCGGCCGGTGAGGAAGAAGAAGAAGAAATCGGCAGAGGGTGGGTGTTCGGCCGAAGAGAGAGAGAGAGAGAGAGACGGGAAGGAGACCGGCGGCGAGGATGGTGCTCCGCGTGAGGCTGCAGTCCCGTGGGAGGGAGAGAGAAGAGAAAGTGTTCGGTGGGGGAAAAATTTCGAGGAAGAAGATGAAGAAAATAAAGAAAATAAATAATAATAATAATAAATAAATAATAATCATAATAATCATAATAATTAAATAATTAAATAATAAAAAAAAACATAATGGATAAGTATGGGGGATTATCTAAAAATTCAACTTCCAATTTTGCCCTTAACAACTTATTCAATTCCAAATATACCCTTTTTCTCATTCCAAATTAATTTCCATAGTTCAAAATTAATGCTTGTTAATAAATCGGGCGTTACAATTTCAATATTATGTCAGTTTCTCTCATAATTTTTAATTTCATTACTAATAAGTCAAAATTGAGAAAATTTTATTACTTGGAAAATTAACATTAACACTATAATGGTAGTGTAAAAATTTTGAATTTGTCTTTATTGATAAATGTTTTCAAAACCTGTTGCTAATGCTATTCGAATTGTTCATGTAGCACATGATCAATGAATCAAAAGTAAACGAGATAGCCTGTACATATCTTCTAGTTGACATGTTATATGTCAAGCTTAAAAGATAAAAAAAATAACAACAACATATGAGATGTTGAAGTCAATAGAAGCTAAATTTAGAAAATTGTCTAAATGATCTCGAGATTAAATATTACAAAAATCCAAGAAAAGAAACCAAATGACTAAAGCTATATAAAAGGAAATAGTTCCTAAATTAGTCAGGACAGTCATAGTGAGAGGAATTTTTGAAATACCTCTATAGAAAGAAAAATATAGATGAAAGTAAATTTGATTTACTAGATTTTTGGTCAAGAATAATAACACTACTTGGATAGTTGATACGAGATCCACTATCAAGATTTATTCTTTATTACATTTAATATGTAATTCTTGGAAAATACTTAACATGTAGAATAGTTTCTATAGGTTCGCATCAGGAAGCCCATCTTAGTTATTGTAGTGGGAGACATTAAGATGCCATTAAAGAATAATTGTTACTTAATAATGTATGTGGTGTTTTATTACCACAAGAAAAATTCAATTTCTTGAACTTTATTGCTAAAATGTTCATATAGTATAATTACTTTGAAGTATTAAAGTTTATATTTTCAAAATTGTTTGAAAATAAGAACAATTTTTATATGTTAAAATGTTGACATATATATTATACTACAAAATACTGAGATATTCAAGATTATAGAATCCATAATAGAAAGACATTGTTTTCTCCTAAAAGATGATACTTGACTTTGGCAGTTAAGGTTATTCACATCAACTTAAATAGAATTAAAAGACTAGTAAGAGGTAATTCTCTAAAAGTTAGTTAATTACTTTACATGTCTGTAGATCTTGCCTTTCATGCAAGATAATCATTGATCCTTTATTGGAGAAGGCTAAAAGGTCAAAACATACTTTGGGCTTACACATTCTGACCCAAGTGGTCTAGTAATGTAAAGGCCAAATAAAGTCATGAATATTTCATCACTCTAGTTGATGATTATTCAAGGTACAAGTATCTTCACCTAATACAACATAAGTCTAAATTTTTTTGAAAAGTTCAAGAAAATTAAGACTAAAGTTGAAAATCGATTAGGTAAGTCTATTGAGACATTATGATCAGATCATTGTGTAAAGTACAAGAACCTTATGTACTAAGATTAATTGATAGAAAATGGATTTTTATCCCAATTATTTACCACGTACATTTATGTAAAAATTGTACTTCAAGAGGAGAAATAAAACTGTGTTGGACATGGTCTGTGAGTTACACGCAATTACAAGAATCTAGTTAGGCTATGCAATAGAGATTGTATATTGAACATTATTCCTTCCAAAAGTGTCTACGAGCCAATTTTGAGATTATAGAATAGTAGTAAAGCTAGTTTACAAAACTTCACTATTTGAGAATGTTAAGCTTACATGCTGAAACAAGCCTAAAAAGGCTGTATATGTTCAAAGATATGCCTAAGTGTTGGCCATCTCTAAGGAGTACAAAATAGTCTTTTATCTAATTCTAAAAAGAATAAGATATTTGTATGACAAATATCATATTTTATAAAGAATGTCAAATAAAATACTACAAACCTTTAATATGGTAAGATAGTATTAATAAATTGGTCCCAAGTGATACCACTAAATAGTTAACAAAAGTTGTTAACAATTTTAATTACATTTGGAAGCAAAAGGATCCTACTCACATGAACTGGATAAGCCTCATCGTAGTTGGAGAGTTATAAGATGCAAGGAAGACCCACACCTCCACCAGAGACGCAAGAAAGACCCATATCGTCATCTACTCACCATCAACGATCCGTTTGCAGTGTCTGCAGGTCAAGAGGTCGGCACCATTGTGGGTGAGCTGGAAGGCCTACCGATCCAACTTGATGAGGCCACCAATGACGTTGATTGAGAAAAGAAAAAAAAAACTAGCAAGGAAGCTGGACTTTTCGTGAATAAGGGAGGAAGGAGAAGAGTATGGGGAAACCACCTAAGGCAATGTGCACACTACAAGACAAAAAGAGTTTAAATAATATTTTTTCGAAATCCCCAAATCACTTTTCTCTTTTCCATTTTACCCTCATTCTCAAATCTCATTCACAAAAAAGTTCCAACCTATTGCCAACAAAAAGTTTTTTCCAACCCTTTGCCAACAACAAGTTTTGAAGTTTGGTAACCAATAAATAAAATGAAATAAACTAAAACTGGTTTTCTCACGGAGCCTCAAACTTCTCAATTTAAATCCAATGGAGAGCATAAACGATACCTAAAATTGTCGGGCGTTACAAAAAAAAAGTTATATCTTCAACTAGGGATGTCCATTTTTCCTGCATGAATAGGACCCCATGGGGACCCACCTCTAATGGCGTAGGGAATGGGGGAGAGTGGGGAGAAAAAAATTTCTCGCAAGCTAAACAGAGACGAAGACAATGAATACATTCTCCGACCCTGCCACCGTTCCTCGCCCCATTTAATTTTTCTATTATTAAATTTAAAGTTTTAGTGTTTAATAATTTAGACAATTAGATATATTTGAATTATATGGTTAAATATTTGAATTATATATATGGATAATTATTTGTAACATTCGATTTAAAAAATTTAGTATTAATATTTTTTATTAAGTAATTAGATAAAGTTATTATTATTAAAATATTAAAGATATTTTTATCTTTCTTATTATTATTATTATCTTTTTATTATTTTATTATTATAATATATATTTTTTTTAAAAATTCTACTCCATCCTTATCCCTCCACCCCCTCCCGTGCCCTCTCTCTCTCCCCGTAACCCCTCCACGCACCCCTCCCATTCTCTCCCTCTCTCCCCGTAACCCCTCCACGCACCCCTCCCGTTCTCTCCCTCTTCCCCTTTTTCAGTCTATCTCTCTCCCCTCTTTCGTCCGTCTCTTTCTCACTATTTGTGAGTGATTGAAGCGTTTTTTGGCGGTTATGTGCGTAGACAGCAGTTTTGAAGTTTGTCGTTGGGTATTTTAGAGTTCGTTTCAGTGTGGTCTTGGCTCGTTTGACAGTGGGTAAGCATTTTGGTTTTTGGAATTTAGAAATTTAATGAGTTAATTGATTATTTAGGCATTATTTGAGTAGTTTGGGTTGACTTTGGTTTATGGAACTCACTTTAGGATTAACCATCATGGTTGAAGGCTAAAGTATCCAATTTGGGTCATACTGAGCATTATTCCGACAACTTTTGGTTACAGTGGTTGGTAAGTTTTAAAGTTTGGAATTTTTGTAAAAGGTCTTTTGGGGCCAAGTAAGTTTTAGGAAGTTGATTTTGATTCATTTAAGTTATTATTGAGTAATTGGAACTTTTGTGCATGCTAGAAGTCAATATTGGGGGTTGTAGATACTTGGGCGCTCTCTCTTTTGCTAGGATTAAAGTTAACGTCGTCCTAAGAAGATAAGCTTCTCGACCTTGATTCGATTGAGAAGTAGCCATTGGATATATGTATGCCCGTGTTTTTAATGAATGTATGTGGCATGCTTATTTTATCAATAGGGGGAAATTGCTAGATCGTTGGTAATTGAGTATTGCTTGTATATAAATGAGACGTTGGCTAAGTGAGATTAAACTAAATCTAAGATTGAGCCATAGCTACTTAAGTGTGTTTGAGGTTGACTTTGAGATGTTGGTTGTGATTGTGAACTCCAGATCAGGAAGTGGGCGTGGCCCTGAGAGTGGTATCCTACCCTAGGGGTTTTCAAGGTGTCAAATTTGATCAAGAGCCGTTGAATTAGTGCTACCTACCTTGTTTCTATCGTTTCGTGCGAGCTTGTAAACCTAGAATGTTATATGATATGATGAGCATAGGGGATGCATTTCTGATAGGCGTACAAATACGTTTCTTCAAGCGCACGGGTCAAGTAATATAAAACGGTATTCCTACCGAATCGAATCCACATAGATCGGCTTTTAATTCAATTAATTACCACGAATACTCTCACTTAACTTTATTTAGAGAACCGAAATCAAGAGAAGATAAACTAACTAACAAAAAAAATAAATGCAGAAAATAAATGAGAGACACAAACACGAGGGATAACTTGGGAAATGATCAATTACTAAGTTAAAAGACAATTATAACTCAATGGACAACAAACTCATAAGTCTAGAAGCTCTAAAGACGTGGAATCTCCTCTTGGTCTCCTCCACTCTCAATGTATCAATTAACTAACCTAGGTCTCCATAGCGCTAGCTAACTCATACAAGGCGTTAAGACTCTTCATTACAAACTTCTAATGTTTATTTATTAATTCCGACTGTCACTCCAGTAAATAAACACTAGTTATGCAATTGGGTTATTGTCTAAACTTCTCTCCTTCGAGTTTCCACTTAGAAAACTAATCGATTAACCAATGCCCAACTAATTAACCTTCATCACCAACTACAATTAATTAGCTATTAATCTTGCTATCACTCAAGTAGTTAATTAGTTGCACATTAAGCTAAACTAAGTATCCTCTTTCCAGCTTAACTTAGAAATACCTTAATTAATTAGAGAAACAATGGTTAAAGGCATTAAGAAACAATTGCATAAATGATTCAAAGCCCCAAAAGCAATAAACATCTATTACTTAAGAAATCAATCCAAAGTTTCCAACAATCAAGCATAAAACAATGTTTAACAATGAACCCAAGTAAGTAGGGGTTAAATCATACAAAATCAGTCAACACAACCCAAAAATCCCTAACTTTACAGCCACAAAATTAACTATAAATGAAAGGAAAATGGAAGAAATTGCAAACAAAGGGAGATCTCGCGTTTTCTGAGGTGTTATCCCAAGAATCCAAGCTCCAAATCTTCAATATCGCTCCAATCCGCTTACAAATTCTTCCAAATCCTCTCAAAATAGCATGGAGTCGTATTTAGGGCATAAACCCTCGATTTTCCCCCCTAAAATTGAAGAGAAAATGATGTATATATAGCGGAGATCGAAACAGATCTGAAAAAATGCGTTCTGCTTTATTCGTAGCGCCTAAGTGCCCAAAACAGCGCCTAGGCGCTGTCATTCTGTCTGACTACTTTGCTTTAGGCTCCTGGGAGCTGGTTTGGGTGCCTAGGCTCCAAGTTTTTTTTTTTTTTTTTTTTATTTTAAAAAAAAAGCTTTGAACTTGAAAGTCTGAAACTTAAGACTTTCAAAATGAAAACTTTCTTACTTAACATTTTATTAATTTTCTCTTCCCTTCTTGAATTTTCAACAAAGCTCTAAAAGACTCCAATATCCATCGAAGTAATCTCGAACACTCGAATTTTTCTCCGTCAGCTCGGTTTCTACAAAATCAAGATAAATACACATCAAAGTTCACTAATTCAATACAAAACTAGCCAATAAATGAGCATAAATATAGCACTAAATTAGTGTTATCAGTTTCCCTATTGCATGTGTGCTAACTTAGGGGTGATTCCCTGTGTGTGTTGAGTGTAGGGGATGCGTTTTCCTATTGCCTGTGTGCTAGCTTAGGGGTGATTCCCCGATGTGTGCTAGCTTAGGTAAATACCTTCACAGGTTTGGTTCTAAGAGACTAGCAGGTATGATACGGTGTTAGGGTCAAGGAATGGCGAAAGTTGAGGTAGGGTAAATGAGTTTATAGATAATTGGTGTAAGTACTCGATATTTGAGCACGAGTGTGAGTAAGGGCAGTTTCTTTCATCGTATATTTTCTTTAAACTTTGGATTCTTAAGTGGCCTGCTTACTGAGTATATTTATACTCACTCGTGATACTTTGTTAATCTCTTTTCAGGTGATGCTCATCAGTGAGGTGGATAACGAGACGACGACCTGACGAGGCTATGGGGATACTAGTAGACCTTTCCTAGGCTCTTTTTGTTGTGTATTCTTTGGATAAGTTTCTTTTGTATGTTAGCTTGTAAGTTCAGTTTGTAAGTTGTACTTTTGTTTTCTTGTAAATTATGGTTCTAAGATGTTTTTCGTATTCATATCCGTGGTTGTGAACTCAGTCTCTCTTGCGTAGTTTGGTGGGTGCTGAGTATTTCTTTGAAATCTTAGAAGTGTTTTATGCTCCTTTACAGGTTATTGATATTTGGTTTTCTCGTAGTTATGTCGCTATGCTGCTAAAATTCCAGGCATGGGCGAGCTAACTCAATCTTGCTTCCGTGTTTAGTATGTTCAGAGTTTAGGTTCGTTACATTATTAGATTATTTGATATGAAATATTATTTTGTTTGTATTACGAGGTTTAAGAATTTTATCTTTAAATTGAGATTTTTTGTAGAAAAAAATGGCCATTTAAATGAAGATTTTCTATGAATAATTAACTATCTAATTGAAAATTTTAATAGGTATATCTCATAAATAATTATTATCTAATTGAATATTTATCAAAGGAATTATTTAATTAAATTAATATTAAAAAAAATTAAACAGGGAGTAATTCCCTGTAGGAAACCCAATCCCCACCCTGATCCCAGCAAAATTTAACGAAATTTATGCGGGAACAGAGCTTTAAATGGGAGGTAGGGATGAGGACTGGAATCCATCCCCATCCCCGTCCCCGCCTCGCCCTGTGGACAATTTCTGTCTTCAACTCCAAAGTTTATTTATATGTCGATACCCTTTTCTTTTTTTTCTTTTTTTTTTGACAATGTGTGGGGTGGAGATTCAAATCTTTGATCTTTTGGCCGAAGGTACATGCTTTATGTTAGTTGAGCTATGCTTATGTTGGCTATATGCTGACACCCTAGACTTTCATGCATATAAAAGCTTATTATCATAAGTAACCTTAGATAATTAAAAGCTTATTATCATCTTTTGAAGTACAACAAATGTGGGGTATAGTCCATCTGATTTCAAGAGGAGTAAATATCAATTATCATTAAGCTATGTTTCTTGTTGGCATTATAATTTGTTTAATCTAGAAGGCTTGGTAACAAATAGGAAACACTTTTAAAAATATTAATTTAATTTTAAAATATTTTTCAAAAAATATTTGAAATGTTGGGGACAACAACCCTTAACGGATCTCCACATGAGTAAGATATTGTTCACTTTGGGCATAAGCCCTCATGACTTTATTTTTGATTTTACCCAAAAGGCCTCATACCAATGGAGATAATGTCTCTCACTTATAAACCCATGATATTTCTCTTATCTAGCCAATGTGGGACTTTGGTTACACTCCCAACAATCCCAAAAATCTTCCCCTCAAACAAAGTACTACCTCGACCCTCCCCTCAAATAGTCATCCCACCGAATTACACTCAAGAAAATTACTGTCAACTCCCCACTGGAGCACACCGCATTCGGAAACTCAACCAATGATTCACTATGACTATGTCGTCGAGGCTCATCTTCTTTGTTCCACATATGAGGATTCTACATACATTGTTAGGTCAGGAGCCTGGCTCTGATACCACTTGTTGGGGACAACGACCCTCAACAGATCTCCACATTGGTATGATATTGTCCACTTTGGGCATAAGCCCTTATTGTTGGCTTTTTGGTTCATAATCTCAAATTAATTAATTAATTAATTAATATTTTGATGATAACAAACTTGATTTTGTTTATTAACAATTTTAGTATATTGAAGTGTCAATAGCGTAGAGCTCGGAATAACGATTCCAACGCATCTTGAACTGTTCGAATTGGAGCTAAAACGAAGAAGTTATGGGCAAAACAAAATTGAAGGAAAATCCTACATAGCATGACACGTGACATATAGTGATGACGTGGCATATGACGCGAAAAGTCAACGGTCAACATTGCTGATGTGGAGCCAATGTGGCGATGATGTGGCACATTCAAATGGTCAAAAATGATGATGTGGACGATGACATGGCAAAACATTGACCAATAATATTTTGACACGTGACATATTGATTATTTTAATAATTAAAAAGTCCAACAGTCAAAATTTAAAATACTTATTATTATTTTATTTTGACCAATGAAAGGGCGACACGTGGCATTCATAATTAAAATAATATATATAATGGGTCAAACGGTCAAATGTTTAATATTATAATATTATTTTTATTATTGTAATAATATTATTAATTTTGGATTTCTTTTTTTGCAGCCAATCAGAAGCTGACACGTAGCAGAAACGGCTAGTTTTTGTCTTCTCTTCTATTTAAGGCTCGAAAAAATGGGAAAAAAATTCTTAAAAATTTTACTTCTCTTGGAGAGCATTTTCACCATTTTTGAGCAATTTTTGAGCTTCTATTTTTATTCTCTTTAGCCATTTGATGGCTTTAGTTTGTAAGAATTCTTTCTTACAAAAGATTGTGAGCTAAACTTTGTGTATCTACTCTTTGAGAGAGTTTTTCCATCTTGTTCTTCACTTTCTAAACATTGTAAGGGTTTGTTCTTGCGCCCGGAAAAGGAACGTTGTAACGGTTAGCCTCTAAGCCGTGGAAAGAGTCATTGTTCTAGTGAAATACCCAAGAGGTGCTTGGGGAGTGAAGTAAGCTGGGTTGTGCCGAACCACTATAAATTTACAATGTCAATTTTTCTATCCCTATCTTATTTCATTTTTGCAATTAATTTGTTGTTATATTATATTGCATAAAAATCAACTGTTCTTGTATGTCTATTTTGGTTGATATAGTTTTATCTTTACATATTCTTTACCAATCTTGTTTTTAGAATTAAATAGGGGTGTTTTTTTTTTTTTTTTTTTTGATAATAATTAAATAGGGTGTTTAAAATTGTTGGTTTTAATTTCTTGTTTATTTTGGAGTGAATTTTTTTGCATGATTTATTGTTTAAATTAATTATTTCAAAAAGTGTGTTAATTTATTTAATTGGGCCCACATTAGTAAAAGGTTCTATAAAATTTGAATAAACCTTATTCACCCCCCTCTAGGGTTGCCATATACCAATCCTACACTTATGACTTTCCTGTTGGTTTTACCCAAACGACCTCATATCAATGGAGATAGTGTCTCTTACTTATAAACTCATGATCTTCCCCTTATCTAGCCAATGTGGGACTTTGGTTGCACTCCCAATAATCCCAACAATCCTCCCATCACACAAAATACCACCTCGTGCCTCCCCTCAAATAGTCATCCCTCTGAATTACACTCGAGCAAATTACTGACAACTCCTCACTGGAGTACACCGCATTGCCAACTCCCCACTAGAGCACATCACATCCAGAAGCTCAACTACGGATTCACTATGACTATGTCGTCGAAACTCGTCTTCTTTGTTTGACATTTGAGGATTCTACCGACATTGCTAAATCAGGGGCCTAGCTATGATATCACTTGTTGGGGATAACGACTCTCGATAGATCTCCACATTGGTATAATATTGTCGAATTTGGGCATAAGCCCTCATGGCCTTGTTTTTGGTTTTATTCAAAAGGACCTCACACCAATGGAGATAGTGTCTCTCACTTATAAACCCATGATCTTCCTCTTATTTAGTCAATGTAGGACTTTGGTTGCACTTCCATCAAATTACGAGAGTGCTATTCCAAAAATGCAAATTTATACCCTCAACAAACCTAAAGAAAAATAACCCACATTTTTTTGAATTCAACAATAACGAGAGTGTGGTTCGAACCATCGACCTTTAAAATAGTAATTAGTAACTTATTCAATAAGCTATGCTCATATTGACAACGATAACCCTTACTTTTCTTTTTATCTCTCACACAGAGAGAAGAATTACCATGCTTCTCTTATAATATGTACAAATTATAAATTTGTCAATATAATATAAATTATAATAACGATTACTTTTTTACGTTATAATTTATAATTTCTTAATTATAGATAATTGGTACTTAATTGGTCCATAGTATTTAGTAACGTTTAAAGTAACTAGTTTATTACCATGTGTAATGCACGTAGTGATATGTTTTTACTCTATTTTCTATTATAAAATATTATTTTATTCACTATAAATTCTTACATATTATAAATTGATAAATTTATTTTATTATTTACTGAACAGTGTAATGAACAGTGTAATGGTAAAAATATATTATTAAAATTAATTATTATTATTATCAAATAAGTTAAAATTTGAAAATATATAAATATCTTAAATTAGTTTTGGTTTTGTTATGATTTTTTTAGTTCAATTATAAAACTTTTTTACAACCATAGAAATGATAATGAAATTAAATTATGTATTTTAAATTTGTCAATATTTATTATTTACTCTATCATCAAAGATTTAATTATTTTCTTAATTTACATATACTTTAATTTGAGACATAAGAGTTACGTGACTTAACAAAAGAACATATAAGCTTGTAAATATTGCTCAATAAAATTTAATTTTCCAACAAACATTTCAAACAAAACATAACAATACACTAAGTCTAAAAGAACAAAAAAATATATATATTCTCAATAAAATTTATTTTTCCAACAAACATTTGAAACAAAATAACAATACACTGAGTCTAAAAGAACAAAAAAAAAAAAATCTAAGACCCTATACACTTAGATAATTTGCTCACTTGATAATTTGCTAAAAAAACATTATTATTCAACTTCATCAAGATGGAGTTGTAAAGTCATAAGCCTTGGACCCGAGATATAAATTCGACACATACATCCCTTGCGATTTTGAGTATAGAACCAACATCTTGAGATGCTTTGAAGATTGAACAGGCTTTGAGAGTAATGAATTGAGAGAATAAAAATGAAGATGATTTTTATAGTAGTAGAAGGGGAAGTTACAAAACTTTTTAAATTCTAAAACTTTAAAAACAACATGATGAATTATAATTAAAGAAAAAAATCTTTTAAGTTGTTGGAAAAAACCTTTTACACTCCCACCTTTAAATTCTATACATTTATTATTGATAAATATTAATAAATTCACTATTATAATTAATTATTAATGACATATTTTGTAAATTAGTAAATTAAAGTATGATGTTTTTCCAACATCCTCACTTTTTAATATAGTATAGATTTGACATTATTGAAATGACTATTTTTAGATGCAGTATACAATTAAATAAGTTTGTTATCAACAACACTTTTTTTTAGTTCAACTTTATATGGGGGAAGATTTGAACCTCCAAATTTTTAGTTGAAGATACATGTCTAAACTAGTTGAGCTATATTTATGGTGGCTCATCAACGGCATTTTTTAAGAAATACATAAATGTTCAAATTCAAGTACTTTTATTACAAGTGTCTAAAGAGAAAGAACATTTTAAAAAGGTGATGAAACTAAAAAGTAGGTGAAATTCATCTCTCTTTTTTTTTTGTCCTTTTTTTGTTTAAGTTCAACAACATATGGGTATGGATTCAAACTTATGATCTCTTAATCGAAGGTACCTAAACCAATCGAGCTATACTCAAGTTGTCCTTCATTTTGTCTTAATCTTTATTCTTTAAAATGTTATATTTTTAATCATTATTCACATTCCATATTTTTAGAATCAATAACAACTCCATTTTTTTTTTGTTAAATATGTCATTTTGAAGAACACACGTACTAAAAGAAATTTGAAAAAAAAAAAAAGAACCAATCGTTCAATACACATGTTTATAAGGTTAAATTACAAAATTGATCCCTAAAGTTTGGACAAAAATTCAATTTGGTCCCTATGATTTTAAAGGTCCAATTTAGTTCTTATAAATTAGACTTAATTTCAATTTGGTCCCTATAGTTTCAAGAGTTTTAATTTTTTTTTTTGAGTTTAACAATCTGTAGGATGAAATATTCAAACCTCAGACCTCTTGATCAAGAGTACATTATTTATGTCAGTTGAACTAAGCTCATATTGGCTTCAAGAGTTTTAATTGGGTCTTCATGATTTAGTCAAACTACACAAATTACCCTTGCCGTTATCACACATTAACAATTTCTAGTTTTCTATTTGGGTAACTGTGTTAAGTAGATTGTATTAGGGTTTTGGGCTTAGTAAAAAAGCAAAAGAAAATAAATATATTTTTCAAAAAACACAATTTAAGGACCATGTGTAAGATTTATATAAACTATGAGGACCAAATTGAAACAAAAACCCCAAATCATTAGAGCCAAATTAAAAGATTTAAATCCATAGGGATTAAGTTGAAGACAAATCCAAAATCTATAGGGACTAAATTGAAACATTTAAACTCATATGGATTAAAACCTAAACTTTTCTCCAAGCAAAGATACCAAATTTGTAATTTAACAATTGTACAAAATTATATTCTAAAAACTAGAAAAGAAAAAAGAAAAACTTGAAATGAGTTTTGGAAGAAGCGAACGGAAATGAAATGAAGTATACATGAAAAAGTAGGGCACACACGACATAGAACTAAACAAAAAAATAGAAGTAAAAGTAGGCCACACCACATAGAATTTTGACAAGTCACAGACAAAGCAAACCAAAACATTCTTGTTTGCTTTCCCCGGACACACCGACCTACATGCACTATGCCCTTCTGATCTGACCACAGATAGAGAGAGAGAGAGAAAAAAGAGGGAGGGGGTGTCCTTAGGTAGGGCAGTAGTGTGATAGTAATGGGACTATCAGAAACCCTATTGCCCTGCAGGCCCCTGTGAGAGCCCCAAACCCAAACCAGGTTACATGTTATGATTCTTCATAGCTTTAAAAATTAAAAAGAAAAACCCTCTCAGCCCCCAGGCCAAGGGTTTTGCTTGCAGTGCTCCAAGAGACCAACTTTGTATTTTTCCTACAAAATCATTATTCTCTCTCTCTCTCTCATCAACATATTCAAAACCCATCTCTGTCTATTTCAAACAAGACATACAAACACACACACACACACACTGTACTCTCTCTCTCTCTCTCTCATGCATATGACTTCTCTATGATCCACACACTTCAATCATATTTTTCTATATAAACAAATAACCTATTCAGAAACAGAAGACTCAGACTGTCCATTTCAGACACAAAGTTTCAATTTTTCATCACATAATTCATTTGGTATAGCCTATTATTTCAAACCACAAAAATTTTAAAAGACATCTTTTTAGAAACTAGACAAAACAACGGTCGAAATGGTTAATGATGTACCTTTGACATTCTATTTTATTCTTTAAAAAAAAAAAGGCTTCATTTAGATATCTATGTGTATTAATTTTCATATCCCACATATTAAAAAACAAAAAAAAGAAAAAGAAAGTTAAAATAGAGTGGTTTTTTGAAATGAGTTTGAATTGACAAAGCTACATAAGGGGGTGAGGAGAGAGATGAAGTTGAAAAAGATGTAACATAAATTACTAAGGACACAACTGAGAAAGCTTGAAAAAGAAAGGGGAGGATATGAATGAGATCTAAAACCGATAAAAATGGAGAGAAAAAAGGGTTTTCAAGTGCAAAGATCTACACAATGAGCCACATTGATTTTGTTGAATTGAGGAGTCGTTTTCATCTTGAATTTCGTTTATACTTGGATACATTTTCATTGGTCAGTCCACATCTAAACAACCCTAGCTACCTATATATAATATAATACACCACTTTTTCCACCATCTATTTTCTTTTTTCCTTTTTTTCTTTTTTTCCTTTTGCCAATCAAAACTTCCCCTTCTGAACTCTTAGATAGACAATCATTGTTCCTCATGACTTATTAATTGTTCGAGTAAAAGGAGAAAAAAAATAAAGATCTTTGCGTGTGTTGGGTTTGAAATTAAATGCTTCATCTCTCTGAGAGATATTCAGACATCAGAACAGACAAAATTTAAAGAAACTGGAAGAAGTAAAGGCGGAGCTTATCTATTCATGTTAGGCAGCCATCGCAGTTTGGTGAGAGCATTTAATAAAGTAGGTCCATTCCTTCCAACCACATGCATCATGGAGTTTAGGGCTCAGGATTTCTTTTTTTTTTTTTTTTTTTGTTTTTAGGTTTATAATTTTGTACTCTGCTTGAAATATTCTTGGACAACTCCTAGCTTTTATATATGCGTCTAATTTTGATTGTATTATTAACTTAATTGCACTTATTTACCAAAAATAAAAAAGATATATTTGTTTCAAAGGAAAAAAAAAAAAAGACTTACATTTATGAGACATGAGAATTTTTTTTCTAATTTGTTTAGACCCGATTTGATAACTATTTGATTTTTGAAAATGAACGCCTATAAATACTACCTCCACCTATGAGTGTTCTTGCTTTGTTATCTACTTTTTATCCTATATTTTTAAAAACCAAGCCAAATTTTTAAAAACTAAAAAAATTAGTTTTTAAAAATTAGTTTTTGTTTTCGGAATTTGACTAAGAATTCAAATATTTTGTTAAGAAAGATAAAATCCATGGTAGAAAATTGATGAAAAAACAAGTTTAATTTTCAAAAATCAAAAACTGAAAATCAAAGGGTCATCAAACAAGGCTTAATGTTTGATTATGTGTTAGACTCACAGTCACCACCAACAACCTTAGGCCAAAATTGGTGCAAAAGTGCTCCTCATAATTATCCTCAAACTTCTCCATCACAGCCCAATTACAGCCTTGTTTATTAATCTTTCACCCTTAACCACAACTGATATAATCAATGATTATCAGCACTGATTTTTTTTTCGAGTTCAATAACTTGATCATGGAAATTTGAACTTCTAACCTTTTAGTCGAAGGTATAATGTCTTGTCAAGTTGAGCTAGACCCAGGTTTGATTTACTTCCTTAACCTTCTCAATGCGTGCAGTATTTTTTTTTTTTTTGGCTACGATTAATTAGAACTTTGTAATTATGCTTCTTGGAATGTGAATAAGCTTCTCTCTTCTGAAACCCCTCTAGTCTACCATTTTCTTCAATTGGAAGAGTACAAGTTGAGCCAACGAAGTAACGAGGAGACCAAAACAATTAAGCTCGTGGTTTCAGAAAATGCAAGTAATCCAACGGGCTTGTGAGAATCTAAGTTTATTGTTCTACTATCATGAAAAAAAAAACCTCAAAAGAAAGAAAGAAAAAAAAAAACAGAGAGAGATGCTTAAATTCAACAATTGTGGACTCAAATTGTGTAAGGGCAAGATAATAATATCTTCACTCAAAATATTCTCTTCACAATCTGGTTGTCAGTGAGAATGGCAACATTAATTTTCCAAGCCCAAGTTCAATACTAGTTTTGCTCCTTCGAGGACCACTATGGCTTCTGCAATGAGGACACTTTGGCAATATAATATTGAAGTTATATGCTTTTGGCTACCAAGCCAACCCCAATTTTATCCACAATTACAATATCAATGTCGCTTATTACGTGGATATATCTTGTTGACATGAGCATAACTCAATTAGGCAAGACATCACTTATTCCCTTGAAGGTCGGAGGTTCAAATCTCCAACTTCTTTATTGCACTCAAAAAAGAAAAAAAAAAAACACCATAACCCTATCTTTTCAATTGGTAATGATGTTCCTTTGCTTATTTAGTTTTGCTGAGAGATGTGAAAGCTCCTAAATAACTTTTTTGGAAGTGAAAAAGCATTCTGCTCCAAAAACATTTTGCACCTATAAATATACATGTGCTTTAATTTTATGTGCGTGGTCATAGAGAACATTGTTTCGCTCAAACCAAATATCGGAATTAAAAATTATCAATAATTTAAAATCAATAATAAATAAACAAGCATAAGCATTCAATGAAATGTCTAACCAATTTTTAATTTCAGGCACTCTTAACTTTGAAGTTTGAAAGAGGGAACTCTAAACCGTTTTGTTTTTGTTTTTGCATAACCAGAGGGCATGATAGAGGAACTCATTCTTTTCACAAAGAAGACACAAACGGTAAAATACCATTTTGGTCCTGTACTTTAAGGTTTATTCTATTTTGGTCCCTATACTTTCAAATGTCTAAATTTAGTCTATGTATTTTCAAAAAAGCTTAAAACCGGTCCATACTATTATTTTGAAGTTAATTTTTATCGAAATTAGTTAAATAATAATAATAATTTTCATGCAAGAAAAGACACAATTGGATGTATTTTCAAAATTTATAGAGTAAAGACTAATAGAGACTACATTTTTTTTTAGAAAAATTAACAATAAACTAGCATCAAAGACCAGTTTTAAGCTTTATTGAAAGTACATGGACTAAATTTGGACATTTGAAAGTACATGGACTAAAATGGAACGAAACCCAAAGTACAAAGACCAAAATGGTATATTACCCCTATTTTAATTATGGAAAATAGAATTAATTTTTACTCTTAAAGATGACAAGGGAGATCTATTTTCATTGTAGACTTTCAACTTCATCTAATTGAACTCTAAAATTAGATAAATGTTGCAATTTTTACCTTCTATTCAAATTATGATATATGTTGGCAATTGATAATTTTAACAATATATATATTTATACAAAAACTTAAAATCAAAGCATAAAATAAAGTTCCAACAATGTAAAAAATTGACAACTGAAAACCTCTTAAAATTTATAATTTGTTTTAAAAAAAATTGAGCTTAGTGCCATATTTCTTTGAAATCCTATTAATTTTGTACCAGCCTTATATTTTTTTAATTAATTGAACTACACTAGAATATTTTTTTTAACAATTCTTCAAGCAAAAGTCTATCAAAAGGTAAGAATTGTAACATCTATTGAAGTCTAAGGTAAAGATTACAACACTTATCACAATCTACGTTTCAATTTAATAAAATTGAAAGTTTTTGGTAAAAAAGTGATACATTGCCAAGGTTAGGGTAAAAATTAATTTTTTCCTTTAATTATTTAATTATCTATTTTTTTAAATATAAATTTAGTTTTTTCATATGTGTCTATATGGTTCAAATTGTCTAAATTTACTTTTTAAATACAAATTTAATCTTAATAATATTCATATTATTGTAAATATGTTAATTTATTTCTAAATATCCTATTTTCACTATCTGATGTTTTAATTTGATGAAAAATTATAAACACATACAATAAGATGAAAGCTTTATTTATTTTATAATTATTTAATCATCTTTGAAAGAATAAATAATAAAAAATTTCAATTATAATTGAGTAATCTATATTCTATAACAAGTCTTTGTGATTACGATCTCATGAATACTATTCCTATATTATTAAGGTGAGTTTTGTGTGCACTTGCATAGACTTTATGTTCATAATAATTGTGGTCACATTTTATTCACACAATCTGAACGCGATACCTTGCAACGAGCTTTTTAATTTCTTCTGTCGTTGCTTGGGACTTGAAAATAGATTTTTCTTTAAAGATGATTGTTTTAAGAGTGTGCTTTATTTCAAGAATGTACTAATCCTATTGATTTGGCTTTTGTAGGATTTTTTGGTCTCATTCTGTTTGTTGGCACTTTGATCTTGACAAGGAAATTTTTTTTTTTAGCCTTCAACTTGAACATCTTCAAATTTTGGCTTTCAAAATGAAATCTTTTATCACCTACAAAATATAAAAGAAATGCATGACTTACAATTAAAATATATATATATATATAGAAAAACTAACCAAAAACAACCTAAACAATATATAATAAATAAATATAAAATGAACTTATCAAAACATTAATTAATTAGTGTTGTAGGATGTTATTATATTGAAAAACTTGTCCAAACAACCTTAAAATTTTCACCAATTTGTAGGATGTTAATTAAATCCAATTTGGTTTTGAACCGTTACTTGGGCAATTTTGCCAACTAGTTGATACAAAACAAATCATTAGAATATAGAAAACTCCCAAACACCCAGTTTGATTTCTGTGACACTTATTGCTTCACAAACTCAGAAGACAAGATTATCAGGTCATGAACTTTCTAAGGTAACCCTACTGAAATTTTTGATAAAAGAAGCTTGTCGAAGACTCTATCAAATAAATTTATGAATCGGACATCTAAAAATTTGCAGTAATAGTGACAAGGTCAACTACAGGGATTGGAGTTCCTAGTTTAATTAAGTATAATATTTAATTATGCCAAATTTTATTTAGAGAAACATAACTTTAGAAGAGATCAAAAGACAAATAAGATCTAAACTACTATTTACATGCTTTGAAGTCCAAATTTTGAGAAACATAAATGATTGATTAAACTAAGCCCAACTTTATTAAATAAAGAATTGATTTTATATTAACAATCCTATTAATTGACTCTTTCAAGCTCAATTGAATGCATGCATAGCAATAAATCAACCTCTCGGTCTGTTTTTACTACTAAACATGACATTAAGGTATTCTCTTAAGGCTTCTAAAATTAATTTACTCACTCTCGTGCAATAAACTAAATTTAATCATGCATCTAATGTTCTTTAACTAAATTTACTCTCTCGAGCTAAATCTAGCCTAACATGTAAAACCATGGCCAAAGGTTTAGACAATATAATTGAGATGCACAAAATATGTAAATATATATTACATTTACAAAATTAAACAAAGTCTCAAACATACAACCATTCATCGTCTAAAAATAGAGATATTCAACTTATAAACTCATTACAAAACTCCTAAAACCAAAAGAAAAGATAAAAGGAAAAGAGAATAAACTAAGGTTGCGTGCCAACACTCGTTCCCGACGTGAACTCCACAATCTCGAGCCTTGAGTCTCCTCCTTAACTCTCCAAAGGTCTCCTCTAGCCCCTTAGACAGTGTATGAATCGATTTAGGGTTTTAGTCTCTAAAAAACGACTCTCCCTTTATGAATACCAAGGTTTTCCTTTTATAGAGTCGAGACAGCGTTGCAACGCTATCCCTTCAAATTTTATAAAAAATGAAAAAATAATTTTGGCTAGCTTTGCAATGCTATGTCTTCGGGTCTTCAAGGTTGATAGGCTTCTCAAATGGCATTGCAACGCTATACCCTCGGATCCAATTGCCTTGTCCTTCCTCTTCAACACTTGAATCCTCAAATATAGCTTGAAGTTGACCAAATTTGTCCAATTATCTCACAATTCTTCAGTTTTGCTCCAAATGCTCAGTTTCTGAGAAATATACATAAAAACACATGAAAGCACACATAATCATAGCAAAACTAGCATAAAACTAAGCCAAGAAATAATGCTATTTTGCCCACTATCAATTTTTCTTCTCCTAATAGGTTTGAAGTTCTAAGATATCGAATACATGACATATTATAGCCTAGAATATTGCTCGATTTCAAAGAATATGTCGAGAAAAATCAACAAGCTAGAACGATAAAAATTCTGCAATGCCGGTAAAGATTGTTTTGTAAGTCCCAAATTGTACTTAAGTTTGCATGATCATTTAAGAACTTTGGTGTATTTCACTTAGAATGAGAGTACAAAATGAAAATTTTAGCAAAATAAATCACTGTATTTGGACTCTATTTTTGAAGATATGAACTTTAGAAGTTATATTTAGTTTTATCACAAATTCTTCGATGCTCTGAACATACTTAGTTGTGAACCTCTTTGAAGCACTACTACAAATATTGGTTTAGACCACGGTCATATAATGCAACCGTGGTTTACTCCAGTATAGTCTATTGTATAGACCATGGTTAACGTTAACCATGGTCTATATTATAGACTATGCCTAACGTCAGCCATGGTCTATGGTTATATAGACCACGGCTGACGTTAGTTGTGGTCTTATATTATAAACCACGGTTGACGTTAGGTATGGTCTATATTAATATAGGCCACAACTGACGTTAGGTATAGTCTATATTATATATAGACCATGGCTGGCGTTAGCAGTGGTCTATTTTATAGACCATTGCTGCTATTATGTAACAACCGGAATTTTTTTTTTATTTAATTGATTTATTTTATTGATTTTTCTAAAACCTTTTTGAATTAGGATTTTATTTTTTTTAAATTAAGAGATAAATATTTATTTTCTTTTTATTTAAAAAAAAAGGAAGATAATTTTATCAAGTGTTTTGATTAGAGTTTTTTTAAAAAGGGGTCTTTTAAGCCCTAACCTTTTTGATCAAAAGTTTTGACGGCCAAAAAGAGGGAAACAAAGAAGTCAGTTCTGCAGTTTCCTCTCTAAAGAAAAAGCAGTAAGTTTTCTTCCCTTCTATTTTCAAGTTTGTTTTCTTTCTTGATTGAATCTTTCTTGAAAAATTTTGGGGTTTTGTTTTCATTCTTGATTGTTTAGAATGAAAAGATTCTTGAAATCTTTTGCCCTAAAAAGTTTTTAGGTTTTTGGTTTGCGTAATTCTTTATCAAAGTTTTTCATCTTATGGATTTTGGTATAAATTAAAGGTTTGATAATGGAAGATTTTTCAGAAATTTTCAGCTTTTATTTTCTCTAAATTTGGGACTGTTTTTCGTGTTTTTGGGTTCAATTTTGTACAAGAAAGTTTACCAAATGATTGTTTCTTTAAAGTGTGATTTATAGCTTTAAATTCTACATGAAAACATTATGTTTTAAAGGTTTTTACAGTAGTTTTGATACTTTTTCAGATCTGAATTTATTTGTAAAATGGTAGAAATCTTGATTCTTTTAGATCAAAAACTCTTGGAAAGTTTTGTTTTAAGAGCAGAAATTTTTTGGGTTATTTGTCCATAATTTATGATAGCTATGAAAGTTTTAAAAGATGTAAAATTGGAAAATTGTTTCATATTTTATTTCATATTGAAAAGTATTGATTTTACTAATTTTAATACGTTTTTAATTGGATTTTAAAGTGTTTTAAACCCAGTTTTCAATGCTGTTTTTTTTCCAAGAATCCTATTTTTTTCCAAACTTTTTATGCAGAAAATTGTTTTGAATGGAAAAAATTGGGTAGATAAGATTTTCTATATTTTATATAAGCTTTTGGACCTTTAAGATAGAATTTTGGCTTCTGATCAATGAAGTATTGGATATGTTTAGGTTTCTAGAAGATTGACCTTAGTTCAAGGAGTTGGTATTGTGGAAAATTGAGATTGAGATTAAGAATTGTAAAATTATAGATCGAGGTAAGTAATTTCCACATCCCTTCCAAAATAGCAATTTTGGTACAATTATGTTTTTAATATTATTTATTGGACAAATGTTTGAAAGAATGTTTTGTATGATTTGAAATTGATCAAAATTGTTTTATATGTTTTAAAGTGTTTTGCTATTTGAAAGTATTTTGTCCATTTTGGATAATTTAAAATAAATGTATTTTGATTGATTTCAAAGTGAAAGTAAGTTTGTTTTAGTTCTGAGTTTGAATGGTTGATTTGATGAATCTTTATTGAAATTGTTATTTGAAACTACACGTTTTGTTTCAAATTTTTACGAAAGAATTTTTGATCGTTTTGATAAGGGCTATCTGAATATGCCAAATTTTCTGTTTTGGGAATGCTTTGCTTATTTGTGGTAGTAGCCTAAATTGGAATTGATGGAATTGTTCTGGCTTATTTGTGAGAAGACACATTTGTGGGAAGACACATTTGTGGTTTGGCATTCCTTTGGAATGAAGATTCATGTGTGTGTTATTCACTCACGTGGCCTCACACTTAAGTAATTATATTGATTGTTCTGGTCGATTTTATCGACATCTTTGACTGATTGAAGCTTATTTGTGGGAAGGCACCGTTTGTTGTTTGGCATTCCTTTGGAATGAAGATTCATGTGTGTGTTTCACTCACATGGCCTCACACTTAAGTAATTGAATTGAATGTTCTTGTCAATTTTTATCGACAACTCTGATTGATTGATTGGTGTTACTGACGGGTAACCATCATATATGTTCTGAAGACTACCCAAATAATGCATATTCCCACTTTGATATTTGAAAGTATTGATTGATTGAAAGTACTGTTTGAATTGAAAGTTTTGATATTTGAAAGTTTTTGGTTAAATGAAAGTTTTGTTCAATTGAAAAGTTTTGTCTTGAAAGTTTTTATGATTGAAAGATTTTTGTTTTCTGAAAGTTTTGGCTGAAAGTTTTTAATAGTTGTTTTAAAGGTTTTGCAAGGATATTAGTATTTTGTTTATGATTGTTTTAAAATAAAATGACCAAATGAATATTTGACTTTTGATTCATCTATTGAAATGATTTGTTAAACTGAATTTCTATGTTTTGTTTTGAAGAAAATGAATTTCTGAACTTGATGTTGAAATTGCTTATTGAGTATTTTTGTACTCATTTTTGTTTTTCCAAAATGTTTTCAGATGAAGGATCAAGTGATAGACTCGAAAGAAGTGAAATTTAGTGTTCTGGCACAAGACTTTGAAAGTTGTTGTTAAGGATTCGTTAGTTTTTTTTTTTTTTAATTCTTTGTAAGAAATTACTTCCGCTAAATTTGTTCAAGTCTATTTTAGTTTTAATTGTTACGTGTAATGCCCCGCTTTATAAATTAGCCTATTTTAGAAGTGATTAGGCTTAGTCGTTAGTTACAATTCTAATTTGAAAAATTAGAATTTGAAGTTAATCTCTATGTTCGATAAATTAAGTTTCCATAATTTTGGAGAAAGAGTTTTTTTAATTAAATCTTTAATTCCAAGGTTCGAGAATTTAATTTTAGATTTTATTTTCAAGTTCAAAAGGAACCCAAATCCTCTATTGAGTAGATTTCAACCCAAATCTTTTAGATTCTTTCTTTGGAGTTTTATTTTTGGTAAATAGTAGAATTTTGGAAATTAGGAGATTAGAAATTTTTCCTCTTCTCTTTTTGTTTAGGGACTTTATTTATTTAGAAAATTAGAGAAACTAGACAAAAAAAAAAAGGGTAAAGTAAACCCTAGCCTAAAATTATCTTCTTCTTCTCTCTCCCCCATCTCCCTTTTCGTGAGACACCAGCCACCATCCCCCTTCTTCGACTTCTTCAACGTCGACAACACCCGTCTCCAACGAAGCACCCATTTTTCCTCTCCCACGCCTCGAACCCAACCTTCAACAGCCGCGAGCAGTGGCAAATGGGGGTGCAACTTGCAGATCCGGGCGTCGTGGCTGACCGTTCGCGGATTTACTGCAGTTTGGAGCGTTTTCTGGAAAATTCGAGCTGTTCCGCGCGTTTTCTCTCCAATTTGACAAGGTTTGTCGCATACCCATGCCTAATCGTCGTTAGATTCACGTTACCCATTCCTTAAAAGTCTATAAATCGTGACTTTAGGCTTGTTTGGACGCGCACCAGCTGCATTTGAAGTCGTTTGGTGCCAAAAACGTGATTTCCAGCATTACCCACTCGAATTCAGGCCTCAAAACAAGGTACTCATGACCAATTGACGTTATTTTTGGATTACCCATACCCTAATACCTTTGATTTGTAATTCTATCTTGTTTGGACTCAAAACAACCCACAATTGCAGCAGTTTACTGTCAAAAACGGGATTTACAACAGACTCACTCGAATTCCTTCCTGTTTGACGAGGTTTGTCTCTCATCCATGCCCAATCGACGTTATTTTTGGATTACCCACACCCTAAGTACCTTTGAATTGTAATTTTATCTTGTTTGGATTCAAAACAACCCACAATTGTAGCAGTTTACTGTCAAAAACAGGATTTACAGCAGACTCACTCGAATTCCTTCTTGTTTGACGAGGTTTGTCTCTCACCCATGCTTAATCGACTTTAGTTTTGGATTACCCATGCCTTAAGCATCTCTTATTTGCGATTTTAGCTTGTTTGGACTCCAAATGGTCCACATTCGAAGCCATTTACTGTCAAAAAAAGGGGATTTACAACAGAGTTTCAGTTAGTTTGGCACTGTTGGGTAAGTTTTATCATGTTTTGGACTTTTCGCAAATCACTTTAAGTCTTATGGCTTAGGTCCTAACATGTAGGAACCTTGCGATGCAGTTTTAGGTTGATTCGAACACTCTTGAACACCAACCAACAGTAATTCGAGCTCATTTGGAGTAGTTCAGTAAGTTCCAATAAGTTTCAGAAAGTCTTTAAATCCTTCGAACTAAAATAAGATGCGTTAGATTAATTTCTAATTCTTGTAAATTTGCGTTCGTAGATTGGGCTTAATTTGGAATATTTGAATAAGGCTCAAAGTTCTCTTTAGGAATACCTTGGAATATCCTAGGAACGTTGTAAGTAGAATTCTACCTGATGAGTCTGTTTGAATGTGTGAAGCATGTTGTATGTTTTCTTGTGATGTTGTTATGTGATTTACGTATCTCTCCATGATCTGTTATGGGTTATATGTTCTGATATGTGTAAGTTGTTGTGATGTTAAGTTATTTACCCTTGTGGTTTGAAGCATGTTGAATGTTGAGACTGCTTGAGATTGTGCGATGCTATCTATGATGTTTATGTTGAAAGCATGATCTTGAGGAAAGTGGGTTGTAAGCATGGTCTAGAAAACATGTTTATGATTGCATTCTGGATTGTTGTGAACCTGTGAGGTCAGCGAACCTTGAGTTACGATAAAAGAGGATGCTAGGGTCTCGAGTATAAATGGTCGAGGACTAGCATTGTCATGAAAGGATATGAGATGGATATCAAGGGTCGAGGAGATGAGTCTTGAGGCAAGTATTGAGGCCTTGGGTAAAAATGGTCAAGGGTCAATACGTTGTTAGACATCGAGGCCTTGAGTAAAAATGGTCAAGGGTCAATATGGTTAAGTCATTGTTTGCCTTGGGTAAAAATGGTCAAGGGAGCGATGCACAGTTCGAGGCCTTGGGTAAAAATGGTCAAGGGTCGAACACTGAGCACCGTAGAGAGTTGTTGATGCCCTGGGTAAAAATGGTCAGGGGTCGGTGGGTCTCGAAAGGATTAGTCTCAGGTAGCTTGTGAGGGCTAAACATGAGTGGTTTAAGTGACTCGGTGACGTTTGGATGAGTATGTCGAGCTTGGGTAGTGATTCCATATGCATGAGATAAACAAGGTACATTTGTGAGTATAACTCAGTGACTTAAGCATGTTGCATGTAATGTTTGTGTGAGTTGTATGTCTAGCTTATGAAGGAAAGCATGATATTTGTAAGCATGTTGTTTTGCTTTGTATGCTGATTAGTGGCCCTTCAGGTGTGAGCTACTTACCAGTACGTGTTATGTACTGACTCACTACCAGATTTTGCAGGTGATGATGTATGCTGCGACCCTGGTGATGTTGAAGAGGAGGCATGAGAGGAGAAAGATCATAGTTGGATATTTATCCTTAAAGTAGTCGTCTCGTTGCGTTTAGTGCAATTAAAGTATAGTTATAATTGTCTTGAGATTATGGTTTCAGTATTGTTGTTCTTTTCCTCTTTGGAATGGACTATTAAACTTATTAGATAGTTTGAAACATAGGTTGTGAGGCTTACTTTATGAGGTTGGAGAGTTATTGGTGGGTTACATTTCTCTCAGTAGAGTTGAGTTGTTTTTTTTTGGTAATTTACTTTTGCGACGGAACTTGTAATAAGTTTGCTAGGTTTCCTTGTTTTCTTTTTGATTAAACCTTCTTGCGTTGTATTGGAGAAGACTTAGGAAGTTTTGTTGATTTCGATTCGAGTTCTTGAGGGATCCTGAACTTTTAGTAGTTATCTAATTGGAGTTTGGGATGACTATCTGGTTATTTGGTTATGGAAGTGCGAAATTCTTGTCTAACAGGTACTAGGAAATTTTTGGGTAAATCATAGTTACGTCGTTATGCTGCCGAAATTCCTGCAGCTTAATGGTTATAAGTTTAGTAATGTCCCCTATCTTAGTTTAAGTTTTGGGGTCGTTACATTATGCTTCCGCATTATTGTTAGAATGGCCGTATTGGAAAATCCGGGCTGTTACAGTTGGTATCAGAGAAATGGTTTAAGGTTCTGCAGACTCTAGTGTTGTAAGGTTAACCAATTGTTATAGGTGTTCATGCCAGAACATTAGGTTTGGATAATCCATAAGAATATTGATTTCTTATTAAAAATAACTTCTTCTATGGTTATCCTCTTAATCATAGTAAAGTTATGGTGTCTTTCCTAGTACATGTTTGTTGTGAAAATCCTTTTTGAGGTTTTGACATGAAGGTTATTCTCGAAAGAGATTTGGTCTTTTTGTCTTGAGAGATATTTGGTAGTATGGCGTTGACATAAGGAGTCAATAGTATTACCAGTAAGAATGCTCTTGTAGCATAAAGTGGACTTCTATGTCTATGTTCTTTAAGGAATGAGAACTCAATGGGGTTTCTCTTAAGGTAGTGTGTTGAAGTTTTGGTTAGAAGTTAGAAACTTCCACCACTCATGTTGAAGAACAAGTAGGACCTCTTTGTGTATGAAGGAATGGATTGAAGAGACTAAAATTTTTGGAACTAATATTGAATATGTTGATGGTTAATGGAGAAGTTAAGCTGCATGCATGTTGGACAAGAAAGTAATCTAAGTGTCATATTCGAGGAAAGGAACCTTGAATATTTATTTGGGTAAGAAGTTTCTGAAGGTAATTTATGAAACTCTTGATTTTGGAAATACTTTATTGTCGTGCTAATTGGACAAGACAATAAGTCTAAGTTTTTTTTTAAGTTAAAACTTTTAGTTAATTGAGAATGTGATCAACACATAAGAATGGTTCCAAATTGTTAATGGCCTCACCAAAAGAAAGCTCCATTAACGTGAAACCCAAGCTTAAGCATGAGATTGGAGTAGTTGGCAACATGAAATAAGAGGATCTTAAGATATTGAAGATTTTTAAATCACTAGATATTGAAGTTGATATCTCATGAGTAAAACTTACTAAAGGAATATTTTACCTTTTAATTACTCTTGTGAAGTTTAAGGTTTCATGGACTCAAAAAGATATTTTGGATTTTCATGTTCCAAGCCAAAAAAGTGAAAAAGGTACAAGATGGAGCATAAGTTACAATTTGAAGAACTTAAGTTCAAATTACTTGGTTTTTGTCCATACTGTTATTGTTATGGAAAGACTCTAGTTCAATTGGTACAAGAGAAAATCTTTGAGAGATTAAAAGCGGCGCCAAATATTAAGAAAAATCCTACAAGTGATTCAATTTGGGATTCCAAGTGTAAGATCTATGATAAGATGAAAAATTGAGACATACTTTTTGATATTGAGAATAAGTCTCACTTGAAGAATGAAGAAGGAGACCTCAAGTATAATGGTCTTAACAAAGAAAAGTATGGGAAAAAAAAAGTGAAAAGTAAAAGTTTTAGCTAAAGAGCAATGTCTTCCTAGGGCATGTGGTGTCTAAAAAAAAAGGAATTTTTGTAGATCCAAACAATGTTGAAGCAGTTTAGTGGAAGACTTCTCAAAGATCTCAGCTCATTTAACTCAGCTAACTAGAAAGAATGCACGTTTCCAGTACCTATCAAAAGAGTGTGAGCAAAGTTTTCAAGAGTTAAAGAAGAGATCAACTTGTTATTGCCTCAGTTTTAACTGTCTCTACTGGGGACTCGAGATTTGTGATTTATAGGGATTCTTTGAGAATTGGTCTAGGTTGTATACTTATTCAAAATGACAAGGTTAATCTATGGTTCGCGACAACTTAAGGACCATGAATGGAATTACTATACTCATAACTTAAAGTTAAGCTGCAGTTGTGTTTGCACTAAAGATTTGAAGGTAAATATCTGTGTGGTGCTAGATATGAGATTTTTACTGATCATAAAAGTCTAAAATACTTCTTCACACATAAGGAACTGAGTATGCATCAGCAATGTTCGTTGAAATTGGTTAAAGACTATGATTGTACGATTAGTACCATCCAGGTGGCAAACAAGGTGGCTAATACCTTAAGTAGAAAGTCTTTATATTTAATAGTTTTACTCACAACTCAAGAGCAATTGATCAAGGATTTTGGAAAGTTGGAAATTGATGTGACTTCGGAGGATGTAATGTCTTTGTTGGCTAATTTAGTGGTTGAACCATCATTGATTAGTAAGATCAAGCAATAGACCTAACTTTGAAAATAATTGTGGATGATGTTAAAAAGGGTAAACATTCTGAGCTTTCAGTGATAAGTGATGGAGTTTTGTGGATAAGTGATCGTCTTTATGTTCCAAGTGACCCAATTATTAAGAAGAAGATTATAATAGAAGCACATAGTACTCCTTATTTAGTTCACCCTGGAAGCACAAAGATGTACCAAGGCCTTAGAAAAAATTATTAGTGGACGGGAATAAAAGGAGATGCAGCAAGTTTTGTTAACCATTGTCTAACGTGTCAACAAGTTAAGATTGAACGTCAAAGATCGTCAGGACTCCTCCAACCATTGGACATACCTAAGTAGAATTGGGAGAAACATCTACATCTAATTGAGTTCTCTTATAATAACAGCTATCAAGCAACTATTGAGATGACACCTTTTGAGGCTCTCTATGGGTGTAAATGTAAATCACCAATCAATTGGAGTGAAGTGGGAGAGAGTTTAATTTTAGGACCAAAGTTAGTGCAAAAGACTAATGATACCATAGACTTAACCAAGTAGAGAATGGAGACATTTTTTATGTCGACAGAAAAGCTATGTTGATATCATGAGAAAAGAATTGAATTTTGAAGTTGGAGATATGGTGTTTTTGAAAGTTTCGCCATTGAAAGGAATTTCAAGGTTTTGGAAGAAAGGGAGAGGCTTAACCCAAGGTTTATTGGACCTTTTGAGATTTTAGAAAATGTAGGTGTAGTGGCATATCTTTGGCCTTGCCGCCTGCCTTAGATCGAATTCATAATACTTTCCATGTTTCCATGCTTCGATAAAGTATATGGTAGACACATCCCACGTGTTAAGTTATGAACCATTACAAGTGAAGGAAGATTCGACTTATGAGGAGATTTCAGTTCAAATTTTAGACCGCAAGGATCGAGTTTTACGTAATAAAACTATCCCTCTGGTAAGAGTTTTTTGGAGGAACCAGTCTTTTGAAGAAGCTACTTGGGAAACTGAAAAGGACATGAGGGAAAGATATCCTGAGTTATTCTCTTAGCCAGGTATGAAAATTTCGGGGACGAAATTCATATTAGGTGGGGTGTTTGTAACAACCGGAATTTTTTTTTTTTAATTTAATTGATTTTTCTAAAACCTTTTTGAATTAGGATTTTATTTTTTTTCGAATTTAGAGATAAATATTTATTTTCTTTTTATTTAAAAAGAAAGAAGATAATTTTATCAAGGGTTTTGATTAGAGTTCTTTTAAAAAGGGATCTTTTAAGCCCTAACCTTTTTGATCAAAAGTTTTGATGGCAAAAAGAGGGAAATGAACAAGTCAGTTCTGCAGTTTCCTCTCTAAAGAAAAAGCAGTAAGTTTTCTTCCCTTCTATTTTCAAGTTTGTTTTCTTTCTTGATTGAATCTTTCTTGAAAAATTTTGGCGTTTTGTTTTCATTCTTGATTGTTTAGAATGAAAAGATTCTTGAAATCTTTTGCCCTAAAAAGTTTTTAGGTTTTTGGTTTGCGTAATTCTTTATCAAAGTTTTTCATCTAATGGATTTTGGATTAAATTAAAGGTTTGATAATGGAAGATTTTCCAGAAATTTCCAGCTTTTATTTTCTCTAAATTTGGGACTGTTTTTAGTGTTTTTGGGTTCAATTTTGTACAAGAAAGTTTACCAAATGATTGTTTCTTTAAAATGTGATTTATAGCTTTCTACATGAAAACATTATGTTTTAAAGGTTTTTACAGTAGTTTTGGTACTTTTTCAGATCTGAATTTATTTGTAAAATGGTAGAAATCTTGATTCTTTTAGATAAAAAACTCTTGGAAAGTTTTGTTTTAAGAGCAGAAATTTTCTGGGTTATTTGTCCATAATTTATGATAGCTATGAAAGTTTTAAAAGATGTAAAATTGGAAAATTGTTTCATATTTTATTTCATATTGAAAAGTATTGATTTTACTAATTTTAATAAGTTTTTAATTGGATTTTAAAGTGTTTTAAACCCAGTTTTCAATGTTGTTTTTTTTCCAAGAATCCTATTTTTTTTCCTAACTTTTTATGCAGAAAATTGTTTTGAATGGGAAAAATTGGGTAGATAAGATTTTCTATATTTTATATAAGCTTTTGGACCTTTAAGATAGAATTTGGCTTCTGATCAATGAAGTATTGGATATGTTTAGGTTTCTAAAAGATTGACCTTAGTTCAAGGAGTTGGTATTGTGGAAAATTGAGATTGAGATTAAGAATTGTAAAATTATAGATCGAGGTAAGTAATTTCCACATCCCTTCCAAAATAGCAATTTTGGTACAATTATGTTTTTAATATTATTTATTGGACAAATGTTTGAAAGAATGTTTTGTATGATTTGAAATTGATCAAAATTGTTTTATATGTTTTAAAGTGTTTTGCTATTTGAAAGTATTTTGTCCATTTTGGATAATTTAAAATAAATGTATTTTGATTGATTTCAAAGTGAAAGTAAGTTTGTTTTAGTTCTGAGTTTGAATGGTTGATTTGATGAATCTTTATTGAAATTGTTATTTGAAACTACACGTTTTGTTTCAAATTTTTACGAAAGAATTTTTGATCGTTTTAATAAGGGCTATCTGAATATGCCAAATTTTATGTTTTGGGAATGCTTTGCTTATTTGTGGTAGTAGCCTAAATTGGAATTGATGGAATTGTTCTGGCTTATTTGTGAGAAGACACATTTGTGGGAAGACACATTTGTGGTTTGGCATTCCTTTGGAATGAAGATTCATGTGTGTGTTATTCACTCACGTGGCCTCACACTTAAGTAATTATATTGATTGTTCTGGTCGATTTTATCGACATCTTTGACTGATTGAAGCTTATTTGTGGGAAGGCACAGTTTGTGGTTTGGCATCCCTTTGGAATGAAGATTCATGTGTGTGTTTCACTCACATGGCCTCACACTTAAGTAATTGAATTGAATGTTCTGGTCGATTTTTATCGACAACTCTGATTGATTGATTGGTGTTACCGACGGGTAACCATCATATATGTTCTAAAGGCTACCCAAATAATGCATATTCCCACTTTGATATTTGAAAGTATTGATTGATTGAAAGTACCGTTTGAATTGAAAGTTTTGATATTTGAAAGCTTTTGGTTAAATGAAAGTTTTGTTCAATTGAAAAGTTTTGTCTTGAAAGTTTTTATGATTGAAAGATTTTTGTTTTCTGAAAGTTTTGACTGAAAGTTTTTAATAGTTGTTTTAAAGGTTTTGCAAGGATATATAGTACATATATAGTACATACCCAACATTCATTGGAATAATGGCCCATTGATTCGGTTTTACATGAAGCAATCTTGATGCTAAAACACGAGCACGACTTTCAAGATTTCCAATGTTGCTACCAAGTGAGCCCGGCTCTACAAATAAATATTTGTCTACTGCATTAATTTGAACTAATACAGTATACAAATATCTGTAAAATAGATATATGTATTAGTATGGACTGAAACATTAATTATATATGTATAGAAATACATTCTTATTAATAGTAAAACTTAAACTTACCCCATATAAAGTAAGATACAATTCACTGCAATTGCCATCATCGTGCAAAAATGAAAAATATCTTCATCCATAATAAAAAAATTCAACTCCATTCCAAACACATGTTTGGGAATTCGCACTTTTATTGAACCACGAGGAATCACTAATTTTGCATACTTATATAATGGTCTTAATGATTCGGGTAATGTCGATAAATCAATGGTGGTAGATGACATATTTTCCATCTTAGGAGGAGGCGACTATAAAAGAAAAAAATAAGTTAATTATTTTTCCTAATGCATAAAGTTAATTAACTACTTTAGTATAATGAAATAAAATAATTAGTTTAAGACAATACCTTAACATCTGTTGTGTAGATGACAAGTTCACGAGGCCATGCTACTTGATATCCCATTGCAGCTCCTACACGTACTATCTTTTCATCAATTGGAAATGACAATAATTGATTTTCTACTATCACCACTTCAATGGCCACTTTTACAATATCTTCTCCAATCGGCGTGCCATGCAATATTTCATTTGGGTCAATTGCTTCGTACACAAAACCCGTTGCTACTACCATCATATCACTATTCACAGCTAGTTCACATGGTTTTCTCTATATATAAAAGATATCTATTAGAAATATACACATAATAAATTAATATAATAATTTATAAACATACCTTTATCAAATGAATTTTTTTCTTATTAAATTCATTCAGAATTGGTTGTGAAGAACTACCTCGCTCAAATGTGAGAGTTTGTACCTTTGACTTTTCAATATCTTCATACTTCTTCAGCTGATCTGCCATTACCCTCAATTTTTCTTCAAGGACAGATTTCTCTACTTTTAGATGATGACATGTTTTATCTGATTCATGTTTCTCAGCAAGTAGACGTTGGTGTTCATCAAAACTTATATTATTATTAGGATTTTGGAAATATGAACTTGGCAAAACATATTCCCCCAAAGCTCTCACACGTCCACTGTGTTCATCTGTCCCTAAAGCTTGACTTAATACGTCATTTGGTGATGGAATTACTTCTCTTTTCGAAGAGGATTGAGAAAGTGTTTCCTAAGGAATATAGTATATACATTCATATCTAATTATGCCATTTGAAAAAAAAATAAATATATATATACTTACCATTTTAGCTGCCATATTTGCAGTTTCCTCATTTAAAAATTCTCCTTTCTTATTCTTTCGAGCATGTATCCATAACTGTGATCTTTTCATGCTTTCCACATCTATCCCTTCTTCTTTCTACAATAAATAAATAATATCAACTATAACACATGGACCTATTAATAAAAAAATATTACTCTTACCAATTCGGACCTATTAATAAAAAAAAATAGTACTCTTACCAATTCTTCTATCATATTTGCATATCTTTTACGTGATAATCGATGACTATAAACATAGTTTGACCTTCTTTCACGTTATTGTTCACGCTCAATCTACAAATTTACATATAATTTATTAATAAATAAATAAAATATTTAAATTTAAATGATATCAAACTCATACCTAAAACTTATATTCTCAAAAGAGAGGGAAGAAAAATATAAATACCTGGAACTCTTCACTTAATCTGGAGCTAACAAAATTATCCCAATCTTTTTGATTGATGAAGGGATAAAGTTCAGGCGGATGTTTAATATGCTCCAAATTATCGCTATTTGGATAAATGTAATCTCGTGACAACGTATATTTAAATTGACGCCATTTTTTAGATGCTGAAATCAATTTTTTTTTTTTTGTGATACCATCTAAAACAAAAGCCGCCTGCAAAGATGACACAAACAACTTTATTACAAATAATACATTAAATAAATTTATTTATTGTATTCTCAAATTACACTACCTCAATCAACTCATAAACTTTATTCTTTAGCTCAAGTGGAACGCAATGCCAATCTTGAAATGTAATAGGGATGTGATTGTGTGCACAAGATCCTATATAACTTTGCATTTTTTTTTGCATTTTCTCCAATAGGTTGGCCTTTAGCATTAAATCGAACAACTATACGCTCACCAGTTGAACGTATACAAAATAACTCGCGCATAATAGTTGGTCCTCTCGTGTTTCTTTTTGAAGGAATATCATCAGACTGAGGTGAGAAAGGAACTTCATCATTGTTGTCATTGTTGTGCATCATGACAATCTAAAGAATTAGAAACAAAACAAAAAATAATATATTAGTATATTGTATAATTATGCATTAAAAAGAATAGAAAGTAAAGAATTAATAATTAGCTACCTCCATTTATATTCTTATTCACAATCCATATTCCATTACAATCAGTTCGAAGATATGACATCTCATCATCATCAACATCATCAAACGAATCAGTAGAAGGCATAGAAATTGAAAATCCATTAGAAAGTAGTATTGTATCTCCTAATTCATCATCATCATCATCATAATCATCATATTTCTTTGAAGGAATTGTAAGTACTACAGACCATTCTGAATCAACAGGATCATCTACATAAAAAACTTGTTTAGCTTGAGTAGCCATAATAAAAGTATCACACTTATGACCAATTCGACTCAGATTAACCAATGTAAATCCAAGATCATCAACCTTTACACCATTTTTGCTTTCAACCCAATCACACAAAAACATTGGAATAGAAAACATATTATAATTAAGCTCCCAAATCTCTTTTATTATCCCATAAAATGACATATCGGCAGTAACTGGATTCTTATCTTTAGCGCTAGAGATTTGCATCGTTCTAGCCACCAACATAACTCCGCTATTCTGAACAGATCGCATATCTTCTCGACTCTTTGTTTGATAATGAATTCCATTAATTGTATAGCTTTCACATGTAGTTACTTCAACATGAAGACCATGTGCAAGCCACCTCACAATATTTGAGATGTGATTGTTATTATTTTCTAATTCAAAAGCAACCTGAAATATTAATATATATATATATATATATATATATATATATATATATATATATATATATATATATATATATATATATATATATATATACACACATAAGTGATATATTTTTAAAACAGAATTAAGTTTTGCAAGTTCAAATGAACTATATATGTTCCATATAAATATGCAAATACCGTTTCCCTTAGCCACGTGATGAACGTTTTATGATGTTCATCTTGGAGCCATTTTGTATTTTTGGCATTTGATGGATTTTTGGTCGTCAATGTGAACATATGTCGAATGCAATAAAGTTCACATGAATTATAAATTAATCAAGGAAGAATACATTAAATTTAAAGTAGAGTATAATGTACTTACTCAACATAAGGCAATATGTCAAATGTATTTTCCAATACATAACGATGAGCTTGTTCCAACAATTCTTTTCCAAGATTAAGAAAGGATTTACGTCCTATTGGTTTTCCAATATCTGACTTTTCACTTCGTTTGTATTCTCCAAGACCAATTGGCTCTACGCCTGATAAGAAATCGGTGCAAAAGTCTATAGCTTCTTCCACAATGTAACTTTCAGCCATACACCCTTCTGGTCTATGTCTATTTCTAACATATCCTTTTAATATTTTCATATAACGTTCAAAAGGATACATCCATCGTAAATATACAGGTCCACATAATTTAACCTCTCTAACAAGATGAACTGTGAGATGAACCATTATTGTAAAAAACGATGGAGGAAAATATTTCTCCAGCAAACATAAAGTATGAACAATATCATTTTGTAATGTATCTAACTGAGGTGTTGAGAAGACTTTGCTACATATTTTGTTGAAGAAGAAACACAACCGGGTGATTGCATATCTCACATGTTTTGGTAGAACTGAGCGTATAGCAACAGGCATTAATTGTTGCATAAGTACATGACAATCATGAGTTTTAAGTCCCACAAGCTTCAAGTCTTTAAGTAAAACAAGATTTCTAATATTAGAAGAGTAACCTTCTGGAACTTTAACTTCACTTAATGTTTTGCAAACCTGACGTTTTTCATCTCTAGATAATGTATAGCATGCAGGAGGGATATAAGTGTTTTTTTGTCCAACTTTAGGTGCTAGTTTTGGTCGAATTTTTAAATCAACCAAATCCCATCTTGTTGCTAACCCATCTTTTGTTTTCCCAGGCATATCGAGGAGTGTGCCAATAATATTCATGCATACATTTTTTTCAATATGCATCACATCTAAACAATGTCTAACATAAAGTTTTTTTCAATATTCAAGATCAAAAAATATTAACCTTTTATTCCAACACTGTTTGGATTTTTTCTTGATAGAACTCCGTGAGACATTTTTCTTTCCTTTTTGATATTCAATATCACTTGTTTTGCTGAAAATTTCTTCCTCGTTACTTGGTTGAGGTGCAATCTCAAATTCTTGATATCCATTAAACGCTTTCTTTTGTTTTCTGTATGGATGATATCGATCTAAGAATCGTCTATGTCCAAGATAAGACATTTTTTCCCATGTTTTAAATAAATCGAACATGTATTTTCAGCACATATAGGACATGCATAATAACCTTTTGTGCAACAACCACTCAAATTTCCGTAAGCAGGAAAATCATTAATGGTCCACAATAGTATTGCCTTTAAGGTAAATACCTCCTCGCGATAGGCATCATAACATTCAACTCCTTTTTCCCAAAGCAATTTTAAATCATCGATTAGTGGAGCCAAAAAAACATCATTGTCATTACCCGGTTGCTTTGGTCTAGAGATCAACATAGATAACATCATAAATTTTCTTCTCATGCATAACCATGGTGGAAGATTGTATATTACAATAATCACTGGCCAACAACTGTACTTACTACTCATGTCACTATATAGATTCATCCCATCTGTGGATAAAGCAATACGAAGATTTTGAGATTCCCTACCAAAAGCAGGCCATAAATAATCAATTAATTTCCATGAAGGTGAATCAGCTGGATGACGTAACAAGCAATCATTTTCTTTTTCATCAGCATGCCAAGTTAATCTCTTAGCATACTCATCATTTCTAAACATTCGTTTGAATCTAGGAATTGGAGCAAAGTACCATATGACTTTTGCAGGAACCCCAATTTTCTCTTCATTTGAATTTTTACGTTGTTTCCATCTTGATTCTCCACATACTGGACATTTATTTGTGTTCACATATTCTCTTCTATATAGGCAACAATCATTAGGACATGCATGAATCTTCTCATACTCCATCCCCAATGCACATAATATATCTTTTTTGCTTCATACATTGATCGAGGGAGTGCATTTTTTTTCTGGTAACATCTCATTTATAAGACTTAACAAATCTGAGAAACTTACATTGCTCCACTCATATTTAACTTTTAAGTTGTACAACTTCACCAATGCTGATAACTTAGTAAAAGTTTTACATCCTTTATATAGAGGTTTCTCAGCATTGTTAAGTAAATTTTCAAAACTTTCTGCAGATTGAGAACAATCTTCATGTGCTGCTTGTATCATCTCAATTGTCTCATTAACATGATACTCTTCATCATTTTTGGGATTCAATTTGGGATTCCAAGTGTAAGATCTATGATAAGATGAAAAATTGAGACATACTTTTTGATATTGAGAATAAGTCTCACTTGAAGAATGAAGAAGGAGACCTTATGTATAATGGTTTAACAAAGAAAAGTATGGGGAAGAAAAAAAAAAAGTGAAAAGTAAAAGTTTTAGCTAAATCTCTATTTAAAAGTATGTTTGGTCAATTTTTAATCATACAAAATAATTTAAAACATACAAAACAATTTTGGTCAATTTCAAATCATACAAAACGTACTTTCAAACATTTGTCAAATAAACAATATTCAAAACATAATTGTACCAAAATTTCTATTTTGGAAGGGATGTGGAAACTACTTACCTCGATCAATAATCCTAAAATTCTCAATCTCAATTCCAAATCTTGTCCACTTTCTTGAACAATCATCAACTTTTCCTAGAAATCCAAACATATCCAATACTACACTGATCAAAAACCAAAATTCTATCTTAAAGGTCCAAAAGCTTATCTAAAATATAGACAATCTTATCTACCCAATTTTTCCCATTCAAAACAATTTTCTGCATAAAAAGTTAAGAAAAATAGGATTCTTGGACCAAAAAAACAGCACTGAAAAACTGGGTTAAAAGAAAATTAAAACCCAATTAAAAACGTATTAAAATCGGTAAGATCCATACTTTTCAATACGATATAAAATACCAAACAAATTTTCAATCCTACAACTTTTAAAACCTTCAAAACTATCATAAATTATAGATAAATAACCCATAAAATTTTATGTTTTATAAAACAAAATTCTTCAAGATTTTAACATTAAAAGAATCAAGATTTGCCACTTTTTAACATCAAAATCAGATCTGAAAAAATCTAGATAAAACTGCTGTAAAAACCTTTAAAACATGATCTTTTCATGTAAAAATCAAAGGTATAAATTATACTTCAAAAGCAAACATTTGGTAAACTTTCTTGTACAAAAAGAACCCAAAAACATTACAAAAACAGTCCCAAATTTGAAGAAAATAAAAGCTGGAAATTTCTGAAAAATCTTCCATTATCAAACCTTTAATTTAATCCAAAATCCATAAGATGAAAAACTTTGATAAAGAATTACGCAAACCAAAAACCTAACAACTTTTTAGGGCAAAAGATTTCAAGAATCTTTTCATTCTAAACATTCATGAATTGAAAACAAAAACCCAAAATTTTCCAAGAAAGAAAGAAAACAAACTTGAAAATAGAAGGGAAGAAAACTTACTGCTTTTTCTTTAGAGAGGAAACTACAAAACGTCTTCTTTTTTCTCTTTTTTTTTGCCGTCAAAAGGTTTTGTCAAAAAGGTTAGGGCTTAAGAGACCCTTTTTAAAAGAACTCTAATCAAAACCCTTAAAAGATTATCTTCTCTTTTTAAAAAATAAATAAATAAATAAAGATTTATCTCCTAATTTAAAAAGAAGACAAAATCCTAATTCAAAAAGGTTTTAGAAAAACTAATAAAATAAATTCTTCTTTTTTTTTTTCGGTTGTTACAATAAGTGCATTTAAGAGCTCAGGTAATTGATCTTATATGTCTATAATCAACTTAACCAAGTTTTTTGATAGCACAACCTTTCAAATTTTATAGGAAACTAGAACTTCATTATGATCCAACCCTTTCAATATTGAGTTATAACTAGTATGCTCACCTAAGTGGTCAATTTAGATAAACAATGAATACTTAAATCAATAGAGTCAAATAGCACATCAGAACAATGCGAGACTATATGAAAGAAGAAAATCCATTAAGGCATCCACATAGTTAAATCCTAAGAGATTTAGCACATGATAGAAAAATCAACTAGATTCATTGAAATAAATGAAGTGTTACCCATCTTTACTGAAGAATGAAATAACAAGAATTGAATGTTAAAAGCTAGGATAATCTAAGAAAAATGGAAAGATGCAATAAGTGGGTCGAGAACTAAAGTTCTAAATTAATGAATCCTTGTCAATTGATGGGGCTCAATTCTTTCTCTATTGAGATGATTTGAGCTATGTAGGATCTCTCTTTACAACTCTAAGACTTAAAAACTTAAGAAGATAAAGAATTTTGGAAATGGGCAAGGATCACCAAAGTACGTTGGCTCTAGTATTCTCCTCTATGATTTTCTCTCTCACTCATGGACTTCAAGGATCACTGTTGTTGTTGCTTACTTCAAGGTGAGATCTTTGACTGCAATGACGCCACATATGAGTTACTGGTTACTGGCTGAAAGTCCTCCGACGGTTTTAACAATCTATTGGGCCATGCTCCTACATATTAGATTTTAGCTACTCTCTGCATAAATGCATCAAACGCTCAAAATAATACAAAATTGGTTAAAATACCATTTTGGTCCATATACTTTCAAATGTCCAATTTTAGTCCCTGTATTTTCAATAAAGCTTAAAATTTGCCCCTACTATTAGTTTATTATTAATTTTTCTTAAAACGAATAGTCTCCATTAGTTTTCCCTTTATAAATTTTGGAAGTATGTTCACATTGTGTCTTTTCTTGTATTAAAATTATTATTATTATTTAACCAATTTTGATAAAAATTAACTTCAAACTTATCATAGGGACCAATTTTAAGCTTAAAAAGTATAGTGACTAAAATTAGACATTTGAAAGTACATGTAAAAAAATGGAACAAAACCCAAAGTACAGGGACCAAAATGGTATTTTAACCTACAATATTCTATCATATTTCCGCCTAAGTGAGCATACTAAGCTAGACATTGTTTCAAATCTATATTTTGTTCATGAAATCACTGATAAGGATGAAAAAGTATTTAAGAACCTGAGAAATAAGTTTTATTTGTCCTACCTAACTCTTGAAACCAAGAGTTATCAAATATCTCACCACATACTTGCATTGGCATTACTCACCATGTGAATTAAGTGTGCCAACTCATGCAAAATTCATCTTTCAAGGACCTAAAGACTGCCAAATAATTCTTCATTACTTAGTTGGCACTTTGAATTATGGAATCATCTTATGTAAACAAAACTATTTTAACTTGTATGTTTTATGTGAGGTAAATCGAGGCGGATGTTCTACCATTAAGAGGAGAACAACTTGTTTTTGCTTCTTCATGGGTTCAGATTGCATACTTGGTCATGAAAGAAAAAATCTATAGTTTCTCGGTCAAGTTCAAAAGTTAAATATTGAGCTATGACATCAACAATAGTAAAAACAACATGGCTCCCATTCTTACAACAAGACATAGGTATTCCATTACTATATATATACCACTCTTATAATGTGACAACATGAGTGCATTGCACATGTCTGTACATTCAATGTTTCATGCTTGAACAAAACATATCAAAATGAATTGCCACTTTGTTTGTGAAAAGTAGCTCCTAGACATCTCATTCCTAAGTATGTACCACTTACTCATCAAGATTCTAACATTATAACTAAACTTCTTGTCAAACTACCCTTTAAGGATCTTAAAGACAAACTTGGTGTTCGCTTTGTCACTCCTTCCAGTTTAAGGAAGGATATAAGACATGATATGATCCATGCTACCATTGCCTTCATTCAAGAGAAAACACACAAGACCTAAGGCAAAGAAGCTACAAGGAAGCAAAAATCCAACATATTCAAGCCAAGATCAATTATTACAAACTATAGTATGCTTGGCTAATCAGGATCAAAGTGAAAGACAATAAGACAATAGCAACTCCATGGGCCAAATTGGAACCAAATTCATGGCCACTTTATATTTTTGGGTCTATTTATGGTTTTATATTGAGGCATTTAGTTGAACATTTTGTAAAGAACTTTAATTCTTGTAATTTGGACTTAGACTTTATTTTGGGCCTTTTGTTGTAAGGGCTTAAACCCACCATGCTTGGCCCAATGTTATTTAAGTTGTCTTTCATTAGCCTTAAGTTACTTAGATTAGACTTAATCTTGCTTTAGACACTTAAGTGAATTAGGGTTTCTTTTGTTGGTATATATAAGCCAACTTTTCTAGCTTTTAAGGAAAGGTTGTTTATGATGAATTTATGAACGAAAAGAGTTGATTGTTTCTTCCCCTTTTGGAGCTCCAACGAACCATAAGTTTCACCCCTTTGCAATTCATGGAATTGTTTGCAAGTCTAGAAACAAGAAAGTTTGATTGATCACCAAACTTGTGGATTGTTTCAAACTTTGGGGAAGGAACTAGTTCTCTTTGCAACTTGGTTGATCAATCAAAGGTAACCCTTCTTTGATCTTCCTTTGGGTCATATTCAAGTGTATGAGTGATCTTTGAGTTGAGTGTGTGCATGGGAGTCATGTAGCTAAAGGTGTCCAAGGCTTCCATTCAAGGAAGCACAATACATTGCAAGTGGACCTATCCAAAGCCCAAGCTCAACACCTCAGCTTAAAGATATTTCCAATCTGATAGTTCAGCAAGCCATACCATGAAAATAAGTGCAATTTGGTTGTGTATGGTGGTAGTATGAGTTTGTGAATAAAATGTGACAACAAACTTTGTGAACTTAAGGTTTGCACAAGTGTACACAAACCTCACCCTAGTAATATAGGAAAGTATTCGAGATATCATATCCACACAAACTTGTTATAAACTTTGTTTTCAAGAATTATAATTAATAGGCAAGGTAGATAAATAATTGTTTTGATGTTTTTAATGAATTAGTTTGAACAAAATTGATGGAACTTGTCAAGCATGTCAAAAGATATTTATAAACTGAACCAACTAATATTTTGCAATATAGTGACCAGGTCAATCCATAGAGAGGCTAGCTAGAGTTAATTGGAATGCTTAATCTCTCTCTCATGCTTGAATTGGATTTTAACACCATGGGGGAGGAGTTTTGGATGCAAATAAGTAAATGTAAGGAAAATTATAAAAAAAAGGTTTAAATAGCAGGAAAATAAATCACTTACGAAGCAAATGGGCTTAGGGCTTCATTTGAAATCCAAGATGGCAATTTATCATTGATTGTATAGACACACATGCATTTAATTTTATTACTTCATCTAACTAACGAATAAGCTGCCTAATTAAGGCCTCTTATGAGATTAATTAAGCCTAGCACTTATTTAATCCTAAATCAACCCCACGGTTGGGCATGATAGCGTTCCATACTGCTTGAGTTAATTGCATGAAGTCCAAGACTGATTAAGGACATTTTGATTAACTAGATAGCTTAATTAATCTAGATGTTGGTTATCTACTAAGGCCTAGGGCTCTACCTGGGAGCATAGGTTACATTTTTAAGCAAAGCAATGGCCTAGTGCTACTAAATACTTAGAGAGCATAAATGAAGCCATAAATGTTCTAAGCTAGCTATGCATTGAGATAAATGCTCATATGTTGTCAATCTAAAACACTCTTCAATGCTAACCATAAAACAAGTAGAAAAGCAGAATAAAACTAAGTAAGAAATGGAATTAAAGCATAAACCTTAAAACATACATGTTGGAGTCCCGAAATCGCTCCTGCACCCGTTTAACTGTCTAGCAGAACATGGAAATTAAAGAGGAAATAGCCATAATACAAGCCATGATAAGAAAACTAAGGAGAAAGGGGCTAAAATGAGAGTAAAATTGGAGAGAATTTTGAGTTTGGTGGCTGGAATAACATACAAATTGACCTAAATGCGGAAAAGAACTATTTATAGTTCACGTAGAAGCGTCGAGACGCTACAGGAAACATCTCGACATTACCCTTAATCATACCTGCGTTGAGGGGGGTTCGTCGCAGCGTTGAGAGATGCTCATTATTACAGCGTCGAGACGCTGTCATGCATCCATCATTCTGTCCTTCAGTAGTGTCCTATGGGTAGTGTCTCAACGCTATCTTGTTTCGAAGCAATCTGTCTTTATTGTCTTTTGGGCATTTGTTAAGCGTCTAGATGCTTCCTCTAGGGGAAAAACGGTCATTTGTCCTCCAAATCTTTAGGTAGGGCTCGGGTGACCTCTGGTTGAGTTCAAATTCTCCCCAAACACTCTAAATAGCTCTAAAAACATGCAAATTGATCCAAATACTCCTCAGATTAATTCACCTACAAAATAAGGAATTAAGCACCTAAGATCACTAAAAACTACAATATTTAGGCTTAGAAAATGAGAACTATTTTGGTCTCATCAAATAGCCCCAACCTAAATCTTGCTAGTCCTCGAGCAAGACAAATATTGAGCAACAAAGATAAGATAAATTGGATGCAACATTCATAACTCTAACCTCAATGCTTAGGATAGAAAATCAAATGCAAAAGGGTAAAGCACAATCAAACAAGCCATCAATAGCATATTGAAAAACTTTTCCAAGCATTTCTTGCGTGAGTGTGTGCGATTAACTTACCTAACGAGGTCTTTAAAAGTGCAAGGTAGATTTATGGGGTTCCCAATCTATCTTCCCCATACACTGGTCTTAGACACCAATTATTCAGGCTTCATAACACTCAAGAAAGTAATAAGCTACTAGGTACCTGAAACTATCCCCAAGATAAACTTGCATCATTTTAATGTCAAAGGTACTAGCTTTCGCACAACTATTGTAAGGACTCTTACCTAAAGCACTCGCTCGATAGGTGGCCTAACTGATCTCAACAGTGGCAACTCTTTTTACCTTCGACTCTTTTCAACAAATTATAAGCTTTTTTTATTTTTCTTTTTACTTTCTTTTCTTTTCTTCCACTAAAATGATTTTTTTTTTCTTTTGAGCTCACTTTCTTTTCTCTTTCTCTTTCAGGCAAATAAAGCACTTTTTTCTCCCCCAAGCAACACATTACTAGCTATCATGCTCAGTCACCATCAAACTAATGTCTACGTCTATCGAAGTGACAAAAGGCATACCTCATAACACTACCCTAGGCCTTCAAGACATCAAAAGGGAAGCTAAAGTGCTAAAAAACATACAAGAAACTCAACGAAATTTTTTTGAATATGCTTAAATCAAGACAAGATAATCATGCTTCATCAATTTACAAATAACAACACTATGGAGGGCATCTCATAGATTGTCCTAATCATGCAACAATTTCTCCTTCAAGATAAGCTCAAAATTTTAAAAAATTTCAATAAAAGCTCAAATTCAATATAAACAACAAAAACATCATGCTTAGCACAACCGATCAAAAGTCTGAGCTCAAATGCTCAAGGACTCAACATTAAAGTACAACTATTAAACCTAAAAGTAGGTCCGAGCTCAGATACTTAATGACTCAACCAATCATGCTCAAACATTTAATCAATCACAACACAAGTTCCAAACTAATCTACTCACCCCTAACCTAAATCATGCATTGTCCCCAATGTATCTAACATGCATCAAAAGGACAAATTAAATGGGAGGAAACTAGTACTTCCCTTGCATTCCATAACACGTAAGGTGGGAGGCAAGGCACAAAGCTCTGCTTCCAAAAAGATCTTCTTTTCCTCACAAGGTCCACAATTCAGGCCTATAAAATTTCAATCATCTAACTCAAACAACATCCACAACATGCAACAAAAGGAACTGAAAACTAAGGAAATCAGTAAAGGTTTAAAGCATGGCTAGCTCTAGAAAAGCAAAAAATTTTAACGTCGATTGCTTGACGGAGTCTTTCCTCTCGAACAATCAACCATCATCTAACTTCCTCAGCACAACAATCCTCCTGCTAGACCTTCTCCTCTTCCTTAGAACTCCCTGAAAAGAGTAAGCATCCAACTTGCACAGAGAGTTCACCATATGAGAGCCATCAATATCATTAAAAGCATTAAATTAAAATTTCTCACTATTAAACTCTACAGAAAGACAACCCCCATGAACATTTATATTAATTCTAGCAGTTTTCATGAATGGCTTACCTAATAATAAAGAGGCAGAAGACTCTTTAGGCCTATTACACATGTCAATCATATAGAAATTTGCAGTAAATATAAGATGTTTAACCTGGACTAATACATTCTCAATGACTCCCAGGGGTTTAAAGAAGGACCTATCAGCTAGTTGCACAACAATAGGTGCCTCATGCAATTCAGATAATTTCAATTCTTTAAACAGAGATAACGACATGACGTTAATTGACGCTCCTAAATCTAACATTGCACGATCGATTTTCTTGCTACCTATTGTGCATGGAAAAGTTAACATACGTGGGTCCTTGCACTTTGGAGGCATAGACTAACGAGTAGCTTCTGAAACGTTTGCATAGACTGATGGTTTCTCTTTCTACGAACTCTTCTTACTCGTGCTTCATTTTTTCAAAAATTTGGAGAACTTGGGAACCTACTTCATAGCATCTAATAGATGAATGTTCACCTCGACCTTTTGGAATATTTCCATCACTTCTTTCTCAAACTCCTCCTTCTTGGGCTTAAGCTTAGCCAACCTAGAAGGGAAAAGGGCACGAGGCACATATGAGTTCAATTTTAAGAGAGGGTCAAAAACAATACCTCTAGTCCTCTGTTGCACTGGAGCCATGGGATCATCTTTCTCATCTTCATTCTTTTTTTCTTTCATCTTCTCACAAGAAATCACCTCGGATCATTCAACACCTTTTCTCCACTCCTCAACATCAATGCACTTACATTTTCATGGGGTGTTTCAGGCTAAGCAGGAAGCTTTCCTGCACTCTGATTTTCAAGCTTCCTGACCAAGTTTGCCAACTAAGTGATCTGAGTACTAAGACTCTGCATACCCATCCTGATCTCCTGCTGAAATTTCAACGAACTAGCAACTAAACTCTTAACCATATCCTTTAAGGACACACCTGAGAAGATGATTGTCCCTAAGTACGTGCTGAAGCTAGAGGGCGATAGTTTTGTTGAGGCTTCTGATCTCCTCTTCCACTCCCATAGCTGAATTTTGGGTGGTCTTTCCATCCGAGTATTGGGATTTATGCCCTAAAGCCTTGTAATTAATTAATTATTTAATAATTAATAATAATTTTGATTATTTTATTTGTAATATAATATTATCCATTATATGAAAAATCTAAGGTTATTAATGTAATCTTGAATAGTATGTGGTTGACATATAGGAGGATTGTGTTCAAGAAAGAACCTAAATAGTCATAGTATATGGATAAGGTTAGGTGCCTTATCCTGGTAACATTATTGATACGGCCCACTTTGTAATAGTTACAAATGATTTGATCCAAATCATTCATGTGGAGACATGTGAGTGAAGTATCTTATATAAGGAGTTTGTATAAAACTGGACCACGAAATATTTAATATCTCTTTATAAATCCGTTAATTGAGAATATTAATATTTCATCAGGATGATCATATATGACTTGATCTTAATCTTAAGTGAGTTATGAACTCCTGCCTATGAGGGCTTGTCCTTTGATTTGCATGGGTGAGAGTGGCTTTTGTTGTCGATTTAATAAGCCTACCATTTTGGGGACTTGACCAAATAGGGAGTTGGGAACATAATCACACAAGATGGAATTCACTCATTCTATTATAGGGTAAGTAGATGAGTAGTTCCCTTAAGTGCTGATTTCGGAACTTGAACAATGGGGCCCCACCCTCTCACTGACCTGAGAGGGATTTAGTTTATGGTTGGATCATAAACAAATTGTTCATTAGAGGATCAATGGTACTTAAGGTGCAAGATGTAATTACATGGGTAAAACGGACTTTTGACCCAACTGTAATTACGAACAACTCGTGAAGGATCCACTTGCATGTAGTGATTATATCAATGGACACAATTTGTCCTACAGTGCATAAGAGTGCAACTTTAGGTCTATAGTGGAGTGACCCCAGAGTTAATGAATGAAAAATGATTAATTAAAGAGTTTAATTAATTAATTTTGTATCATTTGAGCTTATAATCTGTAGGTCCATAAGGTCCCATTGCTAGCTCATAGTAACATTAAAAGATCAATTTAGTTGAAAGAAAAATCTGAAATGTTCAAATTCATATTTAATTTGAAGTGTTCAAATTAATATTTAATATATTAAATATAGAAGAGGAAAATATATTTATTGTATTTGATACATTAAATATTAAAATAATTAATATATATTAGATACATAAAAGAAAATATATTTATTAAATTTGAATTGGATTCAAATTAGGAAATAGATGTCGTAGGAGAATATTAAAAGGTTTAAATAAGATTCAAATTGGTTAGATAAATATATTTTAATATATTACATATTAAAATATATTATTTAATTATCTTCCCTAGACCACTATAAATAAGACCCTAGGGGTGAGCCATTAGGCATTCTTCATAGAACACACATCTCCTCGATAGAGAATTAGAGAACTCTCTCTAGACTTTTTCCTCTCCAATCCCTTGAAGATTTTCTTTCAAGAGGCTCCCACAAGCCTTGATCTTGTGTTAGAGTCATAGCAAACCCACCAGAATATTCTCCATATTTATCTCAAAAGTAAGTTTTCTTAATTAATATTATTTTTAGTTTAATTTTAAATAAAATCAAAGACAATCCATTGCTTCGGCTGCAAGATGAAGAGTTCATTCCTTTCACCGAGGTTATAATGGTTGGAATAGGGATCGTAGTTGCACTAGTTCTGGTGATTGCTTGCATAGCTACCGATGGCATTCACCTTAGGCATATTTCCTTGTTGGACTTGGGAACGTATATTTGTAAAGTGTCCTGTGAGTGAGCACACTCCACAAGCTTTTGAATCTTGTGCATGTCCTACTGCAAGCGGGCGTACAAGAGATGTTAGTTCAGAAATCTGAGTTTTCATATCACTTACCTCATTTACCTGACTGAGCATAAAAGGAGATGGGCCTCTAGATCTGAACTGTTGCGAGTTTTCAACCATATCGCCAATGAGGTACTTCGTCCCTGTGGGCATCTTATTAACCAAAGCTCCACCACTTGCCGCATCGATCATAGAGCCATTCAACTGGAGTCCCTCATAGAAGTAAGTAATGAACGTCTGATCTAAAATTTGGTGATTCGGAAAGCTCGCACAAAATTTCTTGAATCACTCCCAGTATTCATGTAACGTTTCACCAGTCATCTAGGTTATACCGTATATCTCTTTCCTCAAATTCGTGGCTCTTGAGGCAGGGAAAAACTTCTCCAGGAAAAGTTTCTTCATCGTATTCCAAGTCATCACAAAGTCAGGCGACAAGAAGTATAACTAGTCCTTCGCTTGATCTTTTAATGAGAATGGGAAGGCTCTGAGGTTTATTTGTTCCTCAGTCACTCCATGTGGCTTCATACCAGAACACACGATGTGAAATTCTTTCAAGTGCTTGTGCCGATCTTCACCGGCAGATCCACGAAACGAAGGCAATAAGTGAATAAGACCCGATTTAAGTTTAAAGTCACCTTTCCTCTCGGGTTAGGTGATGCACAATGGTTGTTGGTTAAAATCGGGAGCAGCCAACTGCTTCAACATATGCTCATCCATTTCATCCTCTTCAAAAGACTCCTCGAGGTTAGAAAGTTCGCCGAGGTTAATGAAAAATTCAATGTTTTGTTCTCTGCTTTCCTTTGCTCTCTTTCTCAACCAACGCTCATCTCTCGTAATTTTTGCAAAGAATTGAAGTCCCACTTCTCATGAGGCGTGTGTGTTCATGCACAGAATAAAGCAAGCGAGTTAATCAACAAAAAAATAAATCAAAAACAAGAAAAAAAATACTAGAAATTTCAAAAACTTCGTGCCTCCTCGGCAACAGCGCCAATTTGATGGAACTTGTCCAACACGTCAAAAGATATTTATAAACTGAACCAACTAATATTTTGCAATATAGTGGCCAAGTCGATCCATAGAGAGGCTAGCTAGAGTTATTTCGAATGCATAATATCTCTCTCATGCTTGAATTGAATTTTAACACCATGGGGGAGGGATTTTGGATGCAAATAAAGTAATTGCAAGGAAAATTAAAGAACGAAGGATTAAACTGCAGGAAAATAAATCACTTACAAAACAAACGGGCTCAGGGCTTCATTCAAAATCCAACATGTCAATTTATCATTGATTGTCTAGACACACATGCATTTAATTTTATTACTTAATCTAACTAAACGAATAAGCCTCCTAATTAAGGCCTCTTATCAGAATAATTAAGCCTAGCAATTATTTAATCCTAAATCAACCCCAGGGCTGGGTACGATAGCATTCCATACCGCTTGAGTTAATTGCATTAAGCCCAAGACCGATCAAGGTCATTTTGATTAACTACATAGCTTAATTAATCTAGATGTTGGTTATCTACTAAGGCCTAGGGCTCTACCCTGGATTATACGTTCCACTTTTAAGTAAATAATGGCCTAGTGCTACTAAATACTTAGAGAGCATAAATGAAGCCATAAATATTCTAAGTTATCTATGCATTGAGATAAATGCTCATAGGTTGTCAATCTAAAACTCTCATTCAATGCTAACCATAAAACAAGTAGAAAAATCGAATAAAACTAAGTACGAAATGGAATTAAAGCATAGACCTCAAAACATACATGTTGGAGTCCTGAAATCGCTCCCGTACTCGCTTAACCGTCTAGCTGAACATGGAAATTAAAGAGGAAATGGCCATAATACAAGCCATGATAAGAAAACTATGTAGAAAGGGACTAAATGAGAGTAAAACTGGAGAGAATTTAGAGTTTGCTGGCTGGAATAACATACAAATTGACCTAAATGGAGAAAAGAACTATTTATAATTCTCGCAGTAGCATCGAGAAGCTATAGGCAGCATCTAGACTCTACCCTTAATCAGACCAACCTCGAGGGGGGCTCGCTACAATGTCGAGTGATGCTCACTGTTACAGTTTCTCGATGATGTCCTGCATCCTCGCGTTCTATCCTTTAGTAGCATCGAGATGTTGTCCTGTTTCGCAACAATCTATCTTCAATGTCTTTTGAGCATTTGTTGAGTGTCTAGACTCTTCCTCCATGGGAAAAATGGTCATTTATCATCTAAATCTTCAAGTAGGGCTCGAGTACCTCCGATTGAATTCAAATTCTCCCTGAAAGCTCTAAATAGCTCCAAAAATATGCCAATTGCATCCAAATGCTGCTCAAACTAATTCACCTACAAAATAGGGAATTAAACATGTAAAATCACTAAAAACTACAAGATTAAGGCTTAGAAAATGAGAACTATTTTGGTCTCATAAAAAATCTAGTAAATTATTGATTGATTGCAAGAAAAGTTATTGCAAGATATAGGGTTTGAGTTGTTAAGATCCCACTATGCCACACTACCTTAACTTTGTGCCCACAATATTTCCACAATATTGTAGTTAAACTTTGACATTATATCATCACATAATGAACATTTTCAAGACTCATTAAATCTAATCTTTATTAAACCAAAAATATTATGAAACATAACCTAATAATACTCCCAAGTTTCTTTTAGTTTAGTAAGCAAACGCCATGTTGCTATGATCATTCAACCAAACTTAAAACATCTATAAACTTACGTGCTTTAAACTATTCCCCATTAACTTTAACCTTTCATCCAATATTGTAATTAACTAGACTATTTAACAATGTTGGCAAGATGTCATCAAGAGTATTTCAACATGCATAAACAAAGAAAACCAAGTATCAATATTGAAACAATGTTAAATAAAGCCGTAAGTAAAGGCATAAAGTTAACTAAGGAAAATCAACCCATGGGAAAGTTTAGCCCATAACTATCTTGAAAAAAAAACTAAAAATATCGCTAATTAACATATATGTGATCACGAGAGACAAGATGCTTAGTGACAGAGCTCATCACCCTCACCAAATAAATTTATAACCGATTTTCACCAAGAATTGTAGTACTTAGTGGTGACCAAGTCCAACACAGGGAGTCGTGATTACGAGCTAGGTTATCGAAAAGAACCAGGGAAAAATTATGGTGAAATATTAAATTACAGGAAAAATAAATGCAATGGAAAATTAAATGCATAAAGGAAAGAAACTGAAAAAGTAATGATCAGATGTACCTAACACTAATTCAGGCATGTCAGGGTTCGATTATAGCATTGATCATAGATTTGCTTCTGTCAGATTAGTTAATTTCACTTTTAACGACCAACTAACTCCTCGGAACACAGTAAGAGCTTCCCTTAATTAAACCAATTTGCAAAACGCCTAATTGGCTCTAATTTAATTAACAAACTCGACATGACCAATAACAAAAGAATTAATTAAACGCATTAAACCCAAGGAATAAGCCGAAACATGTTAATTAATTAAGACTAGCCGGTCTAAATTAATTAAACATGCACTAACAATTTTGAGGCCTATCATGTACACATAACTAAGTGAATCTACTTAATTAACCGACGTGGTTATCGAACTTATACTACTCGAATTAAACATGAGACTAAGGACACCTAAAGTTACTCATTCATAGCAATGAACGATTCTAATCTAGTCAATTTGCCACATCAACCACACAAAAATCATTCTAGGAATAAGCACAAGAATTGAAAGCCATTAAAAGCAAGAAATTAACTCTAAATTAATCCATAAATCTCACAATGCTACAATAAATCCCAACAATACCTCAAATTAGCGTTTTCCACTAGCCGTGGGTCATAGAAATGAATCCTAAGTACATAATTGAAGTAAAAATCTACCTAAAATAGCTAAAAACCTCTAAAAGCAGTAAATGGGGCGTGGGAATCAAGAAATGGGGGCTAAAATGGTCGGAGATGAACCCTAAAATGGAAAGATTTCAGTAGGGCTCTGCGGTGGGGTCTCGATGCTCCTCAGAGGTAAAATGGTAAATCAACAATATCTTTTCACTCGAGAGTCCGATTGACCTCTGGTTTGGCTCGTTTTCACCTTGATTTCACATACTTCTCAAATTATGCCTTGAACTCAATTTTCTACAAAATATACAATAAATCTCATAAAAAGCATGAAACTAACATGGTTTAAGTACGAATAAATTCAAACTTTCTAAGTCCTATCACTTACTATGAGTGGCATGCATATTAGTTTAAACCTTTTTTTAAAAAAAAAGTTTTTCTTAAAACACTTTTTATTAAAATGGTTTTAATTTAATTACTTTTGTGTTTGGTTATATTTCTTAAAAATAATTTTAATCACATTTTTTTTTTGGTTGTATAAAGTGATTCTACAAATGTCAAATTACCATAAAGAGAAGAGAAGAGGAGATGAAGCTTTAAATTTGAGGGCAAGTTTTTAATATCGGCATTCTTTGGCTTTTTTCTATGGATTTTGGAACTTTTTAATAGGTTAAATTAAAAATTTGATCCCCGTGGTTTGGAGAAAGTTAGAATTTACTCTCTGTAGTTTTAAAATTAGAATTTTATCCTTATGGTTTAATAAAATCTCATCAATAGTCCCTATAAATGAACGTTTTATCAAACCATTGGGATGAAGTAACAGCCCGTAATCTCAGTAATTGTATATGTAGGCTAATAAATTAAGTTTCTTGGTCTTTTGAATTGACCATAAGAATCTTTTATTAGTTAAAATAGTAATTTCATCATCAAATAATTAGTTTAAGTTTAGTTTAAAAGATAATTACATTTTCTATTATAATACTTTTTCTAATTAAAAAAAGAAAAGAAAAGGAAATCCTATTGGAAGTTGGAAATCAAATTAAGAAATCCTATTAGAAGTTGGAATTTGAATTAGAGAATCCTATTGGAAGTTGGAATTCGAAAAAGAAATCCTGTTGGAATTTGAATTAAAGAATCCTATTGGGAGTTGCAAGTTAAATTTAAATCTTATTCAAATCAAACCTTCACAGTTTCTATAAATAGATATTTTGGGTTAGACCTAAATCATCACATTCTCAATTAGAAGTATAGTTCCTCTCTAAAAATTTTCCTTCTTTTAAGCAATAATGTTCTTCCCCCTCAACTGTTGATCAAGAGGTCCCTTTTGGGTTCACCATTCATGTAAGTGGTTTTGTACTCGGCTAGGTTGGAAAATGTAACGACTGACATTTTCAGGTATTAATTAAAGTTTAATTTTAAAATTTAAATTAATTGTAAGGCCAATTTCATGTTTAAAGTGTGCAATGAAATTGAATTTTGGGACTTGCATAATTGAAATATGAGAATTTGAGGGTAAATTGGGAAGAAAGAAGGGAAAAAAAGGTTTAATTGATGTTTGGGGCAATTTTTGTAAATTGTGTGAGTTTAAGCCCAAGCCAAGCCCATAGTTAAGCCAAGCCCTAATTTCCCTCTCTAATATTTTATATTTCACGCAACCCTAGGTTAGGAGTCAAGCCTTCAAGCCATCATCTTGTTCAAACTTCTTCTTCTTCCCTTGTGTTTTTCGACAGCCATCTCCTTGAAGCAGAGGAATATTTTTCCAATAGCTTGCCTCCCACCTCAGACCGTTGAGCACCGCCGCGCAGATCCCTCGAATCCACTAGATCCGCCTTCGAGCCACCGTCCCTCACTGCCTCAGACCGACCGCCGCTCGCCCACACTCCCAGAACCGCGAAACCAACTACCTCTTGCCAGGCCGCTTACCTTCGTCGGAATAGACTCGCCCGATCCATCACCGCTGCACGTCAGACCCACAAGTTGCAGCTTGGATCTGCCGGTATTCACACCACCTAAATTGCAATCGACCGGATATGTCCAAACTTGGCGTCAACGCACCTGCACACGCCGTCTGAAAGTCTTCACGCGCTGCCGTACCCATCCACGGGCCACCTCTTTTCGACCAACATTTCGAATCCCGAACAACGCCATTATTGCATTCTAATTTGGGTAAATTTCGACTTTGATTCAATTTTTGGATTAAGATTTTGAGACTTATTGGATGGTTAATTGATGGACTTAATTTCAGGGTACCCATAATCGAATTAAAGTTAATTCGATAAAATTCCAGCAAGGACTCATTACTACACAGACACCTCTCGAGATTAATTAAATTGGGATAAGCAGGAAGCCAGAGTTGGAGAAGACTTTGCTGCCCATAATAAGAATAATTATTCTGTTGAGGTAAAATTATTTGGATTAAGCCCTTTAAGTTACTTTTGACTTGGTGATTATTATGAATTTTAGAAGGTAAGCATGCAATTCATAATTATGAAGCATGCTATGTTTAGATAAATCTTACCATGGGCAATTTGGAATTAAATTTGGACTAAGTTTATGGCTATGTTGGAATAGAGGGCTTAAGGATTGGAGTTATTATGAGGAACATGTGTATTATTAAAAGAACTTACTTAAAATAATAAAGGGATGAAATTATGTTATCCTGGTAACTATTTGTGGGTAAAACTTAGCTACCTAAGCAGGTGAATATTCCTGTTGAAGAATTTATTGTAATAAACCTGTGGTGGGTTCATGTGAATATACAGTAATTTGAGTAAGCTTACCTAAGATTCATAAGTTGAGTTGGTCAAATAATAAGTTCTTTTGAAATCATTATAAGCTGAGGTGAAAGATCTCCATAAAAGGAGAAAGCGAGCTATTTGAGCCAAGGTAAGGGACTTTATGCCGGTATGCTTAAATGCAAGTTGGGAACTGAATTGAAATAAAAATTTATGCTCAAAATGCAAAGTTTTATAAATCTTTTATTTATGATTTTTGATCAATTTTAAAATGCCCTATTTCATATGAAAATGGATTTTTGACATGTATGATTGCCAAATATTCTCGTGAATGTTATGCATGATTTATGATTTTGATTTATGATAAATGATATGAGAATGTTGCTTGTGTTGCATCATGGAATGAAAAGTTTAAAATGCTTTGGGACCTCATGCATACATGTGAAATTTTCATGATAAAATGATTTCGAATGCTGTGGCAATTACCCCCTAAATTTAAAGATGTACATCTAAATGATAAGGAACCTGAAAAGGTTAAATGGAAAGGAACCAGAAAAGGTTAAAATGAAAAGGAACCTAAAAAGGTTAAATGGAAAGGAAATGTTAGGTTGGGTTAATTGTCCACATTAAGCAGAAGAGAAAAGTAAAAGAGAAATATTTCCACTATGGAAATGTTTTAGGTCCCACTAGAGGAAAAAGTTTTAAAAATCACGTTTTATGTGTTTGCATATCCTGACTCCGGTAGTGAGGTCACTTATTGAGTATTTTAAATACTCACCCTTTTTCAAAATGTTTTTCTTTTCAGGTAAAGGCAATGGCACCCTAGGCATGACAGGATAGTTGCTGCAAGAGGCCATGGGTGACCTATAGAAGTTTTCCTTCCGCAATTTCTTCATTTTTAGCATTTTTTTTAGAATATCTTTTAGTAGACGTGTTATGAAAATTAACTCAATTGTTAAATGTTTTTAGTTTATTCTTATGCTTTGAAATAAAGGGATCCCGAGGTAAAGGTTTTTGATTGTTTTTATAAAGGTTTATTTCTTTTTGAAAGATTATTTAAGTTTGATTTTGTTATTTCATTAGCATGCATTTAGTAATGCCCCTAGAAAGTTTAATAGGAAAAGTAGGGTCGTTACAGAAAAATTGTTATGATGTTTGATTGTATGAATAATTTATGTATGTTTTTCATGTTGCATTGCATGTATAAAAAAAAGTATATTTATTTGATGGGACCTCATGCATATGCATGACTAAATAAAAGTTGTTTTGAAAATTGGCGATATGGCCAAAAGGAAAGGTTTAAAAAATTGTGACATTTGGCAATATGGTGAAATAGTCCAAACTTGACGATATGGTCAAGAGAAAGTTTTAATGTTGTTTCAAAACTTGGAGATATGGTCAAGATGAAAATTGTAATGTTGTTTTCAAAACTTGGCGATATGGTCAAGAGAAAGTTTTAATATTATTTCAAAATTTGGCAATATGGTCAAGATGAAATGAAAGTCTTAATGTTGTTTTCAAAACTTTGTGATATGGTCAAGAGTAAGTTTTAATGTTGTTATCAAAACTTGGCAATATGGTCAAGAGAAGTTTTAAAGTTGTTTTCAAAACATGGCAATATGGTCAAGAGAAAGTTTTAATGTTGTTTTCAAAACTTGGCGATATGGTCAAGAGAAAGTTTTAATGTTGTTTCAAAACTTAGCGATATGGTCAAGAGAAAGTTTTAATGTTGTCTTCAAAACTTGGCAATATGGTCTATAGGAAGATTTTAATGTTGTTTTCAAAACTTGGCAATATGGTCAATATGAGGAGTGGCGATAGTCACCGTGCGATATGGTCACAATTAAGATTTCATGGCGATAAAGTCACATTTGATGATATGGCCAAGAGAAAAAGTTTTAATGACGAAAAGTTTTAGGTCCCACGTATTTTATGAAATTTTGAATCATATTATGTGTGTGTATGCATCTCAAACCCTGATAGTACGGCTACTCATTAGGTATTCACAATACTCATTATCCTCTTCCCACCTCCCCCAACAATTTTTTTTTTTTCTGTAAAAACAACGAAGTACAAGGCGAGTGACAAGGATGTCTGTTAGTTGTACCATGGGTTTCGCTTTCGCATCATAATGAGTTTTTATTAATTATTATTAACGATTTATTTTATTTTATGTTTTACAATGTTTTATATGGAATTTCAAAACTAAAGGTTTTAATTATTTTTCAAATAAAAGTTTATTTAATGGACGTTATTTAGAACATTGAACAAATTTTCAAGGTTTTTAAATGTCTAAGACATGCATGTAGTAACGACTCTAATCAGTCTAAGTCGAAGAAAAAGTCGGGTCATTACAAATTCGAACTTTGAAAACCATAGGGACTAAATTCTAACTTACTCCAAACCATAGGGACCTAATTTAACCTTTTTAATATGAAGAGTTGCTTTCATGTGATTATAAAGTGATTGACGAAGAGCCACTTTAGAATCTTTTTTTTTTTATCCTCACTTTTAGATTGATTATTGAGAAAATAATTATTAACCGATCTAATTCTTTAAAAACTGACTACTTTAATTTGTTGCCAAGCACTCTAGATTTTTTTAAAAACATTTTTGGTTCTTTATAATCACTTGCAAAGTTAATCCAAATACACCCTTTGTTTCTAAAACTTGATTAAGAAATAGTTTATTGCTTTTTAGACAACCAAAATATACATTTTGAACCTAAGAATATGCAAAAGCTATAAATGGTTCACTTAACAGTGGTGTCCCATCGATCACATAAAGCATATAATTAGTCGAGTTTACTAAAATTAAAAATAAAATAAAATAAATTTTTACACTTTAACATGGAAAGATGAATCATTTTTCACCATAAACTTTCAATTTCATTAAATTAACCCTAGACATAGATAAGTATTGAAACTTTTACCTTCTATTCAATTTCTACTAATTCACTGATAATTTTAACAAACAACAATATAAAGTCTCCAAGAACTCATTAATTTTAATGAAAATCAAACTTTACACAAAATTAAGTTTGATTAATGCACAAACTAATCATTAAATAATTCTACCAAAACTCACAAATTAATTCATTAAAGAAACCAGTTATTGTAATGTCAGTTTTCTGTGAAGTCCTATTCTTGAAAGGTTATAATCACGTGATAAAATAATTAAATCTATGTTGATGGACTTAATTTATAGATCTAAAAATTATTTATTAGGTATAATGATAAGTTAAAAGAATAAATTAAGTTAAGACCATGCAGTTGTCACGGTAGTAAAAAAAAAGAAGACAATATAATAAAGGGAGATGACACAAAAACATTTTTAACGTGGTTCAATTTTTCAACTAACTCTACAAGGTCACACCTAGACAATAAGATTAATCGAACAAGGGGAAGTCTAATTTACAATCAATTATTGAATTATGCACAAAGAACTTCTTTCTTAAATCATGTTACAATAGTTGACTGACTCTCTTCTTTGATGTTGAATCTTTTCAAACACAAGCTCCCTTTGCGTTGTAGTCCACCAATTGATCTCTCTTCAATGGTGGATACGTCCTCCACCAAGACTCACCATATTTCTCACAAATAATTTTTTCTTTCAAAATTACATACAAATATTTCTCAATCAAAATATTATACCATGAACATTGCTAGAATAACTAAGAGTAAATAAAAAATTTGGCTCCACTGATCTACCTTTGCTATGCTCCAAGGCTGGGATTGATACAACAAGGAAAGTCCAATCCAATTAAACTACAGTATCCTTACAAATTGAAATGAAAGAATCGAAGAAAACTTACATGGTTTTGCCAAAGATTTTAATAAATAAAATTCATTTTAATTTCCTACTAGATATATGTTTTATAATTCATTGAAGGCACATGAGAATACTTATGTTAACGATTATTCAAACGAAAAGCTATCAAGAGGTAAAAATTGCAACACTTTTTCAAGTTTAAGGTAAAGATTAGAACATTTGTCCAAGTTTAAGGTGCAATTTGATGAAATTAAAATTTTATGGTAGAAATTGATACACTTTGTCAAATTCAACTTAAAAGTTGATTTTTTTTTCCCAAAACTAAAAAGCATATAATATACATAAACTATGTTTATAAAAATAGGGATGTTCACGAGGCCGAGCATAGATGGGGAAGCCTTCCTCATCCTCATCCCCACCCCCCCTCCCATTTTCATTCCTCATTGATAACACACATTGTGAGCTATCTCCAGAACTTTTTTTATGCTAGTTTTCTGGCTTAATCGGTTACTTTCACGTTCATATTTGTTTATTTTGTAGAAATCGAACATTTGGAGCAAATCGAAGCTTTTAGAAGAATTATGATGAAAGATGGGCTAATTCAACATAAATTAAAGTAACTAAGTGAAGAGAAGAAGGAAATCAAGTATAAAATCCAGAGGGTACAACGTCAAGACACTCTAAATTGCAGCATTCAAGCCATTTGTCCCAAACAAGTAGTGTCAAGACGCTACAATAGAGCATCGAGACGTTATGGATTGAAAAAAGATGTCTTGTTCATGCAGTGTAGCATCGCGATGGTCTACTCGACGCTTGGTAGCGTCACGACGCTATGCTCGACACTGGTCTACGCTCATTTTCCTTTTTGCATTTTTTTTCCTTTATTTGATGACAGCGTTGAGACGCTGCCTCGATTCCCATAAATATAACATATTTCCAATCGATTTGGAGGGGCCAATTTGGAGAGTTACAATCCTAGTTTCGAATTATATCTAATTTTAAGAGTTAGAAAAGACGATTAGAGCACAAGAATGAGATTTTGGGTGCTTGCAATTGTGGAGATTGCAATGGGGACAGGAGATCAACACGCCATTGTAGTTTTTCTTTTCTTCCCTTTTACTTTTGTGGTTTTGTTATGGAGTTGTTATTGAATTTAGTTGTTGTATTAGTGAACATGAATGGCTAAATTCTTGTATCTTAGGGATTGATGCAGCCAGTAGACCTTATGTTTTGATTAATTTAATTTCATGATTGATTGTCTTAATTCCATTCATGCTTGTATGTGCTTGATGCTTTTAATCTCATAATCATAGATTAATTGTTGAATTGGTCTAAATTCATGCTTGATAAAGGGTGGTTTAGACTAGAACTTAATTGCATGACTAAGGGTAGTTCTAACTTGTCAATGATTAGGGCTCCTTTAGCTATTGTTAAAAGAAGGGTTTAATGTCTTGCTTGTTATTAAAAGTTAAAGAGTAATGTTGGTTTTATAATATTGCAAGAGAAATATTTGTCCTTGTAAGAGTCTTTTATGATTTATGACTTCTTGACTTATAGAATCTTTGCATGATCAATTTTGGTTGTTTGATTAATTGAATCATTGATATAATCGATGAAATCAATTCTCTAGCATATTTCTCTCTCGATTTGTCTCAACCTTTATTTTCAATTATTGTTTGATTTTAGATTCCATCATTCGATTTCTTTCTCAAAATAAAATTGATTAATTGTATTCATGGTATTTAAGTGAACTAGAACACTAATTCTAAGGACAATACTTGTACACTCATTCACTATATTAAAACTTGACTTGTATACTTGCGGTATTGCATAAAAAGTCACGCAACACTCATCCCTACAAAATTTTCCATTTGATTTTGTGGGGATCGGGGTGGAGATTTCTCGAGGAAAATTTGCGGGGGTTGGGTTCCCCACAAGGAATTATTTCATGTTTAATTTTGTAATTTCAATTAGATGATTTGTTAAAGACCTTTTCAATTGAATTAATGTTAATTCCCTACTATGAATTTTCATTTAAATGATTAATTCCTTACGAAAAATCTCCATTTTAAGATTTTAAAACTCTTAATAGAAACAATATAATATTTCATATCTAGCTATCTAACATAAGAGTTTAAATTGGTTCAAATATATCAAATTAAACATACAATATCTCATAAGTCCTTAAACAATAAAACCTTAAATTTAAATATTACCATTCATATCACAAATGATTCAACTATAACTATGTCATGTGTGTGTGTGTATTAAAAAAGTAAACAGGGTAGGGACGTGGAATATATTCCTCATCCTCGTCTCCATTCGGGTATGGGGAACTCTCCCTCCCCCACTCCCTCCCTCTTGCCTCACTTAATCAGAGATCCCCAACCCCACCATTCAAGGTGGGTCTCCATGGAAAAAATGAACATCTCTAATAAAAAGTGATACCACGATCCATTATATCATTGATCTATCTTCATTGTCTTAGGATCGTGAAGATTGCTTGTTGGAAATACTAACACATGAAGTAAGGTTGGAGTGAGGGTGAGATATTAGAGGGAATTGACACAATTCTATATTCTGATATGACAACACTAAGGAATTGGCCCGGGCAACCCTTTGGTTATGTGAACCTCCCAAACACAAACCTTATCACCTTCGCATCAACCCATATCAACCCAAGGAAAATGTTAGAAAATGGATTACCTTATGGTCTAAGGCCAAGAGATAAGAGAACTCGTTTTTATCTCAAGGTAGAAACACACCACAAGTTTGATGACCAACCAAGATTTCAATGTTTCTAGACATGCAATCTAAACACAAGGCTTGCCATTTTCAAAGAAATGAAGTAATTTCATTAATTATAAAGGTCAATATAAAAGAAGGCACTCCTTGGGTTTATATAGTCAAGGGTGGAAGAAAAAAAAATCTAAACCCTAGATTTTGAAATACTTAAAACAAATGAGGGATAAATTAAAACCTATTATAAAAATGAAAAATTTGAAGATAATTAAAATTGAACTAATAGAATTGATCCATCTAACATTTCCTCTTAAGTATCAAACTTAAATTAAAATTACAAAAAGAAGAAGAAAAAGGACCTCCAAATGTGAGACATGAGCAACGGTGACAGTATGGTTGGGATGCACATAAGGTAGGCGCACAGGAGATACCAAGTGGGCATGCGCGTAGACTACAGTCAGGCAACGTGGAGCAACACAAGCAATGGAGAGAGGTAGAGTGACGTGTAATGCATGCTGGGGTGTGTCCATGCATGCAAAGAAGCATTGAAAAGGAATCATTCATGGGGTAAGTGTAGATGTGTTGTTGGGCGCTTATGATCCTACGTGCCAATGGGTTGGCATTTGGGTTGGGTGCTTAAAAGCCTTCGTGAAAAATGTGCATTGTTGGGCTATGTGGGTGATAGCATGCAATTATGCTATCTCATTACTTACTAATTATACTAGTTTTGTTATGATTTGGTAAGCTTTTATGCCTATTTCTCCTAATTTTACAGAAACTGAGCATAAGGAGCAAAACCGAGTGTTCAATGGTGTTTTGGTAACTTTGGGCCTCATTGAAGTTATTTTGAAGATCCAAGATGAAAAGAAGTAGAATTTTGGCAAAAGAATCCGAGGGGAAAGCGTCTAGACCCTAAAAATGGCATCTAAATGCCACATTTGAACTGGCAAACCCGAGAGCAAGCTTTGAGACGCTGTCCTATGGTAGCTCGATGCTCAAAAGGCACACAAAGTGAAGTTTTGGCTGGAGCGTCTCGACGTTACTCAGCCGTGTGTGTGTAAAACGACTACGTTTGGGTATTGCGTCGAGACGCTGTCCCTAGCTTCTCGACGTTGTGTCGATAGAGATATATATTCATATTTTTTTCTTTAAGAAAATGAGGCCATTCTGAAGGGTTTCAACCCTAAATGGATTCTTAGCACACTTGGGCGGTTTTGGAGCAAAAATTGGGGCTAATATTGAAGATCTTGGAGCTCGGATTTATGGAGATCGCCTCATGAATGCTAGATCGACACGAGTTTGATAGTTTTTCTCTCTTTTTCCTTAAGTTTTGTAACTTTGATTTAGGTTGTAATTAGGGATTATTGGGCTGTATTGACTGATTTAGAGGAGCTTAATCCTTAATTACTTGGGATTTATTGATTTGTAATGAATTTAATGCTTAATTGAGGTTTATGTTGGATTAATTTCTTGTTTGATGGGTTGTTGTGACTAATTAGGCTTTGAATCCATTTGTGCATTTAGAGTATAATGCCTTTAATTAGTGTTATGTGATTAATTTAATTAGTCTATGTTGAGCTTGAAAGAGGAGACATGGTTAGGACTAAAAAGAGGCAATTAATTAATTACCTGAGTGACAACAGGATTAGTAGTTAAATAATTGAGGTAGTTAAGAAGATTAATTCATAGAATGTTGTTAATTGATTCGTTTTCTAGTGAAAACTCGACGGAGAGAAGCTAGTTTAGAATCGAATGCATGACTGATAATCACTTGGACACGATAGTGATAAGAGTGAGTATTAAGGTCTGTAATGAAGAGTCTTAATGCCTTGAATGAGTTAGCTAGCACTATGGACACCTATGTTAGTTAAATAGTACTTGAGATTGGAGGAGACCGACAAGAGAGTCCATGCCTTTAGAGCTTCTAGACTTATGAGTTCATTGTTGATTTAGTTGTAATAGTCTGTTTAATTAAGTAATTAATCATTTGCCCAAGTTTATCCCTTAGGTTTGAGTCTCTCATTTATTTTCCTACTTTTATTTTCCATTGCTTTGGTTAGTTTATCTTTTTTCGACTGTTTTATCTAAATAAAGCTAAGTGAGAGTAATCGTGGTATTTAATTGAATTAAAACCAATCTCTGTGGATTCAATACTTGGTAGGAATATCGTTTTATATTACTTGACCGTTGCGCTTGCTGAAACATAATTTGTACACATCAAGTTTTTGGTGTCGTTGCCGGAGATTGGCGTATTTTAATTCAATTAATATTATGAAGAAATTGCTTGCTTTAATTTAGAGGTTTTTATTGTTTTGCTTTTATTTTCCTTATTTTGTATTTTTTTTCTTGAGTCCTGGTCTATTGTTTCTGGTTGTGTGGATTATTTGGTGTTGATTTTGAGCCTGTGATTATTTATTTTATTATTTTTAGATGGCTTCTGATAGATTTGAATGACCCTTTAGGAAGTCTGAGCTCGAAGAACCAACACCGTCTTCTAGTTCCTTCCCTGTTAATTGATATTCTATTGGCCTTAGTGACCAGAGGCCTCCTTAGAACTTTTATTGCAATAATGTATTTCTAATTTTAGACCTCAATGCTTGAAGTTAGAATAATGAGTGGTGAGACCTCATGTAGCTCAACTAGAGTAAGAACCCCCTCAGGTAGCCCATTTGGAGGAAAAACCTTCCATAGAGAGCTTATTTCAAAAAAAATTGGAGGAGCCTAGAGCTATTTGTGTGAACTTAAAAAATTCAAATGAGAGACTCTAGACCCTAGGGGTGATTAGTGAAGTGTAACCCACTTCCACAAAATGTCCAGTGAGTCACCTGATCTGTAACAGCCCGTATTTTCCAATACAGTCATTCTAACAATAATGCGGACATAACAATTAGAAATTAAAACAAACTTTGACAAATTTAGCGGAAGTAATTTCTTACAAGGATTTCTAAAATAAACAATTGAATCCTTAATAACAGCTTTCTAAGTCTTGTGCCAAAACGCTAAACTTCACTTCTTTCGGGTCTATCACTTGATTCTTCGTCTTAAAACATTTTAGAAAAACAAAAATGAGTACAGAAATACTCGATAAACAACTTCCACATCAAGTTCAAAAATTCGTTTTCTTCAAAACAAAACATAGAAATTAAATTTAACAAATCTTTTCAAGAGTTGAATCAAAAGTCAAATATTCATTCGGTCATTCACTTTCAAAGTAGTCATAAACAAAAATGCAAATATCCTTGCAAAATGTTTAATACAACTATCAAAACTTTCAGTTACAACTTTCAAATAATCAATGCATTAAAAAAAATAGAAATATTTCAATCAATCAATACTTTAAATTCAAAAGGTACTTTCAACCAATCAATACTTTAAAATATCATAGTGGGAAGATGCATTATTTGGGTAGCCTTTAGAACATATATGATGGTTACCCGTCGGTAACACCAATCAATCAATCATAACATTTAGTCAGAGTTGCCGAAAAAAATCGATCAAAACATTCAATACAATTACTTAAGTGTGAGGACATGTGAGTGACACACACACATGAATCTTCATTCAATACAATTACTTAAGTGTGAGGACATGTGAGTGACACACACACATGAATCTTCATTCTAAAGGAATGCCAAACCACAAACTCTGCCTTCTCACAAATAAGCTTCAATCAGTCAAAACTTTTAATTAGAAATGTCGATAAAATCGACCAGAACAATCAATATAATTACTTAAGTGTGAGGCCACGTGAGTGAATAACACACACATGAATCTTCATTCCAAAGGAATGCCAAACCACAATTGTGTCTTCCCACAAATGTATCTTCTCACAAATAAGCCAGAACAATTCCATCAATTTCAATTTAGGCTACTACCACCAATAAGCAAAGCATTCCCAAAACAGAAAATTGGCATATCTGAATAGCCCTATCGATTCAATCAAATACTTTTCAAAATATTCAAAACATAAAACGTACTTTCAAAACAATTGGAAACATACAAAACAATTTCGATCAATTTCGAATCACATAAAAAAAACACATGTTTTTAGATATTTTGTCAAATAACAATAATCAAAATGGAATTATTTCAATTTTTCTATTTTGGAAAGTATGTGGAAACTACTTACCTCGATCAATCATCCTATAACTATCAATCTCAATCTCAATTCCAAATCTAATTCCACTTTCTTTAACAATCATCAACTTTTTCTAGAAGCCCAAACATATCCAATACTTTATTGATCAGTAACCAAAATTCTATCTTAAAGGTTCAAAAGCTTATCTAAAACATAGACAATGTTATCTACTCAATTTTTCTCATTCAAAACAATTTTCTACATAAAAAATTAGAAAAAATATAGTTATTGGACTAAAAAAATAGCATTGAAAAAATTAGGTTGAAAACACTTTAAACCCCAATTAAAAACGTACTAAAATCGGTAAAATCAATATTTTTCAATACGTAATAAAATATCAAACAGTTTTTCAATTCTACAACTTTTAAAACCTTTAAAACTATCATAAATTATAGACAAATAACCCAAAAAAATTTATGTTTCATAAAACAAAACTCTTCAAGATTTTAACATTAAAAGAATCAAGATTTGCTACTTTTTAACACCAAAAAATAGATATGAAAAAGGCCCTAAAACTCCTGTAAAAAACATTAAATACATACCTTTTTCAAGTAGAAATCAAAGTTATGAATCACACTTCAAAGAAGCAAATTGTTTAGCAAACTTTTTGTGCAAAAAGAGCCGAAAAACACTTAAAACAGTCCCAAACTTGAAGAAATTTGAAGCTGAAATTTTTTTAAAAATTCTCCATTATTAAAACCTCCAATTTAATCCAAAAACCATAAGAGGGAAAACCTTGATAAAAATTAAGCAAACCAAAAACCAAAAAAAAAAAAATTATGGCAAAAGATTCCAAAATAAATTTCATCGCAACCAATCAAGAAGAGGACAAAATAATAATCAAAACCTAAAACTTTTTCAAGAAAAGTTGAATAATAAAGAAAGAAAACAAAACTTAAGAATAGAAAGGAAGAAAACTTGATGCTTTTTCTTTAGAGAGGAAACTGTAGAACACTTTCTTCGTTTCTCTCTTTTTGTCATCAAAATGTTTAGTCATAAAGTTAGGGCTTAAAAGATATTCTTTAAAGAACACATAATTAAAACCCTTAAAAGATTATCTTCTTTCTAAAAAAAAAGATTAAGATTTATCTCCTAATTTAAAAAGAAGATAAAATCCTAATTCAAAAAGGTTTTAGAAATTAATAAAATTAAAAAAAAAATTCTTTTTTTTTTTTTTTTTTCAATTGTTACATAATCATTGATTCACTGACTTATCATGAGCATGATTCTTTCGATTCTACTGAGGTTGAGTATTCAGGGGTAAGCTTTACAGAGAATAAGGAGGAATTAGAGAGTTTAGATGCTTGCTAGGATCAAGTCAGTGAGGAAGAAAAAGCGGATGAGCCTTATTCGTTAGAAGAGTTAGTTAAGGGGGTGGAGGTTAAGGCTAGATGATTTTGTTCTGTTTTATCTTCTGATTCTTCTCTTTATCCTGAGTGTTCTTTTTCTTGTTCTCACAAGTTTGTGTCTGAGTATTTGTTTGTTGATCTTTTGCCTTTTATGCTTTTCTTATTGAAAAATACCAAAAATATTTCTGCTTCAGGGTCCCATTAGAAGCTAGTGTTTTTGCTACCTTTGGTGTGTTTTTTTTACTCTAGGAAGAGGGGCCTAAATAAATGAGAGAATTTTTATGTGCCTTTAAAGCCCACACGAGCCTGATAGCACACTCTTGTGAGCTATTTTTATAGTTTAACTATTGCTATTATTGATGTTTTATTGGGTATTTTCACGTCGTATCTGTTTATTTTGTAGGTATTAAGCATTTAAAAGAGAAATCAGAGATGAAGACAATCACAGGACAAAAATGAGACAAAATTGGGCAAGAATTGGAAAACGAAGAGAAAGGAAGAAGAAAAGGCACCAGTGAGACCCGAGGGGACAACGTCGAGACGTTGTCCAACAGCGTCTCAATGCTGCCATAATGTAGCCAGGCATGCTGTGAAGACAGCGTTGAGACGCTGTCCACAGCGTCTCAACGCTGAAGGGGACCGCGCGCTTATTTTTTCATCCGTAGCATTGAGACGCTGTCCACAGCGTCTCAACACTACCCGATTTCCCTTAAATAATTCGTGCATTAGGGCACAACGTCGAGACGCTGTCCCAAGTTTATAAATTTGAGATTTTGATGCGATTTGAAAGGGGGCCAATTAGGAGAAACTTAACCAATTTCGAAATTTGAGTTTAAGGACCGAGAGAGGAGATTCTGTGGAGCACAAGAGTTTTAACGTTGGAGATCGTGATATTACAACGAGGACGAGGCTCACACAACGCATTAGTTCTATCTCAAACCCTTTACTTAATATTTTTGTTGGTTTTGTATGCAATTTTAGAAGTGTTATAGTGACCATTAGTAGCTAAATTTGTTTCCTTAGGGCTAGATGGAGCCGTTGGGCCGAACAATTTGTTGATGTGACTGATTTGAACTATTGTATTTCTTCCTATTCATGCAATCGTTTTATTAATGCCTATGAACTCTTGATCAAAGTTTATTTGGCCTCATTAATCTGAATTTATGCTTGAAAAAGATTAATTTAGATTTGACTTCGATTGCATGACTAGTAGTTATTGTAGCATGAAAGTGACTAGAGTTCTACTAGAAATCATTAAAGAATTTGTTCTTAATGCTATTCATGCTTATTAAAGGCTAGATAGATATATTAGTCTTATAAATCGTGCATGAGATTCAATTGTCTTGATAGGAGCAGTTGTTATTTGAACTTCTTGATTTTTGGCATGGAAATACATTAGTTAATCTTTCATTCAATTAATTTGTTAGCTCGATAGGTAAAGTCTAGTACCTAAGATTTTCTTTCTCCTGATTGTCTCAATTTTATCTTGTTTTACTTTCACATATTTTAACTCACCATTTGATTTTTATCTCTAAATAAAATTGGAGGGTTAAATCCATGGTAATCAAGTGAATTAAATAACTCAATCCTGTGGACAACACTTGTACTCTATCTCACTATATTAAAACTTGACCCGTGCACTTGCGGTCTTGCAAATTTATCACAACAAGGTTTTGGTGCCGTTGCCGGGGATTGGTGTTTATTTAATTCTTTTGATATCGTGAAGAAACCATTCGGTCTTACTTTATAGTGTATTTATACGTGTTGTGTTTTTCTATTTGCTTTTTATTCTTATTTTTATTCTTATTTTTATGTATTATTGGGTGTTTAGATTTTGATTGTTTTCTTTTGTAGCTTTATTTGGGCGTAAATTGTGCATGCGAAGCAATAAGGAGGCTAATCTTGTTCCTTTTGATCCTAAAATTGACAGAACTTACAAAAGGAAATTAAGAGAGCGCAAGGAGAAAACTGAGGATATGGTCGAACAACAGGAGGAACCAAAGGCCATTAGGGATTACTTTCAGCCCACTTTTCCTGCTGCACAGCCCGGGATAGTCCATGTGCCTATTAATGAAAATAATTTTGAGATCAAAACGGGCCTGATTCAAATGGTCAGGGATAGTTCTTTCAAAGGACATCCCTCTGAAGATCCAAACTCTCACTTAAGATCCTTTATCGAAATTTGTAGTACGGTAAAAATGAATTGGGTTCCGTCTTATGCAATTCATTTACGACTTTTTCCTTTTTCTTTGCAGGATAAGGCAAAATATTGGCTGGAATCTGTGCCCCCTGGAAGCATCACTACTTGGGAAGAATTAGCTCGAGCTTTCTTGAACAAATTTTTTCCACCTGCAAAGACCACGAGGTTGAGGACAGAAATTGGTACCTTCAGACAATATGAAGGAGAACAAATGTTTGAGGCTTGGGAGCGTTACAAAGACCTCCTGAGGAAATGTCCACAACATGTATATCCGGTGGTTGCAAATACAACTATTTTATAATGGATTAACTAGTAGTAATAAATCTCTTTTGGATGCAGCAGCTGGAGGATCTATCTTTTCCAAGACAGCTGAAGAGGCTCGTACATTGTTGGAAGATATGGCAGCCACTAGCTACAATTGGCCATCTGAACGGTCAACTTCGAAGAATGTGGCTGGTCTTTATGAAATTGATGAGGTAAGTTCCCTAAAATTTCAGATGGCATCTCTAACTAATGCTTTGAACAAACTTGCAGGAACAGGAAATTCCCAATCCATTGCTTCGATTGCAACTACTAATAATTCACAATTCTGTGAAGATCCTAAATTTGAACAAGCTCAATACGTAAACAACAGGACTTTTGGATACAGAGGAAACCAGATGCAAAATCAATTGCCCACCCACTATCATCCAGGTTTGCGCAATCATGAGAACTTCTCTTATGCTAATAATAAGAATGTTTAGCAGCCCCCTCCAGGTTATGCATCAACATCTCAACAACAAGATAAGAAACCTTCCATCGAGGACCTGCTAGGAGCATTCATTACTGAATCCAGAAATAGAACAAATCAGTTGGAGAATTCAGTAAGTAGCCAGGAGAAAGCCATCAAGAACATGGAGGTGCAGATCAGTCAAATGGCATCCACCTTGAATGCAATGCAAAAAGGTAAATTTCCCAGTAACACAGAGGTAAACCCGAGGGAGCATTGCAAGGCTGTGACCTTGAGGAATGGCAAACACTTGGCTGGACCTGAGCAAGTGCATCTTGAAAAGTAACTCGTCACTGAGGAAACAGACAATGCTGAGGAAGTAGCTGAGGAGAATGCAACATCTTCCATAACAGAGAAGCATTTTAACTCTACTATTCCTATTGTGCCTAATAAAATTCCTTATCCTCAACGTTTTCAAAAGAAAAAGTTGGACTCTCAGTTCTCTAAATTTTTGGAGATTTTTAAGAAACTTCATATTAACATTCCCTTTGCAAATGCTTTGGAACAGATGCCAAATTATGTGAAGTTTATGAAGGAGATGCTATCACAAAAGAAGAAATTTTAGAAATATGAGACAGTCAACTTAACTGAGGAATGCAGTGCACTTCTACAAAGAAAGCTACCTCAGAAAGTAAAAGATCCAGGGAGTTTTACTATTCCTTGCACTATTGGTAGTATTTCTGTTAAGAGGGCTTTATGTGACTTAGGAGCCAGTATTAACTTAATGCCATTTTCTATTTACAGGAAACTAGATCTGGGGGAAGTGCAACCCACTACCATATCATTGAAATTGGCTGACCGTTCTATCACGTACCCTAGAGGTATTGTAGAAGATGTTCTAGTTAAAGTTGATAAATTTATTTTTCCTGCAGATTTTGTTGTCTTGGACATGGAGGAGGATTCAGAGGTACTTATTATTCTGGGGAGACCCTTCCTAGCAACTGGACAGGCGTTGATCGATGTACCCAAAGGTAAACTAACTTTTCATGTGGAGGATGAGAAAGTAGTCTTCAACATATTCCAATCTATGAAGTATCCAGACGAGGTTAGTACGTGTAACATGATTAATATTGTTGATGATACTGTGGATGACTTTAGGGAGTTAGTTTTATCTGTGGATCCTCTTGAAAAAAGCATGTTGAACTTAGTTTTTGAGAACCTAGGGATTTTAGCTCAAGAAATTACTTTTTACTGTAATGCATTAGATCAGTTACCCACAGGTCAATATAGGATTGAGAAAATGTTGACATTACCTGTCCATAATATTGAGGAGACTCAGCCCCCTACATTAGAATTGAAACAATTGCCTGCACACCTTCGTTATGCCTTTTTAGGTGACTCCTCTACTTATCCTGTTATTATATCTGCTGATTTAAATAACTTATAAGAGGAAAAATTGTTGCGAGTCTTACGTGCACATAAGTCTGCCTTAGGTTGGTCCATTAGTGATATCAAGGGTATTAGTCCATCCATTGCCATGCATAAAATCCTTATGGAAGATACCTTTAGCCCATCAGTCGAGCATCAAAGGAGACTAAATCTAGCAATGAAGGAGGTGGTAAAGTCTGAGGTATTAAAACTTTTGAATGCAGGTATTATATATGTCATATCTGACAGTTCTTGGGTTAGTTCTGTGTAGGTTGTTCCTAAGAAAGGGGGAATGACGGTGGTGAAAAATGAAAACAATGAATTTATATCAACCAAGACAGTCAGTGGGTGGCGTATCTGCATTGATTATAGGAAATTGAATAAGGCTACTAGAAAAGATCATTTTCCTCTTCCTTTTATTGATCAGATGCTTGATAGATTAGCTAGCTATCCTTACTATTGTTTTCTTGATGGCTATTCAGGGTATAATCAAGTTGTCATTGCACCTGAGGATCAAGAAAAGACAACATTCACATGCCCATATGGAACTTATGCTTTCAGGAGAATGCCGTTTGGATTATGCAATGCCCCTGCCACTTTTCAACGTTGCATGATGGCCATTTTTCATGACATGATAGAGGAGATTATGGAGGTTTTTATGGATGATTTTTCAGTCTTTGGATCTTCATTTGATGCTTGTTTAAATAATCCTGCTCTTGTGTTGCAGAGATGCCAAGAAACCAATCTTGTATTAAATTGGGAGAAATGTCATTTCATGGTTAAGGAAGGTATAGTGTTGGGGCACAAAGTCTCTAAAAAGGGATTAGAGGTGGATCGAGCAAAAATTTCTGCGATTGAACAACTTCCACCTCTAGTAAATGTAAAGGGAGTCCGTAGTTTTTTAGGCCATGAAGGATTTTACAGGCGCTTTATAAAAGACTTTTCTAAAATTGTGAAACCTTTGTGTAATTTGCTTGAGAAAGACTCAACTTTTGAATTTTCTGAAGATTGCATGCTAGCATTCCACATATTAAAAGAAAAATTGACTTATGCACCTATTATTGTTGTACCTGATTAGAGTCAATCCTTTGAAATTATGTGTGATGCTAGTGATTATGTTGTAGGAGCAGTATTAGGTCAGCGTCGTGAAAAAATATTTAGGGCCATTTACTATGCAAACAGAACTTTAGACAATGCACAGCAAAACTACACTACCACTGAAAAGGAAATGCTTGCGGTTGTGTTTGCTTTTGATAAATTTAGGCCTTATTTATTAGGGACTAAAGTAACTGTTCATACTGACCATGCAACTCTTAGATATTTATTTGACAAGAAATATGCTAAACCTCGCTTGATCAGATGGATTCTTTTATTAGATGAATTTGACTTTGATATAAAAGATCGAAAAGGATGTGAAAATGTGGTAGCTGATCACTTGTCTAGAATAGAACATGAAAGCAATCAACCAACCTTTCCTATCATAGAGGATTTTCCTGACGAGCGATTATATCAGGTAGAAACTAAATTACCATGGTTTGCTGATTACGTGAACTTTCTTGCAGGAGGAGTCATGCCACCAGATTTGAATTCTCAGCAGAAGAAAAGATTCCTTCATGATGTGTAATTCTACCTCTGGGACGAACCTTTACTTTTCAAGATTTGCTCATATCAAATAATAAGAAGGTGCGTACCTCTTGAAGATATAGCTAAAATCATTCATGATTGTCATGCTTCCCCATATGGTGGACATTTCAAACCTACACGAACGGCTGCGAAGGTATTGCAATCAAGTTTCTACTGGCCTACTCTTTTTAAGGATTGTTATACTTTTGTACGGACCTGTGATAGATGCCAGAGGACAGGAAACATTTCTAGACTCCATGAACTTCCCCTGACCCCTATTCTTGAGGTAGAATTATTCGATGTCTGGGGTATTGACTTTATGGGCCCTTTCCCCTCCTCCCATGAGTACTTGTATATCTTAGTTGCTGTAGATTATGTATCTAGGTGAGTAGAAGCCATTGCCACTAAGAAGAATGATGTTTGGGTGGCTGTACAATTTTTGCACAAAAATATTTTCACTAGGTTTGGCACTCCAAGGGCCATTATTAGTCATGAGGGATCACAATTTTGCAATAAACTGTTTGATTCTATGCTTGCTAGGTATGGCGTTAAGCACAAAATCTCTCTAGCATATCATCCACAAACAAATGGCCAAGCAGAGATTTCAAACAGGGAAATCAAGTAGATTCTGGAGAAAACAGTTCGAACTAATAGGAAGGATTGGGCTCTGAAATTAGATGAAGTACTTTGGGCATATTGAACTGCCTTCAAAACTCCCATTGGTACATCTCCGTATCATTTGGTGTTTGGGAAGGCGTGTCATCTACCCTTAGAATTGGAGCACAAAGCTTATTGGGCCATCAAGAAATTGAACTTCGATCTCCAGAAAGCAGGCGAACAACGTTTATTGCAACTCAATGAAATGGAGGAGTTTAGAGTTCAAGCATATGAAAACGCCAAGTTATACAAAGAAAGAACTGCAAGATGGCACGATCAACAGATTCACAATAGAATCTTTTCACTTGGACAACAAGTACTTCTTTTTAACTCTCGTTTACGATTGTTTCTAGGTAAGCTAAAGACACGATGGTCCGACCCATTCACTGTCAAAGAAGTATATCCGCACGGAGCCATAGAGCTGCAAACTACTAATGGTCAATTGTCAAAGTAAATGGCCAACGGGTGAAACACTATTGTGGTGGTGAGGAACGATGTTTGGAGAACATCTTCCTAAATGAGCCCAAATGATACGCACGTGTTGTCTAGCTAATGACGTTAAACAAAGCGCTTATTGGGAGGCAACCCAATTTCTCATCCCCGTGTTTTTATTTTATTCTAATTAATCAGTTCATCTAGTTTGGTAATGTTTATTTAATTCCTTTTATTAAATTTCTTTATTTTATCTTATGATTTTTCTTTTTAGTTTTATTATTTGTTCTTTACTAAAAAAAAATGGAGAGAGAGTAGCGTTGAGACGCTACTGTGTAGCGTTGAGACGCTACTGTGTAGCGTCGAAACGCTACTCTACAGCGTGATCATCCACAAGGACAGCATTGAGACGCTGTCGCCAAAACTGGGATTTTAAATCCCAGTTTTTCACACGGGGGGGGGGGGGGGGGGGGGGGGGGGGCATTTTCGAGCCCTAGCTTTCGCCCCCCCCCCCCCCCCCCCCCATTTTCTCTCCTCTCCCTCACAAATCTCTCAATTTCTTACCTTTCTCCCCCAATTTTCCACCTACCCATTCACATATTTCCCTCTAATCCCTTCATTTTTCAGATTTGGCATCATTTGGAGGTGGATTTTGGCTCCAATCCGTGGGTATTGCCGCTCTTCTTCCTAGTCTTCATTCCAACGAGTTTCTTCGGTATTTTACCTCTCATTTATGTTTTTTTTTAATGCATTAATAAATTAATTGAATATTCCATCTAGTTTTGACTCCATGGTTGGGCTACTTTGCTAGAACAATGTGTGTGTTGGGTTATCTTTCGAATTTCTCTTCCTGTGGAACTGTGAGGTAGAACCATTGAAACTAAATTTTGTGATTCTTGAAATGTGGGCGTGAAATCCATAGTTTTTGGGTTGATATATGGGTATGCATTGGTTTGGTAAGTGTGAGATGTACAATACCTCGACATAGACTCCTCTAGGTGCTTAATTTTACTCTTGAGCTATCTGAATTGATTTGTCCGCTGAATTGCTAAAATTTGCATGTGTAGTGGTGACTCAAAGTGGCAGGTGCAAGCTCTATCCATTTTTCAAGTTACTCAATTGTTCTTGAATTATGATTCTTTGGTAGCACACTTTCTAACATTGAAATGCTTGTAGGGTCCATCATGAGTTCGAAGAGGGCCCGCGCTTCATCTGCCTCACCTTCACGCCAAGACTTTGATGCTAATAGGTTCAGGGATCACGAAGCTACCCAGCGCTATCATAGTTTTGTGGTTTCTCGATCAGTAATTCCCGAACGGGGTATCGCTCCTGACGACTCCCATCACCGTCAACTCCATTACGCAATCATTCAACGGGGCTAGAAGTTGCTGGTCCAGCAACCTGAAGCTGGCATCGTAGCAGTGGTCAAAGAATTCTATGCTAATATGCGAGTGGATGAATCTCAGTCCTTTGTGAGAGGCCGCCAAATCCCGTTCGATGCAGCCACAATCAATAGGTACTATCAGTTACCTAATTTTGATAGGGATGAGTATAATATTTATGCCAGCGAGCACGTTGATTCGGCATAGATCATTTCCGAACTAGGTCGACCAGGCGCTACGTGGATGACTCGACGCGGTGAGGTCATAAAATTTAAGACCTTAGACCTCACCGTGACCAACCGAGTTTGGCACAACTTTCTTTGTGCTAAATTACAGCCGGTCGCACATATGAGTGATGTTACAAAGGAAAGGGCTATCCTCCTATTTGCCATAGCCACAGGGAGATCCATTGACATTGGAAAAGTCATTTTCCATTCGATACGCCATATCCGACGGGGTAGCACTACTGGTGGGCTTGGCCATGCTTCTCTGATCACTGCCCTGTGCCGCAATGCTGGGGTCACCTGGACCCCCGACGAAGAGTTGATTCATCCTAAGGCATGCATGGACAAGAACTTCATCATGGGGCTTCGAGGATGGGACGTTGGGTTTGCTGACGATGACAAACAATAGGAGGCAGCAGAAGATCACCAGGCGGAGGTGCATGAGCATGACGCAGACGATCTGCCTGATCCCCACCAACCACCAGCCCCGCATGACTTGCCCAGCTTGTATACCGCAGTGTCTGCATTGGAGGAGAGACTTCGTCAGCAGGAGCTTCATGATCGCAGGCAAGAACGTCGCGCTCTGCGCCATCAGCGGCGCACCGAGGCATACCACCAGCATCTTTACGAGTGTATACGTCATTTGGCGGGTACCGATGCCTCCTTTCCCCCACCCATGCCACCTTATATCTCATCTGACGAAGACTGAGGCCATCATTTGGAGTTTAGGGCAGTCTCGATTCATCCCTATCTTTTCTTTTACTCTCTTTATTGTATTTCTGTTGGTTCTATTCTTTCTTGTTTCCATTGCGGACAATGCACACTTTAAAGTTTGGGGGTGTTTTTCATATTTGGTTATACTTAACTGCGCATGACACACTTATATCACTTAGCCTTTCTATGGATCTCTTGATATTATGTTATGCTTAGTTAAAAATTATATGCTATGCTTTCGTGCTCGTCAACTATGATAGTCTATGAGGATAATTTAGTCTGAATTACGAGTAATCACATTCGTTCAAGATTTGTTACTAAATTCTGGATTCGAGTTAGAAGTAAATTTATTCTTTGAGTTCCTTACAAATTTAGAGCACATAGCCCACCTAGTCATAGTTTTGAAGGCTTACATTTGAGTTATGTGGTCTAGATGCTTGTTGTCACCTCGAAAGGATATAGAACTGATTCAATGGTTAACTTGCAGGATGGGTTGTAATGTACATTTTGGAGAAAAATAATGCCTAATGGTGTTGAAAAAAGAAAATAAAATAAAATTATCAATCATCTTGTTGTTTTCACTCTTAAGGACAAAAAGAGCTACCTCTACTGTGACCAGTTAGGACCGCCTGTGAGTAAAAGTGCCATCGGTACGGGTCCCTACAGTGGATGTGTGAAAGCTAGTGTCCACTTAATAAATAAAAATTCAAGTTTGGGGGAGTTTCACCTTAATTCTAGGCACCTTAGTCGCACATTACTATCCCTGATTGTAGGAAAAACTAGAGAATTAGAACTTATGCCAGAGTAGAGGGAAGATGAGTTGAGGATTGCATAAAGTAAGTTTAGGATTATAAAGACAAGATTAGGGAAGGCTATCTCACACACACACGTAAGGAATGATAGAATCAATTTAAAGCTCCTTGATGACAGATTTCAATTATAAATCTTGATTTTATGTGAGTACTCTATTTTTCAGAATCTCTGAGGCTTGAGTTGTTAGTAGCCCCAATATAAGCAGTCAAGAGAAGTTGTGCCCAATTGTTTTGCTCGAGGACTAGCAAATAGTTAAGTTTGGGGGTATTTGATAGCACACTTTTGTGAGCTATTTTTATAGTTTAACTATTGCTATTCTTGATGTTTTATTGGGTATTTTCACGCCGTATTTGTTTATTTTGCAGGTATTAAGCATTTGAAAGAGAAATTAGAGATGAAGACAATCACAGGACAAAAATGAGGCAAAATTGGGCAAGAATTGGAAAACTAAGAGAAATGAAGAAGAAAAGGCACCAGTGAGACCCGAGGGAACAGCGTCGAGACGCTGCCATAATGTAGCCAGACATGCTGTGAAGACAGCGTTGAGACGTTGTCCACAGCGTCTCAACGCTACCCGATTTCCCTTAAATAATTCGTGCATTAGGGCACAACGTCTCAACGCTGTCCACAGCGTCTCAACGTTGTCCCAAGTTTATAAATTTGAGATTTTGATGCGATTTGAAAGGGGGCCAATTAGGAGAAACTTAACCACTTTCGAAATTTGAGTTTGAGGACCGAGAGAGGAGATTATGTGGAGCACAAGAGTTTTAACGTTGGAGATCGTGATATTACAATGGGGACGAGGCTCACACGACACATTAGTTCTATCTCAAACCCTTTACTTAATATTTTTGTTGGTTTTGTATGCAATTTTAGAAGTGTTATAGTGACCATTAGTAGCTAAATTTGTTTCTTTAGGGCTAGATGGAGCCGTTGGGCCGAACAATTTGTTGATGTGACTGATTTGAACTATTGTATTTCTTCCTATTCATGCAATCGTTTTATTAATGCCTATGAACTCTTGATCAAAGTTTATTTGGCCTCATTAATCTGAATTTATGCTTGAAAAAGATTAATTTAGATTTGACTTCGATTGCATGACTAGTAGTTATTGTAGCATGAAAGTGACTAGAGTTCTACTAGAAATCATTAAAGAATTTGTTCTTAATGCTGTGCACGCTTATTAAAGGCTAGATAGATATATTAGTCTTATAAATCGTGCATGAGATTCAATTGTCTTGATAGGGCCAGTTGTTATTTGAACTTCTTGATTTTTGGCATGAAAATACATTAGTTAATCTTTCATTCAATTAATTTGTTAGCTCGATAGGTAAAGTCTAGTCCCTAAGATTTTCATTCTCCTGATTGTCTCAATTTTATCTTGTTTTACTTTCACATATTTTAACTCACCATTTGATTTTTATCTCTAAATAAAATTGGAGGGTTAAATTCATGGTAATCAAGTGAATTAAATAACTCAATCCTGTAGACGACACTTGTACTCTATCTCACTATATTAAAACTTGACCCGTGCACTTGCGGTCTTGCAAATTTATCGCAACAGAGCCCCGTCTAGCTAAAGACGTTAAACGAGCACTTCTTGAGAGGCAACCCAAGCTTTCTCTCCTTTTAGTTATCTTTACTTTGTTTTTCTGTTTTTCTTTTAGTTTAGGTGTGTTGAACTTGTGTTCCTATTGATTGATATTTTGTAGGAGCTCGAGAATAATTCCTTCAAAATGCACCCAAGTGATTGTTCAGGCTGGTATCAAGGATTCGCTCGCACTCCAAGGCAGTATTATTCTTCCCTTTACTTTTTTTAATTGTCCTTAAGCATGTTTAGATAGCCTGATTAGTTTATACATTGACGACAATTTGGGGAGATGTTGGCTGTTTTGATTTGAGCTGACTGAATTTTTTTTGTGGAATCATATGATGATTCTGTTGCATTATGTGTGATGAGTACAATCTGTAAGGTGTTCTGAATAGCATAATATTTGCAATTTTTGTGAAATATGAGAGCATGTCTTGGACTCAAGTAAATTTAAAATTTTTCTTAGAATTCCTTGCACTTGTAGAGCACTTAGCCTATTTATTAGTGGTTTTGAACACTTATAATAGATTTATATTGTCTAAATGTTCGTTGTCACCCCAATAAGCTTAAGTTATGGTTTGAAGGTTGTCTTGCATGATAGTCTGTAATATTTAATTTGAAGTATTCAAATTAATATTTAATATATTAGATATATTAAATATAAAAGGAAAAAATATATTTATTGTATTTGATACATTAAATATTAAAAAAATTAATGTATATTAGATACATTAAAGAAAATATATTTATACAATTTGAATAAGATTCAAATAAATAAATATCGTAGGAGATTTGAATGAGATTCAAATAAGTATGTAACGCCCCTAAAATTCAACCAAATCTAGGACATGCTACTAAACTTATGACCATTATACTTTAAAATTTTCAGCAGCATAACAACGTAACTATAAGTTACCAAAAAAATTTCGAGCACCTGTTAGACAAAAGTATCACACTTCTAAAACAAAATTAACCAAACAACAACTCCCACTACTTCAGACAACAACAAAGATATCCAAACTCCCAGTATCACAACTTCACAAGTTTCTAAACAAACCATAACTTTTTAAGACGCCAAACTAAAAACCAAATTTCCAATAGCAAGCAAAGTATAGTCCAGTAGCTAAGCTTGAACAAAAGAACCTATCTACACATCTAATTCGAATAAAGACTTAACAAATAAAGAATGGACAGAATAAGCATACACATAGCATGTGTTCAAATTCAACTAGGGACCTATCTACTCAATTCAAAGAAACTTCTATCAAAAGCTAAAGTCTCTCTAATGGCCTCTTCCAACGTCTCCTCCTCACCACCAAGCTCACGAAAACCTTAGTCACCTGCAAAACTATTGGTGAGTCAGTACATAATGTGTACTCAGTAAGTAGCTCACACTTGGCCAGCCACCAAACATCAAACAAGACAAACAACATGCTTGTTTAAAAAAAATAACACATGTAACATGTTCATCGCACATAAACAAGTAAAACACAAGAATTGCCCGATACATGAAATCTTGCATCAAGCCATGCACACTAACTCCACTCAAGCTCCATAAGCTCAATCAACACTCATAGTTAGCCATTACAAAAAAAACTCCCCAAGACTGACCCTTCGAGTTGCATTAACCCCTAACAATTTAAACCTAAGGCCTCAACGCTTCTCTACGGAGCTCAACATTCGACCCTTGACCATTTTTACCTAATGCCACAAACTGTGCATCAACCCTTGACCATTTGTACCCAACGCCTCGATGACTAACAACGTATTGACTCTTGACCATTTATACCCAAGGCCTCAATACTTGCCTCAAGACTCATCACACCGACCCTTGACCATTTATATCCAAGACCTCGATGCTCCTCTTTATCCAATATTGGCAGGTCAACCCCCGACCATTTATACCCGAGGCCTCGACACCCAATAGTGATATATCAAACCCTCGAACCATTTGTACCCGAGGCCTTGATATTCACTTACTTTCCTTAAACAATACCCGCCCTCTACCCGGATATCCATCTCATATATTTTCATCACAATGCTAGTCCTTGACCATTTATACTCGAGATCCTAGCATCCTCTTTTATCATAAACTCAAGGTTCGTTGACCTCACTAATCAGACTCACAACAACCCAGAATGCAATCCTAAACATGCTTTCTAGACCATGCTTACAACCCACTATCCACAAGATCAAGTTTTTAGAATAAACATCATAGCATCATACAATCTCAAGCAGTCTCAAGATTCAGCATGCTCCAAACCACAAGGGTAAATAACTTAACATCACAACAACTCACTGATAAAGAGCTTGTCTAAGGCTCTATCAAATAAATTTATTAACCAGACCTTTACAATTTGTAGTAGTAATGGCCAGGGTCGATCTCAGGGATTGGATTTCTTAGCTTAATTAAGTACTACAATTACCAATGCTCAATTTTATATAGGGAACCTAACTTTAGATTGGAACAAGATTAAACTATATTAACTATTTACAAAGGTTGGAGACCATTTAGAGAGACTAGTGAAGATTGCATTACATGAGTGCAACTATGAATTTGATTAAAGAATTGTAGAATATGCAACAACCTTAAGCCAAGAATTACTAAAATATGCAATTGACTCTCTCAAGCCCAATTGAACTCATGTAAAGTAGTAAATCATCCTCTCGGTCTATTCTACACCTAAACATGGCATTATGAAATTCTTTTAATGGCTTCTAATATTAACCTATTCATTCTCATGCAATAGATTAATCCTAGTCATGCATCTAAGTTCTTTAGTTAAATTTACTTTCTCAAGCTAAATTTAACCTAACATGCAAAGCTATGGCCAAAAGCTTAGAAAATTGATTCAAGATGCATAAAAGGCATTACATATAATACCATTCAAAAAAAACAAACAAAGTTTAAAAGTACAATCATCCAAGAGTCTAAGATACTCAAAATTACATTCAATATTCAGTCCAATAAATCCTAAAGTTCAAGAAACAAAGTAAAGGGAAAAGAAAAAAAAAACTGGACGTCGCGTGCCAACACTCGTTCCCATCATGATGTCCTGCGATCTCGAGCTTTGAGTCTCCTCCTTAGCTCTCCAAAGTGCTCTCTATGTCCCAAAACAATGCTTTTTGTCGAAATTAGGGTTCTAGGCTCTCAAAAATGGCTCCCCCAAAATCAAAGCCAAAATGTTACTTTTATAAACCTCAGGACAGCGTCGAGACGCTAGGGACAGCGTCGAGACGCTATACCCTAATTCGCATAATAAAAACGGTAAAACGGGGGTAGCGTTGAGACGCTATACGCAGCGTCTCAACGCTACGGACGGAATTCTTCTGGCGCGCACGTTTCTGGCGTCGAGACGCTATAAAGCAGCGTCTCGACGCTACTTCTGCGAAAATTGAAATTGGATAGCTGCAAGGATAGCGTTGAAATGCTATGAACAGCGTCTCAACGCTACCCTCTCGGGTCTTCTCACTTGTAATGCTTCTTCTACTTATCTTCTTTACTCCAAAGTGTGTCTTTAAGCTCAACTTAAGCTCAAATAGCTTCAAAAGTCCGGTTTAGCTCCAATTTGCTTGAAATCTACAATATAGATAAATAAATGCCTGAAAGTTCACTATAAACAAACAAAACCAACACAAATATAAGCCTAGAAATAGCACACTTTTGAGTGCTATCACTCACACATATCAAAACATATAACTCATAACAGCTCATGGAAGGATACATAGATCGCATAATAACATCACAAGAAAACATACAACATGCTTCACACATTCAAACAAACTCATCGGGTAGAATTCTACTTACCATGGCCTAAAACGCTCCTAAGACAGTCCAAACTAAGATTCTACACAAGAAAGGAAAGATTCCAAGTTTACAACTTAGTTCGAAAAGCTTGATCAATGTTCAATATCCTTTTTCATAACAAAAGAGTGTTCAAGAGGAACTTTCTTACCCAAACCCTCCCTTGAACTAACTTTGAGCACTGTAAAGCCAAACCAAGGCTACAAACAGAATTTTCAAGTTTAGAACTAAACTTACAACACTTGGAACAAGTTTAAAAAGGGTCTAACGAATCCTTACCACCTGAACCTTACCTAAATTGGCTTGGGTTCTTGCTGGAAGTGTTTCGAAACTACAAACAAAGAGTGACCAAGGATTAGAGTCTAACCTAAACACATTAAACGAAGCTCGCAAGTGCTTATACTAAAGGTACTCAACAAAAACTTACCAAAATAGACTTTAGTCCTTGCCGGATGGTGCCTAATACATTGGAGGGTGTTCGAAAGGACTCCAAATTGATTTAGAACTACAAGACGAGGGTTTCAATGGTTAGAAAATAACCTACAACACTCAACTTGAGTTCTAAAGGATTTAAAAGTCATTAAAGCTTACCTAACTACACCAAAAGAGCTTGAATACGTGTTGGGAGTGTTCGAATGGAATCAAATTGGGTTGAAACTGCAAATAGAAGGCTCTCACACATTAGAACCTAAGCTATAACACCTAAAGTGATTTGCAAAAGGTCTTAAACGCATTAAAATTTACAGAAAGAACTTTTACGCTTGATGTTCGCTTTTCAAAAATGTTCGAATTGATCCTAAATTGTAAATTAAAGGTTCCTACATGTTAGAACCAAAGCCACACTACTTAAATTGATTTGTGAAAGGTCTAAAATGTGTTAAAAATTACCGTTTAGCACTAGAGAGGTCGAAATACTTGCTGGATGGTGTCCAAAGGAGCCTGATTTCGCAAATCCACACTCTTTTGGCCTTGATAAACAAAAATGAAGTTATTCAACTTGTGGGTAACGAATCTAAGGTGATTTGAGGTCTAAAATTGAATGGATTTTACGGAAACCTACGAATCCGTGCGTGGGTTTCCTTGCAGTGGCCACCGGTGTTGCAGGCTGTGTCGTGGAGAGTCGCTGGAGGGAAGGAGGAGTAGCCGGAGCTTCATGGATCTGAAGTAACGGGTCTTTGCACAGCGTGGGTGTCGCGTGAACACGTTCGGCTTGCCAACGACACTGCTCTATACAACGCCAGAGGAGAAAAGGAAGATGGAGCCGGAGGGTTGCTGGCCAGAGGTGAGGGGGTCGGAGAAGGGGGAGAAGAAAAATGAGTATGTGTGTCTGCTAGAGGCATTTGCGAAAAAGGAAAGGGAAAGAGTATGCAGCTAACGTGAGAAAAAAGGAAAAAGAGATGGGGCTAGGGTTTGCTTGTCTCACCTTCATTTTTCTTTTTGATTCTCTAAAAAAAAAAAATTAAAACTCCAAATATGACACAAAAAAGAATTGGATTAAATCTAATTAGAAAGGGATTTGGTTCCTTTTTTAACTTGGAAATAAAACCTAAAATTAAATTCTCAAACTTGGAATTAAAGATTTAATTAAAAATCTCTTTCTCCAAAATTCTGGAAACTTAATTTATCAAACTTAGAGACTAACTTCAAATTCTCATTTTTCAAATTAGAATTGTAACTAATGACTAAGCCTAATTACTTCTAATATAGGCTAATTTTATAACATGGGGCGTTACAAAGTATAAGATATGTTTTAATATATTAGATATTAAAATATAATATTTTAATTATGGCAAAGATTTGCCCTTGGACTCTATAAATAAGACCCTTGGCTTGAGCCATTAGACACAACACACATCTCCTCAATAGAGAATTAGAGAATTCTCTCTAGACCTCTTTCTCTCCAATCTCTTGTGGATTTTCTTTCAAGAGACTCTCACAAGCCTTGGTCCTATGTTTGAGTCATAGTCAGGAAGACTTTGTGTATGAGATAAAGACTCGCTAGAAATATCTCCATATTTACTCCAAGTAAGTTTGCTTAATCTTTTTTTTTTAGTTTAATTTTAAATAAAATCAAAGTCGATCCAATGCTTCTGCTACGAAGTGAAACGTTTATTCCTTCAATTGGCATCAGAGCTTACTTTGATTTTTATTTAGAATTAAAGTTTTGTGATGGTGTGTATTTTAATTTATCATATACGTGATATGTAGTGATTTGAAAATTGGATATATAAGCAATATTGGTGGCATTAACTTTATTGTTTTGATTAGATCAAATTTGTAAACCCATGGTACTTAGGTGCAATATGTAATTATAGGGGTAAACGGACTTTTGACCCAGTTATAATTACGAACAACTCGTGAATGATTGACTTGCATGTAATGGTTTTATCCATGGACACAACTTGTCCTATGCAATGACTTTAGGTCTATAGTGGGATGACTTAAAGTTAATGAATGAAAATTGATTAATTAGAGAGTTTAATTAATTAATTTTATATCATTGAAGCTTATAATCTGTAGGTCCATAAGGTCCCCTTGCTAGCTCATAGTAACACTAAAAGATCAATTTAGTTGAAAGAAAAATTTGAAATGTTCAAATTAATATTTAATATATTAGATATATAAAATATAAAAGAACAAAATATATTTATTGTATTTGATACATTAAATATTAAAATAATTAATGTATATTAGATACATTAAAGAAAATATGTTTATAAAAATTGAATAAGATTCAAATAAATAAATATCGTAGGAGATTTGAATGAGATTTAAATAAGTATAAGATATATTTTAATACATTAGATATTAAAATATAATATTTTAATTATGAAAAATATTTGTCTTTGGTCTCTATAAATAAGACCTTTGGGTTGAGCTATTAGACACAACACACATCTCCTCAATAGAATATTAGATAATTCTCTCTAGACCTTTTCCTTTCTAATCTCTTAGGGTGTGTTTGGGGCATGGGTTTGGATTTGGATGGGTTTGGGTTTCAAATCCAAAACCATGTTTGACCCAAGGTGTTCAAAACCCTTGGTTTTGAAACACTATCCCATGGGTTACTACAGTGCAACCCTATAGGTTTGTGCCATGTTTTCCTTTTACATTTATGGCGACCACTTTGACAACAACTCCGACAACCCTTCCGGCGACCACTTTGACAACAACTCCAGTGAAAACTCCAGTGACCACCCAACGACCACCGACAATGACAACTCCGGCGACCACACCGACAACAATTCCCGCGACCACTCCAAGAACAACTTCGGTGAAAACTCTGACAACCACCTGACGACCGTCGACGATGACAACTCCGACAACCCTTCCGACGACCACTTTGACAACAACTTCGGTGAAAACTCCAGTGACCACCCGACGACCGTCGACAATGACAACTCCGACAACCACACCGACAACAACTCCGGCGACCACTTCAAGAAAAACTCCGATGAAAACTCCGACGATCTTCGACGATGACAACTCCGACGACCCTTTCGGCGACCACTTTGACAACAACTCCGGTGAAAACTCCAGTGACCACCAGACGACTGCCGACAATGACAACTCCGATGACCACACAGACAACAACTCTGGTGAAAACTCCGACGACCCTTCTAGTGACCACTTTAACAACAACTTCTATGAAAACTCGGCGACCACCCGATGACGCCGACGATGACAACTCCAACGATCACTTCGACAACAACTCTGATGAAAACTCCGACGACCATCTGACGACCGTCGACGATGACAACTCCGACGACCATTCCGGCGACCACTTTGACAACAACTCCGGTGAAAACTCTAGTGACCACCAGAAGACCACTGACAATGACAACTCCAACGACCACACCGACAACAACTCTAGTGAAAACTCCAACGACTGCCAACAATGACAACTTCAACGACCACACCGGCGACCCTTCTGGCAACCACTTTGACAACAACTTCTATGAAAACTCCGACGACCACCCGACGACCGTCGACGATGACAACTCCAGCTACCACTTCGACAACAACTCCGATGAAAATTCTGACAACCACCTGACGACCGCCAAAAATGACAACTCCAACGACCACACTGACAACCCTTCCGATGACCACTTTGACAACAACTCCGCTGAAAACTCCAGCGACCACCCGACGACCGCCGACGATGACAACTCCAACAACCACACAACCACTAACGACTACCTCCAATGATCACCCGATGACAACTTCGGAGACCAATCTAACGACCACCCCTACGACCTGACTACCCCATTGACCCAAACACCCCAACAACTTGACTTGCTCGCAACCACCGCCAATGAGTTTCAAAATACTGTGTAAAATAGAGTTTCTAATATCTTAATTTCTAAAATAGAATTCGAATTTTATAACTCATTTATCCTTGAAATAGGTTTCAAAATACAATGCAAAAGCTTTTTTAGATTCCCTAATTTCTTAAATACACCTCCAATATTTTAAATTCTAAAATAGAGTTCCAAAAATAGGTTTCTAAATACTTTGTAAAATAAAGTTTTAAATTCCATAGTTTTGTAGATAGATTTCTATTTTTTTTAATTTCTAAAATAGGGTTTAAAAAATAGGTTTCTGAATACTTTGTAAAATAGAGTTTTAGATTCTCTAATTTCTTAAATAGCCTTTCAATTTTTTTAATTTCTAAAATAGAGTTCCAAAAGTAGTTTTTTGAGTACTTTGTGAAATAGAGTTTTAAATTTCTTAATTTCTTAAATAGACTTCTAATTTTTTAATTTCTAAAATAGAGTTCCCAAAATAAGTTTTTGAATACTTTATGAAATAGAGTTTTAAATTCTCTAATTTCTTAAATAGACTTCTTATTTTTTTAATTTCAAAAATAGAGTTCCAATTTTGTAACCAATTTATGCTATACGATGGCTTCTACAATTCACAAAACATCCACTAAAAAATAAGAAAACAAAATAGCTAAAGGAAAAAAAAAACATGCACAAACCCAGGATTCAGAACACTGCACCCCAAACACAGTTTCTGATTCCCAGGCTCCAGAACACTGCACCCCAAACACAGCTTTCTGATTCCCAGGCTTCAAAAACCCCAGAACAAACCCCCCAGGCTTTTGATTCCCAGGCTTCTGATTCCGAACCTGTGCCCCAAACAGCCCCTTATGGATTTTCTTTCAAGAGGCTTCCACAAGCCATGGTCCTGTGTTCAAGTCATAGCCAGGAAGACTTTGTGGAGGAGATAAAAATCCACCAGAAATATCTCCATATTTACTCGAAGTAAATTTGCTTAATCTTATTTATGTTTAGTTTAATTTTAAATAAAATCAAAGACGATCCAATGCTTCCGCTACAGAGTGAAACGTTCATTCCTTCAAGAGCCAACGCCTTGACATTGTCCTATGGCATCTCGACACTCAAAAGATGTGCAAAGTGAAGTTCTCAGCCTGGAGTGTCTCGACGTTGCGTCAATAGAGGTATATATTCATCTTTTTCTCTTCGAGAAAAGGAGGCCATTCTGAAGAGTTTCAACCCCAAATCAATTCTCAGCACACTTGAGGGGTTTTGGAGCGAAAATTGGGACTGATATTGAAGATCTTGGAGCTCGAATTTGTAAAGATCGTCTCAGGAACGTGGGATCGACACAAGTTTAATAGTTTTTCTCTTTTTTTCCTTAAGTTTGTAGCTTTGATTTAGGTTGTAATTAGGGATTTTTGGGTTGTATTGACTGATTTAGAGTAGCTTAAACCTTAATTACTTGGGATTTATTGATTTGTAATGAATTTAATGCTTAATTGAGGTTCATGTTGGATTAATTGCTTGTTTGATGGGTTGTTGTGACTAATTAGGCTTTGAATCCATTTTAACATTTAGAATCTAATGCCTTTAATTAGTGTTCTGTGGTTAATTGAATTAGTATAAGTTGAGCTCGAAAGAGGAGACTTAGTTAGGACGAAAAAGAGGCAATTAATTAATTACTCGAGTGACAGCATGATTAGTGGTTAATTAATTGTAGTAGTTGAGAAGATTAATTCATATAACATTGTTAATTGATTCGTTTACTAGTGGAAACTCGATGGAGAAGCTAGTTTAGAACCAAATGCATGACTGATAATCACTTGGACACAACAGTGATAAGAGTGAGTATTAAAGGTCCGTAATGAAGAGTCTTAATGCCTTGAATGAGTTAGCTAGCGCTAGGATCACCTCGGTTAGTTAAGTAGTACTTGAGATTGGAGAAGACCGACATAAGAGTCCATGCCTTTAGAGCTTCTTAGACTTATGAGGTCATTACTAATTTAGTTGTAATTGTCTGTTTAATTAAGTAATTAATCATTTACCCAAGTTTATCCCTTAAGTTTGAATCTCCCATTTATTTTTCTACTTTTATTTTTCGGTACTTAGGTTAGTTTATTTTCTTCAGGCTGTTTTCTCTAAATAAAGCTAAGTAAGAGTAATCGTATTTAATTGAATTAAAACCAATCTCTAGTAGTAGAAATAATGTTTTATATTACTTGACCCATGCGCTTGTGGAAACATAATTTGTACACATCAATGGGGTGCACATAGATGGGTCATGCATGAGAGGGTTGGCGTGTACGAGTGGGCTGGCATGGACTGTGGAGCATACGGCTGAGGGCTTGCATGGGCGAGCTTCACTGTGGGTCGTCAAGAGAACCCTATGAAGTAATCCATAGTCTGTCTTCTACTCCATGTGAGATTAGCATTTTTCGTTCGTGGCCTTGAGCTACAGCTACAAGGACACATGCAGTTGCTTCCAATTTGAATACATGATTAAAACTTAGTTCAACCATGACATAAAATAATTCCAATTCGATTGGGGAGGTTAATATTGCTCCCTCCCCATTTCTTGATGTCTCATAGCCCATTAGGTTTCATAGCAAAATGGAAAGGTTAAATGGAAAAATCGACATGTTGGTTAGGTTGGTCTTTCCCTTTTAGCTCACTCTTTGATTCCTTTATCTTATTGGTAATTTACTTTCCAAACTGCCATTTATCTTATAAACAGTTTACACACCCTTTTTTTAGCAATAAATCCCCCAATCACATGCTATTTAACACACTTCCTGATTATAGTCTCCTAAAAATTTTTAGTTGCTCATGCTGCCCTTGTCTTCATCCTTTTAATTAACTCAAGCTTTAATTTAGATCCACTGAATGTGTGTATTTTTTAGTTACAGTTCTAATCATAAAGGATACCTATACTTGGATGATCCTTTGGCCCCATGTATTTTTCCAAACATGATGTATTTAATGAAAACTCTTTTCCTTTCCAAACAACATCCTCTCTCAGCTATTTCTCGTCCCATACTTCTGATTCCACGTTTTTTCCTCCCTTTTTGCATCTTGCCACATCGTACACACATGTTCAGCCGCCTACCCCTATACCCTTGATGAAACCAAAATAGTCCTATATTGTTATGCTTAAATCATGTTAGTTTTATTATTTTTATGTGTTTATTTGATTATTTGATAGGTAATCGAGCAAGAGAAGCATTTTGGAGTGTTTGTGTCCAATCGGGGTTAATTTGAGCTAATTTGGAGGTCATTTGAGCAATCGAGGAAGAAGTAGAATGAAATGACCAAAATGCCCCTGTCAAGAGCGTCGCAACGCCCAAAGGAGCATCAAGTTGCTGGAGCATCGATTGAAAAGGCAAAATATCGAAGAATAGGACAGCATTGTGACGTTGTCCACAGCGTTGCTCGCAAGTCCCAAACAGTGCACCTCACTTGATGCTGACAACGTTGCAATGCTACCGCTTGGAGTATATAATGTTATTTTTGTGCACTAGGTCAGAAGTTCCGTCTTAGTTTACTGAAATGGGACCTTTATAGTTGCTTTCTCTCTGTTTTCAGTAGATATAGGTTAGTTTTAGGATTTTTGATCGATTCGTGGGTTTGTTGGTCGAGATTTCTATCTTCGACTAAGCGGAAACGCTGATTCAGAGGAGATCGTTGGGATTTTCAATGTAACGCCATGAGGTTTTGTACTTAATGCATTTAATTTCTTGCAATGAATGTCTTTTGCTTCTTTGTTTTCATTCCTAAGCATATTCGTAAGTAGACTTGACAACCCTATACACGTCGAGCATGCTTAGCTAGCTATGTGTAATCTTGAGTTCGTTTGGACATATTGAGGGAACACTTAAATTGAGTAGCATTAGATCTTAAGTTCTGTGAGTTTATGAGTTGAATGCGGTCATAAACGACTTAAGGAATCTAGTTCTAAAGAAGTAAAAAATATAAGGGTTAATCTAAACTCACCACTTAGATTAGTTTGAGCATCTCACTAAATCTATTAATTCCTAGGGCTTAAACGACTGGTCTTGAGTATGGCACGCTGCGATTTGTGGCTCGAGTTAGTATCGTCCCTAGTTTAGGATTAGTTTTTGGTTTAATTAGCATTTAGCTTAATTAAACTGCGCTATGAGTTATTAGAAGCTCTCTATGGTTTCCCATTGGGCTATTGGATGCATTCAAAGCAATAAATTCATCTTAGGATAACCTAGATTGGCATTACTACATTTCCTTTTCAAATCGGTACCTACGTGAGATCCTATCTTTATTCACTTTCAGTTTAGTTTTTTGTCTCTTTATGTTTTGTTTAATTCTCCCCCTTAGTCCGTGTCAATACGTCTCCCAATTAAGAGAAATCAATTTTAGTTCAATTCCCTGTGATCGACCTTGGCCACTTATACTACAAATTATTCGTGGTCCGATTTATAAATGTATTTGATTGTGTGTGACGAGTACTTTTAACCCTCGTCCACTACGCCATCATCCTCATATACAGGTCTAACTCAATGGCTCTCTACCCTTTGTTTGACCAACCCAACCTGTCGCCTTTGATCAACCCCTCTCTTCCCTTGATATCCATTCCCCTACCTTTAGACCTATCTTTATCTTCTACCAACTTAACTCCATCCTCAACGTTATCTTCTCCCCTCTCTCTATCCCTGAATGCGACTTCCTCGACTTCAACCTCCATTTCCTCTCATACCACATATCCTCTACCAAATTAACTCCATCCTCAGGCTTATCTTCTCCCCTCTCTCCATCCCCAAACCACCCTTCCCATAATACCTCAAAATACCCACCCCATGCTTACTTAGGCAGAAGACAACCTTTTTAAACTGAGAGTTGAGCCAACTAAAGTTACTACAGCTAAAACCAATATGTCTTTTCATGACCCCACCTCTGTTAAGGCGGCCTTGGGCTTCCAAGAGGAGATTGATTATGGATCTTGAATTTGAGGCCTTAATCCAAAATTATCTTGTTCCACACCCTCTGGGATGTAATCATATGGGTTGCAAATGAGTTTTTTTAATCTCAAATTAAATCCTTGTGGTGCTATTGGAAGGCACAAAGTTCGTTTTGTAGCAAAGGATTTAACCAAAAATATGGCGTGGATTATTTCAATACCTTTAGTTCTATAGTAATGTCAACTACTGTGAGAATCGACTCTTGATTGCTGTTACGTTTCATTGGACTATCAAATAACTAGATGTTAATAATGCCTCGATGGTGATTTCTAAGAGAAGTCTTTATGGAGCAACTACTTGGTTTCGTTGACTCTAATCATTCGGACTATGTGTATTGCCTGAATAAGGCATTTTATGGAATTAAACAAAATCCTCTTGCATTATTCCTAAAGCCCAGCTCCTATCTCACTGATTGGAGTGTTCAGGCCTCAAAATCGAATACGTCCATGTTCTTTTTCAGGAAGGATTCGACTGTTTTGATCATCCTTGTTTATGTTGACAAAATATCATCGTAATCAGTAGTAGTGACACATACTTACTCAACTTTCTTATTTGCAACTTAAAAAACCATTTTATGTGGAAGGATCTTGGCCTCTTATCCTATTTTCTTATATACATGTTTCTTATATATGAGATGATTTACATTTATCTCAATACAAGTATATTGTTATTTTTTTAAGGAGGGCTTAGTACAACAAAATTGTATATAAAAAATAAAAAGAAAAAAAGAAAAGAAAAACTCAGACTTCACAACTCCAAGTTAAACAACTTTACACCTCAAACACAAATTTCATAACTTAGACTAAACAAATCTCCACCCAAATACATATTAAATAACTTCTCAGACTAAACAACTCCAGATTAAATAACTCAAAACTAAATAACTCTGCACCCCAAACACTCTCTTATTTTGGGAGACTAGAGGGTTCTTTAGAAATGTCTTAAATTATTATATAAATTTGTGATCCCACTTGGCCGCCCTACTTAAGAATCTAGAGTATGACTTTTAAGTGGAAAAAGAAAAATAAAAAATAAACTTGAGGTCCATAAAAGTTCAATGGCCTATATATATATATATATATATATATATATATATATTGCCATTGCCATTGCCATTGCCATTGATTCTTTTCATTTTCTCGACAACTCGAATGAATTTCCTCCGCAAGAAAAAGTTTAAAATTCTATTAGTGGGAAGCAATTTTAAGAGTTTCATCATTAATATTTCTTAGACATTATTTCATCAATACTTTCAGGACATTTCAAAAGAGAAAAGATATCATTACTCTTTCACCTATATCAAACCCATAAATTTACCAGAGTGCAAGAGTTTTTTTTTTTTTTTTTCTCTCTTATATGTTTTAAGAAGGGAGAGAGTAATTATGTTCAGAACAAAGAATAAATTACATATTTAGTCCCTAACTTTCATATTTGAGTCTAATAAATCTTTAAACTTTAAAAAGTGTCTAATAAGTCCCTAAATTTTTAATTTTGTGTCTGATATGTTCTTGAATTTTCCATTTTATGTCTAATAAGTCCCCTAAAATATTTGACCTTTTTTAAAATTAATGAATCTATTAAACATAAAATTGAATTTTGTATTTAATAAAACTCTAAATTTTTGATCAATTTGTGCCTACAATATCTGTGAATTTAAAAAAAATTATGGATCTATTGGACACAGAATCAAAAATTTGAGAACCTATTACACACTCTCTAAAGTTCAAACAACTAAACTTGAAATTTAAACAAAACAAAATTACAAAAGAAAATGGAGAAATTAAAGAAATCATAAACTAAGATGTAAGAATTAGGAAATATTAAACAAAAGGTTATATTATCAAGTTGAATTTGTCCATAAAGTTTGGATTTAGTTCTAATTTCATCCTATGTTTTTAAAACTCTCAATTTGGTAGTCTCTATAGTTTGGTTAGATATCACAAATCATCTTTAAACTGTTTTTTACCCACTTGAAGAACGACCCAACCCTCGTCCCCTAAAATTTATCCAATGCTAAACTCTAATACAAGCAACTAACATAATGTCAAATAGAAAATACCAATTTATTGTCATGTAAATAAATAAATAAATAAAAACATATATCATATGTTGTAATGAGAATGAGCCATTTTTTAAGTTTAACCAAAACATAAGAACTACTAAATTAAACTTTTAAAACAATAAGAATCAAATCAAAACGATGAGCCAAAATTTTATAGAAGACTAAAATTAAAACTTTTAAAATTATAAAAATAAAATTGAAACTATATCAAAATCATAGAATCCAAATTGATAATTTAACTAAAAGAATGAGGAGGAAGAGATGGGAGAATTAAATTTAAAAAAAAAAAAAAGGAAAGAAAGAAGGGGGGGAAGATTATGAATGATGATGAGGTGAAGGGCTAGGAGGGCTAGAAAAGGCCTATAAAGCAGCTTTAAACATTCCTTATTCATTTATTGCATCAACGAAGCGGAGCCTATCGCCGTCCACTTTTACCTGCGGATCTAAGCTATTGCATGAATTCATCTCTCTCTCTCTCTCTTTCTTCTTCTGCTGTGTTGTGTTCTGACAGTTAAATGCAACTTTTTTAGTGTAGTAGTTCTGGCCCTATAACTCTCACAAACATCCACATCTCTCTCTCTCTCTCTCTCTCTCCGTTTTGTGCCATCTTCGTCAACCTCAAGTCTCGTACCTTTCTTTGCTTATAGCTATATCTCATCTCCTCTTGGGATCAAATAGTTTTGTGTTGTGTTGTATTCAATGGAACAGTTGTTTTTCCATTGGGTCTCCTTCTATTTAAATTATCTAACACTCCAACTCTCTGCTGCACCTGCATATATATCAATTTCTCATCACACTTAATAACAATAATATATACTTTTTTTTTTATTCCCTAGCTTACCTTAAATCCCTTTCAAATCAGAATCTTTTTTACTCAATTCATTTTGCTTAATTTCTACTATTTCTTAAATGGAAAAGAGCAGCACCCAAATCATGTGCAGCCCACTTCATAGTCATTGGATTTGTGATTTTTGGTTTTTTTTTTTTTTTTTTTTTTTAGAAAAACATGTGGCTTAGATGTGGGCTGCACATGATTTGGGTGCTACTCAGGCAGCACCCAAGTCTTGCCCTTCTTAAATTGCTATTTCAAGACTTCTTAAACCATCATCTATCATACTTAGGGGATAAATTGTGCAAGTCAATTTCGATTTTTTATTTCTGTTCGTCTAATCCTATTATATTTCATAAATATTAAGATTCCCACTCATATGTTTTAACCCATTAAATCTTCACTTAAAAAAAATAGGTGTGTGTGAGCTTATGATTATTAGTCCATAGCTACTAGCTCGCACCTATATGAGCTATCGCCTAATATTTTTTGTCCCATTCATGAGAAGATATGTTAGTATTTTTGTCCTCTACATAAGAAGACATGTTAATATCTCTTTAACATGACACTACTCTCATTAATAATTTAGTGTGTCGTTGCTTGTTGGATTATTATTTTTTTATTTAAATTATATTTTTGTTTCCAATCTTCATACTCTACCTTTGTTGTACTAAAAAAATCATGTTATAAAATTTTTATATAATATTTTACAAATTAAGTCCTCGAATATTTAAAAATAAAAGAATTAAAGGAGAATATAGTTAATGACCAAAATTATACTTGTACCTCTTATTTTGAGTCCTCATCCAAATGCTTTATAACTTCCATGATATAGTTTTTTTCCTCTCTTTTTTTAACTATTGGTGGGAGAGATCAAACCATCAACCTTCTAGATGGTAATATGTACTTTTTTCATTAAGGTATACTCGAATTGACGTTAATATATACCTATTGTGATTATAGTAAATCAATATTATGTTTTATATATATACACACATATATCGACACCAATCTCAAACAGTGGACAATATCTAGTTCATCAGTAATTCTTACAATTAAAGTAAAACATCAATTATATCAATTTATAATAATTTTATACTAATATAATCTATATTTTGTTATTAGTATTATTATGTTATGGTTTTTAAACTTTTAATCAATTGCTACACCTCACAACACATTTCAAAAAGAACCAGTTAGCTCTAGATTCAATGGCATTTCACTCCTAACCACAATATTTGTACCGGAAAATATGAGGTTTCTGAAGACATTTCATGCCCAAGTGCTAATTCCTTCTTCAATTGTAATTGCTACCTTATCAGGTTAAGTCATTACGGCTTTCTGTACTGTAACCCACAAACTATTCCTATTAGCCATCAGAATTGGTTTTATTATGTTTTAGTATATGTCGGGATTTTCGAGAAAGAGTATTGACCTCTTGTAGCGCAGCGGAAGTCACTAAAATTTGTTGAGTTATGAGTTATGAGTTTTTTCTTTTTAATTACATTCAATTTTTCACTTTAATGTTTTAAGTTTCTTTTTTAAAAGTTAGATCTAACACATTTCAGTTTTTTGTCTTTTAAGTTTGCTTTTAAGTTTTGTGAGTTTCTTTATTTAATGTTGTAAGTTAATTTGTGATATTAATTAGGTTCATTTTTTGTACACCTATATAAGGATGAACTTTCATGTGAAGATTGTATCACAAATTTTTTCTATTTCAATAGAAGTCTATTCATCTATTGGGTTCCACTCTCTCATTTTCAATTTTCTCTCTTTGTTCAACAAACATTGAGACTTTGATTTGATTATTGCTTCCGCAATATTTTTTCATCCTTCATTTTTTCTCAACAGTGGTATCAGAGCCTTAGATTTAAAGGGCTGTGATTTTATTTGAGAGTGAGAAATTCAATTTTTTTATTTGAAAAAAATGTCTTCTAATTTTGGTGTAACCTCTCCTCCACATTTTAATGGTGAAAACTACCAATTTTGGGTTGTTAAAATGCAATCCTACCTCAAGGCACTTAGCCTTTAGGAATTAGCTGATCCTCAACTATTAGGAGAAAATTCGACGTTGAATCAGATTAGACTACATGAAGAGGAGAAACTGAAAAAGCCGAAGGCTTTATCTGTTATTCATGCTACTTTATCTGATCCTATTTTTGCTAGGATTATTGATTGTAAAACAGCAAAAGAAGCTTGGGATAAATTGCATGAGGAATTTGAAGGAAGCGCAAGGGTGAAGGTTGTCAAACTATATATTGACTCTCAAGAGAGAGTTTGAAATGCTGAAAATGAAGGATTCAGATTCTGTGAGGGACTACACAACAAAAGTGATGACCATTGTAAACTAGATAAGACTAGCTAGTGAAAATTTTCCAGATCAAAGAGTTGTGAAAAAATATAATGGTTAGTGTTCCTAACAAATTTGAGTCAAAGATCTCAGCGATAGAGGAGTCTTCTGATTTGACTACTCTCTCTATAGCTGAGTTAATTAGCAAATTACAAGCTCAAGAACAAAGAGATACAATGAGCAATGAGGATCATGTTGAGGGTGCATTTCATGCCAAGTCTAAAGGCAAGAAATCTATTGCAGAAGATGATAGACGGGAAACCAAAAATTAGGGGAGCAAGGAAAAAGGAAGAGCATCAAAGAAAGGTAAATTTCCTCCTTGTCGTTATTGTAAAAATACCAAACATGCTGAGAAAAATTGTTGGTCCAAAAACAAGCAAGTCTATCATTGTGATTATTGCAACAAGGATGGTCATATAGAGAAGTTTTGTTATGCCAAGAAAAACCAAACCCAACATCCTCAGGAACAAGCAAATTGTGCTCATAATAATCAAGAAACAAATTTATTGTTTATGGCCTCTCATATTGATGACAAAGAGTCAACCTCCTAGCTTATTGACAGTGGATGTACTACTCACATGGCTAAAGATATCAATCTTTTTAGCCAAGTTGATAGATCTATAAAGTCTAAGGTCATTCTTGGACATGGTGAGATGGTGCTAGCAAAAGGTAAAGGAACTGTCATTATGCATACTAAGCAAGGTGAAAAGAAATATCCAATGTGTTATATGTTCCGAGATTATCTCAAAACTTGCTCAGTATTGCTCAATTGTTGCATAACAAATTTTTCGTGGTTTTCAAGGACCAAGTTTGTGTTATTTATGACCCACAAGGAGTAGAGATTGCAAGGGTCAACATGGTTGGAAATGCTTTCTTTTTGAATGGTGACTCTTTATGTCATCATGCACTAAATGTCAAAGTGGAAGAAAGCAAGAAGTGGCATCATCACTTTGGTGTCACTACAACAACAAAATTTTGAAAATTTTGCATTTTTCTAATATGGTTGATGATTTTTTCAATTTCACCTCATTTGATCAGATTTGTGAAAGTTGTCAAGAAGGGAAGATGCACAGATTACCTTTCCCAAAAGGTGGCAGTTTTAGAGCCAAAGACAAGCTTGAATTAGTGCACAACGATGTTGTAGTCCTATGCACAATACATCTATTGGGAATAATAAATATTTTATTCTATTTATTGATGATTTCACCAGGATGACTTGGGTATATTTTTTGGTTGAGAGAACTCAAGTTTTCGAAATTTTCAAGAAGTTTATAAATTTGGTTGAAACTCAAAGTGGTTATAAGCTCAAAACTTTGAGAACGAATAACGGGAAGGAATATACTTCCATGCAATCTGACAAATTTTGTGAAGATTTGGGAATCCAGCACCAACTGTCCATTACCTATACACCACCAATAGAATGGTGTATCGGAAAGAAAAAATAGAACCGTGATGGAGATGGCAAGATGTCTTCTCTTTGAAAAAAATTGCCAAAGAAATTTTGGGCAGAAGCTGTATTTACTGCTGTTTACTTGCTCAATAGACTACCAACAAGGGCAGTTGAGGGCAAGACTCCATATGAAGCTTGGTCGAGTAGAAAACCTTCCGTTAAGAACTTGAAGATTTTTGGATCTGTATGTTACTCTTTTATTCCTTCTATTAAGAGATCCAAACTTGATAAGAAGGCAATTAAGGGAGTATTTATTGGTTATGCTGCTGATTCAAATGGGTATAGAATTTTTTATTTGAACACTGAAAAGGTTATCTATAGTCGTGATGTCATTATTGATGAAGATTCTTATTGGGATTTTGAGGAGCAAACAATTGTGAGAGATTCATCCACCAATTTTGAAATTTTAGAACAAAATGAATCTTATTTTGATTCAATTGATTCTAACGATCAAGATAGCCAAGATCCTCTTTCAAATGATGATGATCTTGTTGATGCAACTGGTGATTATCCAAATTACAAGGTAAGATCACTTGCTGATATATATGAAAGTTGTAATCTTGTTATTGTTTAACCAAATAACTATTATGAAGCTTCACAATATGTTGAATGAATTGCTGCTATGAAAAAAGAATTAGAGATGATCAATAAAAATAATACATGGGAGCTTGTAGCGCAACCGCGAGGAAAGAATGCCTTAGGTGTGAAATGGGTGTTCAGAGTGAAGTATAATTCTGATGGTTCGGTCAACAAATATAAAGTAATGTTAGTGGTAAAAGGTTATGCACAACAACCTGGAGTTGATTATGGAGATACATTTGCTCCAGTTGCACGACATGACACAATACGATTAATTATTGCTTTACTGCACATTTGGGGTGGAAAATATTCCATCTAGATGTCAAATCAGCTTTTTTAAATAGTGATCTTGAGGAGGATATTTATGTGAGCAAACCTGAAGGGTTCGTGGATAAAGGCCAAGAAGATAAAGTATATCGCCTGAAGAAAGCTCTCTATGGATTGAAGCAGGCACCTCGTGCTTGGTATAGTAAGATTAATTCCTACTTACTTCTTCAAAGTTTCAGTAGGAGTATGAACGAAACTACTCTCTATGTTAAGGTTGGTAACAACTCTAATCAACTCATTCTTTCCCTTTATGTTGATGATATGCTTGTGACCGGAAATGATTATCAAATGCTACAAGATTTTAAAGTTGAGATGGAAAAGATGTTTGAGATGTCAGATCTTGGTTACATGCATTATTTTCTTGGTATGGAAATTCTTCAAGAAGACAAGGGTATTTTTATTGCCCAAAGAAAGTACGCTCAAGGAATTTTGAAGAAATTTAAGATGGAAAAATGTAAAGCTGTTTCTACTCCTATAGCGATAAACTTGAAAGTGTCAAAGAATGATGGTGAGAAGCTTTCTAATCCTACAAATTATAGAAGTTTAGTAGGAAGTCTCTTGTATTTAACAACATCTAGGCCAAACTTGATGTTTGCTGCAAGTTTGCTCTCAAGATATATGAATTCACCTAGTGAAATTCATTTTGGTATTGCTAAAAGAGTCCTTAGATACTTAAAGGGTACTCTTAATTTTGGAATTTGGTTCGAATTTACAGGTGATTTGAAATTGATTGGATATTCTGATAGTGATTGGACTGGTTGTGTTGATGATTCTAAAAACACTTCTACTTATGTTTTTTTCTCTTGGCACTGAGATTTTCTCTTGGAATTCAAAAAAACAAGAAGTAGTGGCTCAATCTACTGCTAAAGCTGAATATATTTCAGTTGCATCAGCCGCAAATCAAGCAATATGGCTTCGCAAATTGCTTAGTGATTTGGGATTTGAACCTGAAGAACCTACAAAATTGTTTTGTGATAACAAGTCTGCTATTGCTATTGCCTCCAATCCAATACAACATGGTAGAACGAAACACATCAAAGTTAAATTTCATTTATTGAGGGAAGCAGAGAAAGAAGGCGATATCAAACTCATTTTTTGTAGTTTTGAAGAACAACTTGCCGACATTCTCACAAAAGCTCTACCACAAAGGCAATTTGTGTTTCTACGCCAAAAGCTGGGTGTCACAAAGAAAAACCTCAAGGAGGAGTGTTGAGTTATGAGTTATGAGTTTTTTCTTTTTAATTACATTCAATTTTTCACTTTAATGTTTTAAGTTTCTTTTTTAAAAGTTAGATCTAACACATTTCAGTTTTTTGTCTTTTATGTTTTCTTTTAAGTTTTGTGAGTTTCTTTATTTAATGTTGTAAGTTAATTTGTGATATTAATTAGGTTCATTTTTTGTACACCTATATAAGGATGAACTTCCATATGAAGATTGTATCACAAAATTTTTCTATTTCAATAGAAGTCTATTCATCTATTGGGTTCCACTCTCTCATTTTCAATTTTCTCTCTTTGTTCAACAAACATTGAGACTTTGATTTGATTATTGCTTATGCAATATTTTTTCATCCTTCATTTTTTCTCAACAAAATTCAACACAACGATCAAGGAAGAATAGTCACGAACGGAAAATTTCCACAGTTCACAACATAAGTTCTTCTTTTGGAGATGCCAAAAACGAGAGAGAGTATTGAAAGGAATTTTCTTCATTGTATTGTTTTTTATAGAGAAACCGAATAGTGTCCACATAAACACACGTCTTCACTTTTTTTAGATTCACTTCTGCAGTTAAAAAAATTGCAGCGATGCATTTGAGATGGCAGTTACAAAAATTGTCTCCTTTTTATTTTATATTATTTATTTAATTATGAAATAACACAAAATTATTTCATTATTAATAAAGTCTTTCCATGTGTGTTTTCCATGTCCTTTTTTAAGTGCTTAGAGATGATAAAAACTTCTTTTTAAAAATTACTAATGTTTAGTTAAAATTGTAAAGAAGGGTAAAAAATACTTTTGACTAAATTATAAGCAGTTTTAAAAAATTTTAGGTTAAATTATCAAAAATACCCCTGAACTATGGGGTTAGTTTCAATTATACCTCTGAACTTTGAAAAGTTTCATTTTAACCCTTGAATTTTGAAATTTGTTTCAAAAAAACCCTTGAAGGCTTTTTTTTATTTAAATTCATGGATGGAAAATGACATATTTGCATATGTTTTGATTTTTTTTCAACGTATATGTTCAAATATGTTCACATAAGCAACAATATAAATGCAAAAACACTTTTCGTCCATGAATTTAACGAAAAAAAGCGTTCAAGGGATGTTTTGAAACAAACTTCAAAGTTCAAGGGTTAAAATGAAACTTTTCAAAGTCCAGGGGTATAATTGAAACCAACCCCATAGTTCAGGGGTATTGTTTATAAAATCGAAAGTGATTTGAGAAATTTTAAAAATACATTAAAAGAAGACACTTATGGATTGTTTGGGACAAAGAGTTGCAAGGAGTTATGAGTTACATAAAAATGATTGGGAAGGTTGTTTGCTATATAGGGCCATCATGCAACTTTATTTTGTCTAAAATAAAAATACATTAAAAGAAGACACTTATGGATTGTTTGGGACAAAGAGTTGCAATTTTTAAACATCTTTGTGCTATCTTAAAATTTTGTTGTATCCGTTCCCTGTGAGATCGATACTAATTTGGAGTACTTCGAATTTTATTTCTTGCACCAATAGTGTGCACTTGCATTAGGTTAAAATTCTTTCTTCTATTTTTAACCCACAAGTTTTACCCGATTAATAACGATTTGATTTTATATTTTTGGTTTTTGAAAATTAAGCTTATAAACACTACTCTTCCACCTATGAGTTTCTTTGTTTAGGCCCTCTTTGATAATCATTTGGTTTTTGAAAATTAAGCCTATAAATATTACTTCTACCTATGAGTTTACTCATTTTGTTATCTACTTTTTACCTATGTTTTCAAAAATCAAGCTAAGTTTTGAAAACTAAAAAAAATTAGTTTTTAAAAACTTATTTATGTTTTCGGAATTTGGCTAAGAATTCAAATGTTTTCTTAAGAAAAATGAAACCCATTGTAAAGAATTGATGAGAAAACAAGCACAATTTCCAAAAATAAAAAATTGTTATCAAACAGGGTCTTAGTTATCTACTTTCTAAAAATGTTTTCAAAATTTTAACCCAAAGCTTTGAAAACAAAAAAAAAAAGTAATTTTTGTTTTTTAAATTGGACTAAATATTCAAACATTTTTTTAAAAAAGATAAAAACCATAGTAAAGAAATTGTGATGAAATAAGCATAAATTTCAAAAATAGAAAACAAAAAATTAAAATTATTATGAAACGGAGCCTAAAACTGTTACTTTCATACAAGTTGAGGGGCCAAAAATGTATATCCTTTAACCTAACAACAAAAATGCATATTATATGTACAAATATTTTAGATGTAAAGATCAAATTTCTCATTTACTCTAATATATGGATGAGAGAGAGAGAGAGAGAGAGAGAGAGTTATGTTAGGTTGGAAGAGCATAAAGAAGCCAGCTGGGTAACCAAATTAGGTTAAGCAAGAACAGGAAGGGCCCAATGAATAGCTTCTTTATAGCTAACATACCCTGTATATATAAGCTGACCATGTTTGGTCCCAGCTTAACTCTACCTCTGCCCATCTTCTTCCCCTAGCCAATTAGGGCTACCCTATGCCCTTATGCCTTTTTTTTTTTTCTTTTTTCCAATAGACACAAATCTTTCTCTCTTTTACATATAGACCTCAGCAGCCTATTTAGGCTACTTTTAAAACTTGGGTTTTGCACTTTTCAGTACCTGATTCTCCAACATCTTTCTCATCCACCCCCTACCCATAAATGTTAATTGGTCATTTTTATTTTTTAAAAAAATATAAAAAAAAAAATACATATTAGTAGCTTATTAGCCTTTTGACAGTGAAACCCTAACTAAATCATCACTGAAAAAGGTGCTTCTTATACTTCCACTTAGACTGCATTCCCCTACCTTCAATTTGACAAATCTCTCACTTCTCTTTTCCAAGCCCCTGCCCAATACCACCACTACTTAAACACACCCAATAAAAATTAGTTGGTATCTCCAAGATATCATTCATTAATGTACTATTTATTTGTGTTTGGATGTGTGAGTGTGCATTTTTTTTTCTTTTATTAACAAAATTCTTTTTAATAAATTTTATATTGGTTGAGAAAAACGAGGTATATATACTATAAACAATAGAAGGAAAATTATGATTTTTGGGCGGAGCATAAGATATGTATCTAGCCGTATTTTTATTTTTTTTTATAAATTTTAAAATAACTTTTTTATAAAAAAAAAAAAGTTAATTAATAAATAATTTATTTTCTTTTGTGTTTCCAAGTGGTGCAAACTGAATATTCAAGATTTGAACTCAAAGCTACATCCCAATCCAACCAACTATTTAAACTTTCACAAAAGGGAGAAAATAAATAAATATATTGCTTTTATAATCTTTTCCTTTTGAGGTTCTAATTTCTTATTCAATTCCATACACTAAAATGTATACAAAGATTTAAATATGGATGTTGACACAAACGTTTCAATTTTACTATGTCAACATTCTTAGTTGTTTAAGAGATTAATAATCTAAAATTAAAAGTTTGTATCGTCCATGCTCCAAATTTATAATGTCGTTTTTTTTTGTTGAGAAAAATCATATTTTTACTCTCTAATTTTGTGCTGTTATTGCAAATGAATATAACATTTCAACAAGATTAAATGATTATGAGTTAAGGCATTCATTAACCTCGAACACAAATCAAATCAGTTTCAATTTGTTGTTCTTCTCACTTATTGTAGTGTTTTTATAGAGAACTAAGAAGAGATATGACTGTTAATGATAACTTTTTGTAAAAGTAGGGTTGGATTGTACATTATTTTTTCTGTTTTTTAAAAAAAAAATATTTTGATATTTTTCTCGTTAGAACTTTGTATGTGATAGCTTAAATTATTGTAATTCATAACTTGTACAAAATATATAAAAAAAAAAAAAATTATATATAACTACAAGAAATGTTTGAAGGTTGAATAGCTCAAGGTATAGTAACTTGGTCCTAGGTTCATATATGTATCCCTTTATTTGAATTGTGTGATCCTCTAGGAAAATTCTAGAGAGCATCTTCCTTACCTTCATCCTCTCCCATCAAGAGGAAATGTTTTCTATTCGAAGACTATATGCTGCTTTGGCTAAATAAATAAATTCTATTTATTGAGACAATGTTAGTGATTGAGAGTTAGGCTAAAAAATTAATACTTAATAGGGTCTGAGCATAACTCAACTGGCATAAAACATGTACCCAACCAAGAGATCGAAGATTCGAATCCTCCTCACAGATTATCAAAAAAAAAAAAAAAAAACTTAATAGGTTCTTTTTCAATAAAAATATGTAACTATTCAATGTTAGATGTATCCTTTTAACAAAATAAGGTGGCACAACATTTCTCACTATCTGAAGCAACATATCAAATTTCTTATATAGGGCCATCATGCTACTTTATTTTGTCTAGATGTCAATGTTTTTCTAACATCACATCATGTGTACTCAAAACAGCTAATTAGTGTGTTTTATTCATATAGATATGTCACAATATAATTAGTTAATGATGTTAATGGTAAGAACTAGATATAGAATTATGATTCGACGAAAAAAAATAGTAATAAGATTTGAATGAAAAGTATAGGTCTAACATAATTATAGCTCAACTGATTAAGGCATATATTCAGACCAAGAGATTAGAGATTCACTCTTTGATCACCACACATGTTGTAAAAAAATAAGTACACCCAAAGAGAAAGAAATAAAGAAAGCAAATGGAGGTAAAAAATTTAAAAAAATAAAAATAAAATAAAAAAATCCCTTATAACATACTTGCTGTATCATTTTTCTAATTTTTTTCATTTTAAAATTGTCAATTTTATGCTTCTATGTGTTTAAAGTTTTTCAATTAGTCTTTAATACCATTAAACAATAACGAAATGTCAAAGTGAGAATAGCTTAGTGATAATTGATATGTATCTATGACCAAACAATATTTAGCGTTTGGCAAAAACAATCCTTTAATTTAATGAGTTATTGGACATACCCATATCCACAAATTCATAATAAAAACTAAATAAATTAATTAAAAAAAAAAAAAAAAAACTTGCTCATTTCCCCGTAACGTAATTCATAATAACTTATCTAAACCACAAGATTGGCTCTTGCAACAAAAAAATGAATTAATTAAATATACATTATACTATACAAATATGTAGCCTCCTTATTAAAAAAACAAAAACTATTTGTTGGAAAAGAAATTTTGGTCAATCAAAAAATTATCACGTTATTATCTAACATTGATGATGAAATTACATTTAATTAGGGATTGATTAAATTGGCAAGGATCCCTAAATTAAATTATGGCAAATTCCAATATACAATTGGTTTATGTGAAATTTGGGCTAATTTTAGACAAAAGTCCAAAGGGCTAGGCCTAAAGTCAGTTAGGCCCAGTCTAGAGGTTAAGCCCAAAGTCAACCACATCTGGTCCGACTAACAAGCTCAAGCCCACCTAGAGGTCTTCAAGAACTCTATAAATAGAGAGCACCCTCCTCCATTTCAAAGGTTCAAAAATTTTATTCTCCAGAAAACTCAGAGAGAATTGAGAGCAAAGAAGGCCAAAGGCCTTAGGTGCTGAATGCTCCCTGGAGTCTTTAGGTACTGAACGCTTCAAAATAAGTCCTTAGGTGCTGAACTTTCTTTGAAGACCAAAGACTTTTCAAGACCAATCCTTAGGTGTTGAACACTCCTTGAAGTGTTGAACACTCTTGGAAGACCAAAGATCTTCAAAGACAAGTCCCTAGGTACTGAACACTCTTAGAAGACCAAAGACTCTCAAGACAGATCCTTAGGTGCTAAACGCTCCTTGAAGACCAAAGACTCTTCAAGACTTCAAGACTTCAAGACTCTAAAAATTGATTGAAGCGTCAACCTTGAGAACAAGCTGCAAAGCCCTTGAGACATTTGTACATAAGAGAGAAAGAATCAGTAGATAAACATTAGAGATTGTACTACACCCACACAATTAATACAAATTAAATTCATTTACACGTGTCTCATTTCTCTTTTTTTGTTGAAATCTCGTGTAAACACTATTGTTATTAAAGTTTCACACTACCATCTTTTTTACATTTATCTATAGTCTTGATTTTTTTAAAAAATGTACATAATTGATAGTATCGATTTAGTTAATCAACTTTAATAGTTGTATCTTTTTAATCCCTAAATTACTTTAAAATATTTCAATTAAGTCTCTCAACTTTCAACTTTGATTCTAATAAAATATTTGTCGTTAAGCATTAACAACGTTACTTAAATGTTGATACAGTGTGGTGATTGAACTAACATATTTTGATTTGACATGACCTAGAATAAGATAGTAGGTTAGATAAATATGTTCAAAAATTCAATGGAGTAGACAATGAAATGCATTTAAAACTAAATTTTTTATTGGCTAGCCCTTATTTTATCCATTTGACCTACTCACTTTTGTCAAATCATATAGAATTACCAATCATTAGTCTAATCAGTGTGCCATTAAAAATTTAAGTGGTGGTGTTTATGACAAGGAATTATTAGAATGAAAATCTAAAGTCAGGGTCATACTTGAAACTTTATAAAGTTATAAGCATAGCCATCAAAACCAATATTCTAAATTTATAATTTAATTAAAGATAAATTTTAAAATTTAAAAGATTAGAGATATAATTGAAAGATGATATACAAATTAGAGGGAAAATCATAAAATTTAACCTTTTTGTTTTCTTATTTTTAAAATGACTTTTGAAATCCTAGTCAAATTTTAAAAAATAATTAACTACTTAACCCTTTGAAGTTAACTAAGATTCTAATATTGTTTTTAAACATAGATAACAAAATAAAGAAAGAGTTAGAGCAAAAGGCAAACAAGCTAAGTTGTTTAAAAGATTAGAAGAGTTTACCACTTATATATCATCCATTGTGAAGTAATTCATGATAAATAAAGTTAGAAAAATGCTTTGTGAAATACTTGGATGATAAGTTGGCATGAGTTTCTTCATATATGGTCTAAAAAAATCATTAAGGAGAAAAAAAAAGAATTTTAATTGGAATACTTACTTTATGTTGTGGTCCAATTCTATATATTAAATCAATACAGAGCAGGTACAATCGAAGGACAACACCTGGCAATTGATTCACTTTTAACTCTTTGTCATGTGAATTTTCCTTTCAAATTCTATTAAAAACATCTTATATTAATGAAAATGATATTCTTTTTCAAACCCATAAACTTATGTTCTAAACTAAAGTCTCCCATTTGTAAGCATTAAACATTATTATAATTAGATACAAACTTTTTTTTTTTTTGGAAGAAGAAAAAATAAAAACAAAAGGCATGCAAAAAGGGGGGTTGGGAACTTTCAGTTCATATCTAACTTCTTGTCCCATCAATCTCTCCTTTCACAGTTTGCTCCTTTTTCACAGATAAGGCAGTACAATACAAATACACACCCCCTCTTCAATCCCTCCCCAGAGCTCCATGCCAAACTAGCTGAGCTTGTCTCTGAGCTCAAAAGCTGTTTCAATTTAAGCAAACTAAAAAAAAAAAACCAAAACAAAAAAAACACACAAGACTCTCGTCTTTCCTTGTATTATGACCCCATTTGTCAGCTTGTTATGTCTCTCTCTCTCTCTCTCTCTCTCTCTCTCTGGGTGGCGTGTCATTGCAGAATTTCAATTACATAACTCAGAATTTTTTTTTAAAAAAAATCTAATCTTCTTTTTAGAACCCATCTTGAAACCGATTGATCGAAGGAGGAACGTCCAAATTACGTTGCTGCTGCAGCTGTGATCCGTCTCTTCCGCCACCGCCGTCCCGTCCGCCGAATGCCGCCGCGTGTCCCACCGGAGCTCCGATGCAAGTGTAGCTGCTAGACTCCATGGAGCTCGAGCCGTAGTTCATGGTCTGGTGGCTGCATTGTGAGGGGTTCCCCAAAACATGGCCCACGTAGTAGTCGTTGATGGAGGCTTGTGGAGGAGGATAGTATGACGGGAAACTGGAGGGCCGCGACGGCGAGCTGTATAGATATGGCTGATGCGGCGGCGGAGGAGGAGGGGGAGGCGGCAGAAGGGTGGTTGGGGAGGAGCCTGAGAACATTCTTGTTGGGAATCTGAGAGGCAGCGTTGAATCACCTCCTACGCCGCCGCTGCCGGCTGTGTGGTAGCTTCCCGGTGCCATTGAATGGCAGCACCTAATAAGTCAAAAACACAACTTTTATTAGCAAAAATTTACCCGTCTAACTTTTTTTTACATATGTAAGAAATCTTTCATTCTAACAACTCAAGGATGAAATTAGAGAAAAACTAACAAATCAACTATTTTATATATACTTTTTGAATTAGGAAAAACTAATAGCAGACAATTGTTTCCATCCTTCCTTCTTCACTCTGCCTATGTATTATCACAGGCGGAATGTTGTAATTTTTCGATTTTTCAAAAATTCGTTAATGATTTTTGTTGGATCAGTAAACATTTGAATTTTTTTTTAATGTAAACATCCGCCAAAACGTAAATGACTATATATCCTAAATTCAAACATAACTCAACTGGTCAAAATATCAATAACTTTTTTAAATGGTCAGAGGTTCGAATTCATCGTTTTAAAAAAAAAAAGTTAGATTATGATGTGTTTATATTGAGCTGAAGAACCCACATAAAAAGTTAGCAAAAACAAGGGATAAAAAGAAAAAGTAAGAGAAGAGAGAAGAAAGAGAGAGAGATGAATAGAATACCCTAAATGAGGAGGAGGTTGGGCAGCCAGATTATCGTTACTGAAAACAAGCTGACGAGCTCGATTCAGTGTCTCTGTCTCTCTCTCTGACCAAAAACCAAACACAAATGGAGTCAAAAATCAAATCATACACAAACAAACCTGCTGCAACTAATAATTCAGCGAAAAATACCCCCCAAAACTCCCTCCTCTCTTCTGCTTTCTCTCTTTTCACATCACTAATGAAAAACCTCATTTTTCTCAACATTACTCTCCCTAACAACTTTACGAAGCTCCTCCTTTTTTCTTTTCTTTTCTTTTTTTACTAAAATACCCACATGCTTAATAATAATAATAATAATAATAATAAAGTAGCTACTTGCCTTGGCGGTGGCGGTTCATGTGGCCACCAAGGGCCTGGGATTTGCAGAACTTGAGCGAACAAAACCTGCATTCATACACCTTTCCGGACTCGTCTTTTCCGTCCTTCACTCCACTTTTCTTTTTCCGATGACCTGCAAAACCACACACACACACCATTTTAAGCCCTAAAAACCAATGAACTACCCCACTTTCTCTTCAAATCTTTTTCATTCTCTATTAACAACAATTCAAAAGGGGTTCTATTTAATTTGCATGAAATCCACTTAAAATCCCAAATCATTGGGTTAAAGAGAAAGTAGCTGAAGTCTCTCCAAGTGGGCCTTCGTCACTTTTTCCCCACTACACACACCCACACAAAAAAGGGAAAAAATCTTCCAAACTTTTTCCTAGTGTTTGTCATCTAAAAGGAAAAATATGATCCCCAAAATGGAAAGGAAAAAAAAGTTGTGGAAAGTGGGAGTATGGTTTACCAGTGGAGCTATCTTCAATAATCTGTTTGCCATCTCTGATATAATCTTCTGGTAAGTTATTGAGGTCCAAAGGGCTGCCCTCGGATCGCCTGCAAACCAACAAAACAGGATGTGGGTCAAAATTAAAAGAAGAGTTTCAAAAGATATAATTAAAGAAAAAGAAAGAAAGAAATGTAGAGCGAGGAGGAGAGGGTTTTTTTTTTTTTTTTTTTTGTGTGGGGAAGACCTACATGATAAAACAGAGAGAGAGAGAGAGATGGAGAATTAAGGAGAGAGAGAGTGTGTGTGTGTGGTTGGGAAGATATAATAAAAGTGAAAGTGAAGGGGTATTTTAGAAAATAATAATTATAATAAACTTGGAGTTTGAGAGAGATGGTAGTTGAGTAAATGGGGTGTTGAAGAAAAAGAGCTTTGAAAGTTCTCTATCAGTTCATCTGCCACTCTCTTAAAAAATTGAAACCAACAACAAAGAGACAAGAGGAGGGGTCTCGTGACTTTAAAAGGGAAGAAATGAAAGGGTGTGTGGTGAAGAAGAAAAAGGGTTTAGGGTTATTATGCGCAAATGTGGTCTAGTTTAGTTTAGTTTGGTTGAGAAGGAAATTTTTTGCCTTTGTTTTTAGTTACTCGAGGGGAGGGAACTATGCCTCTCACTTATACTCTCACCCTCTTACTATTATTATCATATTCAATGTTTTTTTTTTTAGTTTAGCTTTTGATTTTCTTTTTTTTTTTTTTTTAAATGAAGGGTAGTCCTCAATCACATTGATATTTATTTTGAGGAAAACATTTTGGGCATAATTTATTTAGTTTTGACAAAACTAGAATATCCTCCCAAAGAAGAAATCAAAGCATTCAGTCAGAGAATTCAGAAGCTCCAAGAGTTAGCTAGAAATCAGAGCATTCAGTCAAAATTCAGAGAATTCAGATAATGTAAAAGACTCCTAGAAGATTGAGATCTCTCTGAAGATCAAAGATTATCTGAAGGCCAAAGACTCTCTGAAAATTAAAAAAAAAAATTCTCTAAAGACTTGGAGAAGTGTATAAGACTTCAAGAAGATCATCAAGCAAGCAAGTTAATCCAAGATCAACAAGCCAACAGACCTATCCAAGATCAACAAGTCATCAAGTCGATCTAAGAATATCAACAAGGCAACAGACCAATCCAAGATCAACAAGTCAGCATACTGATCTAAGATCAATAAAGTATCAAGTCAATCGACAAAAGATCAACAAGCTTGGAGGCTTTTCCAAGATCAACAAACTGACAGGTCAATCCAAGATCAACAAGCCAGCAGGCCGATCCAAGATCAATAAGCCAACAGGTCGATCTAAGATTAATAAGCTAGTAGGTCAATCCAAGAAGATTAACAAGCCAACAGGACAAGTCGATCCAAGAAAATTAACAAGTTAGAGCCCAAAGTTTACATACTTGAGAGAAAGAATCATATGATAAATATAAGAGATTGTAACACTTATACAAAATCAATAAAATCAAGTTCATTTTCACGAATCAATTTTTTTTTTTTTTGGTTGAAATCTCATGTGAACAATGAGACTTCTTAAACTGCACTTAATCGACACACTTTCATGTAATCTGCTTGGAATATGCACTTTTGGAAAAAAAATATTTTCAATAAAAAAGTTATTATATCTTACATTTTTTTTAAGAGTATTTTAAATAACAAATTTTTTTTGTTACTATATTCAAATGTGATTCTATTGATTATAAATTTATTTTTATATATTTTTATTACATATTTGGAGGATTTTTGATTTATCACTTTAAAGTCATTTTTGGATAATCCATCTATCAAGTGTCTCATAAAAAAAAGGTTTTTAAATTAATCTCTTTTTTTTGAAGTACTTTTTTAAAAAAAAAAAACTACTTTTGATCACATAAAATCACTCAATAAACTATATTAAACACATTTTAATTTATTAATTTTTGCCAAAGGTACTTATAAAAAAATTGATTTGGTTCAAAAACCACTTTTTTTACAAGTTATTCCAAACACACTATTATCTTTTTCCAAACAAATATCACTAAAGTTAACACTGTGGAAGGCATAGCAAGAACAAAAGGAATCGCCATTACAGTATTAGACCTCTCCAATTCGAAGTAGAATCTCATCATATCTTCTCCCTATTTGATAAAGACACTTAAGAGAAGTCAAACATTCTCAATGCATATCATTAGGAAATTCAAATGGATTCCAAAAAGGTTAGATTTCAACATATAGAAATTGCATGTGTTGTCCATTTTGTAGCTCGTCGAATTTCAAACAGGAAAATGAGTTGATCTGTTACTCTGGTTTTGTTAATTCTTTTCTGTTTGTTGTTTTAATTTCAATCTTTTGTACTAAAAAAATTATATTTTTGTGTTACATTACAATGTTAAAGACAACCCATAACAATAAGAAGTACTAATATTTAATGACTTGAGTTATGTTCATATGAGTTGTTACAATTAAAGATTTAATTTTGAATAGAAAGGAGACGATTGAATGAATAAGTTAATGAATAATTTTCACTAAGATGATAAGATGGAGATGTTTATATGAATTTATGCAGCATTGTTAATTTTTTAACTCGACACGGATTCAAAGTTGTCACAGAGAGAAGCAAATTTGCTTGATAAAGTACATTATGGTAAAAGTTGAGAAATATTATTATAACTAGTTGGTATTAAAATTTGTTAAAATACAAGAGATCTTGAGTGAGATTAACTAGACGAAGTGAAAATATTAATCAAATAGATATAAATTTAATGTACATGACAGTTATTGATAAGTCTGTGTATACGGTGAGATAGTTTATAGTTATTTTTTTTTATCCTTTTTTTTCTTTCTATTTTTATATAAATTTTAAAACATCAAACCTATCTTTAATAATCATAACTTATCTTTTAACATGGTTGAGGGTGAAATTATCAACTAAATCATGCCCGAGTCCACAAGAGGCTTGAGACACAAAAGTGAGGCCTAAGGCGTGAGGCACGCTAAGCATAAGAGAGGTTCGCCCTTCGAGGGACAGCCAAGACCCAAAGAGGTCGACCCTCACAAATGTAGGCCAAGACCTTGAAGGGGAACCTCATGGATGCCAACCAAGGTCATGCCCCAAAGGGATCGACCCTTGAGGGGGCCAACCAAGGCCTTAGGCCAAAGGGTTGACGCTGACAGGGCGGCCACATGAGTCCAATAGCTAAGACTAGGCTCTAACTCGAGCCCAATCCCATAACCGTTTCTTTGATTGAAGCATCCTGAAAGTTCCAACAAGATTTTTGGCCCAATTAAATGACGACTTCTGTTACTCAATCGAATCCTTATAAATAAAGGGAGAAGGTGAAACGAAAGGGACAATACATCCAAAATAACTCCAGAATTCTTGTCTAAGCTGTTACAAACTTGATTACTAACTTGAGCGTTAGAGTATAGGTGGCTTAGTACCACACCGGTGCACAGGTTTTCTTATCTTGCAGGACATTTGTTCCATCCCACCTTTTTCATACAAATTTACCATTGATCCAAATTTCGACATCAACAAAAATCGTAACTTATTTTCTATGTAATTCCATTAGTTTTATTAAAATTAAAATAATATTCATGTTCTAATATTAAATTGAATCAGGTTCAATTAAAAAAGTCCTTGAAATCTTAATCAAAATTTTAGAAATATATATAAAAGAAAATTAGTTTTAAAATTTGTGTTTTATTTTTTAAATTGGCTAAAATTTCAAAAACAACTTTTGAAATATAACATGAAATCATTATCAAATTAAGTCTTAAATTTAATAATATAAGTTAAAATAAACGTATATTCAAGTCCAATCCATTGTTGTATGCTCAAACATATTTCACCTGTTTGAAAATTGTTAATAGGCTCTATCTCACCATCCTTCCAGAACAAATGTTGGGGGAATTACAAATAACAAAGGAAAAATGGAGTAAATATTGAGATAGATATTGAGAAACAAACACGTAAACAATTAGGTTGAGGCGCAGATATCTCGCTCTCTTTAAGGATATTCAAGCCCTCTGCGGTGTATATTTATTTATCAACCACCGGTGCAGCAGTTCTTCTCTGGTCTGTCCCCTCCAGGATACAACAACCCAACTGAAATATTGTGTAGCTCAAACCACTATGCACTATGAGGTTGAGCTCAAAGCTCCACAACAAAGAACACCCTTCTTTTGGTCAATCACTCTTAAAAGAGCAAAGTAGAGAAATATGAGAATTTAGAGAGAAGTGAAGATTGAAAATGTTGTGTGTTGAAAGTGTTTGTGAGAGTGGTATTTATAGTATTTTTTAGATCTAGAAAATAAATACATAATTAAATTTGTTAAACTTTTAACATCTCACAAATACGTTTTTCTATTTAAAAGAATAAAAAACTCAAATAGCTATTAACTCAAAAGAAACTCATATTTAAAAAACTATTAAATATTAAAATGTTACAACAACAAGAAACCAAACAATTCAAGAATAATCCCTAATGAATTTTTGTATAGAAGAAAACTAAGGTCCCATTTGATAATGATTTTGTTTTTAATTTTCTGTTTTGAAAATTGTACCTTGTTTCCTTACTATTTCTTCACTTTGGCTTTTACCTCTTTTAAGAAAACAGTAAAATTCTTAGCCAAGTTCTAAAAGCAAAAACAATTTTTTTTTAAAAAAAAAAAACTACTTTTTTGAGTTTTCAAATTATAGCTTGAACTTTGAAAACATGTTTAAAGGTGTAGATAACAAAACAAAGAAACTTATAGATGGAAGTAGTGTTTGTAGACTTAATTTTTAAAAATCAAATGGTTATCGAACAAAGCTTAAAATTTCTAGAAAGGAATTAGAATTACTTGAGTCCATATGATATATTAAAATGAAACTTGCAAGGGCCAACTTGAGCAAGCTCAACTATAGTAGGGCATTATATTTATCATTGACCAAAAGGTCAACTATTTAAATCCTCACCACCCCAACTAAAAAAATAAACCTGCATGAAGAGTATATATATGGTTCATGGTCTTCTTCAACTATGCAAACCACATTGAATATGGGCAATTCTCTCTTAGTCTTAGATTACAGTTGGATAATACTTTTAGGTTAAATTACAAGTTTAGTCCTTGAACTTTCATGTTTGTGTCTAGTAGGTCCCTGAACATTAAAAAGTATTTAATAAGTCTCTGAACTTTGAATTTTGTATCTAGTAGGTCTCTGAACTTTAAAAAGTATCTAATAAGTCCATAAACTTTGAATTTTATGTCTAATAGGTCCCTAAATGTCAACTAATTAAGTTATTGAACTTTGAATTTTGTGTCTAATAGGTTTATGATATAGTAAAAAAAAAAATTAAAATTAATGATCTATCAGCCATAAAATTAAATTTTGTGTCTAATATGACATTAAACTTTCAATTTTGTGTTCAATTGGCTCTTGAAGTTTAAAAAGTATTAGATAGGTCAAGGACCTATTAGACACAAAATCAAAAATTTAAGTTCACATAGATTTATTAAATCCAAAATTGAAAGTTTATAAACTTATTAGACAGTTTTTAAAGTTCATGTGGACTTATTTGACACAGACTTGAAAGTTTAAGAGCTAAATTTGTAATTTAACATTTTTTTTTTGTTTAGGTATCCATTTTTAAAAGTTAAATCTTTTTTTTCCTTCCTTTTATACTTTTCATTTTTCAAACCAAAAGCTCTAGGGTAATATTTGTCAAATTTGTTTGAATTACGCTTGGGAATCTATATTGTTTATAGCGGTTTTTTTTTTTTTTTTTTTTTTTTTTTTTTTTTTTTTTGAGGATGTTTATAGAGCAATATATGTTTTACTCAAAGGTAAGCATTTAAATATCCAAAAGGCACATTCTATGACATTAGTGATTGTAGAAATTAAAGAATAATAATTTTCTATAAACTTTGAAAAAAAAGCGAGAAAATATATCTTAGGGCCATAAAGTGTTTTTGTCCTTTGTTTTCTATTTATAAGAAAGGTAGGCTTATTTGTTAATCTTTTTTTCTTTTAAATTTCTAATATAACTTAGAAATCGTTTTCAGTATGAAATAAAACATTCATTATGGCTAGCACCACACCATTAACAATTGAAAACCGTCTAACATATGCTCAACTAGCATAAAGTATAAATCTTCGACTAAGAGGTCAGAAGTTCCAATCCTCTACCCTAAATATTGTCATAAAAAACAAAATCATCAAAGTAAGTAAACATAGAATGAAAAGACTAAAAGCACTTTTAGTTTAGCCTCTCTAGTCTTAGTTTAAAATTTAGTACTTACTCTTAAAATCATTAACATGTATTTTGTTTTTTAGAAATCTACATGTAAGAATTAGTTGATTTAGAATGTTCATTTGAAGGAGACAAGAATGATGAAGTGACTTATTATTTTTTCAGAAAAGTTTAATCGACAACCAGCAACTATATCTTAAGAAATTGCTACGTCCTTTTCTAATGTACCATTATAAATGTGGAAGTGAGAATTTCGAACCTTCCACCCATAATGAAGTTTCTATGTCTTAACCGTAGGCTAAATAAAATAAGTAAAAATAATTTGACAAAGACAAATATGTTAGGCAAAATTAATCTTTCATAGTCAAAAACCTTTGATTTAATCTTCAAAACCCCTAACATTTTTTTCCTCCTACTCTAACTGATAATGAGCAAGTCCTAACTCTATCCTTCCAAATTCAATATGGATAATGGATAAAATTTCATAGACTTCTACTTACAAGTTACATGCAGATAATAATCAACAAAATAACAAATGTCATTTTTTACACCAACCAAAGCAATAGCTCAGTGGCTAAAGTTGTTCCTTTTCTAATGGTTGAAGGTGTGATATCTCATCCTCACATTTGTTGAACTAAGATTCTTTTCAGATTAAGTCACAAATTTAATCCTTAGACTCTTATGGTTTGCCTATTTAGTCTTTCAATTCTAAAAAAATTCAATACACTCTTGATCTTTTAATTTTGTTTCTAACAAGTCTTTGTCATTATCCTTGTTAGTTTAAGTTAATATCACATGTCAACTATATTAATATTTTGTACAATATGACAATAGGAAGCAAATTAGAGTGTTTTAGCCTTAAATACGAGCGAGTCAATAAGATAAGACCAACATGAGCATAGCTTAGTGTTAAGGTCAACATTTGTTGACCTTAAATCTCCAACCCACATTTGTTGTGAAAAGAAAAAAAAAAAAAAGAATGGAATGAGTAGCTTGGTTAAGAGATTGAGTGGTTTTTGGAGCTTACCTCAAAAGTTCACTTATGTAATTATAAATTTAATTAGAAACAATTAAAAATTTGAGGATATAATTTAAACTTTCTAAAATTTAGGCAATCCAATTTCAAAAAAGTAGTTTTTTTCTTTCAATATAGCTTTAATTTTTTTTTAAATTCCACTATAACTTTTCCATATTCTAAAGAAAAAAAAAACATTTTCCATTCATATAAATAGAGAAGTTGGCAAGATGAAGATTGAAGAACATGTGTATTTTTCTAAATGCAAGGATTTATTTTATATTGATTGTTAAAGCCAATAGGAGAGTAATAGTTTATTAATCTTCCTTTTAGTTTGTAAATGTAATACAATATGGGAAAGTTTTTATATATCAAATATGATTTAGCAATATAACATTAAGTAAATTTCTTAAAAATGATGGAATTCCTAAACTGTTACTGAAAAAGAAAATAATAATCCATTGGAAAGAAATAGGACACAAACAAATTTATTCTTGAAAAGATAATAATCCTCTGGAAATTAAGAAGCAAAAAATAAATTTATTTTATAATTCAAGTAGCTAGATATCAGTGTCTCCTCCTTTCCTCCACTCATAGGTTGTAACTTGTAATTAATTGCATCTTCTTTTTCATGGTTTATAATATAGTTTCTCTATAAGAAATATCTTTCTTTAATTCCTATGAATATATGTCTATATATATATTACCTTTGCAAAAAAATATATATGAAATGTCAGACATTCTTAGGTAGTGTGTTGTTTTATGTAGAATTTTATACATGCATGAGAATGTATTAAATTGCTTTACATGTTATTTGGATGATATCATATTATTATATATATTGCTTTCTATTCTAAGCTTAATTAATCTTATGCTTCAAATCCCTATTCAAAAAAAAAAAAAAAAACTCTTATGTTTCAAATCAATTTATTCTAATCAAGTTAACAATTTATATGAGTTCAATAAATAATTTTTGTACCGAATATAAATTTTATGGTGTTAATTTTTATGTAAAATATTAAATATTATTTAAGGGTTATAAGTTTGATTCATATAAAATTTTAACCTATTTAAACTTCGTATATGAATTTAATTTAAGGAAATTTTAAAAGTTCATCCATTGCCACATGTTAACTTGATATATTATTGTTTGTGAATTGATCAGACATTATATAATTTAAATGATATAAAATGTCCTTTAACTCTATGTATGCCAACCTGAACTTAATTAGTTCAATAATTAAGCCATCTAATCATTTCAATAAGATCAAAGGTTCAAATTCCCACATTGCATTTGTTGTACTTAAAAAAAGTTTCATCATTTATATCTCTCGCGTTTCAAGAGTTTTTTTTTTTTTTTTTTTTAAAATTTTATTATTATTATCAAGCTTTCACATAGTTGTGTAAAAAAAACCATGTGTTTGCTCATCCACAAATATAGTGTAATCATCTTATCCTTGATGATAGCTACATAATGACGCTACTAATTAGTATACATTTTGCAAATTACTCTAACCCTAATTTTTGTCTTTTAATTATGAGAGGGAGGGTCAAATTTTTTGTCTGTTGATCATGAGTGGGAGGGGAAAAGAAAAATAATAACCACTCCTACTTTTTTTTTTTTTTTTTTTTTTTTTTTTTAATCTCTATCAAACCAAGCCCTAAGCATTTAAACTATAGGTCAACTATCAAGTCAAATTTTTGTTACGATATTTTTAACCAGAAAAGCTAATGAAGTATTCTTTCCAAGCATCTTAAAAACTTAATGTTTTAAACCAGATTTTTGAAAGTATAAGAACATAACTAAAACCAACCCAATTTTATACCAATTTTTGTGTTATATATATATATATGCACTACATTATTATTATGCAAAATAACCTTCACACATATAATTGATTTTAAATATCTTTTGTAAAAATATTGGTGGAGGGTTTTTTTTTTTTTTTTTTTTTTTTGTAAAAATTAAAAAAAAATTAAAATTGAAAAGTTTAAAACATTAAAAGAAAAATTGAAACAAAAAATTTTGCATATAATTTAGCATGCTTGTTATATATCTCATATGCGAATTTAAAACTATAAGTAGAAAAAAAAGTGTCATAGTCAGATTGATATGAGATCATATTTTGAAAACGAGTCACAATTTTGTTGGATATATACAGATACACACACATCTCCGTACAATACAAGACAAATATATGAAAATTCAGATATCTATAGAATGGACGATTTATTTTCTTTCTCATAAAACAAACAAAAAGGTTAATGTCCTTCGTCCTTTCCTCTATCCCCCAATCTCATTTTAGATTCATTGCAATGTCACCCAAATTCATAATGAGAAAGAGAAAGAAATGAAGAAAACAATGAAAGAAAAGAGACAGAGAGATGAAAAAGTTGCAAAGGGAAGGAGAGGCAAAGGAGGAAAGGCCGTACATGCAATTATTTGAAAGCTTATTACAAATTTATGTATCATTTCTTTCTAAAGTGGTCCTTCTCTTTTTGTATATTTTCACAAATAATTCCAAACACATTCACAGACGGCTGCTTCCTCTCCTTTCTACTACTACTACTTCTTCGTCCTTTTTTCTTTTCTTTTTTTTTTAAATTAATTATTTGAGTTTAATTTGCACCAAACACAACCCTAATCGCCTCCTCGAGGCCACTCGACCCTTCACACTTTCACTATTAATGCTTCCACAGTGTGGTTGGTGTACAAGAGAAACTGAAAATTATTGTTTCACTATACATTCTAAGAGTTTCCAGAGTGGTAGTCACAATGTCACAGTCACATTGAATAGTTTTCCTTCCATTAGAGTAGAATTAGAGTTTTCATTAAAAATTAAGAGCCATGTTCAAAGAAAATTTTAAATTAAATTTTTTTTAAACAACTTTTTGAATATAAGACACATTAAGGGGCAATTCTCTTATCTTCTCTCCTTATTTACTCTACCCTTGCTTACCTACAATTGCGCTGCAATAAAAAAAATTGTCCTTGTAATTTGTACTTTTGATTTCATAACATTGAACCTAAAATTTAAATGAGTTGTGAAAAGTAATACCTCTTTAAAATTAAATTTGAAATTTATTTATGAGCCAAGTAATAAATCATAAAAAAAAATAATAAATAAAATTCTCAAAATAAGTCTAAAAAGGGCCTAAACTTAACTAATATAAATACTTGAATTGAGCACAAAATGGAATAAGTAAAAAAATATCCAAATTTAGACACAAAATGTCCAAATCCAATTAAAAAGAATCTAACACAAGTACACAACCAAAAGAATCAAATAACCACTAAAATAGCTTCATCCAACCCCACAAACAAGCGATGTTGGACCCGAGGTGCTCAACCCTCCCATATATGTATACATACAGACTCTTTTTTATTCAAAGTTTATAATTTAGGCTCGTTTGATAACAATTTGATTTTTGATTTTTGGTTTTTAAAAATTAAACCTATAAATACCATTTCCACCTATAAGTTTCATTGGTTTGTTATCTACTTTTTACATATGTTTTAAAAAAAATCAAGCCAAATTTTGAAAACTAAAAAAAGTAGTTTTCAAAAACTTATTTTTGCTTTTGAAATTTGGCTAAGATCTCAAATGTTTCAGTAAGAAAGATGAAAACTATTGTATGGAAAGATATAAACCATTGTAGAGAATTTGTGAGAAAACAAACACAATTTTCAAAGACCAAAAACTAATTAAAAACCAAATGATTATCAAACGGGACCTTAGTTTTTTGTTTCTAATTATTTAATTTTTAGTTTAAATTAAAAATTTGGTCACTATAGTTTTGAGAAAGTTAGAATTTAGTCTCTATAGTTTTAAAAACTAGAATTTGTCTCTAAGGTTTGATAAAATTCTCATAAATAGTTAGGATTTATCAAACCATAAGATATGAGGTTTTATCAAATCATAAGAACCAAATTCTAACTTTTAAAATCATACGGATTAAATTCTAACTTTCTCCAAACCATATAGGAATCAAAGTTGTAATTTAATCTAATTTTTAAATTGTATTTTCTTTTATAAATTTCAATTTATTAAAATATATTAACAGACATGTATTTTTTTATATCTTTAATTTGTTGATATGATTTATTAATTTATTATTTCTTTTTTAAATTTGCTATACTTTTCTCTTCATGTTAAACATTAGATGGAAATAGACAAGTTTTTTTATAGAAAAAAAACTAAATGATTGTGATTGCAAGAAAATAAACTTAATTCAATTAAGCATCTTTGACTTCAAATTCTAGATCCATCCTATGCACAAAATGCCTATAACTTACTAGCCATGACCCTTCCAAAAGAAATCTAAACTTAACCCTATGAGAGCTTAATTTCTTTATTCAAGGTTTGAGTTTAATCTCATAAAAGTGAAAGTTTAAAGAGTTTAGGGATTAAAAAACCAATTTATTTTTTAAACTCTTAATAAAAAGTTGTCTTTTTTAATTATTTATTGATTGATAATCGATTTGTGAGTATTATTTTTCAATGTTATAAATAAAACATCAATTGATGCTTTGAATTGAATGTCAATTGTCTATATGAAAGAGAGAAAAAAATAATCGAAGATAAAGTTTAATTGGGTAAAAAGTTGAAATCTCTAATTCATATAACATTTTCCCAATAATTATTTGCCTGAAATTTGAACCGTAACTCAATAATTTTATGTACAATTTATGATTGAAAAATGAATAAAAATTGGGGAAGAAAAGGAAGAGAGAAATATATTCTTAAACATTTTCTTTAAAAGCTTGATATTGGGCATCTAGTGAAACCCACTAAACTCTTTGTGAAGAGAGATCAACCAAGGCCATTCTGAAGGACTTTTTTATATGGGCCTCTGGTGAGCCCACCAAGCGCATGTGGTGGAAGAGTAGATTCGGAACATTTGACGACGTTAGAATAGATGTATACTATTCTTAAGTTGCACTTTTTTGAACTCTTTTTAGTGAACTAGATAAAAGACATGTGTGATGTATGTGATTAAAAATGTTTAGAATATAAATTTTAAAATGAATATACTTTTCATTGAGTTTAAATAGTAAATATTTGATATGAAATTTAAAAGTAATGAAAGAGATAGTAGCTAAAACTACATTTATAATTTTTTTTGTTTAATTTTCAATGAATATGAATTTCATTGGACGTAAGTGAAAATCTTTGAAACATAATTTTCTATTGAAATGATACTAAAACAGATAGCTTCTAGGAAGTGCCACAACGAAACCCATTTATGCTCCGAAAATTTCAGTAGCATAACAACGCTACTACAAGGAAACCAAAATTTTTAGGAACCTGAAAAGTAGGAAAAATGCACTTCCATAACTTAGAAACACTTCGGCACCTTCTAAACTACGAATATGCTGAAATTCAGTATAACATCGTCCACAAGACACAAAGGAACTCAGCTGGAAACCAAAGAAAAGACTTCAACAAGAAGACTACTCAGAGTTCAACAAAGCCAATACATAATAACAGAACTTGAAGTCTCGACTAAAGCTAAGACCCTAGGAATGCTCATGCCATCTCCATAGCCTCGCCAAGCAGACGCCTGTTGAGAGTATATGATATACATAAATGAGACTGAACATTTAATATACAATTGATTTAACATATATTAGTTAAATGAATGGTATGACCATTGAGTAGAAAATTAAAAACTTTCTCAAATTATCTATGGATGATGAGAAATTTTTGTGTATGGAGTTAAAGATTTGATCTTTACAAGATACACTGCTTCTTACAAAGATTTATGAAATCTATGTAAAGATAAATTTTACCCTAGGTGGTAGAGTATGGTATACGAGTTAAATTGTTTTGCTAGTGAAGCAACAAAAGGACTGTTGAGATTTATGCCCTAAAGCCTCGTAATTAATTATTGATTTAATAATTAATAATAATTTTGATTATTTTATTTGTAATATAATATTATCCATTATATAAAAAATCTAAGGTTATTAGTGTAATCTTGAACAGTATGTGGTTGACATATATGAGGATCATGTTCAAAAAATAACCTAAAGAGTCATAATATATGGATAAGGTTGGGTGCCTTATCTTGGTAACACTATTGATACAGCCCACTTTGTAATAGTTACAAATGATTTGATCCAAATCATTCATGTAGAGACATGTGAGTGGGGGTATCTTATACAATGAGTTTGTATAAGATTGAACCACGAAATATTTAATCTCTCTTTATAAACCCATTAATTGAGAAGATTAATATTTCATCAAGATGATCATATGCGACTCGATCTTAATCCTGAGTGAGTTATGAACTCCTGCCTGTGAGGGCTTGTCTTTTGATTTGCATGAGTGAGAGTGGCTTTTATAGCCGATTCAATATGCTTACCATTTTGGGGACTTGACCAAATAGGGAACTGAGAACATAATCTCACAAGATGGAATTCACTCATTCTCATATAGGGGTAAGTAGATGAGTAGTTCCCTTAAGTACTGATTTCGGGACTTGAACAATGGGGCCCCACCCTCTCATTGGCCCGAGAGGGACTTAGTTTATAATTAAATTATAAATAGATTGTTCATTAGAGAATCAATGGTACTTAAGGTGCAAGATGTAATTATAGGGGTAAAACGGACTTTTGACCCAACTGTAATTACGAACAACTTGTGAATGATTGACTTGCATGTAGTGATTATATTAATGAACACAACTTGTCCTACAGTGCATAAGAGTGCAACTTTAGGTCTATAGTAGAGTGACCCTAGAGTTAATAAATGAAAATTGATTAATTAAAGAGTTTAATTAATTAATTTTGTATCATTGGAGCATATAATTTGTATGTTCATAAGGTCTCCTTACTAGCTCATAGTAACACTAAACGATCAATTTAGTTGAAAAAAAATTGAAATATTCAAATTAATATTTAATTTGAAGTGTTCAAATTAATATTTAATATATTAGATATATTAAATATAAAAGAGGAAAATATATTTATTGTATTTGATACATTAAATATTAAAACAATTAATGTATATTAGATACATTAAAGAAAAGATATTTATTAAATTTGAATTGAATATGATGTCGTAGGGGAATTTTAAAAGGTTTGAATAAGATTCAAATTGGTTAGATAAAAATATTTTAATATATTAGATATTAAAATATATTATTTAATTATCTTTCCTAGACTACTATAAATAGGACCCTAGGGCTAAGCCATTGGGCGTTCTTTATACAACATACGTCTCCTCAATAGAAAGAATTAGAGAATTCTCTCTAGACCTCTTCCTCTCCAATCCCTTGTGGATTTTCTTTCAAGAGGTTCCCACAAGCCGTGGTCCTGTGTTCGGACTTTGTGGAAGAGATAAAGATCCGCCAGAAAAATCTCCATATTTTCAAGGTATGTTATGCTTAAACCATAATATTATTATTTAATTCTAAATAAACTCAAACTGATTCCTACGCTTCCGCTTGGGTTTAATTAGATTATTCCCTTCAAGGACTTGTATGACTCAATTAGTTCCTTGAAGATCTAAAAGATGTTTCATATATGATTTAGTCTATCATCTTTATTATGGTAATAGTGGTGCAAAAACTAATATTAAGGAAATTAAAAAACACCAACGTATAGGGAATCATATCTAGAGAGAAAGCTGAAGGAATGAACGTTTCACTCCACAGCGAAAGCATTAGATCGTGTTTGATTTTATTTAAAATCAAACAATAAAATTAAGGTTAAGTAAAACATACCTTGAAAATATGGAGATATTTCTGGTGGATATTTATCTCCTCCATAAAATCTTCTTAGCTATGACTCGAACACAGGACTAAGGCTTGTGAGAGCCTCTTGAAAGAAAATCCACAAGGGATTGGAGAGGAAGAGGTCTAGAGGAGATATGTGTTATATCTAATGGCTCAATCCAAGGGTCTTATTTATAGAGACTAAGGGTAAATCTTTGCTATAATTAAAATATTATATTTTAATATCTAATATATTAAAATATATCTTATACTTATTTGAATCTCATTCAAATCTCCTACGATATTTATTTATTTGAATCTTATTCAAATTTTATAAATATCTTTTATTTAATGTATCAAATTTACATTAATTATTTTAATATTTAATGTCTCAAATATACATTAATTATTTTAATATTTAATGTATCAAATACAATAAATATATTTTCCTCTTTTATATTTAATATATTTAATATATTAAATATTAATTTGAACACTTCAAATTAAATATTAAATTTGAACATTTCAAATTTTAATATTTAATGTATCAAATACAATAAATATATTTTCCTCTTTTATATTTAATATATCTAATATATTAAATATTAATTTGAACACTTCAAATTAATATTAATTTGAACATTTCAAAATTTTCTTTCAACTAAATTGATCTTTTAGTGTTATTATGAGCTAGCAATGGGACCTTATGGACCTACAGATTATAAGCTCCAATGATACAAAATTAATTAATTAAACTCTTTAATAATTAATTTTCATTCATTAACTATAGGTCACTCCACTATGGACCCAAAGTTGCACTCTTATGTACTGTAAGACAAGTTGTGTCCAAAGATATAATCATTACATGCAAGTCGATCATTCACGAGTTGTTCGTAATTACAGCTGGGTCAAAAGTCCGTTTTACCCCTATAATTACATCTTGCACCTTAAGTACCACTGATCCTCTAATGAACAATCTGTTTATAATCTAATTATAAACTAAGTCTCTCTCGGGCCAGTGAGAGGGTGGGGCCCCATTGTTCAAGTCCCGAAATCAGCACTTAAGGGAACTACTCATCTACTTATCCTATATGGGAAAGAGTGAATTCCATATTGTGAGATTATGTTCCTAGCTCCCTATTTGGTCAAGTCCCCAAAATGGTAGGCACATTGAATCGGCTACAAAAGCCACTCTCACTCATGCAAATCAAAGGATAAGCCCTCACAGGCAAGAGTTCATAACTCATTTAGGATTAAGATCGAGTCGCATATGATCATCCTGATGAAATATTAATCTTCTCAATTAACAGATTTATAAAGAGAGATTAAATATTTTGTGGTCCAGTCTTATACAAACTCATTGTATAAGATGCCCCACTCACATAACGATTTGGATCAAATCATTTGTAACTATTACAAAGTGGACCGTATCAATAGTGTTACCAAGATAAGACACTCAACCTTATCCATATACTATGACCCTTTAGGTTATTTCTTGAATATAATCCTCTCGTATGTCAACCACATACTGTTTAAGATTACACTAATAACCTTGGATTTTTCATATAATGAATAATATTATATTACAAATAAAATAATCAAAATTATTAGTAATTATTAAATAAATCATTACTTACGAGGCTTTAGGGCATAAATCCCTAAAGGGTCATAGTATATGGATAAGGTTGGGTGCCTTATCCAACCCACTTGGTAATAGTTACAAATGATTTGATCCAAATCGTTCATGTGGAGACATGTGAGTGGGGCATCTTATACAATGAGTTTGTATAAGACTGGACCACGAAATATTTAATCTTTCTTTATAAATCCGTTAATTGAGAAGATTAATATTTCATTAGGATGATTATATGCGACTCGATCTTAATCTTGAGTGAGTTATGAACTCCTACCTGTGAGGGTTTGTCCTTTGATTTGCATGGGTGAAAGTGACTTTTATAGCCGATTCAATATGCCTACCATTTTGGAGACTTGACCAAATAAGGAGCTGGGAACATAATCTCACAAGATAGAATTCACTCATGCCCATATAAGGTAAGTAGATGAGTAGTTCCCTTAAGTACTGATTTTGGGACTTGAACAATGGGGCCCCACCATTTCATTGGCCCGAGAGGAACTTAGTTCATGGTTGGATCATAAACAAATTGTTCATTAGAGGATCAGTGGTACTTAAGGTGCAAGATGTAATTATAGGGTAAAACAGACTTTTACTCAATTGTAATTACGAACAACTTGTGAATGATCGACTTGCATGTAGTAATTATATCTATGGACACAACTTGTCCTACATTGTATAAGAGTGCAACTCTAGGTCTATAGTGAAGTGACCTATAGTTAATGAATGAAAATTAATTAATTAAAGAGTTTAATTAATTGATTTTGTATTATTGGAGCTTATAATATGTAGGTCCATAAGGTCCCATTGCTAGCTCATAGTAACACTAAAAGATCAATTTAGTTGAAAGAAAAATTTGAAATGTTCAAATTAATATTTAATTTGAAGTGTTCAAATTAATATTTAATATATTAGATATATTAAATATAAAAGAGGAAAATATATTTATTGTATTTGATACATTAAATATTAAAATAATTAATGTATATTAGATACATTAAAGAAAAGATATTTATAAAATTTGAATATGATTCAAATAAATAAATATCGTAGGAGATTTGAATGAGATTCAAATAAGTATAAGATATATTTTAGTATATTAGATATTAAAATATAATATTTTAATTATGACAAAGATTTGCCCTTGGTATCTATGAATTGGACTCTTGGGTTGAGCCATTAGACACAACACACGTCTCCTCAATAGAGAATTAGAGAATTATCTCTAGATCTCTTCCTCTCCAATCCGTTATGGATTTTCTTTCAAGAGGCTTCCACAAGCCTTGGTCCTGTGTTCGAGTCATAGCAAGAAAGATTTTTGTGGAAGTCTTGGAACACGAGAAGTAAAGAACCGTAAGAAAATATCTCCATAATATACAAATGTATTTATTGCTTAACCTTAGTTTTTGTTTAATTCTAAGTAAAATCAAAGATGAACCAATGCTTCTACTGTGGGATGAAGTGTTCATTATTTTCACCTACAACCTACCTTAATCGACACTTAACACAAAGAATCGAGTTCAAAACCTATTCAACCCTTTTCTATGTGCTTTTAGGAGCTATGCAATCAAACACTTATTTCTATGGCTAATTTGAACTTAGGTAAATAAAGAACATAACTCTTATGACTCTAAAGGTTCTTGTCCTATGTCTAGGTACAAAAAGCAGAGTTTTATTTTTAGACTCTTTTCCTAGATTGCTTTTATGAAAATGCGTATTAATTCAATCGTTTCAGTATTGAATCTCACATGAAGTATGCTAACCTAAGTGGCCAGTTTTGAGCTAAAAATGAAACTTAAACTCAATAAGAGCAAACGGTGCAAAGTGATGAGTAAAGTTGTTTAAGCACAACGTAGGGCATTCTTCCTTCTTAGGATATCCACTTAATTGAATACCCAAGAAGGAGTTTAGCTCATGATAGAAAAGAATACAAAAGTGAAAAAGAAAAATAAAGAACTTGAACGAAAAGAAATAAACTTCATTGAAAAGAAGAACTTTGAATACACTTTGAAGTATAGAATTGAAATAACAACAACTTGAATTAAAAACAATACTAAAAATACAACTTGTAAACTTGAATTCAATTGTTAAATAGAAACTATAAGAACAAAAATAGTAACTACAAAGACTTAAATAAAACAGAAATTACAAACTTGAATGAAAACACTCAAAGCCCTAAGTTTGTTCCTCCATTCTAACTTATTCAACCTTTTTCAAGGAGAACAAGTACTTACACCTCATTCTTTCGAAGTTAATATTTGAATGGAGCTTGAACAGAACTTAGGAGAGACTCGAAGTGTCAACTGTAAAGATGAAGAGAAAACAAAGAGTGCTGGAAATTTTTTTAGACTTCGAGCTCCCTTGAAAATGAAGCTTGAGCCGCCTTTTATAGACTTCAAAGTCTAGGGTTTCTGTCGAGGTCAGTGTGAGAAAGTGTAGTCAACCACAATCACTTGATTTAAGGAGATTTGATGGAGAATCATGCGAAAGTCTATCAAATCCATGATTATGGAAAATATTTATCGATTAGGTTCAGATGTTGCCACATGCTGGGCGCATTTCTTCTGACTCTGCACTTAGCCAAAATTCTGCTTTTGTTCTTCAAATGTTGTCACATCTTGGCCGCGTTTTTTCTTACTTTGCACTTAACTAAAATTCTGCCTTTGTTCTTCAAATATTGTCACATCCTGGGCACATTTGGGCCAATTTACAGCTTCTACACAAAATCAACAAAACTTAGCAATTTCTTACCAAAAAAGCCTCTTTTTACACATATTTTCTTACTTTTCAAAAATCATGCTCTCAAACACATACTAAGCTTGTTTTTACTTAAATTCACTCTAAATAGCATGAATTATAATAATAAACACTCACTTTCTAAACAATAAGCTTAGTATTTAGGCCTAAATAATACTCATAAATGAGCGTTATCATACGCTTAACATTTCCAAATTCTGAAGTATTGTAAACTAGTTTTACGACTTTTCAATATTTCCAAAGTTGTCTTGAAGACACTAGCAACAGTGTAGTACATGATACAACAACATTTCAACAAAATTCAGCATTCTAAGGACAAAACTCACCTCCCCAAACTTAAACTTGTCAATGTCCCCATTGATAAAGAACTAGAAAAATAAGTGGTTGGGTATATATTTTGGTAATTAGACTTTCTAAGCATTGAAGCTAAACTCTCCTAAGTGTCTTAGATGGTCTAAACACAGGAGAGTTTAGACTTGAATGTATTATGGAGAAAAGGAATTGACAAAGTTCTATGGTTTTGAAAACTCAAAGTTATGTGTAAAAACACTTAAAAGTTGAAAGAGCTCTAAGTATCATCATCAAGGGTTTTTAATTCACAAACTAAGGAAAAGAATTCAAAAACTTGTTTTGAAACATGATTTTTTTTTGGCATACTTGTGCGAGGTGTAAAAGAAAATAAAATTTTGATCAGAAAGTGTTCTCAACGATGCAAAACACACAAAAGCAAACACAAACAAACAAAGAAAGTAATAAAGCTTACCTATGGAAAGTAAGTAACCTATATTAATGAAAGCAAATAAATCAAGCCTACTAAAAGTAAAGAAAGATAGTGGTGGAGTGGACTTAGTACTCTCATAAGCGGAAGAGTAGCTATTCTCTCTCATCTGGTCCTCGTCTTGATCTAGGAGGATGGCTAAGTCAGGAAGTACGAGGACCTTGCCTTTGGTCATCTCAGCGAGTGCCTTGCGAATGGTCTTGTCTCTCTCTCGTGCATAGGCCCAATAGGCTCTGTTCTGTTCCTACATCTTGTCCAACTTAGCACTCATTCCTGCAAAAGAAGTATCAGAGGGTCTGGAGGTAGCTTACAACCCATATATGGCTACATCTTGAGGAGCTGGTGTCGCTATTTGTTTCTTCTTAGGTGAGGCCACCTTTTACTTATGCAAGGCGATCAACTTGTTGATCAAGATCATGTCGATGCACGCCTTACATTTATACACCTTCTCGCCTTCACATGGAAGCACCCATGCCATTCTACAAAATTTTGTAATTAGGGCAGGGGAGAAGAGGCTTCTAATGACTGCTAACGCAAAAGAGCGCAAGTGCAAGCTATCAAAACAAGTAATATATGGAAGTACTTCAAGTATCAAACCCAAGGGAACGAATGTAACAAAAACTCTCCAGCTAACAATACAATTGCTCACAAGTTGCAATCGAAGGCAACCAGGAAAACAAAGATATTTTGGGGGGTTTTGTGAAAATAAGTAAAATCAACTAAAACTAAAAAAGGCAAGAAAACAATGATGAGAAAGCAGGGGACTCAAACCTGGTTTAACCCTGAGGAAATGCGCCCACCATGCGCCAACATTTTGCTCAACTAGGTGAAGAACATCTGGCGATTGCTGTCTATTTGTGCCTGCAAACTGGCTCTTTCGAGTTCTGTACGGTACGAACAGAATGCTACCAAGATGAGCCCACAACCTACCTTAATCGACACTTAACACCGTGAATCGAGTTCAACACCTATTCAACCATTTTCTAAGTGCTTTTAGGAGCCTAAGCAATTAAACACATATGTTTATGACTAATTTTAACTTAGATAAATAAAGACCACAACTCAAAAGATTCTAAAGGTTCTTGTCCTATGTCTAGGTACAAAAAACGAAGTTTTATTTCTAGACTCTTTTCCTAGATTCTTTTATGAAAATGCGTGCTTGATCCAACCTTTTCAGTATTGAATTTCACACATACTATGCTAACTCATCAGTTTAAGCTAACAATGAAACTTAAAGTCAATAAAAGCAAACAGTGCTAAATGTTAAGCAAAGTTGCTAAAATCACATGGTGGGGCTTATCTCCTTGTTTGGGTATCCACTTCATTAAATCCCTCCAAGGAGTTTAGCTACTCATCGAAAAGAAAACGAAAGTGCAGAAAATAAAAAAGAAACGATAATAAAAAAATAACACACTTCATTGAATTAATGAAATTGAATACACTTTGAAGTATGAAAACAAATGAAGAACTAAATGAAATTGAATATAAAAGAAACTACTACTTGAATTCAAAGGAAAAACAGAAACTTACAACTCTAAAAATAAAGATAAAACAACAAGTACAACACTAGAAAATTGAAGAAATACAAAACTTGGATGAAAAGCAAAAAGAACCCTAAGTTTGTTCTTCCTTTCTAACTTATTCAACTTTTTTCTAGAAAAACAAGTACTTACTCTTCCTTCTTTCGAAGTTGGAGTCCGAATGGAATACAAAAAGAACTTAGGAGAGACCCGGAGTGGCGGCTAAAACTAAAGAGAAAACGATAGAACTTTGGGATGAAGAAGAATTCCCAACTTTGAGCTCCCTTTCAAATGGAGGACTGAGCCGCATTTTATAGACTTCACACCTAGGGTTTGTTGCCGAGATCAGTGTGGAGAAGCTTGGTCTATCATACCCTTTGATTTGAGGAGATTTGATTGAGAATATTTGATAAGATCTGCAAATCCCGTGAATCTTGGAGAATCTGTCAAAAAGGTCTAGATGCGGGTGCATTTGGGTTGTTGTCGAAATGGCCTAAATGCGGGTGCATTTCTTGGCACATTTTGGTTTCTTTTCTGCTTTATTTGAAAACTGCCTTCTGCCTTCAAATGTTGGTGCATTCAGATCGCATTTTGCACTTAAGCTTATTTTCCTCTTTAAATTGCTTCCTGATTTCTGACGCATCTAGTCCATTTTTCAACTTCTTCACAAAAACAACCAAAATTAACACTTTCTTAACAAAAATGACTCTAAATACACCTAAAAACTTATTTTTATAAAATCAAGACTTCAAACAGATGCAAAACTTGTTTTTACTTAAATTTGCTCTAAATGACATGAAATATAACCTTAAACACTCGCTTTCTAAGCAAATAACTTAGTTTTTAGGGCTCAATAACACTCATAAATAAGCGTTATCAGCCTCCTACTTTCTTCCTCGCACAAGCTACAATCTCGAACCTCAGAATCCTCTCCAAGTTCAGGTCCAATCTTTTGTAAAATTTGTACAACAACAGACTATTTTCTGTGAGATTGTAGAATCATGTGTTGTTGAGAGAATCCTGTTCTTGATGAAGTAGAGCCAAATGTAGTACTCTATCTTGATGTCTGCTGGAACAAGGGTCTGCACTCCAGTCATTGACACCTTCCACTCTGTGCCTTCATATACCACTAACTCGAGGGCAACCTGTGGCTGCTCCTCTGTGGGTGATACACTCAACCCTACCACAAGTGGCTTAGGAAACCCTTGTGAACACAAACACCTCCTAAACACACACCGTAACACTAAGTGTACACACAAGGAATCACTCAAGGGAAAGTAGAAAAGACTCACCTTGAAGTTCAAGGCTATGGATAGAGAGAACAATCCAAAGTGAAACACTCCACAAGTTTAGTGATCAACCTAAACTTGCATGTTTCTAAGAGATTTGTACAAACTAAATTAAGAATGCACCAATGCTCAAGGTTTTTGGGAGAAAAAAAAGAAAGCACAATGTTATTTCATATGATCAACTAACTAAACTCTCCAATGTACAAGAAGAAGTCTATTTATAGGCATCTTGACCTTCAACTAAAAATACTTAAGAAAAGACTTTAACTAAACCTAAACTACATTAGTTACAAAGCTTTAGGACTTCTTTTCTCCCAAATGGGTTTACCTAAAGTACATAACTCTAAACTTGGGCCTAAGAGCTATTACATAAATTACACATTATGTCAAAAAGAAACTTACAACAAGAAATACGAGGAAACACTACTTTAGAGTTTAAACCTTAAAGAAACCCTAAGTAAGCCTTTCTTGGCTTTGGGGCCTTCAGGTTTCCTTGAAGCTTCTTTCTCCACTTGTTCTTCTTCATTTTGAAGCTTGATGTTCCAAATGTTGAAGTGAGTATCTCCTTCCTCTTTGTTGAGCTTTAGTTTGGTCGTAAGAAACAAGTCTTGAATTTGTTTATTGATGGAGACTTGCACCATTTTGGCTTGCAACTTTGTGATTGGTCCTCTTGGTAGTGTTAGGCCTCTTTGATGCACATCAGTGGGATTCCCCATTGCTTCGTTACCTACAAGTGATGACAGTGGCAAAAGCGTAAGTGCACGTTGTCTCTCAAGTAATATATGGAAGTACTTCAAGTATCGAACCCAAGGGAACAGTAATAGATTTTCAATCCAACAATGAAGACCTCTTATAAGCTTGTAACCGAAGGTAACCAAAAATAAGGATTTTATGGATTGAGTAAAGGAATAGTAAAAGACACTAAAATTATAGAAAAATAATAAAAACACTGATGAGAAATGGGGGACTCAAATATGGTTCAACCCTATGGATTATGCACCTACCATGAGCCCGCAACTGGGTCAACTAGGTTTGTCTTATTCAGAGATTGCTGCCTATATGCTCCTGCATCTCTCTCTCCACTTCTATAGGGTTCAAGTAGAATCTACTGAATTGCGCCTGCAACCTACTCTAATCGACACTTAACATAGTGAATCAAGTTCAATACCTATTTAGCCCTTTTCTAAGTGCTTTTAGGAGACTAAGCAATTAAACATATATGTCTATGACTAATTTTGACTTGGGTAAATAAAAAATACACCTTTTATGATTCTAAAGGTTTTTGCCCTATTTTTAGGCACAAAAAGCAAAGTTCTATTTCTAGACTCTTTTCTTAGATTGCCTTTATGAGAACACATGTTCAGTCCAACCTTTTTAGTATTGAATTTCACACAAACTATGCTAACTTAAATGGAAAGTTTAAGCTAAAATCGAAACTTAAACTTCAATAAAAGCAAACAATGCTAAGTGTTGAGCAAAGTTACTTAATCACATGGTGGGTCTTTCTTCCTTCTTAGGGTATCCACTTCATTGAATCCCCTTGGAGGAGTTTAGCTCTGTTGGGATTTATGTCCTAAAGCCTCGTAATTAATTAATTATTTAATAATTAATAATAATTTTGATTATTTTATTTGCAATATAATATTATCCATTATATGAAAAATCTAAGGTTATTAGTGTAATCTTGAACAGTATGTGATTGACATATAGGAAGATCATGTTCAAGAAATAACCTAAAGAGTCACAGTATATGGATAACGTTGAGTGTCTTATCCTAATAACACTATTGATACGACCCACTTTGTAATAGTTACAAATGATTTGATCCAAATCATTCATGTGGAGACATGTGAGTGGGGGTATCTTATACAATGAGTTTGTATAAGACTGGACCACGAAATATTTAATCTCTCTTTATAAATCCGTTAATTGAGAAGATTAATATTTCATCAGGATGATCATATGCGACTCGATCTTAATCCTGAGTGAGTTATGAACTCCTACCTGTGAGGGCTTGTCCTTTGATTTGCATGGGTAAGAGTGGCTTTTATAGCCGATTCAATATGCCTACCATTTTGGGTACTTGACCAAATAGGGAGCTGGGAACATAATCTCATAAGATGGAATTCACTCATTCCCATATAGGGTAAGTAGATGAGTAGTTCCCTTAAGTGCTGATTTCGGGACTTGAACAATGGGGCCCCACCCTCTCATTGGCCCGAGAGGGACTTAGTTTATAATGAGATTATAAACAGATTATTCATTAGAGAATTAGTGGTACTTAAGGTGCAAGATGTAATTACAGGGGTAAAACGGACTTTTGACCCAGCTGTAATTACGAACAACTCGTGAAGGATCAACTTGCATGTAGTGATTATATCAATGGACACAACTTGTCCTACAGTGCATAAGAGTGCAACTTTAGGTCTATAGTAGAGTGACTCTAGAGTTAATGAATGAAAATTGATTAATTAAAGAGTTTAATTAATTAATTTTGTATCATTGGAGCTTATAATCTGTAGGTCTATAAGGTCCCTTTGCTAGCTCATAGAAACACTAAAAAGATCAATTTAGTTGAAAAAAAAATTTGAAATGTTCAAATTAATATTAATATATTAGATATATTAAATATAAAAGAGGAAAATATATTTATTGTATTTGATACATTAAATATTAAAATTTGAAATGTTCAAATTAATATTTAATTTGAAGTGTTCAAATTAATATTTAATATATCAGATATATTAAATATAAAAGAGAAAAATATATTTATTGTATTTGATACATTAAATATTAAAATAATTAATGTATATTAGATACATTAAATAAAAGATATTTATTAAATTTGAATTGGATTCAAATTAGGAAATAAATGCCGTAGGAGAATTTTAAACGGTTTGAACAAGATTCAAATTGATTAGATAAATGTATTTTAATATATTAGATATTAAAATATATTATTTAATTATTTTCCCTAGACCACTATAAATTGGATCCTAAGGGTGAGCCATTATGCATTCTTCACAACACACATCTTTTCAATAGAGAGAATTAAGAATTCTCTCTAGACCTTTTCCTCTTTAATCCCTTGTGGATTTTCTTTCAAGAGGCTCCCACAAGCCTTGGTCTTGTGTTCGAGTCATAGCCAGTAAGACTTTGTGGAAGAGATAAAGATTCACCAGAAGATTCTCCATATTTTAAGGTATGTTATGTTTAACCATAATATTTTTAGTTTAATTCTAAATAAATCAAAAACGATTCCTATGCTTCCGCTGTGGGTTTAATTCGATTATTCCCTTCAAGCTCATTATAGAAAAGAACTTAAAAGTGAATATGAAAAGAAACAAGATGGAATGAAAGAAATTTAACCTCATTGAAAATAAGAATCTTGAATACACTTTGAAGTATGTAAACACTACAAGAAAAAGCATTTTTAGCGATGAAACTTTTGGCGACAAAATCAAATGCATCACTAATAAGTAGATTCAGTGACAAAAAACATTAGTCGTTGCTAAATTAGTGACGATAGAAACTTTTCGTTGCAAAAACTAGTGACAGAACCAAATGTGTCACCAATAATTAGATTTAGTGACAAGAAACAAAAATTGTCACTAAAGTAGTGACAATAAGAATATTTTGCTGCTAATTGTAGTGACGATAAAACCTTTTCATTGCTAAGACTAGCGACAAGACTAAATGTGTCACCATTAAGTAGATTCAACGACAAACAAAAAAATTGTCTCTAAAAGTAGTGATGAATAGAACATTTTGTCGCTAATAGTAGCGGCGATAAAAACTTTTCGTCACTAAGACTAGTGACGAGACAAAATGTGTCACCATTAAGTAGATTCAGCTACAAACAAAAAGTTTGTCTCTAAAAGTAGTGACAAATAAAAAATTTTGTCGTTAAAAGTAACAACGATTAAAACCTTTTGTCGCTAAAACTAGCAACGAGAGTAAATATGTCACTAATAAACAGATTTAGTGACAAACAAAAAAAAATCGTCGCTAATAGTAGCGACAAATAAAACTTTTTGTTGTTAAAAGTAGAGCAACGATTGAAACCTTCATGGTAAAACTAGTGACAAGAATACATGTGTCATTATAAATAGATTTAGCAACAAACTAGAAAATCGTCCCTAAAATTAGAGACAATAAAAAAATTTCGTCACTAAAACTTGTGACGATAAAAATCTATAGTCACTAAAACTAATGATGAGATTATATTAAAAATTGAAAGAAAAAAAATGTCCAATGCATGTGAGTGCCAATTAGTTTATTTAGTCATCTTTTAAATCATATATTTAAAATATAGTTAATTCATCTTATTATTTATAAAAACAATAAAATTTCATATTTTACTTTCAAGATTTAAACGTTTTAAATATAATAGAATTACCTTTTAAAAACATTGATATAAATCATGATATATTTTAAAACTTTTTTTAGTTATAAATTCATACTTAATTCCTTAAAGATAGTTATATTTTCTTATTTTTGTGAAGTTAGAAAATTCTAACCAGATTTTTGGAAGTTCAAAATCCAGAGATTTAATTGAATTTAAGTTTGAATAATCAATAATATTTAATTGGATAAATAAATAATCTTCTACTTTATTGTTTTTCCTTGATTCTAAGTGAAACGATAAATATTTTTCAAAACAAAAATAATATTGCTCAAAATTTGTTATACAATAGTTTTTATTTTAAAAAATAATGTTTAAGAAATTTTAAAATATATATTACGTTGAAAATATTAAAAGTAAAGGTGAATTGACTTAGAAATAAGGTTATACGTTTATACTATATATATATATATACAATTTGATATCTTAATTTTTTGTTTTAATTATTAAAAATTTAAAATAAAGAGAAATTATGTATATATTATTAAAAAAATTAAAAAGTTTAAAATACATATATGGATGATAACTTGTGCAAATTAAAATCAAGTATTTTTTTTAATAAATAAAAATAAAATAAGATAGAAATGATGAGTATCTCTGTAACGACCCTATAGGCTCAACACGCTACCTAAGAGTCATTACTAAGTCACGTCGCTATATTACCGAAAATTTCGGCAGCATAACGGCGTAACTACGCGAAAACCAAAAATTTGACCCTTACCTGATAAGACATAGAAAAACACACTTCTAAGATTTTCAAACAACCTCCTAGCATCCAACAAACTTCTCAATATGATGCTAGGGTTCAAACAGCAGAAAGCCAAATACACGTGCACGATTTACAAAGAAAGGTTAAAAGACTTTGAAACATCCTCCTAAACATTTAAAAACTCGACATGAGTTCTATGTACATCCAGAAACATAAAAGAAGCGGAATAGCGATCGCTCGGCTCCCATGACTCGAGTAGCTGATCTCCGGTCACGCGCTAGGGCCGATCTTAGCCTTTCCTGAAAACCTTTTTAAAAGGAAAAGGGTGAGTTTTAACGAATAATGCTCAGTAAGTAACTCATAGTTTCAAAATAAGAGTTTCACTCGCATGCAACATGTCATTTTAAATCATAAAACCATCGTAAACCATCGCTTTAGTAGGGGACCTAAAATTCGTTTTATAAACCATGTACTTTTCCTTGCGGCTCTCGTGAACGATTAAATTCTCCCGAGGGCCTCGTAAATAGTCCGAAGACATAATTTTCCATCGAATAGAGTCCTCCCCTAACTCTGAGAGTTGAGCTCGAAAGCTAACATACATCGTGGAGTCCGAAGACTCAGCCCAAAGGCTACCATCGTGGAGTCCGAAGACTCAAGCCCGTCGGCTACCATCGTGGAGCACTCTCGAACCCCGGGAGCATAGAGAATCCTAAGACTCGGGTTCCCTCATAACCCACATAAAACTTTTGGGAGAATTATCGTCACGGCCTTACATAAATCTTTTCATGAGCACACAACACATGCATGAGGTCCCGCTCGTTTTAGAACATACTCATGAATGCATAAGTCAAGGCAATCGCATTTCAAAGACGTACATATCATTTCCATTCTTTTTAACATGAAAACTCAAATAGAACTCATGGAACTAGTGTAAAAGGAATATACATGTAAAACACTTTCTTTCTTAAATACTTAACACAAAAACATAAACTTCAAAGTAAATATAGGGCTAGCTCTAGGTTTCGAAAACTTCTTTCGTTGTGAGATCCCTTACCTTAAATCTTTACTTACTAAAATACCCTTTCTCCACTAGTAATGAGCTTCTCGAGTCCCCACTCCAAGTACAATCCAAGGTCCTCGACAAATCACCTAAAAAGTGTCCTAAACAGGTCTTAAACCAACCGAATTACGCTAAAACGCATTCTAACATTAATAACTCGACGAAACGGACCAAATGGAAAAATTTACTCAACTCCGGCGAACGGCGGCGCGTGGGGCGGCGGACGACGGCGCGTGGGCGCGCGTGGCCGGAGCGTGAGGACTTCGATCAGCGCGTGGCTCCCGGATCTGGACAGATTCGACCCTTTCCGGTCGTTTTCCGGCGATTTTCAACCTTGAACTCCGGTGAAGGAAGTCAAAGAAGGAGCAGACGACTGCGTGGCTCGTGATGCTGTCCGGCGGAACCTCGGAGCTCAGGTGAGGGGAACGTCCAGCGAGCTCTTCGACCGGCTGATGGCTGGAGTTCCGGTGAGGCCTGAGAGTTTGCGGGCAGCGGCAGCACACAGAGGAAGAAGAAGAAGAAGGAGAAGTCGGCGTGGGTCTGAGCCGAACGGCGATGGGTGTTCGGCGGTGGTGTGGATTGTGCGACGCGGACGAAGCCAACCTAGACGGTGGAGCTGTGGCGCTAGGCGTGCGGCGGCGACATCCCGAGGAAGAAGAAGAAGAAATCGGACGAGAGAGAGAGAGAGAGATACCGGACAGAGAGAGAGGAAGAGAATGAAGAAGAAGAAGATAGTTCGGGGAGAGAGAATAGAATAATTTCTTTTTCTTTTTCTTTTTCTTTTTTTTTTTTTAAGAAAACCAAAAATACTAAAATGCCCCTCCACCTACCTTTTCTTCCAAAAATGCCATTCCAAGCTCTTTCAAACACCATTTTGCCCTTGAAAATTCTTTCCATAATTGCCCCTTCAAACTTTTCAAAATTCTAACTTTAACCCTACTAAAAATAAATTGAGAAACAAATCCCAAAATTTCAAAATTAGAGCTCCTGAATAAACTGGGCGTTACAATCTCATTGGTTGGAAATCAATATTATTTTTCATTGTTGTTAGTGTCACTATATAGGGTTGATCAATTTTCAACAATAAAATATAATTTTTATAGCTGAAGATGCAACTGCAATGAAATAATATTACGTTCATTGAAATTAGTTTGATCAAATTATTAATAATTATTATAAAAAATTAAATTCATATTTTATATGCAAAATAAAATATTATATGATATTTCTTGATTTAGTATTTTGTATATTATTATTATTATTATTATTTTGTAATGATAGAGGATTTAAAATGAAGATTATTGAAAACAATTAAAATTTAAAATATGATGATATTAAATTAGTACTTTGCCATAAATTATTATAGAATCTTTCTAAAATCTTACTATTTGAGCTTTATTTTTTTTTAAAATTAAAGCATAATTTAAATCACTTAAGCTTTCAAATGATTCTACTTGAGGTATAACAAATAACATAGTTTTTTTAAAATTCATCTGAATGTTAATCACTCAAAATCATTAGAAAACAAGTTTTCAAATAGTTTTTATTATTTTTTTTTATGTAAAATCATTTGTGTAGATGTCGAAGATGATGGCGTTATTTTCTACCAAATTATACATTGTATTTTTTTTTGATAAATTATATATTAGGAGTTACTCTAATAGTAATCACTAATCTTTTTTTCTTTGACATGTAAATATAACTAAAAACTTAACATTTGAGCTTCTCTCCTAAAATTTATTAAGTTTTAGCTTTTGATCTTCTAAAAAGAAAAATCTAGCATAAAATTTAATAAATTTTGAATGACATTGTATAATATCATTTTGTCATAAAAATACCAATAATATCATGTGTATCTTTCAAAACATGATATATCCACACTATTTTTGTAAGGAATTTGTTGAAAAGTATGTGGTAATTGATTTTTTTTATTATTTTTTGAGTTCAACAACATTTAGGGGTTTGAGGATTTTCGAACATCTGACCTCTTGGTTGAGGGTACATGTCAATTGTTGCAACTATGCTCATTTTGGCTTATGGTAATTGAACTTAACCTGAAAGTAAATCAAAATGAATATAATCTAATAACTTTAGGTGGGTCACAATTTTATGAGTATTTTTCTACAAGTTTGTTGCCAAATAATTTTAATATGTAAAATAAATTTTATAATAGTTATATTTAATTATGTTAATCTACCCACAATTATATTATATATTATTAAAATGAGCATAAATAAGAGTAATTTATAATATTTATTTTGATTCTAATTATTATGTTTCATATTTATAATTTGAATATGTTGTTATATGAAAAAAATTTTAATAAGGTAGTTATTTATTATATTTTTTGAAATTTTATTATGATATTAGAGAATAAATTTATTATTAAGAATTTAACTTAGGTTTAATTTAAAAAAAAGAAGAATTTATCTCAAGTTTGATTAAACTTAAATCTACATGCTAATTTTTGTAAAACAATTTTAGTAATGTTATTGATATTATCACATTCATTAAAAATAATTTACTAAAAGATAAATAGGATGGCCATAAATTTTATCTGTGTTAAAAATATAGTTAATTAATAACTTTTAAATTTTTAAAATTTTAAATTAATTTAATTTAATTTTTTGTTCATTCCAAAATTTTCAATCAAGCTCAATTAATAATGTATGTTTTCCTTCGAATTTGGATTGATTTTTGTCTTCTTAAAATTGAGTAGTTTTCGATTTTTATAAATTGAAAATTTGAGAAAATAAAGAATTTTTTTTTTACTATTTCACTATCCCTCCCTTAAAACTCTCCCTCTCACGCTCACATTTTCTTCCTTCAAAATCTCTCTCCATAACCCATTTTTTCCAATATTTTCTCACCTTCAAAACCTTCATTCTCCCTTATTTTGATATTTCTAAATTATTTTTCCAATTTTGTCTCTTCTTCTCATCTCTCTCACATTCCCTCTAACTTACTGAATCCATTTTTAATTTTCTCTCTTTCTCCTATCTCCCTCGTATTCCCTCTCTATCTTACAAAATCAAAATCTCATTAAATCGATCTCTTTCTTCAGCATAAAACACAAAAAATTGTGTTTGTTTTTATTTCATCCAGATAGCAATAAAATCAAAGTCTCCTACACTAGATCGAGCTTTTTTAAAGATAAAGGTAATTTTATTTTGTTTCATGTTATGTGTGTTTGTTTTTATTGACCATATTAGTCTTTCTCTATACATAATAGGTTCATAAAACCCTACATTGCTATAGTTGTTTTCCAAAATCATTTTCATCACCGTGAGGTCGATGATGAAGGCTACTTTTCTCACAGGTATGAGCAATAATGTCTTTCTCTTTTACCCAGAAACCCTCATATTAGTTTCTCTCACTCATGCTTGTCAGATTTTATTTTATTTTAAAAAAATGTTCAATACGTTTTAGATTCTTGTTTGGGAGAAAATACTGGTACTTGGAGATCTTTTAAGATTTTGGTGTTTTTTCAAATGACAGATTTTAGTACTTTGTTGTTATTGAGTTTTTATTAATTGTTTTAAATATATTTATCAAACAAATTCTATGACACAAAAAATCTACAACATTTCATTAAATAACATAAATTTAATATATAATGATAGAAGATATGATTAAAATCTTTTGTTCTTTGCCAATCAAAGTCGAACGAATAAGATATAATATATTGTCTATTTTATTTATTTTTAATTTAAGTGTTAGTTGTAGATTAAATTTTGTTAACTTTATCGTTTTGTTTATATGTCTAATTATTTAAAATATTCCATCTACAGGATATTTCAATTTATTACATGTGGGGTTGAGAGTTGAAGATCAATGACGTGATTTTTTTTTAATTGATGAGATTTGTAATGTAAAATTTTGCACCTTTTTTTTGGACAAAATAGTCACTATGTATTAAGTTGATGTATATGTATTCAACTTTGTAAATATGCAAGTTTCCAAAATTTTAGTTATTGTTGTAATTTATATGCCGAATGGTTCTTATTGAATTTATAAATTTAAACATAATTAATCATATATTTGAAAATTATGAAGAAAAGTTGAATTAAATAGTTTTTTCTAATTAAAAAAAACTAAAGTTAGCTTTACAAAAAATTTTACATCGTCAATTAAATATGCTCTGAAAAATTTACATAATTAAATTAGAAATACCACTACAATAAAGAAAATAATTTTAGCGATTAGGTCAACAACAATTAAAATAAAATTTGGTCACAAATTTCATTAACAAAAGATTGTTTTGTCACAAGCATTAATTGCGACAAATATGACGTTTCTTCATAAGCTTCAACAATGAAACATTGTTTCACTGCAAGATCAATAGCAACAAAAACGATTCTTAGCTACAGCTAACAACGTAAATGAGATTTCATCGCTATCTCAATGACATACAATTATTTTCATGGTTGTTGACCTTTAAACGATAGAATAAGTGATTCCGTCATTATTAATCTTAAGTGGCGAAACAAAAGTCTCGTTGTTGATGATTTATAGTGATGGAATATGCATTTTGTCATTGTTGACCTTTAGCGATGAAATAAGTGATTTTCGCTTTGATGACCTTAATGAAAAAATAAGTGATTTTATCATTATCGATCTTCAGTAACGAAATAAATGATTTTTTCATCGTTGAGCTTTTAGCGACAAAATAAAACATTTCATTGTTGTTCTTTAGAGATAAAATAAGGAATTTCATCATTGTTGACATTTAGCAACAAAATAAAGAACTTTGTCACTGTTGACCTTTGGTGACAAAGTAAGTGATTTTGTTGCTATTGACCTTTAGCAATGAAACAAGTGATTTCGTTGATGTTAATCTTTAGCAACAAAATGAATAACTTCGTCATTGTTGACCTTTAGTGACAGAGTAAATGATTTTGTCACTATTGATCTTCAGGAATGAAACAAGTGATGTCGTCAATGTTAACCTTTAGCAACAAAATGAATAACTTTGTCATTGTTGACATTTAGTGACAGAGTAAGTGATTTTGTTACTATTGACCTTTAGCAATGAAATAAGTGATTTCACTACTATTAACCTTTAGCAACAAAATAAGCAATTTTGTCATTGTAGGTAGCGACATTCCGTTATTTTGTCACCTTTGGTCTATAGTGACACACCTATAGTGACGTTTTTTGCGACATTTTTTTTTTCGTCGCAAAAAAGTTTTAGTGACATTTTTTTTCTTTTTAACAACATCTTTTTTTCGTTGCAGAAAACCATTTTTCTTGTAGTGAAATGACACGATAACAACTCGAATGAAGAGAAAATTGAAACCACAACTAATAATTCGAAGTAGTAAAGTAAAACATAACTTACAACTTAGTGATAAAGAGCTTGTTGAAGGCTCTATCAAATAAAATTAATTACCGAACCGCTACAATTTGCAAAAATAGCGGCCAGGATCGATCTCAGGGATTGGATTTTTTTGGATTTAATTAATTAATTCTATTCCAAATGTCATCACATTCATTTCTTCCTTAAATTCAAGCAATCTTCCACTATTTTCAAATGATCTTAAGTCAAAACAAGAATATTTTAAGCAATTGGGAGTTAAATAAGCCTTAATACTAAGGCTTATCAACTCTACAAGTGTGCTTTCTCACAAAGCATTGCATTCCTTCTCAACTTGAAAATTTTGATGTCCAAAGTACTCCCACAAGTTTGTTTTGTCCATTTCAGCTTTCCTTCTATCTAAAGCTCATATAAAATTTTCTAGGGAAGTAGACATAAAAAAAATAGAGAAAAAGTAGAATATAGGGAAGTAGACATAAAAAAAAATAGAGAAAAAGTAGAGACTCTTGGAATAAAGACAAACATGTAGTGATCATAATAGTAACACCAAAGTAAAAAGAAAAAGAAAAATAAGATTGCCCCCAAACACCAAAATAACACCATTTTAGATTTTCTTCTATCTAAAGCTCATACAAAATCTTGTAGGGAAGCAAACAAAAAAGGAGTGAAAACAGGTTAAAAGTTGTCAAGTCGTCTGGGTGAAAAGAACAATGATTCAAATTGAAACTCACGAGGCTATGACCAAGTATATCATTACACAAATACACAAAGTTCAAAATCAATTTACAAAAAGGAACCAATTTACAAAAAGTTCACAATCACGTCATACCCAAATCAAACAACAAAATAAACAAAAATAAAGTATTAGAATCAAAGAAATGTAAAATATGCATAGTGAAGAAAGCAACAACGACCATAACAACAACAATCAACCACAAAGTAAGCCTCATTAAAGCATAATGACAAAAACATTTTTTAATATTTAACTTTCACCCATTTCAAGTCTACGACGTACATATTCATACTCATTATGAACAAAGAAAGAAGTGGTTAGAAATTATTTTATTTTGTTAGTACATAGCAGCATATGTAGGTTAGAGTTTAAAAGTAATAAAATTAACACTCTTAATAACAAAAATCTGCTAAGTGTAACCTATTTACATTGGCAGTAATATTCACAAAAGCTAAACAATACAAAAAATGGTGGCCTACCTCTTTAGATTTACAAGCTTTCAAGATCTCTAAAGCATACATTTTTAGAATAAATAAACAAATAGAGATAGTTTAGTTGTTTTTGTCAATTTTTTATCCATCAATAACCAAACAAATTGAATTTATTTTGAAATTTAACCTCTAAATGTGGCTACGAATAGTTGTCTACATAGATATCTACCAATCAAAACAAAAGATATGATCAAATGTTCATTAAATAATTTATATTAAAAAATGAAAATTTAAAAGAAGCAAAATAAAATATTCTATGTATTAAAAAACAAAAACAAATAAATATAAAAATTAACCAACAAATCAAGATTTAAAAATGTATCAAATCAAGTTGAAAAGTCTCCTAAATCTACTTCTTTTGCTCTGACATTATATGAATTGAATGATTTAGTTCCATCATCTTGTTATTTTTTATCCTATTCTTCGTGCAATTATATTAAAACCCCCCAAAGTTCTAATCGAGTATTTACTATTCATTTCCACACAAATCTCTAGACCTCTTTCTAGCAGAGATTTCCAAAATATGATAAACATATGATGTTTCAAAATGAAGAAATACCATTGCGTGGAATGAAAAAGAGAAGTAAAGAGAATAAATGAAGACTGTGTGTAAGTGAAACTATCATTTGCATAACCTAATGGTAGGCAAGGCATAAAAAATGAAGTGAGATTGAGATTGATATTGAAATGGAGGGAAAACCTGCCAAACACGAAAAAACCCTTTTTTGGTGTTGGCTTTATGCGTGGCGGTGGGCTTAATTATCTTCCAAACTAGACCTCCAGAATCGTGCTTCTTCACAATCTCCAATGCCCGACTCAAGAAGAAGTTAAATGTAAAAATAGGGAAAGCAACTAAATAGAGCAGCCTACTGTGGGAAAGACAAAGAAGAAGAGATTCGATCCAATAAAGCCAAAGTGTTTGTCTTAATAGATTTGAAACAAAAGAAGAAACCAAGAAAGAGTCTCAAAAAATAAACCCACCTCCAAAATTTCAACGAAGGACAGCCATGGCAGAAACTCAACAAGAAAATTATAATCAACTTAATTTTCTTCCACTAAAAAGCACCGCCGTTTCAAGAAGGAGAACAGTCACCGTAGCTGGAATTGGCCGTCATCGATGCTGAACAAGAACACACAGTTGGAAGACATTGAGGGAAGAAGGGGAAAACGCAGCCATTGGGAGAATAATGGAAAATGTAGCCGTCGCAAATTGGGAAAAAGAAGGAAATAAAGGAGAGGAGAAAAGAGAGAGGGGATTAGGGTTTTATGCTATTATTCCCATGCTTATCCTAAGTATCTGAAAATGTGTGTTTCACTTATCCTAAGTATCTCAACGCTGCTTGCGTCAGAATTTATATGCAATTATCCTGGATAATTAAGAATTTGTTGACGTAGCCTTGACGCATCGGGACATCGAGGTTCTGCCGAAGAATGTCCTTGCATCGAGAAAAACCACGTCGATAAAGCCAAAAATTCTTGTAGTGATTATCACATCTAAGCCACTTAGGAGAGTTTAGCTTCAATGTTTAAAAGCTTAGTGAATCAATTTTGTACCTCGATCCCATGTACTTTTTCATTCTTAGTCAATGGGGACATTGACCGATTTAAGTTTGGAGGGGTGAGTTTATGGTTAAAGTTTGTCATGTCATTCTTGTATCATATATTACACTACTACGAGGACCTTTATATAAAAAAAGAATAAGAAAAAGAAAAAGAAAAACAGGGATACTCTTCCTTCCATAATTAGTTGAGTAACCAAGGTAGTCATGGCACTCATAATTTTCTTTGCATGAAAGACTGAATTTGGAAGTGAGTATGTGAAATTAGTCTTAGCAATGACTTGTGCTCGTAGTTAGCTACTTTCACCACAAAGTGTTGGTATGTTGGAACGAATGTGCAAAGTGACGGCGAGACTCTCTATAGAAAAAGAAAAGAAAGAAAAAAATTAGGCCTAGTAGTAGCTTTCAATAAGTTTGGGAGTGGCGGTTAAAGAAAAATGTTTGTATATTTAGTGAACTTATCTTGTTGAACAAAGAAGGCCACACACTGAGCCTTAGGTTGTATATTCATGATAGGTAGGTTTGCTTAAGAATGTTTTGTCTTGAAAAAGAAAAGTGAAAATTTTATGTGAGAAAATCTCTAAGTTGTGTAAAGTGCTAAGGGTTTAAGACCTCTTATGAGATGCAACCTTTTTTCAAAACATCCTTTGGAAGGCCTTTTGTTAACTATTCTGCTTATTGTTTATGCTTAAAATTGCTTGAGGACAAGCAATAAGTTAAGTTTGGGGTTGTGATAACACTCATTTATGAGTGTTTATGCATAAAAACTAAACTTATTGTCAAGAATTCAAGTTTTTATTGTCATATTTTAAGTAAAAACAAGCTTTGCATGTGTTTGAGGGTATGATTTGTGAAAAGTAGTAAAATAGGTGTAAATAGATTCATTTTTGTTAAGAAAGTATTAAGTTTTGTTGTTTTTGTGTAGAAGCTGGAAATGGACCCAGATGCACTAGGGTTGCGACCACAATTGAAGAACAAGTACAAAAATTTGGCTAAGTGTTGAAGTATCAGAAGTGCACTAGGCATGTGCCCGCATCTAGACGTAATTCGACAGACCTTCCAAGAAGCTCATATTTGACAAATTTTCAGTATATTTTCCACCAAATCTCTTCAGATCAAGGAGTCTTGTAGACCAAGATTCCTCACATTGATCTCGGCAACAAACCGTAGACTTATAAGTCTATAAAAGGCAATCAAAGCTACAATTTCAAGAGAGCTCGGATTCTACTTTCTTCTCCAAACATTTTGTAGTTTTCTCTTCATCTTTTTCAGCCGTCATTCTGAGTCTACTCTAAATTATGTTCATACTCCATTCAGGCACTGACTTTGAAAGAAGGAGGTGTAAGTACTTGTTCTCCTTAAAAAAGATTGAATAATTTAGAAAAGAGGAATGTGCTTAAGGTCTTGTGTAATCTTTTATCGAGTTGTACTTACTACTTTCTTAAAGTTTTAGCTCCTGGTTTTTGTTCTAAGTTAAGTGATAGTATACAAAAGTGTATTATCCCTAGGCTTATATTCTTGCTAGTTTGAGGTGTTAAAGTGTATTTTCATTTACTTAATCTATTCATTTTGTAGGATTTGAGCAAACATGGGGAAATAGAGCTTGTGAGGAAGATATTGGCGTTTTTGGAGCTTAAAGGCATGATTTGGAGGCTGGGAATTGGAACGAGAGCAAGTTAAAGCTTCATGGCCATAGAGGATAGTGTTGAGACGCTGTCTATAACGTCTCAACGCTATAGATGCAACTATCCAAACTCAACTTCCAGCAGAAGTAGCGTTGAGACGCTACTTTATACGACGACAGAAACATGTGCGCCAGACTATTTTCGTCTGTAGCATGCTACCCCGACTTTTCATCTTTATTTTGCAAATTAGGTCACAGCGTCTCGACGCTGTCCTGAGAATTATAAATATAACATTTTGGTTGCGATTTCAAGGAGACCATTTGGGGAGGAACCAGTCTAAAGTCAAATTCTACCTCATATTTGGGACCAAGGAAGCACTCTTGAGAGCCGAGGAAGACATTCAAGGCTCGAGATCGCGACATTTAACGACGGAAACAAGTTTGGCAAGCGTCAAAGAGTTCTTTCTCTTCTTCCTATTTAATTTGTAGTTTTGGTTTTTAGACTTTCGTATGAGTTTAGCATTGTAATTGTGGATTTTAAGGATTGAACTCATGTGTTTAAACTTGAGTGTGATAGATAGTTAGTTTTATTTTGAGATTTATAAATTTTAATTCTTATTTATGCATGCTCGTGTTTGATTAATTCTTTGGCCAAGAGTTAATTATGTATGATTCGAATAAATTTGAATCTAGATTAGCATGCATAACTATTGGTAATCGTGAGCATGGGAATGAATTATTGGCTAATAGAAGCTATTAAAGAAGTCTTGCAATGCCATATTTAATTATGAAATTTAGACTGGAAAGTTAATTTAATAATTAAGCATGAATTTTAATTGGACTTGAGAAAGCCAATTGAATGTATATGTGATTTTTTGGCTTATAAGAGTTGAACATTCGACTAATCTCATAATTGGGTTAACTTGGATTTATTTGGTAAAAAATCAATGTTTAGAAAATGGTTCCTCTAAGTGTCTCCAACACTGTAAATACATAGATTAGTTTATTTTTATCTATCTCTTAACTTTGGGTTCTCTAGATAAAATTCGACCTGAGTAACTATGGTATTTACACTACAAGAAATATCTCTTTTGATAGCTTTTGACCATAGCTTTTTAAAAAATAGGCTATGAAAAAAAAGGCGGAACGGGTTAAAAAATGTTTTGGTCGCGCGCTTAAAAATTTTTGGATTATCTGCCTAAAAGCCCATTAATGTCACCCGTCTCCCGTTATCTGCAAAACCCTTATTTTCTCTTTCATTTCTCATCATCTCTTTTCCTTATCTCTGCGCATAACTCTACCGCACTCCGCCTGAAAGAATTAACACACCAACAAGTACTTGATCAAATCCACTTAAAGCCTTTCACCGTCAAGCAACTGGAAATCTTCACGCTGCCGGAAATCTTCACGTTGGTGCCTTTAGGTTGGACTTTAATGCCTTTTAGGTAACTTCACATCTATATATTCACACACACTATTTGCTCCATCTGATACCATTGTGTGAAACCTTGCTTCAAATTGTAAAAACCCCTGTTCCTTGGAAACCCCTCTGTGAAACCCTTGTGTGAAACCCCTAATGCAATTTTTCGTAATATTGCAATTTTTTACAATTTTTTGCAATTGTTTCTTATTGATAGACCAAATCATTTGAAACCCCTGTGTGAAACCATTCAACCCACTGGATGAAATTGTACTATCACGCAGCCTGAAGCAAGTGGTAGTTGAAAGGAGTTTTTTTTTAATTTTTTATATTTGTTTTATTTAGCAGTGACTTATCAACTACCCTCTTTGTTGTTGTTCTTACTTTAAATGAGCCATTTGTGTTGGGTTTATCTTGGTTAAGTTTCGTAGTGTGTTTGCTCCATCTGATGGATTTAATTTTGTGGGTTAAATTTTCATTCTTTGCATGATTGTTAGGAGAAAATAGTGTATGAGTGTTGCAATCTTTGGATATGGTGGGAAAAAGAAAAATGAAAAGTTTGAGGATGAAGGAAAAATGTGAAAAGAAGGAAAAAATAGAACCATGAAAAAGAGAAAAAAATGGAAAAAGAAAAAAAAAAGGAGAAATTTTGAAAAGAAAAAGGGAAAAAACTGAAGCTGGAAGGGAAGTGAAAATGGGGGGGGGAGGGGAACAGAAGAAGGTATATCAATCTATTTTCCCATAAGAACTCTCTGATCTTATGCTAAATAAAGAAGAAATTTATTTTAATTAAGAGACTTTGAATAAAATGTAATTCTCATTCATAATATGTAACCTTGATAATTTTCAATTACAAAAAACAATTCAATTTATAGATTGACAGAAGAAAGAAGAAGGAGGAGACCAAGTATCATACACAGAAAAATATCCTAACGGTAATAGTTTGAATGGTAATAAGTTGAAGGTTTGCACCATTTCATATTGGTTTGATGGTTAAATAGCTTCATTCCATATCAGGATTGGTGGATGGCAGACGTCAAGTTTTTAGAGAAGGGATGCATCTTGTTTTGCTGTGATGTAATTGGGAAGGAAGGTCACTTTATGAAATAATAAAATATTATGTCATTTGAATTTAGTTTTTTGTCAAAATTACAACACATGATGTTGAGAAGGTCACTTTATGAAATAATAAAATGTTCTGTCATTTGAATTTAGTTTTTTGTCAAAATTACAACACATGATGTTGAGCATTTGCTGTCAATTATGAGTTATAACGGGTGTTAATTTCGACTGGAATTGTGTGAGCTACTTGCTAGAAAGGTGCTGATCACTTGTTGCTACTGAGTTGGCCTTGAGGTGTTGACTGGTGAGGCATTCCTAATGTGTTTTGTGTTCTGATACTAATAAGAAACTAATGAATGAATGCACGTCAGTAGTTAGAAAATGAAATTTGGTTTGGTTTTGATGTTGGCTAATTTGGGTGTTTATTTTGAAGTTGTTTGTATCTAAAAAAACAAAGTTGATTTTGTTTTTTGATTTTTTGTTACCCATGGATCGAGATTATGATTTTTATTTTTATGTAAGTTCAAAAAGTTAGTTTAGGTATTCTTAAAATAGTTATGGTCGATCATTGTAGCCTTCTTGGGCTTTGATATATTATTTATTATAATTTTTTTTATTAACTTGGCATGTTTTCCTGCAAAATGATTATGTTTCATTGTTTCAACTACTTCTACATTTTACACTGTCTTTTCAGTTTTTTCAGAGTGTGAGAAAGAAGCTATAATATGAAGTTTTAGTTCTTATTCTCTCTTCAAGTTCTTTTTTTCCCCTTCTTTTGTATGTAAGTTTAGAGTACATGGTTTAGGACTAGAGGTGTGTTTGATAGTGCTTTTAGAATATATGCTTTTAAGCAAAAGTAGTTTAATCTAAAGCACTTTAGTAAAAAAATGTTGTTAATACCAAATCATTTTGGTGTTCAATTCTACACTCTTAAAAAGAACAGTAAAATCCATAGATGAAGCCAAAAAGGAAATTAAGTAAAGGACACCTTGATTTAAACAGAACACATGAAAGAATATTGAGGTGAAAGTGCATTAGGATCAATGGCAACTACAATATTTAGAAAGGACCAATGTTGGTTAGAATGAACCATATATATAATTGATTTTTCTCTTAAAAGAAATTTAAGTTTCTTGCTTGTGTTATCATTTCCTTCAGGGAAAAGACATTCAGCAAAGGGGAGGAAAATTATTTGACTTAGTAGACTCTCAATGATTGTAGTCGACATTCAGCAAAAGTTTGTGTCATATGATTGCGAAGATTAAGGTTAGATTGTTGTTTCTTTGGAGCCTCACTACTTTTTATCTTTTATTTATTAATAATCTATTGAGTTCTTTCATTATTTTTAATTTCTTATACTTAATTTTATTTCAGATATGTTTGATATGATTTTTATAACTTTCACTCTTTAAATGTCTATAAAGTGTGTATGTTAAAAAATGTGCAATGTAGAAGAAAATATCAACTTGCAGTTCCCAAAACAATTTAGTTCTAGATTTTCCATTATGCAAAGTGCTTATTCATTGATTTAAATTTGTGATGATATTTCATTTATGTGCATTTTCAAAAGAATGGAGGTTATGTACATTAAAAAAAGTGCAATGTAGAATTAATGTGTATCTGCTGATATGCTTGTGTAATTTAGCAATAAACCTTGTGAAAAATAAGGAAATGGATGGTTTTGGATTTTAGTTGTTTTCTTAACTGTAGTGATTTTTTTTTTAATTGATAGTAAGTTGTTCGCTTGATATTATATTCATCTTTCTATGGTTGCAATTTTGATTTTTTCTAATCATTCGATATTTTTTGAATAGTTAGCTTGGTTTTACTCTATTTTAGTCTCAAGTTTTAAATTAACTGTCTATATTTGTTTTGTACTTAACTAATTGTAATACCTCATATGTACTACTTGTGTTTATTTGAGGTATCATCTAACATATTTACATATTTCAAATACATATCTTCTAGGTGACGTCAATAAATAACCATTGGATCAACTACCTCCATGATCATGAAAACGAGAATGACAGTAAGTGTAATTGTAGTTGTAATCTAGGTTAGTATTTATTGACATTTTGGTTCATAATGATTGTCTATTTACTTTAGTTTCAGGGTGAAATAGAAGGAAATAAGCCATCACTTCCTACTAAACAATGTAAGAAAGATATTTTGGGACTAAAAGTAGTAGGGAAGAAGAGGTCTAAACGCACTGAACATTTACAAGTTCGTGGGGTATCATGTTCTATTGATTCATCCATGGTTAAGAGTTTTGATGAAATTATGGAGGAACAAGGTGATTTAAGAGAAAATGGTATGAATGTGCCTAAAAAATCTTTACAAAGAAAGATTTTTTGTGACGAGATGTCGCATGACCACCAACTTGAAGAGATAGTTGTTCTAATCACTTATGGCTCACCATGATCAAGATAGTTCGTCTCTTCCAAATGATGTCAATATGGAAAGATCTCCTATTAATGCCCACTCTCAAAATTTCTCACCCAATCCTAAGGAGAAAACAACTAAACACAATCCTATTTCAATTCCTACATTAGACTCGCTCGCTGCTCGAACAAGATTACCACTTCGTAGGCAAGTAGCAACCTCTAATGAAAATAGATTTGAAAATGAAGATCATACAATCAATGAACACCCACCTGACACAATAGTACAACCAAAACGAACAAGAGGCCTTACCAAAATGAAGGCAATAGCGGTTGATAAACAATCTAGAGTGGACCTAATTTTTAATGAATATGGACAACCCATTGGAGATTCATCTATAGGACTATCTTCTTTTCTTGGTCCACTCGTGAGGGAAGTTGTGCCAGTGAATTTAGTGGATTGGAGGAAACTACCTACAAGGTTGAAAGTAGTGTTATGGAAGTCTATCCAGGTATGAAGTTATTTTATTTCATTTGTATACTTTTGATTGAAGGTTGAAAGTAGTGTTATGGAAGTCTATCCAGGTATGAAGTTATTTTATTTCATTTGTATACTTTTGATTGAAGGTATGTATCATTTTTTCCTAAACGTTTCATTATGATTTATTTTTAACCAATTCATACTTTAGTCGAGGTACAATGTAAATGACGATTGGCAGAAACAATTCTTTTTCCAAAAGATGGGTAGGTTGTGGAGGGCTGGAAAATCTCGTCTTGTAAACCAAATTCGTAAGGCCTCAACAAAGGATGCACTTTTGAAACTTATGCCAGATAATTTACAATCTGTAGATGATTGGATGGATTTTGTCAATGAAAAGACTAGTGCAAATTTTATGGTATGAAAATCTTTAATTTCAAAAGTGTAACTTTACATTTTGTTATTATTACTTTACTATAAATATTGAACATGTATTTGTTTGATTAGTTAAAAAATGAAAAATATAAAGTCATGAAGAAGAAACAACTCCCACATACATGTAGTATGAAGGGTATGCTCGCTTGGCTGAAGATATGGTAAGGATTATTAGTACCAAAGTTTCACTTTATTTTCATTATTGTATCTGAGCTAGTTTGCTTTATTTCATTTGGTAGAAAAAAAGTTGCTCAGATCCAACTTCAATACACAAGGATTATGTTATGGACAAAGGCACACAAAAACATAGGAGAATTGGTTTTTTTTTACTTCAAGGACTTTCCTATGTGGGGTTGGGATGAAAATAGTTATCTTTCTAACCTTATTGTGATATATTGATATGCATATTGTGAGACTTTGTTGTGATCTATTGAGGTGCATGTTATGCTTGTGTCTTTGGTTGTGATCTTTTGCTTATGAAATAGATGAAATATGGCTGAAAATGACTTTAAAAATATTGTTTTGTTTGGGGGAGGGGGGTCAAGAAGTTTATGGCAATTATCTTTGTGACTTTGTTGTAATCTATTGACTTTGTATTGATTTGTTGCTTATGAAATAGAGGAAGTTTGGCTGAAAATGACTTCAAGGATATTGTTATGTTTTTTTTTTTTTTTTTTTTTTTAGGGGGGGGGGGGACAATTATCTTTGTGACTTTGTTGTAATCTATTGACTTTGTATTGATTTGTTGCTTATGAAATAAAGGAAGTTTGGCTGAAAATGACTTCAAGGATACTGTTATGATTGGGCGGAGGGAGCAGGAAGTTTAGGAGAGTTATCTTTGTGACTTTGTTGTGATCTTCTGCTTATGAAATAGATAAAGTTTGGCTGAAAATGACTTTAAGGGTATTGTTATGTTGGGGGAGGGGGCGGAGCAGGAGGAGCGGGAAATTGAAGAGAGTTATCTTTGTGACTTTGTTGTAATCTATTGACTTTGTTATGATTTGTTGGTTATGAAATAGATGAAGATTGGCTAAAAATGACTTCAAGGATATTGTTATGTTTTGGGGGAGGGGGGGGGGAGCGAGAAGTTTAGGAGAGTTATCTTTGTGACTTTGTTGTGATCTTTTGCTTATAGAATATGTGAAATTTGGCTTCAAATGATTCTACTAGAAATAACGTGGTTGATGATGCACTATAAATTGGTATAAAAAGTTAGATTTCTCTCTTTTATATGATTTGTATTATCTATTTTTCATATTTGTTGGTAGGAGCGTATTGAACAAACTGATGTTGAGACAATAACTTCTCCAAATAATGTGGTTGATGTTGCATTGAGTAAAGTTCTTGGCCCTGATCGTGGGCATGTAAGAGGATTTGGGTTTGGTGTGACTCGTTCAAAATTATCTCTCTTGTCTCAACGAGATAACAAGTTCACAATGCTTGAAAAAGAATATTTGAGGATGAAGGAGGAAATGATGGAAATGAAATCAATCATGTCTTGTTTTATAAAAAAGCAAGCAAGTTATCATGAGTTTATAATTGTTGTATTTTTGGTGAACTTCATGACTATTTCAACTCAAATTATTATAGGTTGAACCAAGTGAGGAACTTTCAAATGCAACTACAAGTGTACCTAAGCCAACAAATGTTCATTCAACTTTTCCTACACCATCTCCATCGGTAAATTTCTCTTTTAATGTGTGATGAAATAATATTATTAATTTCGTTATCATTCAATTCTCATAATATCTTATATTTTCTTCTTATAAAGAGTATTGATAATAATACTCAAATCAAGTGCAAGTTATTAGATTGGCATGGCTCAGGAAAGATAGTTGTAGAAGGACGTTGGTCTTCTAATGATCCAGCTGCTCTTGTTCATCACATTCCTATTGGACCACATGCAGTTAGAGTTTAGGTTGATGTCTCAAAGAAATCTAATGCATATTTATGGAGGCCCACATCAGAAATGACATGTATTGAAGAAGCTGTGGGTAGTACAGTTGCATGGCCATCTGACAAAGTGACCATTAGTATGTATATTTCCTAGGTCTATTTATTTGCATTTAATAAAGAATCTCCTTTACTTCACTATTGATATTTACATCAACATAAATATTTATATATATTTCATATATTTATGTAGGTGAATGAAATGATACTTTACACATGCAAAAGGATCAAAGATGGCAACTCAACTCCATGATACTACAATCTTGAACACTGAGTGAATTTTGTATTTTGTGAACCAGCTTATCTTGTTAGAAATTACATTCGGAGAATTTTTTGTATTGTTGGATAACTTCTATTGAATACTATTGACAACTCCATGATACTTTTGAATACTTTATTTAGTAATGTAAATAGATTACAAAATTTCAATTTCGAAAGGAAGTCATGGTATTTAATGTGCTATGAAATATTTCATGTGTAGATTTAGCTAAAAACAAGTACTTGAAATAAATTTTATCAAAATTGAATCAATTTAAATGATATTTAAAAAATAGAATGAATTCATTGGTACCAGTACTAAAAGTCTATTATATAGCCATCAGTAGATATAATAAAATTTACATAGCAATAAACAAATGCTATGAAAAGGTTACTACAACTATGATAGTATGAGGAAACAAATGCTATTATATGTTAAAGATAGCATTGAGAAAAAGTTATAATATGTTAAAGATAGCTTTAAGAAAATGCTATAATATGTAAACAATAGCGTTAAGAAAAGGCTATAATAGGTTAACGATAGCGTTAAGAAAATGCTATACAAACATCTTATAGCTTTAATGAAAAACGCTATAAAATGTTTTCATAGCAATGCATATATGCTATATCTTTATACTCTATTATAGCACTCATAATAGCTATACAAAAACGCTATCAAAAGTCTTATACTTTTAATAACATGGGCTGTCAGGACTTTCGAAAAACGCTATAAAAAGTCTATTATAGCGTTTTTTGTTAGCTATCGTATCTGTTTTTTCTTGTAGTGAATCTTATTTTTCTTTTTCTTTTTACTTTGGTGTTACTATTATGATCACTACATGTTTGTCTTTATTCCAAGAGTCTCTACTTTTTCTCTATTTTTTTTTATGTCTACTTCCCTATATTCTACTTTTTCTCTATTTTTTTTATGTCTACTTCCCTAGAAAATTTTATATGAGCTTTAGATAGAAGGAAAGCTGAAATGGACAAAACAAACTTGTGGGAGTACTTTGGACATCAAAATTTTCAAGTTGAGAAGGAATGCAATGCTTTGTGAGAAAGCACACTTGTAGAGTTGATAAGCCTTAGTATTAAGGCTTATTTAACTCCCAATTGCTTAAAATATTCTTGTTTTGACTTAAGATCATTTGAAAATAGTGGAAGATTGCTTGAATTTAAGGAAGAAATGAATGTGATGACATTTGGAATAGAATTCTAAGTAAATTGATCTTGTTTGCAGAAATTGTGGAAATTGCAAAATCAAATTACAAATTCGTGATTCTGCAATTGTTTTTGATGCAGGAAATGTAAAAATTGCAAAATCAAATTGCAAAATCGGATTATGCAATTCTGGACAGCAGAAAATTCAAGGAAAAACGAAAAATTTCTGTGCGAAACCCATTTATGGAAAACTTGATTACAGCACTAATTGGGGGAATTGGAGCACGATTTTTGGGCAATCTTCAACCCTAATGAAGGCCTATAAATGGGGAAGAAGAGGAGGACCTAAGAGGCGGATTTTCGAGGGCAATTTGAGAGATTAGTTTCGTGGGTTTTGTAGTTGTCGAAGCTCTGTTTTTTGTTTTATTGCAGAATTTACTTCTCTATTTCAGCCAAGAATTTAAACTTCAGTCTGTTTTTCTTCTTCAATCGGTTTCACTAGTATTAGGGAGAGTTGTTTGAAGAACGATCTTTGTTTTCCAATTGAATTCTTCGTGCATCAAGTTAAGCTTTGATTCAAGTTATGTTCGTGGGTTTATTTGCGGTAATACTCTGTTTTTTTTAAGAAATTTTTGCTCTGTTTTAAAATTCATTCTTGCTCGTTTACCTTCTGTTTTTCGGAGGAATGTTTCAATTCTATACTATTTTTGCTCCTTAATCTGTTCATTGCAAGGACTGTTGTTCATACTTGTTCTTCAATAAGTTAATTAGGATTTGATCTCAATTTTGCCTTTTATTTTCCATTCTTAATGAGAGGCTTTGGGGGCTTTATCAATCTGTTGACTGTTTTTGCCAAAGGTTTAGTTTTCTGTCTCTATTTCTTTTATTGAATGCTTCTTTTTATATGACCAGAACATTGGCAATACACACTGGTTTGGGCAAATTTGAGAATAAAAGGAAGTAGAATCAATTTCCTAATATTGCCTCTGTTTTCTTTTATTCAAATTAAAAGTTTCTGGAGATTTTGAATTAATTGCCCAAATTTGTGTTAACTTTTAATTCCATAATTGTTTAATCGAGCTATACTAATTAGAATAGAATTTTGATTTAATTAGCAATTTGCCCAAGTTTCCCAATATGAACTTCTCTTCCAAAATTAATTTTAAGATTTTCATTTTTACTATGAGCTAAAACTTCTTAGGGGGTTCAAGGATGTGAATTCCCTAAGAAGTAATTGTAGCCTAAATTCCAATGAAAACCAAGCCTACATTTCAATTGTTTGCTTGTGTTGATCAAATTTTCGTTGAGATCCTAGATTGATCGACTAGGGTAGCAACTCAAGCTTAGATCTAATACTGACGGGGTTAGTGATAAGCGGATTTCACACAAGTAATGGAGAAAAGAGCTTAGACATAAGCCAATCCTTACCCTAGACATAGGGATTAAGGACTCCAAAACCCATAAAATTGTGAGCCGAATTATCTAAGATAGAGGGACTATAGACATATAGGTCTCTCACTTAGCCTCCTAAAACCTAAATTCAAGGTAAATAGGAGATGCAATTTGGTTTACAATTGAGTGTGGAGTAGGTTGGAATTGTAATTTTGGTTTGCAATTACAACTTAGGGCAATGACATTCTTGAGCCCCATCTTTATCCAAAATTCCTTTTGAATTTTCAATTACTAAGTCTATCTAGCTTGTTATTCCAATATTGCCATTTCTAGATTCTGCAATTAAATTATGCAATTTTTGTTATTTTGCTTAATGCCATTTCTAGATTCTGCAATTAGATTCTGCAATTTTTCCTTTTAACACAGCAACCCAACATTATTTTTGCAATTTAGTTTTCAATTTGCAATTTTCCTTACACTTTGCTTTACAATATTTTTTTTACTCCGTTCCCTGTGGGATTCGATACTTGGTACTCAGATACCATTTTATATTACATCGATCGCATGCGCTTGCGTATTACACCCGATCAAGAGTGTTTTTAGTTGAGGTGTTTGATTAGGAAACACTTTGAGAGCAATCTTAAGAGTATAAAACTAAACATTGATAGCTCTTAGAATGGAGCTATTTAGGGTGTTTTAGTGAAGATTTTGTGGTTTAAAAGCACTATCTTAGGTACTTTTGTACTGAAAAGTCTCTTTGAATTGATGTTTTAGTAGCACAGGAGTCTATTTTCATGTGAAAAGTACTTTTGAGCTTTTTAATGCATAATATTACTTAATTGTGCTATTTGTGACTTGTGTAGGCCATTGCTAAAGGTAAAAATGGCTAAGTGTGGAAAATCTAACCTGCTATGCTAGAGCTTTGTTGTTGATGGAAGGTCAAGCTTGCTGGAGCAATTGTTGTGTTTTGATGAAGCATCATTAAAGCTAGAGCATCTACTTGGGGTCAGTACACAAAACGCACGTGAGAGTTATTTCATTAATTGACGTGGACAATTTATAACACTTGTATTGATTTAAACAAATGAGGGGCTGCCATTAGTCTTAAAATGTCCACTCAACTCTGATTTCAAAGAAGGGGAGAGGTATAAAGCCCTAGCTTGCCATTTTTGGAAGGGAGGTGAAAAAAGCTTGGAGATTAGACAATTGGAGGGGGAAATTTTCGAGAAGAAGAACCCTTTTGGGGGGTGATCCACTTCTGGAAAGGAGGGAATCCTGCAATAAAGGAGCTGCCCAACATCCTTTCTTGTCCATTTCTCCTAGTTTCTATAGTATTTCTTTATTTTTCAACATTTTGATATTAAAGACAATTTTCGAATGTTGTTTCAGACTTTTCTTACTGTTTTATTGCTGTCATTTCTTGTAATTATGAACTAATCACCCCTTGGGTGAGGGATTAGGGGATTTGTTGTTGATTCTTGCTGAATGAAACAGTAGACTTGAATTTTCTTCACTCATATGCCTTGTGTGCTTAATTTTTAGCTTGGATTTGTCTGGCCAACTCATCTAGGCTGTGTTTATCTTGACTTTGGGAAGAGAAGGGATAAGCTGAATGCATGGCATAGCATTAGTTCTGATTAGGAGCATGCTCTAAGATAATTGGGGACACTAGGGATGGTAACCCACCTAATGTTTGCCGTTAAGGGCTTAATTTCAGAGGTTAATGGGAGTTAATCACTGATTCTTTGGAAATTCTGGAAAGAATCCGCAAATTACCCTGCATTGAGTGTTGAAGCATGATCTATGCTGTGGCATTTAGTTTGATGAAGCAAAATTTTACCCCTAATCCTGATCCCTTTTCATAGAATCTGTTTAGTCCCAGTTTATTTACTGTTTTCCTGTTATTCCAGCATTCAAGCACCATTTTCATCTTGTTCCTTAGTTTCTTTTAATTTCATTGCACAAATTGATGTTTATTTCTTGTCACCTAACTAAAATCAGCTTAGGCATTGCAAAAATCCACATAGTCCCTGAGGAGAACGATATAAAAATACTTATCACTTGCTGCATTTAGGCTGTGTATACTTGCACATTTAGGGTGTTTTCATTCTGAAATTGCATACACTCTTTTAAGCAACAAGTTTTTGGCACAATTGTCGGAGACTAGTTTGATTTTTACATTGTTTAAGTTGTTTTTAGTCATTTTGAGCTTAAGATAGAACTAACTAAAGTTGATTTTATTCATTTCAGGTTTATTGGTTGTGTATGAATGAACATCTTGGGTTAGAGTTTATTTTAGATCCAGAAATAGAACGGACCTTTAGGAGGAGATTAAGAGATCAAAGAGAAGCTATGGCAGATCCACAACTCCCTAGAGATCCTTTAGCTCAACATTTACCTAACCCCGAGAATAGACAATAGCCAAATCCTGAGGTTAATAGACCAGCTGGAGTGGTTAATCGGGCTATGTGTCCTGCCAATGCTATTGTTTTAGCAGATGACAGAGAGAGAGCCATTAGAACATACGCCAATCCCTTGGTTGATGAGTTAAATCCAGGGATAATTAGACCTACAATTCAAGCCCCTACTTTTGAGCTTAAACCAGTCATGTTTCAAATACTCCAAACCATAGGACAGTTCCATGGATTACCATCTGAGGATCCTCATTTGCATTTGAAATCCTTCCTAGGGGTTAGTGATTCTTTTATAATGCCAGGAGTGTCTAAGGATGCCCTAAGGTTGAGTTTGTTTCCTTACTCCCTTAGAGATGCAGCCAAGATTTGGTTGAATGCATTACCTCCAGGGGCAGTGGATTATTGGAACACTCTTGCTGAAAAATTCCTTATTAAATACTTCCCACCTACTAGGAATGCTAGATTTAGAAATGAGATTGTGGCTTTCCAACAGTTTGATGATAAGACCTTAAGTGAGGCATGGGAGAGATTCAAGGAATTGCTTAGAAAATGCCCTCACCATGGACTACCTCATTGTATTCAAATGGAGACATTCTACCATGGGTTAAATACAACCACTAAGCAAGTTGTGGATGCTTCAGCTAATGGGGCTCTTTTATCAAAGACCTATAATGAAGCCTTTAAAATCCTTAAAAGGATATCCTTAAACAATTTCCAGTGGGCTGATTCAAGGAGTAACCCAGGTAAGAAAAACAAAGGAGTTTTGGAGTTGGATGCCTTAATTGCTATAAATTCCCAAATCTCATCCATGGCCAACATGCTGAAAAATTTGACTGTGGGAAATGTGGCCTAAAATGCTCCTACTGTGCATAATGTAGCTGCTGTAAACCAAGTAAATACTGATTCATGTGTTTACTGTGGTGAGGGCCATACTTTTGAATTTTGCCCCAGCAATCCTGCTTTAGTCTGGTACATAGGAAACCAAAACCAGCAGAGGAACAATCCTTACTCCAATACCTATAACCCAGGTTGGAGGAATCACCCAAACTTTGCTTGGGGAGGTCAAGGAAGTAATTATCAAGCCCTTCAAGTACAGCAAAAGGTGAATTACCCACCAGGTTTTGGGCATCAAGGTTACCAAGCCTTTGGAAATCAGCAACTTATGCCTCAGCAGCAGCAAAAAGCAATGCCCCAGCAGCAAATTCCAAGTACATCTCTTAAGAGCTTGATGAAGGAATATATGGCAAAAAACTGATGCTGTTATTCAAAGTCAGCAAGCTTCATTGAGAAATCTGGAATTGCAAATGGGTCAACTAGCTAATGAGCTAAGGGCAAGGCCTCAAGGTAAGCTTCCCTCTGATACTGAAAATCCAAAAAGATAGGGGAAAGAGCAAGTGCAAGCCATAGAATTGAGAAGCGGGAAGCCATTAGTTGAGGAAGTAGAAGTTTACAAGAGAAAACAAAAAGTGAAGGACACTGCTGTCCAAGTTGAGGAAGAAAAGAAAGAAGAGCAGTTTGAGCTTAAAGGGAGAGAGAATGAGGAAGTTGAGATTACACCAAGAGTTGAACCTTCAAGAGAAAATTAGTGTGTAGCTACTCCCATTCCAGAGTTTAAACCACCTCCTCCACCATTTCCTCAAAGGTTGAGAAAGAGAAAAGAAGAAGCTCACTTTGAGAAGTTCATGGATATCTTGAAGGAAATTCACATAAACATACCATTGGTGGATGCTTTGAGGCAAATGCCTAATTATATTAAATTCCTTAAAGATGTCTTGACAGGAAGAGAATGATTTGAGAAATTTAAGGTAGTATCTTTAAATGAGGAGTGTAGTGCCATTTTGAGAAAGAAAATCCCAAACAAGGAGAAAGACCCTGGATCCTTCACCATACCTGTTTCTATTGGAGGAAAGGAATTGGGATGAGCTTTGTGTGATTTAAGAGCTAGCATTAACCTTATGCCCTTGTCCATATACAAGAAATTAGGCATAGGTGAAGCTAGACCCACAACTGTCACTCTCCAATTAGCTGATAGGTCCATAACCCACCCTGAAGGAAAGATAGAGGACATTCTAGTTCATGTGGATAAGTTTATTTTTCCTGCTGATTTCATAATTTTAGATTATGAAGTAGACAAAGAAGTGCCTATAATTCTAGGGAGACCTTTCCTTAAGATAGGGAGAACTGTGGTGGATGTTTATGAGGGAACAATCACTTTGAAAATGAATGACCAGAAGTGAAATTCAGCATCTATGACACAATGAAATATCCCACTGATTTGGAAGATTGTTCTGTAATTTAAGTGCTGGAAGAAGTTATCAGTGAAACTGCCAAAGAGGAATTGTTGCAGCATCATGCTAAATCTTTTGGAGAAATAGCAGTAGAGGATTTGGAAAACAGCAGTTTTGAAGGGGATGGTGAGAATTTGGCTAAAGTTTCTTGTTTTAGGAGAGTGTTTGAATCTCTAGAGTTAGGAGATAGGAAAATACCACCTATGCAGCATTCCATTAAAGAACCTCCTACCTAGAGCTGAAACCCTTGCCCAATCACTTGAAATATGCCTATTTAGGTGAGGCAAAGACTCTTCCCATTATTATTTCAGCAAGCTTACTACCTGAAAATGAGTTGATGTTGCTGGAATTGTTGAAACAGTACAAAAAGGCTATAGGATGGACTTTGGCTGATATCCAGGGTATAAGTCCTTCTTTTTGCATGCATAAAATTAATTTGGAAGAAGGAAATTTCAAATCCATTGAGTAGCAAAGAAGACTAAATCCAGCTATGAAGGAAGTTGTGAAAAAGGAAATCATTAAATGGTTGGATGCTGGAATTATATACCCTATTTCAGATAGCCATTGGGTAAGTCCTATCCAATGTGTGCCGAAAAAAGGTGACATGACAGTGGTGGTGAATGAGGCCAATGAGTTAGTTCCAACTAGGACAGTGACAGGTTGGAGGGTATGTATGGCTTACAGGAGGTTGAACAAAGCCACTCGCAAAGACCATTTCCCACTACCCTTCATTGACCAAATGTTGGATAAACTAGCTGGTCAGGATTACTATTGCTTTCTAGATGGGTACAGTGGCTATAACCAGATCACCATAGCCCCACAGGATCAAGAAAAGACTACTTTTACCTACCCCTATGGAATTTTTGCCTTTAGGAGAATGCCCTTTGGCCTTTGTAATGCCCTTGCCATTCTTCAGAGATGTATGATGGCTATATTCTTCGATATGGTGGAATCTATCATGGAAGTCTTCATGGATGACTTAGCTTGTCTAGGCAATTTAGGGAAGGTATTAAAGAGGTGTGAGGAAACAAATTTGGTCTTAAATTGGGAAAAATGTCACTTATGGTGAGAGAGGGCATAGTGTTAGGCCATAAGATTTCAAAAGAAGGGATTGAGGTTGATAGAGCCAAGATTGAGATTATTGAGAAATTAGAACCACCTACCAATGTTAAGGGTGTGAGAAGTTTCTTGGGTCATGCTGGTTTTTATAGGAGATTTATAAATGACTTCTCTAAAATCTCAAAACCTTTGTGTTCATTGCTGGAGGTAAATAGACCATTTGAGTTCACTACTGATTGCCTTAGAGCCTTTAATATTCTAAAAACAGCTTTAGTTACTGCTCCTATCATGTCTTCTCTAAATTGGCAATTGCCATTTGAGTTGATGTGTGATGCAAGTGACTATGCTGTAGGTGCTTTGTTAGGACAAAGGCATGGTAAGGTCATTCACCCAATCTATTATGCTAGCAAAACTCTCAATGAAGCACAACTAAATTACACCACAACAGAAAAAGAGTTGTTGGCAGTAGTTTTTGCTTTTGAGAAGTTTAGATCTTATTTAGTAGGTTCTAAAGTGGTTGTCTACACTGACCATATTACTATTAAGTACCTACTAGCTAAGAAAGATGGTAAACCAAGATTAATTAGGTGGGTGTTGCTCTTACAAGAGTTTGATTTGGAAATTAAGAACAAAAATGGTTCTAAAAATTCGGTAGCAAACCATCTGTCCGGAATTGAAAATTCGCAAAGTTTGCTGCAGCAATCTGATATCAGAGATGATTTTCCTGATGAACAGCTTTTTACAGTAGCTCAAATTCAGGAAGTTGAAATTCCTTGGTATGCAAACTTTGCAAATTATGCAGCTAGTGGTATTCTACCTTTAGATTTGACAAGGCGGCAAATGAAAAAGTTTTTTCATGATTCAAAAGCTTATTTTTGGGATGATCCATACCTTTATAAGCAATGTGCTGATGGACTTTTGAGGAGATGTGCTGCTGAAGGGGAAATTCATTCTATCTTGGAACATTGCCATGCTTCACCTAACCCACATACACATCATAGTTGGTAATTAGGCACACTTTTCATGAGGTACTGTGTTGGGATAGATTTAGTACCACTAGAGGGTCACCAACTAACCTTTAGTGGCGCTTGGCCTTATAGGACTGACTTACACAAGCACCATAGTTGGTTCAAGTTGGATAACTATTTATAGCACTAATTTAATGTTATATTTATGACCATTTATTGGCTAGTTTTGTATTGAATTAGCAAACTTTGATGTGTATTTCTCTTGATTTTGTAGAAACCGAGCTAACGGAGCAAAATCGAGTGTTTGAGATTACTTTGATGGATATTGGAGCCTGTTAGAGCTTTGTTGAAGATTCAAGAAGAAAAAAGATAATTAATAAAATGTTGAGCAAGAAAGATTTCATTTTGAAAGTCCAAGTTTGAAGACTTTCAAGTTGAAAGCTAAAAAAAAAAAAATACGACGCCCAGGCGCCACAGACAGTGCGGGAAGATAGAGTGACAGCGCCTAGGCACTGCGATTCTGACAATAAACGCGTTTTTCAGATCTGCTCGATCCCTACTATAAAAACAACATATTCTCTTCGATTTGAGGAGGCTAGACCGAGAGTTTATCCTTAAACTTGACTCCATGCTATTTTGAGAGGTTTTGGAAGCATTTTGTGAGCGGATTGGAGTGGTATTGAAGATTTAGAGCTTGGATTCTTGGGATAACACCTAAAACGCGAAATCTGCCTTTGTTTGTAATTTCTTCCCTTTTCCTTTCATATATAGTTAATTTAGTGGCTGTATAATTATGGATTTATGGGTTGTTTGAACTGAATTTGCATATCCTTGTCCCTTGTCCCTAATTACTTGGGTTTGTTGTATTTGATTGTTTGGATGCTTAATTGTTGAACCAATTGCTTAGTTTATGGATGTTTATAACTAGTAGGGTTTGAATCATTTATGCATTTGTTGCTTAATGCCTTTAATCATTGTTTCTCTAATTAATTGAGATATTTCTAAGTTGAGCTCGAAAGAGGATACTTAGTTTAGCTTAATGCACGATTAATTAACTACTAGAGGGACATCGAGATTAATAGTTAATTAGTTGTAGTTGGTGATAAAAGTTAATTAGTTGGGTATTGGTTAATTGACTAGTTTTCTAAGTGGAAACTCGATGGAGAGAAGCTTAGACAATAACCCAATTGCATAACTAGTGTTTATTTACCTGTGTGACAGCTGGGGTTAATAAATAGACATTAAAAGTTCGTAATGAAGAGTTTTAATGCCTTGTATGAGTTAGCAGCGCTAGGGAGACCTAGGTTAGTTAATTAGTACTTGAGAGTGGAGGAGATCGAGAGGAGATTTCATGTCCTTAGAGCTTCTAGACTTATGAGTTCACTGTCCATTGGTTTATAATCGTTTTCTAGCTTAGTAATTGATCCTTTCCCAAGTTATCCATCGTGTTTGTGTCTCCCATTTATTTTTTTCCATTTATTTTCTTTTGTTACTTAGTTTATCTTCTTTTGATTTCGGTTCATTAAATAAAGTTAAGTGAGAGCATTCGTAGTAATTAATTGAATTAAAAAATTAATCTCTGTGGATTCGATACTCGGTAGAAATACCGTTTTATATTACTTGACCCGTGACGCTTGCGAAAATGTAAAAGTACGCCCATCAACTATTCACTTAGATAGAAAGTTTCCATGTTTTCAAGTTAAGACCCCAATGTATCAAGACACGAAAGATTAAGTTAGTCAAGCTGCAAACACCTAACATTTCAAGTATCATGAATGTTAGGTGTTTGCAGCTTCAACCCCCAAGTGGGACTACTAACTGAGTATATTTTTATACACACCCTGAAGGGAATAATCGAATTAAACCCACAGCGGAAGCATAGGAATCGTCTTTGATTTATTTAGAATTAAACTAAAATACAAGGGTTAAGCAATAAATACCTTCCAAATATTGAGATTCTTCTGGCGGATCTTTATCTCTTCCACAAAGTCTTCCTGGCTATGACTCGAACACAGGACCAAGGCTTGTGGGAGCCTCTTGAAATAAAATCCACAAGGGATTGGAGAGGAAGAGGTCTAGAGAGAATTCTCTAATTCTCTCTATTGAGGAGATGTGTGTTGTGAATATGCACAATGGCTCACCCCTAGGGTTCTATTTATAGTGGTCTAGAGAAAATAATTAAATAATAAATTTTAATATCTAATATATTAAAATATATTTATTTAACCAATTTGAATCTTATTCAAACCGCTTAAAATTCTCCTACGACATTTATTTCCTAATTTGAATCCAATTCAAAATTAATAAATATCTTTTATTTAATGTATCTAATATACATTAATTATTTTAATATTTAATTTATCAAATACAATAAATATATTTTCCTCTTTTATTTAATATAACGAATATATTACATATTAATTTGAACACTTCAAATTAAATATTAATTTGAACATTTCAAATTTTAATATTTAATGTATCAAATACTATAAATATGTTTTCCTCTTTTATATTTAATATATATAATATATTAAATATTAATTTGAACATTTCAAAATTTTCTTTCAACTAAATTGATCTTTTAGTGTTACTATGAGCTAGCAAGGGGACCTTATGGACCTACAGATTATAAGCTCCAATGATACAAAATTAATTAATTAAACTCTTTAATTAATTAATTTTCATTCATTAACTATAGGTCACTCCACTATAGATCTAGAGTTGCACTCTTATGCACTGTAGGACAAGTTGTGTCCATAGATATAATCATTACATGCAAGTCGATCTTTCACGAGTTGTTCGTAATTACAGCTGGGTCAAAAGTCCGTTTTACCCCTATAATTACATCTTGCACCTTAAATACCACTGATTCTCTAATGAACAATATGTTTATAATCTAATTATAAACTAAGTGCCTCTTAGGCCAATGAGAGGGTGGAGCCCCATTGTTCAAGTCTCGAAATCAGCACTTAAGAGAACTACTCATCTACTTACCCTATATGGGAAGGAGTGAATTCTATCTTGTGAGATTATGTTCCTAGCTCCCTATTTGGTCAAGTCCCCAAAATGGTAGGCATATTGAATCAGCTACAAAAGCCACTGTCACCCATGCAAATCAAAGGACAAGCCCTCACAGGCAGGAGTTCATAACTCACTTAGGATTAAGATCGAGTCGCATATGTCATCTTGATGAAATATTAATCTTCTCAATTAACGGATTTATAAAGAGAGATTAAATATTTCGTGGTCCAATCTTATACAAACTCATTGTATAAGATACCCCCACTCACATGTCTGCACATGAATGATTTGGATCAAATCATTTGTAACTATTACAAAGTGGGCCGTCTCAATAGTGTTACTAGGATAAGGCACCCAACTTTATCCATATACTATGATCCTTTAGGTTATTTATTAAACATGATCCTCTCGTATGTCAACCACATACTGTTCAAGATTACACTAATAACCTTGAATTTTTCATATAATGGATAATATTATATTGCAAATAAAATAATCAAAATTATTATTCATTATTAAATAAATTATTAATTACGAGGCTTTAGGGCATAAATCCCAACAATCTCCCACTTGCACTAAAGTCGACGAGACATGTATCCTAGGGCATACTCTATACCTAACACACCCGTGCTACCTTTATTTTCTTTTCAGATGGTATATGAACTTACGAGACGTGTGGTGAGGGCGTTCAATTTGGCGAGGATATGGAGAAAATGTCAAATCAAAATTTCTTAGGGTCTTAGAGTTTTCTAGTTTCATGTTCTATGCACTATTCATTCATTATTTTGTTTGTAATTATTTAAATACTCTTTGTCCGTTAAGATTTGCAAATAATTATTTGTCTGGATCCCAAATTCAAAGCATTTTGAATTTTTTAACTAGTTTTTAATAAAGTATTGTTTCATTTGGGTTTACATGAGTTTCCGCTTTACTTAAAAAGGTTCATTTTTTTCATGTATGTGGTATCGACCCATAGAAATCCAGTCTAAGAGGTCGGATCGTTACAACAATCCTATCCTTCTCAGGAGATTCACTCTGATATTTGCAAATAGCTTCTGTAAGGAGACAGTCCAAAAGCCGCCGCGAGACCCCTCATGGATTTCACGTTGTGAACCAATAATGGAAATTGTAGGATATGTTGTCACACATCCCTCTCCCACTTATTATTTTGAAAATAGGGTTTTCTACTACTTAGGCAAATGTGGTTAATCTCATATATCTAAGTTCTCAATCTACCCCTTCATAACCCTTATGTTGATTCGATTGAATTTAGTGTGAATTACCAAATTTTAAACTATTTAAAACTTAATCACATTATGAGCATTCTTAATGAAAATAAATAAAATTTGACTAATTCAACTCTCAGGTCAGTTTCCAGTTAGAGGTGTTTCTTTTCGGTTAACTTAAATATCTCAGTCTAGATAGAACCTTCCATAGATAGAGTTCCCTTATAGTCAATTTTTATTTCAAATTCATTAATATTTAATTAACTATTAATTATTAGTTTAATAAATCTAAGTGAATTATTAGGCTTTGTTTTTAATCCTATTAAAAACTAGTTCACTTTATGGATAATCTTTAATATCTAAAAATTTAAACAATTTAAAATAAAATTAAAAGATTATCTTAAATATTTTATTCTAGTCCTATTAGAAGAAAATAAAAGATAAACTAAATTTGAAACTTAAATTATTTTAACTTTGAATTAAATTATCTTTATTTATGGGTGACCTAATCTTATTAGGAAAGTATCTAATCTCATTAGGAAAGTATATAATCTCATTAGGCAAGAATCTAATCTCATTAGGAAAGAACCTAATCTTATTAGGAAAGTATCTAATCTTATTAGGAAAGCACCTAATCTCATTAGGAAAGCACCTAATTTTATTAGGAAAGAACCTAATCTCATTAGGAAAGTATCTAATTTTATTAGGAAAGCATCTAATCTTATTAGGAAACATCCCGATTCTATTGTTTTAAATATAATAATTATATTCAAAATAATCCACAATCAAGATGCATGACACGTGCTTAATCTATGGTGAGATTTTAATATAAATGGCATATTTTATGCAACAATCAAACAATTTATAATACACATCAACATGTATAATTAAATTAAAATAAAGAAAAATTCACCAACATATTTGGCATATCCTAAAAATTAAAGGCTAAATTCAAAATTACATAATTTGAATTTCTAAGATATATATTGGTCTTCAATTTCTTTCCTTTTGTTGGGCCATCCAAATTTAGCAACTTGAAGGATCGACACCACCGATAGCTTCTTTCATCAATAGATTACGACATTTTCTGTCGGCAGCTTTCTCTTCTTTTTAAAAAAATTGAAAAAGAGAAAATACAAAGAACCCTAAATTCATAAGGGTTTACAATTTGATCTAATCAAAGCGTTAAGTCACAAATATGCATACACAGTCAATTTGCAAACCACTTATATCACATATATGAAAAATTAAAATACCCACCATCACAAAACTTTAATTCAAAATAAAATTCAAAGACCACTCTGATACAAATTGATAGGAATGAACACTTCAGCTCGCAATGGAAAATATGGTTTATAAACAATTTAGAAATTAAATTCCGATCGATTTTGATTTTATTTAGAATTAAACTGAAAACAAGGTCAAGTAAACTTACATTGGTGAAATATGGAGAAAATTTCTAGCAGGTCTTTACTTCTTGTATCCCAGCGAATCTTCACACATTCACCAAATTTCTAATATTCACAAGATCTTCCTTACTATGACTCTAACACAGGACCAAGATTTGTAGGAACCTCTTGAAAGAAAATTCCTATGAGAAAAATTTGTAGAGAATTATGTGTGTAGGAAAACTCTCTCTTTGGCTCAACCCAAGGGTTCTATTTATAGAGACTTAAGGTAGAATCGTTGTCATAAAATTAAATAATATATCTTAACATCATTATATTAAAAATTATATATTTAACATATTTGAATCTCATTCAATTCTCCTACAATATATTTACCTATTTGAATCACATTAAAATTTCATATATATTGTTTCCTTTAACGTATCTAATACATTAATATATATATATATATATATTATTCTCTTTAATATTTATTGTATCAAACACAGTAAATATACTTTCCCTTATTTAATATATCCAATATATATTAAACTTTAATTTTGAATATTTCAAATTTTTCTTTCAACTAAATTGATCATTTTAGTGTTATTATGAGCTAGTAAAGGGACCGTATGGACCTACAAATTATAAGCTCTAATGATACAAATTAATTAATTAAACTCATTAATCGAGTAATTTTCATTCATTAACAATGACCTAGAATTGCTGTATGACAAGTTGCATCCATTGATATAACCATTACATGCAAATCCGTCATTCACGAGTTATTCATAATTACAGCTGGGTCAAAAGTCTGTTTGACTACTATAATTACATCTTATACCTTATGTACCACAGATCCTCTAATGAACAATCTGTTTATGATCCAATCGTAAACTAATTCCCTTTCGGGCCAATGAGAGAGTGAAGCCCTATTATTCAAGTCCCGTAATTAGCACTTAAGGGAACTACTCATCTACTTTTTCTATATGGGAATGAGTGAATTCCATCTTGTGAAACTTATATTTCGAGCTCCCTATTTGGTCAAGTTCCCAAAATGGTAAATTTATTGAATCGGCTATAAAAGTCATTCTCACCATGCAAATCAAAGGACAAATCTTCATAGGCAAGAGTTCATAACTTACTCAGGATTAAGATCGAGTTGCATATGATCATCCTATAAATTAACAAATTTATAAAGAGAAATTAAATATTTCATGGTCTAATCTTATATAAACTCAATGTATATGATACCTCCACTCACACAATCTCCACATGAATGGTTTAGATCAAATCATTTGTAACTATTACAAAGTGGGTCGTATCAACTTGGATCCCAACTTTATCCATATACTATAGACCTTTTAGGTTATTCTTGAACATGATCCTCTTGTATGTCAACCACATACTATTTAAAATTACACTAATAACCTTAAATTTTTATGTAATGGATAATATAAATTACAAATAAAAATAATAAAATAATTATTAAATATTAAATAAAAATTACGAGGCTGTAGGTCATAAATCTCAACAATCTCCCACTTGCACTAAAGTCAGTGAGACATATATCCTAAGGCAATGGGAAGGCAAGCATACAATCAATCAAGTGGCAAAAAGAAAATACAGACGCAATCACTCGCAAAAATGTCCAAGTATTAGAAACATGCGATAGAAATTGAGATAAGGGAATGTGGCAGGGACCACATTAATCACTATGAGCACATACAAAAGCATGAGTACCAAAATGATTCAGCTCATTCAATACAAAAATTGCAATATAAGGCAAGTAATTCTAGCACTCAAAAGCAATGATGACTTCTCGCACGGGTTAATTGAAAATTTAAGTTAAAATTCGTAATATTCAGCATAAATTCCTACTTAATGCAAGGTTCTATTCGCCGCAAACTACCTTAATTGAGTCTCACTTAATATTACTCTCATTTATCTCAAATGCAACCAAACTACGACTACACCTAATTTAATACTAACTTACAAAAACAGAAAGGTAAAATAAAAAGAAAGGAAGATAGAATGCGTCCCTAATTATTAAGGCCTCTGATAATTGGTTTGACTGCATTGGACCTTCACCTTTCTTCTTCAACGCACTTCTGTAACAAGGCGATGGAAGCACTACTCCACAATCAGGGTTGGATCCACATAGGGCTAGGAGGGGCTGTGCCCCCATGAAATTATGGATTTGTAATATATATTAATTTGACCACAGCTAAAAATACTAAAAATGTATGCTGCTCCGTTGGTATGGGGTATGGGGGGGCACTGACTACTGCTTTTGTTTTTCGATTCTAGTGTTTGAATCTCAGTCAGTGCGTTTTGTATATTTAATTTTTCAATATACATATTTATATATTATTTTAAGTTTTAGTACATTTTATATTTCAAGTTTCATTTTTTGTTTAGATATTTAGGTGGATAATGGTTGTACTAAAAAAAATCTATAATGGTTTATTGTAATTTTATAATTAATATTACTTAATTTAAATTCTATATGAATGCATTTAAAGGTATATTTATATCAAGATTAAATTACAAGTTCAATGTTTGAATTTTTAAATTTGTATCTAAGAGGTCTCTAAACTTGAAAAAATGTCTAATGAGTCCTTGAAATTTTAATTTTATTTCTAATAAGTCATTAAATTTTAAAAATGTCTAATCGATTCATAAACTTTCAATTTTGTATCCAATAGGTCTTATTGGACCTTAAACTTTCAATTTTTTATCTAATAGATACGTGGATTTTTTAAAAAGGAAATCAAATAGGTTGAAAACCGATTAGACACAAAATTAAAATTTAAAAAAAAATTATGTCCAATAGAATATTAATTTTTAAAAATTTTGAATATATAAGAGACCTATTGGTACAAAATGAAAAGTTCAAGGACCACATAGATATAAATCTAAAAGTTCAGGAACTAAACTTGTAATTTAACTTTATATGTATTTGTGGACCCTCTGACATAAAATCATGGATCTACCACTGTCCACGACACCTCTTTTTTCTCAAAATGCTTGAGTCTTGATTTGTGCAGCTGAGTGTTCTGCCACACCTTACAAGGTTTGACTTTTGATTGGAGACTTCTGTGCTCGATGGTTTACACTTTTGTGCTTTGGTTTCATTGCTGCAACATCTTACTACGCAAGTACTTCTTTTTCTAGCGCATAGTTGTCTCGAGCATAACTGTATGGCACATAATTGTCCGGCGCATCTTTGTCTGGTGCATTTTGTTGGCCAAGTTATGCTGGTGCATGTTGTTGACTTTTGACCTAACTATTTGGATTTTTGTTTTATTTAACTTTGATCCAAATTTCATATGACCCAATTTGACCAAATTAAATTTAGTTATTTGATCAAAATAGTCATAATGAAGACATGTTACCTTATAATTTTAGGATTTGCTAATTTTTGTCTACAAATTAAATTTGGGGCACATGTCAATTTATAAGTGGTCACAAATTTAATTATTTGTAATTTTGTCATTAATTTAGGATAATGACATGGCAATTTGGGATTGGATAAAATTTCTCATTCAACATAGATAATTCTTAAATTCAATAATTAGTTTAAGATTTCATTTAAAAGATAATTACATTATCTATTAAAAAAATTAATTAAAAATAGAGGGGGAAAAAAGAAATTCTATTTGGAAGTTAATTTTAATTTGAATAACATTCAAATTAGGCACTCACAAGTCTAAATAGAATCTTTTGGCAAGCTTAAACCATCACACCCTCGATTAGAAGAGAGAAGAAGAAGAAAACTCTATCATTTTAATTTCCTTCTCACAATCAGGTTAGTGCCTTAGTTCTTGATATGCCTTAAGGCTAAGTTAAAAATTTTGTATGATGTTTAATTTAATATTCCTTGTATGTTTGAATTATAAATAATTGAATTGGAATATGTTTTTCATGTTGCATTACTTGTTGACTTCATGTATGTGTATGATCATAAACTTTTTTATGAAAAGATAGGGGCAATTACCATCTTTATCATGTTGATGTGCATGAAATGACCGTTCTTGGTGGGTGGAGCTCTGCACTATGGACTAGGTACTAAATATCATATGATGGGATTTAGTCTCACACAAAGCTTACCTATTGCAAACAGTGGTGGATCCAGAATTTTTATCCAATGAGGGCTTAATGTAAAATTCAATAAAACTAATTTATAAGTAAACAATTCCAAAAATTCATAAAAATTCGTAAATGAACTGCACTATTAATTTCATACATCACAATTGCCCTCTACGAGATTTCATATTATGAAATCGTTGCATAATAACTTCATTATCTATCTTATCAAACAAATCTTTCTCAACATATGCTATAAGACTATCATTCATCCATTGGTCTCCCATCTGATTGCGCAGTTGAGTCTTTACAATACTCATAGTAGAAAATGTCCTCTCTACAGTAGTTGTTGCAACTAGTATGATCAATGCTAGGGTGAGCAACCGATAAACTAATGGGTAGACTTTATCTTTAGCTGTCATCACCATTTTGAGTGCAAGATAACCAATACTTGTTAGTTCAACAAACATATTATTTGAATGCACATCAATGATGTAATTTTGAAGCTGGTTCTCAAGAACAACAAGTTCAATAGTTGAAAAATCTCTAGGATAAAATTGGGCAAGACATATAAGTTTTTGTCTGTCAAAAGCAGCAAATGAATTGCTCGGATTTAGGCATGCCATACAAAGAAGCAGTTCAGTACTTGTTTCAGTAAAACGATTATTCAACTCCTGAAGTTGCATATCAATAATTGTTTTAAAATCCTCAACACGGTAATGGTGCATATTTGTGATTTCTTGAGATTTTTGCCTTTGCCTCCCTCGAATAAAAAACACATCATCCATCTTAAGTATTAGAATATCATGCTTATCACAAAAATTTGAAACTTCATCTAGCAATGAATCCTAACCTAATTCCCTCATTGATTGTAATCTTTCGTTACAAATTTTAACCAAATTCATTGCATTCACAATATCTCGATCTTTTTTTTTGTAGTGCTTCAAACAAATCATTTGTGATTCCCAAGATAGTTTTCATAAGATGCATATGAAAAACAAAGTCAAACGTCTGAATTGAATTTATTAGAACCTTTGCTTCATATTTTTGTTCAGAATTTAACCCATCATCCACAATTGTCTCAAGCACTTCACAAATTGATGAGAACATTAAAATAAAACTCATTAGAGTATTATAATGTGATCCCCATCGTGTATCTCCTGGACGTTTAATCATTATTTACTGATTTAATCCTCGCCCACTTGACAATTCACCATGATTCAAAGCTTCAAAAGTTATAGTTCTATGTTTTCTCTTAAAATATCTCGACATTTTGTTGATGCTCCAATAACATTGACCACATTTGCAACTAAAAAGAAAAGACCAGTTTAGAAAAGAATCCATCAATTAAGGAGCCCTAAGATGGAAACCCTAGCCCTCAATGCTTATAAAAATGAGGAGATCGAAGCAAAAAAGGCAGTGGATTTTCTAGTTTTTAATTTTTCGGACAACAACTTTTAGTTTACTATTTCTATCATTTCCAGCATTTCATTCTTATATTTTTGCTCTTTAATTCCCGAGTTTGATCCCTCCTCAACAACAAGTCGAGGAGGTAAAGATTTAAGTGTCCTTAAAGGGATTCTGATTCGATCACAGCAAGGGATTTCGTTAGTGTTGCTTTGTTTTGGTTCAATTTCATTCTATTGTACCTCTTCAGTTTCTGCTCAATTTTTAGTTATAGAGTTAGCCTTTGTTTAATTCCATTTTCTTGTATGTTGCAAAGTTGAATGAATTATTGAATTTTAGGTTTCAATTTCCTTCACCTCTTATAAATGCTTGTTAACTTATGGAATTTTTATCTCTACAAGGTTCCAAAATTTCCAGTGGTTTTATGGATGAAATTCTGATTTTAATTCAGCACTATTATTAACATCTTTGAGGGAAAACTAAGATTTTAGATTAATTGTATATTCGTGTGTCCTTAATAAAATTCAAACCGGTTTGCTTAAAATTTATTTCCCTTTTTTCGTTTTACTAATTATGAATTTCGTAGCAAGTAAATTTTTGGGTTTTTATTTCTTCCATAATGAGCTAATTTCTCCTTAAGGATTCAAGTTAGTGAATGCCCTAGAGGAGAGATGTGAAGCTTAAAGCATGTTCAATCTAGTTAATAATCGAGACTTTGTATGCTTTTGTTGAATTAACATGGGTAAACCTAGTCGGCCAACTAGTGATTACTTGTTGAGCTTGAACTTAATACCGAAAGGGTTAAGGGAAAGCGGATATCACCAAAGCAATGGAGGAAAAGGCTTAGAAATAAGTCCTAAACATCGACCCTAGACATAGGGCAAGACTTCAAAACTACTAGAATTGTGTGCGAATTTATCTAAGTTAGATTAGCCATAGAAATATAGGTTAATCACTTAGCCTCCTAAAGATTTTGAAGCAAAATCGAATAGGAGTTGAATTTGGTTTACTTAGTTCTCGTGTATTAACTATGATTGAAATTGCATTTTAAGTAGCATTTCTTTCCAAATGGGCATAAGCAACTTGGATCCCATTCTTTTTAATTATTGACTTTTCGTTATTTTCTTTAGCAAAAACAACCGCTCAAGCATTTTTACACCATTGGTTACTGCAATTGCATTTTGCAAACAAATTTTGTGTCATCTTAGTAAATTTTGTTAAAACCCGTTCCTTTTGGTACGATACTCTGGAGTGTTGGCTTTTTGGCCCTTAATCTCAAATTAATTAATTTTAATTAATTAATTAATTAATGTTTTGATGATAACAAACCTGCTATTAATTACTAACAATTTTAGTATTTTGAAGTGTCCATGGTGTAGAGCTTGGAACAACGATTCCAACGCCTTTTGAATCACTCAAATTGGAGTTAAAACGAAGAAGTTATGGGCAAAACAAATTTGAATGGAAAATTCCCGACGCGATGACGTGGCAGCCAAGTCAGCAATGTGGACCATTTAGAGAGTGACACGTGGAACTATGGGGAAGTGACACTTGGTGGGATTTTTGTTTGTTTAAAAAGAAAAAGGAAATTTTATTTTATTATATATTATTTGTTATGTGTCTAACGGTTTTTAAATTTAAAAAAAAAAAAAAAAAAAATTTGCTGACAGCATTTAATGCTGCTGCCAGCAGCTGTTCTTTTAATAAAAAAAATTATATACATATATATATTACCGTTACTTTTATTATTATTATTATTATTATTATTATTATTATTATATATTAAAATCATGTGACCGTTGGTCACTTAAAATATATATATATATATATATATATATATATATATATATTTATTTATTTATATTATATTATATATTTTATTTATTATTTACTTTTTACTTTTTATTTTCTTTTAATTTCCACCATTCATTTTACTTTTACCACAATCTAATGGCCCAAATTAAATTTTGATTTTTACCTCATTTCCATCTCTATAAATACCATCTTCTTCTCCAAAAATTATACAAGAAGTTATTACCATTTTCAATCTTCCAAACATCTCAAAAAGCCTCCATTGTTGCTCTCTCCAAGCTCCAAATTTTTTCTTTTCATCTTATTCTTGAGAGAGAATTATTGTGTTGTGAGGATTGATTTGTGAGAGTTAAATTTGCAAATTTACTCTATCAAGAGAGTTCTTAAGTGTGTTCTTTATTTTCTTCAAACTTTGTAACAGTTTGATCCTAACCCGTGGAAATGATTGAGTTTGCTCTTGAACTCGTAAAAAGAGCGTTGTAGCGGTTGGGCTCTAATCCGTGGAAAGAGTCGATAAAGTTTTTATTCAAATTCCCAAGAGGCGCTTGGGGAGTGGAGTAGGTCGAGTTTGACCGAACCACTATAAAATTACGGTGTCATCCTCTCTAACTCTTTCTCATTTACTTTTGTAAATTACTTGTAGTAATTTATTGTATGCTTTAATTTGTTCTTAATTGTTTATTGTATTAGATTGAATTAATTTTTCATAATTTATACATTGTACTAATTATCCTTTTTATTTGTTTATAAAAAGTTTGATAATTAGATTATTTGTGCATACTTAGGAAAAATTTTATTAAACCCTATTCACCCCCTTTCTAGGGTTGCCATACCGATCCAACAATTGGTATCAGAGCAAGGTTGCTCTTTTAGAATTTTTTTTTATAAACTTTATTGTTTGAGCTTTATGGCAAACCTAGTAGTAAATGGTGTTATTGAAGGACAATCCACCTCTAGGCCTCCTTACTTTGATGGGTCAAATTATGCTTATTGGAAGGCTAGAATGAAAATTTACTTGCAATCCGTTGACTATTATTTATGGTTAAATGTGGTTAAAGGTCCTTATATTCCCATGAAAAATGTTAATGAAAATGATGTGCCTAAATTAGAAGAGGAATATGATGACAATGATATGAAAAAGTGTGCTTTTAATGCTAGAGCTATAATTGTTTATATTGTGCTTTAAGCAAAGATGAGTTCAATAAAATATCTATGTGCTCTTCCGCTAAAGAAATATGGAATACTCTTGAAGTGACTCATGAAGGAACTAATAAAGTTAAAGAATCAAAAATTAGCATGCTAGTTCATAATTATGAATTATTTAAGATGGATGCTAATGAATCTATTACCGAGATGTTTACTAGATTTACTAACATTATAAATGCTTTGAAGGGTCTTGGTAAAGTATATACTACCTCCGAAAATGTTAGGAAAATTCTTAGGTGACGGCGATTCAAGAAGCAAAAGATCTCACCAAACTTCCTTTGGAGGAAGTTATTGGCTCTCTCATGACACATGAGATTACCATGAAGGAGCACATGGAGGATGAGTCCAAAAAGAAGAAGAGTATTGCATTAAAGACCATATCCTTGGAAGTTGAATCCGAATATGAGGATGTTCTTGATGAAGACGATATTGCATATTTTTCACGTAAGTATAAGAACTTCATCAAGAGGAAGAAACAATTCAAGAAGCATATTTCCAACCAAAAAGAGTCAAAAGGTGAAAGGAGCAAAAAGGATGAGGTAATATGCTATGAATGCAAGAAACCGGGTCACATAAGAACGGATTTCCCTCTCCTTAAATCATCTAAGAAGTCCAAGAAGAAAGCAATGAAAGCTACTTGGGATGATAGTGATGAAAGTGGAAGTGGAAGTGATGAAGAAGAGGTAGCAAACTTTTGCTTCATGGCTCATAGTGACAAGGGTGATGAACAAGATGATGAGGTAACTCTAGAACCCTTTTCATATGATGAATTGTTTGAAGCTTTTGAAAATATGCAAAAAGATTTAGAAAAGCTTGGTTCCAAATATGTTGTGCTTAGAAAGAAATACAATGCTTTAACTAGTGAAAATAAGTCTTTACTTGATGAAATTTCTTGCTTAAAAGACAATGAGCATGATGTTGTGCAAATTGATGAAGTGAATGTCTCTTGTGATAAGCATGTTTTTGATTGTGATGAGAAAAATGCCTTGCTTGATAAAGTTAGATTTCTTGAGCATGATAGTTGTGAAAAAGATAACTTGATTAATTTGCTTAAGGAAAAGGAATTAAATGCTTTGCAAGAACTTGGTAAGGCTAAAGAGTCTATTAAAAAGTTGACAATAGGTGCTCAAAGGTTGGACAAAATAATTGAAGTAGGCAAGCCTTATGGTGATAAAAGAGGATTAGGCTACATTGATGAATGTTCTACTCCCTCAAGTTCTAAAACTATTTTTGTTAAAGCATTTCCTATTGTTCCTAAGCTTAATATGCCTAAGGTTGTGTGTAAGCATGATAAATCTAGCTTTGTGCCTATATGTCATCATTGTGGTGTTGAAGGTCATATTAGACCTAAGTGCTTTAAATTGAAATATGCTTTTACTACTTCTTCAAGAAGAAATTTTTCTCAAAGAGCAAAGTTTCACAATGCTCCAAGAAAGAATTTCTCCAAGAAAATTAGAGTGCATAAATTTGTTGTAAGAGATAAATCCTTGCATAATGTTGTTTGTTTCTCATGTGGCAAGTATGGACATAAAGTGTATTCTTGTTTCTTGTCTAAATCCAATGCTTTAAATATGGATGCAAAAATGAAATGGGTTCCCAAGTTTGTAAATGCTAACCTTTTAGGACCCAAACAAGTATGGGTACCAAAAGATCAATCTTGAACACTTTTGTTTATAGGTTTGTTTGAAAGTATTCAAGAAAAACAAATGGTACTTGGATAGTGGTTGCTCAAGGCACATGACGGGAGACCAATCCAAGTTTGTCAATCTTTCTAAAAAGGATGGAAGTTTAGTAACCTTTGGTGACAACAAGAAAGGTAAAATTATTGGTAAGGGTAGTATAGGTAATGGTTCTTCTACCTTGATTGAAAATGTGCTTTTAGTTGATGGTTTAAAGCATGACTTACTAAGTATTAGTCAATTATGTCATAAAGGCTTTCGAGTTGTGTTTGATAAAAAGAATTGCATCATTGAAAATGCTAGTGATAGAAAAGTCTTGTTTGTTGGCAATAGGGATGAAAATGTGTACACTATTGATTTAAATGATTGCCCTATTAGTGATAAATGTCTTTCGGCCTTGCATGATGATTCTTGGTTATGGCATAGAAGACTAGGACATGCTAGCATGCACTTAATTTCAAATATTTCCAAGAATTCTTTGGTTAGAGGTCTTCCAAATTTTAAATTTGAAAAGGATAAAGTTTGTGATGCTTGTCAAATGGGTAAGCAAACCAAGTCCTCTTTCAAATCTAAAAATGTGATCTCTACAACTAAACCCCTTCAACTATTACATATGGACTTATTTGGCCCTTCGAGAATTGCTAGTTTTGGAGGAAATTATTATGCCTTTGTGATTGTTGATGATTTTTCAAGATTTACTTGGGTTTTGATGATAACATATAAGGATGATGCTTTGAAAAGTTTTGCTAGTTTTGCAAAAAGAGTTCAAAATGAAAAAGGATTTTTGATTTCTAAAATTAGGAGTGATCATGGAGGAGAATTTGATAGTATTGCTTTTGAAAATTTTTGTGAAGAAAATGGTTTTTCTCATAACTTCTCCACTCCAAGAACTCCTCAACAAAACGGTGTGGTTGAAAGGAAAAATCGTACTTTGCAAGAATTTGCTAGGTCAATGTTGCATGAGTATGATTTACCTAAATACTTTTGGGCCGAAGCCGTTAACACCGCTTGTTATGTTTTAAATAGAGTTTTAATTAGGCCTTCTTTAGATAAAACTCCTTATGAGCTTTGGCATAACAAAATTCCAAATATTTTGTATTTCAAAGTGTTTGGTTGCAAATGTTTTATTTTGAACAACAAAGAAAAGCTTGGAAAGTTTGATTCTAAGACGGATGTTGGTATTTTTCTAGGTTATTCCTCTACTAGTAAAGCTTATAGAGTTTTCAATAAGAGAACTTTAATTATCGAGGAATCTATGCATGTTGTATTTGATGAATCTTGCAATAATGTTTCTAATTAGTCTATTTGTAGTGATGATTTAGAAAGAAATTTTGGACATTTACTTGTTAGTGACAAAGACAAGGAAATTGATTCAAGTAAGCAAGAATTGAGCTTCAATGAAAAGAAGGAAGACGGCTCTTCGTCTATGCCTAAAGAGTGGAGGTATGCTCCATCCCATCCTAAGGATTTGATTCTTGGTGATCCCAAACAAGGTGTAAAAACTCGTTCTTCTCTTAATTTGTTTAATAATCTTGCTTTTGTTTCTCAAGTTGAACCTAAAAGTTTTAAGGATGCCGAAAATGATGAGTTTTGGATTTTAGCCATGCAAGAAGAATTAAATCAATTTGAAAGAAACAAAGTTTGGGAATTAGTCCCTAGGCCTTCTAATGCTTCTATTATTGGAACTAAATGGGTCTTTAGAAATAAAATGGATGAAAATGGAAATATCATTAGAAATAAAGCTAGACTTGTAGCTCAAGGTTATTGTCAAGAGGAAGGTATAGATTATGAAGAGACTTTTGCACCCATTGCTAGATTAGAAGCTATTAGAATGTTACGTGCTTTTGCTTCTTATAAGAATTTCATCTTGTATCAAATGGATGTGAAAAGTGCTTTTTTAAATGGCTATATTATGGAGGAAGTTTATGTAGAACAACCTCCGGGCTTTGAAAGTTTTGATTTGCCTAATCATGTCTATAAGTTGAAAAAGGCTCTTTATGGCTTAAAACAAGCTCCAAGAGCTTGGTATGATAGACTTAGTAATTTTCTACTTGAGAATGGCTTTAAAATGGATAAACTTGATACTACTCTCTTTATTAAGACTAAAGAAAATGATATGCTTTTAGTTCAAATATATGTGGATGACATTATCTTTGGTTCTACTAATCCTTCTTTGTGTGAAGAATTTTCTAAGTGTATGCATAGTGAGTTTGAGATGAGTATGATGGGAGAACTTAGCTTCTTCCTTGGACTTCAAATCAAACAACTCAAGGATGGTATCTTCATAAGTCAAGAGAAATACACAAAGGATTTGCTCAAAAGATTCAAGTTCAATGAAGGTAAAATTGCAAAAACTCCTATGAGCACATCCACTAAGCTTGACAAGGATGAAAAAGGTAAATGTGTGGACATAAAAGCTTATCGAGGTATGATCGGATCTCTACTTTATTTAACCGCTAGTAGACCCAATATCATGTTTAGTGTATGTCTTTGTGCTAGATTTCAATCTTGTCCTAAGGAATCCCATTTGCATGCCGTTAAGAGAATCTTTAAATATTTGCTTGGGACTATTGATTTAGGTTTGTGGTATCCTAGAAATGTAGAGTTTAATTTGGTAGGATATTCCGATGCGGATTTTGCCGGAAGTTTACTTGACCGTAAGAGTACTAGTGGGACTTGCCAATTTCTTGGTAGCTCCTTAGTATCTTGGTTTAGTAAAAAGCAAAATTCGGTTGCCTTATCCACTACCGAAGCGGAATATATTGCGGTTGCTAGTTGTTGTGTTCAAATTCTTTGGATGAAACAAACTCTTTGTGATTTTGGATTAAAGTTTGATAATGTGCCTATATTTTGTGATAATACTAGTGCTATTAATTTGACTGAAAATCCTATTCATCATTCTAGGACTAAACATATTGATATTAGACATCACTTTATTAGAGAGCATGTGCAAAATGGTAATATTATTCTTGATTTTGTGACCTCTAATAATCAATTAGCGGATATTTTCACCAAGCCTTTGAATGAAGAAAACTTTTGCAAAAATAGGCTTGAGCTTGGTATTATTCGTTGTGAATTGTGATGCCTCTTGAATTTACAATTTTACTTTTTATCTTTTTAAAGCATATTGATAGGGGGAGTTATGCAAAGTATGTATCCATGTTCTTAGGGGGAGCTTTCATATAGTTCTTAGTATTTCTCAATTGTGTATTTTTGATGATTCCAAAGGGGGAGAAGTTTAAGAAAAATATGTTCTAAATTTTGTATCATGTTTTAGTGTGCATTAATTTAGGGGGAGAGTTAATTTAATTTTTTTTGAGTGAATTTTCAAGTATGAGCTTTATGGTGATATATTGGACTTTATATTCAAATTATTACTTTGACACATGTACTACCTTGGTTTTTTGTGAACTTCAAGTTATTTTTCTTTTGTGGTTTGTCATCATCAAAAAGGGGGAGATTGTTGGCTTTTTGGCCCTTAATCTCAAATTAATTAATTTTAATTAATTAATTAATTAATGTTTTGATGATAACAAACCTGCTATTAATTACTAACAATTTTAGTGGTTTGAAGTATCCATGGTGTAGAGCTTGGAACAACGATTCCAACGCCTTTTGAATCACTCAAATCGGAGTTAAAACGAAGAAGTTATGGGCAAAACAAATTTGAACGGAAAATTCCCGACTCGATGACGTGGCAGCCAAGTCAGCAATGTGGACCATTTAGAGAGTGACACATGGAGCTATGGGGAAGTGACACTTGGTGGGATTTTTGTTTGTTTAAAAAGAAAAAAGAAATTTTATTTTATTATATATTATTTGTTATGTGTCTAACGGTTTTTAAATTTTTTTTAAAAAAAAAAAAAAAAATTGCTGACAGCATTTAATGCTGCTGCCAGCAGCTGTTCTTTTAATTAAAAAAAAATTATATACATATATATATTACCGTTACTTTTTTTATTATTATTATTATTATTATTATTATTATTATATTAAAATCATGTGACCGTTGGTCACTTAAAATATATATATATATATATTTTTTATTTATATTATATTATATATTTTATTTATTATTTACTTTTTACTTTTTATTTTCTTTTAATCTCCACCATTCATTTTACTTTTACCACAATCTAATAGCCCAAATTAAATTTTGATTTTTACCTCATTTCCATCTCTATAAATACCATCTTCTTCTCCAAAAATTATACAAGAAGTTATTACCATTTTCAATCTTCCAAACATCTCAAAAAGCCTTCATTGTTGCTCTCTCCAAGCTCCAAATTTTTTCTTTTCATCTTATTCTTGAGAGAGAATTATTGTGTTGTGAGGATTGATTTGTGAGAGTTAAATTTGCAAATTTACTCTATCAAGAGAGTTTTTAAGGGTGTTCTTTATTTTCTTCAAACTTTGTAACGGTTTGATCCTAACCCGTGGAAAGGATTGAGTTTGCTCTTGAACTCGTAAAAAGAGCGTTGTAGCGGTTGGGCTCTAATCCGTGGAAAGAGTCGATAAAGTTTTTATTCAAATTCCCAAGAGGCGCTTGGGGAGTGGAGTAGGTCGAGTTTGACCGAACCACTATAAAATTACGGTGTCATCCTCTCTAACTCTTTCTCATTTACTTTTGTAAATTAATTGTAGTAATTTATTGCATGCTTTAATTTGTTCTTAATTGTTTATTGTATTAGATTGAATTAATTTTTCATAATTTATACATTGTACTAATTATCCTTTTTATTTGTTCATAAAAAGTTTGATAATTAGATTATTTGTGCATACTTAGGAAAAATTTTATTAAACCCTATTCACCCCCCTCTAGGGTTGCCATACCGATCCAACATGGAGTACTTCGAGTTTTCTTTATTACTTCGATCACGTGCACTTGCGTGTAGCATATCAATCATTGCATAACCATCTTAGGAGCTCAAGAAAATTACCTTGGTTCTTTGAATCTACAGTTTCATCGTGTCCACGAAATGGAAGACCTTGTCTGAACAGAAATCGAGCACAATCAATGGTTGCACATAATTGAGTTCGATATTCAATTCTGGCTTGGTCAGACATCTTATTTAAAAATGTTTCAATTTGTTGTTTTTGCTTCAAAAGAGCTTCACATTTACCCCAAGCTTGATTATGTGCACTATTTGGTCCTCCAACATGAGTTTGTAATTTCTCTTTTTTCTTCCAATTTGAAAATCCTTCACCAACAAAATGGTCACCTCCAGATTGTTCTCCAACTTTTGGTTTGAATAAATAACAACATAAACAAAATGCAACATCTTTTGAAATACTATATTCCAACCAATTAGGATATTCAACAAACTAGGCTGGATTGAACCGTTTTGATTTTAACCTAAATTTTTTCAACGGAAAAATATGATTTCGAGGCTGGCAATGTCCTTTCTGTAAATATGCTCTGCGCACTTGGTCTTGAATATTGTAATTGTAATCAAGAATTCTAGTTCTTAGTCTACAATATGCTTGTAAATCTTCTAAATTTACTTATGTGAAATATCTATCAAAACTACTATTACTTTTCTTCAATGGAGATGATGACTCCATCGATTTTCTTTTTTAATACCTCTCCATTTAGATTTTAAATTAAATCTACAATACAATAATAAAAATATAGAAAATAAAGAAACTAAACATAAAATAAGAAAGATAAAATTAAATGTATAATTTATACGAGTAATTGAAACATGAAAACTAAATGTATATGGGTAATTGAAATATAAAAACTAAGCGTACCTTAGAAAATTATTCTCCAAATCCTCGACTTCTTAAAATTGCCAGTAACAATTAGATTTGAGAGATGACAAATGTACATGTATGTAATTGAAAAAGTTTCTTTTAGGTTTAAAACCTTATAGGCGGTGGCTACATCATTTGAAAGTGGTGAAAAACAATATTTGGTTTAGAGAATTATGGTTTGAATATCTCATCAATATATTTTCTTCTCTTTTTCCATTTTTTTCCTAATTGAGATATTTATATAAAGTAATTTTATAAAGATAAAACTTGAATATATTACAAAAGAGATACTATTTCAATCTAAAAGGAAAAAAGAGAATTTGAGCTTATTATATATAAAGAAATTTTTAAATTTTTAAATGAGGAATGAGCAACATAAATGTTCTGAATTAAAAAGGAAAGTAAGGCCACAAACTTTTTTTTTTAATTGAGCCGCATGTTTATTATGTGAAACACACAGATTTTAAAAAAAAAAAAAGTATATGAAAACATGGTTTTTAAAATTAAAAAAAAAAAACAAAATGAACATGTTAGGGCTTGAACTTAGGACGCCAAAGGGGGCTGGAGGCAAGTAAACCACTATGCCATTGGGCTTTTTTAGTTTCTACCTTGGTTTAAGCTATATATACTGTTTAAAGTAAAAATATTGCCCGGGCCTTAACTAAATCCACCCCTGATTGCAAAGACAACCATGATCATGTACATTTTATCAAACTGGGCTCTAACTATCACCAATTGAGTTTGGGCCTTGCATGAAACATGCCTAGCACCCAATAAAGTTGGCAACTAAGTTTCATGGATTAGCTAATTGTCCACTTTGGCCAAGCTATGACTAAATTATTATGTTTTAAGTTTCATAGGTTTTACATTGTCATGAATCATGTTGTGTGTGTATATGCATCTCTAACCTCATTAGTAGGGAAAATTTACTGAGTATTTTTTTCCATCATTTTCTCAAATAATTTAGGCACAAGATGAGTGATGAATATGTCTACCAGCTATACCATAGGTTCAACTTCTACATTTGCATGTGTTTTTATTAATTTTTTTTATTAGTTTTCATGTTTTCTTTTAAACACTAATATATATCAAATATTTATCTATTTATTTTATTTTCTTGTGAGATCTCAAATAAAGTGTTTTAATGATTTTAGTACATCCTTTGGTAGTCAAAATCCAAGAAGTTAGGTTGTTACAACCCCTTTTGGCTAGGCCCTTTGAAGAAGACTTACTTTGAAAAGGCCCACTTTGTTAATGGATACAGGCCCAAACTGAGAAAAGACCATAATTTGATTATTAATTTTCTTTTGGCTTTTGAACCACATATTTGTTTATGGAATCTCCCTCTTTTACCAAGCTTTTATTATTTTTTTTTTTTTTGCCAATTCGAGCATAGCTCAGTGGATAAAACACCAACTACTATCTCAAAAGTGATGGTTCGATCTCCCACCCTTGTAATTACTGAACTAAAAAAAAAATTATTTTCTCCCATTAAATCTTTTGAAATTTCAAAGTATTGACACCACAATCTTTTTCCATCTCTTTAGCTGCTCACCTCAGCTTAGCATTAATTTAACATTGCTTAATTTGTAAAAGTATACAAGATGATGTCTAATTAAAATAATTCTCAATTTCACCTTTAATCTTTTAAATTTTTAATTTTATCCCTAATGTATTAAGAATTATCAATTATATCCTTTCATAAAAGAAATTATTAGATGTTGTGAAAAAAGGAATTGATAATTATTACTTTATTGGCATTTTTTTATACATAAACATGTCATTGGAATTCTACTTAACACATGAAACATAACCTGTCCCTCAGTAAAATATGCTCATTAGCAAAATTTGTTTTGTTAATAAAACAATAATTTGATGACACATCAACTTTTTTTCAACAATTTTTAAATTTTTTTACGAAATGATCTAATTGAGAAATTTTTAATACATTAATACTACTTAATATCTTCGATCATTGGATACATTTAGCCTTTTATTTATTACTATAAAACTACTTGTGGAGACGGTCTTTTGTTCATTAATTTAGAAATTGTCTAATAAGTCAACTTGAGTATAACTCTAGAGTTAAAATACATTAATAACCTCCCTTAAGGAGTTTGAAATACTTGTGAATATAGTTTTTTTTTCAAAGGTAGATATATTTACTGTAAAAAATGGGACCTCACAACCCCAGCCCAAGGCACAAGGAAACTAGGTCACACAAAAATAACAAAGGTTTACAACCCAAGCAGAAAAACAAACAAACAAACCATAAACAAACTAACATAAGCAATCCAAAAAATAAAGAGAACCAAAGACAAGGAGAATTAGAAGACAAGTGCCCTCTCAGTCCAGTGGAACAACGAGCAGCCTCATTCGCTTGAATAGCATAAAGGACAGACTGGAGAGATCGATCAACCGACCCATGAAGCCAAAAATTCTACTCCCTCCAAATATGTTAAATGGAGGCACACCAAACAAGCCTCCAAACACAACACCGTTGACATATTTCCCTACTCTCATGGCAAATCCACACTAACCCATTGTCCCCATAGGAACTCTGATGGGTAGAGCCTCCCCAAGAAAGCACACTACCCCAAATAGGTCGACTGAAGGGACACTCAAAGAATAAATGATCCCTAGATTTCACATAAGGCAAAGTAAGAAATCAATCGGAATGGAGACATCCCATGTGAAGACGGCCCCTAGTGAACAACCTATCACGCACTGCCAACCAAGAGATAAGAGAATGCTTTGAAATATTCCCTCCAAACTAGAGGAGCATATCCCACGACACTATCAATTGATGAGGTCTAATAGCCTCCCAAACACTAGGCACAACAAACTGACCAGAACGATCCAGACACCAAACAAGCCTATCTTTTAGATCTATGCAAGGCCGAATAGCATAACTAAAGGTAAAAGCTCATGCAACATACATGACCAAACCCAAGACCCATTCGGGAGCAAAAAAATAGCCACTGGAGCGAAAAGGGAGCTCCCTACGCAAAAATTATCCAATCGCTATATGGTCGAGTTGTCGAGGCCCATAAAAACTAAATTGGCTTCCTACTCTAACTCATAGAAGTAGTGGACCAAGTTGATATCCCAAGGGAGCCAAAGCAATCAATTTTCAAATGTTAAATTTGCACAAAAATGTAAAAAAAGGTTGGTTTTGGATTTTGTGAATAGAAAATAAAATAAACTGAAAACAAATAAATGCAAAGATAAATCGATTTTACCAAAGTTTTCAATTCAAGATACGGTCTCATCCAAAATTCTAATCCCGGGCTTACAAAAATAAATAGATTATTAACCAAGCACTTAGTCTACTTGTAACAACCGACATTTTCAGGTATTAATTAAAGTTTTAATTTTGAGATTTGAATTAATTGTAAGGCCAATTTCATGTTTAAAGTTGTGTTGAAAGTTAATTTTAGAGATTTGCATAATTGAAATTTCAGAAATTGGAGGGTGAATTGGGAATAAAGAAGGGAAAAAGGGAATTAATTGGTTTAGGGGCAATTTTGTTAATTAGGTGACTTTGAGCCAAGCCCAAGTCCAAGGAGAAGCCAAGCCCACATATCCCTCTCTATTATTTTTATACTGCACGCAGCCCTAGGTCAAGCCAAGTCGTCATCTTCTCGAACCTTCTTCTCTTCCTCCATGAAAAACAGCCTCCACCATCAATCCCTCTCTCTCTCCCTTTCACTACCAAGAGACCCATCCATTCGAAAGCTTCTTTTTCTTCAACAAACATCCATCGCTGGATTTGTCCTTCACGCGTGGGTACTGTTCAAGCGCGACACTGTTCATGCCACAATATTGTTCACGAGCGACGCTGTTCATGCCGCGATTATTGTTCACGCTGCGATACTGTTCAAGCCTCGATACTGTTCACACCGCAGGGGGTACTGTTCACACAGCCATCACTGTTCACGTGCCGCCGTGTCCCGATCAGCGTTTCGAATCCCGAACAGTGCCACGATTGCGTTATGATTTTTGGTAAATTTTGACTCCGATTCAATTTTGGATTAAGCCCTTTAAGTTACTTGTGACTTGTTTATTATTATGAATTTTAGAAGGAAAGCATGAAATTCATAATTAGGAAGCATGCCATATTTAGAGAAATCTTACTATGGTTAAATTAGAATTAAGTTTTGACTAATTTTATGGCTATGTTGGAATAGAGGGCTTAAAGATTTGGAGAATCATGTGTATTATCAAAAGGACTTACATGAAATAATAGAGGAATAAAATTATGTTATCTTGGTAACTAGTTGGGGGTAAACTTAGCTACCTAGGTGGGTAAATATTCTTGTTGAAGAATTTAATGTAGTCAAATTCATGGTGGGTTCATGTGCGTATACAGTAATTTGAGTAGTTTGCCTAAAGTTCATGAGTTGAGTAGGTCAAGTAATAAGTTCTTTTAAATCATTATAGGTTGAGGTGAAAGAACTCCATAAAAGGAGAATGTTGCATCATTCATACATGTGTATTTTATGTTTATGATTTATGATGAATGATATGAGAATGTTGCCTTGTGTTGCATCATTGAATGAAAATTTAAAATGCTTTGGGACCTCATGCATACATGTGTATTTTCATGCTAAAATGATTTCGAAGGCTGTGGCAATTACCCTCCTAAAATTATAGATGTTCATCTAAATGAAAAGGAACCTAAAAACGTTAAATGAAAAGGAACCTGAAAGGGTTAAATGAAAAGGAACCTGAAAATGTTAAATGAAAAGGAACCTGAAAAGGTTAAATGAAAAGGAAAGGTTAGGTTGGGATAATTGTCCACATTAAGCCGAAGAGAAAAGTTAAAAGGAAACGTTTCCACTATGAAAATGTTTTAGGTCCCACTAGAGGAAAAATGTTTTAGGTCCCACTGGAGGAAAAAAGTTTTAAAAATCACTTTGTATGTGTTTGCATATCCTGACCCCGGTAGTGAGGTCACTTACTGAGTATTTTAAATACTCACCCTTTTCAAAAATGTTTTTCTTTTCAGGCAAAGACAAAGACATATCTTAGGCGATTGACAAGGCAGTTTGCTGAAAGGGTCATGGGCGACTTTGAGGATCATGATTTTCGCATTTAGATAGTGTGTTAGTTAAAACATATTTTGTTTAGTAAACAATGTGTTGTGAAACTATTTCAACTGATTGAACGTTATAATTCATATTATGTTTTGAAATGATTTTTAAAGGGATCCCGAGCAAAAAGATTTTTTATTGTTTAGCAAAAAATTTAATTCTTTCTGTCTTTTACCAAAGATTTTTAAATTTCTTCAGCATGCATGTAGTAACGTCCCTAGAAAGTCTAATAGGAAAAATTGGGTCGTTACAGTTGGTACAGAGCCCAGAGTTATGGGTTCTATAGACTTGCTTACATCGTAAGCATTTAGTGTCTCCATGACCAAAGAGCAAACACCTCGTCGTCGGTAAGTATGTCATTATTAAAAGTGTTATTATTATTATTATTATTATTTTAAAAAAATGTTTTGTTTTAAAAATAGAAATAAAAAGTTTTTTTTATAGATATGATTAATGTGATGTATGAAATGCTTGATTGAGATGCTTGTTGATGTTATGTTCTATTTTTAGTAATGAAAAGGACTATGTTTAAAAGAAGCTTTCTTGGCATAAAACATTTGCTTAAGTGTGGGATTGAAGTAGTCAAGTGTAGACAAGAGAAAGAAGATGAGATCTTAAGAGACTAAAGCTTTTCAAAAGTCATTGGTGGATGATGTCTCTTCAGTAAGACTTTAAAGGAATGATATTGAAGGGAATAATCGAATTAAACCCATAGCGGAAGCATAGGAACCGTCTTTGATTTATTTAGAATTAAACTAAAATACAAAGGTTAAGCAATAAATACCTTGAAAATAATATTATGGAGAATATTCTGGCGGATTTTTATCTTTTCCACAAAGTCTTCCTGGCTATGACTCGAACACAGGACCAAGGCTTGTGGGAACCTCTTGAAAGAAAATCCACAAGGGATTGGAGAGAAAGAGGTCTAGAGAGAATTCTCTAATTCTCGTTATTGAGGAGATATGTGTTGTGAAGAATGACTCAACTCAATGGTCCTATTTATAGAGACCAAGGGAAAATTTTTGCCATATTTAAAATATTATATTTTAATATCTAATATATTAAAATATATCTTATATTTATTTGAATCTCATTCAAATCTCCTACGATATTTATTTATTTGAATCTTATTCAAATTCTATAAATATCTTTTATTTAATATATCAAATATATATTAATTATTTTAATATTTAATGTATCAAATACAATAAATATATTTTCCTCTTTTATATCTAATATATTAAATATTAATTTGAACACTTCAAATTAAATATTAAATTTTAACATTTCAAATTTTAATATTTAATGTATCAAATACAATAAATATATTTTCCTCTTTTATATTTAATATATCTAATATATTAAATATTAATTTGAACACTTCAAATTAAATATTAATTTGAACATTTCAAATTTTTCTTTCAACTAAATTGATCTTTTAGTGTTACTATGAGCTAGCAAGGGGACCTTATAGACCTACAGATTATACGCTCCAATGATACAAAATTAATTAATTAAACTCTTTAATTAATTAATTTTCATTCATTAACTATAGGTCACTCCACTATAGACCTAGAGTTGCACTCTTATGCACGGTAGGACAAGTTGTATCCATAGATATAATCATTACATGCAAGTCGATCCTTCACGAGTTGTTCGTAATTACAGTTGGGTCAAAGGTCCGTTTTACCCCTATAATTACATCTTGCACCTTAAGTACCACTGATTCTCTAATGAACAATATGTTTATAATCTAATTATAAACTAAATTCCTCTCGGGCCAATGAGAGGGTGGGGCCCCATTGTTCAAGTCCCGAAATCAGCACTTAAGGGAACTACTCATCTACTTACCCTATATTGGAATGAGTGAATTCCATCTTGTGAGATTATGTTCCCAGCTCTCTATTTGGTCAAGTCCCCAAAATGGTAGGCATATTGAATCGGCTACAAAAGCCACTCTCACCCATGCAAATCAAAGAACATGCCCTCATAGGCAGGAGTTCATAACTCACTCAGGATTAAGATCGAGTCGCATATGATCATCCTGATGAAATATTAATCTTCTCAATTAACGGATTTATAAAGAGAGATTAAATATTTCGTGGTCCAGTCTTGTACAAACTCATTGTATAAGATACCCCCACTCACATGTCTCCACATGAATGATTTGGATCAAATCATTTGTAACTATTACAAAGTGGGCCGTATCAATAGTGTTACCAGGATAAGGCACCCAACCTTATCCATATACTATAACCCTTTAGGTTATTTCTTGAACATGATCCTCTCGTATGTCAACCACATACTATTCAAGATTACACTAATAACCTTGGATTTTTCATATAATGGATAATATTATATTGCAAATAAAATAATCAAAATTATTAATTACGAGGCTTTAGGGCATAAATCCCAACAATCTCCCACTTGCACTAAAGCCGGCGAGACATGTATCTTAGGGCATACTCTATACCCAACATGTTCTCCCACTTGCCCTAGCAAAGATGAGACATGTCTCGTAATCCTAGACATTTTAGGTGACCCTCAAACACTTTAGCCTAGAGAGTCTCTTTATATAGATCCAATGAACTGCCATTAAAAGCCATCTTGGTCACTACCATGATGCTTTCTCTCTCTCGATATGATTCCCTATACATTGGTGTTTTCTAATTTCCTTAATATTAATATTTGCACCAGTATTATCATAATAAAGAGGATAGACTAAATCATATCTGAAACACCTTTCAGATCTTTAAGGAACTATTTGAGTCATACAAGTTCTTTTCTTGCTTCACAAGCAAAACAATTTAACTTATATATCATACTCCACCACCTATGGTAAGATTTATTTTTACATAGATTTCCTAAATCTTTGCAAGAACCAGTGTATCTTGTAAAGATTAAATCTTTAACTCCATACACAAAAATTTCTCATCATCCATAGATAATTTGAGAAAGTTTTTAATTTTCTACTCAATGGTCATACCATTCGTTTAACTGATATATGCTAACCAATTGTATATTAAATGTTCAGTCTCATTTATGCATATCATATATTCTTAACAGTTGAGGTGTCTTAAGATACACTTTCTTAGACATAAAAATCAAATATTTGACAACAATTTTGTCAATATAAGATGTTTGAGACAAAGTTAACATTTTGTCCTTAAAATCTTCATTTTGGACATTTAAAATATACTGAGTCATTCCAAATCACTTATTTGGAATTGGTTACTTAATCAACGTTTTATGTTAGACATCTTACATCATTCATAATGGGTAAAAATATCACCAACATAAAACATGAGAAAAATCCACTAAGCAATTAATTATTTTCTTGTCTATACAAGTTTCATTAATATTTATCCAAAGTCATCGATTTTGATACTTTTATCAAACCTTATATTCACAGATCTAATGGTAAAATTTATTTCATAAATAAACCTTTACTATTTCGCAAACATTTTGCTTTTGATCTTTGAAAATAAACATATCTGATTGATTTGTGTAGATGCATTATCTAAGATTTCTTTTCATAAAAGAATTCTAAACATTCATTTTCATATCCCATATACAACAATGAATTAAATAATACTTACAGACTTTAGTATGACAACAAGTGAGAAAGTTTACTCTTAGTCTACTTTCTCCTATTAGGTCTAACCCTTTGCCATTAGTCTCACTTTGAGAGTAATAAACCTTCAACTTTGTCATCTAACATGACAATTTGGGCTTCAATTAAGTCCTTGTAAAGGTTGAGTCATCTCATAACTCTCCCACTACGATGAAGCTTATCCAATTCCTGACTAGGATCTATTTGACTTTCAAATATAATTAAATTGTTAACAACTTTTGTTAACTATTTAGTGGCTTCACTTGGAACCAATTTATTAACACTATCTCACCTTATTAAAGGTTTGTAGTCTTTTATTTGACATTTCTTATAAAATTGATATTTGTTATACAAATACCTTATTCGTTTTAGAACTACATAAAAGACCACTTTATACTCCATAGGGGTGGCCAACACTTAGGCTTATCTTTGAACATATACAAGCTTTTTAGGCTTGTTTCAACACATGAGCTTAACATTCCCAAAATGGTGAAGTGTTGTAAACCAGCTTTACTACTCTTCTATAATCTTTAAAATTGTCTCGTAGACACTTTTAGAGGGAATCATGTTCACCATGCAATCTCTATTGCATTTCCTAACTGGAGTATGATAATGGTGTGTAACTCATTACTGATGTGACCATGTCTAACAAGGTCCTGTTTCTCCTCTTGTACCACAATTTCACAAAATTGCACTTGGTATTAAGATAATTGGGATAAAAATCCATTTTCTATCAATTAGTTTTAGTACGTAAGGTTCCTGTACTTTCTATTATGATCTGATCATAATATTTTGATAGATTTAATTACCTAATCGATTTTTTAACTTTAGTCTTAATTTTCTTGAACATTTCAAAAATTTAGACTTATGTTGTATTAGGTAAAGATACTTGTACCTTGAATGATTATCAACTAGAGTGACAAAATATTCATGACTTTATTTGACCTTTACATTCACCAGACCACATGGGTCAGAATATGTAAGCCCAAAGTATTCTTTGGCGTTCTAGCCCTATCTAATAAAGGCCCAATGATTATTTTGCATGAAAAGGCAAGATCTACAGACAGGTAAAGTAATTAACTAACTTTTTAGAGAATTACCTTTTACTAGTCTTTTCATTCTATTGAAGTTGATGTTAATCAACCTTAACAGCCAAAGTCAAGTATCATCTTTTAGGAGAAAACAATGTCTTTCTATTTTGGATTTTATAATCCTGCATATCTCAGTATTTTGTAGTATAGTATATGCCAAAATTTTTAACATATACAAATTGTTCTTATTTTCAGCTGAATGTATTTTCAAACAATTTTGAAAATATAAACTTTCATACTTCAAAGTAATTCATACTATATGAACATTTTTGTAATAAAGTTCAAGAAATTGAATTTCTCTTATGGTTACTAAAAACACCATATTCAGCATTATGTAACAATTTTTACTTAATGACATCTTAATGTCTCCCACTACACTAACTGAGATAGGCTTCCTGGTGCTAACTTGTAGAAACTATTCTACATGTTAAGTATTTTCCAAGAATTACATATTAAATGTAATGAAGAATAAATCTTGATAGTAGATCTTATATCGACTATCTAGGTGACATTATGTATATTCCACCAAAAATCTAGTAAATCAAATTTACTTTCATTTATATTTTTCTTCCTAGAGGTATTTCAAAAATTCCTCTTATTATGACTGTCCTAGCTAATTTATGAACTATTTCCTTTTATATAGCTTCAATCATTTGGTTTCTTTACTTGGATTTTTGTAATACTTAGTTTGAGATCAACTTTCTAAATTTAGCTTATGTTGACTTCAACATCTCATATGTTGTTGTCATTTTATTTATCTTCTAAATTTGACATCTAACATGTCAACTAAGAGAATACGTACATGCTATCTCGTTTACTTTTGATTCATTAATCATGTGCTTCACGAATAATTCGAATAGCATTAGCAACAGGTTTTGAGAACATTTCTCAATAAAGACAAATTCAAAATTTTACACTACCATTACAAGTGTTAATGTTACTTTTCCAAGTAATAAAATTTCTCAATTTTGACTTATCAGTAATAAAATTAAAAATTATGAGAGAAACTGACATAATATTGAAATATATAAAATATATAACTTAACATCATGCAAACAATTATCCATTCAATTTTAGCGTAGAAATCAAACAATTTGAAAAATGAACCCTATAAATCATTTCTAATGCTATGGTACTTTAGTGAGTTAGAACAAGTGCCGCCTTAGGGTAGGTCAAGTATTCCTTCACTAAACTGAGACAATCTCAACCAAGTATTATACCAGAATAACTCTTATTCCTATAATATTTAGTTACCATTAGTTTGGTCAAAGACATCATTAACAACTTTAATGAGTCCTTTGTAAGTGTGACCCATAATTTTAGATCCCGTAGTTTTATCCCAACAAGTGCCGTCGTATGGTAGGTCAAGTATTGGAAACAAAACTACAATCTTATCCTTCTCAGGAGTTCACCCTGATATTGACTCATGCAAACACCTTCCGTAAGGGGACGGTCCAAAAGCCACCACGAGGCCCCACATGAATCTCACGATGTAAACTAATGATGGAGACCGTTGGATATGTTGACACATTTCCTTCTCCCACTTACTATAATACTTTCTCAAAAGATTCACCCTGATATTGATTCATGCAAACACCTTCTGTAGGGAGGACGGTCCAAAAGCCGCCATGAGGCCCCACATGAATCTCACGTTGTGAATCAATAATAGAGACCATTGAATTTTTGACATGTGTCCTTCTCCCACTAAGTATTTTGAAATAGGGTTTTCTATTACTTAGAAAAATTAGGCTAATCTCATTTATCTAAGTTCCTCAATCTACCTTTCATAACTCTTATGTTGTTAGATTGATTTTAATGTGAATTACTAAGTTTTTAAACTATTTAAAAATAATAATAACATTATGAGCATGCTTAGTGAAAATAAATAAAATTTGACTAATTCAACTCCCAGGTCGGTTCCCAGTTAGAGGTGTTCCCTTTCGGTCAGCTTAAATACCCCAGTCTAGACAGAACCTTCCATAGACAGAGTTCCCTTATAGTCAATTTTTATTTTCAAATTTATTAATCTTTAATTAACTATTAATTATTAGATTAATGAACATAAATATTTTTAATCCTATTAAAAAAAATTCACTTGGATAGTCTTAAAAATCCGTCATTTTAAACCCTTTAAATTAAAAGATAATCCTTGATATTTTATTCTAATTCTATTAGAAAAATAGAAGATAAATTAAATTCAACCATTAAACTATGGATAATCTTGAAATTCTACCATTTTAAACCATTTAAAACTAAATAAAAAGATTATCCTAAATTCTAACAAATAAAGATATATTCAATTCAAATTTTAAACTATTTAAAGCATGAATTCGAAATATCTTTATTTTAAGAAAATCCTAATCTCATTAGGATATATCCTAATCCTATTAGGAAAACATCAATTTCATTTATGAAAGAAAATATCCTAATTTAATTTTCAAATATAACAATTATATTCAAAGATATGGAAAATATAAGCATATTAAGAAAATATCTCAATTCTATTAGGAATCATCCTAATCAAATTTTCCAATATAACAATTATATTACAAATTAATCTTAATTCTATTAGGAAACAACGTAATCAAAATTTTCAAATATAACAATTATATTTAAAAATAAGATAAGATGCATGATCATGCTTAACCTATGATGGGATTTTAAATTTAAATGGCATACTTTATGCAACAATCAAACAATTTAAAACATACATCTCATGCATAATTAAATGAAAAATAGCAAAATTGACCGGCATATTTGGCATATCCTAAGAAATTGAAAATAATTTAAATCCAAGACATATCTTGGTCTTCAATATCTTCCTTGTTTGGACCATTCCAAATTTAGGATTTAGGAATCCTATTTTTTTTTCACGTTTTTTTTTTCCGAACGTTTTTCGCTGTTGACTTCTTCAGCCCATAAAATCAAAATTTTTCAGCTATCGTAGTCATTCAAGTAAAATATATGAAATCCTAACCCTTATGGGTTTTACAATGATCTAATCAAAGCAATAAATCTAATGCCAAAAGCCTAAACAATCAATTTGCAAACCACAAATATATCAAATATATGATAAATTTTTAACCCACCATCACAAAACTTTAATTCTAAATAAAACTCAAAGAGGCTCTGATACCAATTGAAGGGAATAATCGAATTAAACTCACAGCGGAAGCATAGGAATCGTCTTTGATTTATTTAGAATTAAACTAAAATACAAAGGTTAAGCAATAAATACCTTGAAAATAATATTATGGAGAATATTCTGGCGGATCTTTATATTTTCCACAAAGTCTTCCTGGCTATGACTCCAACACAGGACCAAGGCTTGTGGGAGCCTCTTGAAAGAAAATCCACAAGGGATTGGAGAGAAAGAGGTCTAGAGAGAATTCTCTAATTCTCTTTATTGATGAGATATGTGTTGTGAAGAATGGCTCAACCCAAGGGTCCTATTTATAGAGACCAAGGGAAAATCTTTGCCATAATTAAAATATTATATTTTAATATCTAATATATTAAAATATATCTTATATTTATTTGAATCTTATTCAAATCTCCTACGATATTTATTTATTTGAATCTTATTCAAATTCTATAAATATCTTTTATTTAATATATCAAATATATATTAATTATTTTAATATTTAATGTATCAAAAACAATAAATATATTTTCCTCTTTTATATCTAATATATTAAATATTAATTTGAACACTTCAAATTAAATATTAAATTTGAACATTTCAAATTTTAATACTTAATGTATCAAATACAATAAATATATTTTCCTCTTTTATATTTAATATATCTAATATATTAAATATTAATTTGAACACTTCAAATTAAATATTAATTTGAACATTTCAAATTTTTTTTTCAACTAAATTGATCTTTTAGTGTTACTATGAGCTAGCAAGGGGACCTTATAGACCTACAGATTATAAGCTCCAATGATACAAAATTAATTAATTAAACTCTTTAATTAATTAATTTTCATTCATTAACTATAGGTCACTCCACTATAGACCTAGAGTTGCACTCTTATGCACTGTAGGACAAGTTGTGTCCATAGATATAATCATTACATGCAAGTCGATCCTTCACGAGTTGTTCGTAATTACAGCTGGGTCAAAAGTCCGTTTTACCCCTATAATTACATCTTGCACCTTAAGTACCATTGATTCTCTAATGAACAATATGTTTATAATCTAATTATAAACTAAGTCCCTCTCGGGCCAATGAGAGGGTGGGGCCCCATTGTTCAAGTCCCGAAATCAGCACTTAAGGGAACTACTCATCTACTTACCCTATATTGGAAGGAGTGAATTCCATCTTGTGAGATTATGTTCCCAGCTCCCTATTTGGTCAAGTCCCCAAAATGGTAGGCATATTGAATCGGCTACAAAAGCCACTCTCACCCATGCAAATCAAAGAACAGGCCCTCACATGCAGGAGTTCATAACTCACTCAGGATTAAGATCAAGTCGCATATGATCATCCTGATGAAATATTAATCTTCTCAATTAACGGATTTATAAAGAGAGATTAAATATTTCGTGGTCCAGTCTTATACAAACTCATTGTATAAGATACCCCCACTCACATGTCTCCACATGAATGATTTGGATCAAATCATTTATAACTATTACAAAGTGGGCCGTATCAATAGTGTTACCAGGATAAGGCACCCAACCTTATCCATATACTATGACCCTTTAGGTTATTTCTTGAACATGATCCTCTCGTATGTCAACCACATACTATTCAAGATTACACTAATAACCTTGGATTTTTCATATAATGGATAATATTATATTGCAAATAAAATAATCAAAATTATTAATTACGAGGCTTTAGGGCATAAATCCCAACAGATATGTTATGGTTAGGGTTACTCTTTGGAAGTTTAAGGTTTTGGTGTACTAAGGTATTTGTGGATTTTTTCATGTGTCATGTCCAAAGGAATGAAAAGGGTGAAAAAGTAAAGTGTATGGGATAATATGAGAAATTTCCTTTATAACACCTAACTTGATTAGTGTGGTTAATGAAAAAGGTTTAGTGCTTCGAAAAGGAACTTGAGACTTAAAGGAATAGTAAGTTGTTGGTTCGAATTGGAAGGTCATTATCAAGGTACTCCAAAATATTTGGATATAACCAATAAAAAGGGAATCTAGTCCACGTCGGGACCAAGAGAAGATTTAGTTTAAATCAAGGTCAAGTAATTAAGGAAAAAAAAATATCCCACCAGAGGTTCAATTTTGAACTAGACCTAAGAGAAGATTATAAATGGAGACATGCTTTCGGTTACTGAAGATAAACCTTCCTCAGAGAATTAAAAAGGGCATCATACTTATAATGACCTTATTAAAGACAAGTATGAGTTAGGAAAAATGAGGAGTAAAGGTTTTGGTTGTTGACAGTCAAAGAAAATCAAAGGTAGAGACATCAAGTATACAAACATGGTTTGACTTTTACATTATGACATCTTTAGATTGGCTAAAGAAATCTTGGTACTATTTGGGAGCTTAGAACTTTGGCGGGTATTGGTGGAATAAATTGTAGGATACTTTGACTACGAGATTCAACTTTAGTATAAGATTTCTTTTCCAAACAAAGGATTAAACAATGATATTTTGAACATTGGAAGAGTGCTTTGATGGGTCTCTTATCCGTTTTACATAGGAGTTATAGAGAACGACCTTTAAATTGAAGTTGTTTGCTTTTAATGGTTGTCAAAGAACTATGGAAGTGAAACTTTGAAGCTTTAGTAGTAAATAGATGGATTGCTGGTCACATTAGCAAATTTGAGAGAAATTGTCTTTGGAAAAACAAAAGTAGTACAAGAAACTAATAAAGCCAGCAATAATCTTATTGAAATGAGGAATTAGGCCAACTTAAAGTGAATGAAAAAGTTATGTTAGTGTTGAAACAAGCAAGCTGGACATTTCAGGTTTGTCACTAGCACAGTACATAAACTTGAGCATAGTGCTCAAGTCAAGAACAATGCTCATTTTTGGCTTTGGGTAGAATGACCCTAACAGAGCTGTTGTAGCCCAAGTCACAGATACATGAATTACTAGACCGAAACTTCATATGCCCTAGCGTTTTACCATGAGACGCATTAATTTTGTTCGTTAAGAAGAAAGATTGGCAAATCAGACATTTACGCATCGAGTGTCAATAGTTATAGAGACCTATGAGTTTATTCGAAGACTAAAGGACAAAATGAGGAGTACCTTGGGCACATAACTACTAAGGAAGGTATCATAGTGGACCCTTTTAAGATGGAAACAGTTCGTCATTAGCCTAATCCTAGAATTGGTAGCGATGGTCTTTCCCTTGAAAATCTGGAGGCATTACTTGTATGGAGAAAAGATCCAGATCTTCATGGACCACAAGAGCCCTAAATATTTCTTCACTAAAAAAAAGAGTTGAATATGAGGCATCGCAGATGGTTGGAATTGGTAAAGGACTATGATGTGGAAATCCTGTACCATCCAGACAAGGCTAATGATGTTATCGATGCCCTCAGTAGAAAGACAGCTCATACCTTAGCATTGCTCACTGACCAATTTCATTTGCAAACTGAAATGGAACGTGCTGGAATAGCAGTAATGTTGGAAAAGTTACTACACAGTTGGCACAGTTGGCACAGTTGTTTGTTCAGCCAACTTTGAGGCAACGTACCATAGATGCCCAACAAGGGAACCCCGTCCTGAAGGATGTCTTGCACCAAGTAGAGGCAGGGCAAGAAAGTGAGTTCTCAATGGCCGTAAATGGAGGCCTTCTATCCAGAGGGCGGTTGTGTGTGCCCAAGAATGAAGAGCTCAAGAGCGAGATTCTATCCGAGGCTCATAACTCTCCTTTCCAATGCATCCAGGTAGTACCAAAATGTATCAGGACTCGAAACAGTTTTATCGGTGTCGTGGAATGAAGAGGGACGTGGCGGACTATGTTAACAGGTGTTTAGTTTGCCAATAAGTAAAGGCACCAAGACAGAAGCCAACAGGCTTATACAATAGTTAAGCGTGCCACAGTGGAAGTGGGATGAAATTTTTATGGACTTCGTGGTAGGGCTACCCAGAACAGTTAAAGGCTACACAGTGATTTGGGTTATTGTGAATAGACTTACTAAGTAGGCACACTTTCTTCCAAGGAAACCTACTTACTCCGCAGAGAAGTGGGCACAATTGTACATGGAGGAGATAGTCAGATTGCACGGGGTTCCTGCAAGGATTGTTTTAGATAGGGATTCCCGTTTCACATCTAACTTCTGGAGGAGTTTGCATAAGGCATTAGGTACTCAGTTGGATTTTAGCACGTCTTTTCATCCCAGAGCAATGGTCAGATAGAACGTTTAAACCATATATTAGAGGATATGCTACGGGCCTGTGCGTTGGACTTTGCAGGTAGCTGGGATACCCACTTGCATTTGATGGAGTTCGCCTACAATAATAGTTACCAAGCAACCATCGGCATGGCACCATTTGAAGCGTTGTACGGTAAAGGATGCAGATCTCCTATTTACTGGGACGAAGTTGGTGAACGTCAGTTACTGGGACCCGAGTTAGTCCAAGCCACTGATGATGCAATTACAAAGATCAAAGCAAGGATGTAAACCGCACAGAGTAGACAGAAAAGCTATGCTTACTCGAGGCGAAAAGACTTGGAATTTGATGTGGGTGATCATGTGTTCTTGAAGGTGGCTCCAATGAAGGGAGTTCTAAGGTTTGGTAGGAAAGGAAAGTTAAGTCCCTGTTTTATAGGGTCGTTTGAAATTCTGGAGCGGATTGGCCCTGTAGCTTATAGATTGGCTTTGTCGCCATCACTTCCTGCAGTACACAGTGTGTTCCATGTGTCCATGTTGGGGAAATACATACCGGACCCATCACATGTGATTGACTTTGAGCCCTTGCAATTGAATGAAAACTTGATCTATGAAGAAAGGCCTGTGCAAATTTTTGGCGAGAGATCAGAAGACTCTTTGTAATCGAGAGATCAATCTTGTTAAGGTGCTTTGGCAAAACACCAGTCCGTGAGGCTACTTGGGAGAGAGAGGATGAGATGCGGGCTAGATACCCCGAGCTTTTTCAAGGCTAGAAACTTTTGAGGACGAAAGTTTTTAAGGAGGGAGCATTGTAACGACCGACATTTTCAAGTATTAATTAAAATTTTAATTTTGAGATTTGAATTAATTGTAAGGCCAATTTCATGTTTAAAGTTGTGTTGAAAGTTAATTTTAGAGATTTGCATAATTGAAATTTGAGAAATTGGAGGGTGAATTGGGAAGAAAGAAGGGAAAATGGGAATTAATTAGTTTGGGGGCAATTTTGTTAATTAGGTGACTTTGAGCCGAGCCAAGCCCAAGCCCAAGGAGAAGCCAAGCCCAAGGAGGATCATGATTTCCGCATTTAGATAGTGTGTTAGTTAAAACATATTTTGTTTAGTAAACAATGTGTTGTGAAACTATTTCAACTGATTGAACGTTATAATTCATATTATGTTTTGAAATGATTTTTAAAGAGATCCCGAACATAAAGATTTTTTATTGTTTAGCAAAAAATTTAATTCTTTCTGTCTTTTACCAAATATTTTTAAATTTCTTCAGCATGCATGTAGTAACGTCCCTAGAAAGTTTAATAGGAAAAGTCGGGTCGTTACACTACTTATTCAGAAAAGCTGTGATAAGTTTAATTCTCCTAATTTAATTGATTTTAACAAAGAATTACAACCAATCTTGTTATCTAATTAATTGGGCATGATAGCATTCTATATTAATTCAAACAACAACATTAAGCACATAGAGAAGATTAAGACAAGATTTATTAGGCGAGATAGTTACACCTAATTAATTTCGTTTCTTTTATCCTAGAGTCTATCATGCAAGCTATGTAGTCATGGAAAAGCCATAAAAATACACACATGAGCCAACTCTTATGCTACCTAGCCCAATCATTCAAGACAATTACAGATCAAGAAATCATGTTTAGCAAGCATACAAGCAATCAATACAATTGAGGCATCAATTCAATCAATGAAAGCTTATAAGAATAAAAATATGAATAAAAGAATACCTAATTAAGAAAATTGCACTGAAGCCTGAAGCCACACAATCCTACAATTGGAATTGAACCAACTCTTGAATAAAAAACACGAACTCTAGCCTCTCATCATGATGATATGGCCAAAATCCTCCATGGTTCGATTGTTACAAAAGTTCAAAGGAAAAATATAAAAGAAAACTCTCAAGGTGTCTAAAAACATAAATCTAAACATAAGTCACAAACTTCCCTAAGAGAAAATGATGGTTTTATATGCAGGGAACATCGTCGAAATGCCAAAGGTAGCATCAAGACACTACCCCTTGTAGAGAAGTAAAAAATCTTAATATCTGTGTAGCCTCGAGATGCCCAAAATAGTGTCTCGACGCTACGAATGAAACAAATTGGGCACGTGCTTTTCAGCCTCTCAACGTTGTTAGTGACGTCTCGACGCTACCAACGTTGAGCTAAGCTCACCACACCGTCGAGCGTGGCATTGTTTGCATATCTCTGTAATGTCTTAACGCTTCAAGGCAGCGTACACGTGTCCTTTGGCTTGAGAACTTGCTGCAGTAGCGTTTTGAGACTTGGGTAGCATTGAGATGCTATCCCCTCAGGAATCTAAGCTTATTCTTCAATTTCTCTTGACTCGGTTGCTCGATTTATGTCTAAATTGCTCCTTTTTTATCCCAATTCATCCAAAAAGCTCCAGTTAGCTCCAACTCACTCGATCTCTATAAAATAGACAAATAAGCACTTGAGAGTAGCAAAACTAGCATGAAATATGGACTATAAATAGCACATTTTAGGTGTTATCACTATACTTGTGTAAAATAGGTCCAATTTGAGGATAAATAAGAAATTATTTCTTTTCCTTTATGAATATTAATATTTCTAAAAAGAAATAATTGTTTTTGAATCAGCACGAGTAAGAATAAGGGAGTTCATTTTGTTCAAAAAAAAAAGAAAAAAATAAGGGAGTTCACTGATCGTGTGGGTTGAAATAAAAAACTTTTGGTTCTAAGAAAAGATTCCAGCCATGTGCAAGTGCACACTGTCGATTCAAGTAATAAAATTGGAAATACTCCAAAGTATTGATCCTACAAGGAACGGATTAAACAAAATTTCAAGAAATAACAAGATGGTGTTCAAAATGCAACTTGGTAACAAAAAGTAGAAAGTTGAGAAGGTTGGTTTGCTAAAAAGTAAAATTTGAAATAACAAAGATAATGAAAAGAGGGATTCAAGTATGATCATGCCCCTTTGATTGGAATTGTGGCCTAATTGTACTTGTAATTGTTGACTTAACACATAAACTTTGTAAACCAGATTCAACATCTATTCGACCTTCTATGAAGTATCTTTAGGATGCTAAGTGATTAAACCAATATTTTTATGGCTAATACGAACTTAGATAAATAGCAACACAATCCTATTGGTTTTGGAGTCTTGTCCTATGTCTAGGTCCAAAGTTAAGAACTTATTTCTAAGCCTTTTCCTCCATTGTTTTTATAAAAACCACCTTCATCTAACCCTTTCAATATTAGACTCAAGATTTATATGCAAAACTAGTTGATCAATCTAGGCTTACAATAAATATTCTAGACAATAAAAGAAAACAAGCTATTATGTTAAGCTAGATTACTTTTGCATTTAGGCCTTAATCCTTTCATCTAGGGCATTCACATTCTTGGATCCCTAGAAAAATTAGTTCATAATAAAAACAAAGAATAACTGAAATTAACTTGAAGCAAACTTCATAACATAATGAACTAAAAATATAAAGCTGAGAATATGGAAATAACTTCAAAACAAAGAACTTACTTGTTGCAAATGAATAACTTATTGAAGAAAAATCTTACGGCAAAAAGATCATTCCAAAAGAGAGGTACAAAACTGACTTAAATGTAAAAAGTAAATAACTAACACTAATCATATGGGCTGCATGAACTAAAACAGAGTAAAAATAGAAGCTGAAAATAAAACTAAATTGCAACAAAAACATAATCTTCAACAACCTCTTTCTCCTTCCCTCTAATCAACTCAATTCACGCCTTTTTTCTAGGTGAGTTGAATCTTTACAAGACAAGGATTTTGCCTTGGTTGGGTCGAGCATGAAGAAAAAAAGATGAGGAAGAAAATTGGAAAGCAAGATGAAGAACAAAAAAACATAAAAATGAGTTTTCTTCTGTGGATGAATTCTACTTTTTGCCTTCGTTTTCCTCCATTTTATAGCCTTCAAGCATCTAGAGTTTCTTTAACTCCATATACGACTTGATGTATGAAATCGTTACTTGATTTAAGGGAAAAATAAATGTTGGGATTTATGCTCTAAAGCCTCGTAATTAATGATTTATTTAATAATTAATAATAATTTTGATTATTTTATTTGTAATATAATATTATCCATTATATTAAAAATTCATGGTTATTAGTGTAATCTTGAATAGTATGTGGTTGACATAAGTGAGGATCATGTTTAAGAAATAACATAAAAGGTCATAGTATATGGATAAGGGTAGGTGTCTTATCCTGGAAACACTATTGATATGACCTACTTTGTAATTGTTACAAATAATTTGATCCAAATCATTTATGTGGAGACATGTGAGTGGGAGTATCTTATACAATAAGTTTGTACAATACTGGACTATGAAATATTCAATCTCTCTTTATAAATCTGTGAATTGAGAAGATTAATATTTCATTAGGATGATCATATACGACTCGATCTTAATCTTAAGTGAGTTATGAACTCCTACCTGTGAGGGCTTGTCCTTTGACTTGCATGGTTGAGAGTGTCTTTTGTAACCGATTCAATAAGCCTACCATTTTGGGGACTTCACCAAATAGGGAGCTGGGAACATAATTTCACAAGATGGAATTCACTCCTTCCCATATAGGGCAAGTAGTTGAGTAGTTCCCTTAAGTTCTGATTTCGAGACTTGAACAATGGGGCCAGGCCCTACCCTCTCACTGGCCCGAGAGAGATTTAGTTTATAATTGGATTATAAACAGATTGTTCATTAGAAGATTATTGGTACTTAAGGTGCAAGATGTAATTACAAGAGTAAAATAGACTTTGCTATAATTACAAACAACTCGTGAATGATCAACTTGCATGTAGTGATTATATCCATGGACACAACTTGTCCTACAGTGCATAAGAGTGCAAATTTAGGTCTATAGTGGAGTGACCCTAAAGTTAATGAAAGAAAATTGATTAAAGAGTTTAATTAATTAATTTTGTATCATTGGAGTTTATAATTTGTAGGTCCATATGGTCCTCTTGCTAGCTCATAGTAACACTAAAGGATCAATTGGTTGAAAGAAAATTTTGAAATGTTCAAATTAATATTTAATATATTAGATATATTAATTATAAAAGAGAAAAATATATTTATTGTATTTGATATATTAAATATTAAAATGATTAACATATATTAGATACATTAAAGAAAAATATATATTTAAAATTTGAATGAGATTCAAATAGGTTAAATATATATGGTAGGAGATTTAAATGAAATTCAAATAATATATATTTTAATATATTGAATATTAAAATATAATATTTTAATTATGGCAAAGATTTGCTCTAGATCTCTATAAATATGACCCTTAAGTTGAGCCATTAGATACATGTTCTCCCATATAGAGAATTATAGAATTCTCTTGTAACGACCGACACTTTCAGGTATTAATTAAGGCTTTAAATTTTTTATTTAAATTAATTGAAAGGCCAATTTTATGTTTAAGGTGTATTGATGTTTAATTTTGAAGATTGGCATTTTTGAAATTAGAGAATTGGAGGGTAGAATGGGAAGAAAGAAGGAAAAAAGGGATTTAATTGATGTTTAGGGCAATTTGGTTATTTAAGAGACTTTAAGCCAAGCCCAAGCCCATGTTTAAGCCAAGCCCTAATATCCCTCTCAACTATTTTATACTGCACGTAGCCCTAGGTTCAAGCCAAGCCTCCAAGCCAACTCTCAAGCCAAGCCATCATCTTCCTTAATTCTTCTTCTTCTTCTTCCCTTGTTCGACAACCACTTCCATTGGAGCAGAAAATTTTTCAGATCTGCACTGTTTCACGAGAGCCACCGCACGCCGTCGCAACCACCACCCCAGATCCGCCGCCGGCTCGCCGTGAACCGCCCGAACACCACAGACTGTCGTCGTGCCCAGACCGCTGCGCCGCTGAATTGATCCGCCGCAGATCGAAAGCCCGAACAGCCGATCATCGCGCAGCTTCGCCTCACTCGCAGACCGCCGCTTGCCCGAACCGCAGACCACCCCTGACCTCTCCTCGAATCCACTAACCGCCACTTGCGCAGATCCGCGAACTCCGATCGCCGCCCCTGTTTCACACGTCGTTTCCGCCTCCTGCAAGTTCGTGTACTCGATCAGTTCGGTCCTCTTCCAGTCCGGCGAGTCTTCATCAGTGGGATACCCACTCCAATCCGGTGTCGAAGTCACGAGCATTGCACGTTGAGTTGTTGTTCGGTTTGCAATCGGAACTTTTGGGTAAGATTTCGGTAAATTTCAAAGGTTCTCGGAGTTTTGGGTTTTTGATAGATTAAGCTTGAATGTGTGATTAAACCATGAACCTTGCAACTTGAATTAGTTTACCCACCAATTTGTGTTAAGGAATTAATTCTAATTTTGGAACTTTAGTTTGGTGGAAGGAACTTTGGGATTAATTATGAATTTCAGGAATTGTTTCTAACCTTAGTGATGATTTGAATTAGGCTCCAAATCGTTTGATTGAGGTTCAAGGCGGTGGAATTTTGGTGAGCATTTGGGTGATTTGGATTATTGAGCTTAGCCAAGGTAAGAGACTTTATGTCGGTATGCTTAAATGCAAGTTAGGAACTGAATTGAAAAAAAAAATTGATTTGAAATGAAAAGCTTTATTAAATATTTTATTATGGATTTTTGATGAATTTTAAAATGCTTGTTATATATAAAAATGGATTTTCACTTGTTGATTTCCAAATATTCTCATGAATGTTATGCATGATTTATGATTTTGATTAATGATAAATGATATGAGAATGTTGCTTGTGTTGCATCATGGAATGAAAAGTTTAAAACGCTTTGGGACCTCATGCATACATGTATGTTTTTCATGATAAAATGATTTCGAAGGCTGTGGCAATTACCCCCTAAATTATAGAGATGTACATCTAATTGAAAAGGAACCTGAGAAGGTTAATTGAAAAGGAACCTGAAAATGTTAATTGAAAAGGAACCTTAAAGGATTAAATGGAAAGGAAAGGTTAAGCTAGGTTAAATGTCCACATTAAGCCGAAGAGAAAAGTAAAAGATAAATATTTCCACTATGGAAGTATTTTAGGTCCCACTAGAGGAAAAAGTTTTAAAAAATCACGTTGTATGTGTTTGCATATCCTGACCCGGGTAGTGAGGTCACTTACTGAGTATTTTAAATACTCACCCTTTTTCAAAATGTTTTTTTCTTTTCAGGTAAGAGCAAGGGCATCCTAGGCGAATGACAGGATATTTCTGCAATAGGCCATGGGTGACCTATAGAAGTTTTTCCGTATGCAATTTCTTCATTTTTAGCATTTTTTTTAATGTCTTTTTAGTAGATGCGTTATGAAAATTAACTCAATTGTGAAATGTTTTTAGTTTATTCTTACGTTTTGAAAGAAAGGGATCCCGAGTTAAAAGCTTTTGATTATTTTAACAAATGTTTAATTCGGTTTGGGTCTTTATTAAAGATTTCTAGATTTCATTAGAATGCATGTAGTAACGTCCCTAAGAAATCCAATAGGATAAGTAGGGTCGTTACATCTCTAGACACCTCCTCTCTCCTTTTCTTTCAAGAGGTTTCCACATGGTCATGTGTTCGAGTTATAGCAAGTAAGACTTTGTAGAAGTCTTGGAGTTCAACCTCGTTGGAGTTGGAACATAAAGAAAAAAAGACTCGCCAGAATATCCTCCATATTTTACTCCATTGTAAGTTCTGCTTAACCTTGTCTATTTTTGTTTAATTCTAAATAATTCAAAGTCGATTCCAGCTCTTCCGCTTTCGGTTTAATTTGATTATTTCTTTCAAGAATCTTCTAATTTGAGTAATTCCCGAAATTCACGTTTTTCTGCCTTCCAGGTTACAATTGCAATTGTACTACAATTCTCTCCTTTAGCTAAAACTGCACAATAATCAAAGTTTTCAGCCCATTTTTCAACATATTGAGCTATTTTCTTTAATTTTAAGAATTCTCATCATGCTCAAGGATTCCTTAACACTTTGTTCAAATTTAAGAGATTTTTAGAGTTCAACAAGATGGAAAAGACAAGCATAGCCTTCTTTTGTGAGCTAAATATTTCTAAAAAATGAGAATTATCATTCACCATCCTATTCCTCAAGTCATGTATTAATTAAAAAAAAAATTATTACTTAAAAAACCTGATAAGTCAATCTACCAATGGATAAGCCCCATAGGGACCATTTTTTAATATATAATTTTTATATTTTTATATTTTAATAAAACTTCATTTAATGATTTATCATTTATTGATTTCTTTTTTTCTTTTATTTAAATATATATATATATATATATATATATATATATATATATATATATATATATATATGTTGGGTTTTATGTCCTAAAACTCGTGGTTTTGTAAAGTGAATGTATATTCTATTTTACTATAAATATGTTATTAAGGTTTATTCAGTAAATGTGTTATTGAATAAAGTGAATTGTGTATTCAATAACCCAAATCCAATGAACTAAGTACCCTTGGCTATAGTATGTATACTTGAACTTTATGTATGACATAAAAGTGGATCAAGTTCGAGTTATAACCAGAACGGTCTATAGTATAGGGATAGGGCTGGGTACCTTATCCTGGGGACACTATGGACGCGGCCCACTTTGTATAGTACTAACGATGTGATCCTAAATCGTTCATGTGGAGACATGCGAGTGGGGGCGTCCTATGCAATGAGTTTGCATAAGACTGGACCGCAAAATAGTCACTTAGACTTTTTAACTCCGTTTACTGTTTTAACTGACTATATTCATACGATGACCTAGGTAACTCGATTTTAATCCTGAGCGTGCTATGAACTCCTGTTTATTCGAGATTATCCTTAGATTTGCATGGGTGAGAGTGGCCCGAGATCGCCGACTCAATAAGCCTCCCATTTTGGGGATAAGACCGGATAGATAGTTGGGAACATAGTCATGCGAGATGGAATTCACTCCTACCCGCTTTAGGGTTTAGTAGAGAGGTTGTTCCCTTAAGTACTGACTCCAGGTCTTAAACAATGGGCCCACCCTCTCGTTGGCCCGAGAGGGATACGGTTTGTTGGTTGGACCACAAACCAAATTGTTCATTAGAGGATCAATGAGACTTAAGGAACAAGAAGTAATTACAGGGGTAAAACGGTTTATTTGACCCAGCTGTAATTACGAACAACCTGTGAATGATCGACTTACTAATCATGGTTATATCGAGTGGACATAAATATATCTACAGTGAGGAGAGTGCAGCCACTGGGCTTTAGTGGAGTGTCCCGATGCTTAATGAATGTTGATTAGCTAGGCTAAAGAGTTTGGCCGGTTAATCTCGTATCGTTGGAGCTCATGATCTGTAGGTCCATTAGGTCCCCTTACTAGCTCAGACTAAGCCTTGGAATAATTTGAGAGAAAAGAATTTGAATTGTTCAAATTCGATTTTGGGAGTAAACGTTAATTATATGCGATATACTTAACGTATTATAATTTAATTATGAATTAAACTATGATAAAGAAGTGGAAATATTTAAATATGATTTAAATATTCGTTCGGTTTAAAACATGAATAGGGATTCATGTTCGAACGTTCGTTTTGAGAAATTAGGATTGGTCCAATTATTTAATTTGATATTTGATATTAAATTAAATATTTATTTAAAATTAATTAAATTGTTTAATTAATTAAAAATTGATTTTAATTTAAAATTAATTTTATATTAATTTTGAATTAAAATTAAAAGATAATTCAAATTCATTTGGAAATGAAATATGGACCAAGTTCATAACTTCTTCACCAAGCTTATTGTTTGAAGCATATCTTCTTTCAATTGGCTTCTTCACAAAGCTTCTTGTTTGAAGTTTATCTTCATTCAATTGGCTTCTTCACTAAGCTTGTGGCTTTCTATAAATAGAGAAGAAACACAATAGGTGAAAAGTTTAGAAAAACAAGAGATTTTTGTAGAAAACTCTCTAGCTTTTTTATTTAGATCTTTACTCATTCTTCTCCCAATTTCTCTCAATCAAAGATCCCACAATCCATTCCAAGGGCTGAGAATAGTAGGGAAGACTCTAGTGGTGGTCCAAGTAGTGTTGGTGATCCAAGATTTGCAAAGGATTAAGAGAATATTGAGCTACAAAGGTTTGTGTTCTTATTCTCTGTTTTTCCAGTTTTGAGCATGTTTTTTGTATGATAAAATTGATCAAATTAGAGTGCTCAAGATCCAAAATTGCTTCCGCATTCTTAATATTAACCCCTTCAATTGGTATCAGAGCAATTTTGAGCACTCAATTTGATTCAATTTGAGCTTGGTGGGTATGTTTTTGAAATCGAATTTTCTGGGAGTCTAAAGTGGTACTTTCGGTTTTGGCATTTTTTTTTGGAGCTTTAATTTGTAGTCCGTTTTGTAATTGCTCAAGAGTGTTTGAGCATTAATGTGTTAAGAAGAGTCTGTAAAAGTTTCGAGTCGATCGGAGTTCGGGAAGGCCTTCAATTTGAAGAGAGAAGCTCGAAAGGTCAAGCTGGAAATTAGTGCAGAAGCTGCTGTTTTTTTTTCCAGCAAAAACCGGTTCACGCAGAGGCTGAAAAATCAATCCGGTTCTGCTGTATTGAAGCTCGGTTCAAGCTTTTTCAAGATGGTTCGGGGCGGTTCGAAGGGTTCGGAAGCGGCTCAGCCTAATTTCTAGATTATTATTGTAATAATTTAGTTGTATGCTTGTTTAAGATGCCAAAACCGGTCCACTTTAGTGTGTTTAATTATTTATGCATTATGAATGTATGTTTTAATTAAATCCATGTTTGTATGTGCATAAAGTATGCCATATAGATTTTAAAATCCCACCATAGGAAGCATGCTCCATGCATTGAAAGTATGTTATAAGTGTTATAATGTATAGTATGCATGTTTAGCATTTCATAAGTATTAATATAAGAGTTGTATTAATTTTATGAAATAGATGTTGTATGTTTTAAGTATAATTAATATAAATGTTATATTAATTAAAAATAAAGCATACAACATATAGTTGCCTTAGAATAATATAATTGTTATATTAAATGCATCAAAGCATTTCCATGCATAATTCATGTGATCAATTTTTACTCTATGTTTATTTAATTGTTCATGTGATGAATGATCAAGCACTCAAACATAGAAATGCATACAAACCTAGGGTTTAATTATTTAGTTTTAAAATGGTTTTAGAATTAAAATAATTAGACCATAGGTTATCTAGTTCTAATAAGATTAGAATTAGGCAACCAATAATTTATAAACTATGATTAAAGAGGGACTCTGTCTAAGGAAGGTTCTGGCTAGGCTGAGGTATTTAAGATGACGAAAACGGAACACCCCTACCTGGGAACCAACCTGGGAGTGAATTTAATCCAGAGGTTTATAAATTATTCCTCGTGAGTGACGTTAATTAAAAAGTTTAATTAAACTCGTAGACCTAAGTTTTTTAAAGGGTTAATAGACTTAGGCAATATCAAAATAATCGTTATATTGATAGACTTAGGTATATTAATAGCCGGAATATGCCTAAGTAAAATTATACCCAAACCGTCTAAAATACTTAGTGGGAGTGAAAAGGTATATATGATATATCAATTTCCTCTTACGCTCTCTACGAAGTTCACACCGTGAGATTTATGCTCGGCCTCGTGATGTCAATAGGGCATCCCCATTCGGATGGTGTTTGCATAAATCAAGAGCAAGGTGAATGGAGAAAGTATTTATAGTAAGTGGGAGAAGGAAGTGTGTAAACACATCCTACAATCTCCTCCATTAGGATGGACCGTGAGATTCCCATGTTCCGCCTGCAGGTTGCCCGTAGTAGCACCATCCATTCGGAGGGATGTAACATGGGAGTCGGAACAACTCAAACTCCAGAAATAGATAGGGTCTCCTAGGTCCATTCCCAGCTTTGACTTTCCAATTCGGTAGCATTGTTGGGGCCGACCTCTGAGGTCTGAAAATGGCGGGTCACACTTACAAGAATTACTAAGTGTTAGTGAATTCTTGACCAAAGTAGCGATAACTAGAATGCTATAGGAATAAGAGTTATTCCGGTATTAGCATTTAGTCTAGAATGTCTTGGTTCAGTGAAGGAGTGATTGACTGCCCCTCGGTAGCGGTTGCTCTGACTCACTGAAGTATCGTTGCAAAAACAATAATGAGTTTATGGGTACATTATTACTATTGCTAAATTTTTAATTGGATGCATGTAATGGGTTAGAAGCAATTCACTAATAGAATATGTTCTATTTTTCAGCATGTCGAGCTCTTTAATTCAGTTACTAGCCTCCGATAAATTAAACGGTGATAACTACGCAACTTGGAAATCGAACTTGAATACGATTCTAGTTATTGATGATCTAAGGTTTGTCTTAACAGAGGAATGTCCTCTCCCTCCCGGCTCGTCTGCAAACCAAATTGTTTGGGATGCATTTGACAGATGGACTAGGGCTAATGATAAAGCCCGAGTCTATATCTTAGCCAGCATATCTGATGTGCTATCTAAGAAACATGAGAGCATGATTACCGCTAAGGAAATCATGGGATCATTACAGGCGATGTTTGGACAACCGTCCTCATCGATCCGTCATGATGCTCTCAAGAATGTTTACAACTCCTGTATGAAGGAGGGAAATTCTGTTAGGGAGCATGTCCTTAACATGATGGTCTACTTCAACGTGGCAGAAGTAAACGGAGCTGTCATAGATGAGAATAGTCAGGTTAGCTTTATAATGGAATCTCTTCCGAAGAGCTTCCTACAGTTCCGCACCAATGCGATGATGAACAAGATAGAGTATAATCTGACTACTCTCCTCAACGAGCTACAGACTTTCGATTCCCTAATGAAAACAAAGGGAAAAGAGAAGGAGGCAAATGTTGTCACTTCGAAGAAGTTCCCAAGAGGATCGTCCTCTGGGACTAAGTCTGGTTTTTCTTTTTCTAAGAATAAGGGTATTCAAAAGAAGAAGAAAGATAAAGGGAAGGGAAAAGCTCCCGTCATGAGTAAATGCAAGACTAAAGCCACAGATAAAGGAAAATGTTTCCACTGTGGTGAAGATGGGCATTGGAAAAGGAATTGCCCAAAGTACCTTGCAGAAAAGCAAGCTGAGAAGGCAAGACAAGGTAAATATGATTTACTTGTTGTTGAAACATGTTTAGTGGAACATGATGATTCCGCCTGGATATTAGATTCAAGAGCCACTAACCATGTTTGTTCTTCTTTTCAGGAAACTAGTTCCTGGAGGCAGCTTGCAGATGGTGAGATAACTCTCAAGGTTGGAACAAGAGAGGTTGTCTCAGCCAGAGCAGAGGGAGCGGTGAAGTTGTTGTTTAGAGATAGATTCATTTTACTAGAAAATGTACTTTTGGTTCCTGGAATCAAAAGAAATCTTGTATCTATCTCTTGTTTGATTGAACATATGTATAAAGTATCTTTTGATTATAATGAAGTGTTCATTTACAAAAGAGGTGTACGAATATGTTCTGCTAAACTTGAAAACAACTCATATGTGTTAAGATCAACAGAGGTAAAAGCTATTTTGAACACTGAGATGTTTAAAACAGCTGATACTCAAAATAAAAGGCAGAAATTTTCTCCAAGTACCTATCTTTGGCACTTGAGACTAGGCCACATTAATCTCAATAGGATTGGGAGATTGGTTAAGAGTGGTCTCCTAAGTCAGTTAGAAGACAACTCCTTACCACCATGTGAGTCTTGTCTTGAGGGAAAAATGACCAAACGACCTTTTTCTGAAAAAGGTTATAGGGCCAAAGAACCCTTAGAACTTGTACATTCGGATCTCTGTGGTCCAATGAATGTCAAAGCTCGAGGAGGGTATGAATACTTCATCGGTTTCATCGATGATTATTCGAGGTACGGCTATCTTTACCTAATGCATCATAAGTCCGAAGCCCTTGAAAAGTTCAAGGAGTATAAGACAGAGGTTGAGAACATATTAGGTAAGACGATTAAAACACTTCGATCAGATCGAGGTGGAGAGTATATGGATTTGAGATTCCAGGACTATATGATAGAACATGGAATCGTATCCCAACTCTCAGCACCCGGTACACCTCAGCAGAATGGTGTATCTGAGAGGAGAAACAGAACCTTGTTAGACATGGTTCGATCTATGATGAGCTATGCTCAGCTGCCTAGTTCATTTTGGGGATATGCAGTAGAGGCTGCTGCATATATTTTGAACATTGTTCCCTCTAAGAGTGTTTCAGAAACACCTTATGAGTTATGGAAAGGGCGTAAAGGAAGTTTACGTCACTTCAGGATTTGGGGGTGCCCGGCACATGTGCTAGTGCCCAATCCAAAGAAATTGGAACGACGTTCAAAATTATGCCTATTCATAGGATACCCCAAGGAAACAAAAGGTGGTCTATTTTTCGATCCTCAAGAGGACAAGGTGCTTGTGTCGACAAACGCCACGTTCTTAGAGGAAGACCACATAAGAGATCATCGGCCTCGAAGTAGAATTGTATTGAGTGAATTTTCTGGGGAAGCTACAAATAAATCAACAAAAGTTGTTGATCAAGCTGGTCCTTCTCAAGAGTTGAGAATGCCTCGACGTAGTGGGAGGGATGTTAGACAACCCAACCGTTACATGGGTTTGACTGAAACCCAGGTCGTCATACCTGATGATGGCATTGAGGATCCATTGACCTATAAACACGCAATGAATGACATAGATAAGGACTAGTGGATTAAAGCCATGGACCTCGAAATGGAGTCAATGTACTTAAATTCAGTTTGGGAACTTGTAGACCAACCAGATGGTGAAAGACCTATCGGTTGTAAGTGGATCTACAAGAGGAAACGAGACCAAGCCGGTAAGGTGCAAACCTTTAAAGCTCGACTTGTGGCAAAGGGTTATTCCCAACAGGAAGGGGTGGACATTGAAGAAACCTTCTCCCCTGTTGCCATGCTTAAGTCGATTAGAATACTCTTGTCCATTGCCACGTTTTATGATTATGAAATTTGGCAAATGGATGTCAAGACAGCCTTTCTGAATGGCAATCTTGAAGAGAGTATCTATTTGGTTCAACCAGAGGGGTTCATAATTAAGGGTCAAGAGCAAAAAGTTTGCAAGCTTAAACGATCCATCTATGGATTAAAGCAAGCATCTAGATCCTGGAATATAAGATTTAATACTGCGATCAAATCTTATGGCTTTGAACAGAATATTGACGAACCTTGTGTTTACAAGAAAATAGTCAATCCTACTGTAGCTTTCTTAGTCTTATACGTAGATGATATCCTACTCATTGGGAATGATGTAGGATTCTTAACTGACGTAAAGCAATGGCTAGCGACCCAATTCCAAATGAAAGATTTGGGAGAGGCTCAGTTTGTCCTTGGAATCCAAATTGTTCGGAATCGCAAGAACAAAATGCTAGCATTATCTCAGGCATCTTATATTAACAAAATGTTGGCTAGATATAAGATGCAGAATTCCAAGAAGGGTTCTTTACCTTTCAGACATGGAATTCATTTGTCGAAGGAACAGTGTCCTAAGACACCTCAAGAAGTTGAGGATATGAGACGCATTCCCTATGCATCAGCTGTCGGTAGTCTGATGTATGCCATGCTATGTACTCGACCCGACATATGCTATGCAGTGGGAATTGTCAGCAGGTATCAGTCCAATCCAGGATATGATCATTGGACTGCCGTTAAAAACATCCTCAAGTATCTTAGGAGAACGAGGGACTATATGCTTGTGTATGGCGCGAAGGATTGATCCTTACAGGATACACTGACTCTGATTTTCAGACCGATGTAGATTCAAGGAAATCCACATCGAGATCAGTGTTCACTCTTAATGGAGGAGCAATAGTTTGGAGGAGTATAAAGCAAGGTTGTATTGCTGACTCCACCATGGAGGCTGAGTATGTCACAGCTTGCGAAGCAGCGAAGGAGGCTGTATGGCTTAGGAAATTCTTTACTGATTTGGAAGTTGTTCCAAATATGAATTTGCCTATCACCCTTTATTGTGATAATAGTGGTGCAGTGGCAAATTCTAAAGAACCTAGAAGCCATAAGCGCGGAAAGCATATAGAGCGCAAATATCATCTCATCAGGGAGATTGTGCAACGAGGAGACGTGATCGTCACACAGATCCCTTCGGAGCACAACATTGCTGATCCGTTTACAAAGCCCCTCACGGCTAAAGTGTTTGAGGGACATCTAGAGAGTCTAGGACTACGGGTTGTACAGTAGGGCAGTTTTTTACCTCAGCATGTTTGACTCCACTGACGTTTTAGTCCAAGTGAGAGTTTGTTGGGTTTTATGTCCTAAAACTCGTGGTTTTGTAAAGTGAATGTATATTCTATTTTACTATAAAGATGTTATTGAGGTTTATTCAGTAAATGTGTTATTGAATAAAGTGAATTGTGTATTCAATAACCCAAATCCAATGAACTAAGTACCCTTGGCTATAGTATGTATACTTGAACTTTATGTATGACATAAAAGTGGATCAAGTTCGAGTTATAACCAGAACGGTCTATAGTATAGGGATAGGGCTGGGTACCTTATCCTGGGGACACTATGGACGCGGCCCACTTTGTATAGTACTAACGATGTGATCCTAAATCGTTCATGTGGAGACATGCGAGTGGGGGCGTCCTATGCAATGAGTTTGCATAAGACTGGACCGCAAAATAGTCACTTAGACTTTTTAACTCCGTTTACTGTTTTAACTGACTATATTCATACGATGACCTAGGTAACTCGATTTTAATCCTGAGCGTGCTATGAACTCCTGTTTATTCGAGATTATCCTTAGATTTGCATGGGTGAGAGTGGCCCGAGATCGCCGACTCAATAAGCCTCCCATTTTGGGGATAAGACCGGATAGATAGTTGGGAACATAGTCATGCGAGATGGAATTCACTCCTACCCGCTTTAGGGTTTAGTAGAGAGGTTGTTCCCTTAAGTACTGACTCCAGGTCTTAAACAATGGGCCCACCCTCTCGTTGGCCCGAGAGGGATACGGTTTGTTGGTTGGACCACAAACCAAATTGTTCATTAGAGGATCAATGAGACTTAAGGAACAAGAAGTAATTACAGGGGTAAAACGGTTTATTTGACCCAGCTGTAATTACGAACAACCTGTGAATGATCGACTTACTAATCATGGTTATATCGAGTGGACATAAATATATCTACAGTGAGGAGAGTGCAGCCACTGGGCTTTAGTGGAGTGTCCCGATGCTTAATGAATGTTGATTAGCTAGGCTAAAGAGTTTGGCCGGTTAATCTCGTATCGTTGGAGCTCATGATCTGTAGGTCCATTAGGTCCCCTTACTAGCTCAGACTAAGCCTTGGAATAATTTGAGAGAAAAGAATTTGAATTGTTCAAATTCGATTTTGGGAGTAAACGTTAATTATATGCGATATACTTAACGTATTATAATTTAATTATGAATTAAACTATGATAAAGAAGTGGAAATATTTAAATATGATTTAAATATTCGTTCGGTTTAAAACATGAATAGGGATTCATGTTCGAACGTTCGTTTTGAGAAATTAGGATTGGTCCAATTATTTAATTTGATATTTGATATTAAATTAAATATTTATTTAAAATTAATTAAATTGTTTAATTAATTAAAAATTGATTTTAATTTAAAATTAATTTTATATTAATTTTGAATTAAAATTAAAAGATAATTCAAATTCATTTGGAAATGAAATATGGACCAAGTTCATAACTTCTTCACCAAGCTTATTGTTTGAAGCATATCTTCTTTCAATTGGCTTCTTCACAAAGCTTCTTGTTTGAAGTTTATCTTCATTCAATTGGCTTCTTCACTAAGCTTGTGGCTTTCTATAAATAGAGAAGAAACACAATAGGTGAAAAGTTTAGAAAAACAAGAGATTTTTGTAGAAAACTCTCTAGCTTTTTTATTTAGATCTTTACTCATTCTTCTCCCAATTTCTCTCAATCAAAGATCCCACAATCCATTCCAAGGGCTGAGAATAGTAGGGAAGACTCTAGTGGTGGTCCAAGTAGTGTTGGTGATCCAAGATTTGCAAAGGATTAAGAGAATATTGAGCTACAAAGGTTTGTGTTCTTATTTTCTGTTTTTCCAGTTTTGAGCATGTTTTTTGTATGATAAAATTGATCAAATTAGAGTGCTCAAGATCCAAAATTGCTTCCGCATTCTTAATATTAACCCCTTCAATATATATATATAAGAAAAAATATCTTTTTATCAAAAATAAATAATTTGGACTCTTCTTCCTCTATAAATTTAGATTTATGAAGTAATAAGAAATATATGTTAGGAGTGAGACCAATTTCACATCGACTAAATAAGAAGACGAATATGAGTATATAAATAGTAACAATTTTTTTCTTTTTTATTCAGCAATATGTGAAGATGGAAATTCAAACTCCTTGCCTTTTGGTTGAAGTTATAATGTCTTAACCAAATGAGATGTACTCAGATTGACATATAAACAATTACAACTATTTTCATTGATGTGAAGCTATTTTATGGAAATAAAAATAAAGCCACAAAGACTTATATTCAAATTGAACAATATCATACCGTTGTAAAATTATGGAAAAGTCTATTATCCATAACAATATATAGTATTTACATATTTAATTTGTAGTTAATATTTATAACTTATATATATATGGATAATTTTTTAATTAAAAAAAAACTATTTGAGAGAAATAAGCTATAATTCTAATAAATAAACTCCGCTAAATATTTTAAGGTTTAAACTACTACTCAATTTTGTTTATCCATACATAATCACTATATATAATCATATTTTCTTTTAAACAAACTAATATCTATGAAGTCTTTTTTTTTACAAACAATATTGGTAGAATTTGATAGTCAATATTACTTGGTTTAAGTGTAGTAGATAAAAAGGAAAAAAAAAAAAAAAAAGCATATTTCATATGAATGCAAATAAAAATATATTTAGTTAAATTTGAGCCCTCTAATATAAAATTCTAGATTCTATCGCTGAACTTATTCACAATTGTTGTTGTGTTTAAAATTAATTTGGGTTAGATTTGATTCATTATTTCTTAACCACCAATTGAGTAAGATCAGTTTTTGGGTCTATCAAATCCCAACTCTAACCCTACTCATACATAATTATAATATACCATTTTAACTAAATATTTATAAAGCTATCATGCATGCATGGTAAAATATATATATATATATATATATATATATATATATATTCTTATATTATTTTATGTTCTCTTTCCCACTTACATTCATCATAGTTGAAATTACGTTCGAACTTTCTCCAACTCCTTTTCATCAATGGACTCTTGACATATACAAAGGAGTGTAGTTTGTTCGATAAATTTCAACCTCTTTATCTATCTCTAATATTTAATTGAAGGTAAAAAACATTATTTGAGCATATGCAATAAAAATTTCTATTATTTATTTAATATTTAAAAATGTAATGTATTCGTGATTATTTTCATTTATTTTAACAATAATTTAATGTGTCAATTCTCTTAATTCAACCAAGTAAATTCTGTATAATGCTTCTTACCTTGTTGCATGATTTATTTTAATAAAATATCAATAGATTATTTCCTAATATATGAATGAGAATCTTATCTTATTTTTATATTTCAAAGTTATTACACTTTAAATGTAATTAATAGCTTTGGTTTTTAACCTAACTACCTAAAATCTATCAAGGTTTTTCAACTTCCTACCTAACTTTTTTCTTATCATTTTTCTCCAATCAATTCTCCACCTCATTTTTTTCCTACCCTATTTTTCTTATTTTATTTCTCATCATTTAAACATGGGTAAAAATTATATTCACTTATTTTATATCTATGAATTATAAATTCAATTAATTAAAATAAATATCTAATTATTATTATTTATATGTCAAATCTCTGCATGTTATCTTTTAAACAAATAATTTTCAAATTTTCAAATCTGATTATTTTAACAAAAAAATCTTTTCATAAAATTCTCATAATTTTTTATTTGTTTTTTAATGGACTTTAATGATTTTGATAAATTGGGATCCTTTTAGTTTATTTACTTTTTCAAATTTGATTTTTCATTCAAATCTTCTCTAAATTTCCATTTTTGTGCCCAACATATCTGGTAGGTTTTCCCTTTTTAGTAAAAACATTTATGTTTTATTGATATCATTTTGTAAATATTTGTGTTCTACTTATTTTTGCAAATATTTTTGTTGTACTGGTTTTTGTAAATATTTACTCTTTGAAGACATGTGTATATGTGTAGTTATCTCTAATATATAATTATAAATTTTAAAAAATTTATTGTAAATTTATTTCCCACTTACAACCCCATTTCTACTTTTGTGGATCTTTGGTCTGCCATGATACAAGTATACCACTCCCCCTGCACGATGGTATTGGTAGTGGCATCTGCACTTTAGATTTGGTTTTTTTTTCCTAAGTCTCTCATTTCTCCCTCTACCACATAGGCCACGTGTTTGGGCTGTTGTACATTTATTTTTTTTTTTTTGCATTCAACTATTACAGGGTGGGAGATCGAACTATCAACCTTTGAAATGGTAAATTAGTATTTTATCTATTGAGCTATGCTCGAATTGACAACACTAACGTTACTTCCAAATCTCTCCTCACAAACGTTTTAATTTTCAAATTTTAAGTTTCCTAATTGAATACTTGTTAATTGTTATTGTTCATCTCTACCTAACAAATTATATGGTGTAAATTTTGATTGAAATAGAATGGAATCGAAGGAATTCAACCTATATTTATGGATTGATCTGGTTTATTTGAGTTCACAATTAGCAAGGGTTGGAGGATTCTAAAGACCTGAACGATTGAGAGTTGAGTCTAAATAATATCACAGAACATAACCTAACTCAATTTACGAATGCTCCTTAGTCTTTGTATAGCTAATAAGGAAAGTGTAATTTGTAGCTAATTTTTGTATGACGAATACGTTACTTCAAAAGAAAAAAAAATCCTTGGAATTAAATACGTAGAATTTGAATGTATAAAATATTAAATATATGGGTTTGGATAGGTAGAAAAAGTAATTTTTAAAAATTAGGTCTCGTTTGATAATCATTTGGGCCCTGTTTGTTAACCATCTAGCTTTTGGTTTTTGGTTTTTGAAAATTAAACTTGTTTTCTTTTAATTTCTCTACAATGGTTTTCATCTCCATTAAGGAAGCATTTGAATTCTTAGCCAAATTCTAAAAATAAAAACAAGTTTTTGAAAACTATTTTTTTTAGTTTTCAAAACAAGGCTTGGTTTTTGAAAACATAGGTAAAAAGTAGATGACAAAACAAGTAAAACCATAGGTGGGAATAGTATTTATAGGCTTAATTTTCAAAAACTAAAAACCAAAAACCAAATGGTTATCAAACGGGGCCTTGGTTTTTGGTTTTTGGTTTTTAGTTTTTGAAAATCAAGCTAATAAACACACTACTTTCACCTATGGATTGAGTTTCTTTGTTTTGTTTGTCTACTTTTTACAAATGTTTTCAAAATCCAAGCTGAGTTTTGAAAACTAAAAAAAAAAAATTTAGGCCCCGTTTGATAACCATTTGGTTTTTGGTTTTTAGTTTTTGAAAATTAAGCCTATAAATACTACTCCAATCCATGGATTTACTTGTTTTATTATCTACCTTTTACCTATGTTTTAAAAAACCAAGCCATGTTTTGAAAACTAAAAAAAGTAGTTTTCAAAAACTTGTTTTTGTTTTTAGAATTTGGCTAAGAATTCAAATGCTTTCTTAAGGGAGATGAAAACCATTGTAGAGAAATTGAGAGAAAACAAGCTTAATTTTCAAAAACCAAAACTAAAAACCAAATGGTTATCAAACGGGGCCTTGGTTTTTGATTTTTGGTTTTTAGTTTTTGAAAATCAAGCTAATAAACACACTACTTTCACCTATGGATTGAGTTTCTTGGTTTTGTCGTCTACTTTTTACAAATGTTTTCAAAATCCAAGCTGAATTTTGAAAACTAAAAAAAATAATTTTTAAGAACTTGTTTTTGTTTTTGGAATTTGGCTAAAAATTCACATGTTTCCTTAAGAAAGATGAAAACCATATATTGTAAAGAAATGGTGAGAAAACAAGCATAATTTTTAAAAACCAAATAGTTATCAAACATGCCTAAATGTTTGTTATAAAGGTTTTGTTCATGAAGTCAAACTTGAATGAATATTTAGGTTATAAAAATGATGGTAGTCATTAATTATTATAAATTAATCTAATTAAATAATTGATTAATTAGTTAGATAGATATATAGTTATGAGTGAGGGGCTACATGATATATGTCAAATCTCTCCTAGCATGCCATTAAAGGTGACTTCAATGAAATTGTGGCAGATTTAGAGAAAAGTCGTAGAGCAGAGAGGAAACCAAAAACCAAATGAAGGCATTTAGAGATGCAATTGACATTAGTAATTTGGTGGATCCGAAATATGACTTTACTTGGACAAATAAACAATTCCACTGATAATTTTATTTGGAAAAGATTGGATAAATTGATTTCTAATGAGTTTTGATGTGTTGCAACTTTAGGGTGGACTTATCGTCAAGGATCATAGACCAATTTATAGATCGCTATAGTAAGGATTAGCAGGAAGGACAATTGACAACATTTGGAACCAAATTTAGAAGGATAATGCATCAAAGATTTACATTAGTGGAATAAGAAGACACATAGTGGTTGTATTAGATGATGAACAATTCGAAAGAAAGGAAAAACGAGCTATCTGGAGAATAGGGGTGAAAGACAAAAAGAGATCAACTCAAGAATCTTTTAATAGAGGACGAAAGGTACTAGAACTAGAAAGCAACATTCAATCTCCAACTGTTTTTGTGCCCGAGCATCTCATTTCTAATAATGCTATTATTAGTTTCTAACTATTTCCACACAATTAACAGTAAGAGACCAAACAAGGAAGAGTTGGTGAATTTCAAACTTGACACGAGCAAAGCTTATGACCAAATGGAGTGAAGGATTATGAAAAGAGTGGAATTTTAGGATTGATAGATTACACTTGCCAAGAGTTGTGTTGAATCAGTTAGCTTCTCTATTTTTCTTTAATGGTATTCCCAAAAAGAAGTTTAAACTTAGGTGATGGCTTAGATAAGATCATCCTCTTTTCTCGCATTTATTTCTTACTTGTGTAGAAGGTTTGTCTACTTTATTAGACAGGGAAGGAAGACTCCACAATTTTTTTCTAATTTATAGATTAACAAATTTTGTTCTTACTCATCTTTTCTATGGAGATGATAGCTTTATATTCTTAAAGCAACAAACAAATATTACCCACACAATAAAATAGGCTCTCAAACATGTATGAAAAGACATTGATCAAACCATCATCGATATTCGTGGTAAGCCACAAGGGCTAATATGGAAGAACTCATCATGAACGATTTTAAATTGACTACCACAAAGATTTTAAGACATTATCTTGGATTGACCTCACAGATAACACAAAATAAGAGTCGAACCTACAAATTCATCCAGAGAGAGTTGGAAAAATTCCACAAAGATGGAAAGTGACGTTTTTTTATATGGGAGAAAAGGAGATCCTAATAAAGGCAGTTGCCCGAACTATTCTAAACTACACTAAGAGTTGTTTTAAACTTCCCATCAAGCTACATAATGAGATTAACTCCTTATATTCTTGATTCTAGTTGGGACACTTTGGAGGGTGAACCAAAGTTTCCTTAGAGAAGTTGAAAGTGTTTTATGTTTGAGTAAAAATCAGGATGAGCTTGGTTTCCTAAACATATGAATCTCCATAATGTTAGCTAGGTAAAGTTAGAGAATTATCAAGAATAATCTAGCTCCCTTTTCAAGATCTTTAGCGGTACATATCTCACAAGACTGACAATTTCCTTAAGGCCCAATCGGGAAATAACTCATCTTTTTCTTGAAGAAGCATTTTGTGGGAAAGAGACTTGTTCAAAAGAGAAGCTAACGAGAGTTATGGGCTTAACATTTCTATTGATTTTACCCCTTGGCTCCCTTAACATTTCTATTGATTTTGCCCCTAGACTCCCTATAGAGAGTAATTGAAAGCCTATTTGGGTGCATGATTTGGTGAAAGGAAAAAAAAAACGCTTCCTCTCTCATAAAAAGAATGGGAGCTGAAATGTTGAAAGAATCAAGGCAAACTTCCTTTCCTAAAGGAAGAAGTGGAAATTACCTTGAGCAACCCAAAAACGATCTACAAATTGAGGATGAGATCATATGGATTTTCGATTCAAGAAATGGATTTTCTCTGTCAAAAGAATGAAATGGGAGTTTGATAAAGAAGCATGCTCTTTGAATGCTGACGAAGGCCAAAAGACAAGATGGAAAAATTTTTGGAAGACCAATGTGCCTCCATAAGACTGAAGATTTTCTACTAGAAAATTTAGAATATCATAATCCCCTCCTACATAAACTTGATCAAGAAAGAAGTTAAAATGGAGCCTAATTAGGTGTGCATTTTGCCAGAAGAAATCAAAGACTATCCAAATTTTCTAGCACTTTACCAAAAGAAATCAAAGATACTGATTCATATTTTCTGGCATTTTGTCAGAAGAAATCAAAGACCACGACTCATATTTTTTGGGAGTGTAAGTTTACTTTAAAAACCTTTGGTGAGAGGCTTTTTCTCCTAACGTTTGTGTGCACAAGGAAAGTTAGAATCCCACTTACTATTTTGATTGGATATGGGATCCTAAGGAAAATAGGGACATTAGGACATATTTCAGAGTGATTTTAAAATAGTTAAAATCATTTTTGTCGTATTTAAAACTATCTCGAAACATGTTTTTAATTATTCAAAAATAATTTTTATGGTATGAAAATCGTGTTTAAAAGTGTAAAATCAAACATTAAATTGATTTTGAATGATTAAAGGCATGTTTCGGTATAATTTTAAACATGATAGATTTTAATCATTTCAAAATCACTCTCAAACATGCCCTTAATTATTATTCGGAAGATATAGGATTCTAGAAACTAAATGGTTAAATAACATATATTTGGTCCATATGGTTTGTAAAAAGTTTCAATTGGGTCTTATGGTTTTAAAAGTTTCAATTTAATCCTTATGGTTTGGGCTTGGTTTAGATCCCTATGGTTTAGTTAAATCTCTGAAATTGTCACTAAATTTGTTTTACCCACTAAAAAAAACCCACCTACTTTCTTTTACTTTTTACTTAGCCTTACACCATAATATAATCAACTAACATAATTATCCAAATAAAAAATGCGATGTAAAAAAAATTGTCTATATGGTAATGAAAAGGGCAATTCATGAAATTTGATTAAATCATAGAACAAAATTCAAAATTTTAAAATTATAAAAACTAAATTGAAGCTAAACCTAGATCATAGGGATTAACTACAGTTGCATGTATACGTCATTGACATATTTCTTAGATGAACATTAAAAATGTCTTTCTAAATATGGTGATTTTCAAGAAGGGTATAAGTTATCTCCTCCAAGAGTAGCTGATCACAAACACAACGACACATTTGCAAACTTCAAAAAGCTTTCTTTATAGTCTCAAGCACTTTGCTTCACTTGGGTTTTGTTCTAGTTTTCACAATTCAACTTTGTTTATGACTACTAGTGGCAATCGTATAGTTTTTCATTGTATGTTGGTGATATGATTATTATTGGTGATAATGTTTGATAGAATAACACAGTCAAAATCAGAGCTAGCTTATTGCTTTGCAATGAAGGATTTGAATTCATTACGGTACTTTTTGAGAATAGAAGTTGCCTTGTCACTATAAGGTTATTCTCTCTCTCACCCAAATTATATCGCAACAACACTTGAATGCATTCATCATACTGATAATAAGATGGTTGAAACACATATTGAGATGAATACTAGATATTCTTCTTATGATGACTCATCTTTGTCGAATCCTAACTTATACCATACAATTGTTGATAGCTAGGTTTATCTCACTGTCACTCGTCCTGATATAAAGTATGTCATTCATATTGTTAGTCAATTTGTCACTTCACCTACTACAATTTATTTGACGTGTTATTTTTCATATCTTACGTTATCTTCATGGTACTTAGTTTTAAAGTCTTTTACTTCCAACCACTCTATCCTTTTTTAATGCTAATTGGGTAAGTGATCCTACAAATCATAAGTCTACCATAAGATTTTTCATTTTTCAAGGTGATTCTCTTATTTCTTGGAAGAGTAAGAAGCAAGATATTGTTACTCGATCTTCTACAACAACAGCAAAGTATCATGTTATGACCTTTACTACATGTGATACAATTTGGTTGCATCTATTACTAGCTTGCTAACGTGCATATTTTTTTATGTGACCTATTGCCTTATATTATGACAATAAGAGTGTTATCCAAATTGTAGATTCTATTTTTCGTGAGTAGACCAAACGTATTAAGATTGATTATCATGTTACTTGATACCATCTTCAAACTTGCAATATTACATTAATACCTTTTATCTCTTATGATATGTAGATTGTTGACTTATTTACAAAGTCGTCGCACTTTGTTTCTTGCCTTCATGTATTGTGAAGTAAATTCACAATGCTTATTATTGTTGTATCGTGAGTGTGGGGGATGTTAGAGTATATTTATTGAATTAGGTTTATTTCATTTTCTAATTTGGGCTTGTCACTTGTAAGGGTAGATAACTCTTTAGTTTACATTTGTGTAGGACTTTTTTAGGTCAAACAATTATATTAAATGAAACTCTAGTTTTTCTTTGCATTCTCTCTCAATTTTTCCTTTCCTTAAACTTATCAGTTATGAACTCAAAAAATATATATATCAATTACATATCAAAGTTTAAAATTTAAATCGTTACAAATATTAAAGTATAGAGTTAAATCATCATATACTAAAATTCAATACTATATTTGTTACTTTAATGAGAGCACAGGGAATAGGAGTATTTTTTTAATTTTTTTTTTCACATATCTCAATACAATATGAGACCAACCTATGATAATTAACTAATTGGTTTAAATACTATTTTGGTTATTGTACTGAGTTTCAGCTTTCATTTATTTTGATCCATTTACTTTCAAATTTTTTGTTCCTGTAATTTCAAAATATTTATTTGGTTCTTGTACTTTTTAGAAGTGGCCATATTTGGTCCATGTCGGTAAAATTTTAACACAAATTTTATCTACAATGGAAACTTCCTAATACAAAAGAACCATGAATGGACCAAGATGGACACTTTTAAAAAGTATAGAGATCAAATTAGACACTTTTTAAAACTATAAAGACCGAAATGATGTTTTAAAAGTACAACTAAAATAATATAGGGACCAAAATGAGTGTTTTGAAAGTATAGAGATCAAAATAAACGAAAAAGTACTGGAGCCGAAATAGTATTTAAATCTCAATAATTTTATAAATATATAACCGATCTACGACTACAAATTTAATTCATAAACCGATTGTCAATGTATGGCATCCAACTCAAGTTTGAACATAATCTCTTTTGCAATATCCATATCAATCACGTCAACAAACTATTCGTCGGTTCATACCCAACTGTTTTTTTCTTTTTTCCTTTTTATTCTTTTTTTGTTCTTTTAAATTTCAATTACGATCACAATTTTTTTTTTTCTTATCTCAAAGAAGTCAACATTCGACACGGAAATCAAAATAGAGAAAAATTTATTAAATTGGAAACAAAACAAACAAATCCAAGTGAGTGGAATCTCATAAAAGTCATAAAGAGAGAGAGAGAGAGAGTCGATGGAATGGAATCTGAAAAAATATTTGAATGGACACGTTCGAGATTAGATCGAAGGAGCAAGTGGGCCCGGCCCACCTTATTTTTAAATATATATATATATATATATTAAAATTAAAAAAGTATTTGTTTTTTCTGGTATTTTAATTGTTACTGTACAAGTCATGGTCGACATATCGTCAACTTGCAAGTTTTCTAATTACTATAGCGGCCCTTTTAATTATTTTTGTTTTTAAGAACTCAAAAAATAATTTTTTTTATTTTTAAAAATAATGTTGTTTCCACGTGATGATAAACACACATGGCCATATCCAGAAGTTTCATTTTTTGTCTTAAGGGTATTACAAATTTAAAGGAGTGTGAATTAGAATTTAAGAAACTTAAAAAAGTGTTAATGTGTTAAACAGTTAAGGTAGGTTTAAATTTTTGTCAGATATATATTTTAGTTTATGAATTTTATTGCGTAAATACCTTTTTTTTTCATTTACTCGATTGATCAACATCATACTACCATGTATAAATATTTAAAATTTCTTGAAATAACTTAGATATCAAGCTTTAAATGGATTTAAATAGATTTAAGTTCTTGTTAAATGAGTAATGAAAAAATATTAACTATAAGCACTGAAATATGTTTTATTCAGTAAAACATTTGAAATTAGGAGGCCCACGTTAAAAAATATATAATATTTAAAAGTTTAGGAACTAAAAACAAAATAAATATTAAATTTTAAGGAGTAAAATAGAATATTTGAAAGTATATAGATTAAAATAAAAATTTTATAAAAGATATTTTTAAAATTTTGGATACTTTTAAATTTTACTTTTTTTAGATTATAAAGTTCGATTACAGATTCTTAAAATAATGTCAAAATATATTAGGAAATAAGAAAAATTATGTTAAATTTCAAATTTATCGCTTCAACTTTTAGAGTTGTCTAATATATTTTTAAACTATAAAAAGTGTCTAGTATAGATCTCAGAATTTTCAATGAAGATGACCACTAGAAGGGTAAAACTATTGTAGGAGAGACCTATTAGACTTAAAATTGAAAATTTAGGAATTTAGTAGACACTTTTAAACTTTAGGGACAAACACAAAATTGAAAGTTTATAAACTTATTAGACACTTTTTAAAGAGTAGAAACCTATTAGACATGACCTTAAAAGTTCAGAAACTAAACTTACAAGTCTTTAACTCAAAAAAACTCATATGGAAACAAATTCAATTTTCAAAAATAATTTATAATATAAAGATTGGAATTGGGTTTTTTTTTTTTCCTTCAGATTTTTAACATATCGAACCAAATAATAAAGTCAAAATGAAGAGATGTGCCTTTGTTTGTATATCATATTCTTTCTTTTGTCTAGTGTATGTGGGACTTAGGTCTCATGTCCAAATTGTTTTAATGCAACAGCTTTTTTTAATCATACACTAAAATTATTGTTTCCCTTTTCTCATTTCATGAGAAGTATGTGTGATGTGTTATATTTAAATAAAACAATATTTAAATTTTAAGCTATGTAAAATAAAGGTTAATAAATTATACAAAATACCCTTAAACTTTGGAGTAAATTTCAATTATGCTCCTAAACTTTGAAAAGTTTCATTCTTACCTTTCAACTTTGAATTTGTTCCAAAAGATACCCTTGGAGAGTTTTTTCGTTAAAATAAAATGGAAATTGATGAGACGACTAATATGTAAAAATTAAAAGGCATACGTGACATTATTTACAACATCATTCATGTAAATTGATGCGACAGTTGATATGTAAAACCTAATTATGTAAATGATTTTAAAGATATCTCTTGAGATGAAATAAATGGTAACAACGATTTTAATATTCTATATACTTATAAATAATATTATATATGCATTCTAATTTTTACACATCAGCTGTTACATCATTTTTCATTCTTTATTTTAAGTGAAAAAATATTTTATTTTTTACCAATTTCAAAGTTTAAGAATATTTTCTAGAACGAATTTCAGAATTTCAAAGTTTGAGAATCTTTTCTAGAACTAATTTCAGAATTGAAAGGTAAAAATAAAATTTTTGAAAGTTTATGAATATAATTGTAACTTACTCCAAAATTCATGAATATTTGATATAATTTAACCTAAAATAAATAACTTTTCTTTTCAATGTATTGTCAATTATATACTGACGGGATGCAAATTGAGGACAGTGCTTTAAACACAAAAACCAAACTCGGCCGGCAAAGTAGGAATCAATTTGCACCAAAACGACGTCAATTTATTCCCCAAAGTTCACACTAGTACAACACGTGTCATCATACTGATGCCCGTAACTTCTGCTAATGTATGGCCCCCATCTCTATAACTGAAACGTTTTTTAAATATAATTCAAAGAGTTTTTATATCGAGTAAATTACAAGTTAGTCCCTCATACAACGATCCAATCTAGACTACTACTTAATACTTACTCAACCACGACCTTAACTACGAACAAAGAATTCAAAGTAACCTTTCTTATTAGATAAGGTAACCTTTTTCACAAAATTCACCTTATTTTGGGATCTCAATTCAAAACCAAAACAATTCTTACAAAATGATTCAATTCAAAGATAATTTTGCAAAACAATAAAATTAAAACCAAAATCACAATTTTGAAACACGAAGGAAAGAGGGACAACAAGAAACTGGTCAACTCTACAGTCCTAGGGAATAGGGGTCATTGTATCTCCATAGCCTTGCAAAGCCAATGCCTCTACCATGTGCTTTCCAAGTCTATTGACCACCTGAAAAGAGAAAATTAGTGTAGCACAAATTGACTATAAAAATACTCAGTAAGTAGCTCACTTAAAGTCTAAAGATTCACAACACCACCATAAATACTAGCCACCAAACCACTCAGGCTCCTGATCTTACTTAGGTTCTACACTCTCTTGGCTAAGTGACCACCTAACCCACCCCCACCTACAATATAGCCTCATTTCCATACCCCTGAGCCATGCTACCTATCCACGAGGATTCACCCCTCCAGTTAGCATACGGCAAGTGGGAACACAATCCTCAAGCCCACACCTCGAAGGCACACACAAGCCCTCTAGCCAGTACCTGCAATGAATGACACACCCTTCATGCCATCACAACATAGGGTTCACAAACTCTCTAGCTAACCTCTGCAATGAAGGACACACACTCCATGTCATCACATCATAAGGTACACAAACCTTCTAGCTAGCACAACTCATAAACATCCTAAGCAAGCATGCTCCAGGTGTAGTAGTTGGTGTCACTAGCCTAATGGTCCTAAGTCATTCTCTAACTCTAACTGGGTTCTCAGGACCATTCAACCATATCTATCAACAACACACAAGATCAGGATAATCAGATCTTACAATTACATTCAACAACCATAACGATCAGAGCTACCAGTCATAAGCACAATAAATGAATGTTAGGCACAAAGATCAACCGAGGACTACACATGCTAACAACAATTAGCTTGCAACTTTAAAACCTTAACCAAAATAGCCACATGCTTAGGCAAATTTTAACTCGAGATAAATTTCAAAACAAATCCACCAAGTGACATGCTCCATAAATACAAACTCAGGCATGCTTGCCCAAATCACAAATCTCCAATACATAACCCAAATTTTTTAACTCTTAAAGGGGTTTAGTCCAATTGGCTACTTACCTTTTAAGCCAAAACAATTACGCAAAATCCATAAAATTCAAACTCCTTCTAGAACTCACTTGGCACCACCTAGAGCCAAAAATCAAAGGCAAAACAAAAATTGACAACAACACTTTTTAATCAAAACTTCCAAATTACTAGCAAATTAATTTTAACAGATTCTCTTATATCCACAAAGGTTTAAAGAGAAAATACCCAATTAACATTCCTCAATTATGAACGCCTCTAACCATAACCGAACGGACTAGCAACTTGTCCAAAAGTACCTAAATTGGAGATAAATCTAAAATTTATAAATTAATTTGAAAGACTATGAGCATTCTAAAATCCCTAAACCAAAATTCTAACGGCCAACCAAAAATCTTGTATTTATTCCAAAACTTAGTTCTTAAAAAAACTTAAAAAATTACCCAAGTGATCCGAAGATCAAAGCCAACCTCGAACCTTAAATGATCGATCCAAACTGCATAATAATGTCCTAAATGAATAATGAACGTTTCACTCCGCAGCGGAAGCATTAGATCGTCTTTGATTTTATTTAAAATTAAACTAAAAATTAAAGTTAAGTAAGCTTACTTGGAGTAAATATGAAGATATTTTTTGCGGATTTTTATCTCCTCCATAAAATGTTCTTGACTATGACTCAAACACAGAACCAAGGCTTGTGAGAGCCTCTTAAAAGAAAATCCACAAGGGATTGGAGAGGAAGAGATTTAGAGAGAATTCTCTAATTCTCTATTGAGGAGATATGTGTTGTATCTAATGGCTCAACCCAATGGTCCTATTTATAGAGACTAAGGGTAAATCTTTGCCATAATTAAAATATTATATTTTAATATCTAATATATTAAAATATATCTTATACTTGTTTGAATCTTATTCAAATCTCCTACGATATTTATTTATTTGAATCTTATTCAAATTTTATAAATATCTTTTATTTAATGTATCAAATATACATTAATTATTTTAATATTTAATGTATCAAATACAATAAATATATTTTTCTCTTTTATATTTAATATATCTAATATATTAAATATTAATTTGAACACTTCAAATTAAATATGAATTTGAAATTTTCAAATTTTAATATTTAATGTATCAAATACAATAAATATATTTTCATCTTTTATATTTAATATATCTAATATATTAAATATTAATTTGAACACTTCAAATTAATAGTAATTTGAACATTTCAAAATTTTCTTTCAACTAAATTGATCTTTTGGTGTTACTATGAGCTAGTAAGAAAACCTTATGGACTTACAGATTATAAGCTCCAATGATACAGAATCAATTAATTAAACTCTTTAATTAATTAATTTTCATTCATTAACTATAGGTCACTTCACTATAGATCTGGAGTTGCACTCTTATGCACTGTAGTACAAGTTGTGTCCATATATATAATCATTACATGCGAGTCGATCATTCACGAGTTGTTCGTAATTATAGCTGGGTCAAAAGTCCATTTTACCCCTATAATTACATCTTGCACCTTAAGTACTACTTATCCTCTATTGAACAATCTGTTTATAATCTAATTATAAATTAAGTCCCTCTCGGGCCAGTGAGAGGGTGGGCCCTATTTTTCAAGTCCTGAAATCAACACTTAAGGGAACTACTTAGCTTACCCTATATGGGAAGGGGTGAATTCTATTTTGTGAGATTATGTTCCCAACTCCCTATTTGGTCAAGTGTCCAAAATAGTAGGCATATTGAATCGGCTACAAAAGTCACTCTCACCCATGCAAATCAAAGGACAAGCCCTCACAGGCAGGAGTTCATAACTCACTCAGGATTAAGATCGAGTCGCATATGATCATCCTGATGAAATATTAATATTCTCAATTAACGGATTTATAAAGAGAGATCAAATATTTTGTAGTCTAATCTTATAAAAACTCATTGTATAAGATACCCTCACTCACATGTCTCCACATAAACAATTTGGATCAAATCATTTGTAACTATTACAAAGTGGGCCATATTGATCGATTGAAAACGTGTGGGCTTTTAGAAGAAAACTTTTAAATAGAAAAAGTCTCCAATCTAGTGCAAGTGCACATTGTCAAATAAGTAGTAATAGGAAATATTCCAGAGTATCGATCCCATAGAGAATGGATACAACAAAATCCAAAATGAAGGCAAAGATGTTCACACAAACCAACCTCGGTAACCAATATTAATAAATCGGAAAGGTGTGAGTGTACTAAAAATCAAATGATAAAAAGATGGAATCCGAACATGCTTTTTTCCTTTAGAAAAGAATTGTGGCCTAAAATGCAATTGCAATCTTTACTCAAACACCAAGCAATGTAAACTGGGTTCAACTTCTATTCGATTTTAATGGAAAAACCTTTAAAAGCCTAAGTGATTAAACCATATGTCTATGGCTAATACAAACTTAGTTTAATGAAAACACAACCCTTGGTCTTAGAGGTTTCGCCCTATGTCTAGGGTAAAAAACAAGCGCTTATGTCTAAGCCCATTTCCTCTATTGCTTTGTATGAACACGTAATCTAGTTTAACTCTTTCAATATTAAACTCAATCTTTGTATGTTCACCTAGGTGATCAAGCTAGATTCACAATAAGAATGATAATCAATAAAAGCAAACAATGCTATGGAATTAAGCAAAGTTACTTTCACATCTTAGGCTAAGCTTCCTATCCTTAAGGCATCCACATATCCGAATCCCAAGGATGGAATTAGCTCATGATGGAGAAAATAATTAAGAAAACATTAAAAGGAAAAAAATACATACTGATTTAGAAAGTAAGAAAAATAGAAAATGAAAAATAAAGTGTTTAACTAAAAGGTAAAGAATAACTTGAATGAATAACAATGAACTTTATTAAAATTAAACTTGCTGCAAAGTAAAGAACTATGAAAATTAAAGATAAAGGCTGGAAGTAAACTAAATTCAAGGTACTGGAATTAAAGAACTTAAAACAAAAAACTAAACTTGCGAATACAAAGAAAAAGTCGAACTCAAAGAGATAACTTCCACCTCTCCAATCGATCTAAACTCAACCTTTGTCAAGGAGAGTAAGATCTTCACAACCTTAGACTTTCGACAAGGATGGATTGAAGTTTGGGCATCGTTCTTCCTCCTTTGAGTAAAGAAAACAGAAAATAAAAGCTGCAGAAAGTAAAGTGGTCTTCTAATCGTAAATACAATCTTGGACATCTTTTTCGTGGCTTGAATCTTCATATTTATAGCCTCCAAATGCTAGGGTTTTCTCCATGGATGTTAAAGGCAAGAATCGGATTTTTATGAGCTTGATTCGTAGAGTATATCTTCAAATATCAGCATAAAATCGAACTTCAAGATTTTTCCCTTATTTTTCGGAATTCTGTCTCCCATGTGAAATTGCAGTTGCAATTGAAGTCGTAATTCTAGTAATTTTCACTTTTCTGCATAAAAACATCAAAACTCATTAAAAATCAATTCTTTTCCTCTTATTTCTTATTTCTTAGCTCAAAACAATCCCTTAACTAATTTTGGCTATTTTCTCATTAATTTGATATATCTATTAGACATTAAAGCATGCATTTGTGCAAATAGCTTAAGTCACAAGGGTTAGAAATATGTAAAATATTAGTATTATCACGTATCAATAGTGTTGTCAGGATAAGACACCCAACTCTATCCATATACTATGACCCTTTAGGTTATTTCTTAAACATAATCCTCTCATATGTCAACCACATAGTGTTCAAGATTACACTAATAACCTTAGATTTTTCATATAATGGATAATATTATATTGCAAATAAAATAATCAAAAATATTATTAAATATTAAATAAATTATTAATTACGAAGCTTTAGGGCATAAATCCCAACACTAAAAAAATTAGAAATAATTTCTAGCATCCAACCAAGGGCTCGATTGGTTTTAAAATGATTAAACCCTTAAATCCTTACCCAAAATAAAATCTACGCTTACTAGTTTTGATGTCGAAGTAGCCTTGATTCGACAAACCTCCAAACGCATTGGTGTTCTAAAATTAAGTCCAAAACAATTTGAGTTAACCTCCAAATACAACAATCAACCTAGAATTGATCTAATAGCTAGAATCAAACCTTACCTCTAATTGAACCAAAACTGGTCGAATCCGATGTCTAAGGGTCGAAACACGGCCCTACTCGAGGTTGTAACGCGCCCATGCCGAATGCCCAACACCCACACCGAAACCCACCCCCCTATGCACACTGGACGAACAGCCCACGACAGACACCGCCGCCACTGCTACTCGTCATCGGAGGGCCAAATGCCTATGTCGCCAGTGGCTAAAACCGAGAGGAGGAGACAGCTGGAAACAACCCACGACACCTAGAGGCTCGTGCGAATAGCGGCGATGTGACAACGAGGGTATTGGCAACGAGGTCTAAGGATGCCGGCAGCTGGGTCTTGCACGAATGAAGGAGAAAGCAAATGAGTGGTAATGATGGTTGAAAAAAAATAAAGAGATGGGTCGACGAGGGAGATGAAATCATGGAGAGAAAGGTTGAAGATGGCTTGAGATGTTTACCCACCAGAAGACAAAAGCATTTAAAGCCTCAAGTCAAAGCCTAAATCATATTTTCCTTTCCTAATTTGCCCATTCCTTCAACTCAAATCTACAGCAAGACACCTATACCTATTGTCAACAATTGTTTTGGCATAATTTAAACCAAGCTTAAAAATTAAATTCCCAAATTAATTTTCCTAGAAAATTTACCAACAAAATGAAATTAATAGTAGCTGAAATTGTCAGGCTTTACAACCTTCCCTCCTTAAGAACTTTCATCCTCAAAAGTCTCTAGTTTTGCAAGAGTTCATGATACAAAGCTCGCATCTCCTCTTCCCGCTCCCAAGTCGCTTCCTCAACCTGATGGTTTCGCCACAACACTTTAAGTAGATCAATTTCTCGGTTACGAAGAGTTTTCCAGTCTCTTGCTAGACCCTACATGGGATTCTCCTCATAACTCAAGTTCTCATTCACACACAAAGGCTCGTAATCGATTAAATGTGAAAGGTCTGGCACATACTTCTGCAACATCGACACATGGAACACATCATGAACTGCATGTTGGGATTTATGCCCTAAAGCCTCGTAATTAATAATTTATTTAATAATTAATAATTATTTTAATTATTTTATTTACAATTTAATATTATCCATTATATGAAAAATCCAAGGTTATTAGTGTAATCTTGAACAGTATGTGGTTGACATACGAGAGGATCATGTTCAAGAAATAACCTAAAGGGTCATAGTATATGAATAAGGTTGGGTGCCTTATCCTGGTAACACTATTGATACGGCCCACTTCAGAATAGTTACAAATGATTTGATCCAAATCATTCATGTGGAGACATGTGAGTGGGGGTATCTTATACAATGAGTTTGTATAAGACTGGACCACAAAATATTTAATATCTCTTTATAAATCCGTTAAATGAGAAGATCGATATTTTATCAGGATGATCATATGCGACTCGATCTTAATTCTGAGTGAGTTATGAACTCCTGCCTGTGAAGGCTTGTCCTTTGATTTGCATGGGTGAGAGTGACTTTTGTAGCCGATTCAATATGCCTAACATTTTGGGGACTTGACCAAATAAGGAGTAGGGAACATAATCTCACAAGATGAAATTCACTCCTTCCCATATAAGGTAAGTATATGAGTAGTCCCCTTAAGTGCTGATTTGGGACTTGAACAATGGGGCTCTACCCTCTCACTGGATTGAGAGTGACTTAGTTTATGGTTAGATCATAAACAAATTGTTCATTAGAGGTTCAGTGGTACTTAAGGTGCAAGATGTAATTATAAGGGTAAAACAAACTTTTGACCCAGCTGTAATTACGAACAACTCGTGAATGATCGACTTGCATGTAGTGATTATATCTATGGACACAAATTGTACTACAGTGCATAAGAGTGCAACTCTAGGTCTATAGTGGAGTGACCTATAGTTAATGAATGAAAATTAATTAATTAAAGGTTTAATTAATTAATTTTGTATCATTGAAGCTTATAATCTGTAGGTCCATAAGGTCCCCTTGCTAGCTCATAGTAACACTAAAAGATCAATTTAGTTGAAAGAAAAATATGAAATGTTCAAATTAATATTTAATTTGAAGTGTTCAAATTAATATTTAATATATTATATATATTAAATATAAAAGAGGAAAATATATTTATTGTATTTGATACATTAAATATTAAAATTTGAAATGTTCAAATTTAATATTTAATTTGAAGTGTTCAAATTAATATTTAATATATTAGATATATTAAATATAAAAGAGGATAATATATTTATTGTATTTGATATATTAAATATTAAAATAATTAATATATATTTGATATATTAAATAAAAGATATTTATAGAATTTGAATAAGATTCAAATAAATAAATATCGTAGGAGATTTGAATGAGATTCAAATAAATATAAGATATATTTTAATATATTAGATATTAAAATATAATATTTTAATTATGGCAAAGATTTTCCCTTGGTCTCTATAAATAGGACCATTGGGTTGAGTCATTCTTAACAACACACATCTCTTCAATAAAGAGAATTAGAGAATTCTCTCTAGACCTCTTCCTCTCCAATCCCTTGGGGATTTTCTTTCAAGAGGCTCCCACAAGCCTTGGTCCTGTGTTCGAGTCATAGCTAGGAAGACTTTGTGGAAAAGATAAAGATCCGCCAGAATATTCTCCATAATATTATTTTTAAGGTATTTATTGCTTAACCTTAATTTATTGTTTAATTCTAAATAAAATCAAAGAAGATCCAATGCTTCCGATGCCGGATGAAGAGTTCATTCCTATCATTGCAGAGAGAGAGGGTGGCAAGGCCAATCGATATGTCACAAGGCCAATCTGTTCCAAGATTTCAAATGGCCCGATAAACATGAGACTCAGCTTCTCATTCTTATCAAACCTCAAAACTCCTTTCATTGGTGCTACTCTCAGGAACACATGGTCACTGATTGCAAACTCTAAGTCCCTTTGCCTAGTGTCGACGTAGCACTTTTGTCTACTATGCTCAGTTAACATCCTATACTTGATCTTCCAGATTGCCTTGTTCGTAACCTAGACCAGCTTGGGTCCCAACCACCTGTGTTCGCCTACCTCACCCCAATACACAAGGAACCTGTACCTCTTTCCATAAAGATCCTCGAAAGGTGCCATGTTGATTGTTGCTCGATAACCGTTGTTATAAATAAACTCCATCAAATGAAGGTGTGCATCCCAATTACCTACAAAGTCCAAAACACAAGCCTGCTGATCGGGTGAACTTTGGGTGAAGAAAAGTAAGTAAATACGTTCAACCCCAGTGCAAGTGCACATTGTCAATGCAAGTATTAAAACAGAAGTATTACCGAGTATTGATCCCACAGGGAATGGTGTAACAAAAATTATTACTACGCAAAATGTAATAAGAATTGCACCTTGGAAACTAAAAATTGCAAAAACAAAGTTGGGATTGGTGTGTTTGTAAAAACAAAATAATTGCATAATCGAAAATTGTAAGTTAAAGTGACAAAAATTGCAAAAATGAATTGCAGAATCAAAAATTGCAAAATAAAGTGATAAAGATTGTAGAATTGAATTGCAGAATCAAAAATTTGTAATATTAAATAGCAAACTAGATAGACTTGGTAAATGAAATCGCAAAAGAAATTTTAGATAAAGGAGGGGCTCAAGAATGTTATTGTCCTAAGTTGTAATTGCAAACTAAAATTGCAAATCCAACCTACTCTACACACAATTGTAAACCAAAATTGAAAACAACCCACGACACCAAGAGGCTTGTGCAAATAGCAGCAACGTGATGGCGATCAAGCTGCGATGGCAAGCGTTCTGGTGCCGAGGTCCAAGGATGTCGGCAGTTGGGTCTTGCACGAACAGAAGGAGAAAGCAAAAGAGTGGTAATGGTGGTTGAAAAAAAAATTAAAGAGATGGGTTGAGGAAGGAGATGAAATCGTGGGGAGAGAGGTTGAAGATGACATGAGTGAAGGGAATAATCTAATTAAATCCAAGCAGAAGCGTAGGAATCGATTTGAGTTTATTTAGAATTAAATAATAATATTATAGTTAAGCATAACATACCTTGAAAATATGGAGATTCTTCTGGCGGATCTTTATCTCTTCCACAAAGTCTTTCTGGCTATGACTCGAACACAGGACCAAGGCTTGTGGGAGCCTCTTGAAAGAAAATCCACAAAGGATTAAAGAGGAAAAGGTCTAGAGAGAATTCTCTAATTCTCTCTATTGAGGAGATGTGTGTTGTTAAGAATGCACAATGGCTCACCCCTAGGGTCCTATTTATAGTGATTTAGGGAAAATAATTAAATAATATGTTTTAATATCTAATATATTAAAATATATTTATCTAACCAATTTGAATCTTATTCAAACAGTTTAAAATTCTCCTACGACATTTATTTTCTAATTTGAATCCAATTCAAATTTAATAAATATCTTTTATTGAATGTATCTAATATACATTAATTATTTTAATATTTAATGTATCAAATACAATAAATATATTTTCCTCTTTTATATTTAATATATCTAATATATTAAATATTAATTTGAACACTTCAAATTAAATATTAATTTGAACATTTCAAATTTTAATATTTAATGTATCAAATACAATAAATGTATTTTCCTCTTTTATATTTAATATATATAATATATTAAATATTAATTTGAACATTTCAAAATTTTCTTTCAACTAAATTGATCTTTTAGTGTTACTATGAGCTAGCAAGGGGACCTTATGGACCTACAAATTATAAGCTTCAATGATACAAAATTAATTAATTAAACTCTTTAATTAATCAATTTTCATTCATTAACTCTAGGGTCACTCCACTATAGACCTAAAGTTGCAATCTTATGCACTGTAGGACAAGTTGTGTCCATTGATATAATCACTACATGCAAGTCAATCTTTCACGAGTTGTTCATAATTACAGCTTGGTCAAAAGTCCGTTTTACCCCTGTAATTACATCTTGCACCTTAAGTACCACTGATCCTCTAATGAACAATTTGTTTATGATCCAACCATAAACTAAATCCCTCTCGGGCCAGTAAGAGGGTGGCGCCCCATTGTTCAAGTCCCGAAATCAGCACTTAAGGGAACTACTCATATACTTACCTTAAAAGGGAATGAGTAAATTCCATCTTGTGAGATTATGTTCCCCAACTCCCTATTTGGTCAAGTCCCCAAAATGGTAGGCTTATTGAATCGGCAACAAAAGCATTGTCATCCATGCAAATAAAAGGACAAGCTCTCACAGGCAGGAGTTTATAACTCACTCAAGATTAAGATCGAGTCGCATATGATCATCTTGATGAAATATTAATCTTCTCAATTAATGGATTTATAAAGAGACATTAAATATTTCGTGGTCTAGTCTTATACAAACTTATTATATAAGATACCCCCACTCACATGTGTCCACATGAACGATTTGGATCAAATCATTTGTAACTATTACAAAGTGGGTCGTATCTATAGTGTTACCAGGATAAGGCACCCAACCTTATCCATATACTATGACTCTTTAGGTTATTTCTTGAACACAATCCTCTTGTATGTCAACCACATACTGTTCAAGATTACACTAATAACCTTGGATTTTTCATATAATGAATAATATTATATTACAAATAAAATAATTAAAATAATTATTAATTATTAATTAATTAATTAATTACGAGGTTTTAGGGCATAAATCCCAACAATCTCCCACTTGCACTAAAGCCGGCGAGACATGTATCATAGGGCATACTCTATACCCAACATTGAGGTGTGTGCTCACTAGAAGACTAAAAAATTTAGGGCCTGTTTGATAACAATCACATTTCTCGTTTCCTGTTCCCGTTTCTCATTTTTTAAGAAACGGGCTTGTTTGATAACCATTTACGTTTCTTGTTTCCAAATTTAAAAAAAAACGTTTCTCATATTAGGCCCAAATGAGAAACAGCTAAAATGAGTTTCTTCTACTCCGTTTCTATCTAGCCTCGTTTCGTTCCTCTTCCTCAATTTTTAGGCATCGTTAAACAGGGCCTTCTCCTCTCTTCTTTCGTTCCGCTTCTCCTCTTGATTTCGTACAGTAGGTCTTCGCCTCTCGCTGCCTTCATTCTTCTTGATTGTCTGTCAATCTACAGGTTGCTTTCCACAGTAATTAGCTTGTAACTTTCCTAATTTCTACATCTTTCTAGTTTCGTTTCTTTTTTTCGTTATCATTTGTTTCATTTGTTGTTGCTCGAATCTGCGATTATTTTGCGATGCGGTTGTATTCATTCACTTTCTGTATTTATTCACGATTGATAGCGCTGACGAGTTGATATCTAAACTCGTTTTCTTGAAGCCTTGTTGCAATTCAATTTCTTCTTCGTCTCTCTTCTCCTTCTATCTGTTTTTCTCTGCTTTCGCCCTTTGGAATAACCTCAATTTCTAGGGTTTTGTTCATGCAAGATGCTGTGATTTAAACCAATTAACTTCGAACCTAGAGGATTCGTCAATCCCACCGTGCCAGTTCCCTCTCTAAAGTCCTTTTCAGCTATTTCAAATTCTCGAAAGCCACTTTGCAAGCTACTTTGTCCATGGTAATTACTCTCTCTTTCTCTCTCAAGCTAATATAATGGACCAAAACTATTTGGTGCAATTACTTGAGATTTGACTTCAAGTTTTTGTCCTTCTTCTCTTTCGCCACATGCTTCTTTCTTTAATCTTTCAACTTCCTCTTGGAGTGAAAGAAATTGGGTTTATTCATATGGTGAAATAGAAGTTTGGGATTTTGGTTTTTCTGTTTTCTTCAAATTCTAATTGTGTGAAGTTCAGTGAATTACTTTGCTTTTTTTTGGTTGGGTTGAACTTTCAAGCAGACATTGTATTCTGGAAGTATGTATTAGCTTGTATGTCTTTATTGCAATTAGATGCTCTGATTTAGTAATACTGATGAAGAGCTTGTCGAAGGCTCTATTAAATAAAATTGTTAACCATACCTTTACAATTTGCAGTAGTAATTGACATGGTCGATTTTAGGGATTGGATTTCTTAGCGTAATTAAGTACTATAATTACCAATGCTCAATTTTATCTAGAGAACCAACAATAGGAAAAAAAATCAAATTAAACCTAAAATAACTATTTATAAGGTTGGAGACACTTAGAGGGAACATTCTTGAAACAAAGAATTAATTTCATAAAACCAATTCGGTCTATAGAAGAGACAATTTACATCAATTACAGTTATAAGCCAAGAAATTATCTCATTTATTAGTTGACTTTTCCAAACCCAAATTGGGTAATTCTCTGGCGTCGAGACGCTATAAAGTAGTGTCTTGACGCTACTTCTACAGGAAATCGAATTTGGATAGCTGCAAGGATAGCGTTGAGACGCTATGGATAGCGTTGAGACGCTATCCTCTCGGGTCATGAAGCTTTATCTTGTGTTCTTTTCGATTCCAAGCCTCCAAATCATGCCTTTAAGCTCCAAAAATGCCCATATCGTCCTCACAAGCTCTATTTCGCCATGTTAGCTCGAATCCTATAATATAAATAAATAAATGCATGAAAGCCCAATCTAAACATATTAACTAACACAAATCTAAGCCTAGAAATAGCACACTTTTGAGTGCTATCAAATATACTGCTCAACGGAAATGGAAGTTCACTTTTGACATGTTTTATGTTTGTTATAACTTATTTTTGTATTTAATTCTTGGATTCTTTGAAAAATTTTAATCATTTTTTTTGGATGATAATGAACCAAGCCATAATATAAATTGAATCATACCATTTTTCATCTCTATTTCTTCTAGGCATTTGGACGTTAGGATTTTTTTTTTAATCTTATGATTGTTTTCTACAATGAATGTTGGTATGTATATTACTTTGGACTAGAAAGGTTTCTTTTAGAACAAATGAACCATGGAGTCAACCATGCTTGTAATTTACACAAGAAAATTTATGCTAATGTTTCTAGATGTCACAACAATCATAAAAAAAGCATTGCGTTGATGAGGTCGTTGAAATTGATGGGTTGAAAAGTGAGGGACCATGGCTTGACAAGAATGAGGCTCTATTTATTACTTAATGGATGAAGAGGTTGCAAAGGGCAATCGACCAACTACAACATTTACAAGGACTAGTTGGAATTATATGAGAACCAACCTGAACGCTAGTACAGGATATGCTAATACTCATGATCAATTAAAAAATAACTTCAACAAATTATGACAAATTTACAAAGACCTCAAAAAAATATTGAGTGATATGTCAGGATATGGTTGGGATCCATTATTGGGCACTATCACCCTAGAAGATGAGCAATGGAATGATTTTTTTAAGGTATAAAGGAACGGCAAGTGTTTTCCTTTTCAATGTTTAATCTTCTATTGAACTATGATTGGTTTTATGTACTATTGTGAAATTTCTTGTAGGTCAATAAGAGAGCTAAGAGGTTTAAAAAAAGTGGTTGCCCTCACTATGCAAAGCTTATGAGAATCTTTGGAGATACTATAGCGCTACAGGTGCAAATGCTTGTCCATCGACAAAACTTCCTTCAGATTCTGAAGATGAAAATGATATTGGAAGCAATACAAATCTAATTGGTGAAGATAGTGGTCATGAAAAAAGTAGAAAATGAGTTCAAAACAAGAGAGACAAATTTAGCAATGCATGTCTTCATTTATAAATGTATATGCTGAGAGTGCCAAGAGAAGAAATGACATCCTCGAAAAAATATCTTTTAATTATATCGTTAGTCAAGTTGAGGAAGGTCAAACATCAAAAGAAAAAGGTGTTGTTGATGAGGAGTTGATGGAATGCTTCAAATTTTTGAATGCAATGGAGGATCTTGATGGAGAAGTTTATACTAAAATACTCAAACTTTTGCATGGAGATGTTGCTTGGAGAAAGTTATTTTTGATCATGCCTAATGCGAGGAAGAAAGATTTCATACGTAGTATCTAGATTTCACTGTGCTTTTGTAGTATCTCATTCGTAGGAAGAACATTATTTTTGGTTTATTGGATTTTTTTTTTTTTTTTTTTTTTTGGCTTCTTGACTCAAACTTGAAACTTGGCTATGTTGATCTTGTATTTCTAGTGACTATTTTTGGGATGTTACTTTTGTTGTTTACTGTCATTTACTTTTTCACATATTAAACTTAAACATCGAATTATGTGGTTTGATTATATGGTTTCCTGTTGTTCATGCTTGATTTAGGGATATCCTTATGGATTTAATTCAAGACAATGACTTGAATTTTGATTCTGATGATGACAATGATGTTGTATACATCTTTTTCAACTTATTGTTTGTTGGCTTTCACAAGATGCAATCTTCTAGACAACCATGTAGAACGTCTTTACTAAAAGGTCATGATTATGTGAACAAGTTGTTAAATGGCAGCGACATAAGATGCTTTGATTGCTATAGGATGAAAAAAGGTACATTCATAGCTTTTTGTGAAGATTTAAAAGAGAAGACCAATTTGAAAGCTTCTAAGTATCTTACCGTGCAAGAGAAAGTTGCCATTTTTTTATTAATCATATCACACAATGAGAGAAATCGCATACTCCTTGAATGTATCAGATATCCTGAGAATAAATTGCCTATGCCTAAAAGAGGTATATAATTATGTGTTATTTATATTTTATGTCAACCCTTCACTTTATCACAAGTTTTTATGTGTTTTATGTTATGCAGATCAGTACTATCTTGTTGATTCTGGATATACAAATATGCTTGGATTTTTAGCACCATATCGTGGTCAAAGATACCATTTACGAGATTTTAAAGAAAGGAGAAATCAACCTCGAGGTAGGGAAGAAGTGTTTAACTATCGACATTCTTCAATACGAAATGTTATTGAACGTTGATTTGGCTTGTTGAAGGCTCAATTCCCTATTCTTAAACAAATGCCTTCTTGCCCAATCAACACACAAAAATATTTACCAACAGCATGTTGTACTATTCACAATTACATTAGATTGAATGATCGTCAAGATGATCTCTTCAATGATTTTAGCAATCAATGATCGTTGAAGATGCACAGAGTTTGCCGAACAATTTACAGAGTAATATCATTGAGTTAGATGTGAGCCAACATCATTTAAGGCGAATGGCTCGAGTAAGAGACAACATTGCAGATTAAATTTGGGCAACATGTGAAGGATAAATACAATTTTATTATTGTTTTTAATTTTGCATCAGGACTTACTTGTAATAGATACTATTTTTTAGTATAATTTGCATTAGATATGTTTTTTTAATGATATTACATTGACATATTGATAATTGATTTTAATATTATTTTAATGCATGCTATATCTTTTTTATATTATACATATTAAACTCTATTTATACTAAAAAAAGGGGAAAAAATCAAGAAATGAGAAACTGTTATCAAACAAATATCTGTTCTTGTTTCTTTTTTTTTCAAGAAACAAGAAACATAAATAGTTATCAAACATATTCCTATTTCTCGTTCTTAAAAAACAAGAAACATGAAACATGAAAAGGGAAACAGGAAACAAGAACGTTATCAAACAGGGCCTTAAAACCTCAAGTCAAACCCTAAATCATATTTTCCTTTGCCAATTTGCTCATTCCTTCAACTCAAATCTACAACAAGGCACCTACACCTATTGTCAACAAATTGTTTTGGGATAATTTAAACCAAGCTTAACAATTAAATTCCCAAATTAATTTTTCAAGAAATTTTACCAACCAAAAGAAATTAACAGTACATGAAATTGTCAGTGATTAAATGAAATTAACAGTGCATGCATGAGGCAGATTTTATAACACCTTCATTACAATGAGATGTTATAAAATTGTGTCAATTTTTTTGCAACGATGATGTACAAGAAATTATTAACCAACCGATTTCTTTCTTAGGTGTATAAGATAGATGGATATGGCACTTTGATAAGCAAGGTTAGGTACTCAGTTAAAAGTGGCTACAAAACTTTTGCTTATGTGCAGGAAATGGAGACTTCAATGAGTGAAAACATATATAGAAAGTGTTGGAAGACTTTATGGAAGGCAAAAGTGCCATAAAAAATCAAACATTTTGTATGGCGATCTTTTCATAATTGCTTACCTACTACAGTGAATTTGTTTAATAGACGGATGGAGGTCTCTGTGGTTTGTCCTTTATGCAAGAAAAATTTTGAAACATTAGATCATGCTATTTTTAGATGTAAAAGAGTAAAAGAAATCTAGCGAACCTTATTGCCAAGTTGGAACTAGAAATTATGTTTCTATACAAGACAAATGGATGGAGTTATTGGGTCAATTTATGTTGGATCAATTTGAGGTTATATGTGTTGGTGCATGGGCTATTTGGAATGATTGGAATAATTTGTGTTTTAATTGACCTATTCAACAGGCTGATGGCAAATGTGAGTGGATAATGAATTATATTCAAGATTTTCATAAAGTTAATGGGGGAAGAGTGTGTTCTCCTCTCATTAATAATGCTCCTCGCCTTCCACAGGCATATTAGCTGGGTGAATTTATTTGTAGATGCAACATGTTGTGAAAATGAACGAAGGACTGGATTGGGAGCGGTCCTACGGTACCAAGATGGAAGTGTGGTAGCAGTAATGGAAAACTTTAAAAACTTCTATATGTCACCTATTTGTTCGGAGGCATGTGCGGTGTTTGAGGGTCTTCGTTTATCAAGACGGATAGGTTTCACTAAGGTACAGATTTTTTCTAACTCGCTAACTATTGTTTCAATGCTAAATGGGCTTTTGGATTCAATGGTTGAAGTGCACAATATCTCATTGCTCTCCAAAAGGATTTTCTGCAAGTTAAGTACGTTCATGTTAGTCGAGCTTTTAATAGATTGTCTGATAGATTAGCAAGATCAAGTTTATCTTTGAGCAATTAAGGAACCTCTTAAAAATAAATTAGTTGAAGATTTCAAAAGTTTTCTAAAAAAAAATTGAAGATTCCAATGATTTCTTGTAGATAAATTTAAGACTTCAAAAACATTCTAAAGACGAATAGAAAACTTTAAAGACCATCAAAAGAAAAATTGGAAATTTCGAACACTCTCCAAAGATAAATTCAAGACTTTAAAAACATTGTTTTAAGACAAATTAAAGACATTTAAATACTAAAATCTCACCAATTCAAAAGAATTTAAGCATCTAGCTGCAAGATTTCAAATCATTAAGTTAAAAACTAATGATTAAATCCCTTTAATTGGAGAACTATGGTTGTTAACACTCACATTGAAGTTTACATCCAAGAGAGAGTAAATTAGAGGATTATTTCCATCAGAGATTGAAACCACTCAAATATCGATATAAATCAAATTCAGTTGTGAGTTTCATTTCTCTGAAACACTCTCTTTAGTAAATCTCGTTGATTGAAGCAAAAGCTAATCAATATGGTACTGTTGTGAGTTTTTAAATTTTTTTTTAATGAAATATTGATGTGAATTAATATGCTGTTAATCTAACCAACAAGTTTTTATATCCATTAAAGGTGGGGGGGCCTTGAGATTTAATAAGTTAAAAATGTAGAGATAAAATTGTTGCACATATGAAAACATATATGTTTAATGTTTAATGTTTTCGTTTTTTTTTAAATTTATTTCTTGTTTTTTAAAAAAGAAATACAAAACTTTATTTAGTAACTGTCTTTTTATTTATTAAAAAAAAATGTATTTGATAACTATTTTTGTTTTCTGTTTTCTTAAAGTTTAAATTAAAAAGAAATAAATGTTTTAATGAAAGTTAATTTTTAAAAATAAAAGATGCAAAAATATTATGTTATATTTATTTCTTTAATATTATATCATAATACATGATAAAATAATGCTTCCATATATGTATTTGAAAAAAAAAATGAAACGGAAAACAAAAGACAAGAAACTATGGCTTGGATTGGTAACTATTTTGTTTTTGGTTTTCTGTTTTTGAAAATCATGACCGTTTCCTTACAATTTTCAGGTAAGTTGTTCACCTTCCTTAAAAACCCAATTGAAATATAAGCCAAATTTTAAAAACAAAATCAAGTTTTTACAACCACTTTTTCTAGTTTTCAAAATTTAGCTTGGTTTTTAAAAAATAGGTAATAAAGCAAGAAAACTATATGTGAAAGTAGTGTTTATAAGTTTAATTTTCAAAAACGAAAAACTAAAAACAAAGGTCCCGTTTGTTAACTATTTGGTTTTTGGTTTTTTGTTTTGAAAAATTGTGTTTATTTTCTCATCATTTCTCTACAATGAGTTTCATTTTTCTTAAGAAAATATTTGAATTCTTAGCTAAATTCTAAAAACAAAACACAAGTTTTTAAAAACTACTTTATTTAGTTTTCGAAACTTGGCTTAGTTGTTGAAAATATTTTTAAAAAGTAGATAACAAAACAAGGAAATTCATAGGTGAAACTAATATTTATAGATTTAATTTTCAAAAACCAAAAACAAAAAACTAAAGCTCTGTTTGATAACCATTTGGTTTTTTGTTTCTTGTTTTTGAAAATGAAGCTTGTTTTCTCCCAATTTTTCTACAATGGTTTTTATCACTCTTAAGAAAACATTTTAATTCTTAGCAAAATTTCAAAAACAAAAACAAGTTTTTAAAAACTACTTTTTTTAGTTTTCAAAAACTTGTTTTTATTTTTGGAATTTGGCTAAGCATTCAAATGTCCCCTTAAGGGAGATGAAAACTATTGTAGATAAAATGAGAGAAGACACGTTTAATTTTCAAAAACCCAAAAATAAAAAATCAAATGGTTATCAAACGGGACCTAAATGATTATCAAACGAGATTTACGTTGTTTTCAAAATTTGCCTTAAAAAATGAGAAAAGAGAAACGATAACAGTATTAATGGTTTATGATTCTCAAAAATTGTAAACAAAAAATAAGCCATAAGAAAGGATAAATAAGAACATTACCAAAACGACTATAAAGTTTTCATCATTTATTTTCTATTTTTAGTTTTTGAAAAAACATATGCATCTAATAACAGTTGATCATTTTTAAAAAATTCAACCGAGCACATTTTAGAAATGTTAACTGAATCTTATTCTGTCATCTGGTTAAGGTATATATTCTCGATCAATAGGTTAAATATTCAAATTGTGAAAGAAAAAGAAAAAACGTAGCTAACAAAATTTAAATTTAAATAAATTTAAATAATTAAAATTAAAAAAAGATACTTGATGAAAAATTGGAAGAGATGACTATTTTAGATCTGTAAAAAAAAATTGGTGAACATGTGAAATTTATAGAGAGAATTTATATTCAAATTCAAAATTGATTTGACTTTGAATCAAATTAGATATCTTATCAAATTAAGAATAAAAATTAATTCAAATTCTTTTCTAATTTTGAATAAAAAAAACGTAAAAGAAAAATGAGTTAATTCAATTAAATTAGATATCTGATCAAAAGAGTACGATAGGAATTGATTCAAATTTTTTTTAATAAAAAAACGTGAAAGAAAAATAACTAATTTAATAAAATTAGATATCCTATCAAATGAGTAGGAATTATTCAAATTATTTTTGAATAAAAAAAGGTGAAAGAAAAAATAACTAATTCAATCTAATTAGATATCCTACCAAATATCAAATTAAGAATAACAATTAATTCAATTATTTTTGAATTTTGAATAAAAAAACGTGAAAGAAAAGAGAATTAATTCAAATTCTAATTAGATATCCGATCAAATGAGTTGAATTGATTCAAATTATTTTCAAACAAAAAACGTGAAAGAAAAAATAACTAATTCAATCCAATTAGATATGATATGAAATATCAAATTAAGAATAACAATTAATTCAAATTATTTTTAAATTTTGAATAAAAAAAATGTGAAAGAAAAAATTCAAATTTTTTAATCAAATTTGAAATTAAATCAAATTATGATGATTTGATTAATTTAATTAACTAAATTTTAAAAAGGTATTTTAGTCTAAAAATATTTTTAAAAAACTCTTACTTTTTAATATACTAGTTGGATACTACGTGTGATGCATGCGTTTCATAATGTTTAAAATGCAAATGTACATATAAAAGTTGAATGTAGGATCTTATACATATGAAAAATGAAGAATTACACTATAATATTATTTTTTATTTTGATTACCCACTTATTTCAAGACTTTAATTTAAACTTTTTTTAAAAATTTTTGATTTGCATCATTTGATTACCCACTTAATCTAAAACTTTAATTTAAACCAAAATATTATATTTCTTATTATCTAGTAATTGAAAATATCTTATTTGTAGAGAACTTTTGGAATTCAAGGGAATCATTAATTAGATAGTAATTCTTAATTTTAGAACTCTCTGAATCTATAAAAGAAGTTTCGAAGACATTTATTGGTTAATTTATTTTTATTTACAAAAGTTCACTAAATCGAGAAGATTTGTTAATAAATTTATTTTTGTTTGCAAAATTTTAATTTCGAACTTTAATTTAAACCAAAATATTATTTTTTATTTGATTTGCATCATTTGATTATCCACTTAATTTCAAACTTTAATTTAAACCAAAATATTATTTTTTGTTAAATCGTATTAATTATCTCGTAATTGAAAAAATCTTTTTTGCCATGATCTTTAGAATTCAAAGGAATCATTAGTTAGATACGCGGTTCCCAATTTTAGAAATCTTCTAATCTATGAAAGAAGTTTCAAGGAGATCTATTGGTCAATCTATTTTTATTTACAAAAGTTCAATGAATCAATAAGATCTATTAATAAATTAATTTAAACAAAAATATTATTTTTTCTTTCAAACTTGAATAACAATAAATCAAGAAGTATTGAGTTTATTTTTTTTTATCATAAAATGGCGAGATAGAGAATTCAATCTTCTTTGGAATAAAATAACTTTTACCATAATATTGGAAATTGCAATGACATCATATTTTTCATAACTATTAGTAATTATATTTAAATATAATAAATTACATAAATAGGAAAAAAAATGCAAAATTGTGATCAAACATCTCTAAATCCTAGCCTAGTAAACTCCAATTTATCCCAAAAAAAAAAAAAAAAAAAAAAAGAATAAGAAACAAAAAGAAATAAAAAGAAATTAGAAGAAAATAATAGAATTAAATCACATTGTTTCTGTTTTCTGCTTCTCCTTCTACCTTAAGGCACCAGAGTTGCAATCGTTTTCTTCTCCACCCTCTTCAATATGCCAAGAATCAGTAAATGAATTGGTGTGTATTTACAAATTTGAAAAGAGAAAAAGAAAACTACAAAAGTAGTAAATTACATTAAATCACTCTCCTTGCCAGTCGCCAAAGAAAAAAAACTACAAAAGCATGTAAGCCACAAATTACATTAATTTACCATCTTTCTCTGCCATTTGCAACAAAAAAAAAAACTATAGAAACACGTAAAAAGCACCAAATTACATTAAATCACTCTCTCTCTTTATCTATCATTTGCAAAAAATTTGGAAGGGGAGCTCATTCACTTATTGACCTCTAACATCACCATAACGAAGTCTCTTCAATAATAAATTGAAAAATTGGATACGAATGATCTGATTTATCGAAAAGAAAGATTAGACTTATATAGTCATAGCCATCAAATGAAAATAGGAGAAATCAAAATTTATCTCGTACATGGTTTTTGAAATCACTTTAGAAGACATGGAAGAATTCAGTTATGGGATGTACTATATATAGACCGATGATATATGACATTTAATTTATGTATATTAATCACAATATATAAGAATCTAATATTTTCTTAATATACTTATTCAAAAAACCTTATCTTTATTTTTTTTTTAAAAAATATTTTAGTATTATTTTAATTTTATATTCTCGAAAAACAATTTTTCAAAATTTTTTAAAGTTTTTGTTTTTAACTTTTTAATTATGTATTAATTTTTTTAAAATATTAGTTTATTTTTTTTAAAAAAAATCTCATAATAATTTCATATTCTAAAAAAAATATGTTTAAAAATATTATTTTATTTTTTGTTATTAATTTTTTATAGACTCGTTAAAAAATCTTTAAATATTACTTTATTTTTTATTTAAAAAATATTTTTAAATATTTTTAATATATAATAAATACATAAGTATTGTTATATCATTTGATTATTCAAATATGCATTAGTTAATTAGAAGATTGGATATAAGTATTATTTTATTACTTTATTATTCAAACATGTTTAATATTTGTTTAATATTATATTTTTATCATTTTTATTATTCAAATGTGTTTAATTTATCATTTTATTATTCAAATTATTCCAATACATTAGTTAATTAGAAAGATTGGAGATCCTAGAGATTTTAGAACCTTTATTTAAATTAGAGATCTCATGTGTAGAAATTTTAGAATCTATATTCAAATTGAGATCGACAGAAGAAAAAATCTTTAAATTAAGAAAGGAAAAATGAAGAGTCTATAAATTAAGGAATGACAAAATATGAAATTAAAAATTTCTCACCTCAAGCGCCATTTAGATATTATAGATTATAGATGAGTATAGCTCAACTCTTAAAGTACTTTTTCTAATAGGTAGGAAATTTAAATCTCCACCCATACTTTAATTGGAAACTATATATCTTTTTAAGAGTATCCCTTCAAATTTAAAATAGAATTATTTAAATCAATCAATGCAATCTTATTTGCGTAAATAATAATATTTTCCTTCCAAGAAAAAAAAAGGATAAATATTAAATACAGAGCAAATCTCCTTGTCTCTCTCTTTCTATCTCTCTCTAGCTGTGCTTTGCTGTTGCCCAATAATATAGTACATTTTTTTTTATTAATATTGTAGTTTTGTAAAGTTATTATAAAAATATTGTTGTTTTGAAAGTATTTATAAGAATATTGTAGTTTTAAATAGCTGGCGGATGGTCGTCTCTTCAAGAGACGACCATGTACACGCGTTTGAGATGGTCGTCTCTTGAAGAGACGACTAAGTGTACGCGGCAGATGGTCGTCTCTTGAAAGAGACCATCATGGGATTTGTTTTAAAAAAAAGATGCGTAGATGGTCGTTTCTTGAAGAGACGACCATCTATCGCATGTTTGCCACGTTGCGCGAGTTGAGACATCGTCGTCTCTTCAAGAGACGACCATCACTGAAACGTTGCGAACGCTTTAAAGATGGTCATCTCTTGAAGAGACGACCATACCCGAGGCATTCAAGTTAAAAACCAGCCCCACCTTTCTTCTTTTCAATTCGAAAACAAGCCCCACCATTCTTTTCCCTCTCGTTTTCTACTCATTCTCTCGACCCCACCCACCATTCTTCTCTCATTTTCTACTCATTCTCTCGACCCCACTTGAAAATTTTTTCGCCATCTCAATAAAAAAAGTTGATCTTTGTCGGCATTAGAGTAAAGAAGAGCATTTTGTGGAGAAAGATCTAAACAGCAAAAATGTCCACCACCACGAAGGAGTACAAAATTTGTCTAATTCGTGAGTTTTATTAAATCTTTCTCAATAGTTATACTTTCACTTATTTTTATTGTAGATCTATTGAATGAATTTGTTAGAATGATTGAATTTGATCATTGTTTGATATATATATATATATATATATATATATATATCTTATAAGATTTGTCAATTTTACATATTTTTGTAAGATATATTAGATTTAATTTTTTAAAAATGGTAGGATTGAATTTTGTTTTAATAATTCATTGGATTTAATTATTTGCAAATATTTATTGGACTTATGTTAGTTTTAGGGTTTAGAAATTCGGTGGTTAAATTTTAGAAATTGAATTTAATACAGAAAGAAATTATTTATTTTGTTTAAACTAGAAATTAAGTTATATAATTTTTGTTTGATTATAAAATGTCGTAGATTTAATAAATTTTAGAAATTGAATGTAATATAAAAAGAAATTATTCTTGTTGCTTTTTAAACTAGAAATTAAGTTAGACAATTTTTTGTTGAATTAGAAAATGTTCTAGATTTAATAAATGTTAGAAATTGGGAGTAAGTAATATAAAAAGAAATTAGGTTTTTGTTTTTTAAACTAAAATTAAGTTAGATAATGTTTAATTTTTTGTTGCATTAGAAAATGTTATAGATTTAATAAATTCTAGAAATTGAGTTCAATATATAAAGAAATTATTTGTTTGATTTTTAAACTAGAAATTAAGTTAGATAATTTCATGTTTTTTATTTCTTTAATTTATAAGTTTATGTTAAATTTTGGTTATTTATATTGAATATGAATTGAATTTCAATGTGTTGATTTTTTAGGTTATGAATAACAACCCAGGGCCAATTGATCCATCAGTTATATATGCTCAACAGTCTCATAGATCAGAGCTTGTTTGGCAAGATCGAAATTTAGAAGAGCTACACTGTAGACGCCAAGAAGCAGTTGTCTCTCGCAACATCCCACTGCACCCCCATATATTGCCTCATCTTTCGTGCAGTAAGGTTGGATGGGGTGGCCAAATTAGGATTCATTCAGTTAGACTGGCACTTCATCACTGCACTCGTAGAGAGGTGGAGGTCGGAAACACATACTTTTCATATGCCTGGAGGCGAGTGCACTGTTACTCTACAAGATGTAGCAATTTTACTTGGATTACCAGTGGACGGCGAGCCTGTCACTGGAACGATGACCTACAATTGGAATCAGACATGTGAACGATTGCTCGGGGTGACTCCAGGTCCTAACTAGATCAGGGGTTCCAGGTTAAGTTTGCCTTGGTTAGCATCTCAATTTCGAGGGCTAAATGATGATGCAGATGAGGTGACCATAGCGAAGTATGCCCGAGCATACATTTTACAGCTATTTGGTGGGAGCTTATTCTGCTACAAATCTGGGGACAAAGTGCACCTCATATTCCTGCCACTTCTGTCCGACTTTGGAGTTGCAGGAAGATATGCTTGGGGTGGAGCTTGCCTAGCCTGGTTATATAGGCAGCTTTGTAAGGCGAGTCGATTAGATGCTTGTGAGATTGCTGGCCCTATGTTTCTCCTACAACTATGGGGTTGGGAACGATTCTCAAAGATGGCTCCTCAACGTCGCCACATCAACGACGCAGTATTAGTTGGGCATGCACTTGGTTCTCGGTATGTTAAAAAATTTCAAATTTAATTTATTATATATGTTTATTTTGTGAATAACTTGTATTGAAATTTAAAATTTAATATTAATGTAGGTGGAGAAACCAATTTTGTGTCACTGGGTCAGCTACTCATGTACTTGTCCAGTATAGATATATGTTTGCCTCCTTAAACCAGAATTGGTACGTGCTTACTAATAGAACTTATATACCTTTTGATTTGTTTTACAAGCACTAATCGTTTATATTTTGGAATTTTAGATGATTTAGGAGCCATACAACAATGTCATGGCCACATTGCTTGACACTTGTAGAAATGGTGAAGATATTTGGCGTACGATTAGTCCACTCGTATGTTTTCATATTATTGAGTGGCATCTGCCGAACAGAGTGGTAAGACAATTTGGGATGAAACAAGCTATCCCAGAAGTGTGTCAGACGGAGCCAAAGTTGCATGACATAGACCTTCGACAACAAGATTGGCCTATCGCGCTGACACCATATGTAGATAGATGGCATAGACGTCGAGAGTTTGTAGCTGATGCTCCTCCAGTTGATGCATATGGTCATACCACTCCATATTACATTGACTGGTATATGAATATTACTCGGCGCTACATCCCTCTTGAGGGAGCGTCTTATGGTCGAGTGGTACAAGTTTTAATTAAATTCTAAAGTTATATTTACTTTAATTATAAATTCATTTATCAATATTGTCTACTTTTTCTTATCATTCGCAGAGATCCTGCTTCAGAAAAATTCGAGACCTTTCACAAAATTTGGAGATTATGAATTTGTGCGACAGTGGGGACCTAAATATGGAGTAGTTACATTATTTGTATAACATCCCTGTTGCTCCGCAACCGGGTCCTATACAAAGAAGGCGTGGTCGACGACAAAACAATGCTCAGCAGCAAGATGTTGCAGTAGAGGAGGTTCGTCAGGACGAGGTTCACCATGATGCGGATGACATGCCTCCCATCACTCAGACGCAAGATGGTGCTGGTTCTTCCACTTCGATGATGATGATACCGACTCCAGGTTCACGGTGCTATACACCACCACATTATGTTTCTGAGGTTGGTCCATCATCATCATCACAGGTTCGGGGACGCGGACGTGGACTTGGAGAACATGATACATATTTGTACCCTACTGGAGCACAAGAAGAAGAAGAAGAAGAATCATATTAATTGACGACATCCACCATGTGGCACACACTAGTTTTTTTCTTTTTTATTATCATTCTTATATGTAAAGTGAACGTTTACTTTGGTTAATATTTTATCGACTATTTCAGTACTTAGCAATGAAATTATTTTTTTTTAAATTAAAAACTGCACATGTTCAATTTATGAAAAAGACATTAAGATAATTAGAAAATAGAGAATGCACTATCATCTTAAAGTGAATGAACAAAACAGTAGAAAAAAAAGTAATAAAAAACATGAAATTGAATTTAAACGATGCCATTAAGTACCAAATGACAACAAACGTCAACAAAGAAATATAACTTATGTCACCCTAAACCAACCAGACAATAAAAGGCAACAAAAAAATATACTACGAAGGTTCTTCTCTTTGTCTCGAAGGACAATTCCTTTGATTGTGACCCAATTGATTACACAACCCACAACGATGTTGAGTACTTGGCTCTCTCCAGTCCATTTCATTGTGGTAGCGAGAACTCTTCGGTCTACCAGGATGTCTCAACAACTTTGGGTTAGCATATAGAATAGGCATGTTAGGAGGTGTGATCCAATAGTCTTCATGAGGGATCGGTTGAAATTGAGGAGAATAGCATGTAGTGTACGTTGAAAGCTTATAAGTGTCCTCAATGAAATCTTCAAAGTTCAACTTCAAGTGCGAGCAAACAGCCATGAAATGTGAGCATGGAATGCCATAGGATTGCCACTTATTACAATAACAATAATGGATTGAACCATTTTCTCCTCTAACTAACCTCAAAGATTGAATATTCCCTCATTTAGCATTGAAATAATGGAGTCCAGTTTTTAAGTGAAATACACCAGTTTCTCGATCATAGGATACCACTTCATGTTTACTGGATCGTGATGCCCACTTCACAATCTTATCAAGAGCATACCTGATATATATTTCATTTAGTATGATTATATTGAAATAGAATAATTTGACTAATATGAAAATACGTAGTGTAATTACTTGGTATATTTCTCTCCTTGCATGGAAGCTGTTCTGATTTCGGCTCTTCTACTTTCAAAATACGTTACGCACTTATAGAATGTAAGTTGAGTAAGTGCAGTGAATGACAGCATCCGACCTCCTTTGAGAACTCCATTTACACTCTCTGCCAAGTTAGTGGTCATCCACCCATATCTAAACCCTCCATCGTGCGATTGCGTCCATTTTCAATACTAATGTTGTTGAAAAAGCTCATACAAGAGCTGTTCATTAATTTAATCTCTTCAACGACTTTGTTGTACTTACGAACTTGGTGTTGACAACCAGTATGATAAACCAAGTTTTTCAACCTTCGACACTTATATTTTGAATTGAAGTTGCTGGCAATGTGTCGTAAGCAAAACCGGTGATGAGAGTTACCATCTGTCCAACCATTTTGTGGAGTGTTAAAGCAGAAATTATACCACCATGTCGGTCTGAAATCAAACATACATCTTTCTACATAACAATTTGTCTGAGGTGTTTCAAAAACTAGCCCCAAGTTTCGCGACACTCCTCGTCCACAACGACAAATGCAAGTGGAAGTAATTAGCCATTAGAGTCAACTGTTGTTGCAATTAATACATTCCCTCTATCTTTGTCGTACAAGTGCGTACCATCAATTTGAAATATGGGTCGACATTTTTTGAAAGCCTCGATGCAAGGACCAAAAGCCCAAAATACTGAAGTAAGGATGGCATGACCTGCACTTTCACCAAAATATTTTACTTTCCACTCTACACGTGTGCCGGGATTGGTATGCTTCACCATGTACATCCACTTGGGCAAAAGCTTATATGAATCGTCCCAATCACCAAACACTCTCATCATAGCCTTCTTTTTCCTTTCCCACACCCTCTGATAGGGAACGTCGTACCCATGCTTTTCCTTTATGTCAGTTTGTAATTTTGATACACTGACAGAAGGCTTATTTTTCATAGTTTCACATACTTCAATGGCAATCATCGTAGAATCCAATTGCACATGACTCTGATTTAATTCTGAATAAAAACAGTTATGTTGCTCACCATACTGAGTTATCTCGAAAAAGCCATGTCATTTTTTTTATGGCACGAAGCCGCCATCTACAACCATCTTCCCATTTTTGACACCGTACTGACCATATCGCAGGTGTTGACTCCACAACCTCATATGGTGCGTGACACCTAACAGCAAAGCATTTTACCAAATGTTGAAGAATCTCTTTGTTGTTACAAATTAACCCTTTATATAATTGATTCCCTTCAACAACCATTGGTTCTTGGATGAGATCATGTTCATAGTGCTATTTATTACATTGTTATCCAACTCAGTGAATGTATTTGAAGGGATAACGTGTTCATTACCACCAAAGTCTAGTTCTTCAAACTCATCATCTGTTTCAGTTCTAAAATCCTTATACGTATTATCCACCACCATATCTTCAGCATCACATGGTGGGGCAACTGATTCAGGCTCGGGGTCAATACATTGGCTTGGGTCAATATATTGGCTAGAGGTTTCTCCCAAGTTTTGTACATTCATGTCGACCCTTCTCACACTAATATATAAATGCACTAAAGTCGGAATTGGCACCGCAATTGAAAACATTAAGTTCATTGCTTGTTGGTTAGGAATTGGTATTGGTGTATATATTACCGATCCAGATAGTGTTAACTCAGGGTGTCTATATACTATCTCTAATTGATTTGTCATCACATTTACACCAAGTGATAATCCTACCATTTCAACAAATTGTTCAAAGATGCCACTATTCACATTTATAGAAAAACCTCCACATGCCGGTTGGTCATAATCAACTCCATCTACCCCATCAATCATAGATCCATTTGTATGCAAAACAAATCCCAAACATTTGTCTCACATCCTCTATAAGGAAGTAAACAAGATATCAATTAGAGCTAATTTAACTAATATATGCTTCAGTAGTTTCTTAATTCTAATCAAAGTCTAGAACATTTTCTAATCATCAGTTACAAAAAATTATATTAAATTCTTCCTATATTAAATTCAATTTCTAAAATTAAATCAAAATTCGAATATTAATTTAAAAATTATCTAACTTAATTTTCAGTTTAAAAAAATTATAATAAATTCAATTTCTAAAATTTAACTACCTAATTTCGAAACCCTAAACCCTAAAAATAACATAAATATTTGAAAAAAATTAAATCCAATGAAATATTAAAACAAAACTCAATCCTACCATTTTTAAAAAAATTAAATCCAATATATCTTAAAAAAATATGTGAAACTAACAAATCTTATAAATATATATATATATATATATATATATATCCAACAATGATCAAATTCAACCATTCTAACCAAATTCATATTCATTCAACAGATCTACAATAAAAATAAATGAAAGTATAATAAAATAGTGAGAAAGATTTAATAAAACTCACGAATCAGACAGATTTTGTACTCATTCGAAATGGTTGACGTTTTTGATGTTTAGACCTTTCAATACTCACAAATTCTCCTCTTTACTCCAATGCCTACAAAGATCAACTTTGTTTACTAATATGGCGAGAGAGAAAAATGGGGCTGTAGAGGTGTGAGGCTGGTTTTTGGCCTCGAAAAGTCGAGTGTGGGGGCGTTATGTTTATTTTGAAGAAGAACGGGTGTATTTGTTCTCTGTTATGGTCTTCAAGAGACGACCATGTCTAATCCATCAGATGATCGTCTATTGAAGAGACGATCATTTTCCTATGCGTGTCTTTTTTTTTAAAATATGCAAGAAATGGTTGTCTCTTGAGAGACGACCATCTACGTGTTTTTTTTAAAACGAAAAGGCGGGAGATGGTCGTCTCTTGCCGCGTACACTTGGTCGTCTCTAGGGGTGTACAAATAACACAGTAACCCGAGCAACCCGGACTACCCAACCCAAATTGTAAGGGTTGGGTTGGGTTAGATTTTTTTTCGGTTTGGGTTGGGTTAAAATTTTAGAGAATCGAATTTTCGGGTTGGTTCTCGGGTTGGCCTTTTTAGGCTCGGATTGCCAGACCCAACCCAACCCAACCCAACCCAACCCAACCCAAAGTTTGATTATATATATATATACTTATAAATGAACTATTTATGAACTTTTAATGTTTTTCATCTAGGATTGTAATGAATATTAAGATATTATGAACTTTGAAGTTTGATATTTGAATTTTATGTCATTTTAGTTATTAATTCAAGTAAAGATTATTTTAAATAATTAATAAAATTATAAAAAAAATCAACCCGACGACCCAACCCAACCCAACCCAAAAATATAGGGTTGGGTTGGGTTGGGTTGCAACCCTTGATCGGGTCATTCGGGTAGCCAACTCGACCAACCCGAATTTTCGGGTTGGTTCCAAAAAACCCTCCAACCCAAACCAACCCGTGTACAACCCTCCAACCCATCTCAAATGTTGGGTTTTATGTCCTAAAACTCGTGGTTTTGTAAACTGAATGTATATTCTATTTTACTATAAAGATGTTATTGAGGTTTATTCAGTAAATGTGTTATTGAATAAAGTGAATTGTGTATTCTATAACCCAAATCCAATGAACTAAGAACCCTTGGCTATAGTATGTATACTTGAACTTTATGTATGACATAAAAGTGGATCAAGTTCGAGTAATAGCCAAAATGGTCTATAGTATAAGGATAAGGCTGGGTACCTTATTCTGGGGACACTATGGACGCGGCCCACTTTGTATAGTACTAACGATGTGATCCTGAATCGTTCATGTGGAGACATGCGAGTGGGGGCGTCCTATGCAATGAGTTTGCATAAGACCGGACCGCGAAATAGTCACTTAGACTTTATAACTCCGTTTACTGTTTTAACTGACTATATTCATACGATGACCTAGGTAACTCGATCTAAATCCTGAGCGTGCTATGAACTCCTGTTTATTCGGGATTATCCTTAGATTTGCATGGGTGAGAGTGGCCCGAGATCGCCGACTCAATAAGCCTCCCATTTTGGGGATAAGACCGGATAGATAGTTGGGAACATAGTCATGCGAGATGGAATTCACTCCTACCTGCTTTAAGGATTAGTAGAGAGGTTGTTCCCTTAAGTGCTGACTCCGGGTCTTGAACAATGGGCCCACCCTCTCATTGGCCCTAGAGGGATTCGGTTTGTTGGTTGGACCACAAACCAATTGTTCATTAGAGGATCAGTGGGACTTAAGGAACAAGAAGTAATTACAGGGGTAAAACGGTTTATTTGACCCAGCTGTAATTACGAACGACCTGTGAAGGATCGACTTACTAATCATGGTTATATCGAGTGGACAGAAATATATCTACAGTGAGGAGAGTGCAGCCACTGGGCTTTAGTGGAGTGTCCCGGTGGTTAACGAATGTTGATTAGCTAGGCTAAAGAGTTTGGCCGGTTAATCTCGTATCGTTGGAGCTCATGATCTGTAGGTCCATTAGGTCCCCTTACTAGCTCAGACTAAGCCTTGGAATAATTTGAGAGAAAAGAATTTGAATTGTTCAAATTCAGTTTTGGAAGTAAACGTTAATTATATGCGATATACTTAACGTACTATAATTTAATTATGAATTAAAATCACAAGGAAGAGAGAGGAACATATTTAAATGTGATTTAAATATTTGTTCGGTTTAATACGTGAATAGGGATTCATGTACAAATGATTGGTCTAATTATTTAATTAATATTTGATATTAAATTAAATAATTAAATTAATTAATTAAATGGTTTAATTAATTAATCAAGTTTTTTTTTAACTTGACTAATTCCAACCAAGAGTTGTCTTCCAAAAGAAGACAAGTGTTGTCTTCCATGGGAAGACAAGTGTTGTCTTCCAAAGGAAGACAAATGTTGTCTTCCATAGGAAGACAAATGTTGTCTTCCATAGGAAGCCTAATGAGGTTGCATTAGTGCCTATAAATGAGAAGAAACACAATGGAGAAATGAGATGAGAAAAACAAGAGAATTTTGTAGAAAACTCTCTAGTTTTTTTGATCTTTACTCATTCTTCTCCCAATTTCTCTCAATCAAAGATCCCACAATCCATTCCAAGGGCTGAGAATAGTAGGGAAGACTCTAGTGGTGGTCCAAGTATTGTTGGTGATCCAAGATTTGCAAAGAATTTGGAGAATTTGAGCTACAAAGGTATGTGTTCATACTTTCTGGTTTTTTTCAGTTTTGAGCATGTTTTTTGTTTGGTTAAATTGATGTACTTTGAGTGCTCGAGATCCGAAATTGCTTCCGCTTTCTTAATATTAACTCCATCATCAAATGCATGTACATGGTCATCTCTTGAAGAGACGACCATTCGCCAATTATTTAAAACTACAATATTCTTATAAATACTTTCAAAACAACAATATTTTTATAATAACTTTACAAAACTACAATATTAATAAAAAAAAAACTCCTTCAAATTTAAAATAGCCTTGTTCCTCGGGTGACAGGAACAAGGCTCACTGACTGAGTTGGTAATCCCTCAGCACAAGCAAAGATAGTGGAGGGCTGGGCTTTAGAGATATTAATTTGTTCAATAAGGCCCTCCTTGCAAAGCACAGTTGGAGAATCATTTGGTACCCAAATAGTCTCCTGGCTCGGACTCTTAGAGGGAAATATTTAAAAAATGGGGACTTTATCCACGCCCCTCTAGGTAATAACCCCTCCCAAACTTAGAGAAGCATAGTGTGGGGCAGAGAGTTGTTCCTGAAGGGCTTTAGGTGGAAGGTGGGAAACGACAATTGTATTACAATTGATAAAGACCCCTGGATCGCAAGAGAAGGAAGTCATCTCCCTCTCTACACGACAGAGGAGTGGACGAACAAGAGGGTGGCGAGTTTGATTGGGGTTGATGGAGATTGGAATGAGTCTGTCCTTAAAGCTCATTTTTGTCCCCTCGATGTTGAGGATATTCTAAACACTCCTTTGCGGAAGGCGCACGCCAGGGATGAGATAATCTGGAACCTGGACAAAAAAGGTGCCTTCTCGATAAAGAGCGCTTATCACCTTGCGGTGAGCCTAGCGGCTTCTAAAGAGTCCTCTTCTTCTAAGGGAGCCTCAGGTAAATCGTTGTGGAGGAGTATATGGGACAACAAGGCTTTACCAAGAGCCAAGATATGTTCGTGGAAAATTTTAAGGAACGCTATCCCCACCAAGAGAAATATTTATTCGAAAGGGATTGACACTAACTCTTTATGTCTTTTTTGTAGGAGAAAGGAAGAATCCACACACCATGTCATATGGTCTTGTAAGTTTTCTTTCTCAATTTGGCTCCACTACCTTCCAAACTTATTCAGGGTTTTGTCTTCTCTCAGATCCCATTGGAAGGAGGAGGACTATTGGCAAGGGCTGATTGATAGGATGGACCAGAGGGAGAGGGACATAGCGATCACTGTTATGTGGAGCATTTGGAATTATCGAAACACTATAAATCATAGTAAAGCTGTAGCAAATTCTCAGTATTTAAAGCATAAAATTGATATCACCATCGCAGAAATTACCAGGAGTGTGATCACAAACCTGGATGCTTGCAGATCGGAGACTGTGCGAGTCGGGGTCTCTGGATTCCCCTACCGGAAAACACTTGGAAGCTAAATACTGATGCTTCTTGGTTTGAATCTACGAAGAAGGGGGGCTTAGCTGGATCGGGGGTCTTCGATCTGTGCGGGTCACTGCGCCTTTCATAGGAGGTGGCCAATTAAAGCGCTTGAAGGCCTTGCGATCATCGATGGTCTGAAGAACATCCTCAAACGGCTCCAGGCTCCTATCGCCCATGTTGTGGTCGAATCAGATTGCTTGGAGATTATTAATTGTATAAACAAATTCAGTGAAGACCTCACATAATTCGGTGCAGTGGTTGCCGAAATACGTAAGCTGGCTCAAGATGTGGGTGTTAAGGACTTTCTCTTATGTTCTAGGACCTGCAACAAGGGTGCTCATATCCTCGCGTTGATGGAGGAGTGTTCGTCCCTTTCTTTTGTGACCATCTAAACTCCTCTTCGAAAAATGATGGGTCGGTATGGTTTTCTGGCTTCCCGAATCGGGTTTTTTCTGGTGTAATAGAAGACTTGAGGGCTCTGTAGTGTGTTAGTTGTGCATTAATTGTTTTTTTTAAAAAAAAAATAGAATTATTTAAATCAATCAATACAATCTTATTTGCGAAAATAATAATATTTTCCTTTCAAGAAAAAAAAGATAAATATTAAATACAGAGCAAATCTCCCTGTCTCTCTCTTTCTTTCTCTCTCTAGCTGTGCTTTGCTGTTGCCCAATAATATAGTATCTTTTTTTCCCTCTCTTCTCTCTCTCTCTCATTTTAATTTAATTTTTTTATAATTAACAAATCCGATTCCCCAGTCTCCTTGCCCCATCTTATAACTCACGCTCCTCGTCTCCTTCACCTTCCTTCCTCGCATTTTTCTCTCTCCTCTGAAAAATTTCTCGGGAAAATTCTCCCAACCACAACCTTCTCTCTTCTCTTCTATTCTTACACTCCTCTTCCTTCAGGTATAATTTCTCTCCATGGGTTTTTTTGTTGTTTTTTTTTCTTCTTCTTCTTTGACCCTGTTTCTCGTTGATTTTAACTTCCATGGTCTTCCACCTCAAACTTTGAATTTTTCAGATCTATACAACTACTTCCCAGTTTTTTAAGCTTTTACATGATTCAGTTTTTTGAAAAAAAACCCTAATCTTTGGTGAAGAAATAGTAACCTTATCTTTCTGCTAGATCTATTGGGTTTTTTTTTCTTTTTTTCCTGTTTGTTTACGAGATGTGAAGTTGAACTGCTTAGCATCGATCTCAGCTGGAAATTGATTTTTTGGACCAGATCTTGTTCTTCCCCTGTTTATTATCCTTCTGCAAGTCTCTTAGATTTTTTTTAAATAATAAAAAAAAAAAACCCATCTTCAAAATTCGGGTCTTTTTTTTTTCTTTTTCTTTTACATCTAATTCTATTTCTAAATAAGGCTATTGTCTTGTCCGTACTGACAGAGAGAGAAAAATTTAGAAGAAGATGAACCAGGTGGCGGTTCAACAGAACGCGTTTTCAGTTCATGAAGAGATGCTGAGCGCCGCCGCCGCCGACCGCCGTGAACGAGTGGTTTGTCCAAAACCCCGCCGTCTCGGACTCATGAACGCCACCGTCAACGACAACCCATTTAGACACCGTTTTGATTCCATAGCTGCCAACGATGCTTTGGATCTCCTCTTCTTTAAGGTACATAATTATGTTTAAAATTATTAAAATTCAATTTGATCCAACAAGAGGGTTAATTAATTTTTTGTGTGGTTTGCAGGGTGGTTGTGGATTGGAGAATTTTAACAGTAGTAGTACACAATTAGCCTCGTCGCCGCCTTTTTTATGTGGGTCGCCGCCGAGCAGAGTAGCTAACCCATTAATCCAAGACGCTCGATTTGGGGACGAGAAGCCCAAGCTGCTCCCCCTCTTCTCGCCGGCGGCGGCTCCTCCTCCGTCTTCGCCGCCTCCATCGGCCGGTCGGAAAGGCGGCTGTGTTCGGTCAAACTTCGGTAACAACCCGGCGGTGAGAATCGAGGGGTTCGATTGCCGTCTGGACAGGGAGAGGCAAAACCGCAGCATCCCTGCCCTGGCTTAAAACCGAATCGATCCAACCCGAGCGGAACCGATTCAATGATGACGGAGGAAAAAAAAACACTTGGGTTTTTAATTTTTTTTTCCACAAATTCAAAATTTAAATTTAAAGTGAAATTTTGAAAAAAGAACCTTTTTGACCAAAACATCATTATTGTAAATAATGTGAAAAGAAAATCAAAGTAAATATTATGTGAAGGAAAAGGGGGCTTTGTTAGGTTTCTTTCTATTTAGTTGAGTTGAGGCTTTGAGAGAGAGTCCTTGTTTGACCAAAGGAAAATAAAAGGGCGAGAGAGAGAGAGACATTATTCATAGGTTTTTGTGAATTGAGAGAAAGAATTTGTCTCTCTCTACTCTATTTTGTAATATAAGTTTTTTTATCTTTTTCCTTTAGGAGTGTCTAAGATTGTTTGTTTAAGTGTAATTTTTTTGCCGCTGGTGAATGAGAAAGCATGTACATAATGAAGCTGCAAATTCAGTATCAATGATAAGTATTCCAATGTTAATTTTTCCATTTGTCTTCTAGACTTTTTCTTCTCTCTTGGGTTATCTTCTTTATTATGCTTTGATTTTGTTGAACTCAAGAAAAAAAATATATTATGCTTTGATTTTATGGTTTATCAAACCTACCCATTAAACAAAATGGGCTACAAAACTTATGAAGTAGTCTCCATGGAATTTATATTGATTCTGTATTATTATCTAATATATATATTGAATTCAACAGTACTTGAGAGTGGGAAAATTCGAACCTATGATCTCTTGGTCGAGGGTAGATGCCAATTATCGATCTATGCTCACTTTGACTTATATTTCTATTTAATAGTTTAGAAAAATTGAGTGCTGATTCTCATGTTTGGTTGATTCAAGTCACCAAGTTTGTTATTTCATTCGATGATTCATTGACATTTGAAATTTAATTTTTGACTTTGACAATATATTTTTTTATGAATAGTTCAAATTTTCGAGTCAATAATGATGATATTGTTAATTGATAGTAGGTGCGTATTTCTTCTCTCAATAGTCGCAAACAACCCATGAAAAATATATTTGTTTTCTTGTGATTAGCTTTTGATTTAAAAGAAAAATGTAGGGGAGGGGGAGATGAAAAATGAAATTTCATGGGTTTTTTAGACCATAACATTATAAAGGGGAGGTGGAGATTTTAACTTTCAACTTATAAAGAAGATAATTAATTTCAAGTATTTAAACTATATTTAGGTTGACATCAAATTTAAAGGGTTTGAGCTAACAAAATGTAAAATGAGTAGTATATACTTTTTTTTTCAACATTTAAAATTATGGTCTATTTTAGTTACATAACTAGTCCATATGATATCAAAAAAATATCAATTGCTAACTTATTAATATATTTGATGTCATTTAAATTTTAATTTAGTCCTTTTTTTTTTTGTAAATTTATCATTATATATTGTTGGAGTGCGACCAAATCTCACATTGGCTAGAAAGAAATGTATATAAGTAAAAGACAATTCTCTCCAATGATATAATTTTTTTTAGGTAAAATTAAACACAATTATGAGACCTTATGTTCAAATTTGATTATATCATATCATTGTGGAAATGTCAAGAAGTTATATATATATGCTATTTATTTAATTTTACTATTGGTCATTTCTGCAACTAGCCGTAGTTGTAAATAAACGATGGGATGAAAATCAAACTTTTGTCAAACGAGCAATTAAAAAAATTGACGAAAATTTCAAATTCCCATCATACGAGAAATTTATTGATTAATTCCCACAAAAAACCTAAAGTTTTTTTTTTTTGTTTTTTTTTTTTTTGAGGATAAAATAAACATGTTGAACGAAAGCAAACTATGGTTGGAGTTATCCATATGATGCTTTTATGCTCGATTTATTGTGTATGTGGACGGTCCTGAAGCCACTTTCCTCGCTTTTTCTCTTTTCTTATTTTAAGGACAAAATTTGAAGCAACTTTTTCTTTTTGGTTTTTTTATTTAAACAAAAATATTTTTGGGATAAATCGGAGCCAACTTTATGGGCAAAATGGACAGCCTATTCATACCCTTTTATGTGATTGTACATATAGCGGCGCTGAAATAGGAAGGATTGGCAATTCAATTTAAAGTCCGAACCTTTTTTTTTCAAATTCAACAATGGTAAAATAAGGGATTGGAGTATGGACCTTTGGAAACGTTTGTTTTTTACATTTTTATGGACAAATATTACCAAATGAATGTACTCTTTCGTTTCTAAGTACATATCTTCATGCATTGTATTTATTGTAAAATATACCATATAATCTTACCTTTCCAAACATAGAAGTAAATATATATCCAAATATTATAGTTTATGATTTTAAATTTTAGATCTAAATCTTATTTTCTTTTCCAAATTCTCAAGATTATTTTTTTTATGCCAAAATCTAAACAGAAAAAATCTTACCTGACCTTCACGTGACAAAAACGGTGAATTTGTTTATTTGAAGGAAGACATAGCCTGCAAAATAAGAAAGACCTGTACACCGATGTGGTGCTTGCCACATAGGCTCTGGTGCTTAAGTTAGATCAGAGAATTTGTGTGTAGCAAAGATTTTTAGAATGAGAAAGAGCTTACCCTCTGTAAGTTGTTTTCAATTCGTCCTTGGATCATCCCTCCTCCAAATGAGACTGAGGTGACCTCATTACTAAAGGGAGGATCGTGGGAATATGGAATATTGATAAGAGCTTGTAGAAGGCTCATCAAATAGATTTATAATTATCGTACTAAAATTAACTACTTGTAGTAATTAATAGTGGACCAGGTTGAATTGCAGGGAACTGAATAATTGATTTCTATTAAATGGTTTTCTTATTAACAAGGACTAACACGAACTGCGGGAGGTTTAAGTATAAAAGAGACAAAATGACTAAAACTGAAAGCAGTAAAGATAACAATTTGACCTTAGGTACCAATTCAGGGTAAAACTAGCAACAATGTAATTTTCTATCACAGATAACCGATATGAAATCAAATCAGCAGTTTATCACCTAATCTACTTGATCGAAACAATTGGACAAGCCCCTAAGCTACCTTAGGTCCCCTAAATCAATAGCATCGAGTTAACAACCTAACTAGCCCTAATTAGTTGGACACGATAGCGTTCCATACTAATGTTGCTAGCCGCATTACGGTCTAGGGATTGATTAAGACAATTAACCTAAACTAGAACCATCAATCTAATTTAACTACCTCACTCCCTTAATTCTAAGGTCCTATCATGCCAACTACACGAGGAGGAAGCTCCCTACCATGCTCGCATCACCCAGACCTAGCGCTACTTCATTAGCAAACATAAACTTATTCGACACGAATAAGTTATCAGGCTATCTACGAATAAATTCATACTTTGAAACAAAAATTAAGAAATAATAAACATGCTAAAAGATATTCGGCCTACTTGTTACTTTAAACTAATCTAAAGAACAAATTCGACCCGTGTAGGTTGTCAATCTACCTATGAGCATGCACGTAATCAAGCTAAGGTAAAGGAACAATAAGCTACTGTAATGCACCAAGAAATTAAGCATAATCTCACAAAAATTATAAGGTTACCGTTATTTACCATCTGAATAGGTGTCAAAAGTCTAGCAAAACATTAGATAGATGAAGTTCGACACCAAGAATCGATCAACACTACCCATCTAAGCCTAAAACTACTGAAAATAGAGAGAAACTATCTAAGGAGGTCTCATTACGGCGGAAAATCACGAGACAAATGACCTAAGGGTCGAAATTTAGCTTCTATACAAATAACGGTAGTGTCTGGTAGGGCTCGCCGTAGCGTCTAGGGTCTTTGCTAGACGCTTGCTTGCGACAACGTCTTGACTGTTGGGATTTATGCCCTAAAGCCTCGTAATTTATGATTTATTTAATAATTAATAATAATTTTGATTATTTCATTTGTAATATAATATTATCCATTATATCAAAAATCCAAGGTTATTAGTGTAATCTTGAACAGTATGTAGTTGACATACGAGAGAATCGTGTTCAAGAAATAACCTAAAGGGTCATAGTATATGGGTAAGGTTGGGTGTCTGGTAACACTATTGATACTGCTCACTTTGTAAAAGTTATAAATGATTTGATCCAAATCGTTCATGAGTGGGGGTATCTTATACAATGAGTTTGTATAAGACTGGACCACGAAATATTTAATATCTCTTTATAAATCCGTTAAATGAGAAGATCGATATTTTATCAAGATGATCATATGCGACTCGATCTTAATTCTGAGTGAGTTATGAACTCCTGCCTGTGAAGGCTTGTCCTTTGATTTGCATGGGTGAGAGTGGCTTTTATAGCCGATTCAATATGCCTAACATTTTGAGGACTTGACCAAATAGGGAGCTGGGAACATAATCTCACAAGATGAAATTCACTTCTTCCCATATAAGGGTAAGTAGATGAGTAGTCCATTTAAGTGCTGATTTCGGGACTTGAACAATGGGGCTCCACCCTCTCACTGGATTGAGAGGGACTTAGTTTATGGTTGGATCATAAACAAATTGTTCATTAGAGGATCAGTGGTACTTAAGGTGCAAGATGTAATTATAAGGGTAAAACAGACTTTGACCCAGCTGTAATTACGAACAACTCGTGAATGATCGACTTGCATGTAGTGATTATATCTATGGACACAACTTGTTCTACAGTGCATAAAAGTGCAACTCTAGGTCTATAGTGAAGTGACCTATAGTTAATAAATGAAAATTAATTAATTAAAGAGTTTACTTAATTGATTTTGTATCATTGGAGCTTATAATTTGTAGGTCCATAAGGTCCCCTTGCTAGCTCATAGTAATACTAAAGATTAATTTAGTTGAAAGAAAAATTTGAAGTGTTCAGATTAATATTTAATATATTATATATATTAAATATAAAAGATGAAAATATATTTATTGTATTTGATACATCAAATATTAAAATAATTAATGTATATTAGATACATTAAATAAAAGATATTTATAAAATTTGAATAAGATTCAAATAAATAAATATCGTAGGAGATTTGAATGAGATTCAAATAAGTATATGATGTATTTTAATATATTAGATATTAACATATATTATTTTAATTATGACAAAGATTTTCCCTTGGTCTCTATAAATAGGACCCTTGGGTTGAGTCATTAAATACAACACACATCTCCTCAATAGAGAATTAAAGAATTCTCTTTAGACCTATTCCTCTCCAATTCCTTATGGATTTTCTTTCAAGAGACTCCCACAAGCCTTGGTCTTGTGTTCGAGTCATAGCAAGGAAAACTTTGTGGAGGAGATAAAGACCCGCCAAAAATATCTTCATATTATTTTCAAGGTATGTTTTGCTTAACCTTAATTTTTATTGTTTAATTCTAAATAAAATCAAAGCCGATTCCAATGCTTCCGCTGTGGGTTTAATTCGATTATTCCTTTCAATTGGTATTAGAGCAAACTTTCATCTTTAATTAGAATTAAAAGTTAAGTGATGGTGGGTATTTAAATTTTATTCATATGTGATATGTGGTTTGCAAATTGATTATTTAGGCATATTTGTGCATTAGGTTTTTACTTTTTTATTAGATCATTTGTAAAAACCTTGTGGTTTAAGATTATGTAATTATGTTTTAAATGTAACGACCCTATAGGCTCAATACGCTACCTAAGAGTCATTACTAAGTCACGTCGCTATATTACCAAAAATTTCGGCAACATAACGGCGTAACTACACGAAAACCAAAATTCTGACCCTGATAAGACATAGAAAAACACACTTCTAAGATTTCAAACAACCTCCTAGCATCCCACAAACTTCTCAATATGATGCTAGGGTTCAACAGCAGAAATCAAATGCACGTGCACGATTTACAAAGAAAGGTTAAAAGATTTTGAAACATCCTCCTAAACATTTAAAAACTTAACATGAGTTCTATGTACATCTAGAAACATAAAGGAAGCGGAATAACGATCAGTCGGCTCCCATGACTCGAGTAGAGGATCTCCGGTCACGCGCTAGGGCCGATCTTAGCCTTACCTGAAAACATTTTAAAAAGGAAAAGGGTGAGTATTAACGAATAATACTCAGTAAGTCCATCATAGTTTTAAAATAAGAGTTTCAATCACATGCAACATATCATTTTAAATCATAAAACCATCGCTTTAGTAGGGGACCTAAAATTCCTTTTATAAACCATATACTTTTCCTCGCAGCTCTTGTGAACGATTAAATTCTCCCGAGGGCCTCTGAATAGTCCGAAGACATAGTTTTTCTGTCTAATAGAGTCCTCCCTACCTCTGAGAGTTAAGCTCGAAAGCTAACATATATCATGGAGTCCGAAGACTCAGCCCGAAGGCTACCATCGTGGAGTCCGAAGACTCAAGCCCGTCGGCTACAGTCGTGGGGGCACTCTCGAACCCCGGGAGCATATAGAGTCCGAAGACTCGGGTTCCCTCAAAACCCACATAAAACTTTTGGGAGAATTATCGTCACAGCCTATATAAATCCTTTCATGAACACAACACATGCATGAGGTCCCATTCGTTTTAGAACATAGTCATGAATGCATAAATCATAGCAATCGCATTTCAAAGACATACATATAATACACTTTCTTTCTTAAATACTTAACATGAAAACATAAACTTTCAAAGAAATCATAGAGCTAGCTCAAGTTTTGAAAACTTCTTTCGTTGTGAGATCCCTTACCTTAAATCTTTACTTATTACAATACCCTTTCTTCACTTAGTAATTAAGCTTCTTGAGTTTCCACTCCAAGTACGATCCTCGATCCTCGACAATTCACCTAAAAAGTGTTCTAAACGTGTCTTAAACCATCCGAATTACGCTAAAACACCTTCTATCATTAATAACTCGACGAAACGGACCTAATGGCAATTTTACCCAACTCCGGCGAACGGCGGCGAGTGACCGGAGCACGGCGGCGCGTGGACTTCACGGCGGCGGCGCGTGGGCGGCGCGTGGGGCTTCCAATCGGCGCGTGAAGGTTCGTTTCTGGTGTGTTGCAGCCCGATCTACAATAATCCGAGGTTATTTTGCTGAAAATCGATCAAACTCGAGCTCAAAATGCCAAACTCCTCACGGAATGAAAACCCACCTTGAAATCGCGGCGGAAATGGTGTTTTCCGGCGATATTCAGTGCTGTGGCGGCTTCGAACACTCCACAGCAGCGAGTTGCTTTGTTCGGCGAGGCTAGGCGTGCAGGTCGACGGCTGGGCGTTCGTGGAGCTGATCGGAGAAGAAGAAAAATCGCGAGCAGCGGCGGACAGCGATCGCGCCGCTGGGTTCGTGGCTGCCGGCGACAGCGTGCGGCTGCTGCTCGGTGAGAACGAAGAAGAAGAGGAAGAAATCGGCGGTGACGTGCGGCGGACGGCGGGGCTTCGGCGAGAGAGAGAGAGAGTGATCGGAAGGGAGGGGAGAGCGCGCGCGAGAGAAGAAGAATTTTCTTTTTTTTTTTTTTTTTTTTTATAATAATAATAATAATAATAATAATAATTATTATTATTATTATAAAATCAAAATATCTTTTCCAAAAGACCAAAAAGCCCTTTTCTTTTCCAAAAATCACTAAATTACCCTCAAAATAATTAAATTCATAATAAAACTTTACCAAAACAACATTTTAAACTTACCCAAAGAATCTCGGGTGTTACATTCTTCCCCCCTTAAGAACTTTCGTCCCCGAAAGTTCCTAGTCTTGGAATAGTTCAGGATACTTGGCTCGCATTTCATCTTCACGTTCCCAAGTAGCCTCTTCCATCCGATGGTTCTGCCAGAGCACTTTAACCAAATTAATCTCTCGGTTACGAAGGGTCTTACGATCCCTTGCTAGAATTCGAGTCGGCCGTTCTTCATAACTCATATTTTCATTCAACTGTAATGGCTCGTAGTCAATCACATGCGAAGGGTCCGGCACATACTTTCTTAACATCGAGACATGGAATACATCATGGACCGCAGAGAGAGATGGCGGTAATGCCAATCTATAAGCCACAGGGCCTATTCGTTCAAGAATCTCGAACGGCCCTATAAACCGCGGACTTAACTTTCCTTTCCGGCCGAACCTCAACACTCCTTTCATCGGAGCCACTTTAAGAAACACATGGTCGCCTACTTCGAATTCTAGATCCCTTCGTCTTGTGTCAGCATAGCTCTTCTGTCTACTCTGTGCAGTCTGCATTCTTACCCTGATTTTCTGAATAGCATTGTTCGTGACTTGAACTAACTCTGGCCCCAAAAGCTGTCGTTCACCGACCTCATCCCAATATATTGGAGTCCTACATCTTTTACCATACAAAGCTTCAAACGGTGCCATTCCTATAGTAGCCTGATAACTATTGTTATAGGCAAACTCCATCAGGTGCAAGTAAGTATCCCAACTACCTGGGAAATCCAACGCACATGCACGTAACATATCCTCCAAAACTTGATTCAATCGCTCGGTCTGTCCGTCCGTTTGGGGATGAAAAGAGGTGCTAAAATCCAACTGAGTACCCATAGCTTTCTGTAAGCCTCTCCAAAAGTTAGAAGTAAAACGGGCATCCCTGTCCGAGACAATTCTAGCAGGAACTCCGTGTAATCGCACTATCTCCTGCATATAAATTTGCGCCCATTTCTCTGTAGAATATGTAGACTTACCCGAAAGAAAATGCGCTGATTTGGTAAGCCTATCGACGATGACCCAAATCACCGTGTAACCTCTCATCGTCCTGGGTAACCCAACAATGAAATCCATAGAGATTTCATCCCATTTCCACAAAGGCACATTCAATGGTTGCAACAATCCTGCCGGCCTCTGTCTCGGCGCTTTAACCTGTTGACAAACTAAGCACTTACTGACAAACTCCGCTACATCCTTTCTCATACTGTGCCACCAGACAATCTGTTTTAGGTCTTGATACATTTTGGTACTACCAGGATGCATCGAAAATGGCGAACTATGCGCTTCAGTCAAAATCTCACTCTTCAATTCATCAATATTAGGTACACATAATCGCCCTTGATATAGAAGTCCATCATCTGAAGACATAGAAAACTCTTGAGCTTGCTCAGTGCCGATTTGTCGTAGTTTTTCCATTAAACTAAGATCCAATCGCTGAGAGACTATAATACGTTGCCTCAAAGTTGGTTGCACAGTCAACTGAGCTAAGCGTGTAGTCGCTTCACCTATCAAAACTGCAATTTCAGCATTCTCCATCTCTGCCTGTAGCTCATCCTGACTAGTGATCTGAGCTGAAGTATGTACAGTCTTTCTACTGAGAGCATCTGCGACAACATTTGCCTTACCGGGATGATAAAGAATTTCTAGTTCGTAGTCTTTTACCAGCTCTAACCATCTACGTTGCCGCATGTTCAATTCTTTTTGTGTAAACAAGTACTTCAAACTCTTATGGTCCGTGAAGATCTGAATCTTCTCACCATACAAATAATGCCTCCAGATCTTCAAGGCGAAGACAACTGCGGCCAACTCCAAATCATGGGTTGGGTAGTTTTTCTCGTGACTTTTCAACTGGCGAGACGCATAGGCTATAACCTTTCCACTTTGCATCAACACTGCTCCTAGCCCTTTTCTCGATGCATCAGTGAAAACTACAAATCCACCTGTTCCCTCAGGCACAGAAAGAACAGGGGCTAATACCAGTCTCTGTTTAAGTGTCTGGAAACTTGCTTCACACTCGTCAGTCCAGACAAATAACTTGCTTTTGCGAGTTAGTTGAGTCAAAGGCGTAGCTATCTTAGAGAAATCCTGGATGAACCGTCTATAGTAACCTGCTAGACCCAGGAAACTCCGTACTTCGGTAACTGTAGTCGGACGAGGCCATAACGTTACAGCCTCTACTTTCGCTGGATCTACGGAAATCCCTGCCCTTGACACTACGTGTCCTAAGAAAGACACCTTTGTAAGCCAAAACTCGCACTTGGAGAATTTCGCGTACAACTGGTTCTCCTTCAAAGTCGTCAACACTCTTCTCAAATGCTCTTCATGTTCTTTCTCAGTTTTAGAGTATACAAGGACGTCATCAATGAATACAATCACGAAAGCATCTAGGAATTCCTTGAATACTCTATTCATCAAGTCCATAAAAACTGCAGGGGCGTTAGTCAAACCAAAAGACATCACCGTGAATTCAAAATGTCCATATCGTGACCTAAATGCCGTCTTAGGGATGTCTCTTTCTCTGACCCTCAACTGATGGTACCCTGACCTCAGATCAATCTTTGAAAACACCGACGCTCCCTGTAACTGATCAAAGAGGTCGTCTATACGAGGAAGAGGGTACTTATTCTTAATCGTAACTTTGTTCAACTCCCTGTAATCAATGCACAATCGCATGGTTCCATCTTTCTTCTTTACAAACAAGACCGGTGCTCCCCAAGGAGATACGCTAGGTCGAATAAAACCTTTATCCAATAGGTCCTGCAGTTGCAACTTCAGCTCTTTCAATTCCGCTGGTGCCATTCTATAAGGAGCTTTAGAGATAGGAGCGGTTCCTGATTCAAGCTCTATGGTGAAGTCTATTTCTCTCACGGGAGGCAACCCTGAAAGATCTTCAGGAAACACATCTAAAAATTCATTCACCACAGGCACAGACGATGCGTGAACCTCGGTGTGTCTCACTTCCACAACGCTAGCTAAGATACCCCATGATCCCTTAAGAACTAGCTTTCTCGCTTTAAGAGCAGATATCACTCTTGGATTAACTCCAGTTCTAGTCCCCTTAAACTTATAACTGGCCTGTTTTGGTGGCGTAAACACCACTTCTTTACGGAAACAATCAATATTAGCATGGTTCAAAGCCAGCCAATCCATGCCTAGAATAACATTGAACCCTTCCATCTCGAGGACTATTAAATTCACATCCAGCTCGTGGTCGGAAACTATCATCTTACCATTCTTAATCCCCTCAGTAGCTAATAAACTCAACCCCATCGGAGTAGCAACAGACAAAGCAGAGGGTAATGGCTCAAGTTCTAACTCAGCTTGTCTCCCGAAAGACGCAGAAATAAAGGAATGTGTAGAACCTGAATCAAATAATACGAATGCAAGGTATCCCAAAACGGGAAGCGTACCTGTAACTGCAGCATCTGAGTTACCAGCCTCCCTGCCGGTACTAGCAAAAACTCTCCCTTGCTGAAGTGTGGGCCTATTAAGTTCTACTCCACCTGAACCCGAAGACTGGCCTCTCCTGTTTGGGAGGGTAGGACAATTTTCAGCTCTATGTCCCTCCCTTTTACATCGAAAACACAACCCAGACCGCATCAGGCACTGACCCCAATGAAACTTTCCACATTCATTACAACGAGGTTTCTCCCCAGTGTTAGGTCCCGGTCTATTCACTTGCTGTCTCTGGCTAGAAGCGGCCTGTGACCTCATGGACGACTGTGAAGACTGTTGAGAACGCTGGGGATTCAAGTTCGCCTGACTCCATCTCCTCTTGTGACCAGAGGATGACTGACTCGGGTTTTGGACCATAGGAATCTCACTCTGTTGGCCTGCAACAATAAACTCTGCTGTCCTTACCGCAGCAGCATAGTCGTGAAGTGCTACAGCCTGCACCACGCCTTTAACCTGAGGATCCAAACCCATTACAAAACGCTCTGTTTTCTTGGCCTCAGTATCTACCAGCTCGGAAGCAAAACGAGATAACCTTGTGAATTCCCTCTCATAGACATCCACTGGACGTCGATTCTGTTTAAGTTGTAGAAACTCTTCTTGTTTCTTGTATCGTGCAGTCGCAGGATAATATTTGTTCCAGAAAGCCTCTCTGAACATCGGCCACGTCACTATTCCTCCTCCTGTACCGATGGTCCTCTGAGCAGATTCCCACCATAGGTATGCATCATCCCTCAGCATAAATGTGGCGCAAGAAACTTTATATTCATCCGGGCAGCTCATCAACTGAAAAATGTTCTCCATAGAGAACAACCATAACTCCGCCACTGTAGGATCCCCAGAGGATCCGTCAAACGCCCTTGGATCATACTTTCTAAAATCTTTCAAGTGACGGGCTTGTAATGAAGCTGGCGTAGAAACTTGACCCATCTGTGCTAACTGGGTCGTCACGGTCGCTTGTACTAAGTTCTGCATCGCCTCTAACATCAACGACGCAACCGTAGGATTTGCAGGCTCCATAACTGGATCAGGTTGAGCCTGAGCAACAGGGGAATTTGCCCCTGAATTCACCTCCTGTTCCACTGGCATCTCAGGAGGTAAGTCATGTGTTCTACCAGCACCACGTCCTCTACCCCATCCTCTGCCTCTCCTTCTAGGCGGCATACTTAACAAACAAACATAAACAAGTTAACCTTCACATCAAAAGGGATCACACTTTTCACTTTTCTTAAACTTTCCTTAACTTAAAATACATTTCACATATGAATCATTTCATAAAAATAACATGCTTTTCAACAAACAAATTAAAAGTTTACTTCAGAGGCGTACCTGCGCGATGACTGGAAATCACTACTTAGTCATGGGATACCTGATGCTTACGAAGTAAGCTAGTCTACAGAACCTATAACCTAGTGCTCTGATACCAACTGTAACGACCCTATAGGCTCAATACGCTACCTAAGAGTCATTACTAAGTCACGTCGCTATATTACCAAAAATTTCGGCAACATAACGGCGTAACTACACGAAAACCAAAATTCTGACCCTGATAAGACATAGAAAAACACACTTCTAAGATTTCAAACAACCTCCTAGCATCCCACAAACTTCTCAATATGATGCTAGGGTTCAACAGCAGAAATCAAATGCACGTGCACGATTTACAAAGAAAGGTTAAAAGATTTTGAAACATCCTCCTAAACATTTAAAAACTTAACATGAGTTCTATGTACATCTAGAAACATAAAGGAAGCGGAATAACGATCAGTCGGCTCCCATGACTCGAGTAGAGGATCTCCGGTCACGCGCTAGGGCCGATCTTAGCCTTACCTGAAAACATTTTAAAAAGGAAAAGGGTGAGTATTAACGAATAATACTCAGTAAGTCCATCATAGTTTTAAAATAAGAGTTTCAATCACATGCAACATATCATTTTAAATCATAAAACCATCGCTTTAGTAGGGGACCTAAAATTCCTTTTATAAACCATATACTTTTCCTCGCAGCTCTTGTGAACGATTAAATTCTCCCGAGGGCCTCTGAATAGTCCGAAGACATAGTTTTTCTGTCTAATAGAGTCCTCCCTACCTCTGAGAGTTAAGCTCGAAAGCTAACATATATCATGGAGTCCGAAGACTCAGCCCGAAGGCTACCATCGTGGAGTCCGAAGACTCAAGCCCGTCGGCTACAGTCGTGGGGGCACTCTCGAACCCCGGGAGCATATAGAGTCCGAAGACTCGGGTTCCCTCAAAACCCACATAAAACTTTTGGGAGAATTATCGTCACAGCCTATATAAATCCTTTCATGAACACAACACATGCATGAGGTCCCATTCGTTTTAGAACATAGTCATGAATGCATAAATCATAGCAATCGCATTTCAAAGACATACATATAATACACTTTCTTTCTTAAATACTTAACATGAAAACATAAACTTTCAAAGAAATCATAGAGCTAGCTCAAGTTTTGAAAACTTCTTTCGTTGTGAGATCCCTTACCTTAAATCTTTACTTATTACAATACCCTTTCTTCACTTAGTAATTAAGCTTCTTGAGTTTCCACTCCAAGTACGATCCTCGATCCTCGACAATTCACCTAAAAAGTGTTCTAAACGTGTCTTAAACCATCCGAATTACGCTAAAACACCTTCTATCATTAATAACTCGACGAAACGGACCTAATGGCAATTTTACCCAACTCCGGCGAACGGCGGCGCGTGACCGGAGCACGGCGGCGCGTGGACTTCACGGCGGCGGCGCGTGGGCGGCGCGTGGGGCTTCCAATCGGCGCGTGAAGGTTCGTTTCTGGTGTGTTGCAGCCCGATCTACAATAATCCGAGGTTATTTTGCTGAAAATCGATCAAACTCGAGCTCAAAATGCCAAACTCCTCACGGAATGAAAACCCACCTTGAAATCGCGGCGGAAATGGTGTTTTCCGGCGATATTCAGTGCTGTGGCGGCTTCGAACACTCCACAGCAGCGAGTTGCTTTGTTCGGCGAGGCTAGGCGTGCAGGTCGACGGCTGGGCGTTCGTGGAGCTGATCGGAGAAGAAGAAAAATCGCGAGCAGCGGCGGACAGCGATCGCGCCGCTGGGTTCGTGGCTGCCGGCGACAGCGTGCGGCTGCTGCTCGGTGAGAACGAAGAAGAAGAGGAAGAAATCGGCGGTGACGTGCAGCGGACGGCGGGGCTTCGGCGAGAGAGAGAGAGAGTGATCGGAAGGGAGGGGAGAGCGCGCGCGAGAGAAGAAGAATTTTCTTTTTTTTTTTTTTTTTTTTTTATAATAATAATAATAATAATAATAATAATAATAATAATAATTATTATAAAATCAAAATATCTTTTCCAAAAGACCAAAAAGCCCTTTTCTTTTCCAAAAATCACTAAATTACCCTCAAAATAATTAAATTCATAATAAAACTTTACCAAAACAACATTTTAAACTTACCCAAAGAATCTCGGGTGTTACATTAAAAGAATCTAATCTTATTTTAAAAGAATCTAATCTTATTAGGAAACAAATTAAAGAAAAATTAAATTCAAAATTTAAACTATTTAAAACATGAATAAAAAAAATCTTTATTTTAAGGAAATCCCAATCTCATTAGGAAATATCTTAATCCTATTAAGAAAATATGCATTCCAATTAAGAAAGAAAATATCCTAATTCAATTTTCCAATCAATTTCCAAATATAACAATTATATTCAAAGACATGAAAAATATAAACTTATTAGGAAAACATCTTAATTCTATTAGGAAACAACCTAATCAATAATTTTAAATATAATAATTATATTCAAAGATTAATTAAGATGCATGATCATGCTTAACCTATGGTGGGATTTTAAACTAAATGACATACTTGATGCAACAATCAAATAATTTAAAACATACATCACATGAATAATTAAATTAAAACTAGCAAAATTGATTGACATATTTGGCATATCCTAGAAATTAAAGATTAAATTCAAAATTACATAATTTAAATTTTCAAGACATATCTTGATCTTCAATTTATTTCCTTTATTGGACCATCCAAATTTAGGTTCAAGGAACCCTAAATTTTACTTATCTCTTTAGAAGCTACCACAAAGACCTCATTGCCGCTGAATCACACAAAATTGGCCAGCATCATTGTCGGCAACATGGAATGACCGTCTGATTAAACCACTTCAAGAATTGCAACACTCAGCCGCTCAAAACAGATTCGCAGCTTGAACTCACACCGTAGCAGTACATCATGTTCAATTGAAGTTCACTTGAAATACTTAATTCCATTTTTTTCTTTTTCTACCAATTTCAGATGTGTACTAGGCCTGGTGTTTCAAATTTCCATCTAATGGAAATTCATTCACTGCTTCATAACTTATTTTCTACTTTGAATAGAAAATATCAAAAGTGTTGAAACACATGATTACATAATCTTAAACCACAAGGTTTTTACAAATGATCTAATAAAAAAAAGTAAAGACCTAATGCCACAAATATGTTTAAATAATCAATTTACAAACCACATATCACATATGAATAAAATTAAAATACCCATCATCACTTAACTTTTAATTCTAAATAAAGATCAAAGTTTGCTCTAATACCAATTGAAGGGAATAATTGAATTGAACCCACAATGAAAGCGTTGGAGTTGACTTTGATTTTACTTAGAATTAAACAACAAAAATTAAGGTTAAACAAAACATATCTTGAAAATAATATGGAGATATTTCTAGCGGGTCTTTATCTCCTCTACAAAGTCTTCCTAGCTATGACTTGAACACAGGACCAAGGCTTATGGGAGCCTCTTGAAAGAAAATTTACAAGGGATTAGAGAGGAAGAGGTCTAAAGAGAATTCTATAATTCTCTATTGAAGAGATGTGTGTTGTGTCTAATAGCTCAACCCAATGGTCCTATTTATAGAGACCAAGGGCAAATCTTTGCCATAATTAAAATATTATATTTTAATATCTAATATATGAAAATATATCTTATACTTATTTAATTCTCATTCAAATCTCCTACGATATTTATTTATTTGAATCTTATTCAAATTTTATAAATATATTTTCTTTAATGTATCTAATATACATGAACTATTTTAATATTTAATGTATCAAATACAATAAATATATTTTTCTCTTTTATATTTAATATATCTAATATATTAAGTATTAATTTGAACACTTCAAATTAAATATTAATTTGAACATTTCAAAAATTTCTTTCAATTAAATTGATCTTTTAGTGTTACTATGAGCTAGCAAGGGGACCTTATGGACCTACAGATTATAAGCTCCAACGATACAAAATTAATAAATTAAACTCTTTATGGGAATGAGTGAATTTTATCTTGTGAGATTATGTTCCGAGCTCTCTATTTGGTCAAGTCCCCAAAATGGTAGGCATATTGAAATGGCTACAAAAGTCACTCTCACCCATGCAAATCGAAAGACAAACCCTCACAGGCAAGAGTTCATAATTCACTCAGGATTAAGATCGAGTCGCATATGATCATCTTGATGAAATGTTAATATTCTCAATTAACAGTTTTATAAAGAGAGATTAAATATTTCGTGGTCCAGTCTTATACAAATTCATTGTATAAGATACCCCCACTCATATGCCTCCACATGAATGATTTGGATCAAATTATTTGTAATTATTACAAAGTGGGTCGTATCAATAGTGTTACCAGGATAAGGCACCCAACCTTATCCATATACTATGACCCTTTAGGTTATTTCTTGAACATGATCCTCCCGTATGTCAACCACATACTGTTCAAGATTACACTAATAGCCTTGGATTTTTCATGTAATAGATAATATTATATTGCAAACAAAATAATCAAAATAATTATTAATTATTAGATAAATCATTAATTACAAAGCTTTAGGGCATAAATCCCAACAGAGAATAGGAGTGGATAGTAGATTTGTGCATGCGTTTAAAACAATTATGCTTATATTTAGATTTAATTAGTTCAATGCATAGCATATTCTTTTAGCTTTAAAAATACCACAACAAGTTTTTGGCGCAATTACAGGAAAGTGTATAATTTTTGCTAAGATTATGAATTTGATTTTGTTTTATAGTAGTCTTGATTTTGGGAGTTTCATCTGTGCTTAGGCTCATGCATGTGACTCTGGTGTATGAACGAAGGGGATGACCCTTTATTCAAGCTAGACCCCAAAATCGATAGAACATTCTATCGTAGAAGGAGAGCTAATCAACGTAGAGCACAAAATAGAAATATGGCAGAACAAGACCAAGTCCGTATTCAATCAGAAAACCAAGCTCATAGACCACAACAAGGGACTCAGGCTAATGTTCAGCAAGAGAATTGTTAGGGACAACAACCCTCGACAGATCTCCACACTGGTATGATATTGTCCACTTTGGGCCTTCATGGCTTTATTTTTTGTTTCACACAAAAGGCCTCATACCAATGGAGATAGTGTCCCTGTAACGACCGACACTTTCAGGTATTAATTAAAGTTTTAATTTTGAGATTTAAATTAATGGTAAGGCCAATTTCATGTTTAAAGTGGTGCATTGAAATTGAATTTTGGGACTTGCATAATTGAAATTGGAGAATTGGAGGGTAAATTGGGAAGAAAAAGGGGAAAAAGAGATTTAATTGATGTTGGGGCATTTTTGTGATTTGGATGAGTTTAAGCCCAAGCCAAGCCCATGTGCAAGCCAAGCCCTAATTCTCCTCTCTATTATTTTAAATGCACACAGCCCTAAGTGAAGTTGAAGCCAAGCCAAGCCAAGCCAAGCCATTATCTTCCCCATTCTCCTTCTTCTTCTTCCCCTTGTGTGTTCAACAGCCATTGAAGCAAGAAGAAATTTTTTTCCAGCAGCTCTTCACTGCCACAATGCCGCTCGCCGTGAACCACCCCTAATCGCCGTCCCTCTATCACGCCGCCGTCGTACAGCCACCAAGCAACCACCGCCCGAATGTCGCGCAAACCCGAGCCTAGCTTCTGCAGATCCGCAAACTCGTAGTTGCAGATCCGTGTACCACGAGCCCGCCGCCGCTGCTCGCCGCCCACCTCAGACTACTGTTCGCCGCCTGCGCCACGTTGACGAACGCCCCGCCGTAGACCCAAGTGTCGCTCTGCTACAATGTGTGTACGGCAGGATTGCTCTATTTTTTGGGCTAATTTTTGGTGATTTTTGACATTGTACAGCCCCGGTTCGACTCCGTTTTCACATGGGTAAGCTTATTCGTGTTGTATCCTTATGGTTTTCATATTGGAATTTTGGTTTTGGACATTGTTACGGTAATTTGGAGGTTTACCCATTGATTTTTGGGGCTCTATTTTAGAATACCCATCGTATGTGGAGGTCGGCTGGCGAAACTGAATCAAATCGTCCTTTATTCGATAAAGCTTGGTTCTGTTTTGGAGAAAGAACGGAGGTAAAATTCCCATTCTAAAATCAAGCAAATCCTTGAGTATATGCTAGGCTTCAATTCTAAGATTTGGGTTGTTTGGCTTTTCTCTAAGTGTCATAGGGAGTTTTATGTAAACTAAATTTAGTTCGGTGGGAGAAACTTTGGGATTTAATTATGAATTTTAGGAATTGTTTCTAACATTAGGGATGGTTTGAATTAGGCTCCAAATTGTTTGATTGAGGTTCAAGGCGGTAGAATTTTGGTGAGCATTTGAGTGATTTGGATTCTTGAGCTTAGCCAAGGTAAGAGATTTTATGCCGGTATGCTTAAATGCAAGTCGGGAACTGAATTGAAATAAAAAAAATTTACATCAAAATGAAAAGTTTTATAAATGTTTTTGATGAATTTTTAAAATGCTTTATTTCGTATAAAAATGGATTTTGACATGTATGATTGCCAAATATTCGTATGAATGTTATGCATGATTTATGATTATGATTTATGGTGAATGATATGAGAATGTTGCTTGTGTTGCATCATGGAATGAAAATTTAAAATGCTTTGGGACCTCATGCATACATGTATATTTTCATGATAGAATGATTTCGAAGGCTGTGGCAGTTACCCCCTAAATTATAGATGTACATCTAAATGAAAAGGAATTTGAAAAGGCTAATTGAAAAGGAACCTGAAAATGTTAATTGAAAAGGAACCTAAAAATGTTAAATGGAAAGAAAATGTTAGGTTGAGTTAATTGTCCACATTAAGCCGAAGAGAAAAGTTAAAAGAGAAATATTTCCACTATGAAAATGTTTTAGGTCCCACTAGAGGAAAAAGTTTTAAAAATCACTTTGTATGTGTTTGCATATCCTGACCCTGGTAGTGATGTCACTTACTGAGTATTTTAAATACTCAGAATTTTCAAAAATATTTTTCTTTTCTGGCAAAGGCAAGGGCATCCTAGGCGAATGACATGATAGTTGCTGTAAGAGGCCATGGGTGTAACGACCGACATTTTCAAGTATTAATTAAAGTTTTAATTTTGAGATTTGAATTAATTGTAAGGCTAATTTCATGTTTAAAGTTGTGTTGAAAGTTAATTTTAGAAATTTGCATAATTGAAATTTGAGAAATTGGAGGGTTAATAGGGAATAAAGAAAGGAAAAAGGGAGTTAATTGGTTTGGGGCAACTTTTGTTAATTAGGTGACTTTGAGCCAAGCCCAAGCCCAAGGAGAAGTCAAGCCCAAATATCCATCTCTATTATTTTTATAGAGCACGCAACCCTAGGTCAAGCCAAGCCGTCATCTTCTTCAATCTTCTCCTCTTCCTCCATGAAAAACAACCTCCACCATTAATCTCTCTCTCTTTCACCACCAAAAGACCCACCCATTCGAAAGCTTCTTCTTCTTCAACAAACATCCATCGTCGGATTTGTCCCTCACGTGCAATTACTGTTCACGGCGATTACTGTTCACGGGGGTACTGTTCATCGCAACTGTTCACGGGAGCGACTGTTCATATCGCGCGACTGTTCATACAGCGAGCACTGTTCATACCGCGAATACTGTTCATACCGCGAGCACTGTTCATACCGGGGGAACTGTTCATACCGCGAGCACTGTTCATACAGCGGGTACTGTTCACGACGCCGAACTCCACGAACCGCCACCCGATCTGCTGCAATTTGCTTTTTGGGTGATTTTCGGTACTGTACAGCCTCGTTTCAGCTTTGTTTTCGCGTGGAATACCCATTGTACGTAGAGGTTTGCTCGGCGAAATTGAATCAAATCGTCATCTATTCGGCAAAGTTCGATTCTGTTTTGGGATTGGAATTGAGGTAAAATTCTCATTCTAAAATCAAGCAAATCCTTGGAAGTTTTGGGTTTTTGGTAGATTAAACTTGAGGGCGATTAAATCATGAGACTTGTGATTTGAATTGAGTTTAATCACCAATTTGAGATTTAGTTAAATGTTAAGGAATTAATTCTAATTTTGGAACTTTAGTTTGGTGGAAGGAACTTTGGGATGAATTATGAATTTTAGGAATTGTTTCTAACCTTAGGATGGTTTGAATTAGGCTCCAAATTGTTTGGCTGAGGTTCAAGGCGAAGGAATTTTTGGTGAGCATTTGGGTGAATTGGATTCTTGAGCTTAGTCAAGGTAAGGGACTTTATGCCGGTATGCTTAAATGCAAATCGGGAACTGAATTGAAAAATTACTTTTGAAATAAAAAGAATTTCATAAATGTTTTAAAAAGAATTTCATAAATGTTTTAACTATGATTGTTGATGAATTTTAAAATGCTATGTATGAAAAATAATTCTCACATGTATGCCAAATGCTCTTACAAATGTGATGCATGATTTATGATTTATGATGATTAATGTGAGAATGTCTCTATATGTTGCATCATTGAATGAAAATGAAAGATGTTTTGGGACCTCATGTATACATGTGTTTTCATGATAAAATGATTTCGAAGGCTGTGGCAATTACCCTCCTAAAGTTATTGATGTACATCTATATGACAAGGAGCCTTACGAGGCTATATGAAAAGGAGCCTTATGAGGCTGTATGAAAAGGAACCTTACGAGGCTATATGAAAGGCAAGGTTAGGTTGGGTTTAATTGTCCACATTAAAAGCCGAAGGAAAATTTTTAAGGAAACGTTTCCGCTATGAAAGGAAGTTAGGTCCCACCAAAGGAAAGAGAAAGAAAAATGTTTTCGAAAACTCATTATGTGTGTGTATGCATATCCTGACCCAGTAGTGAGGTCACTTACTAAGTATTGTAAAATACTCACCATTTTTCAAAATATTTTTCTTTTCAGGCAAAGACAGACATATCTTAGGCGATTGACAAGGCAGTTTGCTGAAAGGGTCATGGGTGACTTCGAAGATCATGACTTCCGCATTTAGATAGTGTGTTAGTTAAAACATACTTCGTTTAGTAAACAATGTGTTATGAAACTATTTCAAATGATTGAACGTTTTAATTCATATTGTGTTTTAAAATGATTTTTAAAGGGATCCCGAACTAAAAGTTTTGATTGTTTAACAAAAAGTTTAATTCTTTTTGTCTGTTATTAAAGAATTTTAAATTTCTTCAGCATGCATGTAGTAACTTCCCTAGAAAGTCTAATAAGAAAAAGTTGGGTCGTTACAGTGACCTATAGAGCTTAAATTCCGCAATTCTTATTCATTGTTAGCACTGTTGGAGTTGTTTCTTTTTAGTAGAAGTATTTTTTTTTAAAATCATCTAATTCTTAAAATGTTTTAGTTTATTCTTATGCTTTGAAATAAAGGGATCCTGAGGTAAAGGTTTTTGATTGTTTAGCAAAAATTTATTTCTTATTGTGAGACTATTTAAGTTTTCTTTATTTCATTATCATGCATTTAGTAACACCACTAGAAAGTCTAATAGGTAAAGTAGGGTCTTTACAGTCCCTCACTTATATACCCATGATGATTCCCTCATCTAGCCAATGTGAGACTTTGGTTGCACTCCCAACAATCCCAACAAGAATAATCAACCAAATGCAGTGAATAATCCAATTCATATGGATGTGATAGAAATAGAGCAATTCGTGAATATGTTGCACATACCTTTATAGATTTGAATCCATGAATAACACGTCTTGTAATCAGTGCACCACAATTTGGGTTGAAACTAGTGATGTTTCAGATGATAATCACGACAGGGCAATTTTGTGGAGTTCCAAGAGAAGACTCTCATTTGTACTTGAAGAGTTTTATAGAGATTTGTGAAAATTTTCAGTATCAGGGAGTTCTTGCTGAAACTTTGAAGTTACTATTATTCCCATATTCAATGATTGATGATACTAAGCTTGAATTCGTTTCCAACCGCTTAGATTAAATCATGGGATGAGCTTGCGGAGAAGTTTTGATCGGCTGTTACACGCAAGCGCACGCGATCGAAGTAATATAAAATGGTATCTGAGTACCAAGTATCGAATCCCACAGGGAACGGAGTAACAAAAATAATGTCAAGCAAAGTGTAAGGAAAATTGCAAATTGAAAACTAAAAATGCAAAAACAACGTTGGGTTGGTGTGTTGGTGAAAAATAAAAATTGCAGAATCTAATTGCAGAATCTAAAAATGACAATAACCGAAATAAGAAAAAAATTGCAGAATCTAATTGCAGAATCTAAAATGGCAATATTGGAATAACAACTAAATAGACTTAGCAAATGAAATTGTGAAATTGCAAAGGGAATTCTAGATAAAGATGGGGCTCAAGAATGTCATTGCCTTAAGTCGTAATTGCAAGTCAAAATTACAATTCCAACCTACTCCACACTCAATTGTAAACCAAAATTGCATATCTTATTTACCTTGAATTTAGGTTTTTAAGAGGCTAAGTGAGAGACCTATATGTCTATAGTCCCTCTATCTTAGATAATTTGGCTCACAATTTTATGGGTTTTGGAGTCCTTAATCCCTATGTCTAGGGTAAGGATTGGCTTATGTCTAAGCTCTTTTCTCCATCACTTGTGTGAAATCCGCTTAGATCTAATACCGACGGGGTTAGTGATAAGCGGATTTCACACAAGTGATGGAGAAAAGAGCTTACCCCGTCGGTATTAGATCTAAGCTTGAGTTGCTACCCTAGTTGATCAATCTAGGATCTCAACGGAAATTTGATCAACACAAGCAAACAATTGAAATTTAGGCTTGGTTTTCATTGGAATTTAGGCTACAATTACTTCTTAGGGAATTCACATTTTTGAACCCCCTAAGAAGTTTTAGCTCATATTAAAGATAAAAATCTTAAAACTAATTTTTGAGAAAAAGTTCATATTAGAAATTGTGTAAATTAGATAATTGAACAATAGCTTGGAATGTTATTCTTGGCAAAACTACAAGGAATTCAAGCAAGGATGCTTAATGGGAATTTAAGCAAAAACATCAAGGGCAACTAAGTAAATTTTTAGTCTCCTTCCTTCTGCCATAGAAGCTCTATCATTCCCACAAACTTAAATGGAATAAAAACACACTTCCACAGAAATTGAATTGAAGAAAAACATGGGCTAGAATAAAAAATTCAATTCAATAATTAACACAACTCCTTCCAATCCAATCGATTCAATCTCCTCCACTTTTAGGAAACAATTAATCTTAACGATTCAAGAAACTCTTGCATCAGACTGGATAAACTGAAGAAAAGTGCAGAAATTAAATGGGACAAACTTGCATCAATATAAAGATGAAATCAAGAACGAATTCTAAAGAACTTGCAAACGAAACTGGATTACCCCACAGATTAATTCGCACTTGAATTCGACTGAGAGCCAAGGGGAACTCCCACAACTATTCGGCATTCGAGAAGGAAAATAAACAAAAAACAGTAACTATTGGTGATACAAAAAACTAAAAAAAATATGCAGGAAAACAGAGTAAGAACTTGAAATAAACCCACCAACTAAATCTTGAATTAAACTCCAACTTAATTCAAAAGTACATCAATTGAAGAATAGAAATTGTTCAAGCGTCTCTCCAAAATACAAAACTGAAGAAAAAATCGAGATTAAAAGTGAATTTCTTGGCTAAAAACAGAAGAAGAACGAAAAACAGAGGTTCGAAAAAACCCAAAAACCCATGAACATCGATCCTTGAAATCGCCCAAAAAAATCCAAATTGATTCTTCCTCCTTCTTCCCCCCTCTTTTGTAGATCTTTCTAGGGTTGAAATTTGCCAAAAATCGATCTCCAATGCCTCAATTCGTGCGGAAATTGATTTTTCCAAATATGGGTTTCTTCGTTCGCGCGACTTTTTAGTTTCCATAAATCCTCTGCTCAGAATTGCAAAATCAGATTTTGCAATTTGATTTTGCAATTTCCATAATTTCTGCAAAAAGAATCAATTTACTTAGAATTGTATTCCAAATGCTATCACATTCATTTCTTCCTTAAATTCAAGCAATCTTCCACTATTTTCAATTGATCTTAGGACAAACAAGAATATTTTAAGTAATTAGGAGTTAAATAAGCCTTAATTCTAGGGCTTATCAAGTTTCTGTTAAAATATTTCTCTCCAACATTGAACACATGATACAGGAAGGAGATAGTAACTTTTGAGCAGAGAGAGAATGAATCACTCAATGATGCATAGGTGAGATTTAAGAAGTTACTATCTAGATGCTCGCATAATGGGTTACCAAGTTGTGTTCCATAGGAGACTTTTTATGGAGGATTGAATACAGCATTACAGAATGTGGTTGATGCATCTGCCAATGGAGCTTTAATGTCAAAGACATTCTTTCAATGAAGCTTACGAGATTCTGGAAAGAATAGCTCATAACAATTGTTAGTGGGCAGATGATGGTTTTGGATCAAGATCAAGTTTGAGGAAGAAAAATGATGGAGTGTTTGAGACTGATGTTGGCAGCCCAAGTGGTGTCAATGTCCAATATGTTAAAGAATTTGATGATAAATGGAGGTGTTAGTTAATCAGTGCAACCTACTATGGTCAATCAAATCACCAATGTGTGTATTGGATGTGGTGAATGTCATATGTTTGATTGTTGTCCTTTGAATCCACAATTTGTTTTCTACATTGGTCAACAAGGTGTTAACTGCAACAACCCCTACTCGAATACGTACAATCCAAGATGGAAGAATCATTTGAATTTATCATGGGGTAGTCAACAAGCAAATTCTAATGTAGGTAAATAGATGATTCCACTAAGCTTTACTAATAATAATCACAATTTTTTATATGCGCAGAATCAGAATCATTATCAACGCAATCAGCAAAATGTTGTTATATCACCATCCCCATCATCATTAGAATCACTCATCAAGGAGTATATGGTGAGGAATGATGCGTTGATACAAAGTCAGACATCCTCTATCAAGAATATCTAGAGTTGCAGATGGTGTAGTTACACTACAAGAGTTCTGAGTTTTTCCGACGCCAAAATTGGTCGGCAAATGTCCAAAAACCGTTTGCAAATGTATTCCCGACGTAAAAAATTGCGTCGGCATGGTCGTAGGCATATCCCCGTCGGGGACTCTTTTGCCGACGAAAACTTAGTGGCGTCGACATTTCCTAGAAATGCCGACGCTACTTTTTGGTCGGCAATTGTAGGAAATGCCGACCAATTCTCAGTTTGGTCGGCATTTCCTACAATTGCCGACAAAATTCATTTTGGTCGGCAATTATAGGAAATGCCGACCAATTCTCGGTTTGGTCTGCATTTCCTACAATTGCCGACCAAAATGAATTTGGTCGGCAATTGTAGGAAATGCCGACTAAACCGAGAATTGGTCGGCATTTCCTATAATTTTGATATTTTATTAATTTCAATATATTTTTGTCTAAATTTTCACTGTAATTTAAACATATTGCACTTAAAATAAAATATACAAAAAGTAAGTCAAATAATACTTTATATTAAACCAAATTTGATTACACCTTGTTCATAAATTCATACAAGATAAAAATAAAATTTTTACACAAATAAACTTAATCTAGAAACAAAAGTAATTTAATGTCGACACAAATAAACCTAAGCTCTCATCATCTTCCATCTTCATGGTAAATCTTTGTCCTGCTCTCAGAATAATGTCGACTCAATCCACCTATAAAAAATAAAAATATGAACTTATGCAAAACACAAATTTAAGAAAGCAACTAGAAACATAACAACTAAACTAACATTTCAAAAGTATCAAAAATTAATTAAGTTACAAAACTATATAAGCAAAACACACCAAAATTAAGAAAGCAACCAAGTTCATATAAGTAAACCAAATTACATAACTATATAAGTAACTTTTTCTAAACCAAAAGCACAAACATGTACATTTAGATATAATTTAACATATAAACCTAATACTAATGAAGTATATATATAACGAATTATAAAGAACTAAAAAAAATTAAATGTAACAAAAACAATCAAAACTTTCTACTAAATTACAAAGTTACAAAACCCATGAATATAATAAAGTAAAACCATCGAAACAACTAAATTAATATAACTTACTAAGTAAACTAATAATAAACTCATCAAATTATTATATTGAACTAAAACAATCAAAACAACTAAATTAATCTAACTCTATAAGTATAACACCAAATTTAACAATACACAATCAAACCCAACTTTTTCCAAGTAAACCAAAGTTACAAAACTACAAGTAACTTTTTCGAAACAAAAATTACGAACACACTTAAACTTAACTTAGACTTATCAAAAAATATGAGTATTACCTAAAATTTTCAATAGGCATCCATATCCTCTAAAACTCAACCACATCATGAACATAAGCTCCAAGAAACCAACTAATCAACACATGAAATTCATAACCAACTAAGAGAATGAAAACTTTATAAGTATAACACCAAATTTAACAATACACAACCAAATCTATCTTGTCCCAAGTAAACCAAAGTTACAAGTAACTTTTTCAAAACAAAAAATTATAAACACACTTTACTTTATATATATATATATATATATATATATATATATATATATATATATATATATATATGAGTTTTGCCCAAACTTCTCGATACACATGCATAGCATCTAAAACTCAACCATCATATACATAAGCTCAAAGAAACCAACTAATCAACCATTTTGTTGTATAACGAACTCAAACAATCAAAATTCTACCAAATAAACTAACTTTACCAAGTAAACCAAAAGTTACTAAACATAATAAGTAACTATTTCGAAAACCAACTAACATGAACATGAACTCAAATAAACCATAAATAAACTCAAAACTTAAGAACTTAAACTCACAATTTAACTAAAACTTTTGACAAATAAAAGTGTAGTTTTACCTAAAACGTTTCAAAATTTATGAACATATTTACATAGCATCTAAAATTCAACTATATCAGGAACATACATACAAACCAAATAAACTCAGATTATTGGCTACCTTTACTGCAAGATAGCCATACACAATTGAAAATACAACTACAAATACATAGAAATGAAGTTCAAAGTAAAAACATGCGTTAATATATAGGCAATTGAATGATTGATTATGACCCACCATGGTAATCCATCAATATATAGGTTAGGTATTGATTTATGCCAATCATTGACTATTGCATAATGTATTAAAGAAAAAAAAGAAGTAACACAAGTCTACTTATCAAGTAACTACCCAATAAAATTCTCATTTCAATTTCTACTTATCAAGTAACTACCTAATAAAATTATCATTTCAATTTCTACTTATCAAAAGCAAAACTTATGTATGAAAATTATATGTATGAAAAAAAAGTATGAAAAGTATAGTTACAATTAAACTAAAAAAAGTATTGACCTTGAGTATGTAGCCCGTTTGAAGACTTTGTTTTAATCCTTCAACAGAAATGTCCTGTTTTAAAAAAGCACATATATAATTTGGTCATTATGCAATTGGTACAATTAAACTCTAGTATTATAACCATTGCTAATTTGGTAGTGACAATAAATTGAAAATTGCACAAATCACTTCTCAATTATATGAGGATTGTAACAATCATACACTAAAAAGTCTAACCAACCTAAGTCATAATTATAAAACCAACATAATTATATAACAAATTTAGAACTTATCTTGTTTACTTGATAACAAACATAAAAAAATCTAACCAACATAAGACATAATAACCAACACATCTACTAACTTATGTTTATTTGATAATCAACATAAGTCAAAATTATATAACCAACATAATTATATAACTCATCGACACATAAAAAGTCTAACCAACTTATGTTGTCTACACAATACTAAAAAGTCTAACCAACTATATTTAATATTCAACTCCATATCCATGAATAAGAATAAAGAACTAAAAAATAACTAAAATTAACTTTAAAGTACAAATAAACCAAATACATGTAGTTCTATTTATTTACAATAACTAGCATACTTTACAATAATTAACTAAAAATAAATAAAATTAGCTTTAGAAAATGATCTAACATACTTTGTTTGAGTTAGCAAAAGTTTAAAAGTGGATTTTTACATACTTTTTTTCACCCAAAAATCTAGAAATTTGTTGGTTTGAGCTCCAAAGTGTTCGAACTTGCAAATATATTATTATACAAAACCAAATCACAATAAACTTAATTCGATTTAACAAAATAAACATACTTTGTTTGAGTTCGAAAAAGTTTAAAATTAGATTTTTACATACTTTTTTCACCAAAAGAGCTAGAAGCTTTGTTGGTTTGAGATCCAAATTGTTTGAACTCACAAATCCATGATTAAACAAACAAAAATACAATAAACTAAAATTGATTTGCAAAATACTATTTAATTTAAGTATATTACCTATTTAATAACTAAAAATTTTACAATATTACCACAGTAGTGGCCTGCCGTCGACGGGGTGGGGCGGCGGGGTGCGGCCGACGGGGTGGGGGCGGCGGGAATGGTTGGCGGCGGGGTGGGGGTATGGGGTTGGGAGAGAAAGAAATGAAAGAGAAAAAAATGGAGAGAAGAGAAAAAGAGAGGGGTGGTGGCGGCGGCGGGGTGGGAGGGAATGAAAGGGGAGAGAAGAAAAGGGAAGAAGGAGAGAAGAAAATGGAAGGGAGAGATAAAATGTGGGGTGGTTGGCGGCGGTGGCAGAGGACTGAGCGGCGGCGGCTGAGGGGGGAGGCGGCGGGGCTGTGGCTGTGGGATGTAGGTGGATGATGTTGAAGGAGGAAAGGGAAGAGAGAAGGGGGAAAATTGGGAAAAGAGGGAAAATAATTGGGGGGAAAAGAAGGAAATGGGGGCCCTTTTTCGAGCCCCCAGTTTTGACTCAAAACCGGCGGTTTCGCCCGAAACCGCCGACCGTTATGAAAACCGTCGGCGGTTTTGCCCCAAACCGCTGACCATTTTGAAAACCGTCGGCCGTTTTGCCCCAAACTGCTTACCGTTTTGAAAACCGTCGGTGGTTTTGTCCCAAACCGCCGACCATTTTGAAAACCGTCGGTGGTTTTGCCCCAAACAGCCGACCGTTTTGAAAACCGTAGGCGGTTTTGTCCCAAACCGCAGGCCGTTTTGAAAATCGTCGGCGGTTTTGCCCCAAACCGCCGACCATTTTGAAAACCGTCGGAGGTTTTGCCCCAAACAGCCGACCGTTTTGAAAACTGTAGGCGGTTTTGTCCCAAACCGCGGCCGTTTTATAAACCGTCGGCGGTTTTGCCCCAAACCGCTGACCGTTTTGAAAACCGTAGGCGGTTTTGTCCCAAACCGCCGATCATTTTATAAACCGTCGGCGGTTTTGCCCCAAACCGCCGACGGTTTTGAAAACCGTAGGCGGTTTTGCCCCAAACCGCCGACCGTTTTGAAAACCGTCGGCGATTTTGCCCCAAACCGCAGACCGTTTTGAAAACCGTCGGCCGTTTTGCCCAAAACTGCCGACCGTTTTGTAAACCGTCGACGGTTCTCGAATAATCCCGACGGTTTATAAAAACCGTCCGGAGTAGCTACTTAGGCCGACCAGTTTTAAAGCGTCGGGAATAATAACGTCGGCATATCCAAAAATTCTTGTAGTGTTAGCTACAGAACTGAAGAATAGACCTCTGGATACTTTGCTAAGTACTACAGAAACCCCTAAATAAGATGGTAAGGAGCAATGTCAAGCTATCACACTTTGAAGTGGAAAGACATTGAACATAGAGGTAAGTCCAAAGAAGAATGAACAGCTAGTTCATGAGGAAGAAACTTGTGACCAAATTGCTGAATCAGCACCAAGTGGAGAGGTGGTTTAGATTAGACCTTAATTGCATGACTAAAGTAGTTCTAAGATCTTGAGATTTAGGACTGCTTTAGAAGTTGTTAAAAAGATTAGACTTAAGGTTTTGTATGTAAATGAATCTAGCTAGAAATATTGGGTATTGAATGTGCTTGAAAATTAATTATGCTCAAGGGAGACAATTATAACCTTAGAGTTCTTGACTTTTGGGATATTACATGTCTGTTATTACATTCATTTTAATTAAATCATGAATCCAATTGGTGAAATAAAATCCCTAGGACCTGTTTCTCATTGATTTTCTCACTTCAGTTTTAATTTAGATATTCATTCCATATGCATCTCTAAATAAAATTTAACGTTAGTATTTGTGGTACTTAAGTGAACTTGAAACTCAATCCAGATGACAACCTTTATAATTCACTTACACGCTATATTAAAACTTGATCCTACACTTGCAGTAAGCAATTTCACGCTTTAGAAGTTGTTAAAAGGATTAGACTTAAGTCTTGCATGTTAATAAATCTAGATAGGAATATTAAGTTCTGAATGTGCTTGAGGATTAATTGTGCTCGGGGGAGACAGTTATGACCTTAAAGTTCTTGGACTTATGGAATATTGTAATATGTTATTGCATCAGTTTAATTAAATCATGAATCCAATTGGTGAAATCAAATCTCCATGACTTGTTTCTCATTGATTTTCTCACTTAAGTTTTCTTTTGTTTTAATTCAGTCATTCATTCCATATTTATCGTTAAATAAAATTAAACATTAGTATTCGTGATAATTCAGTGAGCTAGAAACCTAATCCAGAGGATGCATCCGTAATTCACTTACGCATTATACTAAAACTTGACTTGTATACTTGTGGTAAACAAATTTTCTATCACGTTGTGCTATACAACTCCTTTAGGGCACTCCTTTGCTTCAAGTCGAGATTGCTAACTGGGTGGAGGAAACTCGTTCATGAACAACAATTTTCCATTCAATTTCTTTCTCTTTTGTTCCAAGCGAGCAAAATCACCCAGCTGACATTTTGGCAAAGACAGCCCTTTCCACTTTGAACTCAATGTTGTGGTTAGATAATTATCCTCGTTGGTTAAAGGAAATAGTTGAGAGTGACACTAGTCCAAATATAGTCCTTGTGGTATGCATTTCTTCCATCCAATGATACTATCCATTTCCAAAAAAAAAAAAAAAAAAAGTCATATGAATCTGTTCATATTTCAATAGGATCAAGGTAGCTCTCTTTTTCCAAAAAAAAAAAAAAGTGAATAAAGTTAAAGACATTATTACAATTTTTATAACTTTAAGGACCAAATAAACTATCTCTATAGTTCATGGAGGTTTGAAATATAAATCTATACTTAAAAGTAATGGTTCAAAAAAGTGACAGGATGTCTATACATTTTCTATAGTTAATGTCATTCTTAGAAAATCGACTCTTATTTATTTTTTTTCAAATAGTAGTTTCATAAAAGATAAATGAGATTTTGAATTAAAATTTTACTTTTTAATTTGATCATGGACCAAATTCTATAATCATTAAGGGACTATTTGGAGCGTAGGTTATAATAGTCTGGGTTGTAATAGTCTGTGGAATACTCTGCAACCCAAACATAGACTATTATAATTCATACTAAATAACTTGGATCCTAAACACATATTATACAACTTTACGGACTATTATAACTCACTCAACACCCCAAACAGCTTCTAAGAGGTTATACGCCTTTTAGAAAGTCATTATGCATTTTATGATAATCATAATCGTTTCAGTTTTTGAGAAAAACATAAATAAAAAGACATAAGTATGAAAGGTTAGATAAATCTTTATCAATTATTAGCAATAATTAAAATTATAGATTTTCATAATGACGATATCAACCAATTTTTTTAGTTTGTCCTTATTAGAATGAACTTAAATTATTACATTGAGTTGAAAAAACCCAGTTTATATAGTTTCATAGTTTCATATTCAGAAGACAACTCAATACTTGATATAAATAAGCATACAACATAATTTTTTCTACAAATTTATTCATTTTTTATAGATTCAAATTTTTATTTGTAAAAGATTTATAATTTCCAAGAAATAGACATCCATTTATTTAATTAGAGATTATAAACATAAAACTTCATTTTATTTAGTTAAAATTTTTAAAAAAATCAATAGTTTAATTCTAAACTTTAAAAATAGTTCTAGATACTTATTTTATTTTATTTTTATAATAGATGCATGGTTATTAGTTATTTTAACGTAAATATAATAGGATAATTACACATACGTATGTGATATATTTATTAAGTTTGTTTAATTATATTTGTTTGAAATTTGTGAATTTTGTAGAACTTAACTTAATCGTCAATCTTGTGCTTTAGTCAAATTTAACTTTGTGTAAGACTTGATTTAAGTTAAAACGAATACGTTCTTAGAGATTATTATTTTACTTTTTATTAAAATTAATTGGTGAATTTAACAAAAATTGAATATAAGATAAAAATTACAATACATATTTAAGTTTAGGGTTCAGTTTAATAAAATTAAAAGTTTAAAGTGAAAATTGATAAAAACTTGTTAGGTTCACAGGCAAATTTTGATTTTTTTCCAAATTAAAAAGGGGCAACAAGATAAATGGCTAAATATTAATAGGTCAACTTAAAAAATGGCTAAAAGTATAAGATATCGTAAATATGTCTAAATGTATTTTTAGTTAGAATCTTCCATTTAAATTTGGACTAATTTACCCCAAGTAGATTCTGCATTTTCTTTTTTGCCGATAAAAAATCTAAAACAACACATCACATTTGGGAGAAGTAAATGGAGGAGAGAAAGTAGGAATTTCAAAATAAAAAATCACAAATCTGAATTAAATAAAATATCCTCTAATTATTAGATAGTACCCAACTTGCAATCTGCACCACATGTATTTGAAACCTATATAAGTATATTAGTTAATTATTAATTGTTTGGTTTAGCTTATTTAGCATCTAAAATCACTAGAAAATTCATAAAAACGTAGAAAAAGACAATGCATTATGAGTTTAGCATCTAAATTACATTAATAATGAACAATATATCATATTTAGCATTTAAAATCACCAAAAACCAAATGTAAAAAAAAAAAGGAGTAAATACGCATAAATCTAGAAGTAAATAAGCATAAATCCCAGAAACAGTAGGTTATGTGTCTGATACTTGTCAGGGGTTAACGCATCACATACCTATAAGCATAGCTGATTTGAGTTCTTCTTTCTCCTTGAGTAGTAGGTTTTTTTCTTCTAGCTTTCATCTTCTTTAAAAATCTTACTCTCTCCCTGAATATCTCTGCTCTCTTTGATAAGCTCTCAAAAAATCGAGCTATACATCTTTTGTGTTACTCCCTGTTGCTAAGATTTGAAGGACTGTCGTGAGATTATACATGCATTTACCAACCCTTCTCTAATCATGTTTTTTTTATTCTTTGGATGAACTTTGCGTTATGAAAATTGGGCATTGAATATAGAATCGTGTTCTTCACTTAACTAAAATTTAAAAAAGAAATGTGTTGTATTTAAATTCTTAACTCTACTTTGATATTTTAGAGATTTTGTTAAATGAAGAGAAAATTGAAAATGATATGGTTATAGGACCCACGTTTCACATTTTTAAATACAAATTTTGGATTCTAAAACTTCATTCTAATTTATAAGAATTTTTTTAATGTTTTTGTTTTTTAAAATAACATGGGGCTTATAGGACCCCACTTATCATAGTTTATCTTTTTGGTTAATGTATTAATTGCACATATATACGTACGTAGGGATGCAGATAATTGATAGAGCGAATAAGTATGTTTGGCTATTGTTATTGTTCGTATATATGCATATATACATAAGTTTGCTATATTTATTAAGTGTATCATCTTCTATAAACATGTATGTAAGACATGTTTGTGTTACTAGTATGTAGTACTATAGACAACTGTAGATTGTTGCTATAATTTTTCTATGTATGTACCATTATATACACATAAGTATTGAGCGATTTGATGCGTGTTTAATTACATGTATATGAGACACGTTGTTGTTGCTCTCGTTTGTTAGTTTACATACGTATATAATTAGATACAATGTTAGTAATCATATCATACTTTTGGTATTGGGAATCTTAGTTGTTGCTGTTAGGATTTATGCCATAAAGTCTCGTAATTAATATTTTAATATTTGATAATTATTTTATTATTTTTATTTACAATTTATAATATCCATTATATATAAATTAAAAATTCAAGGTTATTAGTGTAATCTTGAACAATATGTTGTTGACATATAAGAGCTAGGATCATGTTCACAAGATGGAATTCACTCATTCCCAAATAGGGTAAGTAGATGAGTAGTTCCCTTAAGTGCTGATTTCGGGATTTGAACAATGGGGCCATACCATCTCACTGGCTCAAGAGGAATTTAGTTTATGATTGAATCATTAACAAATTGTTCATTAGAGGACCAGTAGTACTTTAGGTATAATATGTAATTACTGGGGTTAAACGGACTTTTGATCTAGCTATAATTCTGAGCAACTTGTGAAGTGATTTGTATATAATGATTATATCTATGGACGCAACTTCTCTTACAATACATAAGAGTGCAACTCTAGGTTTATAGTGGAGTGACTTAAAGTTAATGAATGAAAATTGATTAATCAAAGAATCTAATTAATTAAATTTTGTATCATTGGAGCTTATAATTTGTAGGTCCATAAAGTCTCATTGCTAGCTCATAGTAACACTAAAAGAATCAATTAAGTTGAAAGAAAAATTTGAAATGTTCAAATTAATCTTTGATATATTAAATTTACAATAGAATAATACATTCTTAAATAAATTATATATTAAATTTGAATAAGATTCAAATGGATAATATATGTTGTAGAAAGATATTTGAACGAGATTCAAATATATTAAATTTATAATATATTAGATATATATTTTGAATTTGACAAATTTCTTATCCTAAGTTCTTATATAAATAGGACCATTGGGTTGAGCCAAAGTACAAGTTCTCTACCAAAAAAAAAAAAAAAAACTCTTTAGAATCTTCTTCTCAATTCTTAGTTACTTCTTTCAAGAGGTTCCCACAAGTCTTAATCCTGTGTTCGAGTCATAGTAAGTAAGATCTTGTTTGAGACTTGTTGGAATTGGAGCACCAGAAGTAAAGACATGCTAGAGTTATTCTCCTTTTAATTCATAAGGTATGTTTGCTTAACCTAATTTTTTTAAAATTCTAAATAGATCAAAGTCGATCCCAAATTGATTTTTAAATTGTTTAGAAATCACAGTCTTCCACTGTAGGGTGAAGTGTTCATTCCTATCAGTTGCATGTAAAACTACATACTTATACCTATGAATTACACTATTATTTTGTTTGAGAAAACTGAGAGCACCTAAACAACCATCTTTGTCTTCTAAAAATCTTATATTGACCGATTTATTTACCCTATTCTTGAAGAGGGAAATGTGTGAAATTCTCTTTTCAACAGTGAGTTTGAGGTGATTGCCGATGGATTCCATGAGTTGAGAAAAAGTTGAATAAAACCTAATAGAGATGGAACCAGATTTAAAACTGCTATAGATATTTTTCTCTTCTCGATTACCATCGTATAGAATCATAATCAGTTGAAGAGGCATTTTCTAAGTAATTGGGATGGTTTGAAAATATGTGAAATGATAGTTGGTCATCCTGGACACTATTGTATGCAATTGTAATCTAATGGGAAGTCATTTTTTGAGAAAAATCTGATGGTAGTGTTTGAAAATCAATATTCAATTATGGGCGTTTGAAAATCCATATTTAAAAATTAAGTATGAATCCAAACGAGTTTCAAAATGCATAAATCTAAGTGTGGTGTGAGACATTTTTAGATATAGGTTGTTGGAAGATTTTTTTTAAAGAATCAATTGGCGGTTGAGGGTTGACTGTAAATATCTAAATATACCTGGGGTTCTAAATGGAAAGAAAAAATATTCACTCTCTTCTCATAAAAACATAGTAGCCACAATTTAAAGGTCCCATTTAGTTTGTGATTCGAAAATTGTTTTCGAAAATAAAGAATCTAGTAGAAAACGAAAACAAATTTTTTATTTTCACTATATTTGAAAACATGTTTGGTTTTAATTTAAAAACTTTAAATTTGAATTCAAAATTCGAAAACTGTGTTTGGTTGTGAATTTGAAAATGTAGAAAAAGATTAAAATATATTTGGTAAAATTCATTTTTTAAGTAAAGTTAATTTAATATAATTATTTCTTATTAATAATATTGATGAGTAAATACTTTATATATACTCTTCAAAAAAAAAAAAAAATGCTTTATATATATCTATAAATAAATAAATGATATACAATTTTTTTTTGAGTTCAACAACATTTGAGGTGAGAATTCGAACTTATGATCTCTTAGTGAAAAGTACATGTTAATTACCACTGACCTAACAAATGATATACAATTAAATGAATTGTTGTTTAATTTTAATTTTTTCATAACAACATGAAATTTTTGTTATCTGGTTAGCTGGCTTTTTAATTAACTCTGTACTTGACCGATGGCTATATGTGTGTGTGTGTCTTTTTAATTCACGATCTCTCTTTTTAAATTTATTTTCTTGAGTTTAGATTTTCTGAAATGTTTGATTAATGTATTTTTAGCTTAAAAAAAAGCAAGGGTTTGACTACCACACAATTTCATCTTCTCCTACTCTGGTATCGAACCTTTATATTGTACAGTTTCATATTCTCAGTTTCAAAAAATTGAGTTGAGTATCACCGCCGAATGAGAACGAGGACTTTAAGTCGACAGCATCGCTCGAACACGTCGGAACTAGAGATTGTGGATTGTTTGTTCATCTTCTTTTTGTTGTGAGTTGAATTAAAGTGGTTACTAATTTTTTTTCCTCTTATGTAAAGATGGTGGCTTTGGGGAGATCATGAGTAGCTAAATTCAGAATTTGAATAACACCCAAATTATCGCTTTCTCCTCAAAGAGAATTTGGATATCGAAAATAGAAAATGTTGTCTATGGTTAACGCAATATTGTGTGACAGAAACAAAGGTGATATCTGGTGTGTTTAAAGTTGTATTTCGTGTTTTCATTATTTTGAAAATAAAATTAACAAACAATGAAAACTACATTTTGTCGTTTTTGAAAATAGGCTATTTTTTAGTTGTTTTTGGAAATAATTATACCAAAGGCGTTTTCATTGTTTTCCCTGTATTTTGTATTTTTAAAAACATAAAAACGAAAATGAATCACAAAGCCCCGTTTGATAACCATTTGGTTTTTGGTTTTAAAAAATTAAGCCTATAAATACTACTCTCACCTATGATTTTACTTATTTTGTCATATACTTTTTGCCTATGTTTTCAAAAACCAAGCCATGTTTTGAAAACTAAAAAAGTAGTTTTCAAAAACTTGTTTTTGTTTTTATAATTTAGCTAAGAATTCAAATACTTCCTTAAGGGAGATGAAAACCATTGTAGAGAAATTGGGAGAAAACAAACTTAGTTTTCAAAAATCAAAAACTAAAAACTAAATGGTTATCAAACGGAGCCGAAATAAACGGAGCCATTTTTTCGTTTTGGTAATTTTTCTTTAGCTAGCGGTCACAATTTTCTAATTAAAAAAAAAATAGAAAAAATGTAGTGCACATCGAAGGTATGGCAAAAGGCCAAGCCCATAAGCCTAATGGGCCGACAGCACACAAAATACTGTAGTGGCAAATCTGGAAATTTGAGGAACTTGTCTAACTACTTTACAGATAACTAAGTCAAAAGTTCCGACCAAAGTCCCACTTTAATCCGACGGATGTCCACAAAGTTATCAAAAAAAAATATAAAAAGCCAGGAGGAAAATAAATTATATTCCCCACTCTACGTCGTCGTTTCACACAAAACACCCAATCAAAACCTGATCTACAAAGCTTACAATGAGCTCTCTCGTAGGCTAACAAAACCAATCTCCTTTTACCCAAAAGAAAATCACCGCACCAATTCCCATCCACGAGACAAGCACGCTTTCTCCCATTGGGTCCAAAACTCCGCGTGCAATGCACGTGCCTAAACCCCGCGTGGGATCTAAAAAACCGCCCCTTTTCCTAGACAACTTTCACGGCTTTTTTCACCCCCCCCCCCCCCCCCCCTCCGGTCCGCCCACTACGTACAAAAGATTGCCCACACTTTTCTCACTCTTACTCTCAAGCTCTTGGGAACCTTTCTCTCAGTTCTCTCTGATTGTGAATTTTAAGAGAAATGGAAGGCAAAGGGTCGACACTGGTTCATCTTCTTGTGGTGGTTTTGTGTTTAGTGGCTTTTGGGTTCTCCATTGCTGCTGAGAGACGAAGAAGTGTGGTATGAGCCTACCCCTTTTCTTAAATTTTGCTTTTACTGTTTGAATTATTGGTGCTTTTATGAATGTGGGGTTTTCTGAGCTGGAAATGCTGATGAAGATTCCTGGAATTGAGTTGGGTATTTTTTTTTTTTTTTGGATTTCTTGCTTCTTTGTGATCTGAAGTTGTTCTTGGACTGTTCTTGAATGGAGATTTGTGTTGCAATGTTTATTGATGCTTCTTCTTTAATGTTTACTGCATTTTGATTCTGTTTTTTAATGGAGAGATATGATTCATTATTGATCTTGTAATGCTTTGTTTTTCATTCCCCCAACCCCCAAACAGACAGACACACTTCAGTGATTGGTTGTGAAATATTGGAGGGTAGAAAACATTTGGGGGAGTTTGGGATGGGTTTTGTGAGTATAACTTTTAGAGTGAGTTAAAGGGAAGTATTTTAAAGAAGCACAAAATATTTGAAAAGTGGTTTTAATTGGCTAAGTAGCACTCTATGACTATTTTGAAAGTCATACCACATCTAACCTACCTTTAGGCTTTTGAAGAACAGCAGTTGGTGGAAATGTTCAGCAGCGACATTGCTATTGTCATTTATTAAGTATATCTCGTTTACGAAAGGAAGGGAAACATGCTACTTTTTGCCCGGGTCGTTGTTTCTCTTCTATTCCTATTAGATTTTTCTCCTATTGTTTGCAATCCATCTAATTGTTCAGAGGAGAAAAAGAAACAGAGCAATTGACATTCGATTGCTATATTCTGCTTGAGTGTCCAGATTAGTTAACATTTGGGTTTGGTTGGCCACTGGATTCTTTTTTTTAATACACTTTCCAGGTATTGTCAGGTCTGTATCATATTCAGGACATTTAGCTTCACAGTTTTGATAATTCTAAATGATCTGTAAAGTTAATGCTTGAGAATTCAAAACAGCATGGTAATGCAATTGTTTAGGCCCCGTTTGATAACCATTTGGTTTTTAGTTTTGTGGTTTTTGAAAATTGTGCTTGTTTTCTCACAATTTCTTTACAATAGTTTTCATCTTCTCTACAATGGTTTCCATCTTTCTTAAGAAAACATTTGAGTCTCTAGCCAAATTCCAAAAACAAAAAAAGTTTTCGAAAACTATATTTTGTAGTTTTCAAAACTTGGCTTGGTTTTTGAAAATATACGTAAAAAATAGATAAGAAAACATAGAAATTCATAGGTGGAAGTAGTATTTATAGGCTTAATTTTCGAAAACCAAAAACCAAATGGTTATCAAACGGGGCCTTAACAACCAATTTCTTTACATGTTTCACTGAATCCTCTTAGATCAAGTCCGGGATGGAATGCTATGTATAAGTTCAGTGACCGATGGAATCTAACTTTAATTTTTACACTAACATGTTGAATTCGAAATAAAGTCTACTACTCGCAAATACCTTTATTGCAATTATCGTCTTTCATTACATTTTCTGATCTTGTATTGCAAATGTTCTTATTTACTCTATCATACCCACAAATTTACCACATTCTTGTACTCCATGGTGAAGTAATTCACAAGAAGGAGAGTGTTAGCATATTCAATGTGTATAATAATAAGGGGGATGTATACTTTAACAGGGGACTCTGTTTGAAGATAAGGAAAGGAACGCGACCTACTGTGTCTACGACTCGGACGTCGCAACAGGTTATGGTGTAGGGGGTTTTTTATTTCTTCTCTCTGGTGAATCATTGCTGATGTGTGTCACAAAGTGCATGTGTTTTGGAAGACCTTTAACCCCAGGAGGAGATAGGGCATGGGCTATTATATACTTTTTATCCTCATGGTGAGAATTTCTTTATGCCTAAAGTCTGAAAATGAACCTCTAAACAAATATTTCTTCTTCTTCCTTTTTTTTTTATCCAAAAGAAAGAACAATGATGTGCTGGTATTTTGTGGAAGAAATACTCTGATATGTTCTCAACTCCTATTTTTACCAAAATACAGGTTATTTTTAGCTAGTTTGCATTCAGTTCTCATTATTTTATTTTTTTTCTGGATTTTCTTTATATATGTTTTATTTTTACAAGTTTTACTTCATCCTGCTATAAAGCTATTCACTATTTATAATATTTCTTGGAAATATGAAATATTTCTTCTAGTCTCGATTCTTGAGTTATGTTGTGTATAGAAACATAAACGAATACTACAGTCTTGTCTGTGTGGCATTAATATTGTTTAAGGTACCACAAGAATTGTGCTACTCCTTTTTCCTCTCCGCCATTTGGAATTTGAGGAGGAAGATAATTGTTATATTTAAACTTTGCAAGGGTGTTCGGCTCAGGTTAAATTTGTGTAACCTGGAGTTTCAAGATCGAGCTGATGTTTTGATGTGTGGGTTTTCTTTTCTACGGATCTGTTGATTGCAAAGGTTAATAAATCTAGGTGACCCAAGTTATGAAACTCATATTTTATGCCTACCTATAAACCTTTACTGATCATAGATTTATATGAACTTAGATTTCTATGACCCTTTCCTTTTGCACAATATAACTCAGGACTTGTTTGCGCCATAAGCCAAACCTCCACTACAGGCTTGTTTTTAAAATCTTTTGAGAGCTCTGCATCATCTACACTTGGAAATGGCAAATCTGGAGAAAACAAATTCCAACTTCTAACAGATTTAATCCTTTTTGAACATCTTATGAATCTTCAGGGCAACCTTTTTAGTAGCGGAAGCATGTCTAATTGCCGGTGCAGCAAAAAATGCATACCATACGAAGTATCGAGGAATGATATATGCACAGAACTTACCTTGTGAAACATTGAGGAAAGGAGTGTTCATTGCTGGGGCAGTGTTTGTGGTTGCAACCATGATTCTTAATGTGTATTATTACATGTACTTCACCAAGGCAATGTCTTCTCAAGCATCTCACAAAGCAAATCGTTCGAGCTCAACGGTTGGGATGACAGGGTATGCCTAAATTCAATTCACATGTGGGAGGCTGCTAAAGCTTCCATCTTGGCCTTCATTGGTGAGTAAGTGATATGCTTATGATTATTATTGATTGTGATATAAAGTTGCATAGTCAGTTCTTGTAGTTGAGATATATAAACAAGTCATGTAAGGTCAGAAATGCTTAGCTCCAAATTTTTGAAGCAATTTTCAAGTGGTTTGGAATGTTGGGTTCTGTCTCTCTCTGTAGTTGATACTGAAAATTTCAAGGGTGTATTGATTTATATATGGTGCTTTTGAAGCAGGCTTAAGAATGCTGCTCTGTCTACTCATATTCCATTTGAATTGTTTTCTTTGTTAATTGGTGCTATTTATTTTGGACCAGAGTTGAATGGTCTTTTGATTTTGATTGTTTTACTTTTTATTTTTGGTTTATTTAAAAGCTACTCTCTAATGTAATTCTTGAGATTTTGTTCTAAGAAGTTCTAACTTTCTTTCTGTCCTTATCATTCATTTCCCAAATCAACATTCATTTACTTTTTGCTCGTGATGGTTTCATTTTTAGTTTTGTTTTAAAATATTAAATTTGATTATTGTTTCCTTTTTCATTTTTTGAAACATTTTGATCTCAACGAAATGTCAGAAACAAAAAGCAGAGTCTTAAGAATTAAAATCGTCATTTTTCTTTATAAAATTTGTCTAACATTTCAAAAATATGTTGAAGTAGAATAGGAGATTAAGAAATTGTAAGCAAATAAGTTTATTTTTGGTTATCTAAGTCAACCTTTAATGGTCAAATAAAAATAAAGAATAATTAGCATGACTTTTTTTCCCTGGTTAATGTCAATGGGTATTGTAAATCTGTAAAATATTGACAATTGAGATAGTTGAGAATGATTTTTTTTTTACCTATTTCTTATATATCAATTTTTTTTAAAAAAAACTTTATTATTATTTTTAAATTTAGTATAGTAGTGTTCTTTAGCAATCTCACACATTAGTGGGAGATAAATCTATTTCTACAAAATTATGTATGTTGATACGCAAATTTGGATTGGTTGAATTTGTCTGACTTGCACGTGTTCAACGAGAAAATTAGGAAGAAGTGGTCTGCACAATGTAGAAAACTACACATTAGTGTGATACTCACCACACATGCTCCGATACTTAATTAAAAAACAGAAAAGAAGATTGTAGCAAGTTTTTGGGTTAGAGTAAAAGGACATAGGTCAACTTACCTCCATTGGAGTCATAATATACTATTTATTCGAGGTTGACCTAGAGTTTTTTGGTTTTTTCCTTTGGATTGAATCGAAAGGGGTTGAATCAGACCCATGAGAATTTTCTTGAGTTGGGGATTCAACATCGCCAGGTCGGCCTTCTTGGGCTTTTGGCCCAAGGCACAACTTCCCCAAGGCTTATTTGGGGCCTGGGTGTGGTTGTCCAAGCGCTTAGGCCTAGGTTCATTTCTACTTTGAGCCTTTTTGTTTTGGCCCTGGTCAAGTTCAATTTTACCTATAACAATAGCCCACCACTCCTAAATTGGGATTTAACTACACAAATGGACCTTAATAGAGACAAATTTGACAAAAATGTCCAAAATAACCTAATTTTACATCCTTGTCCAGTTGATTTTTATTATGGATCATTATGAATAACCCTAATTACATTAATACCCTTGCATGCACACCACCTATAATTATTAAAAAAAAAAACCTAACAAACAAATCTCACCATTTACATCCCTACTCCATATTTGACGTTCATATAAAATTTTTCCATATTTGATTCGCAACAATATTTACCATCAATTAAATTTGACATCTATTTTTGGATAAACTTGCTAAATTCATTCCGTCATTCACCACTCTCCTATTCATGCTTCTCTTATCCGCCATGGCCACCAAGAACTTGAGAACTTCATCACCTTCAGCAGCTGATGTAGATGAGTAGAACTAGAGCTAACTAGATGGTACAAAGTATTTTCTGCCGCAGTAAAGTATATACAAAATCTCAACTTTTCATTGCAATTTCCACGGCACGTTTTGAAACTCAAACACAGTCAAGTATTTTTTGCCCAAAAAAACATGTATAACTAGGTATATATCTGCATTTATAAATTAACAGTATATTCATAATATATCTTCTTTATATTTGTATTTATAATTTTTTTACGAGATCTTTATATTTATAATTAGGTGTTTTCGTAATTTATATTTTTTATTATTTGTATTCTTAACGAGTACAAGTGTAATATTAATTTTTTATTTGTATTTATAACCAAGGTCAATATATTTATAATATACATTTTCTTTTTATATATTTGTGTGCAAAACTATGGATATATTTGTAGTATATATTATGTAAGGCCGCCGATTGTTAAGAAGTATGTTAGGAGGGGCAAGAAAGGAACTGAGGGAAATGACCTAGGGACCACGGGAGGGGAATGAGTGCAGGATGTATGGAGGGTAGTGGGGAGGGAGTTTATTAGCAGGGTCTGAGTAGTCTGTTTTTGGTCAGGTATTTTGTGGACAAGTTGTCTCAGTCTGAGGGAGAGACTAGCCTCTCAAATTGTTGGGAGTGTTATTTCTTCTTTTATCTTTTGTGAAGTTATCAATAGAATATCTCCATATTGAAGAACTCTCAATATTGGAGGATTATCCATATTATTGTGTGCAGTGTTTTGTAAGACCCAATTTTGATATTCTAGTATTTGGGTATATATAGTATGTTGATTGTTTTTGAAAAATTTGGATGAAGGATAGCTTGTAATTAAAAAAAAAATGTTAAAATGACAAGGAATCTTAAGTTGGGGGCATTTAAGTAACTATGGTACAAAGGGGCATTTTTGTAATTAACCCATCTCTTGCCTCTTAGGGTTGTCTTCTTCGTGAAACAGAAACAAGAAGGGGAGAGGGTAGCAGCCGAAAAATAGAAACAGAGAGAGACAGAGCAGCCGCCCAGTCCAGAAATTGAAGAAGGAAGCAGTGGGTCTTCGATTTCTGGTCAGTTTCAGACGTGGGTCTCGTTTTTGAGGCTGTATCACGTCGGTTTTGGGTCTCGATTGTGAGACTGAGTTCGCTGGCGTGGGGGTCTGATTTCGCATCAGTAGTCGCCGGCGTGAAGGTTAGTTCAGTCGGGTTTTGGGTCTCGGTTTAGAGGCTGTTTACGCAGGTTCGTGTGTGGGTCGTCGAATCCGTGGGTCTCGGTTTGGGTATTGATACTGCAGAACCGTGGGTCTTGAATTTCAGGGGCTGTGAACACGTGGATCTCAGTTTCGGTGTAGGGGCTGTTCTCCAACAATATCGAAGGCTGTCAAGACAGTGGTATTCGATATTGGTGCTTAAATCAGAGAAGATTTTGAGGTATTGGTCGTTCTATCGACACGATTTCAATCCATAGACATTGGATTGGTTTATGCTATTTGTACTTGTAAAATTGTGACTTATTGCTTCTAAATAAAATCCTTACAAGCTAGTTCTCAAAGTGGATGTAGATCGAAAGGTTGAACCACTATATATCTTGGTGTCAAATTTGACTCTTGCTTGCTTGATTAATTTGTTGCTGCAAATTGCGTTCTAATTTGGCAAATTCGAGTTCGGTTTTATAACAAGTGGTATCAGAGCTCCATTCGATCCAAAGGTTCGAAGGTGCGTGGTTTTGTGCTTTGGTTCATTCTTTGTTCAGGATATATTGTGAGGTTAATGTCTTCAATGTCGACTCGTTTTGAGGTTGCTCGATTTGATGGGAAGGGTGATTTCGGGTTATGGAGAAAGAAGATTAAAGCTCTTTTGGTTCAGCAAAAGGTAGCAAAAATCTTGTGTGATGAAAAGGACCTTCCGGCGGCACTCACAGAAGATGAACGAAAGGAGATGGATGAAATTGCCTATTCGACAATTATACTCTATATTTCAGATGGAGTACTTAGGCAAGTAGATGAGGCAACTACCACAACCGAGTTATGGAAGAAATTGGAAAGCCTTTATTTGACTAAGTCTTTGCCAAATAAGTTATATCTAAAGGAGAAATTCTTTGGATATAAGATGGATTAGAATAAAGGCTTGGAAGAGAACTTGGATGAGTTTCGAAAGATTGTGGTCGATCTCAATAACATCGATGAAAAGATGTCAGATGAGAATCAAGCAGTCATTCTTTTGAATTCTTTGCCAGATACATTTCGAGAAGTTAAAGCAGCCATAAAATATGGAAGAGATTCTCTAACCATGGATATTGTGGTGGATGCTTTGAAAACGAGAAATCTCGAAATTAAAAAGGAACGCAGGGAAGGAGAGTTACTTATGGCCAGGGGGAGAACTGAAAAGAAGAATTGGAAAGGAAAGGAAGCTAGAAGCAGGTCAAAGTCCAAAGGGAAAGGCAAAAAGTGTTACTTGTGTCGTAAGGAGGGACATTTTAAGAAAGATTGTCCTTTGAACAAGAACAAAGAAGCTTCTAATAACAAGAAGGGTGAATCGAGTGCAGCAAATGTAACAGATGGGTATGATTCTGCAGAGGTCTTGATGGTGTCCAGTAGAGATTTTCAAGATGAGTGGATCATGGATTATGGTTGCACATTTCACATGACTCCCAGGAGGGACTATCTGATTGATTTTCAGGAAGTCAGTGGGGGAAAGGTTTTGCTGGGTGATAATGGCGTCTGTAATGTGAAAGGAACTGGCGCAATTCAGCTTGCAACACATGATGCTTTGATCAGAATACTTACAAATGTAAGGTACGTACCAGAACTTAAACGAAATCTAATTTCCTTAGGTGAATTAGATAGATCAGGTTATTCATATAAATCTGTGAATGGAGTTCTAAAAGTTTCCAAGGGATCTCTGGTTAAATTGAAGGGAACCTTGAGGAATGGTCTCTATGTGTTGGAAGGTACTGCAATTACAGGGAACGCTGCAGTTGCATCTAGCAAAGGAATTGATATGTCTATGCTATGGCATAGGAGGTTGGCTCATGTGAGTGAAAGAGGTCTACAAGCTCTTTCACAACAAGGCTTACTTGGAGGAGTTAAAGACATCGAACTCCCATTCTGTGATCATTGCATAATGGGGAAGTCTACCAGGGTGAAGTTTGGGAAAGGGAAGCATACAACTAAAGGCATATTGGATTATGTACATTCAGATCTGTGGGGTCCTACCAAGGTACCTAGTATGGCAGGTTCAAGGTACTTCATGTCTATCATTGATGACTTTTCAAGGAAGGTGTGGATTTATCTACTGAAACAAAAGGATGAAGCTTTTGGAAAATTCCTTGAATGGAAGAAGCAGACTGAGAACCAAACAGGAAGAAAGGTAAAGTACCTGAGGACTGATAATGGTTTAGAGTTTGTGAATTACAAATTCGACAAACTTTGCAAATCTGAAGGAATCACGAGACATTTTACTGTTACACACACTCCACAGCAAAATGGTTTAGCTGAGAGGTTCAACAGAACAATAATGAAGCGTACTAGATGTCTCTTGTCTAATGCTTCGTTACCTTTGAAGTTTTGGGAAGAAGCTGCCCAAACTGCCTGTTATCTTATTAACAGGAGTCCGTCTTCTGCAATAGACTTCAAGACTCCTCAAGAGATATGGAAAGGAGAAGCTCCAAGTCTTGATCATCTCAGAGTATTCGGTTGTTCAGCTTATGCTCATGTTAAGGATGGAAAGCTGAACAACAGGGCATTGAAATGTATGTTTCTGGGCTATCCTCCAGGTGTCAAAGGATATAAACTTTGGTGCTTGAAAGAGGGTAAGAATAAATGTATTATCAGCAGAGATGTCACTTTTAATGAAGAAGAGATGTCGTTCTGTACTAAGAGCCAGCCAGAACAGAAGTCAGTTGAGAATGTTGAAACAGAAGTCAGAATTGATTTTGAACCAGGACCATCAGGTACTTCAGGTGAATCTAGTGATGAGTCGCCTCTGGTTTCACAAACAGAGTCTTCACAGAGGTCTGAATATGATGGGGAACAGTCTCAACAGGAGAGGATTTTGATTGATGAGGGAGCTTTCACTGAGGAAAGTTCAGGTAACCATGACTTACAGAACTATCAGCTTGCACGTGACAGATCTCAGAGGGTGAGACACGCTCCTATGAGGTATGGTTTTGCTGACTTAGTTGCATTTGCTTTTAATTGTGCTTCTGATAATATAGAGGCAGAGCCTATTACATACGAAGAGGCTATAACATCTGATTTGAAGGAACAATGGAAGACTGCAATGGAAGAAGAATTGTTCTCTCTGCGTAAGAATCAGACATGGTCATTGGTTCCAAAGCCTCCTAAACAGAAACTCATTCAATCAAAGTGGATTTACAAAATCAAGCCAGGTACAGGAGGTAACAACAAGCCTAGGTATAAGGCTAGGCTAGTGGCAAGGGCTTCACTCAAAAGGAGGGAGTTGATTTTCATGAAGTTTTCTCTCCGGTGGTGAGGCATTCATCCATTTGATTAATTTTATCTATTGCTGTTCATTTTGATATGTTTCTTGAACAGATGGATGTCACCACAACATTCCTTCATGGGGAATTGGAGGAGGTAATTTACATGGCTCAACCTAAGGGCTATGAAGTGAAGGGAAAAAAAGATATGGTTTGTCGCCTTCACAAGTCCATCTATGGACTGAAGCAGTCGCCAAGATAGTGGTATATTCGGTTTGATACCTTCATTCTAAAGCAGGGGTTTCACAGGAGCTCATATGATGCATGCGTATATTGGAAACTATCTCTGAAAGGTACTTATATTTATCTACTGCTTTATGTAGATGATATGATACTAGTGTCTAAGGATTTTGCTGAAATCTGTGAACTAAAGAGACAGTTGAGTAGTGAGTTTGAAATGAAAGATTTGGGTGCATTGAAAAGAATCTTAGGCATGAATGTTAAAAGAGATAGGGAGAAAGGTTTGTTAACCATTGCGCAGGAGAGCTATGTGCATAAACTGCTTGACAGGTACAACATGTCTGATTGTAAGGCAGTTTCGACACCCTTAGCATCTCATTTTAGACTTTCTTCGTCTCAGTGTCCTACTACTGATCAAGAAAGGTTAGAGATGTCAAACATTCCCTATTGTAATGCTGTTGGAAGCATAATGTATCTCATGATTTGTACTAGGCCTGACTTGGGTTACTCTATGAGCATGATAAGTAGGTTTATGTCAAATCCTAGGAAGGAGCATTGGAATGCAGTTAAATGGGTGCTTCGGTATTTGAAAGGTACTGCAAATGTATCACTGTGTTTTGGGAACAGGTGTGATCAATCAACATTGCTAGAAGGCTTCGCAGATGCAGATTATGCTGCAGACCTTGACAAAAGAAGGTCTTTATCAGGTCACATTTTTCGCTTGTATGGAAATGTGGTCAGTTGGAAGGTTTCTTTACAGCCAGTAGTTGCCTTGTAAACTACTGAATCAGAGTATATTTCTGTTGGAGAAGCAGTTAAAGAAGCAATGTGGTTGAAGCGTATAGTTGGTGAGTTGTTGTCACAAGAGTTTACTCCTATCATCCGTTGTGATAGCCAGAGTGCTATTCATCTTGCGAAGAATCCATCTCACCATGAACGGTCTAAACATATCGATGTTAAATTTCATTTCATTAGGGATGCAGTTGCTCAGAATGAAATTGAACTGGTTAAAGTTCATACAGATCAGAACTTGTCAGATATGTTAACCAAAGTACTTGCAGCTCATAGGTTTAAATACCTGTTAAATGAGCTGAATGTAAAGCCAGGATGATAGGGAAATTTAGAGAACCAGTTTGGTGGTTTAAGATATTCTTGTCATGAGGGAGATTTGTTAAAATGACAAGGAATCTTAAGTTGGGGGCATTTAAGTAACTTTGGTACAAAGGGGCATTTTTGTAATTAACCCATCTCTGGCCTCTTAGGGCTGTCTTCTTCGTGAAATAGAAACAAGAAGGGGAGAGGGTAGCAGCCAAAAAATAGAAACAGAGAGAGACAGAACAGCCGCCCAGTCCAGAAATTGAAGAAGGAAGCAATGGGTCTTCGATTTCTGGTCAGTTTCAGACGTGGGTCTCGTTTTTGAGGCTGTATCACGTCGGTTTTGGGTCTCGATTGTGAGACTGAGTTCGCTGGCGTGGGGGTCTGATTCAACATCAGTAGTCGCCGGCGTGAAGGTTAGTTCAGTCGGGTTTTGGGTCTCGGTTTAGAGGCTGTTTACGCAGGTTCGTGTGTGGGTCGTCGAATCCGTGGGTCTCGGTTTGGGTATTGATACTGTAGAACCGTGGGTCTTGAATTTCAGGGGCTGTGAACACGTGGATCTCAGTTTCGGTGTAGGGGCTGTTCTCCAACAATATCGAAGGCTGTCAAGACAAGGTATTCGATATTGGTGCTTAAATCAGAGAAGATTTTGAGGTATTGGTCGTTCTATCGACACGATTTCAATCCATAGACATTGGATTGGTTTATGCTCTTTGTACTTGTAAAATTGTGACTTATTGCTTCTAAATAAAATCCTTACAAGCTGGTTCTCAAAGTGGATGTAGACCGAAAGGTTGAACCACTATATATCTTGGTGTCAAATTTGACTCTTGCTTGCTTGATTAATTTGTTGCTGCAAATTGCATTCTAATTTGGCAAATTCGAGTTCGGTTTTATGACAAGAAAATATTGGAAAAGAATTGGAAATGTGGAACCTTGTTTAAGGAAAAAGAAAAGAAAGGAAAATGGGAGTTTGTTTGTATTATATTGGAAGGAAGTTGGAAAAGAATAGATATATATATATATATATATATATATATATATATATATTATTAAAAAAATAATAATAATAAAATAAAAGAAGCTTCTAGTGGAAGCTTTTGGTTTTAATTAAATTAAAAAAAAAAGGGGAGAAATTTCGTGTAGCTTTTGTTAAGCCACACAAAAAGAAATGTTTTAATAAAATAAGAAAATGAAAATGAAAAAGAGGGGGAGGAGTGTTCTGGAAGAGGAGAGAAAAGAAAAATGAAGAAAGAATGGAAGAAAAGGTGAAAGAGAAAGAGAAAGGAATAAGGAAAATAGAGAAGAAAACGAGAGAGGGGTATGGTGTTAGTCATTAGACCATCACCGAATACGATCGGAAAGTTGTGGAAGTCGCCGGAGAAGCGTGGTGATGCCGGAACCACCGGAGACGACATGACTAACACCGGAACAAAAATTGAATAAGCTTTTAGGTAATGGATTCAACTTGATAAGCAATTTTTCTTAGAAAAACTTGGAATTATGAAAATAATTAGTTGTTTAGTCATGGGTTTCCTTCTTTGATATTCAATAATTCTTATGAATTTCTCTTTGTTGTTCAAGAAATGTTATGGATTTTATTGTGTGAATTTTGTTTTTGGGTTTTGGCTCAAGTAAGAGAGAAAAAAAGAGATAGACACCCAATTTTTAGTGGGAAGGAAAAAGAAGACATGGAAGGGATGGAAAATAAGGTTGAATAAAATGGATTAAGCTATTTTGTTGATTTTATACTTCAATAAAAGCAAAAAGGAGAGAATATACTTGAAATTGAAAGGAAATAAAATGGAAGTTAGTCATGTATATGCTCTATGGGAGAAAGAAAATGAAGTGAAGAAGTTGAAAGGGGGTATTAAATGAAATTAAATGGAAGAAATATTTTGTGGGTTGGAAAGAGAATACAGAAAACAGAGGAGGAGGAGAAGAAGAAGAAGAAGGGAGAGACGGTAATTAAGTAAATTACAAAAGGGAATGGTTGAATGGTACACATGAAGTTATGAGGAGAGAGAATTGTTGTTGGAAATTGAGGTGTAGATTGGAGGTAATTCATCGTGAGAATGAAAAATGAAAATTGGGAGAGATTAAATATTTTTTTTATGGAAAGGAAATGGTGTGTGAGGGAGAGAAAGAATTAATATTTAATGGAGAAAAGACAATTTGTACTTTGGTGTTAAATGAATGAAAGAGAAAGTGGAATTTGAAATGTTGTACTATTGGATAATGTCTAAAAACAAATAATTGGATTAATTGTTGTTTGCAATGTATTATGGTTACAAATGTCTTGAGTTGGAGAATGATTATTGATGTGGTTATTGGAATTCCAGGTTGGACGGAAATTGAAATAACTTACGATTGAACCATTAACAAAAATAGTTATGTGAGTGGTTTATTTTACGAATTATTTTTATTATTTGATTATTATTACGAATTTTCAAGAATTCTATAAAACATGTGTGATTTTAGAGAAATTGCTAAGAGATTTTCATAGAATGTTATGAATTTCCAAAAATGGTATGGAAATGCCAATATTTTATGCTTTTAGTTGAAATTGTCATTTGAGAAATATTTGAGAAATTTTATGATCCATGAGATGTTTGAAGAATTTTAATGTTTATTGAGAAATGTATAAGATTTTTGATATGTGGTCTCAAAGAAAATATGATTTTAGAAATGTTTTATATTATTGAGAGATTTGATTATTATTTGAGAATTTATACATGTTTAGTGTTATTTGAAAATCTCTCAAGTTTATGAGATGTTTAAAGAAAAAGTATGGTTTTCAGAAAGAGTTTGAGAAGTTAAGAGTTTTATGCTGGAAGTGGTTTTCAAACCACTAGATCTTTGTACCCTTGGTGATTACCCGATATGCTATGAGAATGTGTTTCCATAGTATGCTCGCATGCTCAGGCCGCAGGGGATGCAGGGGAATGCCAGGGCCATTAGGTGCCGAATCCGGATTCCAAATCCTGGTCCAAATCCTGGACCTGAAGCATTACAGATGTTAGAGTTTGCTCTACGTGCACGTATGACAGAGATATGTTCTACTATGTATCTGGAGATTACTCGGTACATAGTATGATAGAGATTTGGGTACAGATTTGGTGATGAATTTCACTAGTTATATTTATGCTTTCCAGAGTTATAATTACAGATTTCCCTATCTATGTTTTTACGAACTCGTGCTTATGTTTTCAAGAATTGTTGAATTAAGAGTTATTGTTTCACGAGAAGTTTATTTACAGACTTTAATGTCTTAAAATGATCTCGAAGGCTTCTAACTGATCGTGATTTACATTATTCCACAGAGTTATGAGCTTCTATTTAGTAAAAGAATAATTTTTCTTGAACATTTATTTTCTTATGGAGTTACCACTCACTGGGCTTTTTAGCTCATTCTTTTGTTTTTAATTTTTTCACCAGGTTGCTCCTGAGTTTCAACCAGAGTTAGCTAATCAGAGTCTGCCACCAGTCTTGTCAAGTCATTGCATATCATTTATTGTAAGTAAAGGGAGAAATTCCAATGCGTTGTTTATGAGATATCCATAGTTAAAGATAGATAATGAGAAAAGAGATAAAGACTTGGCAATAGATTCCATTGCACATTTGGGGTCTACTGCCATCACAACTCATCCTAGGTTTGGTAGAGTTAATCTGGGGTGGGTTGTGACATGTTTGCTATTATTTTGAATATAATTACAGGAAGAAAGAATCGGATACCTTACATCTTGGTACCAGGGCACATTTCGACTTGGGGAAGACACGGAAGATGGCTTTAGAGGAAAGGCTCTCCAGAGTAGAGAAGGACATTGCCGAGATGAAGGAGACTCTCAAGAACTTTGAGAGATCGATAGACAAAGGGTGGGAAAAGGTAGCAGGAGATATGAGAGAAAATCAGAAGGCTCTAGTTCTGATGATCGCGGAGGGGTCGAATAGCAAGAAAGGGTCGGAAGATATGGAAACCAGTGGAAACAAGGGAAAGAGACACGAAGAAGTGACAGTTCACTTGAATAGGGAAAAGACCGAGTCACTACAGAGTAAGAACAATGAAATGAATATAGACCGAAGCAAGTTAAAAAAATTGGAAATGTCCATGTTCACTGGTACGAATCCGGATGCGTGGTTGGTACGAGCGAGACATATTTTGACGTACATCAGTTGAGTGACCTCGAGAAGATAAATGTGTCTATTGTGAGCTTCGAGCTAGTGGTGATGGAGTGGTACCGTTGGATGAACAATCTAAAAAGGGTGACGTCTTCAGATGATTTGAAGGATAGAATGTTTGATCGATATAGGCCATCTTAGGAAGGAAGCTTATACGCTCGTTTCTTGGCCATCAAGCAAGAAGGCACGGTATCGAAATACCGAGCAATGTTTGAATCTTTTTCAAGATCGTTACTAGAGATGGCGAAGGATGTCCTTGAAAACACGTTTCTTAAAGGGTTGATGTCGTCGATTAGGGCAACCGTCCTGAGTCGGCAACCATGTGGGCTAGAGGATATTATGAAACATGCCCAATTGATCGAAGTAGTGGACAAGGAAGCAAAGTCGAATAATAGAATGGGACCAGCTAGAGTGGGCCAAGGAGGAAGTAAGACCCAAGGGCCCAATGGCCAAAGAATGGGGAATAAGCCCAACGAGTATGTAAGGTCCGTTTCCATTCCAGAGAAGGGGAATTCGATTAGCAAAAATCCTCCGCCAAGAAGACTAACCGATGCTGAATTTCAAGCGAAGCAGGAAAAAGGAATGTGTTTTCGATGCAACGAGAAGTACACCAAAGACCACCGCTGTAAAAAGATTGAGCTCAGAGAACTCCGAGTAGTCTGGGAAAGTGATTACGGGAAAATAGAAGTCAAACAAGAAGAGCCAGAGATTGAAGAAGAATGGGTTTTAGCTGAAACTAAGTTTAGAAAATTAGAAGTAATCTCAGTCAAGTTAGACTTCAAATCTGTTATCGAGTTTTCTACGCCGGGTACCATGAAGATACGTGGTAGTGTGGGAACTAAACAAGTGGTGGTATTGATAGACTGTGGCGCCAGACACAATTTTATATCAAAACATCTGGCAGATGAGTTGGGTTTACTCAGTAGAGACACGTTGAGTTATAACATCATTTAGGGTAACGCGGATTGACAGTGGAAGGACATGGGATCTGCAAGGATGTCATGATACATCTACCAGAAATATCGATACAAGAAGACTTATTGTCATTTGTTCTGGGAGGCGTGGACGTGATTCTTGGCATGCTCTGGTTGCGAACATTGGGAAATATGGAGGTCAATTGGAATGAACTAACCATGACCTTCACAGCGGGAAAGGGGCAGGTGACTCTTAAGGGGGATCCTTCGTTGACAAAAGCACAAGTTTCACTCCATATGATGACAAGAAATTGGAGTCATTCCGACCAAGGGTTATTGGTAGAACTCAAGAGTGTGTCGCCAGAAGAGTCAGTGGAGGAAGGTAGAGATAAGGATGCTGGTAGTGGCGGAAATCTCCCTTGGGGAGTAGACAAGTTGACGAAGGAGTACGAAGATCTCTTCAAAACTCTCGACTGATTACCCCCCCCCCCCAAAGAGAGATCGATCATCGGATTTTATCGAGGGAGGGACAAGTTCCCATCAACTTCCGACCCTACAAATATGCTCATGCACAGAAGGAAGAGATTGAACGATTGGTAACAGAGATGCTTGCTTCGGGAATCATCCAATCGAGCACCAACCCATTTTCTAGCCCAGTGTTACTGGTTAAAAAGAATGATGGAGGATGGAGATTTTGTGTCGATTATAGGACTCTTAACCAAGCTACCATACCAGATAAATTTCCTATCCTGATGGTAGAAGAACTACTGGATGAATTGCTCAACTCAACTGTGTTTTCGAAGTTGGATTTGAAATCGGGATATCACTAGATTAGAATGAACCAAAATGATGTAGGCAAGATTGCGTTCAGGACTCATGAAGGGCATTACGAATTCCTAGTCATGCCTTTTGGTTTGACTAACGCCCTGACGACCTTCCAAGCGTTGATGAATCACATTTTTAGGCCATTTTGGCAGAGGTGCGTATTAATTTTTTTTACGATATTTTCTTTTATAGTCCTAATTTTGAAACTCATATGAAACACTTGGGTATGGTAATTCAAATCCTCCGAGACCACCAATAACTCGTACTGAATGCGAAGAAATGTACTCTGGCGCAAAATAGAGTGGAGTACCTGGGGCATTAGGTGACAACAAATGGTGTAGAAGAGGACAAACGGAAGGTGACAGCCATGCTAAATTGGCCACAACCCCGCACACTCAAGGAATTAAGGGGATTCTTGGGGCTCATCGGTTACTACCAAAGGTTTGTCTTTAACTACGGGTCAATCGCAACTCCTCTGCACCGATTACTCAAAAAAGACTCCATCCATTAGAATATGGAGGCAGAAGATGCCTTTCAAAGGCTAAAAACAACAATGGCGACTCTTATGGTGTTGGCTCTTTTGGATTTCTCCTTACCATTTGCAATTGAAACCGACGCTTTAGGAACAGGGTTAGAGGCTGTTCTCACTCAAAAACAGAGGCCGATTGCTTATTTCAGCCAAACCTTGTCCGAGGGAGCAAGAACGAAACCCATTTACGAAAGGGAACTTATGGCTATAGTGTTTGTGGTCCCAAAATGGTGGCACTATCTCTTGGGACAAAAGTTCACCGTGTTATCCGACCAGAGAGCATTGAAGAGTCTCTGGAATAGAGGGAGGTGCAACCAAAGTATCAGAAATGGTTGATTAAGTTGTTGGGCTATGATTTCAAAATAAGGTACAACCCAGGGCTATTGAACAAAGCCACTGACGCATTATCTCGGGTGACTGCAGTAGGGACACTCATGGCTATCACCGTTCCTAACATTTGTAGACTTGAAAATAGTAGCAAGGGAGGTTGAAGGGGGTGAGAAATTACAAAAAATTCAGGACGCCATCCAAGAGGATCCAATGTCTCATCCTAAATTTTCAATGAGCAAGGGTCAACTATGCTATAAAGACAGGTTAGTCTTATCCCATTCTTCGGCTTTAATACCCTCAATTCTGTAACTATTTCATGACTCGGTAATGGGGGGCCATTTTGGGTTCTTGAGGACCTATAAGAGGTTGACGGGGGAGCTTTATTGGAAGGAAATGAAGAAAGACGTAAAAGAGCATGTAGAAAAATGTTCCATATGCTAGCGAAACAAGACGGATGCCCTGTCACCCGCGGGTTTGTTACAGCCCTTTCCAGTGCCTGAGAGAATTTGGGAGGAAATCAGTGTAGATTTTGTTGAAGGTTTCCCTAAATCCAATGGCCTGGACTCCATTTTAGTAGTGGTGGGCTGACTGAGCAAGTATTCCCACTTTGTGACTCTGAAACACCCATACTCAACAAAGGAAGTTGCACTAAAATTTATCAGAGAGACAGTTTGTTTACATGGGTTCCCTAAATCAAGCATATCAAATCGGGATGTTATATTCATGAGTAAATTATGGAGCGAGCTGTTCAGGATGTAGGGAACTCAATTGAAGAAAAGCTCTGCCTAACATCCTCAGACGAATGGCCAAACCAAAAGGGTGAACCGATGCCTGGAAACGTACCTCTGCTGTTTTTGTAACGAACAACCGAAGAGGTGGGAGCAATGGATTTGTTGGGTGGAATATTGGTACAACACCAATTACCATGTATCATTGAATACGACACCGTTCAACATGGTTTATTGTAGACCCCAACCTCCCCTGCTTTCCTATGGCGAAAAGAAAACAACAAATGACACTTTGGAACAATAATTGATGGAACGTGATATGGCATTAATGGCCCTTAAAAAGCAGTTGCGATTGGCACAAGATCGAATGAAAAGAAACGCCGACCGTCATCAAAGGGAATTAGAATTTAGTGAAGGTGATAAGGTTTTTTTGAAACTCCAACCATATAGACACCGCTGGGTGGCACAGTGAAGGTGTGAAAAACTATCCCCGGAAATTTATGGCCCATATGAAATCCTATAACAGATAGGGAAGGTGGCGTACAAGCTGAAGCTTCCACCCTCAACGTCCATTCATCCAGTTTTCTATGTCTCCCAACTGAAAAAGGTAATAGGCACTCATGTTGCGGTTCACAATGAACCTCCTATCTTATCGAAGGATTACAAATGGATTGAGACTCTGGAAAAAGTATTGGGTGCACACTGGAATGGAGACACTAAGGAATGGGAGTGCCTCATACAATGGAGGAACCATTCGGAGAGTGAAGCCACATGGGAGTCCATCCAATCGTTCAACCAACAATACCCAGAGTTTCACCTTGGGGACAAGGTGGCTGTCAACCCAGGGGGTATTGTAAGGCCCCCGATTGTTAAGAAGTATGTTAGGAGGGGCAAGAAAGGAATTGAGGGAAATGACCTAGGGACCATGGGAGGGGAATGAGCGTAGGGTGTATGGAGGGTAGTGGGGAGTGAGTTTATTAGCAGGGTCTGAGTAGTCTGTTTTTGGTTAGGTAATTTGTGGACAAGTTGTCTGAGGGAGAAACCAGCCTCTCGAATTGCTGGGAGTGTTATTTCTTCTTTTATCTTTTGTGAAGTTATCAATAGAATATCTCCATATTGAAGAACTCTCAATATTGGAGGATTATCCATATTATTGTGTGCAGTGTTTGTTGTTATTTTGAATAGAATTACAAGAAGAAAGAATCATATACCTTACATATTATTTTTTATAGTTGTATAGTCGGTTATTTTTAAAGCAGTAGTGTTTTTCTGGTTGTATAACAATTTTATACCATGTATAGATTTACTTAAATATATGAGTATATTTAATAATATGAGGTATATATTTTGTATAAACAATTTTTTGCAAAAGATATATATATATATATATATATATATATATTTGCTCATGAAATGATGGTGGTGATAACTAAATATACTAAGTATATATGATGAAATCCAAAATCCATTATAATTTCATAATTACCTATAATTCCTAACTATATCATTATAGTGTTGATCAAATTCTGGAATGACATTCTCGGTTACATCATGATCTCAAAAACGTTGTAAACATAAGTGTCCCTCTCATTCCAATTACCACCATGAAGCATGCATACAGGAATTATGTTCATACCTCAAATATAATTATAAATATTAGGTATATATGCTAAAATACAAAATTCTGTGTATTTAGCCCATTCTCTTATGCAATTTGTTCAGTTTAAACATCATATGCTGCAAAACACATGAATACATATACAATATATATATTTTTATTAACCAACGTACAATAAGATTTATAAAATAGATATATACGTATGAAAAAAAACAAAAGATGAATATATAACTACTGTTATATACAAAAAATAGAGCTGGAAATGGAGAGGTGTAAACATAGAAATATATAACTACTGTTATATACAGAAATATGTACAATAAAATGTGGTTTAAATTAAAAATGGAGAGGCATAAACGTAGTAATAGAATTGGAAATGGAGCGTTACGTTTAAATACAATGTAAGAAAGCTGCACAATAACGTAAAATCTACCCAAAAAAACAGGAAAAAAATGGAAAAACAACTTACTCATTTGTGCGATAACTTGATGAAGGAAGAAAAACAGTGTATTCGACAAAATGATTCATACCCTTCCATTTGCAAACTGCTTATTTTGAGTTTCCAGTTTTTTCATCTCATATGTATATACCTATTGTTATATACATGAATATCGTTGGAAATAGAAGGGTTGACATAGTATTATTAACTACTGTAATATACATAAATATATCTAAAAGCATCTGGTTTACAGTAAAAATGGAGGGGTGAAACATAGAAATTGAGCTCGAAATAGAATTTTTAAACAGAAAGCAATAATTTGCACAATGACGTCAAAAATTGAAAAAATAAATAAATATAAAGACATACTCACCGGATCCAGGATAAAACAGTAGGAATGAAGGTTGAAAAAGAAATGCCCACCGAGGAAGAAAGAACAATAGGGTGGTCGGCAACATGAAATGGAGTTTAAACCAAAAAAACAGAAAAAAAAATAATAATGAAGGAATACAAAATTATAAAAAGTCCCACTAAAAGGAGAATCAGATTCAGAAATTAAATTAAAAAATCAATTTGGGATATTCAAAAATTAAATTAAAAAATCAATTTGAGATGTATTTAATTATGAATATAAAAATCACATTGATTATGTTATCTACTTTCCTAATTTGAAAAACGTATAAACATTAAATAATAATATATTATATGTAATTTGATTCATTAAATATAAGGGTATTTTAGTAAGAGAAAAATGCTAATCAATGCATAAAAACCTACACATGAAAATTGTGTTAATTTGGGACATTTTTTAAATTTGACTATTAAAACGACCCATAAGCTAGAATTTTTGAATCTTCTATGTAGTGCTGTCTTTGCATATTTCGTCTATGCTTGGCACTAGCAAGCTATCTTTTGCATATTTGGACCTAGGCCCATTGTGAAATTCGTCTCAAATTTTTGAGCTCTTGGGGGAATAACTAACTGGGCCTATTGGGCTCCAATTAGTTTCTTGGCTCGCGTTCTCTGTTTAAGAGCGGAGTTGTGCGTAGATTATGTCGTGCTCAATCTCGTCAGGCTGATTTTAGCATAGATTTCAATTCATTGTGAGGTCTTTCTCAATTTTTTTGAATTTTTCGGGAATAATTAATCAAGTCCAATGGGCTCTAATTAGCTTCTAGACTCACGTTCTCCACTTAAGAGCAAAGTTATGTGTAGTTTATGTCATGCTTGGTCTGATGGGCCTGCTTAAGCATATTGAGCTCATACCCATTTCGAAGTGTACCCTAGGTTTGGGCTTTCGCATGGCATAATCGATCTGGCCTATTAGGCTGAATTTGTCTTTTTTGGGCCTTCAATTGGCCTTCAATTGGTGATTTATCTTTTGAAAATACACGAGTTTGACCTGACTAGGAGGATGACGTGGTGAACTATAACGCGTGGCAAAGACATGTCTTATTTTAGATAATGGTCGACCACGTGGTCGGCTTAGCATTTGCTTGGTTGATATGTACTTTGCTTTTCTTTGTTTCTCTGATATCTTCTCTTTGTACTGATTTGGTGGAATTTTTAATGAAATTGAAGTTATTTTTCTCCTCATTCACTATTTTTCTATTACTTGATGTCGAGTGCACTAGTCCATCAAACACCAAGTGAGGTCAACCTCCCTCCTTGGCCTCGACCTATTCTTTTCAACTTTGGACCTTGTTCATGCTTGTAAAGTTACATCATATGAATTATCTCTTTGATCTCAGTCTACTAAATTTTGGCCTTATTTATATATACTAGTCTGATAATGTTTGGTCTTTCATATGAATTGTCTCTTTGATCTCAGTCTACTAAATTTTGGCCTTATTTATATATACTAGTCTGATAATGTTTGGTCTTTCATATGAATTGTCTCTTTGATCTCAATATACTGAATTTCAACCTTTATTTATATACAGTAGTCTAATAATGTTTGGTCTTTACATGGACTAAGTGTATGGATGAGACCTTGTTCTGGTTGGCCTTGGCCTATGATTGTCTTCGAACTTCAAACAAATTTAATCTTCAGCCTAATTTTGGAGGATGGTTCAATCTCGCTTCTGATATGGATTGTAAGAGCTTGGACTTAACTTGGGCTAGTCGGCCTTGACCTATTGACCTCAGTCAGCCCTCAATTTTTTTGTCAAGTTTTTTGTTCAGAAAGTTGTCTTGAGTCCTAACTTAGGTTCTCCAATGAAAATTTTATTTTCTGTGAATCACTAAATCCTCTATTGAAGTTCCTTAATTAGTTATGCTTTTTGTATCAAAGAGAGACATATTGCTTATCTGACTACTCAAGGTGGATTTTGACTGTAAGAAAGTCTCGCTTGAGTATGCATTATTCTTTTTTGAATAGAAATTTGCATTCAACTAATAATGAAAAAAAGTATTTGCATAACTTGGATAAGCAGAGCTATTAATCCTACCAAATAAAATTGCACTACTTTAAGCCTAATACTTGAATGATAAGAGAATAACATTGAGAAAATTGAAAACAAGCTTTACAATTTTGTGATATCCAAGTCAGTTTGTTCTTTGCTGGTCCTCAAAATATAGTTTTGATCTCCTGTGGGAGGTGAAGAATTTTGATCTTCTTGAGGTACTTAGTCACCCTGGGTTGACCTCTCTTTTCCTTTTTGGATTTGGATGAGATCTTTCACTTGTTCTCTCTCGATCTCGTATTAGTTTGACTTAATTTTTCCTTCATCTGCTGCTTCTTTAGAACAAAACATTTCTTCAGTGCTCATATACTTTTGGGCTCTTGTAATGAGCTCCACATAAGATGTTGGCTCTTTATTTTCTAGGAACTATAGGAATTTCTTGTTAGAAAGACCTGCTACTACAATAATCAGAGTTGCTTTATTAGTGTAGCCTTCAACCTACAAAGCCTTGCTATTGAAGCGGGCAATATACTTTCCTAGGGTCTCCTTAAAGCCCTGTTTGATGGTCAGCAGGTGTGTTTGAGGCTTGCATTGATCTCTACCTCCCAAAAATTAGGTTATGAAAGCGTGAGTTAACTTGAATGAGCCAATTGACTGCCTTTTCAGTTTGCGAAACCATTCTCTAGTTGAGCTTGTTAAGGTGAATGAAAATGTTCTACACCTGATCGCATTCTATACTCCATGGAGCTTTATCCACGACTGGTATGTATCTAGATGTTCTATCAGATCCTTCTTCCCATCATAGGGTTTGATAATTGGTACATTGAACTTCGGCGATAGTTCTTCCCTCATGACCTAATTAATGAAGGGAGGGTCTATGTGTTCCAACAAAGCTTCGAGGTCAAATCTCTCGGTATTTCAATTTTTTTTGCATATTCCCTTGAATATTGCCTCAGTTCTTTTTGAAGTTTCAGCAACTTGATCATTCATGGGTGTTTTTCTACCTCGGTCTGGGCTTGTTCTTTTCTCTTCTTTTTGATCAAACTCTGCAGTAGGGGTGTTCACGGTCCGGTTCGGTCCGGTTTTGGACAGAACCATGGGCCGAACCGAACATATCGGTTTCAAAGACTACTAAACCGATCAAAACCGAAGGTGCTCGGTTTTAGATTTTGAACCGAACCGACTTGACTGGTTCAGGTCGGTTCGGTTCGGTTATAACCGGATTTAAAAAAAAAATTGAAATCATTCTGAAATTAAACCCAAATTCATTCACATTTCAGACACAATCTAAAATGAAATTAGGTTAATCTACCGATCGAAACTTACAAATGAGAAACTAAAATGAGAGGGAGGAAAATGGTTGTCTGCCGGCGTGAGTGTGGATGGCGTTGTGGGCGAGTGAATGCCATAAATGGTGTTTTGTTGACTGGCGCGGGCAGTGGAAGATGAAATAAACTGGGACTGAGAGGGAAGACGAAGAACTGAAGCAACGTGGAGGAGAAGAAATCAACGCCAAAGAGTGAATGGCGTGTTGTCGACTGGCGCAACGATGGAGGATGAAAGAAACTTAGAGTGAGACTTGAGAGGGAAGATGAAGAACAGAAGCAGCATGGAGGAGAAGAAATGAGAAATGAAACGGCGTGAAGGAGAAGAAATGAAAGTGATTATGATGTTAGGGTTTGTTGTTTTATAAAATATATATAAATAATATCTATCCACGTGAAAAGAAATTGTGGGATGGGATAGGTAAGAATTTGGCCTTATATTGGGCTGTGAGCAGTGGGCTTAGGCTAGCATAGAATTGGTAAGAATTGGGCCTTAAGACTTTAAGTCTAAATATATATAAAAATTATATATATTATTATTAATTTGGTTCGGTTCGATTTTTCTCGGCTTTTCACTGTCGTGAACCGAGAATCGAACCGAACCACTCGGTTTTCTGAATGCATGAATCGATGGACCGATTTTTATATAAAAAATCGAATCAAACCAGTCGGTTCGGCTCGGTTCGTCGGTTCGGCTCGGTTTTTGCACACCCCTACTCTGCAGATCCACCCCCAAGCATCCTCAGCCTTGGTCCTCCTATCAAGAGCTAAAATTTAACTCGGATTCAACTCTTAGGGATGGTGTGTGTGACAGACTTTTGACTGTCGATTTAACTTGTCCTACTACACTAGTCTTCCTATGATCTCTTTCGTTTGTGATAGGACTAACATAGTTCTATATTTTTATACTTAAATCATGTTAGTTTGGAGGTTTTAATGTAATTAATTGATTATTTTGTAGGGATTTGAGCATAAGGAACAGTATTATGCATTTTATTGTGAGATTTGGTTGTTAATTTCAATTTCCAACACTGTTTTATGGCTTGCAAATTCTTGTGCTTATTCCTAGTTATTTCTACTTTGATTGAACTGACAAATCAATTAATTTAGAGATTTCTTAGCTATGCTAGATGTATTCGTAGGGGTCCTCGGTCTCTAGCTTAATTTGAGTAGTAAATAGGCCGGTAGCCACGTCGGTTAAATTAAGTAGAATTGCTTAATTACGAGTACATGGTAGGCCTTAGAATTGTTAGCGCGGGCTTAGTTAATTTAGATCGACCAGTCTTAATTAATTAACTCGTTTCGGCTTATCCCTTGAGTGTAATGCGTTTAATTAATTCTTTTGGTATTGGTCGTGCCAAATTAGTTGATTAAATTAGAACCAATTAAGCATTTGTAAATTGGTTTAATTAAGGGAGGCTATTACGGTGTCCCGAGGAGTTCAGTCGGTCTTAAAACATAGGAAATTGCCTGTTAGGTTAGTTTCAATGATCGATAATTTGCATAACTACCTGTTTACCCTGATTCGGTGCCCAAGGTGAGATCTTTATTTTTAATACTCTTTGTTTAGTCCTTCTGTCTCTATTTTATGCCTAACTCCCCCCCAGTTCGTGTCAGTCCGTGTCATTAAGAAAACCAATTAATTGAAACCAATTTATTCGGTTCCCTGTGGTTCGACCCAGTCCACTATTAATTACTACAAGTAGTTAATTTTAGATCGGTATTATAAATTGTATTTGATTGAGCCCTCGACAAGCTCACTTCAGTTTGTTCCCACCTAAGGTAAACCTCTTCCTTGGTCTCAGACTATGGGCATGAGATCACTCATGTCTTCTCCCATTGGGGCTTTTCCTTTAAAAAATCACAAACAAGTTTTTCCTGTTGTTGATTTGGTTGCTTCTATGTTGAACCTCCACACGTAAATTTGACTAATCCAATATCTCCAATATTTGAGCTAGGTTCTAGTCCATGTCCCTCACTTTCTTCTCCAATGCCACAAATTTATCATCGAGTCTTCCCTCTTTCGAAAGAGGCCAACGTGACTATGCCACATGAGGATTTATCTCAAGGACTTAGGAGGTCTATCCTCAAGTTCTAATCCTCTTTAGATATCAGTCTTGGTCGAAGTCATCTCCATCTAAGGCACGATTTGGGTTGCTCGTCCTTTTTCTCATTCTCAATTCCAAGGTGCGTTTTGGTAGAATCATTTCTTTCCCACAGACGACACCAAATGTTGGTGTGCAAATCTGGCTTGGTCAAATCTGCCTAATTCACGCATAAAAAATTGGAGAGAGATAACCTGCACAACAATGTGTTGCTTGTCACACAGGCTTCGATACTTATGTTAGAAAACGAAAAAAAATGGTTTTTTCCAAGCTAGGGATTCAATGTGACCGGGTCTGCTAGGCTCCTAGGCTTTTGGCTCAAGGCACATCATATATTAGATAAACATGAGGTTCCATCTCAAAACCAATTGGCGATGGAAGGAGTAGCCCATGTATCTTATAAATTGTGAGGTTTCTTTTCATCTTTCAAGTGTGGGATCTTCAACATGCCTTTTCAAGATGGTGCCTCTTTGGGGTCATAATTCTTGGATCATATCTCAATTTTTTTGAACCAAATACCCGTTTGGCTCTATGGGCTCTAATACTATATATTAGATAAACATAAGGTTCCATCTAAAAAATAATTGGCAATGAGAGGAGTAGCCCATGTATCTTATAAATTGTGAGGTCTATTTTCATCTTTTAGATGTGAGATCCTCAACAACATAAACCTTGGGCCCATTCGAGCCTCGATCCGTTTTCACTTTGAGCCTCTTTGTTTTGTCCTTCTCTCTGTCTTGAAGTATTTGATCAAGTCTAATTTTACCTATACCAATGTACACACATTTGGATTTTTTCCTTCATTACTGTTATTTTTTCAATTATTTTATAATTAATTTTAAGATGTTTACTTTTTGTATATTTTGAATCTTTATGCATGCTTTAAATTTTTATATTTCATTTTTAAGTTTAATTATATTTATATATTTTTTTGTCAATTAAAAAATTATATTTATATATTTTAAATGTTTATAAATGTGATCAAAATTTTATAAAATATTAACATTTTATTTTAAATTTAAATTTAATACGTTGATTTCAATGTTTAATAAAATATTTAAATATTATTTATGTAATCGTAAAAAAAAAAAAAAATCGGCTATTTGCCATCTATAAAAAGAATTTATTACAAATTGTTAACATATAATTTTTTTTCATAGATTAATCTTTTATGAATGTAATCAAATTTATTTAATTATATAATGAAATAAATTTATTAAAAAATACAAACATGTAAATGGACTCGTTTCGGATAACAAAATGGTTATAAACATACCTCTGATAATAATAGTTTATAATTAGCTTATTCTATTGCTTTTATTAAAAATAAATTAATATTTATGTCCTAGAATAATATTTTTGAAATCTGAATTAAATTTTAAAAATGAAAAAGATTAGTATTAGAAATTTATATTTTGTTTTTCAAATAGACTAAAATTTTTAAAAATAAGTTTTAAAAACAAAACATAAAATCATTATCAAATGAAAATCTTAGAAATCAAAAACATATATCTTCAAAAAAAAAAAAAAAAATTGAAAACCATATATTAAAATACATCATATGTGTGCTATGGACGTAAAATTCTTTAATTACTTGATATAAAAATTAATTGAAAACATGTTTAAATTGCTTTTTTTTCAAAAATTATTTCTTACTTTTTTTTAGTGTATTCTATAGATGGCCTTTTTTCCTTTTAATGAAACGCTTAAAGTTCTTCCTTCCTAAACATACATTTATAAATAGTAGTTTCTAGCACACACAACAATATTAATCCCTTAGTCCTTGCAAATCATATTATCATAGTCGTGATTAAAAATAACTCAAAATTTTATGGTCCTTTCTTTTTCCTAGCCTCTTTTATAGAAACTAAAACGAACAGACAAATTAAGGGGATTTTTTTTTTTGAGTTCAACAATATTTTTGGGGTGAGAAGATTCGAACCTCTAACCTCTCGGTTGAGGAAACATGTCAATTACCGCTGAGTTATGGTCATTTTGGCAATGGATAAAAAGGTTAAAACTTTGTTAAAAGAACAAACCTTTGGATGGGACTTTTTTTCTTTTATTATTGTTAGATGCTGGAAAATGCTTTGTTGATTCTTGACTACAACCTTTGCCTGAGTAAAAAATGGAGCAATAAGTTAGAAAATTGGCCCTTTGTGCAAAATATGTTTGTGCACATAAATTAAAGAAGTGATAGTGGAGAAAATTATTTCAATGTTTTGAATTAGAAGAAAGAAGAAACAACTTTTCAGCCAACTATATATTTGGCCTTTTCTTTCCACATAATCATGAGCTTATTTGACCCTATAAAGCTATCTACTGAAACGACTTCCATCTTTAAGATTTCCTAGTTCAACTAACATCTTTGAGAGATATTAGCATCATAGAGCTTAATGATTTAATAAATTTGATTCAAGTCTAAGTAGGAAGCCTATTCAAAGTTTGGTGAAAGCTAAAATTAAATAGATGATTTGAGCTTTGAATAGCTCAAATTAAATAGATCATTTAAAGGCTCATGCACATTAAGTATAGTTTGCAGGACATAGATGCTACAAATATAAGTACTAGATTTGTTGAGTCTAATCAATAAGTTCGATCAAAGCTCATTCAAAACTTAGATTCTTGAAATAACAAACTTTTGAATGTATGTATTTTTTTAAAAAAATAAATAACTGAAGTCGTATTTTGATTCTTTTAAACTTGCATACTTATTCTATTTTGGTTTCAAACTTTGGATCATTCTAATTCTAATTCTTGAATTTTGCTTTTTTTTTTTAAAAAAAAGTTTAACCCTTGTTAATTTTGGGCATGTCTTTTTCTCATAGACATGATTAGTAGATATATTGTTATAGACAAGTGTTTAAAGCTACATATAGCCCTTGTTAATTTTGAACATGTCTTTTCCTCATATACATGATTAATTAGTAGATATCTTCATAGATAAGTGTGTGAAGCTACATATAGTAGATCATCAAGTGTGTTTTATTTTGAAATAATTTAATATTTTTGTTAAATAATTAATTGAAAAGTTGAAAGAAGAAACTGAAATATTATATAAAAGGTTGAAATCCTAAGTTTTTATTTCATTGGCAAGTGCTTTGTGGAGAGCTGAGAATGTTACATGACTAACAACCTTTGCTTGAGTAAAAAATGGAGGCAATGATATACTTAGAAAATTGACCCTTTCAACACAATGCTTGTGCACATTCAAAAGAGATGATAGTGGAAGAAAGTAATTCCAATGTTTGAATTAGTAGAAAGAAGATAAGCAACCTTTTCAACCAGCTATATTTAGTCTTCCTTCCACATTAAATTATCACTTTATTTGGCCCCATAAGACTACCTAGTCTCAAGAGTCTTCCATCTTTAAATTTTCTGGTCCACACACATTTTAGAGAGATGATAAATTCAATCCAAATCTTAGTTCAGGTATATTCAAAGTTTGGCAAATGTCACTATGAATAGGTGTGAATATTCAGGACAATACAACAATAATGTGCATATATATGACATAGATGTTCCGAAGAAATATTGAGTTTGTGGGAACTTAATCATTAAATAAATTTGATCCAAGTTTGTTTGAAACTTGTGTGTCTATGAGAAAATAGAGAATGAGATACCCTTTGGTGTGATTTGTAAAAGGTGAAGTGTATTTCTAGTGCAATCTTCCCCCTCCTAACCCCTTTATTTTTATTCATATTAGTATTGTTTTTCATGTTTATTGAAAGAAAACATTGGATCTAACATAACCTTCAAATTCCCAACAAGAAACTGGCACAAAATTAGTTATTTGCACCCTAATTTTAAATGATTTTAATGAATTCATGTTTTTGCTAAGTTGCAACGTCAGAAGCTTTGGATTGTAATGTGAGTTCAATAAAAATTCTACTAAACACAAGGTGCAATCTTTTCATTGCAACGGATGACAATTTTCACAATCTATGTACCATAACTTTTAGCATTACATTTCATAAGATTATATAATACGGAACATTGAAGAAAGTACATTTTGTGATCACTCTACAAGAGTTTTAGAATTTAAGATCTCTATCAGTAGTTTCTTAAAATAAGACATGATCTTCAAGATTGCGTAAAGATATCTCTATTATATTATCTTAAAATTCTTGGAATCCAGAGTAGAATGATAGAGGTGAGAGAGTGAATGCATACAAATTTTGGTGAGAGATTTATGAACTTCTACCTTTATCCTTCCTTGTTTTGTTGTTTATGTGTGTGTGATATTGAGGGAGAGAGAGAAGAGAGAGGAGAAAGGGAACACAAAATGGAAAAGAGGAAAGTGAGAATAGAAAAAGAGGAAAGAGAGAAAAAGGAGAAGTTGTCTGTTAGCCAACTTCACAAATGGAAGATTGAGAAAAAGTGAAATTATATAAAGTCCAAATGGAAGCCTAAAAGTGATAAACTTTATTGCTTGTGCATACTCTCTCTATATATCTTGTATCTTATTCCTCACTACACACTCAGATTTTTATTCCTTTTTCTCTTTGGAGTGTCTGATCCTAAACCTAACAAAACACACTGTTCTCTTTCATCTTCCAACTCCACATGCCATCTCCTAAACCTAGCTTACCCACTACTTTCTCTATTTACTTTTATCAAACTATTTCCCTCCTTTTCTTTTTTTTTTCTTTTTTTTTTCTAATAATGAACTCTATCATTAGCATGATCCAATTAATTAATTTTGTGAAGAAATGCATTCTAATTTTTTTATTTGATTGATTCTAATTAATAATGAGTTTGTAATGATTTTTTAGGGTAGTATTTTTAAGTGAAACACTTCTTGTATAAGTACTTTTAGAAAATTAAAAAATTTTATAGTTAACTTGCTGTTTGATCATAACTATTTTGTTATTGAAAATTAAGCTTATAAATATTACTTTCATCTCTGTGTTTCTTTTTTTTTTTATTTACTTTTTAAAATTGTATTAAAATCTAAGTAATGGTAGATCTAAGCAAACTTTTCAAAATTAAAAGGCTAAATTATAAAAAAAACACCAATGAATTTTGTCCATCGTTTCAAAAATACTCATATTCTTTCAAAAGTTGCAATATTACTTTTGACCTTTCATAAATATTTCAAAATTATCCTTGGAGTAGAAAAACCGTTAGAATTTCGGGTGAAAAGTAGACGTGTTTGAATGTCGTTCTTTCAAACATAACCCAAACAAGCGTCCTAGTCACTGTCACGTCGTTTCAGGTTATCACCATGTCAATTTTTCGTCCAAAATTCTAACGGATTTTTAGTCTAAGAGTAGTTTTGAAACGTTATGAAAGGTCAATAATAATATTGCAACTTTTAAAAGAATACATGTATTTTTGAAATAAGGGGTAAAGTTCAGAAATATTTTTTTTATTTTTTTTATAATTTAACCAAACTAAAATTAACGATTAAAAAATAGTTTTAGAAAACTTGTTTTGTTTTAGAAATTTAGCTAAAAACTCAAATGTATTTTCAAGAAAAGCAAAGAAATTGTGAGGAAGGCAATATAATTCTTTAAAAACAAAAACCTAAAAATAAAATTATTATCAAACAAAATGTCGGTGTACTCAATCACATCTGGGTACGCAATCAAACGTTATGAAAGTATTAAAAAATTATTTTAATTGACTTAAATAGACTTTTCATCATTCTAAGTTAATTGAGAAGAGAAAAAGAATGACCCTAATTGGGCTTTATAGTGTATGTGGAATAATTTGTGAAAAAATGTTGTTGAATAAAATTAATTTTTCTATAAGCACCTTTAAAAAAATTAATAATGTCAAGTGCGTTTAGTATGACTTTTTGAATGATTTTTAGATCATCTAAACTGTGTGTGTTTTTTTAAAGAATCTTAACAAATAAAAAGAACAGGATAATTTAAAATCTATTTTTGAAAAAATACTTGAGAGACATATTATACAAAAATAACTTTAAAGTGATTAACTAGAAATCTTAAAAATATGTATTAAGAAAACAAAACATATTTATAATTAATAGAATCAATTTTGAATATCTTGCAACCAAAAAAATTGTTATTTAAAGAGCTTTTTGAAAAATGTAAGATATAAAAGTATTTTTATTAAAAAAAATTTTGTAAAAAAATTTGCTTAAATTAAAAGGATAGAAACTGACGTGTCTGCTAATGTGTAAAAATTAGAAAGCATACGTGATATATTTTTTGCAACTATAGAATATTAAACTCATTGTTATCATTTATTTCATCTCAAAATATATCGTTAAAATCACTTACATAATCAATTTTTACACATTAGCTGTCACGTCACTTTATATAAATGATGTTGTAAATGATGTTACGTGTCTTTCAATTTCTGCACATTAGTTGTCTCGTCAAATTTCCAAGTTATTTAACTAAAAAAACTCTTCAATGGTGCTTTTTGGAACAAATTTCAAAATTTAAGGATAAAAATGAAACTTTTTAAAGTCTAGAAGCATATTAGGGGTATTTATAATACTAATATATACACCTCAAGCAAGAATGGCACAATAGTATTTTCTTTAGTTTTTCACTTTAAAAAACACTGCTAAAATCATAATCAAATTTCAAGAATAATATACATGTCTGTTTTTTTTATTATTATTTTTCAAAGATACTTTAGGATGTCATTAACATTTTAAAAAGTGGACGATAAAAAATAAATCGTTATTAAACAGTTTTTTCTTTTGTCATTTTTGAAAGTTCACCTTAAAATGGTGCGTAGAATATAATTCTTATGAGATCAATAATTTGGAAGATAATTTGAAAGTTTTTTTTTTGCTTTTTTAAAAAATAATTTGGAAGTTAAAACCTCAATAATTGACTTCATTAGGTGATGCATTATTCCTAGAAGCTCCCACTCATTAATGGGTGATTGAGACAACTCTTTCCATTCTTTTTTTTTTTTAGTACAATAGGGATTGGAGAGATTCGAACCACAGATCTCATGGTCGTTGACACATTCAATATGCTAGTTGAGCTATGTTCTCTTTGGCGATAACTCTTTCCATTCAATCGTGACTTGATTTTATAAACTTAAAAAATTTAACATTTTTATTAACAAAAATTCAGTTTTGTAAACGAGTTCTTTTTTTTCCATTCTTTTTAAAAATTAAGTTTATATTTCCTAAAATAAGAGCTTATAGAAACTATTAATACATATACTTTCATGGTATAGTTTCCAATTTTTAAAAACACTTGAAATTTTAAATAAATTTGAAAAGAAAAAGAAAAAGGAAACTGCATTCTTTAAGAAAAGAAAAAAAAACTTAATTATTAATGTTTAATAACTTTGATTTATAATTAGAAGATGATGGATTAGTTAAAATGTCTATTGATTTGAGATTAAGATGGGATTGATTTGAGGTTAAGATGGGAAGTAATAAAAATAAAGCATGCATACTTAACTGATAATCCTTATATTTTCTAGAATTTTGATCTTTTATTAATAGAGAGAGCGATGAAACATTTATATATACTATATTAAAATGTGCTATAGAGGAGAATCTTTGCCTTCCTCTTTTACCCTTATATTTTTAGTGAATTTCCATTTTGCTCATTTATTGATGAGACATGCCTATTCAAGTGTATACAGGTATGAGTACAATAGATGTCGAAGAGACACAACTGTTCGGGTGTAGGTGATTACACAATGAATTGATGCATCCTAGGGTGTGATCTATGTATAAAAATAAAATAACATGATTGCCAAATACATATACTGTCTATTTTTTCCTACCCAAATGTCAAGTGATGATGGCAAAAACAAGAATGGAAATTAAAAGTTTTCGTTTTTGAGAAGGAAAACATTTAATTGTGTTACAATGAAATCTTGATTGAAAATTTAGAAACTTATTTTTGTCAATTAAGAGGTACTGTTATCTATCATTTTTTTTTTTAATTTTCAATTTTAAACTTATTTAATTTTCATTTTTTTTTACATTATTCGCTATAATGGGTTTTTTCATCGCTAATTTCTATTTTTTTTTTTTACATTTTTCGCTATATTGTTTGATATGTAGAATCATATTAATAAAGTATTAGTATTTTGTGATATTTGTTGATATTGGTTTTCATGTAATTTTCCTCTCTTAACCATTGTTAAGCCTTCCTGATACAAGCTTTTATTTTATATTTAGACATGTATTGTCTTTTATATTTAGAGCCCTTTTACTCATTCTATACACAGAGCAATAATATTGCCTCATCCATGTATAAAAAGAAAATAACATGATTGTCAAATACATATACTATCTATTTTTTCCTACCAAAATGTCAAGTGATGATGGCAAAAACAAGAATGAAAATTAAAAGTTTTCATTTTTCAGAAGGGAAACATTAAATTGTGTCACATTGAAGTCTCAATTGAGAATTCATAAACTTATTTTTGTCAATTAAGAGATATTGTTAATATCTATCATTTATTTTTAATTTTTAATTTTTTTCGTTAATTTTTTTTTTGTTAATAGGTTAGTTGTTTTTTTTATACTGCAAAATAAAACAAAAAAATTTCACGTGTCATTAACTAGTAACAAAGAAAAGCCAGAAAGAGATTAGTTTTTGTGTCCATGTCTTGATTGACTCTCCTTGATAATGAATATAAATACTCTACATTCACAGATTCATCGAATTTTTAAAACTGACCAAAACATAAGAATTGGTCCTTTTCTTTCCTAAAAAAAAATGTCCGACACTTTCAATTCTACCCTTAATTCATCCATTTATTTCAATTAAATTTTTGCATAAAAAAATGAAAATATGTGAACTTATTTCTAGGGTTTATTTATTACTAGTCTTGATAATCAATTGAGCATTTTTATATACATATTTGTTTATTTGGTAGGAATTGAGCAATTTGAATAAAACAAAAAATTTAAATAAAATATCAATAGAAAATGAGAGAGGTTGGATACAAATAGAGAAGAAATCACGTAAGGAGAAGGAAAAATTCAAGCTCAAGTCCCAAGGGGGCAACGTTGCGAGGTTGCCTTGCCCAAGCCAAACAAACTATTGAAGTAGCGTTGAGACGCTACATAAAGAAGACACAAAGCAACGCAACAATCAAAAACTGAAGGTGCATGCATGTTGAAGCCGCGTTCGTAGCGTCGAGATGCTACACATAGCGTCTTGATGCTATGATTATTTTCCTTATTTACCATGCATCTTTTTTGCGACGTTGAGATGCTTCACATAGTGTCTCAATACTGCCTCGTGTTTTTCTATATATATCTTTGTTTTTAGCATTGTTTTGGGAGGCTCTCTTTAGAATTTTTACCAACAATAAAGATACAATTTTGGGGAGCTTTGAGGACGATTTTGGAGTCTAGAAGAGTGGTTTTCAAAGCTCAAGATATTGGAGATAGCACCAGAAATGCGATATCGCCACATCATACCTGATTTTATCTTCTTACCCTTATTTTTTTACTTTGGCCGTGAATTTTTTCATGAGATTTTATTGTTCTTTGTTGAATATGCATTGCTAAACCTTTTATTCTTAGGGATTGATGTAGCCTTAGATTTGTATGATTTAATTAGCTGAATGTATTTTATTGCTTGATTTCATCCATGTATTTATTTGCTTAATGCTTTTGATTTACTGGTCATAGATGGAATGTTGTTTATCCGAATCTTACGCTCGAGAGAGGCGATTTAGATTAGAACTTAAATGCATGACTAAGGTAGTTCTAATATCAAGAGATTTAGGACTTCTTTAGAGGTTGCTAAAAGAAGTGGACGCAGGGTGCATGTTCATGTAACTAGATAAGAATATTGGTTTCTTAATGTGCATGAGAATTACTTTTGCTTGGGAGAGACAATTATATGACCTTAGATTTCTTGACTTATGGAATGTTGCATATATGTTTTATTGCATTCAATTTAATTAAATCATAAATCCAATTGGTGAAATCAACTCCCTAAGATACTTTTCCATTGATTTTTTCCACTCACTTCAGTTTTTGTATATTAAATTCAGTCATTTATTCCATATTTATCTTTAAGTAGAACTAAACATTAGTATCTATGGTACTTAAGTGAACTCATAATTACTTACACTATATTAAATTTTGATATGTACATTTGCTCTAAGCATTTTTGCGCGTATCAATATATTAATAGAAATATGATGCAACATTAACACATGTGTTTGTTGGGATTTATGCCCTAAAGCCTCGTAATTAATGATTTATTTAATAATTAATAATAATTTTGATTATTTTATTTGCAATATAATATCTATTATATGAAAAATCGAAGGTTATTAGTGTAATCTTGAACAGTATGTGGTTGACATACGAGATGATTATGTTCAAGAAATAACCTCAAGGGTCATAGTATATGGATGAGATTGGGTGCCTTATCCTGACAACACTATTGATACGGCCCACTTTATAATAGTTACAAATGATTTGATCCAAAACGTTCATGTGGAGATATGTGAGTGGGGGTATCTTATACAATAGGTTTGTGTAAGACTATACCACGAAATATTTAATCTCTCTTTATAAATCCGTTAATTGAGAAGATTAATATTTCATCAAGATGATCATATGCGACTCGATCTTAATCTTGAGTGCGTTATGAACTTCTTCTTGTGAGGGCTTGTCATTTAATTTGCATGGATGAGAGTGGCTTTTGTAGCCGATTCAATATGCCTACCATTTTTGGAACTTGACCAAATAGGGAGCAAGGAACATAATCTCACAAGATGGAATTCACTTCTTCCCATATAGGGTAAATAGATGAGTAGTTCCCTTAAGTGTTGATTTCGAGACTTGAATAATGGGGCTGATAGGAATGTACTATTCATCTCACAGTGGAAACATTGGATCGTCTTTGATTTTATTTAAAATTAAACTAAAAATAATATTAATTAATAAAACTTACTTTTGAGATAAATATGGAGAATATTTTGGTGAGTCTTTATCTCCTCCACAAAGTCTTCCTGGCTATGACATCAAGACTTGTGGGAGTCTCTTGAAAGAAAATCCTCAAGGGATTGGAGAAGAAAAAGTCTAGAGAGAATTCTCTAATTCTCTATTGAGGAGATGTGAGTTCTATATGGAATGCCCAATGGCTCACCCTTAGGGTCCTATTTATAGTGATCTAAGGAAAATAATAAAATAATATATTTCAATATCTAATATATTAAAATATATTTATCTAACCAATTTGAATCTTATTCAAACTTTTTAAAATTCTCCTACGACATCTATTTTCTAATTTGAATCAAATTCAGATTTAATAAATATCTTTTCTTTAATGTATCTAATATACATTAATTATTTTAATATTTAATGTATCAAATACAGTAAATATATTTTCCTCTTTTATATTTAATATATCTAATATATTAAATATTAATTTGAACACTTCAAATTAAATATTAATTTGAACATTTCAAATCTTTCTTTCAACTAAATTGATCTTTTAGTGTTACTATGAGCTAGCAAAGGAACCTTATGGACCTACAGATTATAAGCTCCAATGATACAAAATTAATTAATTAAACTCTTTAATTAATCAATTTTCATTCATTAACTCTAGGGTCACTCGACTATAGACCTAAAGTTGCACTCTTATGCACTGTAGGATAAGTTGTGTCCATTGATATAATCACTACATGCAAGTTGATCCTTCACGAGTTGTTCGTAATTATAGTGGGTCAAAAGTCCGTTTTACCCTTGTAATTACATCTTGCACCTTAAGTACCACTGATCCTCTAATGAACAATTTGTTTATGATCCAACCATAAACTAAATCCCTCTTGGGCCAGTGAGAGGGTGGGGCCCCATTGTTCAAGTCCCGAAATCAGCACTTAAGGGAATTACTCATCTATTTACCCTATAAGGGAATGAGTGAATTCTATCTTGTGAGATTATGTTCCCAGCTCCCTATTTGGTCAAGTCCTCAAAATGGTAGGCTTATTGAATTCGAAACAAAAGCCACTCTCACCCATGCAAATCAAAGGACAAGCCTTCACAGGCAGGAGTTCATAACTCACTCAGGATTAAGATCAAGTCACATATGATCATCCTGATGAAATATTAATCTTCTCAATTAACAGATTTATAAAGAGATATTAAATATTTCGTGGTCCAGTTTTATACAAACTCATTGTATAAGATACCTCTACTCACATGTCTCCACATGAACGATTTGGATCAAATCATTTGTAATTACTACAAAGTAGGTCGTATCAATAGTGTTACCAGGATAAGGCACCCAATCTTATCTTCCTTATCCATATACTATGACTCTTTAGGTTATTTCTTGAACACGATCCTCCTGTATGTCAACCACATACTGTTCAGGATTACACTAATAACCTTGGATTTTTCATATAATGGATAATATTATACTGCAAATAAAATAATCAAAATTATTATTAATTATTAAATAATTAATTAATTACTAGGCTTTAGGGCATAAATCCCAATAGGGTCTCCACCTTCTCATTGGCCCGAGAGGGACTTAGTTTATAATTAGATTATAAACAGATTGTTCATTAGAGGATCAGTGGTACTTAAGGTGTAAGATATAATTATAGGGGTAAAACAGACTTTTGACCCAGTTGTAAATACAAACAACTCGTGAAGGATCGACTTGCATGTAATGATTATATCTATGGACACAACTTGTCCTACAGTGCATAAGAGTACAACTCTAGGTCTATAGTGGAGTGACCTATAGTTAATGAATGAAAATTAATTAATTAAAGAGTTTAATTAATTAATTTTGTCTCATTGGAGCTTATAATCTGTAGGTTCATAAGGTCCCCTTGCTAGCTCATAGTAACACTAAAAAATCAATTTGGTTGAATTTTTTTTTTGAAATGTTCAAATTAATATTAATTTGATATATTAAATATAAAAGAGGTAAATATATTTATTGTATTTGATACATTAAATATTAAAATTTGAAATGTTCAAATTAATATTTAATCTGAAGTTTTCAAATTAATATTTAATATATTAGATATATTAAATATAAAAAAGAAAAATATATTTATTGTATTTGATACATTAAATAAAAGATATTTATAAAATTTGAATAAGATTCAAATAAATAAATATCGTAGGAGATTTGAATGAGATTCAAATAAGTATAAGATATATTTTAATATATTAGATATTAAAATATAATATTTTAATTATGGCAAAGATTTACCCTTGGTCTCTATAAATAGGACTCTTGAGTTGAGCCATTAGAGATAACACATATCTCCTCAATAGAGAATTTTCTCTAGACCTCTTCCTCTCAAATCCCTTGTGGATTTTCTTTCAAGAGGCTCCCACAAGCTTTGGTCATGTGTTCGAGTCATAGCTAGGAAGACTTTGTGGATGAAATAAAGACATGCCAGAAATATCTCCATATTTACTCCAAGTAAGTTTACTTAATCTTATTTTTTAGTTTAGTTTTAAATAAAATCAAAGACAACTCAATGCTTCTGCTGCTGGGTGAAATGTTCATTCCTTCAAAGTTTACAAATACTTACTGTAAGCATTTTTGCGGGCATCGATATATTAATAGAAATATGATGTAACATTAAAACATAAATTCACTATACTAAGTGCAAATATCAATCCAAATGATTTGAAAACATGTCTACATGTAAAAGTGAATGAATAATAAACCCATGTCTTGATCTGCTTGACCCAAACTTTTTCATCTTTTACTTGATGATTAACTGAGAACAAAATAAAGTTATGAGGAGAGAGACTAAATTTGGAAAAACATTAAGAAAGTGAGAGAGAATGAATGACGACTGAGAAAGATTAAAGAATTGATCAGAAAGATTGACATAATTGAAGAGACTCGATGGAAGATAGATTTAGACAATGAGAAAGATAGAGAAGGTGAAAAAGATCAAAATTAATTGATGTAATTGAATGAGGGGGAGAAAAGAGACAAAAATTAATTAAGGGAAGAGTTCCAAACAAAGATCATGAAGTAAGGGAAAGATAAAAGAGGAAAATTGGAAAGAGGGAGTGTAGATAGATGGAAATAAGGACATGTTTACTATATCGTATAAAAATGGGCTGCAATCATAATGAAAATCAAAGGTAATTAAATCGATCGCAATAGGAATAAAACTCCTTTGATGGTGTTTACTAAAGGCAGCCTGCAATCGTAATCAGATTTCGATTGGACTCGTTTACATTGCATCTACAATTGGAAAAAAAAGATGTATGATTACCATAATGCCCCTCCAAAATAAAAAAATAGTGAAAAGACGTGCGCGATATTCGTTCACACTTCGACTTCTGTTTCACATTTTTGAACGTTCAACCGTTGGTTGAAGTGCATATTCGTATCTTCTTCTTCTTTCACTTTCATTTGTGAACATGCAATCCAAACCCTATAGGCTCTATGTCGCTCTCTCTATGGTTGAAACATAACCACTGCAACGCCATCCCTTTGTATTCTTATCTTTGGTAAGTTAAGTTGAAGTTGGGTCCAAGATTCTGTTCATTTGTTCGTTTGGTCCAATATTTAATTATGATTTCTTTTACAAATTTTTTCCTTGAATTTCTACCGTTTCTTAACTGCGTTTGATGTGTGAATTGGTTTTCATTATTTGCTTTGAGGACATATGTGGGTTATTTGGAATCGGGTTAATTAGATGTTAGGGTTTTGGGGAACTTAGTACAAGGTTAGGTTATTGTCGATTGAATGTGCAATACTAGAATTGAGGGCTTTTTGTTTAGGGTAAATGGTTGTAGAGAATATTGGTTTTTTGGCTCTTACTCTCAAATTAATTAATTAATGTTTTGTTAATAACGAACTAAATTTTTTTTACTGAACATTTTAGTGCTTTAGTGTGTCCATAGTGTAGAGCTCAAAACGGCGGTTCTAACGCATCTTGAGTCACTCAAATTGGAGCTCAAACGAAGAAGTTATGAGCAAAACAAATTTGGAGGAAAAATCCTATGTGGCAGATGACGTGAAAAAATTGACCAATCATGTGTTGACACGTGGTAGAATTTTGGTGGTCGTTTGAAATTGTTGGACGATCCAAAACTTGACATGTGGCGCTGGTTGATTAATTGAAAAAAATAAAGAAAATAGAAAAGATTTTTTTTCAAACAATTAAATGGTTTAATATTTTAGTATATTCCCTTTGGTCTATGATTGCTCGACACATGGGGCTAAATAATTAATTAAAAAAAAAAAAGAACATTTGAAATGATCAAATCTTCAAAAGCAGATAATGTCCCCTTTCTCTCTCTCCTTATGTTCATTTGACCAGCTGGATTCGTTATATTAATATAATATTATTTAAAAAAAAAATTGCAGCGAATCCGAGGATGACACGTCGCGCTCAAACGACTATTTTTTTCTTCCTCCTCTATTTGAAGATCGAAAATTTCAAGAAATTTGGAGAAAATTTAGAAAAAAATCAACAATATTTTGAGAGCATTTGGACACTTCAACAATATTTTGAAAGCTGTTTGGATACCATTTTTTGAGTTTTTAGAGCTTCCAATATCTATTTTTGATAGTCATTTGAGGATTTTTATTTGTAAGAATTTTTCTTACAAAGTGTGCGAGTTTTAGATTTGTGTATCCACTCTTTGAGAGAGTTTTTTCATCTTGTTCTCAAACTTCTAAATCTTTGTAAGAGTTTTTCTCAGTCCCAAAAAAGAGAGTTTGTAACGGTTTGATTCTTAATCGTAGAAAGGATCGAGTTTGTTCTTGCTTCCGAAAAGGAACGTTGTAATGATTGGACTCTAAGTTGTGGAAATGATCATTGTTCTTGTGAAATACCCAAGAGGAGCTTGAAGAGTGGAAGGGTTTGACTGAACCACTATAAAATTTTCGATGTCAATTTCTCTTTCCCTATCCTATTTATGTTTTGCAATTAATTTGTTATTATATATTATCATACTCCAATTCACTTCTAAGTTTCACGGGTTCACATTGTTCTTTTTCTTTTTGTGTTGAAGTCTCTATGTTGTTAAGCAAGATTCCTTGAGATCTGTTCTTCAATTCGTTTGCAATATGTTCCACCTGGATCTCTAGTTTAAATAGAGATAAGACTTGGTTTTACATCATAGCATTGTTATTTGTCATATATTCCCTCATGAGTTCTTCGATGTTAGTTGGCACTTGTGGAATCATTTAATGTTGCATCCCTTGTTGGGCATACTGATATTGATGTTGGTCTGCAAAACTGGGTAGAAATCCATAACATAAAGAATCAGGGTTATAAGAACAATTTTCAAATAAATGACTTCTTTTATAATAAACAAAAGAAATAAAAGAGAAATGGTTGACAGGAGTTATGGGGTTTCCCAATATTAATATTTCCAGCATGTAGCTTATTGATAAAGCTTGTGTGCTCAATGCTGCATTGACGTCTACTTCCATCTTATAGATTATCTTAGCGATCAAACCCTATGTTATGCCTTCTTCTTTCGCCTTTATTCTCCCTCAACCTGCAAAACAATCAAACAAGAATTGATTTTTTCTCTGAGAAAGAGGATATTTACAGTCACAAACTAATCACAATCTTCATTGAAAAATTAAATTTTGTTAAAAAGTTGTTCCCCGAGAACGGCGCCAAAAACTTGATAACTAAACATGTATGCTTATTTAGAAAACCTTCAATTGAGAAAAGCTTCCAGTTTAGTGCCAGTGCACACTGTCAACAAGTAATATGTTATAAAATCAAACTTGAATATACCCAAAATATAACCTAATTTCCAGCAAACAAATAATTAACAAGCACGAGAGAATAATGGACACCAGGATATATAGTGGTTCAACCTTTCGGTCTGCATCCACTTTGAGAACCAACTTATGATACTTTTATTAAGGAGCATTAAGTCACAATTTACAAAATGCAAGGGAATCAATTCAATATCTATAGATTGAAATCGTGTCAATAAAACAACAAATACTTCAAATCTTGATCAACTTGAGTTTTAAGCGAATACCCAACATTGCCTGAAGCTACTGGAGTTACCATAGTCACGTCGTTTATGCCTCTGTATCGAGACACCCACTTTTCCTCTGACCCATGGAGAAAAACAACGAGACCCATGCCTCATACAACTGCTGAGAACGAGACCAACTGAACACACACAACCCCTGAAATTGAGATGCACGCTAGCGAACAACTTCTACACCGAGACCCATAGCGCCGACTCCCTTTGCAATAGAATCTCACACCGACGTCGACCTCTGAAAATCGAGTCCCATGCCCTTGCTATTTTGAAACTGAGACACCCAGGTTGGAGAAAGTTTATGTTACTGAAGACCCACAAAAATGAAACCCCTGCCCTCTGCGTTTTCTTCCCTTTCTCTGTATTTTGCGGCTAAAGCATGTGTTTCTCTCTCTCTTCCTTGTTCAAATCGTGAGAAGCCCTAAAGGAAAAGATGATGGGATATTTTCAAAATTTTCCTTTTCTATAAATTACTTAAATGCCCTTAAGCATTTAAACTTAAGATAATTTGACATTTTTAACATAATAAAATGAAAGTATTCCAAGTATTGAATCTCAAGGGAACAAATGTAACAAACTTCAATGTAAAGCAAAGATTTCCTCTAGAGTGCAACCTAGGTAACTAGTGTAAAACAATAGTTAGGATGGTTGTTGTGATTGGAAATACGAAATATAAATAATGAAAGATGGATTCAAACATGCTTATGCCCTTTAATAGAAATGAAACCTATTATGTGATAGCAAATTGTCAACTTGCTACTCTGCATAGTGAACCGAGTTCAATACCTATTCAGTCTTTAATTAAACCAGCTTTAGGAGTCTAAGCAATTAAACCTATATGTCTATGGCTAATTTAAACTTAGTTTATTTTGAACATAACTCTTTTTGGTCTTAAAGGTTTTGCTCTATGTCTAGAGTCAAATACAAAGTTCTATGTCTAGTCTCTTTTCCTAAATTTAAACTTAGTATATTAGGCCTTATTCTATTCTTTACGACATCCACTGATAAAGGACTTGTCGAAGGTCCTATCAAGATTAAATTTATAAAAATCGGACCTCTAAATATTTTGCAATAATAGTGGCTAGGGTCATCCACAGGGATTGGAGTTCTTAGATTAATTAAGTATCATGGTTAATTATGCCCAATTTTATTTAGAGAAACATAACTTTAGAGTGATCAAAAAGACAAATAAAACCTAAACTACTATTTACAAGGTTGGAGTCCAATTTTTGAGAAACATAATAGTTTAGTAAATTTAGCACATCTTTGTAGATAAAGAATTGATTTCATGCAGTTAATCTTAAGCTAAGAATTACTAAGCTATCAATATCCTCTTTCGAGCTCAATTGAACTCATGCTTAGCAATAAATCAACCTCTCGGTTTATTTCTATTGCTAAACATGGCATTAGGCGATTCTTTTAAGGCTTCTAGAATTAATTTACTCACTCTCGTGCAATAAGCTAAATCTAGTCATGCATCTATTGTTCTATGGATAAATTTACTCTCTCGAGCTACATCTAGCCTAACATGCATAACCATGGCCAAAGGTTTAAGCACTAAAAATCGAGATGCATAAAAGATATAATTATAATCATTCAATTACAAATCAACAAAAGTCTAAAACATACAACCATTTTTATCTAAATACAGAGATAAACAACATTATAGTTCATAACAATACTCTGAAAAACCAAAAGAAAAGTAAAGGGAAAAGAGAAAAAACTAAGGTCGCGTGCCAACACTCGTTCCCAACGTGAAGTCCACGATCTCGAGCCTTGAGTCTCCTCCTTAGCTCTCCAAAGGTCTCCTCTAAGCCCTTAGACAATGTGTGAATCAATTTTAGGGTTTGGTCTCTCAAAAACATCTCTCCTTGCTCGAATGAGTAAGTTCTCTTGTATAGAGTCGAGACAACGTTGCAACGTTAGGGGCAGCGTTGCAACGTTATCCTTTTGAATTTTATAAAAAGGAAAAAAAATAAATTCGGCTAGCATTACAACGCTGTAAGTAGCGTTGCAACGCTATGTCTGCTGGTCTCCGAGGGTGAAAGGCTGCTGAAGTGGCATTGCAATGCTACAGATGGCATTGAAATACTATACTCTCGGGTTCACAAGTTTGTTTCCTTCTCTTCAACACTTGGATCTTCAATTATAGCTCCAATTTGCTCCCAATTCAACCAAATACTTCTCAAAACTCCGATTTTGCTCCAATTGCTCGGTCTTTGTAAATTAAACATAAAAATACATGAAAGTACACACAATCATAAAAATACATGAAAGTACACACAATCATACATAAAACTAAGCCTAGAAATAACACACTTATGCCCACTACCATAGTTTTGAATCCCAAAGAAAAGCTTAGCTCATAACTAAATAAAAGATAAAAACAACTTGAGTCGAAATGAACTTCATAATGCAAAAGAATGTATTACACTAGGGTTCAAAGAAAATATAGTAAGTAAGAAAAGAAAACTTGAGCAACAACTTAAATGAAAAACAGAAAACAAAACTTGAAAAGTACATCAAGTGAAAAGATGAAACTAAATAACAACTTAAAAGAATAACAGAAAATAAAACCCTAACCTTACTTCCTCTATCTAACTTGATTCAACCTCTTTCAATGAGAATCAAGTATTTACACGTTTCTTTTTTCAAATAAAGTATCCAAATGAGGTTTAGTCAAGCAAGGAATAAGATTTTGGAGTGGCGGCTTTAAAATGAGATCTTTAACGAAAATGATAGAGTTCTTAATCTACGACTATGGAGGATTGAAGATGATGATGAGATTGTTTTAACCGATTTTTATAAACCCTTTAGGTCTAGAGTTTCTGTTGAGATCAGTGTGCTGAGCTGTGGTCGACAATATATCCGTGATTTAAGGAGATTGATTAAGATTTGATTAGAGATCTGTCAAATTCGTAATTCACGCGCTGTCAATCACTGAGTTATTTTGCAGTCGCATTTTTCCTTTCAGCTATGTGGTCACATCTAGACAATTTGACAATTCCTGCACAAAATTATAAGAATACTTAATATCTTTCAACAATGACTCTTTTCATACTTTTTTTAAGTTCATTTAACACTTCAAGGTTATGCACATATGCTCTACTTGTTTTTACCTAAATTTGCTTTATTTGATAAGATTTACAACAATGAATGCATAATTTCTAAACGAAAAACTTAGGTTTAAGAGCTAAATAACCCTCATAAATAAGAGTTATCAAAATCTTTGTGATGAGATGCTTTCAAGTTGAACCCAAGTAATCTTTCTGCCACCAACCCTTTCACTTTGATCAAGTACCCATTCCTGAACTTGTTGTCTTGCCTTCCAATAACTATTTGTGCATAGTTCTTAAAGTGATGACACCAAGGCTGCATCTTCTGCGGCCGTCCACAAATGTTTGTTTAAATCCTGGCCACGTTGTCTACCACCACTCTTGCCTCCGCATCCATCCTTTATTTCCTATTCCTAAAATATGGTTAATATTGAATACTAGATGTTTAAACATAAACCAAACAGACTAAAAACCCAAAACATCCAAGTGTTGTCTACCACCACTCTTGCCTCCACATCCATCCTTTATTTCCTATTCCTAAAATATGGTTAATACTGAATATCATTTGTTTAAACATAAACCAAACAAACTAAAAACATAATACATCCAAGTGTTAATAAATGTGAACGAGGTTGAGAACAAACATTATTCGATTATTCAGAAGAGTATATTCATTGTCATGCAACAAACATTGACACTCATATTCAGTATATCCCACTATACCAAAGTTAATGATAAAAATCAAATATTCCTAAAAAAAACATCAAATACAACCTTAAGAGACCATATTCACTCCCTTATGTGATAACAACCATTATTCAATTATTATAAACCTCGTTGCCAAGTGTTAAACACCTCATTCCCTAGGTCCTATCTCCAACTGTGCCATAAGTTTGAAGTTTGGATGGACCAAATGTATGCACTGTTCTCATTTTCATTTGCAGGGGTGGAACCTTCGTTATGAACCTCTTCTTTTAGTGATCAACTGTCATCTCGCTTCTTGTAAAATTGTGAAGTATGCAACAAAGTGAAATAATCCATCGTTGTGTTACGATGTCGTAGAACAAAGGACTTCTAAGGATCGCCCAACGCACCTTTAGTAACCCAAAATATCACTCAATTGCATTCTTAGCGAATGAGTGTTTCATGTTAAAGAATTCTTCAGCTATTCTTGGTTGCTAACCATCACTCCAATCATTTAAATGGTAACATTGGCCACTGAAGGTTGCTAAAAAACCTTCGCTATTGGTATAACCAACATCAACCAAATAATAATTACCTACATATTAAGGAAGGGAAGTGTTAGTCATATTATCCTCACATATGAGCTTTGTAAAAGAATATAAGTCAAAAAATCTTACCTTGAGGAACTCTCAATCTATTTCGCCTACTTATTGCATCTCTCAATACTCGACCATCATGGACCAAACCTTCCCACCCAGGCAAAACGTATATAAATTACATACCTGGTGAGCAAACTCCCAAGACATTAGTTGCAATTTCATTCTTCCTTGTTCTATACTTTGGTATTTCAATCTCTAGAACATTGACTTTGATGTGTGTTCTGTCTAGAGCACCCAAAAACCCCTTGTCACCACATGCCTGCGACGCGGAGCGCCTGACATCCTCAAAAAGGGGGATTTTAAAAGGAGTCGCCGCCAATTTTTTTATGGTGGGATTGGACACCAAAATAGAATAAAACGACCTTTTTTTGAAAAAAAAAGAAATAAAGTGGTATGCAAAAATCAGATTTGGGCTCGGGAGTTGTTTGTGTATGGGGAAGGTGTTAGCACCCCATAACACCCGTTTAAAAATGGTGGCCAAATTTAATCTTGAATTTTAGAAAGATTCTTTTTGAAGAAAAGCTTATTTAGGGAAAAAGAGATTTTTAAAACAATGTCTTATTTTACCTCTCATTTCTCCAATATTTGAAGTCATGATCCCATAAAATAAGTAGATAAATATCCATCAATTTGACTATATTAGAAATATTCCCAAAAAAAACGTAGGAAAAATTCTCCACCTCAAGAATATGAGAAAATTTTACAATTTCTCAATCCGTCATAGAATAGCATTTTATAAAAGAAAGTTTTTTTTTAAAAAAAATAATAAATTTTTTGTTTTAATTAAATTCATTTTTTCTTGGGACCAAAATTTCGGACTCCCAAAGATAATGATCCCTCACTTCAAGAATTCTAAAAAAATCGGACTCCTAAATATTTCTAGATTCCATCATAGGAATTTTTAGGGAAAAAAATGGCCTTGAAAAAAAAACTTTTTTTTAAAAAATATCAAAAAATTTGGAAATAATGTTTTTAGTTATAAAACTTTCATAAACACGAAGGAATGCAATTTTGAAGACTTGAAAATAAGTTTGCAATAAAAAAACATTTAAAAAAGGATTTGAAACTATGGATGGTAATCAAGATAAATCAAACTCGAAGAAAAATCTAATTTGAAAAATAATACGCAAATGCAATTTAATGATAGATCACGCTCGCATAATAAATTGATCATAGCAAACAAGCAAACAAACATGTACAAACATGTTCACGAATTTAAAAAATAAAAAAAAAACGTATTGAAATCAATCTTGGACTTCCAAAGGAATCGATTTCTCACCTCAGGAGAACTAGAAAATCAAACTCCCAAATATTTCTAGATTCCGTCATTGGATCTTTTCTTTTTTAAAGAAAAAAAAAACTATGAATTTCAAAGATTACAACAAATCTTTATAACAAAATAAACGTGTGTGCATGTGCGCGCACACACACACAGATATATATATAAAATTAACAAATATGAAAAATAAAACAATAATAAAAAGAATGCACAAGCAACAACTCAAAAAAACAAAACAAAATGGGCTCTCAAATCTCACGCAAACACACACACATATATAATAATAATAATAAAATAATAAAATAATAAATTTTTTTTTGAAAACGTGCGTCAATGCACTGACGTGACAATTCAAAAAAGGGTCAAAACAGTGGGCGCGTCAGTCTAGGTGTATAATAATCATAATAATATTAATAATTTGTACACAAACACATATATGTATATATATAAAAAATAATAATAGTAATAATAATTTTTTAAAAAAAGAATGCGTCAATGCACTACACTGACGCGACAGTTTGAAAAAAAAATTCAGAAAGCTTAGTGCTTCATGCAAACATATATATATATATGTATAATAACAATAATAATAATAATAATAACATAAAGGGTCAAATCCATATATATATATATTAGTTGAGTTAAAAAAAATGAAAAAAAATAATGTAAGTTTTATTAAGATATATATATATATCTTAATAAAAGTTACATTATTTTTTTTCCTTTTTTTTTAACTCAACTAGTTTTCTTTCACCTTTCCATTCACCCACTTCATCCTCTCTCTTCTCTGTTTTCAAACTTCCTTTTCTCCTTTCTCCTTAGCTCTTCACCTCCTTCTCCTCTATGTTTTCAAACTTCATTTTTTTCCTTCCTCTTCTTCAACCTATCTCATTCTTCTTCTTCTTCTTTTTTCAGCAACTCCTATAATGTTTGGCTTTGTTACAACAGAAGCGAAAGTCCACTCACCTCTAAGGTATGTTATACCACTTCTATTTTGATTTTACAACACTTTACTTCTTTGTTCTCTTGTTCTTTTTTTTTTAAAAAAAAACAATAAACTTAAGAGCCAAAAAGAGGAAAATGGAGAAAATAAACAAATAAGAAAATAAAAGTAGATAAGCAGAAGGGAGATAAACGGAAAAGAAAAAAAAACACGAAAACAAGATAACCATAGATCTAAAGCATAAGTATATAAAAAAAAATAGGTAAAATGCTCACATTGTAAAAAAGACAATAATAAAAATAATAAAAAAAGAAAAGCAAAAATGAAAGAAAACTCAAAAAAAACCTTACTCAACTACTATTTTTCAGGGGCATTTCGAGATAGAGATGAAGATCTAGTGGTGGGGGTCAAGAACAACTAACTTGTTGGTTAAGGTGCAGATCATTGGGACAAAGGCCCTACCAAGTGCAACCCCAACTAAGCTAGGATTATTCTTGTTGTATTCCAAGATTTTTGGTACTTCCATGAAGGACTTTTTCTAAAGTAAAAAAAAAAAAAAAAAACTTACTCTATAACTCTATTGTTTTTCTGTGATGTGCTTGTTGTTAAGAATGGAATGGATGCTTGTAGAAGTTGTTGTTTTTTTTTTTTTTTTTTTTTTTTTTTGTTGTTGTTGTTGTTGAGATTGTCCCCTAGGGTTAAGAAGCAAGGGTTTATAAAACTCCAACAACTTCTTCTGTTGGGCAAAAAAACTTGCTAATTTTGTTCAAAATGAGCCCTTATACTAGAAATGCAAGAATTTGAAAAAAAACCCAAATTTGACCTAAAGGTTTATTTTCTTTGCCCACAATCTCCTCATTTTCCCAATATCCCCTTCTTCCCTCACACTTAGCAAAACAAGGTGGCCCACACAAGAAGAACTCAACAAAGAAGGAAAAAAAAAGTTACAAACATAATATACAAATATTAATTAATCGATAACTAACATAAGCGAGCCGGACAAAATACGTGGCTACACCCTTGACCAAAAAAAATAGGCATGTGCATTAGTAGTGCTCATAGCATCAAGTAAAATCACTTCAAAATACATTCCGTACCTTAAACCACCTCCATTTGTAGTCCATTGAATTCTCCAAAATTGTCTAAGCTCTCTTCCAAAAACACTCTTAGAATCAGACATAGCTCTTAGACATTCATGGAAGCATTTGCTAACAATTCGTCCATATCTCTTAAAAGTGAAGCTCACAACTCTATCCTTCACATGGTGTGCCAAAATATGCAAGAACATTGTGACCATTTCTTGCACACTCACATTCCTTGTCCCCCTTAATTGTCCTTTTACCTTAAAGATAGTACATAACTTACAAAAGGTTTAGCTATCCATTCGAAGTTGATTGACACAACTAACATCATTCTCTTGAACCAAAGATTGTAGGTGGCAGAGCTTTTAAATCATCCTAGAGAATGTTTCCTCAGTTTTTCCCTTAAGAATGTATGATAAGCCTTAGAATTAAGGCTTATTTAATTCCTAATTACTTAAAATATTCTTGATTTGTCTTAAGATCATTTGAAAATAGTTGAAAGTTGCTTGAAAATAAGAAAGGAATAAGAATGAAGGCAATTAGATAAGATTCTAAAAAAGTTAAGTTTGTTTGCAGGGAATGTGGAAATTGCAAAATCAAATTGCAAATTCGGGATTCTGCAATTGTTTATGGAGCAGGGAATGTAGAAATTGCAAAATCACATTGCAAAATCGTGATTCTGTAATCTTGACAGTAGAAGAATTCAAGGTACGCAAAACCCATATATGGAAAACTTAATTACCGCATGAATTCAGGGAATCTGAGCACGAAATTTGGGCATTCTTCAACCTAATGAAGGCCTATAAAGGGGGAAGAAGAGGAGGAGCAAAGCATTCGTTTTTTGGAGACGTTTTGGGAGCTTATTTCGTGGGTTTCCGTCAACATTAATACTCTATTTTCTGCATTTTTTTCTGTTTTCATATTTCTTCAATTTCGTTTCTGTATTACCGAAAGCTACTGTAAGTTCATTTCTTGTTATTCTTTCGATTAATCCAATCAATTCAAGTGCAGAATGGGTTTTTGAATTCGATTTTCGGAGATTTCTAGCTCGTGGGTTCCAAATTCGTTCTTACTCTGTTTTTCTGAATTTTCTAGAAGTTCTGAGTTGTTGCAACCTCTGTCTTACATTTTCTTCGAGTTTTTCTTGTAATACCGATAGTGTTAGCAGTACCAAGTAGATGTTATTTCAATTTCTTCGTTTGTGTTACATTTTTTATTATGTTTTTCATGATGTTCAATGGGCTGCCATTGTTTTGTCATAATCTGAATTTTTCCTGCATTTTTTTTCAGTTTGTCCAATCTGATTCAAGTGGTTCTTGAATCGTTAAGACCAATCGTTTCCCAAAATTGGTGGAGGTTGAGTCGATTGGAATGGAGTGAGTTGTATTGAACAATTATTGAATGAATTTCCATTATTAGATGATTCTATCCTCTGTTTTTTTCAAGTTCAGTTTCTGTGGGAATATTGTTTTTATTCAAGTTCAGTTATGTGGGAATAATTAAAGCTCATCAAACTCAAGGGCAGAAGGAAGAAGACTAAAAATTCATTTAGATGCCCTATGATTCTTTGCTTTAAATCCCATTGAGAATCTCTTCTTGAATTCCTTGTAGTTTTGCTGAGAATAGCAATACAATTCATTGTTTTAATTATTCAATTTACACAACTTCTAATATAAACTTTTTCTCAAAAAGCAGTTGTAATATTTTTATCTTTAATATGAGCTAAAACTTCTTAGGGGGTCAAGAATGTGAATTCCCTAAGAAGTGATGGTAGCTTAAATTTCAATAAAAATCAAGCCTACATCTCAATTGTTTGCTTGTGTTGAATAAATTTCCGTTGAGATCTTAGAATGATCAACTAGGTTAGCAACTCAAGCTTAGATCTAATACCAACGGGGTTAGTGATAAGCGGATTTTTGCACAAGTGATGGAGAAAAAAGCTTAGACATAAGCCAATCCTTACCCTAGACATAGGGATTAAGGACTCCAAAGCCCATAAAATTGTTGAGCCGAATTATCTTAGATAGAGGGACTATAGACATATAAGTCACTCACTTAGCCTCCTAAAAACCTAATTTCAAGGTGAATAGGAGAAGCAATTTTGGTTTATGATAATTCTCATTCATGAGGATTATTTGGCCTTTAAACTTAGTTATATTTGTGATTTTTATTCATATTATTTAATGAAAAAAATAAAAAGTGGTTGAATTTAATCACATGATTGATGGAAGACCTTTAAATTAAGTAAGTTGAGAAAAGAAACAAAAGAAGAGAAAAATTCACACTGAATGTTTTGATGTAGGAATTTTTTGGAATGCAACTGCAGTGCAATTGCTATGCAATTGCAATCTGGACATATCTAAAATTAAGGAAAAAAAACGTAGATTTCGGGATTTTGAAGGAAAATTGACCCACGAATTCAACAAGATAATTAGCCATGATTGTCCATCAACCAAGAGGAAAACCCTAGCATGAAATCCCTATAAATATTGAACAAAGAAGCCGAACAAAGAGAGCTCGATTGGAGAAGATTTTCGTTCACATATTTTTGGGTTTTCTTACTTTCTGCAATTTTCATTTTTAGTTTTTTTAGTTACTGTTTGTATTCATATCTTCTTCATCTTAGTCCGAATCTCTTTCTCAATCCTATAACAACGAAGTTGATGTTGGTAAAGAGCAAATACTTATTCGATTGAGCATGATTTTGGAGGAGGAAAATTCTGTTTCGTTTTTGGGTTTTTATCCACGGCAGTAGCTTCAATTTTCAAAGTTGTTATGTTGTTCTTCTTCCAAAAATTCAGAATCTCTGTCTCAATCCCATCTCCATAAGATTTTGATGTGGTTATGAACAACCTTTTGTTCGATTGAGCCGAAGAAAGATGGGTTTTTAGGATGGTTGTGTTTCTTCGATTTTTGCACTTTTGTTCTTGAATTTCTATTACTTGTGTTAAAATAGCTACTGGGTTGTTTTTCAATTTCAGCACATTTAGTTTCTGTTATTTGAATTTTGGAAAAGCAATTTTAGTTTCAGCAAGTTTAATTTAAATTATTTGAGTATAGTAGCTACGGGTTCATTGTATTGTTAATTTTAATTCAGTAGCAATTTTGATTTGGAGGCCCACTACACTTAAATTTTTGCATTTATATATATACAAGTTCTTTAAGTTAATTCTGTATCTTGAAATTTTGAAATTGTTTCTTTAAGCTACTGTCTTGCTTTGTACTTGCAATTTGTTGCATTGTTTACCTTGATCGTACCAATGAATTTTACTAATTTACATTTACTGTTTTCAATTTATTCCATCATGAAGAGCTAAATTTCCTTTGGGATTCAAGTTGTGAATGCCCTAGAGGAAGGATGTAAGGCTCGATAGCAAAAACAATCTATCTAATTCTTGATCTATTGTTTGCTTTTGGTGAAATTATGTTAGGTAAACCCTAGTTGGCCATCTAGTGTTGCTTGCCAAGCTAAACTTAATACTGAAAGGGTTAAGGGAGGCGGAAGTTGTAAAAGCAATGGAGAAAAAGGCTTAGACATAAGTCTTGAAACATCGACCCTAGCCATAGGGAGAGACTCCAAAACTACTAGAATTACACGCAAAAATATCTAAGTTAGATTAGCCATAGAAATATAAGTTTAATCACTTAGTCTCCTAAAGATACTTCATAAAAGTTGAATTCGGTTTACTTAGTTCTTGAGTTAGCTACGATTGCAATTGTCTTCTTGTTGCATTTTCTTTCCAAAGGGGCATTAGCATCTTGAATCCCTTTTTCATTTTCATTGATCTTTTCAAACAATTTTTCTTGTAACCAAAACACCTCATAAATCATTTTCACCCATAGTTACCTTAAGTTGCAATTTGTCAACGTTTTTGTGCCATTTTTATAAATTTTATTAAAACTCGTTCCCTTGGGTACGATACTCCGGAGTACTCCATTTTCTTATTACTTCGATCACGTGCACTTGCGTGTTGTAGCAAAAAGCACGATCAATTTACAATTGAGTGTGGAGTAGGTTGGAATTGTAATTTTGGCATGCAATTACAACTTAGGGCAATGACAATCTTGAGCCCCATTTTTATCCAAATTCCTTTTGAATTTTCATTCACTAAGTCTATATAATTTTCTCTCAATTATTGCCAATTCTAGATTGTGCAATTCAATTCTGCAATTTTTTTCTTATTTCGATTAATTGTCTTTTCTAGAATCTGCAATTTTTCTTATTTCAATTATTGTCATTTCTAGATTCTGCAATTGTTCTTTTTACCAACACACCATCCCAACAATATTTTTGCAATTTAGTTTTCAAGTTGCAATTTGCCTTACATTTTGCTTTACAATATTTTTGTTACACTGTTCCCTTGAGATTCGATACTTGGTACTCACATACCATTTTATATTACTTCGATTGCGTGCGCTTGCATGTACAATCAATCAATGTACATGTCGATACGCACATATGGTAGTACATATTGCAAGTATTTCTCGAAGGATGACAACCAAAATATTTATAACAACACATATTTTCTTCTTCTTTGCAAGAGTAAGTCGAGACATATCTAATACAAATAATATATGCCACTATTAATACTTGAGATCACATAAGTACAAAATTTTGTCTACCATTGCTATCATACAACAACTATAGATTTGTAATATTAAAAAAAATACCCTAACTCGTGAAATATTTTTAACATATTTTATTTCCATCTTGATTTCAATATCATGACTTATCTCAATGTGCAAGAATTGGGCTACATAGATCTAAGTAATCAATATCGATCTCTAAGATCGATCGAAATTTGCAAGAAGTGGGCTCGATCTTGACCTAAATAATCAATATCGATATCAAAGATCGATCTCAATCTCAATATGAATTACTGATATTGATATTGATTATTGATCGGGATATCAATTTGGTACCTTAATAGCCATGCACACGCACTGCATGTAACTAATTTAGAGTTGTCCATTTTCTCTGCAAGGACGGGGCATGGAATCTCCGTTTAGGCAGAGAATCTCCATTTTCTCTGCAAGGAGGGAGTGGGGGGGGTGAATTCCTCACGAGCAAAATTGGGACGAGGACAGGGACAGGGAATGTATTCCCCGTTCCCCGTTCCATTTTTTCTATTATTTTATTTTATTTTTAATGCACACACACGCACTAAATTGGATATGTTTGAATTATATGGTTAACCATTTGAATTATATGTATGGATAATTACATAATTTGATATAGAATATTATTTTGTTTATATTAGGAGGTTTAAGAATTTTATCTTTAAATAGAGATTTTTTTTAGGAAATTAATTATTTAAATGAAGTTTTTTCGTGAATAATTAACTATCTAATTGAAAATTAATTGATATTTTCCATGAAAAGTTAACTATTTAAAAAATTATCAAAAAAATTATTTGATTTAGTTGAGATTAAAAAAAAAAACTACTAAACAGAGAATAATTCCTCGCCGGGAACTCGATCCCCGCAAATTTTCGCAGGGAATCTCCACCCCAATTCTCATGAAATTTAATGAATAATTTCGTAGGGATGAGGATTAATATGGGGGGCGGGACAAGGACAGAAAAGTCATCCCCGTCTCTACCCCACCTTATGGACATCCCTAAACTAATCATAACACTTGGGGAATCGGAACGGGGGTTAATTGTCAATCCATGGATTTAATGGAAATTATGGTGACAGATGGCGTTCAAAATTTCATTATTTTAATAACCTTATAACCTAAATCCCAATACATGCTCATGCAAATTATTCTATCATCCATCCTCTTCTCACTTATCTCCTAATCAGTGTCTTCTGATGACGATAGCTTCTTCCAGTGGCCCAACAAATAGTTTAAGTATAATTTTGAGCCATCAAGCCCACCCACACTGGCCACAATATCTGATAAGCCTTAGAATTAAGGCTTATATAATGCTCATAAGCTTAAAATATGCTTGGTTTGCTTTAGAAATCATAGGAGAAATTTGGTAAATGCTTGAAGAACATCAATAACTTGTGAGAAGTGCACGTGAAAGAAAGAATGAGGAAAAAAAGAAAGATAAACTAAGAAGAGTATCTTTTGTGCAAAAATTTTGGAAATTGCATAATCGATATTGCAAGATGAACAATTCTTGAGCAATAGAAAAAAAAATCAAAAAAGGGAAGAATCTTCATAGAACCAGATAAGGAAAATCTTTATTTGTTGCATGATTTGGAGGTTTTTGAGCACAATTTCAGGGCAATATTCAATGAAGGCCTACAAAAGGAGAAGAAGAGGAGGAGAGAATGAGAGATTTTTGGAGCTTAATGAAGGATTCAATTTTGTGGGTTTTTCTCGAAAAATGAAATAACAAATTTCTAGTTTTTTCTTCTTCTTCATTCTGTCCAGCTCCCCTTGATTTTTCGATCCAATCCAAATGAAAGTTTGGTTTGTGATGATTCATTCTTTCCTAGAAATAGTTGGGATTGAATCAATTGAAATCTAAGGGAAACAATGGGTTTTGTTCAAGTTTCTTCATTCCAACTTATTTTTAATTTAGTATTCGATTTATGTTATTTTAGTTCTTTGGGTTGTAATTTTTCATACTTTTTGTTCCTTACCTACAGTATCAAGCTTTGGAATTGAGTTGAGGTTATGAAGCAATTGAAAGCATTTTTTTGGATTTTTTTTTCTTCTTGGGTTTTTGTCCAGGGGCTTGTGTTGAAGGAAGATTTGTTAATTGTTGTTTTTTTTTTTGTCTTCATCTTCAATTCTTAGTAATACAATAGCAAATTTCTATCTTTCTATTTCTCTTGGTTTCAAATAGGTTATTAGTTAACTTTTCGTGGCATGAAATTTAATTCAAGGTTTTGTTTTGAATTTTTTTGAATTAATTATGAGCTAAACTTTTTAAGGGGTTCAAGGATGTGGATTCCCTAAGAAGTAAATCTAGCAAAAAGTACAATGAAAATCGAGCCTGCATTTCAGTTGTTCACTTGTGTTGAATAAAATGTCTTTGAGATCCTAGATTGATCAACTAGGGTAGCAACTTAAGCTTAAATCTAATACCAATAGGGTTAATGATAAGCGGATTTCACACAAGTGATGTAGACAAGAGCTTAGACATAAGCCAATTCTTTACCCTAGACATAGGGATTAAAGACTCCAAAACTCATAAAATTGTTGAGCTAAATTATCTATGATAGAGGGACTATAGACATATAAGTCACTCACTTAGTCTCATAAAACCTAATTTCAAAGTGAATAGGAGTAACAATTTTGGTTTACAATTGTGTGTAGAGTACGTTGGATTTGAAATTTTGGTTTTGCAATTTACAACTTAGGGTAATGACGTACTTGAGCCCCATCTTCCCTCATTGAGTAATTTTCCTTGCATTTTTATTTCTATTTTACATTTCTTGCAATTTTGATTTTGCAAATTTGTTTATGCAATTTGATTCTGCAATTTTGATTTTTCAATTTATTCCTTTCAATTTCAATTCAGCAATCTATTCTTGCAATTTCGATTATGTAATTTTTATTTCCATTATTATTTCACACCAACCCAAAATCTATTTTTGCACTTTTTAGTTTCCAAGTTGCAATTCTACTTACGTTTTTGTTTTTACAATATTTTTGTTACACCATTCCATGTGGGATCGATACTCAGGAATACTCATGTTTTATTACTTACATCGACAGTGTGCACTTGCACTGGGTTTGAACATATTTATTTACTTTTCTTCACCCAAGGTTCACCCAATCAATATCCATATCGTTTGATGAGAGTTACAAGGATGTCATCCACCGTCACATTTCCCCACCTACTATTTCTCCTTCTCTTCATTTATCTCTCCCATATACGGTTCTAGAATCGGATCAACCCCAAGGTTCACTTCCCAGCATCAACCAGTCATCCTCTCAACAGAACCATTCACTTTCTTCTGTGAATGGCCTTGAACAACACGAGGATAAGAAGGAGAAGAAGAAGAAAAAAAAATCCTTGATTGCTGGGGTACATGTCAGTGAAGGACCAAGCGGCACGAAAGGTCGGGGAAGGAAGAGGATGAGTCCTTCAATGGTGATCATATCAACAGATTCTGAATAGGAATCCTTTTTTTTTTTTGTTTCTGTATATCCTTCCCTCCCCCCATCCCCCCACCCCCGTGTATTCCCCCAACATTATGAATGAAACAACTTCTTTTTCCTACATAATTTATTTATCTGGGTGGATCTGTTCATTTTAACATTTTATTGTACTGCATCGACATGAGTATGCCCATATGCATTAATATTGACAACATATTAGCCCTTTAAACAGAAGTTAATATAACATAGTTGAACAAGTATAGCGTGAATAACAAATGCATACTTTCCAACCAAAAAAAAAATAGAAAAAAAAAACCAAATGCATGCAGAACAATATATTGATATCAAATTGTTCTATAAATCACGATTTCGATTTCAATCGATCGAAGTTTCCAACGAGGTGTGGATTTCATAGTAATTTCAGTTGTCCATCGCGATACCGATTTATGTATATCTCAATTTTGAAGAGGGCGAGACCTGTAATAAAACTGAACATGTGGAAGAGAGAGAAAGGTAAAATTTTGGAAAGTTCACCAAAAAAGTGTTGTGGATCTCCCGTAATAATCAATGTGAATCGGATTGAGTATCATTTTGGGTGTAATGGGATTACAGGATAGGATTATGGATTTGGGAGAGAGACCCATAGTTGATTCCCGTTGCAAGATGAGGTAAACGCAATCAACCATAATCACGTGGGACCCACAATTTTGGATTCCCATTGATTGATTACGATTTCAGGAACGTAAACATGTCCTAAGGAGATAGAGTGAACCAAGCAAAATTTTAAAGAAAAATCAATATTTTTTTTTTATGTTAAATCACCACTAAATCCAAAAGTTTAACTTACGGTGAATTTAATTTTATATCAATACTTTAATTTTTTTTATATGTATTTTTTAAAATTTTGTTATATATATGATAAACTAGTCAATAACATCAGTTGTATTTTTTCCTTTTTTTTTTTAACTATCTTAAATTCCACACTCTCACAACTTTAATTAATATTTTTTAAAACAACATATTTAATTGAAATAAATTGATATGTAACCAGTAAATCAAAAGTTTAGCTGATATTTAATTAATTTCTGATCTATCAAATCTCCTTCTTCATTTGAAATACAAGATAATGCCTGCCTACATAAATCATGATCTTTAAATTTGCTAAATTTTTATTTTTATTAATAGAGAGAGAGACAACAAAGAAAATCCAAAAAAAAAATTAGTTTTACTGTCAGTGTCTTGATTGACTCTCCTTGATTATGATTATGTTAGCATTCGCAGGTTCAACGAATTTTTTATCCAAGTTCTGTATATATAATTGGTATTTATCATTTTTCTAAATATTAGAATTCAAATTCAAATAACGGACTTCCTAACGTCTAAGCAACCAATTAAATGACCTGGTGAACATTATTGCTCTTTGTCCATTGAATTATCACTTTAAAAATCTTTTATTTATGTTAAGAATATACAATTCTAACCAAGTTTGTCAAAGATGGTAAAAGTATAAAATTAATAAAGATTCAATATAATGGAAATAAAACTGTCCTTCAATTGTCAAAGTGAATATAGCTCAATGGTAATTGACATGTACCCTCTATCAAAAGATCATAAATTCAAATCATCCACTCCAAATGTCGTTGAATTCGGAAAAAAAAAAGTTCTTCGATTGTATTTATTGTAAATCAAGGATTAAAATGTATAGAAATGTCGATGGAAATATCAATAATATGTCGATATCGATAGATATTTCTGGAAAAGTATTGAAAACAAAAAATTCAAAAAAATATTAAATTAATAAATAAACATTTTACACTTTTTAAATGAATTAAAATACTTATTATTAATATTATATTTATATCATTTACATTTCATTGCTATTTTTTAAAACATTTCATTGATTTTTTGTGGTATAATAAAAATGTTGATTCATCCCTTATGCCAATGTCGAATCCATGGACATGGGAAAATGTCGATATCTCGACAGAAATTTAATACCTTAGAAAAATATGATATTTTGAAACTTTAATTCTATATATGATTATTGTTGACTGAGAAATTTTGGCCAATCCCCAATTGTCACATCGTTATTTCAAATTAATGACAAAATTACAAATAATTAAATTTAGAGTCAATTATAAATTTACATGTGTCCCAAATTTAATTTGAGGACAAAAATTGGCAAATTCTAAAATTAGATAGTCACGTGTCTTCATTATAACTATTTGACCAAATAATTAAACTTAATTTGGTCAAATTGGTTACATGGATTTTGGGTCAAAGTTAGATAAAACTCAAATCCAAATGGTTAGGCCCAAAGCCAATAAAGCCTAAGTCCAATGGTTGGACCCAAAAAGCTATTATAGCCCAAGCCCACATACCTATAGAAAGATCTATAAATAGATGAGCTCTCCTTCATTTTGGAGGTTCAGAAATTAAACTCTCTAGAGAACTAAGAGAATTGAGAGAAAAGAAAGCCAAAATCTTTAGGTGCTGAATGCTCCATGAAGTCCTTAGGTACTGAACGCTTCAAGACAAGTCATTAGGTGCTGAACCCTCTTGGAAGACTAAAGACTCTTCAAGACCAGTCCTTAGGTGCTGAATACTCCTTAAAGTGCTGAACATTCTTAGAAGACCAAAACCCTCCAAGACAAGTTCCTAGGTGCTGAACACTCTTGGAAGACCAAAGACCCTCCAAGACAAGGCCTTAGGTGCTAAACGTTCCTTGAAGACTGAAGACTCTTCGAAAACCATAGACACTTTGAAGACCAGAAGACTTGATGACTTTAAAGACCAAAATATCTTTGAAGTCAAGTCGAAGGCATTTGAAGCGTGCAAGATTCCAAGACTTCAATCGTATCTTCAAAATGATCAACAAGCCAATGTTCGATCCAACAATCAACAAGTCAGGGGCCGATCCAACGATCAACAAGCCAAAGGTCAATCCAAAGATTAACAAGCTAAAGGCTTATCCAATGAGGTCAACAAGCCAAAGGCTGATAAGAAAAGACCAACAAGCTCGCTCGAGAACAAGCTTTCAGTCCTTGAGACATTTGTATATGAGAGAGAAAGAATTAGACGAACAAATTAGAGATTGTACCCACAAAATTAATACAAATTCAAGTTCATTACACGTGTCTCATTTCTCTTTCTTTGTTGAAATCACGTGTGAACAATTATGAAAAGAAAATAAGAAATTAAACTGTTAAACTGATTTATTGTTTTCTACTATTGATGAAAATAAATTTTCAAAGACTATTTGAAAATAACATGTTAAGATTTGATATTTATTTATTGAGTTCAACAAGATATGAGTCGCATGATGTGAAAGTATAAATTCGTATTTCTAATTTTTTGGTAAAGGATATAATGTCTTAATCAATTAAAAATTTTGTATTTCTAATCTTTTGGTAAAGGATATAATGTCTTAATCAGTTAAAATATTATGTTATGATTAACTAACGGTTTGATATTTATTTATTCACACTTTTTAGTTCAAATATTACATTATATAAATATTATTCCCTAACAAAAATTAAATGTTTACAGAAGTGATAACATGGGAGCTGGGCTGGGAAGCACCTCATGTGACCGTGTTTAATTTTCTATTTTTAAAATTTTAAAATGTTTGATTTTGGTATTTAAAATTTTATTAAACTTTTAATGATTATTTAAATTTTAAAATGTCAATTTCAGTTCTTTCATTTTCATTAAATTGTTTTGAAATTTTCAACAAACAAATATAATGTCTAAATTATTTGTAATATTCATATTTCTTACTATATTTAATATCTACTTTATCACAACATAATAAGATAATGAAAGTTTAAGAATTAATATTAAAATATTAAATATTAAAGGATCAAGTAGAAGTTTGTAAGGAAAGTGGATTTGAAAAATGATATATAGGCTTTATTTCTTTTTTTATTTGAGGAATATATAGGCTTTCTTATAATTACCTCATTTATTCTTTTAAATTGTTATATTTATTACCTCATTTAAGGCTTTTCACATGGAAGAGATCAGATACTTCAATTTTATTTATTTTCATTTAAGAGAATAAGAACTTCTATCAAAGAAAGAAAATAAAAAATAAAAAGAAGAAAGATTTGTTTGCTAATGAAGTGCTTTTATTTTTATTTAAAAAAAAAAAAAAACAAGTTCACTAACAACGTTTTTTATTATTTATCTCCTACTTTTGAAAGAAAAAAAAAATTAAGTGCGAATTTATTTTATTTTTTAAAAGTGTTTTAAGACTCCTTTTTTATGTCTTTTAAATTTTGGCTAGGAATAAAAAAATTGTTTCGAAAACGTGCGTGCTAAAAAATCTTACAAACTTAATTTTGAAATCAGAGAATTTTTTAAAGATAAAACAAAACAGCCCTCAAATGGATACCTAGGGATAATGTAATTTTAAAAAAAAAAAAATAGGGATTATTCGGTAATCATCATCAAAACGATTTTATATGTTTTAAAACAAAATTTCTGTAAAAAAAAACGTATTTGAATAACTTTTTTTTTTTAGTTTAAAAATGAAGTTATTTTTTCTAAAATTATGAATTTATTAGGTATGAACAACATTATTTTTTCTAAAATTATGAATTTATTAGGTATGAACAACATTAACTTTTATAATCTTTTGTACCAAAATTTTTAAAACTAGTTTCAAAAAAACGATTTTTTTTTCTAAACCGTCCCCTTACAAACACATTTTGTGTTCCGCTTAAAAAAGACCCTAAGTAGTTAGACGATATTGAAGGAGTTTGAAGAGTTGTTAAAATGTCAATCCCATTATTATACAACACATAGTTACATTTGCACAAAAATGAAAAACAACCTGTCTTTCCATTCTTATTTTGTAGTGAAGCATTTGAAAGGGTTTGTTTTGTTTTTATTTTAGTCAGGAAGAAGGAAGGAAATGAATGACATTATTGTTTTGGTTATTAAAAAAGAAAACAAATTAAACTTTGGAGAGAAAAAAGAAAAACCCCAAGTCATTGATGCTGATATTTGCCATATCATCCAAAGTCACATCTGTTTGTGGTTTGTAGCCCTACAAAAGAACTCACATATTCCAAATCACTAAAACAGACACCCACAAAAAATCATCTTTTTAGGTCTTTGACAAATGCTACATAATTCCCAAAAACCAATCAAATCATTGGTACCATCATTATTTTGTAGAAGAAAAAAGAAACTATTTTTTAAAAAAAAACTTTCTAGTTAAGTATAGCGAGCTAATATCATGCCATATATATGATTTAGTCTTTAATATTTGTGTTTTTTTCAAAATTTTACTTGATCTTTTGAAAATTTTAATTTTATCTTCTATATATTGAATTTTGTTTACTCAAATTTTTTCATCTCACTGAAAAGAAAGATAGTGTGTGGATTTATAAACAACAATTTATTTGTGAACTTTTTAGTTGTTAATCTAAAAGAATAAACATGTCCAACAATAAAATAAAAAAGTTTATTTTATAATTTGAAATTAACTGTTTCTATAGGAAATGGACCCATTAAAAATGGGGAAAATTCTATATATGGCAAAAAATAATAGGTTGTTTTGATTAATGGCCACCGGATTTTTTTTTTAAATTATGGCCACACGTGAGGTGCACGTGTGGCATACTATTTTACAAATCCCGGTTTTGCCCTTGTGTGTCTACATATTTTCGATTTTTTTTAAAAAAAACTCCTCTCTCCTATTTTTATTTAAGCTGTATCTAAACTGTAATTTGAAAGATTTACATTGCAGTTAATATTTTTATACCTATTTAAATTAGTTTAAAATCTGGGATTTATCAAGATTTTATTTTATAAAATTGATTTTTTAAATCCGACTTTCCTGTTTTTCAGATCCTTATCGACATATGAATTATTTAGTTTATTTTCTTTTATTATTTTTCGTTCCTTCACTCTCTTTTTTTTTTGCTTCCATTTGTTGACGCCAATCTGGGTTTATTCCTTCCCATTTTCAGGTTTGTTTATGGTTTTTTTTTACTGTTTTTGTGTTTCTTCTTCTTCTTTACTTTATTTTCCAGATTGTAGCTTGAAACATTTTTTTTGTAGGTCTAAATGTGTTTTCAATCCGTAAGTATATTGTATGACGGTATCTGGAATGAAGCTAATCGATACCAGAATTTTAAGGTTGCGAATATATTGGTTCGTTTGGATTCTAGTTTTCACCATTTTTCTGATTCTATTCGTAACAAACTCCATCTTTCAAGTCATCAAGTTATTACTCGGTTGACTGTTTATAGGGACGGTTCGAATAAATCCAGTATAATTAGAATTTCTGACGACAGGGATGTTATGTGGGTCCTTTCCATTATTTCAGATGGTATCGCTAATAATCTTCATGTTGTTGTTGATTATTCAGAAATTGCCGAATTAGACTGTTCAAGTACGGCTGCCTCTAATTACAGTGTAGGTAAAACTTTGGATCATTCTAAGAACAAGGATGGGGAATTTAGATTTATTGAATTTATTGACTATGATCCCCCTTCATTTGACTTGTCTATTAAGGAGAACTCTGTCTTTGAAAGTAAAGTTGATTTGAAGAAAGCTATTTACTTTCTTGCTTTGAAAAATAACTTTGAATTTAGGACGGTTAAATCAAATGGTAAATCGCTTGTTCTTCGGTGTAAAGGAGATAATTGTGGTTGGTATTTAAGGTCTTCTCGTTTTCGGGATGGTAGTTTGTGGGTTGTTCGCAAATACATCAATATTCATGATTGTTCCATTGATGTTGTGAAGAATGATCATAGTCAAGCCACGGCATTAATTGTAGGAGAGTGTGTTAAGTCTATTATGGAGGTTAATGATGATATTCAGGTTCGTCCTTGTGACGTTATTAAATATATGAGGAGAAAACTTGGTGTGAACATCAGCTATGGGAAGGCGTGGAGGGGTCGCGAACTTGCTTTGGATTCTATTCATGGTTCCCCTGCAGCCTCCTATTCGCTTATTCCTGCCTTTTCGGCTGCTCTTATTGAAAAAATCCAGGTTCGTGGTAGTGTGTTTACCTTGTATTTCTTTTTATCTACAGTGTATTTATCTGTAGGTATTTTGATCTATTTTTTTCTGTTGATTTTTACTCTGTTTTATTTCAGGTACATACACAGCTCAAGAGGTGGATGACGATGGTAGGTTTAGGTATTTTTTTATGTGCCTTTCGGCTTCTATTCATGCTTGGAAACATTGTTTTCCTATTATATCAGTTGATGGGGCGTCTTTGAAGAACAAATTTTTTGGCACTCTATTATCTGCTGTCACTCTTGATGGGAATTCTCAGATTGTCCCATTAGCATTTGCAATAGTAGATTCAGAAAATGATCGATCATGGACTTGGTTTTTTCGTAATTTGAGAGCTGTTTTAGGTGAGCCGAAGGAATTAGTTGTAGTTTCTGATCAACATAATAGCATAGCCAAAGGGATTAGCACTATTTATGACACTGCAGAGCATGGGTTGTGTTCATTTCACATATTGAGGAATCTTAAAAAAAAAACACAAGTCCAGACCAATTGACGATATTTTCCACAATTGTGCAAGAGCATACACTGTTATTGATTTTGAATATTACATGAGGAAGTTGGAAAATATAGTTCCATCAATTAGGGCGGAGTTGGAAGAAGTTGGTCATGCTAGGTGGGCAAGAGCATTTTGTTCCAGGAGAAGATATTCAATGATGACAACCAATATCTCTGAGAGTATGAATTCATTATTCAATCATTTGCGTGAGCTACCTGTTATTTCTCTTCTTGAAGGCATTAGGAGTCGCATTCAAAAGTGGTTTTATGAACGGCGTACTTCTTCGAGCTTTCAACGGACTGAACTTTCTCCATGGGCGGAGGACGTTCTTCGTTCAGCCATGAAGGATGGTCGTACAATGGATGTTTGTGTTCTTTCTTTCTCTTCTACTGTGTAATTATTTTTCCTGTAATTATTCTATTATATGTTTAGTAACTGTGTTTTAATGTCATTTGTTTCAGCTGTACCATATAAATCAATTCTTGTTTGAGGTACAGAATCGCAGTAAGCAATATGAGGTTAACATTCTTACTAAGAGTTGCACTTGTAGGCGTTGGGACCTTGATTTGATTCCTTGTGCGCATGCATGTCTTGCTTTATGTCGAAGGAATCTTGAATTTCACTCATATTCTCATGAGTTTTATCGGGTCTCAACCTTAATTGAGTTGTATAGCAAAGATATACACCCAATTGGTAACGTGGATCAATTCTCGAATTTATTCACTATTGATGATGATCCAATTCTTCCTCCAAACGTCAAGCGTCCTGCTGGTCGACCTCGAAAAAAGAGAATAATATCACGATTTGAGAAGAGGGTGACTATGAAGTGTGGTCGGTGTGGGCAACGGGGACATAATCGAAGATCATGCAAGAACCCGATATTGGATTAATTCTAGTCCTTGTTTTTGTTTCCGATTTAAACACATTCAATATTTGTATTTAACATTATTTGCTTACATCGGTTTTGGTTTTATCTATAAATTTTGTGTTTTATTTGTATTTTTGGGAATAGAAGTTGAATGATTAATTACATTTTCAATTTTTTATATAGAATTACACTGTATATGTTTCGTATTATTTGCAGTCATTAATGTTCAATTACAGTATGCGTATTCTTTCGAAAAATTTTCTACTTTTCTATCACAAATACATAGTATTTCTCCATCATTTGCTTCCTAAGTCAATTTAGTTTTTAGTTTTCTATTTATGCATGGTTTAGTTACTATGTAATTTATTTATATTTCTTGTTGTATACTAGTATTATATGATGAAACTTCAAATTCATAGGGGGTACGTTGGAATTGTTATATCATTTAAATACTATGTATTTCTAGTTTCGTTTCTTAACTCAATTCAATTTTTTGTCTTTATATATATGCATGATCTATCTACTGTGAAATTCAAATTTTTTGTTGTGTGATAATATTATATGTTTAAATTTCAATTTCGTAAGGAGTAGTTTTAAATTTTTATATAATTCATATACACTTTATTTTTATGTTCTTTTTTTGTTTAACTCAATTCATTTATTGTCTTTCTGTCTATGCACGATCTAGCTATTTTATAATGTATATTTTTTGTTGTGTACTATTTTTATATTTAAATTTCAAAATGGTAGTAAGTACTTTGTATGTTATATATAATTCATAGTAATATCTGCTCTATAATTTAGATTCTTTGTATTCGTTGGGTACTTTAGGTTGACATATACCAATTATTTAAGGTGTATGTTTCACAACTTGGCAAGTTTCAAAAGTTTATATTTCTTCAAAACACTAACTATCAAAATAAGTTAAATATACAAAATTTATCAACAACAATTCATATTATAAACGAGCTTGTCAATCATCTCAAAATACTATAAGATTCAGCCTATAGATTTAACAAAAATATACTAAAAGTATTTCAGTCTAGAAATTCAACAAAAGTATACTAAAAGCAGTTCAGTTTAGAAATTCAACAAAAGTCTGACTTTGCAATCAAGAGTGAAATTCTTAAAAAGTCTTGAGTTTCATGGATTAAATGATTCAATCTTTTGCCTGGCTGAGGTGGAGATCGAATGTAGGGCCATATGTCAAGGATTTGTCCTGTGTGTTATTGGTTGGTTTATACGTTTCGCGTAGAGCGTCAATGTATATCCCATTTGGCTTTAATCCACTAGATCCATCCTTTTGTATGTTCTGGTTGATCTATACATTTGAAACAAAATTAATTAGAGCATAAAATTGTGTTACTTTGTAAAAATCTAAGCAATGGAATTACACTTTAAATTATAGAACATGACATTAGATAATATAACACAAGTAATGAACATAATATTTAGTAGAGTTTTCATACCTGTGTAAGTGCCTTTCTTATTCTTGGTCCTACAATCTTTTTCTTTTCATTGGCATTCCACTCTATTTTCAGAGATGCAGTCTATGGAGAATTTATAAAGGCCAGATAAATACTAGTATTTCAATTGTATTTAAAGTTTTCAATAAATAATTCTATACGACATACCCTTGGAATGAAACCACCCATTGATTTGGTCATTTTTTTCTCTTCCTCAATCATGTTCAATCTTCTCTTCACCTAGTATTTCCATTGTATTTAAAGGTTTGGTTAGCCTTGTATATCTACATATTTTTATGCAAGAGGTTAATTAATACTTTTTGTACCTCAACATGTCGCTTAGGCTGCACTTTTGGTACTATTCTCATTTCTTTGGTTTCAGTCAATATACCCACTGTTGCTGTTCTTGGACTCTCATTCTGCTAGTAAATTAAAAACAAAAAAGTCAGCATATTCACCTATCATTAGTTATTGTATTGTTGTTGTATTTACCTTCAAGATATTCTTGCTTTTTCCTTCCCTCTTCAAAGTCTCGTATATCTTTGTTTCATCTATTGATCTTATGACTTCGTTGATTATATCATCAGTATCCTGGATTTCATTATTACACATGAGTATGTTTACAATTTGGAAAATAATTCAGATCATTTAACTTTTACCTGGGGTTCTTTGTTCTCTGTGGCATCCTGGACGTTTGTATCCTCAGCATTTGATCTTCCTTGTGGTACTCTGATGTCTTTGTTTGAAGTCCCAAGGATGTTGGTTGATTGATCTTTTGTTCCTTGTCCAGGATTTGGATCATCCTCATCATCTTTTTTCGCTTGTATTGTTGGATGTTCGTCATGCTCATGTATTTCATCATTGTCATCGTCGTCTTTTTCTTCTTCCAGTTGATCGAGTTTCTTTGAGAATTCAGATGCTCCCTATTTGGTTTCAAACAACAATAAATAGAGTTATCATCATTTAAATATTTTTAATATATTTGTGTTTCATACCATGTATCTATCATCTCTGGAGTTGGTGGCTTTTATGTAGTCCACCATTAGGCTTATTGTTCCTACGAGCTCGTCCATTCTTCTACTTAATATTTCTTGGTTTCTCTCGATCATTTCAGTAAGCTGGTTGATCATCTCTTCTTGTTTTTTTTCCATCAGTTCCATCTTTTCTCTTATGTATCTTTGGTCTAGGATGGTGGGTGTTACCCTGTTGATGGCTAAATCTATTACATTCTTTCCTCTGCTTTCCTTGTTTATTTCTCTTTCCAACTCCTTCCTTATTTTATGTTCTTCCTCAATGAATGGCTCAAAGTATTTCATTTTCATCTCTTCTTCTGTAGCTAACATTGGACATATTTCAAGCTGCAGTTTTAGTCATATTAAATTGTTAGAGATCAATGATTTCGTAATACATTGTATTTAAAATGAAGGAATAAAAATAGTGATGTGGTCTTTACCTGTGGTGAATCAAAAATCCTTTTCTGCAGGTCCTTCCATTTTGGTTGGGTGTCAGCAACCCAATTTATGATTCTTGGTGTCCTTTCAGTCATTTTCCTTGCGTAAAAGTTCTCTGGAGAACTTAATGCTGGTATTACTTCATATGCCCATGCAAGTATAGGGAATATAAACCCTCCCATTGATATCCCCGTTGCCCCCTTACTTTTCAGTGCTTTCTGCATGGCTTCTAGAAGTAGATCGAATGCAAGTCTTCCCCATGGGTAATTATTGAAGAGGTTTTCATCATCAACCATTATGATGTGCTCCATGTCAACATATACCTTGTTTTGTCTCGGCAGTAAAAAGCTTTCCAAAAAATATAGAAGTGTCATTTTCAATTGATCGTCTTCATTTGCAGACCTACTTATGTTGAATCCCATGTTCAGTAGTTGTCTACTCACTTGTTTTTCTCCTTCAAAAAAAATTCTTCTTATGTGCTGTTCTCCTTTCATTGTCTCTATGTCTATCGTTGGCAGGGGTTCACAGTTTAAGCCTGTTATTAGAGCAAATTCTCTAAGTCCAAACTTAAGAACCTTGCCTCCTATTAAGAAATTCATCTCTGAAGAATTTTTTGGCTTGCATTGCCGTTGTATTAGATGTAGCAGGAGCTGGGATGATTGGTTTGTAATAGCAAAGTCCAAAAAATGTCCAAAACAAGTTCGCCTGAATCTTTCTTGCAGTTTTTCTGTCAAACTTCCTCTTATTCTATCAATGACATCTATCTTTGTTTGCAAGTTGATTTTTTGTGGCTGTATTCTCTTTGACTTAGGCATGAGATACAATAAATCCTATAAGTTATCAAGTTATTCACTCAGTATTTCTATAAACTAATAGGTGCATGGAATAAACAAATACACTGTAATTATTTACAGACCTCATCAGTTTCTCCAATAGATTTTTCAGGACTTGCTTTGTTTCTCAACCTCCTTCCTTTCTCAACTTCAGATTTAACAATTACCTATGATATGTAAATAAAGAAACATATATTCATTTCTCAGTCAGTAAATATTTATCCCTTATGTATTGAGATTTTACCTTTTTGGGTTGGGTCTTTTTTTTTTGGTTGCTTTCTTTCTTCAGCCATATTCTTCTTGATGATTGGTGTTGTTTCTGTCCTGGATTCAGATTCATCTTCCAAGTTCTTATTGTTCGAGGATGATGCTTTAGTCTCAGATTCTTCTTGTTTTATCTTATCGGTCTCTCCCTCAGAGCTAGCTTCAACCTATATCGTTGTATTCAATATTTGGTATTCAGACATAATTTTCAATTTTAAAAACTAAGGTAACTTTATTTATTTACATACCTCCTCTTCTTCTGTACTTTCCTCTTCCTTTTCTTCCACTATTTTGTCCTTTTTCTTTGTGTCCTTTGATTTTTTGGATTCCTATATAATTGGTAATCATTGTAAATGCAATAGTCTTATTCATTTTTTTTTATCACGCAAATGAAATCAGTTACTTACTTTCTCAGTCAATTTACTTTTTCGTTTCTTCCTCTCTGTTACAGTAGTGGTCCCCTCCCTTGATCTTTTCTTCTCATTCTTTTTGTTCTTGTAAGTCGTTGCTTCCCCTTCTGTCATTGTGGCTACTGTTTCCTGTAGGAATAAAACAGATTTGGTTTTTTTTTTTTATCAGTGTTATAAAAACGTTTGAAATATACCTCCTCTTCACTGTTTACAGTGATTGTTCCTGTATCCTTGTTCTTTTTTCCACCCGTTATTCCTGATTCACGTAAACGATTACTTGATCTCGTTCCTTTTACCATACCTTCAAATGTTTGTTAAGAATTTTGTAATCTCAGTACATTAGGTATAATAAACTATGTAATTTAAACTTTAAAATAAAGAAACTGAATCTATTTTTTTATTTTAATACATTTATACCCTGTATCTTCCCTAAATTTCGGATAATATTTTTAAAATATTTTTTTGTAAATACCTTAATCCTCGGGGTCAAATGTCTCTTCCTTCTCTTATCCTTGTCGTTGTTCGTTGAGTATTCTGCCATTGGAGCCAAGCTTGAATTAGTTTGTTACTTTTCTTATACCTAAGTTTCTCGATCTATCAATGGAGACAAGATTTTCAGTTTTAAAGAAAGAAAGAGTAAGTATTTCTGACCTTTTTGGATGGACAAGGCGAAGAATCAACTGGCTGAACGAGATTTGCAACTTTCTGAAAGAAGGAGATGGTTCTACAACTTGGGGAGCTTGAAGCTTTCCAATCGATTGAAATTCTCTGAAGAAACGAAAAAAGTAAAAACCCTAGGATTTTACCTTCGTTTTGCGGTGAAAGGTAATTTGTCTCCAAATATGTTTTTCAATTTTATTGTGGGTTTAATATTTTCAGATTGCATGTGATTTGATTGGTCTCTTAATATTTTCTTTTAACAATTTTTTAAAATATGATTTTTTTTATGTAATCAAATTGTAATTGCTGTGTATTTTTTTTTTTCATATTAGATCCTTTTTATTTAATTTATCATTAATAATTTTGAATTTTTTGTTTAAATTTTAGATAACGAATCTTAACATCTTTTTTGTTACATAATCTGTTTTATTTTAGATTTTATTTTTAAATTAAATATAATTACACGATAATTAGGGAATTTTAGTTATTGAAGTTGTTAGGGGTAGTATAGTCATTTAATAATTAATAATTAAAATTATGAATAATGATTTGGCCATTTTTAAAAATTTTGAATCACTTGGCCATTTTTCAAAAGATGAAATAGAAAATGGCCATTTGTGTAGTCAGCCCTTAAAAATGCTATGTTACTAACAGTGGATGGGATAGTCTTAAAAAACTATTGTTTTTAAATTCAAACATCATTTTTTTTTAAACATTTAGTGATGATAAAAAAAATTAAATTGAAAATTTTAAATATATATATTTAATCTAAATTTTTATTTTAAAAAAATGATAATTTAAAAAAAAAATTCAAAACTGCCCTTAATATTTTGCGATAATTGTATATTCTAAAGGTAGCATATTTTGCCCTTAATATTGTATATTCTAAATATTTTGCCCTTAATATTTTTAATGGGTTTAGGATTAAATAATAAACATATTTGGGGAAAATAAATTTTACGCCGGTTTTTTTATTAAACAAAAAAAAGAAAAAACGAAAATTGTTCGAAAGTTCTAACAAATCAACCATTAGTTATTATTATAGAAGATATATTTACAGAACTGTTCAAAAGTTCTAACAAATCATCTATTAGTTATTAATTATTATCGAAGAGGGAAAAAAAAATACTTACCACGCCAGTAAGTATCTCCTACCAGTAAATTATTGATCACCACTATATTTTGGCTAAATATAAGTTTTAGTCTCTAATGTTTGGATACTTTTCAATTTAGTCTTTATTATTTAAAAGGTCTCAATTTAGTCTCGTATGTATTCACATTTTTCAATTTAACATCATACTCTTAGTGGATGTTAAAATTGGTTAATGATAAATTTACCTGACATAATGAATTGGTAGAAATATAGAAGAAAAAAAAGTCTATGAAGAGAAAAAAAAACTCGAAATTTCTACTAATTTCTTAGAAATTTGAATGAGAAATTAGAAACTTATCTATCTTAGACAACGTTTTTCCTCTTTAAAATTTTTGTCAATTCACTAAGTCTTATATCATGTAAATTTATAATCAGTTAAATTTAACATTTACCAACGATAAGTGACTAAATTGAAAAATGTTAAAATATAAAGACTAAATTGAAACTTTTTAAACAATAGAGGCTAAATTTAAAAAACAAATACTAAAACATATATTTAACTTTATATTTTTTACTCCAAGTAGAAAAGGAAGGTTTCCTTAAAATAAAAATAAAAAATAAAAAATAAAAAAAATAAAAATAAAAATAAAAGATTTTTTTTTTAAAATAAATAATTATCAATTTTTGTTGGTGGTAACTGGCAAGTAGGTCAATAGAGTTTAAAAAAACAAATCCAATAATCGAAAAACATTAAATTCCCGCAAAGGTAGATAAAAATCTACATTCAACTTTTTTTAAATAGTAACTCGGTTTGATAACAATTTAGCCCCGTTTGATAATCATTTAGTTTTTTATTTTTGGTTTTTGAAAATTAAGCCTATAAATGCTACTCCCACTTATGGATTTACTTGTTTTGTTATCTCCTTTTTACCTATGTTTTCAAAAACTAAGCCATGTTTTGAAAACTAAAAAAAGTAGTTTCTAAAAACTTGTTTTTGTTTTTAGAATTTAGCTGAGAATTCAAATGCTTCCTTAAGGGAGATGAAAACCATTGTAGAGAAATTGAGAGAAAATAAGCTTAATTTTTAAAAACTAAAAACCAAAAATCAAATGGTTATCAAACGGGCCCTTAGTTTTTGGTTTTTGGTTTTTGAAAATTAAGTCTATAAATACTACTCCAATCTATGGATTTACTTGTTTTGTTATCTACCTTTTACCTATGTTTTCAAAAATTAAGCCATGTTTTGAAAAATAGAAAAAGTAGTTTTCAAAAACTTGTTTTTGTTTTTAGAATTTGGCTAATAATTCAAATGCTTCCTTAAGGGAGATGAAAACCATGGTAGAGAAATTGAGAGAAAACAAGATTAATTTCAAAAACCAAATGGTTATCAAACAGGGTCTTAATTTTTGGTTTTTGGTTTTTAAAAATTAATCCTATAAATACTACTTTCACTTATGAATTTTTTTATTTTATTATCTACTTTTTACATATGTTTTCAAAAATCAAGTCGAGTTTTGAAAACTAAAAAAAAATAATTTTCAAAATCTTGCTTTTATTTTTGGAATATGACTAAGAATTTAAATATTTTTTAAAGAAAGATAAACTCCGTAGAGAACTGATAAAAAAATAAGCACAATTTCTAAAAATCAAAAACAAAAAATCCAATTGTTATTGAATGAGCATAAACAACTTAAAATAAAATACCGGGTTAAAGTGTCGGCCGTTAGGTGCAATGTTCTAATTACCGACTTTAAACTGTCTTTTTTAAAAATATATACATTTTTTGATTTAGTTAAGTTAGTCTAATTCAAATTTAAAATTTTAATTTCATATCATATACGTAAATAGGTGAAGAATTAACGGTCTTTGTTAGTTGAGTTTTCCTTTTCTTTTGTAATACACATAATACAAACCTGTTTTTAAAGGTAATGGGTATTCAATGTTTTTCTAGTTTGGTTTAAACATTTTAGCATCAAGTTTGGACACATTTTTATTTGTTAAATATTTTTAGTTAGATTCACATTTTTTATTGTTCAGTTTGACCCTTTTATATCATATAATTTTAGGTATTTTGTTAGTCGAATTTTGTCTGATTTATTTATTAGTTTGTAAATAATTGATTTTTTTAGTACAATAAATGTAGAGTATGTAGATTTGAACCTTCGACTTGAGAAATACACGTCAATTACCACTGCGTTATGCTCACTTTGATTGCAGGTAATTAGTTTTGAAGATGTATTAATTTAATCATTTCTCGAATAAAGCTATTTTTTTAAATATAGTTTTACTTATATTATCAAACCACAATGTTGTCTATGTATTTTACTTTTGCTTTTGACATTAAAATGTTTGTTTTTCAATTCAAGATATTATTTTCTTGAATCTACTGAAAAACTAAATGAATAAATAAATGGTTAAATACACCAAATAGCCTATAATCTTTTAGGGGTTGTTTGAGGTGCAGAGTTGGTTACCATAATATGTGGTTATTATAGTCTTTGGAGTTATAATAGTTTGTGGTTATTATAATCTGTGTTTGGGGTGCAAATTTGTTTAACATGAAGTTCTGAAGTCTGTGCTTAGACTGACTGTTTTTTCAACTTTTTTTGTTGTATTATACAAGTAGTGCTATATTAAATATCAATTTTTCAAGATTTAAATAAAAAAAGATTTGTTCCACCAATTCTAAAATGTGTTAGATTTTAAGTTACATTATTCTCCGTCGATTTGATCATTTTGGGGATGTACCAATATTGTTTAAGATGCACAAAATAATTGAGAAACATTCATGTCATTCATTATATAAGAAAGCTCCATATTTGGAGATGTACAATGCCAACCTATGTTCTAACTCTGTGATTATACAAAACAAAAGGTATGTTGGAGTGATAGTTGCCAAGGATGGGCCACCACCATGATGGCACAAAAGAATGTAAAAATAGATACATGTTTTCAAAAAAAAAAAGAAGATAGTTTGTTATCATCCAAAAAAGTACGAGAAGAAGGGTTGATTAGGCATGTTTAATTTTTCGAGGAGGAGTTGGCAATAGTCCAATTTTAACTCCGTGGGAATAGATAAGAAGCTCTCCGTCTCTAGGACATCAGGGAAGAGGATATTCATAAGCCACACTTTGTCACGATTCTGCAATTGTGGGATCTGGTACAATTGTTCCACAACTTCCTTCCGTAGTTCGACCTCTGTTGCACACTTTTCTTTTGGTCATTCTGCAATCATCTTCAGGTAGGTCAATTGCATGCCCATCGCATTGCGTACAACCTCTACCACTTTTGAGTGATAGAGAGATCGCTTCCTCTTACTCCCCCTGGATGAAGTCCTTGCTACGATATTTTGACTAGTGGGTGTTTCTTGCATCTCATCCTAAGATATGTCCATTCTAAGATCAGACACCGATGGTATTGGGACATTGTATTCTTGGGATGCACTCAGGTGCACCTCATCCTCCATATGCTTTTCTACGTTGGATGTCAAATCTCAAGGGGTCTCTGCATATGCCCCTGTAGCCCAGTCCTTGACCAAGACAAAGGCTAATTCATCAAAGTGGGGAACGACTTGTTTTGCAGCCCCTTTGCCCCGAGATGGCTCTGTATGACTATGAAAACAACAGTTATACAATGTTACACAGTAATGATAAGGTGACTATGCAATCTTACCTTTATCCATCTATTGAAAATGTCCTCTTACGCCTCAATACATTTAAACACGTCATTCCACCCAAACCCGCTACATGCTGGTCATAACATCTCTGAAAATGCATGGAATTGGTTTTTCAGGGTTCGAAGCCTGCAATCTATTGTAGGGGTTGTTTGAATTTCATAGTCTGGGATCTTCTCCCCTAGCAGACATTGCAATTGTGTCAGGTATCCAAGCCGGAAGGTGTCGTTGTGTGATCACCACCCACCTGATTGGACCAACAACATAAGATATTTTACGAGCTTGGCATCCTCGTGCTTTGTCCACGTGTGCTTTGAGGCTCTCTCTACACTTGTCATTCTATTATATGCAGACATACATCATAATAGAGTAAAGCTAGAACGTACTAGAATTCTTCATTGATTTATTGGAATAAAATATATAAGATAGCAGAAGTACATCAATGAAGTTCAAATTCAAGCAGTGAATATAAATACATCAAAGACGAGAAAGAAGTCATAAATGTCAGGGTTCAATGTTGCCAAACAAACAGAAAAGCATCAATTATTACGTAACTCCCATTCTGAAAGTATTTGCTCAGCCAAACCATCTCTTCATTGGCTCCATTCATTAGAACTCTCAATGAAATTAATGTGGTCCCTTCCAATGACAGTAGAAGCAAAGTCCAATTCCTCGGACATTGTATTATCACTCATCTCCCTACTAATAAGGTGGTGAATTAGGCAACATGTCGTTATGGTTCGACATTGGATTTGTACCGAGTAGTAAGATTTTCCTCAGAGAATGGCCCATATCCCCTTCAGTAGACCGAACTCACTCTCAATCACGTTCCTTGTAGAAGAATGCTTCATGTTAAAAAAAATCTCTCGAAGTAGTTGGTGCATTCCCTCATCCACGCCATTTAGATAAATAGTAGCGTTCTCCTCTATATAGTGCTAAAAATCCCTCTGCATTAAGGTACCCAACATCACATAGATAATAATATCATGTACAACATTGAACCATTTAATTCATTATCCTACTAATAGGATGGTTAACAATGAATAAGATAGGTGTTTATTTACCCTTCGGAACCTTCAGTCCGTTAGGTCATGATATCGCATCCCTAAGAACCCGAGAATCAGCTGTGGACTCTTCCCACCCTGGTAAGACGAATATGAATTCCCCATTCGAAGTGTAAACAGTAAGCAAATTTGTTTCAACGTCACCCTTCCTCGTCCTATACCTTGGGTGATCAGTGGCATTGACATTAACCTTGATGTATATACCATCCAATGCCCCTAGAAAATTATGCGTTAACACAATAGATGGAATATTCATTTAGGTATTGATAATTCTCATTCATGAGGATTATTTGGCCTTTAAATTTAGTTATATTTGTGATTTTTATTCATATTATTTGATGAAAAATAAAAAAATCCTTAAATTTAATCACATGCTTGATGGAAGACCTTTAAATTAAGTAAGTTGAGAAAAGAAAACAAAAGAAGAAAAAAATTCACACTTACTTAATGTTTTGATGCAGAAATTTCGTGGAATGCAATAGCAGTGCAAATGCTATGCAATTGCAATCTGGCAGAATCTGGAATTTAAGTAAAAAACGAGAATTTTGGGATTTTGAAGGAAATTTGACCCACGAATTCAGCAAGATGATTAGCCATGATTATCCATCAATCAAGAGGGAAACCCTAGCATGAGATCCCTATAAATATTGAACAAAGAAGCCAAACAAAGGAAGCTTGATTGGAGAAGATTTTAGTTTATGTTTTTTTGGGTTTTCTTACTTTCTGCAATTTTTCATTTTTAGTTTTTAGTTGCTGTTTTGTTTTATTTTCTTGTAGATCTTAGTCCGAATCTCTTCCTCAATCCCATCACAATGAGAGTTGGTGTTGGTTATGAACAATCTTTATTCGATTGAGCTAGATTTTAGAAGATTTTTGTTTATGTTTTATGGGTTTCTTCTCCTACTACAGCAGATTTTTTTTGTTAATTTTAGTTGCTATTTTTTTTTTGTATTTTCTCTACATCTCAATCCAGAATCCTCTTCTCAATCCCATCTCCATAAGAATTGGATGTGGTTATGAACAAAATTCTTGTTCGATTGATGCGAAAGGAATGGGTTTTTAGGATAGTTGAGTTCTTATTGGATTTTTGCTAGCTTTGCAATTTTGCTTCTGTTATTTGAATTCAAGTTAGCTAATGAGTTGTTTTCAATTTCAGCACATTTTGTTTCTGTTATTTGAATTTTGGAATTTTGACATTGTTACTTTAAGCTACTAATTGCTTTGTATTTGCAATTTGATTGCATTGTTTACTTTGATTGTACCAATGAATTTTACTACTTTACATTTACTATTTTCAATTTATTCCATCATGAAGAGCTAAATTTCCTTTGGGATTCAAGTTTGTGAATGACCTAGAGGAAAGATGTAAAGCTCGAAAGTAAAAACAATCTAGCTAATTCTTGAACTCTAGTTTGCTTTTGGTGAGTTAATTGTTGGGTAAACCTAGTTGGCCATCTAGTGTTGCTTGCCAAGCTATAACTTAATACCGAAAGGGTTAAGGGAAGCGGATGTTGTAAAAGCAATGAAAGAAAAGGCTTAGACATAAGTCTGAAACATCGACCCTAGACATAGGGCAAGACTCCAAAACCACTAGAATTGTGCGCAAAAATATCTAAGTTAGATTAGCCATAGAAATATAGGTTTAATCACTTAGTCTCCTAAAGATACTTCATAGAAGGTCGAATAGGAGTTGAATTCGATTTACTTAGTTCTTGAGTTAGCTACGATTGCAATTGCTTTCTTGTTGCATTTTCTTTCCAAATGGGCATTAGCAACTTGAATCCCTTTTTCATTTCCATTGAATTTTCCAATAATTTTATTTTAGTCAAAACACCTCTCAAATCATTTTCACCCTCGGTTACCTTAATTTGCAATTTGTCAACGATTTTGTGCCAACTAAAATTCATTTTATTAAACCCCGTTCCCTTGGGTACGATACTCTGGAATACTTCCAGTTTCTTTATTACTTCGATCACGTGCACTTGCGTGTAGCGAAAAGCACCGATCAGGTATGTAACCCTAGGGAAGCCCACACCATATAATTGTTGGAGAGAAAAATTATCTATACCTCAAAGAACTTCCATCTCTCATCCGTAAAGGAGTTTGTGATCGGTTTTGGCTTCTTCAACAAGATTTCGTGGATTCACAATACTGCGTTGAATACAAAGTTGAAATGCCTAGAAATAATCTCACCAGACCTTGCAAATTGTCTACGAACTACTCGGTTCTTAATGTCGTGGGCTAAGATATGCAAGAACATAGCGACTATCTCTTCTACATCTACGACCTCAGTTCCGACTAAACCACCCGTTGTTTTAAGTAAAGTGCAAAGTATGACAAAACATCTTTTATCCATCCTCGTACTCTCACGACAACGTAAGTCAGACTCATGGGTGAGTCGGAAGAAAGCTAGTTTCCTAATGTGATGTCAAGGTATGGTGATTGGTATTCTATTGTCCTATGGTTGACCATATACAGTTATAATATTAGAAGTAATTGATGTTGGAATGTGGTGAAGCCTGTCAATATGGCAACTAGTTCTCATGGGTCCATAGTAGATGAAAGGATTTTGATTTGTTCGGAAAGACATATGTCTGATTTGTTATTTACTTTCATTCATATTTAGATCACATGGACATCAATTAAAAGCAACCCCTATAATATACATTACAAGCATACCAAGAATGAAGCCTATCATTAATGAAAATTACTACAGGGTCTTTCTACATGACCCATATTCGTTTGTGGTAGGCGACATCCAACTTGTTCAGGTTCAATCATAGAAGACGAGCCACTTGTCGCCAATTTATACTGCCTAAATGCATATTATGCTTTCACAAAGCTTACATATGACTTGTGGACCGCTCTCCTAAATTCGTTAACCTCTTTGTGGCATTCAACCCACGATGTGTAAATCCCTGGCCAACAAAGACCACATAGTACTTCGATTTCCCCATAACCCTAATATCCAAAGTACAATCAATCAGTCAAATATTAACCTGAGAATGAAGTATAATTTTGGGGTTATGTTTGGGTTAGGTTAATTTTGGATTCAAATTTAGTGATTTATGGCACCTTTGTCCACCTTTGGTGGTTTAGGGTATTTTCTGAGTTAATGGTATGTGGGTGTTATGGTATCTTTCATGTAATTAAAGCTAAACTTATATTCAATCCTACCTTTTTTGAAAATAATAAATAAAAAAAGGATCCAATTATCATTAACAAAAAATATTCTTTGTATTTCACACTTTTCCCTAATACAAACAATGGAATGTTCAAATAGATAAAAATATTTTTTGTTTATGTTGATCATGTATGGCAATTTGGAATTGATTTGAGAATTATTATTTTTATATTTGCTTTAATTTAAAACACATCTAGTTCCCTAAACCATCCCTTTTGTTTTCTTTAATTAAAAACACATCTATTTGGACATTACCTAAGCTTTGGATTCAAACTCTTTTCTCATTCACATGACATCTAGCACTGCTTTTTAAGTTCTAAAACAAATTGGGGGCATTATTTAAAATCAACTTTGGACATCACCTAAGCTTTGGATTCAAACCCCTTTTTTTTATCGGTGATTTTTTTGTGCTTAGAAAAAAAAAAGAAAAAACAAACACAGTGATTTTTTTTTATTGGTTTGTTGCTCAAATTAAAAATAAATAAATAAATAAATTTTCATTCACTTTTTTGGAGAACAACATTACCGTACCTTCTATTTTTCATTCAATTTTTTTCATTGAACCTTTCTTTTTAATTGACTTCAAATGACATCAATTTTGTTTGTCTTGTTCGAATTCTATTATGTTTCGTTTGTTAAAATTATCAAAATAATTTTTTGGTTTGCAAATACATCTACGAAGTTTTTTGGGTCAAAGTATCTTCCTTTTTACTCTACATCTTTGTACTATACTTCAAGAAAAAAAAAAGATGATAAAAAGATGATTTTATTAAAAAAAAAAAAAAAGCATCATATTTCTCATTCATACTTCTTTTTTTTTTAAATCCAAAAAAGCATAAAATATGTTGGATACAAATTTCATTTTTTTATTTTCATTAAAAAAAAGTATCCTATTTTGTATCCAAAATTGATTCTCTGCTTTAATTCAAAGAAAGCATCATATTTCTCATTCACACTTCATTTTTTCAATTAAATAAATAAATAAATTTTGTTGTATCCAAAGTTCAATTTTTTTTGTTTTAATTAAAAAAAAAAGAATCATATTTTGTATGCAAATTTCATTCCATTTTATTTCGAATAAAAACATCATATTTTCTATTGAACACTCATTTCTTATTTTAAATCCAAATTGGTCATCAAACGATTTTTCATTGTTTTGTTTTAATTCAAAAAAAGCATCAAATTTGTTGAATCCAAAATTTATTTTCTGTTTTAATTAAAATAAAAGCATCATATTTTCTTATTCAAACTTCAATTTTTTTTTTGTTTTACTTATAAAAAAAATCATACTTTGTATCTGAATAGCCTCTTTCATTTTTAATTATAAAAAAACATTGTTTCTGCTTTGCTTTAATTATTTTGAAAGGTGAATAGAGGTGCTATAAATTTTTTGAACTATTTAGCTACAAAATACACACATGCTTGGTAAAGGATCAAAATTTCATCATAAATAACTCAATCCATATATAACATATGAGCAAATTATTTTAAAGAAGAAAATCTAAAACATACACATTTGCAAGCATAAGAAAAATACATACAAAATAAAGTGTCCCAATGTGTCCAATGAATACATAAGGAAATAAAGCATCCTAATGTGCCATACAAATGAATAATGAAACAATCCTCAACTTTAAATTAACGAACATCAAATAAGGTCAAGGAATGGAGTACTTTCCAACCCTACAAAAAGTACAAAAAAATGAAAATTAGTACTAATCTTTAACCATTGTAAAGTAAGGGCTCAAAAGAAAAGATATCTCCAATCCTAATATATAAATAATACCAATATATTAAAGATTACTAAAAATACATGTAGGTGAAAAAAAATGACCTTTTCGTAGGCAGTGATGAGCAAACGAGCAGCAAATGTGGCTAGATTTTCTATAAGTATACCCCTACACTATGGGGATGAGATATCTTAATAAGGAACTCACATATATGAAATATTGAAGCATATATATATATATATATATATATATATATATATATATATATATATGAAAGAAGTGAAGTGGTATGAAGGAACTCATCAATCAGAGTACGGAAGGTGAGTGTGGAGTTCTCCTCAAATTGTAGCATAAGTGTGAGGTCGTATATAAGGAAGAAAGGATGGAAGAGTGGTTGTTAGCAAAGAGTTAGGTGCACTTATTAGTGTACCTAACAAATTTAAGAGAACCATTGAGATAAGAGAGCACCATTAATACCACTTTAACTAATTTTTTTTTTTAAAAAAAAAGCAGTTGGAAGTAAAAAAACCTCATTTAATGAAGTGATGGTATGGTGTTTTAGAATGAAATGAATGCCTATACCTCATTAAAGGCACACAACCACCAATCAAACAAAATAGAGCACATAATGTCCATCAATCAGAGAACTATAGTAATGAAAATTTTGATTAATTCAGACCGACCTCAAAGATATTGCATAAAATTCACTTATAGAAATGGAATTTCAGAGAACAGCGTTGTCCCAGAAACAACAATTGAACATCAAATACAACAAAGAGATAAAAAAAAACATAGGGCTAAAATTGAATATCAGAGAAGAAGTTAACCAAAAACAGAGGCCAAATTGAGGACATAATAAGCAGTAGTTAGTAACAAATAACATAACAAAATCAACCATGAGATGAATTTTACCAAAAAGAGGGAACAAAAGTTAAATAAGAACAAATGTGGTAACAAATATTGTAGTGGGTAGTAAAAAATATATATTGCAGTGGGTATTAAAAAAATAGAATGAAGAATTTCATAACAACCATGTCAATCTCAGCAAATAATCTTGATGGGAACTCATCAAAAAACATAACAAAATCAGCCATGAAATGAATTTTACCAAAAACAGGGAACAAAAGTTAAATTAGAACAAATGTGGCAACAAATATTGTAGTGAGTAGTAAAAAAAAAAAAGAACAAAACGAAGAATTTCACACCAGCCATATCAATCTCAGCAAATAATCTCAATGGGAACTCATCATTGGCCAGCAAAAAGGAAAGAGAGCAAACATTTGGCAATCGGCTCCTCGCACCAAGCTTCCTTTTTGTTCAGAAGTCCCCTACCAAGCAATTCCATGCCTGATTCCATCAAATGGAGCATGCAGCTTCACAAACCAAACAAATGAACAAAGATGAAGAAATAGAGGATGAGGGAATGACAATGGAAGCAACAAATGACTCGAAGCGGCGAAGGGAGTGAGGTGGTTAGGGTTACGGATTTGAAAAAAAAAACACACACAGGTGTAGTATCTTTTGTGGATCTCGAAAAAATGTAGAGATGAAGGATGAAATGGCGTTTGAAGATGATGCTTAGGGTTTCAGATCTGGAAACAAACACGAATATGAGGTTGATTAGGTTAAGGGTTTCAGTCGTGGAGAAAAAAAGAGGGAATGATGAAGTAATGGTTTCAGGTGTGGAGTGAAAAAGAGCAAGAGATAAAGGAAATGAACCTCAATGATCTTTTATCTTAAAAGGGGGATAAAGAGTTTGAAAACAAACCTTAGACCACCAAAAGTTCGAAGATGGTGAAGAAAAAAGGGACCAAACCAAAGAACGAAATAGATGAAGCAAAAATAAAAAAGAATGAAATCACCGTAAACCATTTAGAGAAGAAGGTGAAGGAGTCGAAAGGGGAGGAAAATGATAGAGAATGATTCAAACCTCGTAACAGTGACATTTAAGGAGGAGAGAGAATGTGTGGTGAAAAGTGATCAAATGCGTGGAGTTGCATAAGAAATCGTGAGGAGTGGAACAGTGGATATTGTTCTAAAACGAGGAGTGGGCTATTTAAGCCCACTCAACCCAACTCAACTTGGGGCCCCAAACGACCCCTTGGGAAATTCTTGATAGGAATGAACATTTTACTTCGCAGCAGAAGCATTGGATCGTCTTTGATTTTACTTAGAATTAAACAAAAACTAAGGTTAAGCAACCATAACTTTGAGATAATGTAGAGATATTTTCTGACGGGTCTTTACTTTGTATGCTCGAATTCCAACGATGTTGAAACTCCAATTCTACAAAGCCTACTTGCTATGGCACGAACACAGAACCAAGGCATATGGGAGCCTCTTTGAAAGAAAGAGGGAATGGATGAGAGAATTGAGAGAACTCTTCTCTTAAGGGAGGAGGCACACATTTTCTTAACACATAAAGGTCCTATTTATAGTGACCATTTAGGGTATAACTTTATCCTAATTAAATAATATATATTTTAATATCAAATATTAAAATATATATTTAAACTATTTGAATCTCATTCAAATATTTCAAATTCTCCTAATATATATTTTCTTATTTGAATCTTAGTCAAATTTTGTATATATTTTTATCTTAATATATTAATTATTTTATTTTATATTTAATGTATCAAATACAATAAATATATTTTTTCCCATTTAATATATCAAATATATTAAATATTAATTTGAACGTTTCAAATTTCTTTTCAACAAAGTTGATCCCTAATTGTTTGTATGAGCTACCAAGGGGACCTTATGGACCTACAAATTATAAGCTCCAATATACAAAATTAATTAATTAAGGCCCCGTTTGATAACCATTTAGTTTTTGGTTTTTGGTTTTTGAAAATTAAGCTTGTTTTCTCCCAATTTCTCTACAATGGTTCTCATCTCCCTTAAGGAAGTATTTGAATTCTTAGCCAAATTCTAAAAACAAAAACAAGTTTTTGAAAACTATTTTTTTTAGTTTTCAAAACATGGCTTGGTTTTTGAAAACATAGGCAAAAAGTATATGACAAAACAAGTAAGACCATAGATGAGAGTAGTATTTATAGACTTAATTTTTAAAAACCAAAAACCAAAAACTAAATGGTTATCAAACGGGGCCTAAACTCTTTAATTAATCAATTTTCATTTCATAACTCTAGGGTTACTCCACTATAGACCTAGAGTTGCACTCTTATGCATTGTAGGACAAGTTGTGTCGATGAAGATTGAGTTGTTCGTAATTACAACTGGGTCAAAAGTCTGTTTTACCCCTGTAATTACATCTTGCACCTTAAGTACATTGATCCTCTAATGAATAATTTGTTTATGATCAAATCATAAACTAAGTCCCTTTTGAACTAGTGAAAGGGTGGGGGCCCCATTATTTAAGTCTCAAAATCAGTACTTAAGGGAACTACTCATCTACTTACTCTATATGGGAAGGAGTGCATTCCACTTGTGAGATTATGTTCCCAGCTCTATATTTGGTCATGTCCCCAAAATGGTAGGCTTATTGAATCAGCTACAAAAACCACTCTCACCCATGCAGATTAAAGGACAAGCCCTCACAGACAGTAGTTCATAACTCACTCAAGAGTAAGATTGAGTTGCTTATGATCATCTTGATGAAATATTAATTTTCTCAATTAATGGGATTTATAAAGAAAGATTAAATATTCTGTGGTACAATCTTATACAGACTCATTGTATAAGATATTCCCACTCACGTGTCTCCACATGAATAATTTAGATCAAATCATTTGTAACTATTACAATGTGGGTCGTATCAATAGACCATGATAAGACACCCAACATTATCCATATACTCCTTTAGGTTATTTTTTGAACATGATCCTCTCGTATGTCAACCACATATTGTTCAAGATTATACTAATAACTTTGGATTTTTCATATAATAGATAATATTATATTGCAATAAAATAATCAAAATAATTATTAATTATTAAATAATTAATTAATTACGAGGCTTTAGAGCATAAATCTCAACAATTCTCAATTTCATTCCTAATGTTTTAAAAATTTTCATTTTTTAATATATATTAAAAAATCTAAATTAGGTCTTTTTATTAAAAAAAATCTATTAAATTTATTAACAAAAAGTTAATGTGTCATTAAAATATTTGTTTATTAACATATTTAGCCTAAATAATTATTTATTTTTTTAATATATTGAGAATAAAATTGAAAATTTAAAAGTATTATGAATGAAATCAATATATCTCAAAAAATATGGACCATTTTGTATATTTAATCTAAAATCTAAATAATTATTGTGTGAGATAAACTTTACTTTTATTATTTTTTCTCTATTTCTAGGACTCAATTTTATCCATATTCCTAGTTATTTAACAACCATCTTGTGAACAATTGCATCACATTTCTAAAATCAATTTTACAAAAATAGGCCATGTACTAGAAAATTTCAATTAATGTCTCGATTAAATCTCAATATTATATGTACACTATATACATCCCCTCCCCTTTTTACTATGTTTCAACTTCATATAAAATAGAAAATTATCTTCATCACCTTATCCACCAAAACTCATGACTCATGAGAAAAAAAAATGTTGTTTTTTGTTGTTGCTAAAATCTAGACAGAGTAACACATCTGGCATTCAAGTGACAACAATAGTGAAATTTGTTTGAGAAGGGAAGAGCGTGGCCTACAAAACATGGAAAATCTACACATCGATGTGGTGCTTGCCACACACACTCTAATGCTTAAGTTAGGGAGGTAGAAGTGTAGCAAGAAAGGGTTTTTAGTATGAGGAGGAGCTTACCTTCTTCAAGTTGAAGAAGGATATTTATATGACCCTTTTATCTGTTCCTTGGCGAATTAAGATTAGGGAAAACTGAAACAAGCTAAAACAAGGAACAACGAACAGTGGGCATGCTTGACATTGGCATAGGACGAGGCCGAGCAGAGTGAACTTGGGCTTCAGCCTAAGTTTTCCTCTTATTCTTTGCTTTGTGGGCTGGTATTTTTGTATTGACCCAAATTTGTTCCTCAATGGGCCTCTCCTGTTGGTTTTGCCTTTAATTTCTCTTGTAAGTCGGGTTTATTCTCTTTTTCCAATTTTACCCATAACATTAGCTTCCACTACCTAATTAGGATTCATAGTTTGGCTCGTTGTTATGGGCTGAAAGTATGGAACCCAATTTAGGAGTATAACCCTTTTAATTTTGAATATGTATTCCCTTAGGTTTAAATGCTCCAAGGTAGTCCTCGGATTATCCTTAGGATTGTCCATCAAACTCCATAGAGATAACTCCTGTCTTCTATAGGTGTAAGATTCTCATCTAAAAAGATAAATATCGATTTTCTGGAGAAAATGTTAGTGCTCCAAGGTGATTCCTCATATTATCTTTAGGATTGCCCATCAAACCCCATAGGGATTACTCCGGTCTTCCATAGGTGTAAGATTCTCTTCTAGAAAGATGAATGTCGATTTTCTGGAGAAAATGTTAGTGCTTCAAGATGATTCTTGATATATCCTTAGGATTGCCCATCAAACTCCGTAGGGATGACTTCAATCTTCCATAGGTGTAAGATTATTCTCTGAAAAAATGAATATCAATTTCCTGGAGAAAATGTTAGTACTCTAAGGTGATGTAACGACCCACCTTAGATCGCTACTTGAAGCTTGCATGGTCATGTAAAGGGAGGTTTGAAAACAAACAAAAACAAAACAAAACTTCATGCTAATACAACCAGAAACAAACTTCAACCTGGGATCCCGTTTCAATCAATAAAAACTTAAAACCACATTTCCAAATACTTTTATTTCAAGACCAGAGTTTCACAACAGAAATCAAATAGATGCGAAAATAAGATAAATAATTGAATAAATAAATAAAACTAAACAAAACAAAGAATCCAAGCAACCAGAACGACTCTACGATCCTAGGGAACAGGGAGATGGCTCTCCATAACCTAGCCAAGGCAATGCCTCGTGCCATGTGTCTCTAGAGTCTACTGGCCACCTGAAAGGAAAACAAAGTAGCATCGAATGAGTATAAAAATACTCAGTAAGTAGTCCACTTAAATCCAAGGTTCACTGTCCACCTCGTAGACACTCAACTCCTGATCTTACTTCAGTTCTACACTCTCTCAACTAAGTGACCATCTAACCTCATCCTCCTACGATATAGTCTCATTGCTAAAATCCTAGAGCCATGCTTCCGATCCGTGGGCTTCATCCCCACTGCTAGCATACAACATGAGAGTCCACGACCCTCAAGCCACACTGGCTAGCACCTAACACTCAGTGGGCTTCATCCCCAGCTAGCATACAGCAAGAGAGTCCATGACCCTTGAGCCACACTGGCTAGCACCTAACACTCAGTGGGCTTCATCCCCACAGCTAGCATACAGCAAGAGAGTCCATGACCCTTGAGCCACACTGGCCAGTACCTGCAATGAAGGACACTCCCTTCATGCCATCACAAAATAGGGTACGCAACCCCTCATCTATCATTTCACATAATCATCGAGGCAAACATGCTCCAGGTGGAGTGGTAGGTGTCCTAGCCTAACGGTCCTAAGTTATTCCCTAACCCTACCAAGGTTCGCAAGATTTTACAACATCATAACCACATCAACCCCACGGTCAGGGTAATTAGGGTCTCAAGATTAACCTTCCAGTCACACCAATCAGAGCTAACAACAAGTTCAAGCACAACATAGTAGTTTCAAACATAATGCCAGTCAGGGTTAAACACATGCTCCAAAACATTTAGTTCACAACTTTAAGCCCCTAAACACATATACCACATGCTCAGGAAATTCCTAACTCAAGAAGAATTTCAAAACTAACCACCCAAAATTACATGCTCCACAATCAGAATTTAAGCACTCCACAGAGATTTACAATCTTTTCCAGCATGGTCCAAAATTAAATTGATTACTCAATAGGGGCTTATCCCAAAAACTACTTACCTTAAAACAGAAACAAACTATAACAGCTCAAGCCCAAAAATCACTTGCTGAAAAAAATATAGGCACTTGGCAATAACGCAACAGCCCAAAAATCAAACTAATTAAATTTTAAATAAACTTAACCAAGGACTCCATACTTGACTTTTGGGGTTTTATTTAAAAGCTGGTGAAAATCTCACATTTCCCAATTTCTTGTCAATAACACCGCTCTTTGAAATATGTGACAATTCCTCCTGATCGGTGGTCACGCAAGCGCACGCGATCGAAGTAATATAAATTGGTATCTGAGTACCAAGTATCGAATCCCACAGGGAACGGAGTAACAAAGATTTTGTTTTGCAAAAGTGTAAGGAAAATTGCAAGTGTGAAAAGTAAAAATGCAAAAATAAAGTTGGGATAGGTTGTTGGTGAAAAAACAGAAACTGCTAAATCCAATTGCTAATCCAGAATGGCAATGTTGGAAATAATAGAAATTGCTAAATTGAAATTGCAGATTCTAAATTGGCAATGCGCGAAATGACTAAAAATTTCAGAATTAAATTGCTAATCTAAATTGGCAATATGAAATGGCAATTTGGATGAACTTAAAGAATGAAATGATAAAGGATGGGGCTCAAGAATGTCATTGCCCTAAGTCGTAATTGCAAACCAAAATTGCAATTCCAACCTACTCCACACTCAATTGTAAACCAAAATTGCATCTCCTATTTACCTCGAAATTGGGTTTGTTAGGAGGCTAAGTGGGGGATCTATATGTCTATAGTCCCTCCATCTTAGATAATTTTTGGCTCACAATTTTATGGGTCCTGGAGTCCTTAATCCCTATGTCTAGGGTAAGGAATGGCTTATGTCTAAGCTCTTTTACTCCATTACTTGTGTGAAATCCGCTTATCACTAACCCTGTCGGTATTAGATCTAAGCTTGAGTTGAAACCCTAGTTGATCAATCTAAGATCTCAACGGAAATTAAATCAACACAAGCAAACAATTGAGATGTAGGCTTGGTTTTTATTGAAATTTTGGCTACATTTACTTCTTAGGGAATTCACATCCTTGAAACCCCTAAGAAGTTTTAGCTCATATTTTCGATGAAAATTCTAAAACTAATTTTAACAAAAGAGTTCATAATGAAATGGTGCAATTTAATTGAATAAAACACTAACTTATGAAATGCAATTTGGGTTTTCCTAGAAATCCAAGCAAAAGTAAATAATTGAAATTAAGTCAAAGTGGCAAGGGTAGCTAAGTAAATTTTTCCTTTCTCCTACCTTCTGCACCTTGTTTTATTTTCATTCCAGAAGCTAAAATGAAGGATACAAGAAAAACAGAGCAAGAAAGCAACAAATCAATTCGATGCCTACCCCGCTGCTTCCTATCCAATCGATTCAATCTCCTCCACTTTTAGAGAGAAATTGATCTTAACGATTCAAGAATCTCTTGAATCGGGTTGAAAACCCAAGGAAGATGCATAATTTGCTTGAGCAACCCGAATTGAAGAAAAAAAATTCTAAAAGATGAACTTCGAATGGATTTGGACTTTCCTACAAAATAATGCCTGATTGCATTCACTTAAGAACAAAAGGATAATCCTCATGACCATTCATCATGTAATAAAGAAGAATTGAGACACTGTGAATAAAAATTGGTGAAGGAAAGTAACTAAAACTGAAGAAAAAATAGAGGAATACTTGCGAACAAAACTACCCACGAATGTAATTGAAAGCAACTCAAACTTGAACGAAAATACAATAAATCAAGAATCAAAGTAACTTGACAGTGTTCTGTGATACAAACTGAAAGAAAATTGAGATGGAAATTGAGTAAAATGATCAAAAACAGCAGCAGAAAACTAAAACAGAGGCTGTCCAAAAGAACCGAAACCCAGAAACTAAATCTTCGAATTAACCCCCGAAAATCGTCTCCCTTTCTTCCGGCGTCTTCAATCTCCTTTTGTAGATCGATTTAGGGTTCAATTTTGCCAAGAATAACGCTCTAAATCCCTTGATTTGTGCGAGATTTCCTCTGCCATTTATGGGTTTCATCAATCGCGTGTTTCCAAAAAATTCCATGTCTGTGCTGCTGAGGATTGCCAAACTGGTTTGGCAATGGTCTGGCAATTTGATTTGGCAATTCCTGCAAAAGAACCACAATACTTAGAACTCTTTTCCAATTGCTATCATATTTCATTATTTCCTTCTTTCAACAATTTTCCACCATTTTCAATTAATATTAGGACAAACAAGAGTTTTTTTTTGAGCACTCGGGACTTAAATAAGCCTTAATTCTAAGGCTTATCACCTCCAATTCCAAACTTTCCCTCCTATTAACCTTCAATTTAATTCCAACAATTAAGGTCAATTTAACCTGCAAAAACAGCCACTTAAAACTCACAGAAAAACCCAAATCATGCCTCCAAAATTAAATCCAATTTATTTCAGACCTCACTGCATTAATAACTTACCCAAAATTAATTTAATCTTACCCCATTGGTGCTGTACAGTAGCTCAAGAATGCCCCAAGTGGTCTCCAATCGCGATGAAATTCCTATACTTGAATCCAACCAATTTGGGTTAATTTAAACTGGCCTCCAATCAATAAATTAGTCCCATAAACTCAATAATTTCATCTTAAACAATAGTGAAATTTTACCCAAAGAGAACGAGGCTATACCGTGATGAAAACCCACAAAAATGCTGCTGTAAAAGGGGTCAAACACGGACCGAAAATAGTCTCCTTGCTGTTATGCACCCAGAAAGGAGTAAGGAGCGCGGTGGCCTGCGATGTGTCGTGAACGGCGGTTGGACGGCGAAGCTTGTTGGTCGGAGGGCGTGCAAGCGGCGGAACTGAAGCGAACAACCGGTGCGAGCGGCGACGGCTCGCGATTTCTGGTGTTACAGACTACCTCGAGGGGCGGCGGCTAGGCGGCTTCTGGCGACAGGTGGGTGGCTGCAGATGACGTTCCAGCGAAGATGGGTGGCGGCTGTAGCTGAGATTCAAAGAAGAAGAAGAAGGTTGGAGGTGGATGTCTCTTGGCTTGGGTTTTTCGAAGAGGGAGATAGAGAGAGAGAGAGATGAATGAGGTGGGGTTTGATTTGTTTTTTTTGGGAATTAAAATAATAATAAAAGGGAAAAGATATCCCAAAAAATGGGGGAAAATCGAGAGAGTGGGGGGAGAGAATCAAGGTGGTAGGTTGGACTTCCCCAAAAAAAACCATCAACCATAAATTCTCTTTGTTTTCTTTTCTTTTCTTTTTTTTTTTTCAAACCCTCTTTTCAAACTATAACCATCACCACCTATTCCCATTTTGCCTTTAACAAAAAATCCATACAACTTAATTCCAAATAGTACAAAATGAAACAAAATGACGGGTGTTACAGGTGATCTTTGGATTATCCTTAGGATTGCCATCAAACCCCGTAGGGATGACTCCGGTCTTCCATAGGTGTAAGATTCTCCTCTGGAAAGATGAATATTGATTTCTAGGAGAAAATGCCAGTGCTCTAAGGTGAACCTTGAATTATCCTTACGATTGCCCATCAAATCCCATAGGGATTACTTCAGTCTTCCATAGGTGTAAAATTCTCCTCTATAAAGATTATTAACGATTTCCTAGAGAAAATGTTAAGTTCTCTAAAGTGATCCTTTGATTATCCTTAGGATTGCCCATTAAACCCCGTAGGGATGACTTTGGTCTTCCATAAGTTTAAGATTCTCCTTTAGAAAGATGAATATAAATTTCTAAGAGATATTTTTTTACCATCAAGTGGTATTTTCGTTTTAGCTTCTTGACCTGATGAATACAATGCAGCAGTTAACTTTGATGACTCTGGTATGGACTGGAGAAAGGAAAAGCAAATGAACTAAGGAGACCATAGCCGAGGGCATGAGAGATGCATACCCCTCGAGGTGAAAGGCTAGCCTCGGCCTCAGCATGAGGGGGTTTGAGATTTTAGCCCCATTCCTCTCCTCTCTGGAACCTAATGGGGTCTTAGGTTGTTTCTTGATCAGGAATTTCTTTATTTCTTTTGAGTTTGATAATCATGGTGTTCCTTTTGTTTCAATTTGTTCCCTAACTTTCTCTTCCTATTTAGCTTAACATGTATTTGTATGGAAATTCTCTCATGATTTTCCATTTTTTCTTAGATTTAGTTCGGTGAAGGGAAACAAGTTCAACGAGGATCCTATGGGCTGGGGGCATGATATATGCATGCCCTTTTAATGATAAAAAGGGGCCTTAACTCATCCTCATGCCAAGGCCTAGGAGAGGAATTGGGCTTTCCAAATCCTTTCCTCATTTGGGACCCGTGAGGTCCTCTATTGCTTCTATGCCTGGGCTCTTTCTTTATTTCTTGTTTAACTCTTTGTTTTTATTTTTCTGGTCTCTAACTAGGACTTGTTCTATAAGGATTCTTGGTCTATCATGAGGCATTTTCAGTCTTGGCCTATTCCTTGTAGAATTTTAAGATGTGTTCTTATGCATGAGCTTGTAAGCTTCATTTTGTGATGGTGTAGTAATTGAACTTGAATTTGGTTGGTCGGCCTCGGCCATTTGAGCCTCGACCTCACTTTTCATGTGCTTAAATTTTGCTTTGGTTGTTTGTAAAACGCACACCTTGACAGTGAATTGCCTACCTTGGTCTCGACCACTTTGGCTCTAGCTGGGGTGAACTTTTGGGCTTTTAGCCTTTAGTTAATCTTCTCTAAGGTGGAGGCATGCTTGAGGCACCCCTGGGTGACATTTGTGTCTCCTCAGCCTCGGCCACCTTAAGACTTTAAGCTCTTGGCTTGATTATGGATCTTTGCATTCCTTTCTCTGAATAATGTAAAACTTTCCCTTTTAAATGAAATGAAGTTATTCTCTTTGCTTACCTCAACCTTAGAAATATGTTGTCCATAATTTCCATGATTTTAGGATGATAATGAGTTTGATTTCAACATCCGTTCTTCATAAAGCTAGAGTATGACCAGGGGGTCAACCTTGGTCATTTTTAGCTTTCAGGAAGCTTCTAATCTTGGTAAAGAATGACCTACTAAGCCTTAAAGTTTAACTTAGACAAATAAGGTCTGACCATAGGGTCAACCATAGTCATTTTTAGCTTTGAGGAAGCCATCTATCTTGGTACGGTATGACCATTAGCTAAGCCTAAAGGTTTATCTTAAATAAACAATGTACGACCATAGGGTCGGCCATAGTCATTTTGTAGCTTTTAGAAAGCCCTCTGTCTTTGTAATGAATGGTCTTCATTTAAATATTAAATTTTACCTTATATGAATAGAGTAAGGCCATAGAGTCGGCCTCTGCCATACCTAACCTTCAGAAAGTCCATTGACTTTGCAACAAACAACCTTCATCTTGGCATTAAATTTGTCTCCAAATAATTGGGTATGACCTTAGGGTCGGCCTTAATCATGTATGACCTTATGGTCGACCTCGGCCAAGTATGACTCTTGTTTATTCCAGTCTTCAAAAATTCTGCATTTTGTTGCTCATGTGATTTAAAATCCAAGTTGTTTTTTGTTTGATAAGGAGTAGGGGTGTGCACGGTTCGGTTTGGTCCGATTTTGGGCAAAACCATGGACCGAACCGAACATGTCGGTTCTATAGCATGTTAAACCGAAAAAAACCGAACAACCTCGGTTTCCATTTTGGAACCAAACCGTCCTGGTTAGGTTCAGATTGGTTTGGTTCGGTTATAACCGATTTTCTCAATAGCCATGATAAAACCCGATGATGCATTTGAAATTCAAACGAATTGAAAAATAATTTCAACGATGATAACAAATCAAGAAGAAAAACAAAAAAAAAAATCAAGATTTGAAGGGTGGACGAGAAAACTGGTGAATAAAAGGCATAAAATCAAAACAAATTAAATAAAATGCAAGCAGGAAAATGGAAAACAATTCCTTTGTTAAGTAGAAATAGGAGAGAAATAGAAAAAAAAAAAAGAGAGAAACAAACCGAGAAATCGCATGGCTAGCTGTGACCCGTCGTCGCCGGCAAGTGACTGGCGGCAGTGGGTGGGTGAATCTAGAGTTTGAAAATATTGTAGAGAAGAGAGAACTAGGGAAGAAGAAGAGGGATAAAGATATTAATGGAAATGGGAGAAGAAGGGTTTTGTGCATGCTCTTTGCCATTTGAGAGAAGATGATTCTAATTTCTAGGGTTTCATAATGACATGGATAGTGGGCTGGAATAATGAATTGGGCTGTAAAATGGACATGGGCTGAAAAATGGACATGGGGTGGAAAATGGACATGGTCTATTAGTATAAATTAAATATAATATATATATCGGTTCGGTTCGGTTTTTGTCAATTTTTTAGATTATGAACCGAGGATCGAACCGAACCAATCGGTTTTCACTACCTTTGAACCGAGAAATGGAATTTATTAAAAAAAATGAACCGAACCAGTTGGTTCAGTTTAGTTCGGTCCAGTTCGTCGGTTTGGATCGATTTTTGCACACTCCTAATAAGGAGACATATCCCCTTTTTATTTCTTTTTGTTTGATAGGGTGACATATCCCCTATCTTTCTTTTTGTTTGATAGGGAGACATATCCTATTTTTCTTACTTTTTGTTTAATAGGAAGTCATATCCTCTGTCTTGTTTTTTGTTTGATAGAGAGACATATCTCATGTTTTGCTTTTTGTTTGATAGGGAGGCATATCTCCTATTTTTCTTTTTGTTTAATAGGGAAGCATATCCCCTATGTAGCCCCATGCTCAAGGAAGATTTTTTTGTGAGAAAGTCATTCTTGAGTACAGTTGTGTTAGAAAGTTAAACTAACATCCAAATAGCACAACATGCAAATTCTAGAAATAAAATTTTATTCCTCATGCTCTACTTGGATTGGTTGAAATATGCTCAAAGGATTTTCCTGACCTAGGGTCACGCTTGAGACATGCCTAGGTGGAGTTTAGGTGACCCGTAGCCCATGACACAGTTTGGAGAACACCTAGATAGTGTTTGGGTCACCTCGGCCTCGACCTCCTTAGGCTCGGTTGAGGTGTCCACCTAAGCTTTCAGCCTTTAGTTTTATCCTTTGTTGCACCTTTGCATGGAAATAATTGGTTTAGATTTAACTTCAAGGATGAAAATATCGATGTCAATATCAATATCAAAATTTCAATTTTACGAATATATCGATGAAATATTGATATCGATGGATATTTCTGTAAATCATTTTTTTTTAAAAAAAACTATTTAAATTAATAATTAAGTTATTTTTACTTCCAAGCTCAATTATAGATCTTGTTATTACTATGTATATTTATATTGGGGTTAATAGATGCTATCTTTTTATGTTTTATGGGTAGATTTATAAAAGATAGTGGAGATATCGATTAATCCTCAATATCCATGTCGAACCCTCTGATTTATAGATATATCAACAGATATATCAACATATCAACAGCTATTTTCATCCATCAACTTAACTCCTAGGTCTTTTTTAAACCTTCCTTGATTTGAGTTTAATTAGGAAGATAACCTGGTTTCTTTTGGTCTTACTTCAGTTATTCCACCTCGAGGTGAGAAACTCACTTAATTTTTTTCCTGACCCTAGGGTTGGCGTCGGCCCCTCATAGGCTCGAGTCAGCTTCTTTTGCTTGCACGAGACACTCATATCTGGTCCTGATGATGCTAATGTTGTTGTTGATTCAAATGGCTCTAGTGTAGGCCAATCCAAAGTAGGGTGGTGAAGGTGTTTATAACCACATGGAGATTGATCAAAGATTCAAGTGTGATGCACCAACTCAAAGGAAATTGGGTCACCTCGGCCTCGACCATCTTAGGCTCAGCTAATATGCTCATTTTGAGTCTTTGGCCCTTGATTCATCCTTGTAAGTCTCCGTTGAGTTCTTAGGTTGAACAAACTTGAGTTTTAACAAAGATTAGATTGGTCCAGCCCCCAATTTTGTGCCAAAATCTTGCTTTGAAGATTTCATGGAGTTTTCTTGATATTTGTATTTTCTTTGTAAGGCAACTGAGTTCCTTTTACTTAGGTTCTTTAGTTGACTTCGCTTTTTTCCTCAGCCTTAGTGAATTCTAAACTCAGACTCATGCTATCTAGATTAATTGAGTACATACCTTTGAATTTAGGTTCATGCCAAGCTTTTTGAGCTATAGCTTTTATTTTTCTACTCAATTCTCCTCATGTCTGGCCTCCGAAGATAGTTCGAATCTCCCTTGGTGGATCTTGGTCTCCTTGGCCTCGGTCTCAGACACTCATATACTTTTGTACCCTGGTCATGAATTCTACATAAGCAGTTGGTCCTTTCTTACCAATAGATCGAATAAGCCTCTTATCTTGCAGTCCAGCTGCTATGGCAATCAAAGTTGCCCCGTTAGTGTATCATTTGATCTCTATTGCTTCATTATTAAAGCATGCAATATACTCTCACAGGCTTTTTTTTTGTCCCTTGCTTGATTGTTAATTGGTGCATCTGAGGCTTATGTTGATCTCTTGCTCCTAAGAACTGTGTAACGAATGCAGAGCTAGTTCTTTGAAAAAGCCAATTGATCTCCTCTTTAGCTTTTTGGATCGTTCTTTCACTAGTCTTGTCAAATTAATACAAAAGGCATGACATCGAATCGCATCTGAAACTCCGTGGAGTTCCATCCACGATCAATAAGTGTTCAGGTGTTTCACTGGACTACTCTTACTGTCGTAGGTTTTCATAATAAGTACCTTGAATTTTGCAGGAACTTCAAGTTCCATTATGTCGTCTAAAAAGGGAGGATCTATCTATTCAATCAATGCTTTTAGGTCCAAACCTTCAACTTCTCGAGGTTTCTGGATGTTTCCTTGGATAACCTCCAATTCCTTTTGGATATTAAGCAAAGCGACTTTCGAATGTGAGTTCTCTATCTTAGCCTCGGCCCTGGCCTCGGTCATTCCCTTTAGTTTCTGCTTTTCTTTGATTAGGCTCCGTAAATCGGAGCCTTTCATCTTGTGGTTCGTGGTGGAAGGTTGATTAGAGGGTCGGCCTCGGCCTCGGTTGGAACTCCTCAGGATGGTCTGGACCACAAATTTAAGTCTGCTCACCTTGCTAGCTCTCGTGCACTTGTCCTTTTGTGGTCTCTTTGACTGATTCCGGCCAAGGATCAGCTCTCCTTTGGTTTTTAGACAAGGACATTAGTTTCTCCCATGGCTTCAACCATCAGCGTTTTTCCTTTAGTTGGATCTCGCACGAGCCTCTCCTCTTGAGTCTTCGCCGGAGGATTCTGATAATAGTCTTATTAAATTTTTGTTTACATTTATATTAAAATTTTTAATAGAACGATGATTTTTTTCATCTTTTTTAGTTAAACAAATGTGGAAGTAAAGATCAAATTTTTAACTTTAAAGAAGGTAATAAGTGTTTTGGTCATTGGACTATATTTAGATTGCCCATGGAGTGAATTTTTAAACATACTTTATAAAGAAGAATTACTAAATGCATCACTTTTTTTTTCTTTTGTGCACATTTGACATAATTTTATTCCCAATTGACTTTTCCAAACTACACTCTCATACTTCCCAAACCAAAGTTTTTATTTTTATTTTTATTTTTAATATTGTTTTTTTTTAAACTTATTATTAAAATATATAAAATTTGAAACTATTTATTTAAATATTAGTTTTAAATCGCCAAATGGAGTTCGTCTCTTTAAGAGACAACCTAAACTACGTGGTAAAATGTCATCTCTTAGAGAGACAAAGTGTGGGTTATTTGGACAAGTTCGTCTCTAACTCTGAAAAAAGAGTAATAAAAACCTTGAGTTGGTAGGGTAGCCGCATGTGCGCTCCCTCATCCATTGTGCCTGTGTTCAATTTTAAGGGGGCGTTTATTGTTTCTTTTACTTTTTACTTTTTTAAAAAAATAAAAAATAATTACAACTTCTTTTTGAAAATTGAAATCTAAATATTCTTTCTTCTCTTATAAAATAAAATAATTACAATTTTTTAAAAAAAAATAATATTTAAATATTTTCACTTTCAAATAAAATAATTACAATTTTGATTAAAAATAGAATTTTAAATATTTTTACTTTCTTATAAAATAAAATAATTACAATGATATAAATCTATAATAAAAAAATTGATGGTATTGACTTCCTTATAAAATAAAATAAAATAATTGCAATTATATAAAACTATTATACAAAAAAACTATTTGTACTCACTTATTTATAAAATAAAATAATTACAATTATATATAATTATAATTAATTATAGTTTTTCTTTTATAAGAGAAGAAAAAATATTTAAATTTTCATTTTTAAAAGAAAATTATAATTATTTTATTTTCTAAGAAAGTGAAAATGTTTAGATTTCAATTTTTAAAAGAAATTGTAATTATTATTTAATTTTAAAAAATAAATAGTAAATAGTAAAAGGAAAAAAAGCAATATATGCCCTTCAGAATCGAACACGGGGGAGGGGGGGCAAGTGAATGAGGGGACACGCGTGTGGCAACCCTACCAACTCAGGGTATTTATTACACTTTCTGCAGAGTTCGTCTCTTGTCTTTTGAAGAGACAAATTCATCCAAATAACCCAAGAGATGACATTTTGCCACGAGGTTTAGATCGTCTCTTGAAGAGATGAACACTGTTCGACAATTTAAAACTACAATATTTAAATAAATAGTTTCAAAATTAATATATTTTAAGAATAAGTTTTTAAAAAATACAATATTAAAAAAAAAAGTCGAACGGTGTTTAAAAAATTATATTTTAATTATTTATATTATTTTAAGAAAATATATTAAATATCTCTTACTTTAAGAAGTAAATCGTTAGATTATCTATAGTATATATAAAAGGCACAATGAGGAGAAACTTTTTGTGTCAATTTTATCCTTTCATTTTTTAATTGTATGTCAAGCTTGCCCTTCATCATAAGTTTGTCCCTTTATCTTTCATCTCCCTCTTTTATTGTTGTCATACAAGCATTCAATCCTCCAATAATACCCATTTAACCTTTTATTTTCTTATTAAATACTGCCACAAACAGTTGCCCATTTTGTCCATTCATTTTTTAAATTTGTGCCCATTTTGCCCTTTACTTTTTTATATTCCTCATTATGCCCCTTACCTTTCATATTTTTATTCCATGCCTTCAGTTTTTCATCTTCCTATTACATTAACGAACAATAAATCTATGTTGCAATTAAACAAGCATTAATACTAATGCTCAGTTACTTCACTCTATTTAAGTTTTAAAAAGATGTTTCACTTTTGAATATATACTTATTTGCACTCAATTTGAATTGATATAGGTGTCAAATTTACCATTGATGAGTTATTGAAGAAGACAATGAATTGTACAATATTAATTGTGGAACTTGAAAAGTTTAGTCTCTTGCTTCTCCCTCTTCTTTATATAGTGAATTATTCCAAGGCCCCTTGGCAGGAAGCGTCAATGAAAAATGGAGGTTAAATAATTTTATGCGGAAAGGGGTGGTTTACAGATTGATGGAAAGAATGGGTCGAAGATCAATTTTGTTTCAATTATATTTCTTCTGTGGCATTTCGCATTGAGTAGCTTGAAAATGATGTTGCGAAGACCTAAGGGTGAGGGTGATATTGACGGTAAAAACCGATGAAGATTGAGGAGATGAGATCGATCTACTAAAAAATCCAATTATTGAAATTAATCTCGAGAGGGAGGGCGATTGATGCTATCATCATTGTAATCAACGTAATTGATTTGCGCTGGTGATCATATCAACAACATGTGAAGATTTGCAAGAGAGACATATCATTGAAAGAAGGAGGAAGATGAAAGAGAGCATAGCAGACGTGAAAACCCATGATGGAGGGATGCGCGGTAGTTCTAGGATTTCATTACATTTTTTTTACCTTTTTTTTTCAATAGAATGGGCTATGCTATTTTTTTCTTCAACGTCTGGGCTATTTTGTAGCTTTGGTTTTTCCTAATTTGTTTTATAAGGATTACCATGCATTTTTCTTTTGTTGTTTTTTTAATAAAATAGGCTGGCTTTTTTTTTTTCTCTTGCTTTTGTTTTTTTAATTTTTATAAATTAAATAGTATATTTTAATATATTTTTTAAAAAATAATATAGCTATGAAGATTTAAATTGAATGAAGAATAAATTATGGATCTTGACGAGTGTGAAGGTTTATCTAAGTATTTGAAAATATAAAAAATACAAAGAGTTCAAATACTTTCAGGCATAAACATACATACAACAATTTTATCATTTTTAATTTAGGTTATGTTAATAATTTATTTTTATTTAAATAACTTCTTTATGAATTTAAACTACAACCAATTGAATTTATCATTCATAATATTATTGAATGGTATTTACCATGAATTTAATATGAATTCCGCTAGAATTAAAAAAATACATATTACTTTATAATAATTGTGAAAAAGGTCTCCTTTTAAATAAAATGATAGAGTAAAGTTACAAATTCTACGTGCATCGCAAGTGTTGTCGACTAATTTTTTTAAAAGAATATATATAGGCACTAGAAGAGTACCAGACATAATAATAATAGTAATAATTTTTGCAAGGTGTGCGTGCAAGCCAAAATAGAGAAAAGAAAATAGGAAAAAAGAATTCATGAGCCATGCCGGTAGGTGATTAGTTTAATTTTTTGTTAGCCAATTGTTCAATTTGTTACTTTCTTTTGGATTAGGTGATTGGTTCGATTTAAAAATATTTAGATATGTTTTATGTCAAATCTTTCATTTTCTGTAATTTATAGATTGATTCGACATTAATTTTAATTTTAAAGAAAATCGAATCAAACCAAACCGTCAAAGATAAAAGACACGTTTTCACACCTCTATTAGAATTACAATTTTTTTTCCTTTTTTAGTACAATAATGAAATAATAGATGGTTGCAAAACTTTAAAGTGTAATAAGTACTTTTCTCTATTAAAATTATGCTGAGTACACTTTATGTCAATTGAGTCATATTTATATTGACAATTATATTTGGATTATCTCTTTTTTGCATGAAAATAATTTAAAGAGTATATATATTTTTTTAGTTCAATAATATGTGAAGGTGAAGATTCAAATTTCTAATATTGTAATCAATAATATAACATTTTAATCAATTGGGTTATGTTTGATTCATCAAATCTAAACATTACATGACCTATAAAAAAAAATAATAACCCAGATTATATTGAGATCGTACAATTACGAACAACTTTTTTTTTCTTTTTTCTTTTTGGGTGTGTTGGACAGTTGCTGACGAGGCGGCCAACACCTCGGCGAGAACGCTGGCGGAGCTGCCTCTCTCCACCGCGCCTTCCCCATGTGTTTCTCCCTCTTTCTAAAACCCTTAAAAACTAATTACTAATTCTTAATTCCAAATTACGAGTTGCCTAATCACCCCACGCGTGTTAGTCTCGCGTGCACGTAACCGCGGGAGAAAAATGAAGCGTTGGGAAGACAATTGCTGGGGCGGCACGTGGGGGTTGGGGTTTGGTAATTCCTAGGGATGAGTTTGTAATAGTAAATTAGTAACAGTAATAGTAATAGTAATACTACGTTGTTGCTTGTCAGTGGAAAGCGAAGCTCTATTATTTATAGCTTAAATTGCTTAATCCAAAACCAGGAATCGATGCCCTGAAAAGGAAACTTCACCTTATTTGTAATCCAAACTAGTCTTCTTTCAAAGTATCAAGATTCTCAGGATCTTTGCTATTTTATTTCAATTTGTCCTATTTTTGTTTTCCCTCTTCAACTTATTTTTAATTATATATTCAAAACTTCTTCAATACTCATATGTTAAGTTGTCAATTTAGTTTCTAAAATTTGAGTGTGATATCAATTTAGTCCTTAAATTTTAAAAAATCTTTTATTGTATTTTTGAATTCACAATATAATTTTTGTCACTCATTTTTGCTAATATCGTTAACAAGGATATTGGATATGTCTATCAAATATATGTCTAATATAAGTTTCAAACACTTTTAAGATTGTGTTGATTTTAGTTTTTGTTTTATAAAAAGTTTATACAATGTCCTTTAACCCTTATATATATATTTTTTTGTCTAATGAATTTTACTTGTTAACTCAATAAATTACAGTTATGTGGCATGATGTCACAAGCGCTAAGTTGATAAAGTTAACAGAAAAGACCTTATTAAACGTAGAATTGAAAGTTAAATGATTTGTTAGAATATTGTTAAAGGGCGTGAACTAAATAGACAAATACTTAAAAGTTTAAAAAATTACTAAAAACTCTTTAAAATACAGTGACCCAGTAGATACAACTCTAAGGGGGTGTTTCGATTGAGAAGTTAGGATGTGTGGAATTTGGAGGGGTTAATAACTCCCCCAACTCCTTGTTTGGCCCAAGGATATTTTAATTCCTATTGTGGGTCAAACAAACTTATTACCTCCTCTTCTAACTCTCCATTGTGAGCCCCACAACTTTTTTATCTCATTTTTTCTTCACTTCACCTCACTCGGACTCTTTTTATTAATATTGTAAGTTTGCAAACTTATTATAAAAATAAGGCAAGTTTCAAACTATTTAGGAGAATATTGTAGTTTTAAATAGGTGGATCAAGGTCGTCTCTTCGTGTCGTGGAAGCAAGTCGTCTCATTTAAAAAAAAAAAAAAAAAAAGCAGATGAATGTCATGCGTATAGGTTGTCTTCGAGGGACAACCTTCAACAAGTTGCGTAAAGGTCGAGATCATTTTTTTTTTAAATTTACCTTGCGCTTCGTGATTTATGCATGAATTTTAAATGAAGGTCGTCTCTTGAAGAGACAACTTTCACGGAACCAAACACACCCTCCTCCTTTCATTTTGGCATTTTAAAAACAAAACACTCCCTCTTCATTTCATTTTCAGCCCTTTACAACAAAGGAAAAAAAAAACCATAGTAATGCCACAATTTTATTTCTCTCTTTTTGTAGTCCCCACTTGAAATATTTTGTCATCATTTGAGGTAGCAAGCTTGATCCTTGTCGGTATTGGAGGAAAGAGAGCATTTTCTGGCCGTTGGATACACAAAGTCCATCACATTTGAGGACCATCTTACCAAATTTTGTCGGATTCGTGAGTTTTTTTAAAAAAAATTCATTAGTTTCTTGTGATTTTAGTTGTTTTTATTGTAGATCTGTTAAATGAGTATAAGATTGGTTAGATTTGTGTATTGAAATGCAAACAACTTGTTGGATCTTTTTCTAAGATTCGTTGGATGTGTGTTTTTTTTTCAAGATTTGTTAGATTTATGTTTCTTCTTTCAAGATTTGTTGGATTTTTTTTTTATGTTGTTGTGTTTCATTTTTTTTTTTTTAAAGATTGGTTGGTTTTAATTTTTATAAATATTTTTTTAGATGTATTTAAAAAAAATGTTGGGTGTATATTTTTTTATAAGATTTGTTGGATTTTTTTTAAAGCACTTGTGTTTAAATATTTTTTTTAAGAATTTTGGTTGGTTTTAATTTTAATAAAGATTTTTTGGATTTCTTTTTTTTTAAATATTTTTTTATGTATTTTATCTTATTATTATTATTATTATTTTAAGATGTAGAACATTATTCTATTAATTACATAGTTGAATTTTAGTTTACTTAATTGAATGGTAGTTTACTTGACATTTAGTTCTAATGGTAGTTTACTTAATTGAACTACATAGTTGAATTTTAGTTTACTTAGTTAGTTTAGTTCTAATTTATATATTGTTTATTTTTTCATAGAAAATGAGAGATAAGTGTTTGGGATTTATTTTGCATTCAAATGGTTGTATGATTGATGGGGTAGATGGAGTCGATTATGACTGACCAGCCTGTGGAGGTTTTTCTGTTAACGTTAATAGTGGAGTCGTGTTTGAACAGTTTGTTGAAATGATAGGATTATCACTTGGTGTAGATTTGAGGGCAAATCAGTTGGAGATTAATATAGACACCATGAACTAACACTATCAGGATCAGTAAGGTATATGCCAATACCAATTCCTAACCATTAAGCAATGAATTTAATGTTTTCAATTGCGATGCTAGTTCCGAATTTAGTGCATTTATATGTCACTGTGATAAGGGTGGACATGAATGTATAAAACTTAGGAGAAACCCCTATCCAATGTGTTGACACTAGCAATGTATTGATCCTAACTAATGTGTTGACCCCAACCCTAAATCAATTGCCCCACCATGTGATGATGAAGATATGGTGGTAGATAATACAATAAGGATTTTAGAATTGAAACAGATGATGAATTTGAAGAACTGAACTATGAGGGTAATGTACATGTTATCTCTTCAAATACATTTAGGGAGTTAAATAACAATGTAGTAGATAGCACTATAGAACATGATCTTATCCAAGAGCCAGTGGTAGTTGAAGGGAACCTATTATATAAGGGATTAATTTGCTACAACAAAGAAATTCTTCAACATGTGGTAAAATGATTTGTTGTTAAGTGTCACGCACCATATGAGGTTAGGGAATCAACACTTGCGATATGGGCAGTACGATGCAGAAAATGGGAAGATGGGTGTAGATGGCGACTTCGTGCCACTAAAAAAAATCTCATGTCTTTTTTGAAATCACCTAGTACATTGAGCAACATACTTGTTTTTATTAAGAATTAAATAAGAGTCATGTGCAACTAGATTCTTCAATGATTGCTATCGAATTATGTGAAACTGGGAAAAATAAGCCTTCTTTTATATCACAATTTTAAACTGACATAAAAAGTAAGTTTGGCTAGGTGGGAAGGAAAAGAAAAGCTTTGGCTAGAGTGTTTGGTGATTGAGATGATTCCTATAAGCTTTTACCTATGTGGATGTACATGGTGAAACATACCAATCCTGGCACACGTGTGGAGTAGAAAGTAAAGTATTTTGGTGAAAGTACATGTCATGTCATTCTTACTTCTGTCTTTAGGACTTTTGGTCCTTGTATAGAGGCTTTCAAAAAATGTTGACCCATCATTCAAATCGATGACATTCATTTGTATGGCAAGTATAGGGGGAAGCTATTAATTGCAACAGTAGTGGACTCTAATGGAAAATTGCTTCCACTTGCATTTGTCGTTGTGGATAAAGAGTATCGTGAAACTTGAGGCTGGTTTTTGAAACACTTGAAACAACTTGTCACACATGAAGAGGTGTGTTTAATCTTAGATCGACATGGTGGCATAATTTCTATTGTTAACACTCCACATAATAGTTGGGCAGACGATAAATCTCATCACAGATTTTGCTTACGACACATTGCTAGCAACTTCAATAGTAAATATAAGTCTAAGAAGTTGAAAGACCTGGTTTATCGTGCTAGGTGTCAACACCAAATTCGTAAGTACAACAAATGTGTTAAAGAGATTAAAGCAATAAATAGCTATTGTGTGAGCTTTATCAACAACATTAGTGCTAAGAAATAGACTCAATCCCATGATGGAGGATTTAGGTATGGGTGGATGATAACTAACTTGTCAGAAAGCATAAACGGTGTAGAATATTTTGAGAAGAGAAGAGCAGAAACAAGAAGTTTGCAGCAACAAGTGAAATATACTAGGTAATCAAATTACCTTATATTTCAGATGAGTTAAATTCCCTTATTTCAATATACTCATCATCCTAAATCAAATATATATAAAGTATTCTCTTGATAAGATTGTGAGGTGGGCATCAATATCAAGTAAGCATTAGATAGTGTCCTATGATCGAGAAAGTGGTATGTTTCACGTGAAAACTTGGCTACATTACTTCAATTCTAAAGGAGGAAATATTCAATCTCTAATATTAACTTAAGAAGAAAATAGAGAAATTCATTATTGTTCATGCAATAGGTGGCAATCTTATGATATTCCATGCTCACATTCATGGCAATTTGCTCACACCTAAAATTGAATTTTGAAGATTTCATTGAGGACACATATAAGCTTTCAACATATACTGCATGCTACTCTCCTCAATTTCAACCGATCCTACATGAAGATTATTGGATCGCACCTCCTAACATACCCATTCTATATGCTAACCCAAAGTTGGTGAGAGAATCTAGTAGACCAAAAAATTCCCACTACCATAATGAGATGGATTGGAGATAACCAAGTACTCAACAACATGGTGGTCTATGTAATCAATTGGGTCACAATCAAATAAGTTGTCCTTTGGGACAAAGAGAAGCACCTTAGGAAACTTTTTTTTTTTTTTTTTGTAGTTTTTTATTTTATGTTTGTTTTTTGGTTTTTGTTGTAATTTGGTATTCAATGATATTATTTATATTCAATATGGATTGAAATTTAATATGTTGTTTCTTTTGAATTATTTTATAATTTAGAAGTTTATTTTCAATTTGTTAGTTATATTCAATATGGATTGAATTCAATTTGTTGTGTCTTTTTAATTATTTTATAATTTAGAAGTTTATTTTTAATTTGTTATTTATATTCAATATGGATTGAACCTCAATTTCTCGTTTCTTTAGATCATAGATGTCAATCTAGGACCAATTGATACATCAATCCTATATGCTCAACAATCTCATTGATCAGAGCTTGTTTGGCAAATTCGAGATCTCTCACAAAATTTAGAGATTCTTCATATGTGCGACAATAGACAACAGAATATGGATAAGTTACATTATATGTATAACATTCCTATTGCTTCTTCTCCTGGTCCTAGAGATAGAAGACTTGCTCGAGGACACAATATTGCTTAGCAGGAAGACATTGAATTGCTCAGCAGGAAGACATTAAAGAAGAGGAGTAGTTGCCCCGAGCTGTACCAGATGAGGTTGACCATAACGTTGAAGCACATGCCTCCCATCACTTAGATGCAGGACAGTGTAGCTCCACTCCGATGCTGATGATGATACCAACTCTTGATTCACGATAACTTCATTCACCAAACGCACATGCTTTTGAGGCTGGTCCCTCATCATCACATGCACGTGGACGTGGATGAAGAGAGCATGATCAATATTTGTATTCTATTGGAGCACAAAAGGAACAAGATCAAGCACCGAGGGGTCGTTGTTGACAACCCTCTCGTAATCGGTGACATCCACCTTCTGGCACGTACTAGATTTTATATTTTTAACTTGTATTCATACATTAATTACTTTGGTTTTAAGTTTTTTTTTTTAGTATTCATATGTGTAATTGCTTTGATTTAATTTTTTTTAATCTTGTTTTCACACATTAAATACTTAAAAATTATGATTAAAAATTATATGGATAAAAATTTAAACCTCAATTATGATTAAAAATTAGATGGATAAAAGTTATCTTGTTTTCACACATTAACCTCAATTGCTTGCTTTTTTAAAGAAACAAAAATGATTAAAAATTTAAACTTAAAAAAAAGAAAAAGAAAATAGTATGTCATCTCTTGAAGCGACGACCTTCTACCACGTGAGCACAAAGAGACGACTTGCTTCCAAGATATCAAGTTTGTCTCTTGTAGAGACAACTTTGATCCACCTAATTAAAACTCTAATATTCTCTTAAATAGTTTGAAACTTGACATAATCTTATAATAAGTTTGCAAACTCACAATATTAATTAAAAAAAAAAAATCCAACCTCACTCCTACCTCTTCTCTCCCTCTTCTCTCTATTTTTTTTACATAATTTTTTTTTTAAAAAAAAATTCTTTATTTTTATATAAAATTTCTTATCATTATTACTAATTAATAACTAAATATAAATAATTATTAAAAATATTTTTATTTCTATCCTATTATTTTAATAAAATTTTAACAAAATTATTTTTCTTTTTATTCTATAATTTTATTTTTTAAATATAATAATTTTTTAGATATGATACTATTATTTAAATTGAAATTGTTAATGTAAATTAGAATACTACATAACAATTTTTTTAATTGATAAAAATCTCCTTATCTTACTTTCATCTACAATTTTTTTTAAAGTTTTTTTTAAAAAAATTACTTATAACAAATAACAATCTTATCTTTTTTTAGCTTATTTTTTTAATTAATATCTAAAAAATATATATAATTTTATGATTTGAAGAAAAAAAAAACATATTTTAACCTAACTGTAGTACAATTTAAGAAATTAGTATTTAAAAAGGTTAACATGTTAAAAAAATGATTTGCAAATTAATTATATTCAAATTAAAAAAAAAATAAATGATTTCTCCTTCCAAACTTAATAAAATAAAATTATTACAATAAATAACATAAATATATAGTAATCTGAACACAAGTATATATGATAGTCATTTTGAAGGATCTTTTTTAAAATAATGTAATTTAAAAAAAGAACAAAAATATGATAATTTTCAAACTAATTCCAGATTTGGGGTAGCTAACTCGTGTACATGGGTTCGAATTAGCTAACTCGTGGCCCATGTACACGTTTTCATTAATGAAACGCTTCCCTAGGACTCAAGTTACTTGACATGTCGTGCCACATAGGCCAAAATCGCCACATGGAACAACACGAAAATCGTGTACACCGTACACGAGTTCCACCATGAAAATCGTATACACCATACACGATTTCCACTTCTTGGCCTAATACACTAGATTTATATTTAGTAAAATGTTATGATTCTATAATATTGTCATTGGCCTAGTGGCAAGCCTCCTTAGATATTTTTTATAGCCTTCATCAAGGCCAAAGTTCAAGTCAGCAATCAAACTTTTTGAATATAATGTTTTTTTTTTCCTTTTTCCTTTTATTATCATTATAATATATCAACCAATAAAAACACAATTTTTTATTTTATGTAACTAATTCAAATCTATTTATTATAAAATATCAATTCAGATAACAAAAAAGATCTATTTATAAAATATTTACATCAAAAGAAACTACAATAATTCTATGAATTCTTATAAATGGAATGTTTTTTTTAAAAAAAAAAAATTAACTTACTATTTCAAGTATACTTATATAAAAATTTTAGTCATACTTTTAATATAGAAATATATAAACTAATGGGTTAAAATATCATTTTGGGACTTGTTATATTTTAATTAGCCCCTATACTTTCAAATGTCCAAATTTAATATTGGTACATTCAATAAATCATAAAATTAGTTCACATTATTAGTTTGTGGTTAAAAAAATATAATCTCTATTAGCTTTTCGTCTATAAATATAATTTTGCAAACATATTCACATTGTATCTTTTTCTTAAATAAAATTATTATTATTATTTTATCAAGTTCGATAAACATTAACTCCAAAACTAACAATAATGACTAATTTTAATATTTTTTGAAAGTATCGAGATTAAATGAAAACGAAATGGGTAGTTTAATATAATGCATTAATTAAAGAAAGGAAAGAAAAAATAAAAAGAGGTAAATCGTGTATATGGTACACAAGTTCCATGTAAATCATGTACACATAAGTTCCACGTCGCAAAGCCAACGTGTCACTACATGGAAATCGTGTACACGATTTAGCTACCCTATTTTAAACAACAATTTTCATGATTATCCTAGATTTGTAATTTTTTTTTTTTACATTTTATAAATTATTATTTTGAAAACTACCCCAATTTTGTCATTGTTTATTTAAATTCCATTATCTATAAAATTACCCCATTTTGAATGGTGTTAAAAAATATATATTCAGTTTGAACTTAATTATTTTAAAATAGCATAAATATTTGATATTTTATTTTTAACTTAGTTATTTTAAAACTTCAAAGATTATGTTGTTTTCAAATTAATCAAACTTTAGATAATCCATTACATTGATTAGTTAGAAAAATAAAATCTTAAATTATACAAAACAAAAATTTTATTAAGCTTGAAAAGCAAATCTTAAATTAAAATTTTAAAATTGACAAAAACAAGTCTTCAACAAAATTGTAAAATATTCATAAAATAATATAATTTAAAATTTCAATTTTAGGATTGATGGAAACAAATCTATATTATTTCTAGAATTGTGAGAATAAAAACATAAAAATCTGGAAGTTTATTTGAATCTCTTTAAATTAATGGATTGAAATTTTTTCGATTCACATGTAATATTTAAAAAAGTATTATAAGACTTTCTTTTATTTAAAAACTATCTAAGGCAAATGAATAATTAATGTGAGAGATATTGAAAAAAGAATATGGGGTATTTTGTTCAAAATTCTTTTTTTTTCTTTAAAGAACTTTGTAAAATATACATAAATTAATAAAAACAAAAAATCACAATCTTAAAATTAATGAGAACAAATTATTAATAATGAAAATTTGAGAAATTGTAGAAAAAAATCTGTACAAAAAAAAGAAGAAGCTAAAACCAACTTAGAGTTCAGAACTATAAATTTAACAAATTTGTACTCCAAACACAGACTTCAAAACGCATACACCTTGCAACTTCTTGCCCTAAACACATACTTCTTAACTCCAGACTAAACAACTCTACACTCCAAACTCAGACTTGCTAACTCCTACTCCCTGCAACTTCTTGGTCCCAAACAGTCCCAAAAAGTTTAGACATCAAATGAATAATCTTAATCAATTTCAAAATGATTTTCTTTTCTTTTTTCTTTTGAAAACTAATTTTAAGAATCACGATCAAATTATTTGTCAAGGTTAAAAATACAGAGCACCCAAAATGATTATTCCCAATTCACATAGTTATGCTATATGTCCTTTGTGGAGATGAATGATTCAAGATCAAGTCAATAACAACAACAAAGGAGGAGAACAATTATTGAAAAATATCTGCTTAATTTCACAATTTAGACACGAAAGTAGATTCGGACCTAAAACCTATTTTTAAAAAGTTACTAATATCACAACCATTGTGTGTTAAGTTTAGAAGTCGACAATTATTGAAGCCACGTGAATCATTTGTTGTAAACGATAAAATAATTATATGAAGAAAAGTTAAAAAGAAGTCCAAAATTCCTATGATTATAAAATAAGAATGAATTATGAAGGATGATAGAAATTTCCAGAAATTAAAAATGGTAAAATTTAAATTTTAAAATAAAGGAAGGAAATTGGAGGTGTATTTGATTAAAATTCAAAACATAGGGCTTAGAGAGGATCCCTGTATTGCTATTTCCCTCAGTTCACGTGGGCCACTACTGGGCCTCAGTCTCTCTGTCTCTGTCTCCATCTCTCTCTCTAACCGTCAATCGTCAAACCTTCTCCCATTGCCCATATAACTCTCTAATTCAAGCCCCCCCCTTTTCCCAAATCTCTATTTCAACACCATCCATAATTTATAAATTCCCATCAAAAACCAAAAAAAAAAACTTCCTTTAGTTTCCTTTTCCCCCCTTTCATGGTGGTTTTTCCGGCAATGTGCGGCGGCGCCACTCCCACACGGCGGCGGAGATTTGTCTCTTCTTTGTTGATTTTGGCTTTCTTCATCTGGGTCGTCTTCTGCCACCACCGCCACCAAGCCGCCGCCGTCGCCAGACCCTTCCCGGAAAATCGAAATCCAGAGGAAAGCCATGTCGGCGGCGGTGGGGGAAGCAAGGAGAAGCTCCTCCGGAAGTATTTCAATGGAAGGAGTTTCAGTTCGAGAGGGTTTCAAGAGAACAAACGAACAGTCCCAAGCTGCCCCGATCCCCTCCACAACTAGTACCATATCAATAATTCCTTTTTTTATGTTTCTTTCTTGTGTACCCAAAATACCCATGTTTTTTTTCCGTGTCATTGGAAAAAAGCGGGGGTATTTCGGGAGTTTGAAGTTAGAAATGCTCTATATAAATGAAAAGACAATGGAGGGTTCCTGATCTGTACAGAAAAGTAGAAAATCTGAAATGCCACTTTTGGAGAACTTTGGCAGAGGAGAAAGAAGACGAAGAAAGAAGAAAGAAGAGGAAGAATGGCAGAGATGTGATTTGATTTGCTCTAAGAGAATCGTGTCTTTTTTTTTTTTTTTTTTTTTTTTTGCAAATTAATATATAAAGAAAAAAAGAGAGTGTGTACGTATTTTTCTTTTTTTTTGGGGGGGGGATGGTTTATAATTGATGTACATTTTTTTTTGTACGAATAATTTTGTTTGTCCTCTGCCTTGCCAAGGAAAAAGAAAATGGAAGCTTTTTGGGCTCAACAGTGGTGCGTTGAAATTTGCTTTTGGTGTTTCCCAGCTACAATCTGTGTTCTTCTCTCCTCTTTTGCTTTTACTGGGTTTTTTCTGTCTTTGAATAATGTTGGGAGGACTTTTGTCAGATTTTTCACTTGGTACTTCTTTTAATTACTTATTTATATTATTTCTTTCAGAAATTACTGATCGTGATTTGTTTGTTTTGGTTGTTTGGGATGATTATATTGTTAGGAATTACATTCTTAAGAAATGCTGTAATTTAAAATTTGTAAGCCCTGTTTGATATCTATTTCTGTTTTTGGTTTTTCCTTTTTAGTTTCTCTGTTTTTTTTTTTTTGTTTTTTAGTTTCTCTATTTTTGGTTTTTTGTTTTCTGTTTTTTAAAAACAAAAACCATAGTCTTTTAAAAATAAAAAATCAAACATATTAGATAATTATGTTTAATTTTTTGTCTTTCTTTAAAAAGAAAATCAAACTATTTTTATAATATATTTATCTAAAACACTAGAATTAAATATGCAAATAATAAAAGAAATATGCCTAAAACCAGTGTATTAAATGTTGCTTGACATGTCGTCGGGGGAGGGAGGGGGGAATTTCGTTTTCCCCCCCCTTTCGACGACATGTCGACGAAATTTTATTTTATTTTTTTTTATAACTTCAAATGTCTTCTCTACTTCTCTGAGTTCTCTCATTCTTTTCTTTTCTTTTCTTTTTTTTCTTTTGGTATTTATTTTTTTTATTATATAAACAAAACAAAATACATAGAGCAATTAGAGAAGAATTTAGAAGGTGTATATATGACACTCTCTTAAACCCTAATACCGTACTTGGTCATTCAAAACGCTAGATAACAGGTTCAAAGCATTTCTACACTCCAATTCCAGTTCTCTTAATTTCTCTCCAATTCTCTCAATTTCCCTCTGATTCTATTAAATTCATTTCAATTCTCTCAATTCTCCTTCATAATTGTCTCATTAAATATAAAAAATTACATATATTTTAGATATATGATGTTAAGAAGAGTAATCTATTATATTTATACTATAATTTAGTCACAATTAAGGTTTCATGAAATAATTCAAATAATTTTAATCAATTTTCAATTTTTTTTTTTGCAAATTCCTACTCGCATCGACATTTCAGATTTCTAATTGACATTTATATCTAAATATTGTCTTAATTTTTAGATGTGATGCTTAAAAATAGTCCATTATAGTCTAATTAAGTCAAAATCAAAGTTTCATTAACTAATTCAAACAATTTCCATCAATTTCCACGATTTCTGTAAATTTTCTCAAAATTTCCATAGACATTTCCATAAATTTTGGACCTCGTATTTCCATTAACATCGACATTTCGAACCTTGCCTAAAACTTAAAATTTACAACATAACAATTACATTATTAATATTTATATAAGCAGTATGGGGGTATAAAAAATGGTATTAAGATTTAAACATAATTTAAATACTATTCTTTAATTTTGAACAAAAATATATACTTTAAGCTAATTTTCATTTAAATAATTCACTAATAAGATAATAGTTAATTAAGAAAATTACCATAAGAAAACCTTGCAACTATTAAAATATATTATGTCATAAAATATAATTAGAAAAAATTAAAACAACTCCACAAAGAGAAAAAAAAATTAAAAAATTAAAAAATTGCAAGTATTTAAAAATCTCTCAACGAAACAGAAAAATCAAGAGAGTGACGCTTAATTCAGGCTTCACATAAAATAAGAAAAATGATGAAAAGCATGAAAGGGGCGGCTGAAAAATGGAAACCGGTTTTAAAAAACATTTTTTTCCCGTTTTTTAAATTCCTTTACAATTTACATAACGTTTTCAAAATTTCAAAAACCAAAAGCTGAATTGATTATCAAATAATTATATTTAAAAAAAAAATAAAGAATAGAAAACAGAAAACCAAATAATTATCAAACGAGCTGCATTTTTTTTTATTGGAGTGGTGATTTAATCTTTAATTATTGACTATTGTATGTAGTACAAATATATATATAAAAAAAAAAAAAAAAAGAAAGAAGAAAGAAAGCGTTTCACAATTTTGATTTGAGAAATTAGGCAAGTTAATTAGTATTTATTTATTTATTTTGAGAAAGATCAGTCATTTTCTTTACTGTATAATCCAATTGTAAAATTGTTTTTGAACTGATCGGAAAATTACTTTTTAGTTTTAGAAATTTATCTAACATTTCAAATGTATTTTTTTTAAAAATGAAAAACTACGGACTATTTTTCAAAATTATTGTACTTATTTTCTGACTTTTTTTTTTTGTTATCTAAAAAAATTATAAGAAATTAAAAAAAAAAGTTTGAAAACTATGTTTTTTATTTTTACAATTTTATTTAAATTTTAAAAAATAAACTAATAAACTATAGGTATGATTAGTCTCAACATTTTGATTAGTAAAAATAGAAAATTAAAAAGAAAATTATTATTGAATATAGCTTAAATAAAGTTATTATTAATAAATATAAAAAAGAAAAACTAAAAGAAAAATCGGTCCTATAATTTTCAAAATTTTGTTTTAATTTTTGAAATTTGACTACAAATTTAAAAAGTACATAACGAAATGATCAATAAATTAATAAGTTTAATTTTGAAAAACACAAAATTAAAACAAAATTATAATGAAACAAATCTTATGCATTTTATTTTGATTTTTTTTTTGCTAATATTGTCTCAAAATATTCGTGTATCATTGAAAGGAGTTGCAATAGTGTTTAACATTAAAAAATTATTTAATCTTAATCATTTATGGATCAGTCAATTGATGATTTTTTATTCAATCAAGGTGCGTGATATAGATTGTTGTGAAGAAAACAATCATAATTCATTTTAATGATTTTATAAGTTTGTTTGGATATACTTATGAATTATTTGATTCATCCTATTTTTAAGCTAAAGACCATGGGGATAAAAAAATGTTTTTTAGACTCTTTGTAGCATATATTTCTTTTTGGAATGATTTGGTATTTGTATTTTAAAGGTTTTAATTAATAATCAAACATTAAAAGTATTATAAAATTAAAGTTGTATGCAAGGTTCGAAATGTCGATGTCGATGGAAATGTCGAGATCCAAAATTTATGGAAATGTCGATGGAAATTTCAGTGGAAATTTACGGAAATCGTGGAAATTGATGGAAATTGTTTGAATTAGCCAATGAAACTTAGATTTTGACTTAATTAGACTATAATGGACTATTTTTAAGCATCATATCTAAAAATTAAGATAATATTTAGATAGACATGTCAATTGAAAATTTGAAATGTCGATGCGAGTAGGAATTTGAAAAAAATATATGGAAATTGATTTAAATTATTAAAATTATTTCATGAAACCTTAATTGTGAGTCGTGACTCAATTATAGTATAATTGATTACTCTTAAGTCTTAACATCATATATCTAAATATATATAATATTTATATTCAATTAGACAACTATGAAGGAAATTTGAGAGAATTGAAATGAATTTAAGAGAATTAGAGAGAAATTAAGATAATTGGAATTGGAGTGTAGAAATACTTTGAACCTATTATCTAGCGCTTCGAATGACCAAGAACGGAGGTCTCGCTGACCGGTCAGCGAGTCGGGGTACAGGGGCGAAGCGCCCCCGAAACCTAAGTGATATGTAAATCAATTTATTTATACACCATTTAAACTCTTATCTAATTGCTCTCTGTATTTTGTACTCAATTTCTCCTCAATATAATAAAATTCTCTCTCCATCTACCTGTGGACGTAGGCTATTACTTATTATTTATTAACAAAGAAAAGATTAAATTCGAAAATATAAATATATAATAATAATAATAATAATATAAAAACCCTGCTTTCATGTTTGTAATAAAAAAAAAAAAAACTCGAAATATGGACGACATGTTGTCGACACCTTGAAATGTCGAGGTGTCAACGACATGTCGTCGAAATGGGGGGGGGGGGGAAACGACATCCCCCGGACGACATGTTGAACAGGTCGACATGTCGAAATGTTGATCGACATGTTGAAATGTCGGTCGACATTCGACATGCCTACCGAAATTTTCTACCGTGGTTGTATGAATGAATGTATAAATGGTATGCATTCAATTTTAGATGTGAAAGATTAGTCAGTTTTATTGATTTGGCTTGATTTTATGTTGGATGTGATTTTTAATATTAAAGGTTTAATGGTCATATTTCTTTCTATTTTTAAACTGAATTAATGTCATATTTCAAAAGTACAAAGACACTAAGACAGAATAATAAATAAATATATGAAGACTTAGAAGTATAATGGGATTCAAATTATAATTCATATAGGTACCAACAGTATATATTAGCTAAAATATCTATTTGAATTTTGGTAGTTTTCTTGCACTAGAATAATATGAATATTGTTTTTTTTTTTTTTTTTTTTTTTTTAGCATTATGGAGAATGTGCATAAACTTGTGTTTACTATTAAGCATTGCTATATAAAATAATGAACATAATTTCTTTGACTTCAATTATTCATTTTTAATTAAAATGATTAATTTGACTTAATATGAAGTAATTTGTTAGGCAAACATCTTAGTAAGACTTTAATTTATATAAATAATCATATTGTAAAAAAAAAAATTATTTAAGATAAATCTAAATTATATTCTAGGAATCTAATTTTACCCTTGTTCCAAGCACAATCATCATATTCAAAAAATTCACTTTTTTATTTCCGTAACACAATTAAAGATTTATTTTTATATTTTTATTTCTTTAAGGAGTAAGCTTGCCTCCCAACCGACTTTTCATTATGTCTTTTGCCAACATGATCATGGTTTAGTGGCTAAGACAAGACATTTATTTATTTCTATTAGATCAAATGTTCAAATCTTCACCTCTACATTTGTTATATTAAAAAAAAACAAAATCTAAATGTAATATATCAATAGATCTAAAATTTTCATTAGAAAAAAAAAAAATTATATGAAAATAGTTTTAAAATGCGAGCTAAAACTTAAAAATTATTCAAACCATTCGCGACTCATGATTTTTAAAAGAATAAATCTAGATTCTTAAAAAAGAGGCTACCCATGAGAATAATCTAAGAAAACAAGCAAAAACCTTTTTGAAACGGCTATGGTACATGTTTTCCTTAACCTTCAATTCTAGAAAATAGAAATTAAGTAATTTCTTCCAAAATAAAATAAATTAAATGTTATTTTAATTTTTTTATTGTATTTAATTCTATTAAATTATTAATATTTTATTGGTCATAATAAATTTAATGAACCACATCTCATGTCAAGATTCAAGTAATGGTGGTATAGTATAGATGTCGAAATGAAGTGGGAGAGGCGTCGCGGGGATGGTGAGAGAGAGAGAGAGAGAGAGAGAGGGGAAGCGACGGTGGTGATGGGGGGACGGACAAGGGTGGAGGATGATGGGACTGGTGGCCGGTGAGGGTTTGGGAAGAGGAAGAGGGGGTGGGGGACGACGGGGTTGGTGGTTGGCAAGGGTGGGGGAATTAGGGGAGATGGGACCATAAGGGAGAGGTGACATAATTTTATAAAAATAATTAATTTTTTGCCTACCATCTATATTGTAATTAATTAAAAATGCCATGCCGTATTTCGGTTAGAATGGTTAAGGAAAAATTTGATGTTAGGGGACTAAAATGGAAAATTATTATGTATGAATTTGACAAAATTTAAGAATCAAATAAAAATAAAACTCAAACCTCGTTTAAAAGGTATTTATCTCTAAAATTAAAATCGAAAGTTTATAAACATATTATTAAAACCTAAGAGATGATGGTAGGATTTGTTGAAATTTAAGAATCAAATAAAAATGAAACTCAAACCTCTCATTGAAATGATATTTATCTCTACAATTAAAATGGAAAGTTTATAAACATACTTTTAAAATTTGTGGGGCTGAATTGACACAATAATACAAGATCAGAAGGTAAACAACAATTTAACGAAAATTAAATTCTCTCCTATCAACAACATTTTCCTTTTTAATTCTTTTTTTTTACTTAATTACATATACTATACATTAATTCCAAGACCAAATTAAAAACGAAATATATCGTTTTGATTAAATTATACAAAATGTCCTTGAACTTCAAGGTATGTTTCAATTATGCGCTTGAACTTTTGAGAGTTCCCTTTTTACCCCTAAAATTTATAATTTAGGATGCAATTTATAACTTTTGAGAGTGTAATTTAGGATGCATTTTAGGGACATATTATTGCACTTTTTAAGGCCTTATCGAATACTTTCATGCAATTTACTGTTCATTTTGCAGGAATCGAGTAATCAAGGTTAAAATTGGCAAAGGAGAAGAAAAAGGGGCAAAAGAGTCATTTTGGAGGCACAATTTAGCATTTTGGGGGAAAGGGGATTTGAGGAAGAAGTTGCAAACCTGTGAGGGTAGCGTTGCAACGCTACCACGATTTTGTAAAGTACGGAATAAAGGGACAACGTTGTAACGCTGCCCCTAGCGTTGCAACGCCGTCCCCTGTGTATAAATAAGAAGTTGTACATACGAGTTAAGGGAGCCGTTTTGGAGAGACCTAAACCCTATTTTTGATAGAAGCACTGTTTGGAGGTCTAGAGAATATATTGGAGGCTAAGGAGGAGACTCAAGGCTCGGGATCGTAGGACTTCACATCGGGAACGAGTGTTGGCACGCGTCGTCCATTTTTTTTTCTCTATTCTCTTTACTTTGTGTCTTTAATTTTAGGATGTAGTAGACAATATTTGAATGTATTCGAGTATTATAGACTCATAGTTGATTGCATTATTGCTATAAGACTATGTTTGATTTATTAAATGTGTTTGTAACGTCTTTTACACATCTTGAATTAATCTTCTAAGCTCTTGGCCATAACTTTGTATGTTAAGTTAAGTTTAGCTTGAGAAAGTAAATTTAACTATTGACTTAGATGCATAACTAGGATTAATCTATTGCATGAGAATGAATAGGTTAATACTAGAAGTCATTAAGAGAATTTCATAATGCCATGTGTAGTTGTAGAAATAGACCGAGAGATTGATTTACTTCTTGCATGAGTTCAATTGGGCTCAAGAGAGTCAATTGAATATTTTAGTAATTCTTGGCTTATGATTGTTGCATATTTCATAATTCTCTAGTCAATTTCATAGTTGTGCTCCACGAATTGTAGTTAACGAATGTCTCTCTAAAATTGGACTCCAACTTTGTACATAATAGTTTAGGTTTTATGTATTTGTCAAAAGAATCAAATCAAAGTTAGGTTTCTCTACATAAAATTGGGCATAATTAACTATAATACTTAATTAATCTAAGAACTCCAATACTTGTGGATGATCTTAGCCACTATTATTGAAAAATATTTAGAGGTCTGGTTTATATAAATTTAATCTTGATAGGACATTCGACAAGTCCTTTATCAGTCTACACTTGCGTGTTCAAGCAGACGACGACAACTCTTCTCCTATCAGTAATTCGAGTTTGTGCGCAGCCCCAGCCCACGCATTTTTGGCGTGATTCGACAATAGCTCTTCCTTCTCCACGATGCCAGGCGTAAGATGGTGTTGTTCGGGCCTGGCGTTGACGTGTTATCCAGTCTCAAATCAAAGAACCCACGACCTTATGACCTTTGTTCTGCAACTTTCGAACACCTTCGAACTTGAATCAACAAGCGTTCCGACCTCTTTGGTGCTGATCCGTAAGTTTTATCACGTTTTAGACCTTTCGCATATCAATTTAAGTGTTATAGCTTTGGTTCTAATATGTAGGAACCTTTAGTTTGCAGTTTCAAATCAATTCGATCCTTTTCGGACTCTAATCGACACATGTGCAAGGCTGTTTAGTGTAGTTTGGTAAGCCTTATTGCTATTTAAACCTTTTTGACCTCAATTAAAGTGTTTTAAAGTATGTTAGTTTAGTTTCTAACTTTTGGAAAATCATTATTTTAGATTCGAACAGTTTTCCAGCAAGAATTCAACTCTGTTTGGTGAAGTTTAGTAGGTAATGGCTTTGTTTAATCCCCTTTAAATACTCTTTAGGCTTTGTATTATAGGTTCTAACTTGTAGAAGCTTTCACTTTGTAGTTTCAAATAAGTTCGAACAACTTCAAACACCGACTAGCAAGGTTTCGAGGCCCCTGGTAGCGTCCAGTAGGTAATAGTGCATGCTAGACCCTTTTCAAACTCCATTAAACTATGCTAGATAGGTTCTTAACATTGAATACTCTCTGTTATATGGTTCAATTTAGTTTTGGAGTGTACAAACTCAGTTTAAGGTTATTTTCGGTAAGAACATCCTTCCTGAATACTTTTTCGAATTCAATTAAGGATTTCAAATGAAATTCTGACCTCCAAACCTTGTCTACCTTGCTTAGGAACCTTATCGGCTTGCTTCAGGAGCGTTTTGAGAAGTTTTGTAAGTAGTTTCTACTTGTGGAGTCTGTTTGCTGGTGTGCTAGCATGCTGTGTGCCTAGTTTTGTTACCTTATGCTAATCTCTTGGATCTCTGATAACACTCACTTATGAGTGTTATTTGGCTCTAAAAACTAAGCTATTCGCTTAGAAAGCGAGTGTTTAATGTTATAATTCATGTCATTTAAGGAAAATTTAAGTAAAAACAAGTTTTGCATGTGTCTGAAGTCTTGATTTGGTAAAAATAAGTTTTTAGGTGTATTTAGAGTCATTTATGTTAAGAAAGTGTTAATTTTTGTTGGTTTTGTGTAGAGGCTGAAAAAAGACCCAAATGTGCCCACATTCTGTCTGCAACTGAGGTAAAAGAAAGATGATTCATGAGATATGTGACCAGGATGCGTGATAATTCTCATTTATGAGGATTATTTAACCCTAAAACTAAGTTGTTCTTGCCATTTTTGCATGCTTTATTGATTATCGAGCAAGCTAAAAATAGCGTTTATGAGAAAAATTCATGCAAGCTTGTTGAAACTTGATAATTAAAAGAATTTTGAGAAAAGATGAAGAAAGTGGCTTAAGTTGTTGTTTTTTGTGCAGATTTGAAGACTTTGCAAAAGGAATGCAATTGCAATCCATTTGCAATGTAACGTGAAGAACAGAGGAAGGAGAATGCAATTGTAATGTGAATTGCATTCTATGGAACAACAAGGCAAGCTCGAAATTAGCGGGAATCACCTTGATTTACGGGATTTGCACCGATTATGGAGAATTTCCAGCAAGATAATCATGTCCAAATTCTACCCACTAATTATGGACCCAATTTTGGAAGGAGATGAGGCTCGGTTTTGACTTTAAAAAGGGAAGAAGCCGAAGAAGAAGGGAGGAGTTTTTCGTGGGTTTTATTTTCTGTTTTCTCTCCCGAAGCAATTTTTCTGGGTTTATTTTCTTTGTAGACAGCAGCGTTTTGAATTCCAATTTTGTATTAGTTCAGTTTCATTTTCAATTTTATGTTATTTCCGCATCTATTCTCTACATTGTAGCTCAAGGACTCTCCAATTTTAGTTTCAATCAACAAGAAGTCAGTTTTCTGCATTTTTGTTTACTGTTTTTCCCTTGTTTCCAGCCTCTGTTTTCGTTTCTTTTGCTCGTGAGTTGGCTGATTTCAATTTCCAAAACAAGATCTCTCCTCGGCGACTGTTGAAGAGATTAAGATTCAAAGATTTGAACGAATTTGAATCGATCGCATTAAGGAAATTGGGTAAGGCTTTGCTATTTCTTTGGATTTTTCGTGGGTCAAGCACCATATACTGTATTATGGGAAAATATTTCTATGTTCAAAACCCTTAAACTTTTCATTTACCCGTGGGCTTCCTTTTGAAAACGAAAAAAAATATTTTGGTTTCCAGTAGCTAATTTTAGGAGAAATTGATTTTCTTAAGTAGATATTTTTCTTGTTGGTAATTTAATTAGGTTTTCTTTAAAATTATTTATCTCCTCTTTAAAACTATGAAATTTTCAATAAATTATTTTGGGATTTTTGTTTTATCTACAATGAGCTAAATTTTCTCTAGGGGTTCAAGTTGGTGAATGCCCTAAGGAAAAATGTAAAGCTCTAAAGCATAAACAATCTAGTTAGCATGTGAACTTTGTTTGCTTTTGTTGAATTTAAATTTGGGTAAACCTAGCCGGCCAACTAGTGCTTGCTCATCAAGCTCGAACTTAATATCGAAAGAGTTAAGGGAAAGCCGATGTCACAAAAGCAATGGAGGAAAAGGCTTAGAAATAAGTCATGAACATCGACCCTAGACATAGGGCGAGACTCCAAGACCACTAGGGTTGTGTGCAAAGTATCTAAGTTAGATTAGCCATAGACATATAGGTTTAATCACTTAGTCTCCTAAACGTTTTGAATCAAAATCGAATAGGAGTTGAACTCGGTTTACTTAGTTCTCACATGTTAACTATGATTGCAATTGCAAAGTGAGTCGCATTCTTCCAAAGGTGCTTGCATAACTTGAATCCCTATTTTATTTTTAATTCATTGAATTTTCACTCACTTTTGTTAAAAAAAACCAAACTCTTGCATTTTGAACGTGGCGGATGTAACGGAGCTGTCATTGACGAGAAAATTCAGGTTAGTTTCATTATGGAATCTCTTCTGAAGAGTTTCCTACAGTTCCGCACAAACGCGATGATGAACAAAATTGAATATAACCTGACTACTCTCCTCAATGAGCTACAGACTTATCAGTCTCTAATGAAAACTAAAGGACAAGAGGGAGAAGCAAACGTTGCCACTTCAAAGAAGTTCCAAAGAGGATCGTCCTCGGGAACAAAGTCTGGACCTTTCGTTTTTAAGAATAAGGGTATTCAAAAGAAAAAGAAGGACAAAGGGAAGGGAAAAGTAAAGATTCCTGCTACTCGCAAAAGCAAGGGAAAAGTTAAAGATAAAGGAAAGTGTTTCCACTGCAATGAAGAGGGGCACTGAAAGCGTAACTGCCCCAAGTACCTTGCAGAGGAGAAAGCTGAGAAAGCAAAACAAGGTAAATATGATTTACTCGTTGTGGAAACATGTTTAGTGGAAAACGATTACTCTGCCTGGATACTTGATTCAGGGGCCACTAATCATATATGTTCTTCTTTTCAGGAAACTAGTTCCTAGAGGCAGCTTGCGACAGGTGAGATGACTCTCAAGGTTGGAGCAGGAGAGGTCATCTCAGCTACAGCAGTAGAAGCAGTCAAGTTTTTTTTTAAAGATAGATTCATTTTGCTTGAAAATGTATATATGGTTCCTAGGATAAAAAGGAACCTTGTTTCTATCTCTTGTTTGTTAGAACAGATGTATTCAATATCTTTTGATGTTAATGAAATATTCATTAGTAAAAGAGGTGTTGAAATATGTTCTGCAAAGCTTGAAAACAACTTGTATGTGTTAAGACCAACTGAGACAAAAGCTATTTTAAATACCGAGATGTTTAGAACAGCATAAACTCAAACTAAAAGGCAGAAATTTTCTCCTAGTACCTATCTTTGGCACTTGAGACTTGGCCACATTAATCTTAATAGGATTGGGAGATTAGTCAAGAGTGGGCTTCTAAGTCAGTTAGAATATGACTTTTTACCTTCATGTGAGTCTTGTCTTAAGGGTAAAATGACCAAACGACCTTTTTCTGGAAAAGGTTTTAGGGCCAAAGAACCCTTAGAGCTCGTGCATTCAGATCTTTGTGGTCCAATGATTGTCAAAGCTCGAGGAGGGTATGAATACTTCATAAGTTTTATTGATGATTATTCAAGGTACGACTATCTCTACCTAATACATGATAAGTCCAAAGCCCTTGAAAAGTTCAAGGAGTACAAGGCTGAGGTTGAGAACTTATTAGGTAAGACGATTAAGACACTTTGATCTGATCGAGGTGGAGAACATATGGACTTGAGATTCCAAAACTATATGATAGAACATGGAATCACATCCCAACTCTCAGCACTGGATACACCTCAACAGAACGGTGTATCAGAAAGGAGGAATAGAACCCTGTTAGACATGGTTCGTTCTATGATGAGCTATGCTCAATTGCCTGATTCGTTTTGGGGACATGCAACAGAGACTGCAGTATATATTTTGAACATGGTTCCCTCTAAAAGTATTTCTGAAACACCTTATGAGTTATAGAGATGACTTAAATGTAGTTTACGTCACTTCAGGATTTGGGAATGCCCTGCACATGTGTTGGTAGCAAATCCAAAGAAATTGGAATGCCGTTCGAAATTATGCCTATTCGTGGGATACCCCAAGAAAATGAAAGGTGGTATGTTTTACGATCCTCAAGAAAATAAAGTGTTTGTGTTGACAAACGCTACATTCTTGGAAGAATACCACATGAGAGATCATCGACCACGCAGTAAATTAGTACTGAGTGAAATTTCCAGAGAAGCTACAGATGAATCAACAAGAGTTGTTAATCAGGCTGGTCCTTCAACAAGAGATGTTGATAGAGCTGGCATCTCAAGTCAGTCACATCCTTCTCAAGAGTTGAGAATGCCTCGACGTAGTGGGAGGGTTGTCACTCAGCCCGACCGTTACATGGGTTTGACAGAAGCTCAAGTTGTCATACCTGATGATGGCGTTGAGGATCCATTATCCTATAAACAGACAATGAATGATGTGGACAGAAACCAATGGATTAAAGCCATGGACCTCGAAATGGAGTCGATGTACTATAATTCTGTCTGGGAACTAGTATAACAGCCAGATAGGGTAAAACCTATTGGTTGTAAGTGGATCTACAAGAGGAAACGAGACCAAGCCGGTAAGGTACAGACCTTTAAGGCTCGACTTGTGGCAAAAGGTTATACCCAGAAGGAGGGTGGACTATGAAGAAACCTTCTCCCCTGTTGCCATGCTTATTGATTAGAATACTTTTATCCATTGCCACGTTTTATGATTATGAAATTTGGCTAATGGATGTCAAGACAACCTTTCTGAATGGAAATCTTGAAGAGAGTATCTATATAGCTCAACTAGAGGGGTTCGTTTTACAAGGTCAAGAGCAAAAAGTTTGCAAGCTTAAACGATCCATTTATGGGTTGAAATAAGCATCCAGATCTTGAAATATAAGGTTTGATACTGCGATCAAATCATATGGCTTTGAACAGAATGTTGATGAACCTTGTGTTTACAAGAAGATTATCAACACCACTATAGCTTTCTTAGTGTTGTATGTAGATGATATCCTACTCATTGGGAATGATGTAGGATTCTTGACTGACATTAAGCGACGGCTAGCAACCGAATTCCAAATGAAAGATTTGGGAGAGTCTCAATTTGTTCTAGGGATTCAGATCTTTAGGAATCGAAAGAACAAAATGCTAGCATTGTCTCAAGCATCTTATGTCGATAAGATGTTGATACGATATTCTATGCAGAATTCCAAGAAGGGTTTGTTACCTTTTCGGCATGGAGTTCATTTATCTAAGGAGCAGTGTCCTAAGACACCTCAAGAAGTTGAGGACATGAGACACATTCCCTACGCATCAGCAGTTGGTAGTCTGATGTATGCCATGTTATGTACTCGACCTGACATTTGCTATGATGTGAGAATTGTCAGAGGTATCAGTCAAATTCGGGATATGATCACTGGACTGCAGTTAAAAACATCCTCAAGTATCTTAGGAGAACGAGGGACTATATGCTTGTGTATGGCTCTAAGGATTTGACCCTTACAGGATACAATGACTCTGATTTTTAGACCGATAAGGATTCGAGAAAATCTACATCCGGATCAGTGTTCACTCTTAACGGAGGAGAAATAGTTTAGAGGAGTATAAAGCAAGGTTGTATTGCTAACTCCACCATGGAGGCTGAATATGTAGCTGCTTGTGAAGCAGCAAAGAAGGCTGTGTGGCTTAGGAAGTTTTTAATGGATTTGGAAGTCATTCCAAATATGCATTTGCCTATCACCCTTTATTGTGATAATATTGGAGCAGTGGCAAATTATATTCAGCCTCTTATATCGATAAGATGTTGATACGATATTCTATGCAGAATTCCAAGAAGGGTTTGTTACCTTTTCGGCATGGAGTTCATTTATCTAAGGAGCAGTGTCCTAAGACACCTCAAGAAGTTGAGGACATGAGACGCATTCCCTACGCATCAGCAGTTGGTAGTCTGATGTATGCCATGTTATGTACTCGACCTGACATTTGCTATGATGTGAGAATTGTCAGAGGTATCAGTCAAATTCGGGATATGATCACTGGACTGCAGTTAAAAACATCCTAAAGTATCTTAGGAGAACGAGGGACTATATGCTTGTGTATGGCTCTAAGGATTTGACCCTTACAGGATACAATGACTCTGATTTTTAGACCGATAAGGATTCGAGAAAATCTACATCCGGATTAGTGTTCACTCTTAACGGAGGAGAAATAGTTTAGAGGAGTATAAAGCAAGGTTGTATTGCTGACTCCACCATGGAGGCTGAATATGTAGCTGCTTGTGAAGCAGCAAAGAAGGCTGTGTGGCTTAGGAAGTTTTTAATGGATTTGGAAGTCATTCCAAATATGCATTTGCCTATCACCCTTTATTGTGATAATATTGGAGCAGTGGCAAATTCTAAAGAACCTAGAAGCCATAAGTGAGGGAAGCACATTGAGCGCAAATACCATCTCATCAGGGAGATAGTGCAATGAGGAGATGTGATCGTCACACAAATTGCGTTGGAGCACAACATCGCTGATCCGTTTACAAAGTCCCTCACGATTAAAGTGTTTGAGGGACACCTACTGAGTTTAGGACTACGAGCTATGTAATCTAGGCAAGTGGGAGAAAAGACATGGGTATGTGATGCCCTAGTTTATTGAATTTATATGTATTTTCTCTATCGCTCAACATTATGTTTAACCCCACTAGAGTTTTAGTCCAAGTGGGAGTTTGTTGGGTTTTGTGTCCTAAAACTCGTAGTTTGTAAACTGTAAACAAATCCTATTATCAATGAAGTTGTTATTAAGGTTTATTCAGTAAAGATGTTATTGAATAATAAGTGAATTGCGCATTATATAACCCAAATCCAATAAACCAAGAACCCCAGGCTATAGTATGTATACTTGAACTTTATGTGGAGACATAAACGTGGATCAAGTTCGAGTAATAGCCAGAACGGTCTATAGTATAGAGATAGGGCTGGGTACCTTATCCTGGGGACAGTATGGATGCGGCCCACTTTGTATACAGTACAAACGGTGTGATCCTAAATCGTTTGTGTAAAGATATGTGAGTGGGGGTGTCCTGTGCAATGAGTTTGCATAAGACCGGATCGCGAAATAGTCACTTTTACTTTATAACGCCGTTTACTGTTAAGACTGACTATTTCACACGATGACCTAGGTAACTTGATCTTAATCCTAAGCTAACTATGAACTCTTGTTTATTCGGGATTATCCTTTGATTTGCATGGGTGAGAGTGGCCCGAGATTGCCGACTCAATAAGCCTACCATTTTGGGAATAAGATCGGGTAAATAGCTGGGGACATAGTCCTAGAAGAAGGAATTCACTCCTACCCGTTTTAGGGTTAGTAGATAAGGTTGTTCCCTTAAGTACTGACTCCGAGTCTTGAACAAGGGGCCCCACCCTCTCATTGGCCTGAGAGGGACTCGGTTTGGTGGTTGGACCACAAACCAATTGTTCATTAGAGGATCAGTGGGACTTAAGGAACAAGAGGTAATTATAGGGGTAAAATGGTAATTTGACCTAGCTGTTACAAACAACCTGTGAAGGATCGACTTACTAATCATGGTTATATCGAGTGGGCAGAAATATATCTACAGTGAGGAGAGTGCAAATGCTGGGCTATAGTGGAGTGTCCCGACAGTTAACGAATGTTGGTTAGCTAGGTTAAAGAGTTTAGCCGGTTGATCTCGGATCGTTGGAGCTCATGATCTGTAGGTCCATTAGGTCCCTCTGCTAGCTCATATCGAACAAAACCTCATAACAGTGTGATGAGAGAATTTGAATTGTTCAAATTCGGTTTAGGGAGTAAGTGTTAATTATATACGATATAATTGACCTATTATACATATAGTTTAATTGTGAATTAAACTATATTATAAAGAGAGTTGAAAAATATTTAAATATGATTTAAATATTCCTAATATGTATATGATACATATTTTGGTTCAAACATTTATTTTTTGAGAAAGGTTGGGATTTGTTTTTTTTATTTTTTTTTATTTTTTAAATTTGACATAAGATTTCAAATTAAATAAATAAATAAAATTTATGAATTTTTTTTTCTTTCTTTCCTAATTTTTTTTTTGAATTTAAATTTTATGAAAATTAGTTTCATTTGAGTGGATTATTTCATTTCAAAATGAGGTTTAATTTTTGTGGTGTTTTTCATGCATAATCCTTGGCTTTGACACCAAATCTCATGACTAGTCCATCCCACCTTCTCTTATCTTTGATTATATAAGCTTGTTTGCATGTTTTTTTTAAAGAGAGAAAAGAAGAACTTGCTAAAATTGTTGGAAGAACTTGCTAAAATTTTCCATTAAAAAAAAAAAAAAACAGCAACTTGCTTTCTCTCTTTTCCCTTCATTTTCTATCACAATTGGTTCCCACAAACCGTTCTAAGCAGGAGAATAGAAAGGAAGACACTAACGGTGGTCCACGACGTGTTTGTGATTCAATCAAGCTAACGGTTTGCTAATTATAGATTTTCAAAGGTTAGTTTTCTTCATGCTTTGTTTTTCCTAGTTTTATTAACATGCTTTGTTCATGAAATTTGCGTAAAGTAAGAGGCTTGAGATCCGAATTGCTTCCGCTAGAGTGTTAAACACTCCATCAACAAGGGCACATAATTGTTTCCACATCCCATGCATCTTTACTTTCTCTACAAAATCTCATGACCTTTTATATACTCATTCGTGGCTCTAAATATTAAAATGACAAATTTAGTATTTAAACATGGCAAATTATTACTAGCTGATCATTATTGATAATTTAATAACCTATTAAATTTTTGTACCTGTGTACATGTATCCATTCTTTGTTAAACATTCTTCAAAGTGGTATGTATGGAGGTTTCTAATAGAAGAGTCATACATCTAGATTAGTTTTTGTAAGAATGGTAGCTAGTATAACTCAAACTATTGAAGCAAGAACTATTAAAATCGATGTTTTTGACACATAGAATTCAAGCATCTTCTTCTAAATAAACACAATTCTAAGTGTCTTACAATCATCTTTCATTCATGTTGTCTGAGATCATCTTTATTCTAAATGTAAATAAAGAGAAATCCTAAGATACAAATAATTCAAATCTACTATATTATTTGATCTTTAGATAATGTTTGAAGTCTCTCATTTCTTTTACTTTGTTAAAAAACTGACTATGTCCCTATGTAGGCATTACATAGAATAGGTTGTAGTCATCACCAACAACCACAATAATGTTTTTATAAACAAAATGGCAATGCCTCTCACAAGCATTACTCAAAATAGATTTCCTTCCCAAGTTAAAAAAAAATGGAATTGTTTGTCAAAGGCATTATATCAAGCAGGTCATATTTCTTGTAGTGAAACGAACAACAGTAATTACTACAAGAATTCAAGCATCTTCAAACTAATAGTACCCTCGATTACCACTACTTAAACTCAGAGCATCTTAGTTGAAAATTTCCAACATCAAGAACTTCAACAATGCAATTATGACCTTCCAAATCAAACTTACACGTATCAATAACTAGTTAAAGAGATCATACCACTTTCAAAGATTCATTTACAAGAAAAAATAAAAACTATCTACAATAGTTAATAGTTAATGATAAACATATTCTTCAATAGTGATATGAATTGAAAGTTTAACCCAATTCAAAATTGTACCCATACAAGGAAGTGAAATTTGAACATTAGATTCTAAGATTTCATATATTGCAAACCTCAAAGGCAAACCTCAAAGGCAAGAGGTAGATTTCATTTTCAATTTTGGCCTAGCAAAAAATTCACTAAAATAGAAAAAGTAAACACTAACAAAGATGGGATATGTATATTCCATTTTAAATTTTGAATACAAGCATACAAAATTACAAACAATTAATAACAAATAACAATATAAGGTCAATACCTAGCAATACTTAACAACAATATAAATTTCTAATGTGAAAATGTTGTAAACAAATGTTATGAAGGGAAATATTTGTTGATGTGAAACGAAAGACAAAAAGAAAAGATCAAAAACATACTTTTAGCGAAGTACCTTTTAAAAGTCCATATAATGATATAGTATAATTATTAAATAAATTTGAAAAAAAAAAGTTGACTAACAAACAGGGTAGTACATGTGTGGAGCTTAATCATTCTTCAAGGCTGTTGAAGCTCTCAAGCCGTGTCTCACCCCATCCAAATGTCCTCTAAAATTTGGAAAACATGTGCCAAAACAATGAAGTCAAGAACAATGGACTCACAATTTTAGCATTATCATATCAGAACTGATTTAATTTACAAACAACCAAGAGATAGAGAGTAAGCTTGCCAAACATGCAAGAGCCCAAATAATAATGGCAAGAACCCAAAAAGTGAAAGATTAGAAATTAGTAGATGACAAAGATATTGCATAACATAACAAGATAATACTAATTTCTTACTTGCTTTGAAACACCTTTTTTTTTCCTATGGATAACAAGAAAACTATGGATAAATTCTATTGAAATTCGAAGCTTTATTGTACCCCTTTTTTTCGTCTCATCTTTTTCCTAAAGGAGTGCCGTAAACATGCAAGAGCCCAAATAAATTGTGCATTTGCTCTATTCCTCAAGAAGCAGGAACATTATAACCAAAAAATCAGAATCTACGAAAAAATAATCAATCAAAATCATAGAGTAGAAATGAGGAATTTGTACAATGCTTTAATTAGAACCAATATTAATTGATTCTCTAGAGAAGACAATGAGTAGAAAGGTATGTACTAACTGGAACTTTGAAATTGAAAGAATACATAATTAAGTTGTTTCTAAAGAGAGAGGCCCAAACATTATAGCAATGGGGCGTATCTTCGATTGTTAGGCAGTGGCGAAAAACTGCAGTGTCAAAAGGAGCTTTTAGCAATGGGGCGTCAATGACCTATTAGTTAGATACACATTTACATTCATTTTATTACATAGGTCAGAATGGACAACTTGAATGGTGAAAAAAGTACTTGCATCTTTAAATTCCAAATCCTTGTTCATGTTCTCAAGGTAAAATAAAAATCAAAAAAAGAAAAAAAAAAAATGCAAGGCTTCAACTCTTCTACCTCAATGATAAGCTTCAATATCTTATCTTCATCTCGAAATCTGAACAATCTCTGGAAATATAGATGAAAAATCCCCATTACACCCCTCCATTTCACTCTCAATTCCCACGACGGCAGTTGTTGTCGATAGGACATCGAATGGTGACTATAGAGAGAGAGAGCCTATTGGAAGTTTCGGCGAGAAGAGATGCGTCAAAGGAGGTTCTGAGGGCTCGACAACCAATTATTGTGTTTTCTTTGTCAAAGATTACAGCTCGGCTAAAGGCGAAGTCTACGATGATGGTTGATTTTGTTGTTTCTCTCGAAGTCGATAGAAGCTCGAGTACTTATCCCTCGTCTCCAAGGTATGTTCTGAGCTTGAAACTCATTTAGGTTTCGAAGATAAAGTTCTTGTCGAGTTCATAACCGAGATGGGTTGGAGCTGTGAGATGATGGATGAGTTTGTTGGAAAGAAACCTTTTGGAGATTGGAGGTTATTAGACTTGAAAGATAGATTTTTGAGAAAGAGGCTACTTGACTTCTAGTTTTTTTTGGCTTGATACAAACTCTAAGACATCACCCCTATTCATACTAGTTGCACACATATACAATCTAGTGGTTACAAATGACTCTCTAGAATGTTCTTTACAAATACACATTTTCTCTCACATTCTAGAGAATTCTACATTATACTCTCAAATATTTTCAAAGAGATTTCTCTATAATATTCTAGAACTTAAAATGTTTCTAGATTTTGGGCTTTTATTTAGACTAGGCCCAAATACTAATTACCCAAAATTAAGTTTATTTTCAACAGAGTTCAATGCCCAATTGCAAGAGAATGACGCCGAAATTGCCGATTACATTCACCTTACTCTTCCTCTGAAGAAGAGTAACAATGAAACGAAGTTGAAGAGGAGAAGGAATCAAATGGGAAAAAGAACAAGTTTCGAGTCTTGGTGATCGATGATGATAGGGAGAGAGCGAAGGAGCTCGCGAAGTAAATTGAATTGGAGCTTTGCCAAAAGCGTGGGGACAGAGATGAGATCTTGTAAGGCTAATGGAGATTGTGAAGGAAACGGAAAATTTAGATAGGTTTAGAGTGAAAGTAAACAAGACTGAAGGTGGGGAGCGTGAATGAGAGAAAATTGGAGAGAAGTATTTCCTTTTGTGAAAATAATCCAAGGACGCGGGAACCTAAAATTTTTAGCCCGCCCAATGAAATTTTTATAGCATTTTGTATAAATGCAATAATTAAAAGCTATTATATCTCTAATATGTTGTAGTGGTTAGTGGGGGGAGATTTTAATGCCATTTTATTCCAGCTTGAGAATGAGAGTGGTCGGTCGAAACTAGTGTCAGAACTCAATGGTTTTTGAGAGGCTGTGGATGAATGCGACTTGACTGATCTTCGATACACGAGTGACATATTCACATGATTTAATGGACGCCCTGGGCAGGAAACAATTTGGGAGCGAACTCATTTCTGTTTTGGTAATTTGGCATGATGCTCTTTGTCCCCTTCTAATGTGGTTGATCTCGATTACAGTCGATCCGACCATCGTTCTTTACTATTATCGTTGTTGGAATAGAAATTTCGACCAACCCAAAATTGTCATGTCATTACCCAACAGTGATGACAAAATTATATTTAATTAGGAATTAATTAAATGAGCAAAGATTCCTAAATTAAATTATGGCAAGTCCAAATACACAATTGGGTTCTTTGAAGTTTGGAAGACAAAAGCCCAAATTGAAGGCCCAAATTGGCAAAGTCCAGAGGCTAGACCCAAAAGGCAGTCAGACCCAGTCCAAATGGCTAGGCCCAGAGTCAACCAAGCCCAGTCCAAAAAGGCTGGCCCAAAATCAAATGGGCCCAATCCAACAAGCCCAAGCCCATTTGAAGGCCCTAAGGAACTCTATAAATAGAAAGCTTCCTCCTTCATTTTGGTGGTTCAGAACTGAAGAAGCTCAGAGAGAATTCAGAAACAAAGCTGTGAAGTCTCCATAAGCTCCTGAAGATATAATACCTTCTGAACAAAGAACACTTCTCAAAGATCAAGAATGATCTAGGAAGATCAACAAGCCGAAGACCTTCAACAAGCTACAAGCCGAAGACCTTCAACAAGCTACAAGCCGAAACCCTTCAACAACAAGCTACAAGCTGAAGACCTTCAACAAGCTACAAGCTGAAGACCTTCCACAAACTCAAAGCTGAAGACTTTTCCACAAGTTCAAAGTTGACGATTCAACCTCGAGAACAAGCGTTCCAGCCCTCGAGTCAAGTATACAACGAGAGAAAGAATCAGAGGATCATACATTAGAGATTGTACTCACTATACTGAAATCAATACAACACAAGTTCATTACACGTATTAAATTTCCTTGTTGAAATCTCGTGTGAACAGATTGGCACGCCCAGTGGGACCATCTCTACCTCTCATCTCTTTCTTTCATCTCAACATACAAGTGAAGTAATGTCATCCAAAAAGACTTCTTCGATGACCGTTGACATGAGCAACTTATACACGGGTTTTGTTACCCATAGTTGCTCCAATAAACTGAGACTGTAAGAAGATGAAGTAATGACACCGCCGGGGGCATCTACTAATGACAAGTTCCTGGTTAAGTGTAATCCTTTGTTTGATCTTGATTCTGACGTAGTGTCCGCCATGATGATTGAAACAAGCACTATGGAAGAAAGAATGGCAAAAATGCAGGAGCAAATCAACACCTTGATGAAGGCGATCGAAGAAAGAGATTCTCAAATCGCATACTTAAAGAGCCAAATTGAGAACCAAAATGTCGCCGAATCAAGTCAAACTCATGTCCTCAAAGATCGCAACAAAGGAAAGATTGTTGTGCAGGAAGATCAACTACAACACTCAACTTCGATCGCTTCACTATCTATGTAACAACTTCAGGACATGATCACGAACTCCATCAGAGCTCAATATGGTGGGACTTCTCAAAATTCTCTCTTGTATTCTAAACCATATACCAAGAGAATCGATAACTTGAGAATGCCAACTGGATATTAACCACCAATGTTTCAGCAATTCGATGGCAAAGGTAACCCTAAGCAACATGTTGCGCATTTCATCGAGACATGTGAAAATGCTGGTACACGAGGAGATCTACTGGTTAAGCAGTTCGTTCGAACACTTAAAGGGAACGCTTTCGACTGGTACACTGATCTAGAGCTCGAGTCAATAGACAGTTGGGAACAGTTCGAAAAAGAGTTTCTAAATCGCTTTTACAGCACAAGACGAGCCATCAGCATGTTCGAGCTCACCAACACTAGACAACAAAAAGGTGAACCCGTTGTCGATTACATAAATCGTTGGAGAGCCATGAGTCTCGATTGCAAAGATCGTCTCACTGAACTGTCTGCTGTTGAAATGTGCATTCAAGGCATGCATTGGGGACTTCTGTACATCCTCCAAGGTATAAAGCCTCGCACCTTTGAAGAACTAGCAACTCATGCCCACGACATAGAGTTAAGTATCGCTAGTCGAGGAGATAAAGACCTTCTAGTCCCTAATGTAAGGAAAGATGGAAATAACATTGAGGAAACTTCAGAAGAATCTATGGTTGTCAATACAACTCCTCTCAAGTTGTCTTCAAAAGACAAAAAGATTGAGAAGCGACAAGAAAATGAAAGACGTCGCTTAACATTAAAGGAAAGACAGGAAAAAGTCTATCCTTTTCCAGATTCTGACATTCCTGATATGTTGGAACAACTATTAGAAACACGACTGATGGAACTTCCTGAGTGTAAACGACCAGAAGAGATGGAAAAAGTCAATGATCTTAAGTATTGCAAGTATCCTCGAGTTATCAGTCATCCGGTGGAAAAGTGCTTTGTCCTAAAAGAGCTAATTCTAAAATTAGCTAAAGAAGGAAAGATTGAGCTAGATCTCAATGAATTAGCTCAAACAAATCATGCCGCAGTGACAACAAACACATGCAGTCAAATACACCCTAGTCCTCTTCTTGATCAGGAGGTACACCTAGTCCAATTTGGAACCCTAGAGCCTGTATCTATTTGGTTTCAATTTGAGGTATCAAGAAACAAACTTCAAGACGTGGTCAAGCCTATCAAAGATCAAGATAAAGGTTGGACTGTTATGTCTCGTCAGAAGAAACCAGGACAACATGTTGTTCAAAAAGAACATTGCTCATTCATAAGAAAGAATAGGCATCAAAGAAAGGATGATCCAAGGAAGCCTAAACCTGAGAGGAAAGGAAATAAAAATTGTTCCCAACCTCGCCAACCGGTGACCTTAAAGGAATTCTTCCCAAGAGATTTCTTTTCCGTTGAAAAAAAAGAAGAAAACTTGGCAAGTTCATACTGCAGCAATGCAAAAGAAATTGATGATTCAAAAGAAGCCGAGCAAATATCTTTTGTCTTCAATCGCATCAAGCCTTCAACTACTCGACCTTCAGTTTTTCAAAGGATGAGTATGGCTGCAACAAAAGAAGAAAACCAATGTCTAACTTCTATCTCAACTCGACCTTCAGTCTTTAAAAGGCTAAGTGTCTCCACATCGAATAGAAGTCAACCTTCAACATCTGTTTTTGATCACCTCAAAGTAACAAACGATCAACATGAAAGGAAGATGAAATCCTTGAAGACGGAATTGTTCAATGAAGTGAACAATGACAAAAAGATTCATAGTACCGCCCCTTCACGTATGAAAAGGAAGTTCTCCGTTCTCATAAATACAGAGGGTTCCTTGAAGGTGAAGAAAAATGTAACGACCGGTTTATTTAGAAACAGTAATTTTGAATTATGGAAATCAAGTTGGATAAAATTTTTTAAGTATATTGAATTTAGAGTGAAATTGAAATTTTGGAAGGTTAGGAGGGCAAAAATGGAAAGAAATAATGGTCAAAAAGGGTATTATGGTCTTTAAGAGAAGATATTTTTGATTTTTTTAATATAATATTATTTTATTATTTTATTATTATTTTAATTATTTATTATTATTATTATTTTTTTATTATTATTATTTTTTTTTCTTTTCTTTCTTCTTCTTCCCCGAGACTTCCCCCCCCCACCGAACTCTCTCTCTCTCTCTTGCTTTCTTCTTCCCGCCGTTCTCCCTCCCTCTCCGATCAGCTCGCGCGAAGGCTCCGATCGCCGAAGCTCCAGCCCCGCCGCACGCCACCGCCGCACGCTATCGCCGACAGCCACGAACCCCGCGGCACAACCGCCGTCCGCCGCTGCTCGCGAGCAGCTCGCCGAGGCTCGTTTTCAGCTCGTCGGACTGGTCCTGCCGAGCTTTGTCTGCCCAGATCGGCGCCGTTCCTCACTCGAACCGCCGCAACCTCGCCGTGAGCTTCGCCGGACGACAGTAGCTTCACCGGACTTCTTCTTCTTCTCCTTCATCTAACAGAACTCAAATCGCGCCGGATCTGTTCGCAAACGCCTCACCGGAGCTCACCGAAGTCCCGAGCGCACTAGATCCGCTCAAAACGAGCCCTCACTCGCCGTTTGGAAGCCCCACGCGCCGCCGTCCGCCGCTGCACGCGCCGCCGTGCTCCGGTCACGCGCCGCCGCTCGCCGGAGTTGGGTAAATATTGCCAATTGGTCCGTTTCATCGAGTTATTAATGTTAGAATGTGTTCTAGCGTAAATCGGATGGTTTAAGACACGTTTAGAACACTTTTTAGGTGAATTGTCGAGGACCTAGGATCGTACTTGGAGTGGGAACTCGAGAAGCTCATTACTAAGTGAAGAAAGGGTATTTTAGTAAGTAAAGTTTTAAGGTAAGGGATCTCACAACTAAAGAAGTTTTCAAAACCTTGAGCGAGCTCTATGTTTACTTTGAAAGTATATGTTTTTCATGTTAAGTATTTAAGAAAGAAAGTGTATTATATGTATGTCTTTGAAATGCGATTGCTATGACTTATGCATTCATAACTATGTTCTAAAACGAATGGGACCTCATGCATGTGTTGTGTGCTCATGAAAAGATTTATATAGGCTGTGACGATAATTCTCCCAAAAGTTTTATGTGGGTTTTGAGGGAACCCGAGTCTTCGGACTCTATATGCTCCTGGGGTTCGAGAGTGCCCCCACGACTGTAGCCGACGGGCTTGAGTCTTCGGACTCCACGATGGTAGCCTTCGGGTTGAGTCTTCGGACTCCATGATATATGTTAGCTTTCGAGCTTAACTCTCAGAGGTAGGGAGGACTCTATTCGATGGAAAAACTATGTCTTCGGACTATTCAGAGGCCCTGGGGAGAATTTAATCGTTCACAAGAGCCGCGAGGAAAAGTACATGGTTTATAAAAGGAATTTTAGGTCCCCTACTAAAGCGATGGTTTACGATGGTTTTATGATTTAAAATGACATGTTGCATGTGATTGAAACTCTTATTTTAAAACTATGATGGACTTACTGAGTATTATTCGTTAATACTCACCCTTTTCCTTTTTAAAATGTTTTCAGGTAAGGCTAAGATCGGCCCTAGCGCGTGACCGGAGATCAGCTACTCGAGTCATGGGAGCCGACCGATCGCTATTCCGCTTCTTTTATGTTTCTAGATGTATATAGAACTCATGTTAAGTTTTTTTTTAAATGTTTAGGAGGATGTTTTAAAATTTTTAACTTTTCTTTGTAAATCGTGCACGTATATTTGATTTCTGCTGTTTGAACCCTAGCATCATATTGAGAAGTTTGTTGGATGCTAGGAGGTTGTTTGAAAATCTTAGAAGTGTGTTTTTCTATGTCTTATCAGGAAGGGTCAAATTTTGGTTTTCGCGTAGTTACGTCGTTATGCTGCCGAAATTATTGGTAATATAGCGACGTGACTTAGTAATGACTCTTAGGTAGCGTGTTGAGCCTATAGGGTCGTTACAAAAAATCTCGTCATTATAACGAATCCTAAAAATGAAGGATCTGATCAAGACCATGGTGATGATATGGACATTTAAAATGTAAAAGCTCCTCATCGCAAGAGCATAAACTGCATGATGCTCCTGGCCCGCATGAGCTTAAAAGGTGAACGACCCCTTAAAAAAAATTCATTGAACTACGTTATGACTTGATCCCTTTCGTTAAAAGGGTACATAGGCAGCTTAAAAAAAACTTTTAAGTTCAGTCTTTAAAAAAAAAATTCATCCCAGGAAACAAGACGTTGCAAGTTTGATGCATACGAGCGAGCTTCAACCCCTTCAAGTTTGGTTCATCGCTCACTCCACTAAAGTTCGAGCATCATCCCCTTCAAGTTTGGTTTGTCGCTCACTCTCTCTAAAGTTTGAGCTTCGTTCTCCTCAAGGTTGAAGGGCTTCGTCTCTCATTCTCCAAGTCAGAAGGTTTCGTCGTTCCTTATTCTCCAAAGTTCGAAGGCTTCGTCGTCACTTCTTCTCCAAATTCGAAGGCTTCGTCGTCGCTTCTTCTCCCAAGTTCAAGGGCTTCGTCGTCCATTCTTCTCCAAGTCAGAAGGTTTCGTCGTTGCTTCTTCTCCAAGTTCGAAGGCATCGTCGTCGCTACTTCTCCCAAGTCAGGATGCTTCGTTGTCGCTCCACTATATTCAAGTCAGAAGGCTTCATTGTCGCTCCGCCATCTTCAAGTTAAGAGGCTTCGTCGTCGCTCTGCCATCTTCAAGTCAGGAGATCTCAAGAGGCTTCGTCTTCACTTCGCCATCTTCAAGTTAAGAGGCTTCATCGTTGCTTTTCCATCTTCAAGTCCGAATACTTCGTCGCCACTCCATCCCCAAGTTCCTAGACTTCATTTCTTCATCTTCAAAGTCGAGGTTGCCGCTTCGTCTTCAAAGTCTGGTGATTCGCTTCATCTTCAAAGTCTGGCGGCTTCGCTTTGTCTTCAAAGTCTGACGACTTCGCTTCATCTTCAAAGTCAAGGTTGCCGCTCCATCTTCAAAGTCGAGGTTGCCGCTTCGTCTCAAAAGTCGGGGGTTGCCGCTTCGTCTTCAAAGTCTAGCGCTTCGCTTCATCTTCAAAGTCTGGCGGCTTCGCTTCGTTTTCAAAGTCTGACGGCTTCGCTTCATCTTCAATGTCAAAGTTGCCGCTTCATTTTCAAAGTCGAGGTTGTCGATTCGTCTCAAAAGTCAAGGTTACCGCTTCGTCTTCAAAGTCTGGCACTTAGCTTCATCTTCAAAGTCTGGTGGTTTCGCTTCGTCTTCAAAGTCTGGCGGCTTCGCTTCGTCTTCAAAGTCTGGCGACTCCGCTTCGTCTTCAAAGTCTGGCGGCTCTGCTTCGTCTTCAAAATCAAACTTGCTGCTCCTGTCTTCTAATCGGAGGTTGCATAATGCTCTGTTGCGAAGTGGGGGATAATCACCCCTACACTTGCTTCTGTCTTCGAATCGGAGGTTGCATAATGCTCTGTTGCGAAGTGGGGGATAATCACCCCTACACTTGCTTCTGTCTTCGAATCAGAGGTTGCATGATGCTCTGTGGCGAAGTGGGAGATAATCATCCCTACACTTGCTTCTGTCTTCGAATCAGAGGTTGCATGATGCTCTGTGGCGAAGTGGGGGATAATCACCCCTACACTTGCTTCTGTCTTCGAATCAGAGGTTGCATGATGCTCTGTGGCGAAGTGGGGGACAATCACCCCTACACTTGCTTCTATCTTCGAGTCAGAGGTTGCATGATGCTCTATGGCGAAGTGGGGGATAATCACCCCTACACTTGCTTCTGTCTTCGAATCAGATGTTGCATGATGCTCTGTGGCGAAGTGGGAGATAATCACCCCTACACTTGCTTCTGTCTGCCAATCGGAGGTTGCATAATGCTTTGTTGTGAAGTGGGGATAATTACCCCTACACTTGCTTCTGTCTTTGAATTGAAGGTTGCATAATGCTCTATTGAACATAATTTTCTGTTGCAAAGTGGGGGATAATCACCCCTACACTTGCTTCTGTCCTCAAATCGAAGGTTGCATAATGCTCTGTCGCGAAGTAAGGGATAAACACTGAGGGCACAATCACCTTTACTCGTGTTGGCTCTATATCAGTGTCACCCCTATATTTGCCTAGTTTCAGTCACTGGGGGCATTGTACCTGCAAATAAAGAACAACATACAAAGAAAAATTCACAAAGAAAAAAATTGGTTTACCTGAAAAGCCCGCTTACCTCATTGGAGATTAATGTTGAAACAAAACTTCAGAATAAAGTTGTTAATATTGACTCTAAAAAAAATCATTTTATTAGTAAAGCCAACAAAAGAAAAAAAAATGTTGGAGAAAATGAAGAAAAAAAAAGGTTGAAAAAAAAAGAAGAAAAAATTCAAATTCTTTAAAAAAAAGAAAAAAAAGAAGGAAAAAACGTGATATATATATATATATATGCAAGTGGGGTGAAAAGGTGAAAAAAAAAAGGCAAATTGCAATAATGTGGGTGCATTAATGGATGAATTTGAAAACTGTGCAAGTGGAGTGAAAAGGATAATGTATATTTTAATTTCCTTTTCTCTCTCTTTTACCCCATATCTTCTTCTTCTTCAAGAAACGGGGGTTTCTCTCCACAGTCACATCATCTTCTTCCTCCTTGGATCATTTTCTATTCTTCTTCCTTCAACCAAATCCACCGACGACGATATAGTCGACGGCAACTATAGAAAAAAATTCGAACGAGATTCTCTTAATTTAGTTAAGATTTCATGCCAATTTTTGTTGAAAAAATCCCGATTTCACATGGGATTTCATTCAACAACGTAATCCAGTGTTTAGTTGAACTAAAATTTGACTAAAACTCAAGTTTTGCTGGAATTCCAAATCTCTACTAAATTGGTTGTCTCAAATAGGTTGGAGTCTTGTATGGGCCAGAATTTGGATGAAATTCAAAAAAAAAGAAAAAGATTATTCTACCTCAAAATTGAAAAGACCTGCTTCAAGCTAAATTCAAGTAAAATTCACCACGAATTGAGTCTAGCTTCAAATCGAATGTTGGGTATAATCCAAATTTTAAACTCAAAATCAAAATTAATTTGGATTAAATTTAAGTTCAAATTTCATTCCAAATCCAAAGTATAATTTGGTAGTCAAACCAAAATTTGGGCATAATCCAAATTTTATCCCAAGTCAAAATTTGATTGAAATCCAAATTCAAGTTCTATTACAATTTCAAATTATAATTGGGTAGAAATTTATCTCAAAAAAAGTAAAATTTGGGCATACTCCAAATTTCCTTCCAAAATTGGGTAAGGTCAAAATTCTGTCAAAAAAATCTTGATAGAATTAAGTTCCTCAAACAAAATTTGGGCATAATCCAAATTTTATCTTAAGTCAAAATTAGAGAAAGTTTCAAATTTTATTCCAAGTTCGAACAAAAATTGGGTAGAAGTCCAAGTCCTAATCCAATTTCAAATTTGGGTAAAATTTTAACCTTGCCCCAAGTTCAAATTTTGAATTAAGGTAGAGCATAAATTCTACTAAATTCAAATCAAAATTTTATGCCAAAAAAGAAAATCAAAATATTAACCCAAATTCATATTTTGATAAATTAGCATAAAAAAATGTGTAAAAAAAAAATCAAAATTATGAACCAAATTCTATATTTTGATAAAATTGACACATCAATTGGAGTCAAGTAAGGAACAAACCTCCTAAATTTTTTATTCCAAACTATATTTTTCGAGATTCACACACACATACTTGTGCATAAATCTCGAAAAGGGGGATTTGTTGGAATAGAAATTTCGACCAACCCAAAATTTCCATGTCATTACCCAACAGTGATGACAAAATTATATTTAATTAGGGATTAATTAAATGAGCAAAGATTCCTAAATTAAATTATGGCAAGTCCAAATACACAATTGGGTTCTTTGAAGTTTGGAAGACAAAAGCCCAAATTGAAGGCCCAAATTGGCAAAGTCCAGAGGCTAGACCCAAAAGGCGGTAAGACCCAGTCCAAATGGCTAGGCCCAGAGTCAACCAAGCCCAGTCCAAAAAGGCTGGCCCAAAATCAAATGGGCCCAATCCAACAAGCCCAAGCCCATTGAAGGCCCTGAGGAACTCTATAAATAGAGAGCTTCCTCCTTCATTTTGGTGGTTCAGAACTGAAGAAGCTCAGAGAGAATTCAGAAACAAAGCTGTGAAGTCTCCATAAGCTCCTGAAGATATAATACCTTCTAAACAAAGAACACTTCTCAAAGATCAAGAACGATCCAGGAAGATCAACAAGCCGAAGACCTTCAACAAGCTACAAGCCGAAGACCTTCAACAAGCTACAAGCTGAAGACCTTCAACAAGCTACAAGCCGAAACCCTTCAACAACAAGCTACAAGCTGAAGACCTTCAACAAGCTACAAGTTGAAGACCTTCCACAAACTCAAAGCTGAAGACTTTTCCACAAGTTCAAAGTTGACGATTCAACCTCGAGAACAAGCGTTCCAGCCCTCGAGTCAAGTATACAACGAGAGAAAGAATCAGAGGATCATACATTAGAGATTGTACTCACTATACTGAAATCAATACAACACAAGTTCATTACACGTATTAAATTTCCTTGTTGAAATCTCGTGTGAACAATCGTTATCTTTATTTCTGAGAACTAAGGTTTGGTTTGGGTGGTGGATTCAACATTTTCAAGAAGTATGGCTTCATTTCCCAGATCCTGGTGAGGTGATTAAAAAATGTTAGTTTTGAGTACATGCCCCACATCTCTTGCCTCCCTAGCGGCAACAACGTCTCCTTAAATGACTTTTCTCTCCTATTGGGGACATACCAAGACAGGAGATTATAAGCAGAATAACGTTTGGAAATTTCTCACATACAAACTTTCATTTCTACTTTGAATGTTATTGACACATGGGAGGATTTTAATAGGAATAAACATTTCACCCCGCAGTGGAAGACTATGATTTCTAAACAATTTAGAAATCAATTTCGAATCGGCTTTGATTTATTTAGAATTAAACAAAATAATAAAGTTAAGCAATAATACCTCGAAATAAATGGATAAAATTCTCTGGCAGGTCTATACTTCTTGTGTTCCAACGAATCTTGAATCTCCACAAGATCTTCCTCTCTATCACTTGAACACAGGATCGAGGCTTGAAATAATGGAGAGAAAAAATTCGAAGAGAATTTCTTTCTCTATAGGAAGCTTTGTTTTGGCTCAACCCAAGAGTTTTATTTATAGGGACTTAAAGTATAATCTTTGCCCAAATGATAATATCTAATAAATTTAATATATTTAAATCTCATTCAAACATCTTTTACAACATATTACCTATTTGAATCTAATTCAAATTTAATATATTATTTAATGTATCAAATACAATAAATAGATATTTTCCTTATTTAATATATATAATATATTCAATATTAATTTGAACATTTCAAATTTTTCTTTCAACTAAATTGATCATTTTATGCTCTTATGAGCTAGCAAGGGAACCTTATGGACCTACAGATTCTAAGCTCCACTATAGATCTAGAGTTGCACTTTTATGCACTGTAGGATAAATTGTGTCCATGGATATAACCATTACATGCAAGTTGATATTTCATGAACTGTTTATAATTACAATGGGGTCAAAAGTCTGTTTTACCCTTGTAATTACATCTTATACCTTATGTACCACTGTTCCTCTAATAAACAATTTAATTATAATCCCATTATGAACTAAGTCCCTCTTGGGCTAGTGAGCGGTTGGGGCCCCATTGTTCAAGTCTCGAAATCAGCACTTAAGTGAACTAGCCACCTATCACTGATAGACCTCAGTCAGTGATAAACCATAGTCATTGATAGGTTTATCACTGATAGACTTAAGTTAGTGATAGATACTTGTTGAATGAGAAATTTCGGCCAACTACAAATTACCACATCATTACCCAACATTAATGATGAAATTATATTTAATTTGCAAGAATCCCTAAATTAAATCATGGCAAATCAAAATATGCAATTGGGTTATATTAAATTTGGTCCAATTTTAGACAAAAGCTCAAATGGGAGACCCTAATCATCAAAGTCCAACCCCAAAACGGTTAGGCCCAAAGTCAACCATGCCTAGTCTAAAGGGCTAGGCCCAAAATCAATCAGGCCCAATCCAAAAGTCATGCCCAAGCCCACTTTGGGCCATGAAGAACTCTATAAATAAAGAACTCCCCGATCCATTTCAGGGGTTCAAAACCATTTCGATGAAGTCTCCAGAAGCTCCTGAAGATCAAATACTATCTAAAAGTAGAACACTTCTCAAAGAGCAAGAACGCTCCAAGAATTAATCGAGGTTTCAACCTCGAGAACAAGCTCTTCAGCCCTCGAGTAGAGCATACAAGCAGGAGAGAGAATCAAAGGATAAAATATTAAAGATTGTACTAAATATACTCAAATTAATACAATACAAGTTTGTTACACGTGTTACATTTCTTTGGAGAGCTTTATGCCTTGACTGCAAAGATCAACTTACGGACGTATCTGCTATTGAAATGTGCATCCAAGGCATGCATTGGGGACTACTTTATATTTTGCAGAGGATAAATGCTCCTTCGAAGATCTGCGACCCACGTTATGACATGGAACTAAGCATCGTTGCCATAGGGAATAAAGACCTTTTAGTCCCAGACGTGAAGAATGAGGGTAAGGAGGTTAAATGAGGTGAGAAGGTTACAAAGAGCGCCACCAAAGAATCCATGGTTGTTAACACAACCCGTCTAAAATTTTCATCAAAAGGAAAAGAAACCAAGCCAGAAAAGCAACAAGAAGAGGGGGAGAGATGTTGCCTGACTTTGAAAGAGAGACAAGAAAAAGTTTACCTATTTCCAGACTCTGACATCCCAGACATGTTGGAGCGATTGTTGGAGAAACAACTCATTGAGCTCCTAAATGCAAGCAACCGAGGGAGCTCGAAAAGGTAGGTGTTTCTAATTACTTCAAGTATCACCATGTTGTTAGTCATCTGGTGGAAAATGTTTTGTTTTGAAAGTGCTAATTTTAACATTGGCTTGTGAAAAGAAAATTGAGCTAGACGTTGACGAGACAACTCAAACAAATCACGCCATGATAATGGCAAACTCAAGTGTTCAACCATTTGTGATCTCCTTGTGTGATAATGGAGAGGGCCTGATCCAATCTGGGTCTTTTGAACTCATTACTGTTTGGTTGCAGATGAAAGCCTCAAGCAAGAACGTTCAACAAGGAAGCTGCCAAAAAGAGAATGTTCAAGAAGTTGAGAATGGATTGAAGATGAAAATGATGGACCCTCATGAATCATCCAAAGGGCGACAACAAAGTTACACTCAAAAGGAAAATCTCGTGTGTTTCGGGAACGTATGAGAAGAGGTAAACTTCTAAGGAAGAAAGGAAGAAAGATTTCCAAGAAGCTAAAGCTTATTGTGGAAGAAAACGAAGATCTCTTCTGGCCTCGACAGACAATAACTTTGGCAAAATTCTTCCCAAGGAACTTCCTAGATAATGGCCTAGAAGAAGCACTCGATGTCGTTGCGTGTCATGTCGTCAGCACCAGTGAAAATCTTGCAAGCTCATCAGAAATGGTAACTGAGCTAGGAAACTTATCCTCCTTCAGCATAGAATACCTATTGTCACTTCTTCAGGTGGCCAAAGGTGCTCTTATTGAGGCATTGATAGATTCTGATGGTGTAAGTGCCACAACCTTTATGGCACGCACATGTGCTTCATGTTGCATGTCAATAGATTTTACTGATGAAGGCTTGCTACTATGTTCGAAACCTCACAATAGACCTTTGTTTGTCTCAAGGTACATCCCAGAACAGAGGGTTGGTTGAATCCTCATTGATGACGAATCAACCATCAATATAATGCTTAAGTTACCTATGAAGCAGCTAGGCATGTCGATGGAGGAGCTGACAAATAGCATGTTAGTAATCCAAGGCTTCAACCAAGGAGGGTGTTAAAACGAAAGCAGACTACAAACAAGAAATATAGAACAAATAAAAATGACACACAAATTTACGTGGTTCACTAACAATGTGTTAGCTATGTCCACGAGCAGAGGGAGAGAGAAGTTTTATTATCTTGAGGAGAAAAAACTGAATATAGAATACAGAGGTGTCTCAAATAAGAGTTTAAAGGGTTTATATATGGTACCCATCTAACCCTAATACAGAATAGGCCCAAAAGCCCAAATAACAGATTCAAGGCATTTCTACAAATCTCCACCTTGACTTGAATTCTCTCATAGATAATAGATGTACCAGATGCAACACATAAGTTACAAGATGTACCCAGACTTTCTCCCTTGCCTTAGAATGTCATCCTAAAAGAGAACCATCAACAGCTTAAAACATTTAGCAAGTCCAAGTAATGCTTGAACTTGCCATATTGAACATGCTTGGTGAACATATCAGCAGGATTATCAGCAGTACCAACTTTCATCACCTTCACCCTTTTCTCACTTCTCAGGAAATGATACCTCACATCTATGTGCTTAGTCCTCTCGTGATGAACTTGATTCTTGGCTAGACATATTGCACTCAAACTATCACAATATATAATAGCCTGATCATGATGTAAACCAAGGTCACCAACTAGCCCTTTCAACCATATTCCCTCTTTAGTAGCTTCTGTTAATGCCATGTACTCTGCTTCAGTAGTAGACAAAGTGACTGTAGATTGGAGAGTTGCCTTCCAACTAACAACAGAACCACCAAGAGTAAATACATAATCAGTCATAGACCTCCTACTATCTACATCTCCAGCATAATCAGAATCACAATACCTAGTTACTAAACACTGTGTATTATTCCCACAAGCAAGACCAACATCAGACTTACCTTTAAGATAGCTCTTAGAATGTGAGTTATTTAGGGTGTTTTAGTGAATATTTTGTGGCTTAAAAACATTATCTTAGGTACTTTTGTACTAAGAAGCCTCTTTGAATTGATGTTTTAGTAGTAAAGGAGTCCATTTTCATGTGAAAAGCACTTTTGAGCTTTTTAATGCATAATATTACTTAATTGTGCTATTTGGGACTTGTGTAGGCCATTGATGAAGGTAAAAATGGCTAAGTGTGAAAAATTCAACCTACTATGCTAGAGCTTTGTTGTTGATAGAAGGTCAAGCTTGCTGGAGCAATTGCTGTGTTTTTGATGAAGCATTAGCAAAGCTAGAGCATTTATCTGGGATCAGTTACAGAATAAGCACGTGGGAGTTATTTCATTAATTGAGGTGGATAATTTATGATACATGTTCTGAATTAAACTAATGAGGGGCTTCCATTAGTCTTCAAATGTCCACTCAGCCCTGATTTCAAAGAAGGGGAGAGGTATAAAGCCCTTGCTTGTCGTTTTTGGTAGGAAAACTTGAAGATTAGGCATTTGAGGAGGAGGATTTCGAGAAGAAGAGGAAGAACCCTTTTTGGGAGGTGATCCACTTCTAGAAAGGAGGGAAATCTGCCATAAAGAAGCTGCCCAACATCCCTTTCTTATCCATTTCTCCTAGTTTCTACAGTATTTCTTTATTTTTTAGCATTTTGATATTAAAGACAAGTTTTAGAATGTTATTTGAGACTTTTCTTACTATTATGTTGCTGTCTTTTCTTTTAATTATGAACTAATCACCCCTTGGGTGAGGGATTAGGAGATTTATTGTTGATTCTTGCTGAATGAAATAGTAAACTTGCATATTCTTCACTCCTATGCCTTGTGTGCTTAATTTTGAGCTTGGATTTGTCTGGCCAACTTGTCTTAGTTGTGTTTATCTTAACTTTGGGAAGAGAAGGGATAAATCGAATGCATGGCATAGTATTAGTTCTGATTAGGAGCATGCTCTAAGGTAATTGGGGATACTAGGGATGGTAACCCACCTAATGTTTGCAGTTAAGGGCTTAATTTCAGAGGTTAATGAGAGTTAATCACTGATTCTTTTGGAATTCTAGAAAGAATCCACGAATTAGCTGCATTGAGTGTTGAAGCATGATCTATGTTGTGGCATTTAGTTTGATGAAGCAAAATTTCACCCCTAATCCTGATCCCTCTTCATAGAATATGTTTAGTCTCATTTTATTCATTGTTTTCTTCTTGTTCCAGCATTCCACCACCATGTTAATCTTGTTCCTTAGTTTCTTTTAATTTCATTGCACCAATTGATGTTGATTTCTTGTTACTTAACTAAAATCAGCTTAGGCATTGCAAAAATCCACTTAACTAGTCCCTGAGGAGAACGTATAAAAATACTTATCACTTGCTGTATGAGGCTGTGTATACTTGCACATTTAGGGTGTTTCCATTCTGAAATTGCATACACTCTTTTAAGCAACAAAGCCCTCACAGGCAAGAGTTCATAACTCACTCAGGATTAAGATCGAGTCACATATGATCATCCCGATGAAATATTAATCTTCTCAATTAACGAATTTATAAAGAGAGATTAAATATTTCTTAGTCCAATCTTATACAAACTCATTGTATAAGATACCCCCACTCACATGTCTCCATATTAACGATTTGGATCAAATAGTTTGTAACTATTACAAAGTGAGCCGTATTAATAGTGTTACCAAGATAAGGCACTCAACCTTATCCATATACTATGACTTTTTAGGTTAGTTCTTGAATATGATCCTCTCGTATGTCAACCACATACTATTCAAGATTACACTAATAACCTTGGATTTTTCATATAATTGGTAATATTATATTGCAAATAAAATAATCAAAAATATTATTAATTATTAAGTAAATCATTAATTACGAGGCTTTAGGGCATAAATCTCAACAGTTTCATGTCATAGTCTCTAAAACCACTTACGAATTCATGAAAATGGGGTGATAACTTCCACATTGCATCAATGCTTCAAGTTTTGCGAAGATGGCATCAAGAAAGTGGAGGCTAACACAAATCCGTTTTCAAAGGTCAAGTCCCATTTTTCTGATACAAAGTTTTACATGAAAGGTGATAACATAGGAGAAACTGTACCAGCGGAGGTCCTCTTGATCAAAGGTGGCGACTAACTCAAGTCAGAGCCACAAGTTGATGTGAAAAAGGAAATTGTCAGAGAAACTAATGTTCCTGACCCTAAAAAAGGTGAAGCCTCATCGAGCCTTGTAGGATGCAATGTTTTAAAAGATAAGAACATTCCATGTTCTCCTTCGTGCGCTATGTCCCTCTATCTCGGTGCAAGAGGGGCGAATCACCTTTTGTAGAATATTCAAGAAACTTAAAGATAGGTGATATCGAAGTCCTGAAAGAAAGCTTTGTCACGCCTCTCACAAAGATAACAAAACAAGAGGTCAATAGACTTGACGATGATCAAGTAAAGACAGTTTTTCCTGAGAGACGAATGAAGGACGAATTTGAGCCTAAGGCATACAAGCTCCTAGGAAAGGTAGGTTACGAATTTTTGAAGCACATCGAGTTCGAAAGTTTGAAGATATTCGATAAAAGACTCGAGCTATCTTCTGCCTACAAGAAGCTTTTAAAAAGGGTTATGCTTTACCTGCATCAAGGAAGGGACTTGGATACAAGTCGCCTGAGCATGTTCACATAACTAGAAGAGGGAAAGAAAGAGTGGAAGACATAAATCACATAACAGTGGATGAAGTTGATGATTAAAAAGAGAAGGAAAACGCCAACCAAAGGATTTTTGCTCTTAGGCGTGTCAGGTTGCCAATTGCACGCACTCTAGTTTTTTGGAGGTTAGGTGAGGCTGCAACAGAGGAAGAGGAGTCACCTCTTAGAATTGGCTACACTTGACTTTTAGCTTTTCAAAGGTTAAGCAAGCCCACTGCGGGAGAAGGAAGTACCTTGTCAGCTCAAGCTCCCAGTTCCACACAACATTTAGTCTTTCGAAGATTGAGTATGCCCACATACTTCATCAACTTTAGCATCGTCGCGACCATTCATTTTTCAAAGGTTAAGTGTGACCACGACAAGGAGCAAGATGCGTGCTACGTTAGTCTTCGACTGGCTCCATCATGAAAGCTTGGCAGAGGGTTCAAAAGATAAGTCCTTTAGCAGGGTCAAAAGTGATAGGGATGTTCGTAGCGCTATTCGTTCTCAAATGAAGAGAAAAACCTTTGTTACCGTCAACACGAAAGATTTGTTAAAGGTAAAGCGGAGTGGTGTAGTCATCATTAATCTCTCGAAGGAAGATTTATAATAAGATGAAGGTGAGGCCTCTTACCATCACATCATAATTGAAAAAGAAATAGAGGTTGAAATGTTCGAAGAGGATTCAGATGAGGTGCCACTTCCATTAGACAACAATGGATGTTCTTAGGGAGGTGAACCTTGATACCGCGGAGGAGTTGTGCCCAACTTTTATTAGTGCGTCACTTACTAGTGAATATGAGAACGAATTAATGAGTCTGCTCACTTTGTATAGAGACATCTTTGCTTCGTCATATAAAGAGATGCTAGGATTTGACCCGAAAGTACCTGTCCATCACCTCGCCATCAAACAGGAGTATCGACCAATCAAGCAAGCTCAATGATGTTTTCGACTAGAGCTTAATCCTCAAATTGAGATGGAGGTGAATATGTTCATTAAAGCGAGATCCATTTGCGAGGTAAAATACCCAACATGGATTGCCAACATTGTTACTGTCAGGAAAAAAGAATGGACAGCTCCACATTTGTGTTGACTTTCACGACTTGAACAATGCATGCCCAAAAGATGACTTTTCGCTGCCCATCACTGAAATTATGGTCGATGCCACCACATGACATGAGGCTCTATCTTTCATGGATGGATTTTCAGGTTATAACCAAATTAGGATGGCTCTTGAAGAAGAAGAAATGATGACGTTTTGAACTCCAAAAGGAATATATTGTAATAAGGTGATGCCCTTTAGACTAAAGAATGTTGGCGCCACTTATCAGCGTGCCATGCAAAAGGTTTTCGATGACATGTTGCACAAACATGTTGTGATAAGGCAATCCTAATTCTCAGCCCAAAGATCCAAGCTTTTGAAGCAAGAACCCTTGAATCAAAGAAATCAAGACCTCCTATACAAATTTTAGATCAATCAAGAGACAATGTTAGAAATAGATTACCTCTTATGATCAAAGATCTCGAAGCAAGATTTGGAAATCTTGTTCTAGATTGAGTCATTCCACAATCAAATTTGATCAAGACTTGATTGAATGGCTCGCATGCATTCTACCACAAGAATTACAAGAAAAGTGTCTCAATTTGAGAGTTCATCTCATTCAATCATCATCATCTCCAATTACAAGACAAATCCTATAGGTATCTATAGCCTCCTCACAAAAGTAACCCACAACCCTTCACATGCCCAAAAAAAAGTTACAAAAGTAGTGGCCATGATTAACATGCTTAGTAACTCTATTTCTTAACTATCTAAACTTGAAACTGACATTTATAAGCTAAAAAACTAGACTCAAGAGTTTATGAAACTAAAATGACAAATGAAGTCTTCAAAATGATTGCCAAACTCACATGCAATTCATAGGAACTCCATGTTGAACTTCAACCTTGCAAATGTTGACCTTTGAAGCTCCAAATGGTCCATCCTCACTTGAATCAGCTTGTAACACATGAAATTGAGGTTGAGCCAAGCCTATCCAGTTTTGTAGATCAAGAATGAATGCTTTTTGGAGCTTCTTAGCCTTGGATCTTGTAATAGGTCTGGTTGGAACTTGTGGAAAGCCATGATTCTTATCATCTTCCCCCTCTTCAAAAAGATTCGTCCTTGAATCAGAAAAATCATCACCTACATCAAAAGGACTTAAGTCAGCAACATTGAAAGTTAAACTTACTGAAAATTCTCTCGGAATGTTAATCTTGTAGGCATTATTGCTAATTCATTTAAGAACTTGATAAGGTCCATCCCTTCGTGGATGTAACTTTGTCATCCTTTGAGATGGGAATCACTCCTTTCGAAAATGTACCCAAACCCATTCACCCAGCTGAAAAATAAGTTCCTTTCGTCCTTTGTTAATTCTTGAAGCAACCTTGGAGTTTTGTTTCTCAATCCTGCCCTTGACCTCCTTGTGCAAGGTTTTGATTAAATATGCCTTATTTGTGGCTGCATCACTGACAAAAACATTAAAGGGAATAGGAAGCAAATCAAGAGGTGTAAGTGGATTGAACCCATAAACAACTTCAAAGGAGAACAATGAGTTGTACTATGAATTGCTCTATTATATGCAAACTCTACAAACGACAAACATTCTTCCCAAGATTTAATACTCAAGATTAAGAGCGTCGCATATGATCATCCTGATGAAATATTAATCTTCTCAATTAACGGATTTATAAAGAAAGATTAAATATTTCGTGGTCTAGTCTTATACAAACTTGTTGTATAAGATACCCCTACTCACATGTTTCTCCATGAACAATTTAGATCAAATTATTTGTAACTATCACAAAGTGGGTCGTATCAATAGTGTTACTAGGATAAGGAACCCAACATTATTCATATACAATGACTCTTTAGGTTCTTTCTTGAACATGATCCTCCTGTATGTCAATCACATAATGTTCAAGAGTACACTAATAACCTTGGATTTTTCATATAATGGATAATATTATATTACAAATAAAAGACTCAAAATTAATATTAACTATTAAATAAATCATTAATTACGAGGCTTTAGGGCATAAATCCCAACAATCTCCCATTTGCACTAAAGCCGATGAGACAAGTACTCTATACACAACATGTTCTCCCACTTGCCCTAGTGAAGATGAGACATGTCTCGTAATCCTAAACATTCTAGGTGACCCTCAAACACTTTAGCCTAGATAGTACTTTTATATAAAGCCAGATGACTATCATTAAACGTCATCTTGATCACTACCATGATGTTTTCTCTCTCTATATGATTCCCTATACATTAGTGTTTTCTAATTTCTTTAATATTAGTCTTTGCACCACTATTATCATGATAAAGAGGATAGACTAAATCATATCTGAAACGTCTTTCAGATCTTTAAGGAACTATTATAGTCATACAAGTTTTTTTGTTGCTTCCGAAGCAAAAACATTAAACTTGTATACATTACTCCACCACTTAGGGCAAAATTTATCTTAACATAGATTTCGCTAAATCTTTGTAAGAATGAGTGAATCTTGTAAAGACCAAATTTTTAACTCCATACAAAAAAATTTCTCATTATCAGTAGATAATTTGAGAAAGTTTTTAATTTTCTATTCAATGGTCATACCATTCGTTTAACTGATATATGCTAACCAACTGTATATTAAATGTTAAGTCTCATTTATGCATTAATTGTCTCCCTCATAAAGTAGATAATTAATCATATGCTATCAACATTTGAAGTATCTTAGGATACTCCTCCTTAGACATAAACATCAAATATTTGACAACAATTTTGTCAACATAAGATGTTTGAGACAAAGTTAACATTTTGTCCTTAAAATCTCCATTTTGGACATCTAAAATATACCGAGTCATTCCAAATCACTCATTTGGAATTGGTTACTTAGTCAACTTTTTATGTTAGATAGAAATCTTACATCAGTCATAATGAGTAAAATATCATCAACATAAAACATGAGAAAAATCCACTAAACAATTAATGATTTTCTTGTCTATACAAGCTTCATTAATATTTATCCAAAGTCATAGATCTTTAGACTTTTATCAAACATTATATTCAAAGATCTAATGGTAAAATTCATTTCATAAATGAACCTTTACTATTTTGCAAACCTTTTTTCTTTTGATCTTTGGAAATAAACCTCTCTGATTGATTTGTGTAGATGCATCATCTAAGATTTTATTTTCATAAAAGGATTTTAAAACATTCATTTTTCAAATCCCATATGCAACAATGAAGTAAATAATGCTTACAGACTCCAGTATGACAACAAGTGAGAAAATTTACTCGCGACTTTCTCCTATTAGGTTTAACCCTTTGCCATTAGTCTCACTTTGAGGGCAATAAGCCTTCAACTTTGTCATCTAACATGACAACTTGGGCTTCAATTAAGTCATTGTAAAGGTTGAGTCATCTCATAACTCTCTCACTATAATAAGGCTTATCTAATTCATGACTAGGATCTATTTGACTTTCAAATGTAATTAAATTATTAACAACTTTTGTTAACTATTTAGTGGCTTCACTTGGGACCAATTTATTAACATTATTTCACCTTATTAAAGGTTTGTAATCTTTTATTTGACATTCCTTATAGAAAAATGATATTTGTCATACAAATACCTTATTCTTTTTAGGACTAGATAAAAGACCATTTTGTTACCCCTTAAGGGTAGCCTACACATAGGCATATCTTTGAACAAATATATTCTAGTCTTTTTAGGTTTTTTTCAGCATGTAAGCTTAACATTTCCAAATGCTGAAGTGTTGTAAACCAACTTTACTACTCTTCTATAATCTCAAAATTGTCTCGTAGACACTTTTGGAGGGAATAATGTTCATTATGCAATCTCTATTGCATATCCTAACCAGAGTCTTTTAATGGTGTGTAACTCACTATTGATGTGACCATGTCCAACAAGGTTTTGTTTCTCCTTTTGCAGTACAATTTCACATAAATGTACTTGGTATTTAAGATAATTGGGATAAAATCTCATTTTCTATCAATTAGTCTTAATACGTAAGGTTCTTGTACTTTACACTGTGATTTGATCATAATGTTTGATAGGAATGAACTCTTCATCCCGCAGCGGAAGCATTGGATCGTCTTTGATTTATTTAGAATTAAACTAAAATACAAGGGTTAAGCAATAAATACCTTCCAAATATGGAGATTCGTCTGGCGAATCTTTATCTCTTCTACAAAGTCTTCCTGACTATGACTCGAACACAGGACCAAGGCTTGTGGGAGCCTCTTGAAAGAAAATCCACAAGGGATTGGAGAGGAAGAGGTCTAGGGTCCTATTTATAGTGGTCTAGGGAAAATAATTAACTAATATATTTTAATATCTAATATATTAAAATATATTTATCTAACCAATTTGAATCTTATTCAAACCGTTTAAAATTCTCCTACAACATTTATTTCCTAATTTGAATCCAATTCAAATTTAATAAATATCTTTTATTTAATGTATCTAATATACATTAATTATTTTAATATTTAATGTATCAAATACAATAATTATATTTTCCTCTTTTATTTAATATATCTGATATATTAAATATTAATTTGAACATTTCAAATTTTAATATTTAATGTATCAAATACAATAAATATATTTTCCTCTTTTATATTTAATATATCTAATATATTAAATATTAATTTGAACACTTCAAATTAAATATTAATTTGAACATTTCAAATTTTTCTTTCAACTAAATTGATCTTTTAGTGTTACTATGAGCTAGCAAGGGGACCTTATGGACCTACAGATAATAAGCTCCAATGATACAAAATTAATTAATTAAACTCTTTAATTAATTAATTTTCATTCATTAAGTATAGGTCACTCCACTATAGACCTAGAGTTGCACTCTTATGCACTGTAAGACAAGTTGTGTCCATAGATATAATCATTACATGCAAGTTGATCATTCACGAGTTGTTCGTAATTACAGCTGGGTCAAAAGTCCGTTTTACCCCTATAATTACATCTTGCACCTTAAGTACCACTGATCCTCTAATGAACAATCTGTTTATAATCTAATTATAAACTAAGTCCCTCTCGAGCCAGTGAGAGGGTGGGGCCCCATTGTTCAAGTCCCGAAATTAGCACTTAAGGGAACTACTCATCTACTTACCCTATATGGGAATGAGTGAATTCCATCTTGTGAGATTATGTTCCCAGCTTCCTATTTGGTCAAGTCCCCAAAATGGTAGGCATATTGAATCGGCTACAAAAGCCACTCTCACCCATGCAAATCAAAGGACAAGCCCTCACAGGCAGAAGTTCATAACTCACTCAGGATTAAGATTGAGTCGCATATGATCATCCTGATGAAATATTAAACTTCTCAATTAACGGATTTATAAAGAGAGATTAAATATTTCGTGGTCAAGTCTTATACAAACTCATTGTATAAGATACCCTCACTCACATGTCTCCACATGAATGATTTGGATCAAATCATTTGTAACTATTACAAAGTGGGCCGTATCAATAGTGTTACCAGGATAAGGCACCCAACCTTATCTATATACTATGACCCTTTAGGTTATTTCTTGAACATGATCCTCTCGTATGTCAACCACATACTGTTCAAGATTACACTAATAACCTTGGATTTTTCATATAATGGATAATATTATATTGCAAATAAAATAATCAAAATTATTATTCATTATTAAATAAATTATTAATTACGAGGCTTTAGGGCATAAATCCCAACAATCTCCCACTTGCACTAATGCCGGTGAGACATGTATCCTAGGGCATACTCTATACCCAACATGTTCTCCCACTTGCCCTAGCAAAGATGAAACATGTCTCGTAATCCTAGATATTCTAGGTGACCCTCAAACACTTTAGCCTGGAGAGTCTCGTTATATAGATCCAAAGAACTACAGTTAAAAGCCATCTTGGTCACTACCATGATGCTTTCTCTTTCTCGATATGATTCCCTATACATTGGTATTTTCTAATTTCCTTAATATTAGTCTTTGCACCATTATTATCATAATAAAGAGGATAGACTAAATCATATCTGAAACACCTTTCAGATCTTCAAGGAACTATTTGAGTAAGACAAGTCTTTTTTGTAAGCCCTAAACTCTCTTTTGATCTTATTGCACTTATACGTGAAGGTTGATACATGTAATTTGGTATAGGTTGCAGTGAAGGATGCCGTGGTAGAATTTGGGAATCTCCTAAGTTGTGGACTATAACGTGCACAAAGCTTCATAAAGAGATAGGTTAGGCATTGAGATAAGCATATTAGAAGTTGAGTTGAAGTAAGTTAAGGTCATGAGCAAGTTGGGTACATAGTAGATGTATGATGTGTTGAATGCAAAAGCTTTAATTCTAGTTAAATTAGTTAAGCTTGTTTTATAATTTAGGTGGATTTAAAAAGGGAATTAAGGTCTAAGGGAAGAAGGAGGAGCTGGCCATTATACACGAATTCCTAGATTTTGTTATTAAGGAAGTATGAGCTGTCCAACTCTTGTGAATTCAGCAGACAGCTGGAAGCTCTAGGAAATGGGTTAATTTCAAACAGCCATATCTCTTAATTCACTTAAGAAAATTTGATGATTCTGAAGCCAAAATCTCTGAAATTGAATGAAGAAGAAGTCTGGAGGAGGTTGTGATAAAATACGAAGATGAAGGTCATGAAAATTTAAGGAAACCGAGAGGTGTTCCCAGTTCTTGGCCAGCAGAACAAGATGAAGAAATTTGGAGATTTTGAGCCCTTGAGGATGAATTAGAAGCTCAAAATTTGAGGTAAGTAAGTTTAGACATTGTATTTAAGGGTTATCAAATAAAATTGGGTGGTTGTCTTGGAAAATTTTGAGAAACCCATGCTGGAAGTCGAATCTATATTTTTTGGGTCAAAAGAGAAGGGGCTAGAGAAAGGAAGGAGGACGTGCTTTCAAATTGGTTATTCCATACAGCCAAGTGCGTGCAGTTACTATGCTATGGGTTATGTGACTGAATTAGATCTATTTTTGGGGCCAAGTAGCAAAAGGGATTAATGTTATGGAATTCATTTTTCAGGGCAAATGGAGATAGGAGAAGCTTATAAGTCTTGGGAGTCTTTCGGTGATTGTGAGTAATTTTGTTTGGAAACCTATGCTTTGATCTTTATTTCCTCAAAATCTTACTAATGATAGATATTGAAGCATGCTTAACCTACTTTATATTCATTTTTCATTGAACTCCTAATAATAAATGTCGGTGTTGACGGTTCAGCATAATTTTAACTAGTTTGTTACCCCACGTTCAAGCATGAAAATTAAGTTTTGGAAGTAAGTTTTTCTTAGAAGTACCTTGCATTAATCCATTCCAAAAAATGTTTCTAACTATTTAAAGCACGCCTTGTATATTATTAACCCCCGGTACTGAAGGACACGGAGAAGGTACCTGTGAGGGAGAAAATTTGACCCACGATATTGAAGGACAGTGAGAAGGTATTCGTGCAGTAGTTGGTCTGGTCCCAATACTGAAGGACATGGAGAAGGTATTAAAGAAGGCCAGAGAGCTCAAATGGCATTCCACAAGCACGTGAGAGAGGTATTGAAGTTGTTGGTTTAGAGAGGACTCTGCCACAGCTAGTTTGGAAGCGTACCATGCTACGAGTTTTCTTTGTCATGAGTTACTACGTTTTGAAATACCTATTCTTGATTTTGATGCTACATTATGAGTTCTTATGCTTTGCTCTTTGTGGTGCTTAAAGCTTGTAATTTGGTGGCCTTGTTTAATTACTTTTGATGCCTTATCTTTGAACGCGTAACTTATTAAAATAGTCACTCACTGGGCTTCCTAGCTCACGTTTTCAACATGTTTTCTTTTTTCAGGTTGCAAACGAGTTCTCGGTGCTTAACCTCAACAAGACCTGTTTGCCACACGCCTCTTAGCTCCTTGTATATATACTTTCACATGTCCATAGTTTTGAAATAAAAGCATTCTAGCCGGGTTGTGATAGATTTAAGTATGTTATAACTGGTTATGTAAACCTAGTATGGGAGAATGAATGCATCTTGCTCAGGTGTGCAACTATGCGCTCAATTTTTTTTTACTTGTTCATATATGCTACGTGGTGTACAGTTTCATTTGAGGTTGGGTTGGGCAGGGAGTGCCGATAAGAGGATTGGTATTCTCTATCTTCGCATCCCTTCCTAGGTTAGGCAAGTGAACTGGGAAGGGGTGTGACATTTTTGTTGCTTCACAAGCAAAACAATTTAACTTGTCACACCCCCTCCCGAACTCACATTCTATCTTAACTCGGAAGATGGCGTGAAGCCGACAGACATCGTCTATCTTCCTAACGACATCTGCGACCCACGTTGTACCTGATAAACAATCCATACCTGTATACGAGATACTATACATACCACACAGCAGAAACTAGGAATCTTATTACACATACCTACGGGGCGGTTCTGGTTAAACCTAAATTGAACAAGCCAAACACGACCAGACGTGCTTTATACACCCAAGTCCACTAGTTCCATATACAACATGACTACACATCCCTATTAAGTTATGTACAATACGAGCAGACTTGTTATACTACACCATCCACATACAAAAATATCAGACTCGCAGAGCTTCTAGCAGGCTGTGGTAGGATCTCAGGCACCGATTGCTCGATCTCTACCTGAAAAGTTGGAAAACATTGAAAGAATGAGCTGGGAAGCTCAGTGAGTGACTGAGTTTAAAACTATTAACTCGTAAATCATAACATATAACATCAATAGCTTTTACAGAAGTCCAGCAAGCGTGTCAAAAGTATTAACCATTTTAAACATATGACAAATTAGTTGTGTAAGACTCGCCCGGTACAAACAATGTTCATTCTACGATGTAGTGGGGCCCGCCCAGCACTCCCATCGTCTTTGTCGTAGTGGGGCTCGCCCAGCACTCACGACAGCATTGTTGTCACGGAGTACACTCAACGTCGACAACAGAAAATGACCTGTGTGCACACGGTACTATACAACCTCGGGCTCAGTATCTCAACCATTAACTCATTCAGGTCTCAGAGAAACACATGAAAACCTTTAACAGTTCTTGCTAACACATGTAGACTTGGAATTAAGGTATTTCTTCTAGTTTCAGAAAACCAGTAAACATATGCTCACAACGAACAATTTAAATCATTTTTAAGAAACCATATATGCTTATGAACACGTGCTCAAGAGACCATAAATCTTTAAGCTACATCATTCATAGGAAGTCTTTTCTTTTCATGAACACAAGTTCAAGCATAGAATTTATTTTCAGAATTCATTTTGTCACTCACAGCGTTAATATTAGATTCTCGGTCCGTAAATTTGTCCTATTCCTTCTTGGCCTGCCAAATAAACAAAACCAAGCATTAGAATCTTGGCCTCATGAATTTAAGGTTTAGGATTGCAAAAACCTTCCCATCTATTTCCTGCACTTTACAGATTTTATACCCTAAACTCACACACCTATAACTTTTCCATTACTTGCTCAAATATGATGTTATTTATACCAAACTCTTCCTTTTTGAACCCTCTAAAACTTATCTGAAGGAATGAAATCGAAATTCCTAAAGGATGTGTCTGTAACTACCTCGAAATCTATTTTCCCCAAAACACGTTTCCGCTAAAACCAGAACTGTTTTCCCTGCGGCAGCCCAAAACTAACCTGAAATTTAAAGCAACTTCCAATCAATTTATAACCACGACTTCTTCATGAAAGTTATAGGAAATTAAATCAGCTTTCCATCCATACCTAATACAGCTTCTAATTCGAAGTCTACAGATCAGAATATCCCAAAAACCAGAGGTTCCCCGGATTTGACAGTAAAAACACTCCTCTGACTTCCCCTTCAAAAACCCATAACATAAATTCAGATTTTGCTCGAGCTTCCTTCACGTAAATTGTTCTAAAATGTGTTAACTTTCAAGGAAATCAAACCTCACCTCTTAATACTTCTTATGGAGCTCAGAATGATCCAAACATCATATGTAGTCAGGATTGATCACAACCTTTGTCATGCAACTTAAATTGGACTTCTCCTTTCTTCTTCAACTTCAGCTTCAGCAAAACACTTTTCTTCTTCCTCTCATGAATAACCCTGCTGCTTTTGATAGATAATGACAGAATGGATAGGAATTTTAGATTGAGTTTAAGAGGAAAGTGAAGTTGGCGGTGGTGGAGTCCTTTCTTCCTCCTTTTTTTTTTAAAAAAAACTCAAAACTTCTCCACTTTCTTTTCTTTTATTAAATTCTCCTCTCATTTTCCTTTTATTTTCTGTTTTCTTTTGTTTTAAACATTTTTTTTTTATTTACCTATTACCTTTTTTTAAAGAAATTACTAGGAGAGATCTCGGGTTTACAACTTACCTCCCTCTTAAGAAATTTCGTCCTCGAAATTGAGTAGTCCTTAGATGAAAAGCGTCGGGTAACTCTTCCTCATTTGGTCTTCTGGTTCCCAGGTTGCCTCCTCCACTCCGTGATGTCTCCAAAGAACCTTCACGAGTGGGATCGTCTTGTTTCTCAGAACCTGTTCTTTCCTATCAAGGATTTGAACTGCATCCTCTATGTAGCTCAAATCTTCCTTCAGCTCAACTGGTTGTGCTTGCAACACATGTGTCGAATCTGGAATATACTTTCTCAACATGGACACATGGAAGACATCATGCACTCGAGATAGTTCTGCTGGCAAATTCAAGTCCGTACGCTGCTGGCCCAACTCGTTTTGTTATCTGATAAGGGCCAATATACCTAAGGCTCAGCTTACCCTTCCGACCAAAACGAAGGACACCTCTCCACGGAGATAACTTCAAGAAAACTCGATCTCCGACTTGAAATTCTAAGTTTCTTCGCCGCTTATCTGCGTAGCTCTTTTGACGATCTTAAGCTACTTTAAGATTTTCTCTAATCACCTTCACATTGTCTGTCGTAACCTGTACCAACTCAGGTCCGATTAGCTTCCGTTCCCCCACTTCGTTCCAACACACGGGAGTTCTACATGGTCTTCCATACAAAGCCTCAAACGGCGCCATGCCGATACTAGACTGATAGCTGTTATTATAAGCGAACTCCATAAGTGATAAGTGGGTATCCCAGCTTCCCTTAAACTGAAGGACACATGCTCTCAACATGTCCTCTAAGGTCTGGATGGTCCTCTCTGACTGACCGTCTGTCTGGGGGTGGAACGCTGTGCTGAAATTCAATTTCGTCCCCATAGCTTTCTGTAAACTAGGCCAGAACTTAGATGTAAATCTCGAATCTCTATCTGAAACTATGGACACTGGCACTCCGTACTGACTCACAATCCTGTCGACGTATAGCTTAGCAAGCTGATCCAGTGTATACGTCGCTTTAATCGGTATAAACCGTGCTGTCTTAGTGAGTCTATCCACTAATACCCAAATACCATCATGTCCACCAGAAGTACGTGGTAATCCAAAAAGGAAATCCATAGTGATATGCTCCCATTTCCACTCCGGCACTGGCAGTGGATTAAGGAGTCCCCCTGGCCTCTGTCTAACTGGTTTAACCTGTTGGCAAATTAAACATTTATCAACATAATTAGCTATCTCTCGCTTCATCCCAGGCCACCAATACGATCCCTTTAAAGTTTTGTACATCTTGGTGCTTCCTGGATGCATAGCGTAAGCTGAACTGTGAGCTTCCTCTAGTAAAGCATCTTTAAGCTCACTAATATTCGGAACGCATAGTCTTCCTTGCTTCAATATAGCTCCATCTGCTCCTATCTGAAACTTCCCCTCTGGGTCCTGTTTGGACTTTCCAAACCTCTTCTGCAAGTCCTTATCCTCGGCCTGTTTCCTAACAATCTCTGCTATAAGCGAAGGCCTGACATGAAATTGAACCAAGAGACTTCCTGAATCCTCTGCAGTCACAACCGCCTTTGAACCTCTTAGCGTACTTAAGAAGGTGGCTTGCATACCCCATAAAGCATCCCTAGGAAGTCTCGACTTCCTACTTAATGCATCTGCAACTACGTTTACCTTACCTGGATGATATTCTATAGTACAATAATAATCTTTAATCAATTCTAGCCATCGCCTCTGCCTCATATTCAGCTCTTTCTGATCGAAAATATACTTCAAACTCTTATGATCCGTGAAAATGTGGCACTCTTCACCGAACAAATAATGCCTCCAGATTTTCAATGCTAAAACAACGGCTACTAGCTCGAGATCATGGGTAGGGTAAGTACACTCGTGCTTTTTCAGTTGCCTTGAAGCATAAGCTATTACCTTTCCTTCTTGCATAAGCACGCACCCTAATCCTTGCCTCGAAGCATCACAGTAAATCACATATTCCTTCCCTGTTACAGGGAGTGCCAGAATAGGTGCTGTTACTAATCTCTTCTTCAGCTCCTGAAAATTCTGTTCACACTTATCTGACCACTCAAACTTAACATTCTTCCTTGTCAAAGTTGTCAAGGGTAGTGCCAATCGTGAGAAATCCTCAACAAACCGTCTGTAGTATCCCGCCAAACCTAGGAAACTACGTACCTCTGTTGCACTAGCTGGTCTTTCCCAATTGACCACAACTTTCACCTTTTGCGGATCTACACTAACTCCATTTGCTGAAACGATATGCCCCAAGAACACTACCTGATTTAACCAAAACTCACATTTGCTGAATTTAGCGTACAACTGCTTATCACGTAGTGTTTGTAGAACAATCCTCAGATGTTTCTCATGGGCTTCCCTGTCAACTGAGTAAACTAGTATATCATCAATGAATACTATAACAAACTGATCCAGATACTGATGAAAGATCCTGTTCATGAGATCCATGAAAACTGCTGGTGCATTAGTTAAACCGAAAGGCATTACTAGAAACTCATAGTGTCCATACCTCGTTCTGAATGCTGTCTTAGGAACGTCTGATTCCCTAACCTTTAACTGATGGTATCCTGACCTTAAGTCAATCTTGGAGAACATTGATGCTCCCTTCAACTGGTCAAACAAGTCATCTATGCGTGGTAAAGGGTACTTGTTACGTATCGTGACCTTGTTTAACTGCCTATAGTCAATGCACAATCTTAAAGTACCATCTTTCTTCTTTACGAATAACACTGGAGCTCCCCAATGCGATACACTAGGTCTGATGTATCCCTTGTCAACTAGTTCTTGTAACTGTATCTTCAGTTCTCTGAGCTCGCTTGGAGCCATTCTATACGGCACTCGCGAAATAGGTGCTGTTCCTGGTAACAAATCGATAGTGAACTCAACTTCCCTATCAGGTGGCAAGGAATTCATTCACGACAGGAACATCTTCTGGTTTCAACTTTTCTTCCTGCACCTCCACTACATGTGCAAGAAATGCCGTGCAACCCTTCCTCAACAACCTCTCAACCTTTAGGGCTGAAATCATACTCATAGGCATAATCTTTTTTTCTCCCCTGAAAACTACTTCAACCAAACCTGGTTTCCTGAAAATTACTTCCTTCCTATGGCAATCCATGGAAGCAAAATGAGTAAATAAGAAATCCATCCCTAAAATTACATCTAACTCCTGCAGCTCTAGTGGAAGAAGATCTACTAACATGCTGAGACCTTCTACTAAGACCTCACAATCTCGCAGCACTCCATTAACTAGTAAAGCATCACCAACCGGAGTGTGTATAACCAACCTCTCAAATAAAAGCTCTAGCTTCCTATTTAGCTTCGTTAAGAACATATTAGAAACAAAGGAATGTGTAGCACCTGGATCTATTAAAACACGTGCATGTACATTACAAATAGGAATCGTACCAGTAATCACATCCGGTGCATCTTCCGCTTCCTGCTGAGTCATAGCGTAGATCTTTCCCTGCTGCCTAGGTCTCCCTACAACTCCCTTCTGTCTAGCACCGCTAGTGCCTTCTCCAGTAGCTACTGGAACCCTCGGCTGCTCAACAGTCTGGGACTCAACTCCCTGGTCTCTCTGTGCGACCACTCTTAGCTGTGGACAGTTTCTCTTGAAATGCCCTGGTTGTCCGCACTGGTAGCACACACCAGCACCAACAAGACAATGGCCCCGATGATTCTTGCCACAATTCGTACATGGGGTTCTCCTCGTCACACTCGCAATAGACTCTTGCCCTGCCTGCGGTCTTGTTACAAATCTAGCAGACTGGTTGGGTGCTCTCTGACTCTGCCTCTGATAGGTACTACCCACACTCGTCTGCCTCGATGCCTGGCCACCAGATCGGTTCTTAAAGTTCTGACGACTTGAAACATTCACCCCAGGTGTGAACCTTCGCTGCTCACGACCTCAGAAGCTACTAGCCGTCGAAGTCCCACGACTAGGCTCCACTACTGACTTCTCTTTTGCTATACTCTGCTCCACACGTAGGGCAGTCTCTACTAGCTGGGAGAAGTCCGTCCATTTTGCGATAGCTGTGACCGGGGTACGTATCTCAAAGCGTAACCCTCTTTCAAATCTTCGACACCTGTCACTCTCAGATGCCACAATTACATCAGCATACCGTGACAGCTCGGTATACTTCCTCTCGTACTCTGCCACTGAAAGCGACCCTTGCTTCAATTCTAAGAACTCATCCCTCTTTGCTTCACGATACGTGATAGGGTAATACTTGTCTTCGAATATGCCTCTGAAAGAATTCCAATTCATGGTACGTGCATCATTACGCCTGGCTAGTATCGATTTCCACCATCATTCTGCCTCCTTCTGCAGCAGAAATGTGGCCAACTTGACCTTTCGCTCCTCAGGACAAGTCATCACATCAAAGCATTTCTCCAGCATATTCAACCAAACCTCGGCGTCAGCTGGATCTGTGGAACCCTCGAACACTGTGGCTCCTAATTTCTTTAAGTGTTCTATTCCATATGCTTTCTCTGGATCACTTGGCCATGCTCTCTCTGGCCTACCCACCTCCTGTGAGGAACCAGCATGCTGTTCGTTTCCTGCCCCAATCTGAACTCTCGGGGCACTAGATCCCCTCTCAGATTGGCCTTGGGTAGGATCCTGCGTCCCGTCCCGATCCTGCCTGCGTCGTCTGCTAGTACGTGGTGGCATGACTCCTATAACATATAAATACATTAGACATGCTACGGATACTTAACTCAAATATACAATACTAAACTTCTACTCATATTCTGGTCCTGACTGGACTTACTCTTGTCCTTACTTGGACCATGTTTTACTAGTTCTATCTGAACTAATTCATTAACATACTCTCTACTTCCTAATTTTCCTTAGAGTTAACTCGCTCTATCTCGTTTCCCGTGGAGCTAACTGCTCTGATTCCAAGTTGTCACACCCCCTCCCGAACTCACATTCTATCTTAACTCGGAAGATGGCGTGAAGCCGACAGACATCGTCTATCTTCCTAACGACATCTGCGACTCACGTTGTACCTGATAAACAATCCATACCTGTATACGAGATACTATACATACCACACAGCAGAAACTAGGAATCTTATTACACATACCTACGGGGCGGTTCTGGTTAAACCTAACTTGAACAAGCCAAACACGACCAGACGTGCTTTATACACCCAAGTCTCTAGTTCCATATACAACATGACTACACATCCCTATTAAGTTATGTACAATACGAGCAGACTTGTTATACTACACCATCCACATACAAAAATATCAGACTCGCAGAGCTTCTAGCAGGCTGTGGTAGGATCTCAGGCACCGATTGCTCGATCTCTACCTGAAAAGTTGGAAAACATTGAAAGAATGAGCTGGGAAGCTCAGTGAGTGACTGAGTTTAAAACTATTAACTCGTAAATCATAACATATAACATCAATAGCTTTTACAGAAGTCCAGCAAGCGTGTCAAAAGTATTAACCATTTTAAACATATGACAAATTAGTTGTGTAAGACTCGCCCGGTACAAACAATGTTCATTCTACGATGTAGTGGGGCCCGCCCAGCACTCCCATCGTCTTTGTCGTAGTGGGGCTCGCCCAGCACTCACGACAGCATTGTTGTCACGGAGTACACTCAACGTCGACAACAGAAAATGACCTGTGTGCACACGGTACTATACAACCTCGGGCTCAGTATCTCAACCATTAACTCATTCAGGTCTCAGAGAAACACATGAAAACCTTGAACAGTTCTTGCTAACACATGTAGACTTGGAATTAAGGTATTTTTTCTAGTTTCAGAAAACCAGTAAACATATGCTCACAACGAACAATTTAAATCATTTTTAAGAAACCATATATGCTTATGAACACGTGCTCAAGAGACCATAAATCTTTAAGCTACATCATTCATAGGAAGTCTTTTCTTTTCATGAACACAAGTTCAAGCATAGAATTTATTTTCAGAATTCATTTTGTCACTCACAGCGTTAATATTAGATTCTCGGTCCGTAAATTTGTCCTATTCCTTCTTGGCCTGCCAAATAAACAAAACCAAGCATTAGAATCTTGGCCTCATGAATTTAAGGTTTAGGATTGCAAAAACCTTCCCATCTATTTCCTGCACTTTACAGATTTTATACCCTAAACTCACACACCTATAACTTTTCCATTACTTGCTCAAATATGATTTTATTTATACCAAACTCTTCCTTTTTGAACCCTCTAAAACTTATCTGAAGGAATGAAATCGAAATTCCTAAAGGATGTGTCTGTAACTACCTCGAAATCTATTTTCCCCAAAACACGTTTCAGCTAAAACCAGAACTGTTTTCCCTGCGGCAGCCCAAAACTAACCTGAAATTTAAAGCAACTTCCAATCAATTTATAACCACAACTTCTTCATGAAAGTTATAGGAAATTAAATCATCTTTCCATCCATACCTAATACAGCTTCTAATTCGAAGTATACAGATCAGAATATCCCAAAAACCAGAGGTTCCCCGGATTTGACAGTAAAAACACTCCTCTGACTTCCCCTTCAAAAACCCATAACATAAATTCAGATTTTGCTCAAGCTTCCTTCACGTAAATTGTTCTAAAATGTGTTAACTTTCAAGGAAATCAAACCTCACCTCTTAATACTTCTTATGGAGCTCAGAATGATCCAAACATCAGATGTAGTCAGGATTGATCACAACCTTTGTCATGCAACTTAAATTGGACTTCTCCTTTCTTCTTCAACTTCAGCTTCAGCAAAACACTTTTCTTCTTCCTCTCATGAATAACCCTGCTGCTTTTGATAGATAATGACCGAATGGATAGGAATTTTAGATTGAGTTTAAGAGGAAAGTGAAGTTGGCGGTGGTGGAGTCCTTTCTTCTTCCTTTTTTTTAAAAAAAAACTCAAAACTTCTCCACTTTCTTTTCTTTTATTAAATTCTCCTCTCATTTTCCTTTTATTTTCTGTTTTCTTTTGTTTTAAACATTTTTTTTTATTTACCTATTACCTTTTTTTAAAGAAATTACTAGGAGAGATCTCGGGTTTACATAACTTATATACCATACTCCACCACTTACGGTAAAATTTATCTTTACATAGATTTCCTAAATCTTTGTAAGAACCAATGTATCTTGTAAAGATCAAATCTTTAACTCTATACACAAAAATTTCTCATCATCCATAGATAATTTGAGAAAGTTTTTAATTTTCTACTCAATGGTCATACTATTCGTTTAACTGATATATGCTAACCAATTGTATATTAAATGTTCAGTCTTATTTATGCATATCATATACTCTCAACATTTGAGGTGTCTTAGGATACACTTCCTTAGACATAAATATCAAATAGTTGACAACAATTTTGTCAATATAAAATGTTTGAGACAAAGTTAACATTTTGTCCTTAAAATCTTCATTTTGGACATATAAAATATACTAAATCATTCCAAATCACTTATTTGGAATTGTTTACTTAATCAACATTTTATGTTAGACATCTAACATCATTCATAATGGGTAAAAATATCACCAACATAAAACATGAGAAAAATCCACTAAGCAATTAATGATTTTCTTGTCTATACAAGCTTTATTAATATTTATCCAAAGTCATAGATTTTGATACTTTTATCAAACCTTATATTCACAGATCTAATGGTAAAATTAATTTCATAAATGAACCTTTACTATTTCGCAAACTTTTTGCTTTTGATCTTTGAAAATAAACATATCTAATTGATTTGTGTAGATGCATTATCTAAGATTTCTTTTCATAAAAGAATCCTAAACATTCAATTTTTTTTTATATCACATATACAACAATGAATTAAATAATGCTTACAGACTTTAGTATGGCAACAAGTGAGAAAATTTATTCGCAGTCTACTTTCTCCTATTAGGTTTAACCCTTTGCCATTAGTCTCACTTTGCAGGTAATAAGCCTTCAACTTTGTCATCTAACATGACAATTTGGGCTTCAATTAAGCCCTCGTAATGGTTGAGTAATCTATAACTCTCCCACTACGACGAGGCTTATCCAATTCATGACTAGGATGCATTTGACTTTCAAATGTAATTAAATTATTAACAACTTTTGTTAACTATTTAGTGGCTTCACTTGGAACCAATTTATTAACACTGTCTCACCTTATTAAAGGTTTGTAGTCATTTTTTTATAAAAATGATATTTGTCATACAAATACCTTATTCATTGTAGGACTACATAAAAGACCACTTTATACTCCTTAGGGGTGGCCTACAGTTAGGCTTATCTTTGAACATATACAAGCTTTTTAGGCTTGTGTTCAGCATGTGAGCTTAACATTCCCAAATGATGAAGTATTGTAAACCAGCTTTGCTACTCTTCTATAATCTTTAAAATTGTCTTGTAGACACTTTTAGAAGGAATCATGTTCACCATGCAATCTCTATTGCATTTCCTAACCGGAGTATGGTAATGGTGTGTAACTCATTACTGATGTGACCACGTCTAACAAGGTCTTATTTCTCCTCTTGCAGCACAATTTCACAAAATTACACTTAGTATTAAGATAATTGGGATAAAACCCATTTTGTATCAATTAATTTTAGTACGTAAGGTTCCTGTACTTTCTATTATGATCTGATCATAATATCTTGATAGATTTAATTACCTAATCGATTTTTTAAGGTTAGTCTTAATTTTCTTGAACTTTTAAAAAATTTAAACTTATGTTGTATTAGGTAAAGATACTTGTACCTTTAATGATCATTAACTAGAGTGATGAAATATTCATGACTTTATTTGACCTTTACATTCACCAGACCACTTGGGTCAGAATGTGTAACCCCAAAACATTCTTTGGCGTTCTAACCCTATCTAATAAAGACCCAATGATTATCTTGCATGAAAGGCAAGATCTACAGACAGGTAAAGTAATTAACTAACTTTTTAGAAAATTACCTCTTACTAGTCTTTTCATTCTCTTTAAGTTGATGTTAATCTACCTTAATGGCCAAAGTCAAGTATCATCTTTTAGGAGAAAACAATGTCTTTCTATTTTGGATTCTATAACCCTGAATATCTCAGTATTTTGTAGTATAGTATATGTCAACATTTTGAACATATACAAATTGTTCTTATTTTCAGCTGAATGTATTTTCAAACAATTTTGAAAATATTAACTTTCATACTTCAAAGTAATTCATACTATATGAACATTTTTGTAATAAAGTTCGAGAAATTAAATTTCTCTTATGGTAACTAAAAACACCATATTCAGCATTATGTAACAATTTTTACTTAATGACATCTTAATGTCTCCCACTACACTAACTGAGATAGGCTTACTGGTGCTAACTTGTAGAAACTATTCTACATGTTAAGTATTTTCCAAGAATTACATATTAAATGTAATGAAGAATAAATCTTGATAGTAGATCTTATATCGACTATCTAGGTGACATTATGTATATTCCACCAAAAATCTAGTAAATCAAATTTACTTTCATTTATATTTTTCTTCCTAGAGGTATTTCAAAAATTCCTCTTATTATGATTGTCCTAGCTAATGTAGGAACTATTTCCTTTTATATAGCTTCAATCATTTGGTTTCTTTCTTGGATTTTTGTAATACTTAGTTTTTAGATCATTTAGACAACTTTCTAAATTTAGCATTAGCAACAGGTTTTGAGAACATTTCTCAATCAAGACAAATTCAAAATTTTACACTACCATTTTATAGTTAACGTTATTTTTCCCAGTAATAAAATTTCTCAATTTTGACTTATCAGTAATAAAATTAAAAATTATGAGAGAAACTGACATAATATAGAAATATATATATAATTTAACATCATGCAAACAATTATCCATTCAATTTTAGCATAGAAATCAAACAATTTGAAAAATGAACCCTATAAATCATTTCTAATGCTATGGTACTTTAGTGAGTTAGAACAAGTGCCGCCGTAGGGTAGGTCAAGTATTCCTTCACTAAACTGAGACAATCTCAACCAAGTATTACACTAGAATAACTCTTATTCCTATAATATTTAGTTACCATTAGTTTGGTCAATGGCATCATTAACAACTTTAATGAGCCATTTGTAAGTGTGACCCATAATTTTAGATCTCGTAGTTCTATCCCAACAAGTGTCGTCGTAGGGTAGATCAAGTATTGGAAACAAAACTACAATCCTATCATTCTCAGGAGTTCACCCTGATATTGACTCATGCAAACATCTTCCGTAGTAGGACGGTCCAAAAGCCGCCATGAGACCCCGCATGAATCTCACGATGTAAACTAATGATGGAGACCGTAGGATATGTTGACACATTTCCTTCTCCCACTTACTATTTTGAAATAGAGTTTTCTCTTACTTAGACAAATTAGGCTAATTCATTTATCTAAGTTCCTCAATTCACCTTTCATAACCCTTATGTTGTTAGATTTTTTTTTAAAATAATCACATTATGAGCATGCTTAGTGAAAATAAATAAAATTTGACTAACTCAACTCCCAGGTCGGTTCCCAGTTAGAGGTGTTCCCTTTCGGTCAGCTTAAATATCCCAGTCTAGACAGAACCTTCTATAGACAGAGTTCCCTTATAGTCAATTTTTATTTCAAATTCATTAATCTTTAATTAGCTATTAATTATTAGATTAATGAATATAAATATTTTTAATCCTATTAAAAAATAATTTACTTGGATAGTCTTAAAAATCCATCATTTAAAACCCTTTAAAACAAATTAAAAGATAATTCTTGATATTTTATTCTAATTCAATTAGAAAAATAGAAGATAAATTAAATTCAAAACTTAAACTATGGATAATCTTGAAATTCTACCATTTTAAATCATTTAAAACTAAATTAAAATATTATCCTAAATTCTAACAAATAAAGATATATTAAATTCAAAATTTAAACTATTTAAAGCCTGAATTAGAAATATCTTTATTTTAAAGAAATCCTAATCTCATTAGGCTATATCCTAATCCTATTAGAAAAACATGGATTTCATTTATGAAAGAAATATCCTAATTTAATTTTTCAAATATAACAATTATATTCAAATATAAGCATATTAAGAAAATATCTCAATTCTATTAGGAATCATCCTAATCAAATTTTCCAATATAACAATTATATTAAAAAAAATTAATCTTAATTCTATTAGGAAACAACCTAATCAAAATTTTCAAATATAACCATTATATTCAAAAATAGATAAAATGCATGATCATGCTTAACCTATGGTGGGATTTTAATCTAAATGGCATACTTTATGCAACAATCAAATATTTTAAAACATATATCACATGGATAATTAAATTAAAACTAGCAAAATTGATCTACATATTTGGCATATTCTAGGAAATTGAAGACGATTTAAATTACAATAATTTAAATCAAAGACATATCTTGATCTTCAATATCTTTTTCTATCTTATGCCATTTAAATTTAGAATAAAAAAAAACTTCAATTTATCCCATTAGGATTTGCCGTTGAATGTGCAAGTTGAACATCTCATGCGGGCCGAAAGATTTCAACACCAACTCCTTCAAAATATTATACACCACGAGCAGCAAAAGAGAACTCAATTCAAAATTGAGTTATTGAAACAAAAAACTCAATTTTCAATTCAATATTAAGTTTGATAATGAGTCATTGCCGGTTGATTTAAAGAGTTCATGCACAAAGTGATTGAGATAAGATTCTCATTGGATTGGCAGCAACATATAAAAATATTATTAAATATTAACCAACAATTGATAATCCTTGAATTCTCATAGAAAGAATTCACCCCCGATTGTATGGGTGTATACTCGCACAACTTTAATGAAAATTTACCACAGATTGAACTCAGCTTCTGGCATTCTCAATATTTACATATATGGGCTTTTGAAATTAGGAAATTTGGGCTTTTAGATTTGAGATGAAGATGGATAGTGAATTTAAATCACAGTAAGCATCAATAATAAAATTAAAATTGATAGAAATAGTCATAATATTGAAATGTATAAAACATATTATTTAACATCATGCAATCAATTATCCATTCAATTTTAGCATAGAAATCAAACAATTTGAAAGAACATGATGTCCACAATCTCGAGCTTTGAGTCCCCTCTTTGGCTCTTCAAAGGTATCTTCTAGGTCATTAGACAGTGCTTGAATCGAGTTTAGGGTTTTTGGTCTCTCAAAATGGCTCCCTTTGCATGAAACACAAACTTCCTATTTATAGACAATGGGCAGAGTTGCAACGCTAGGGGCAACATTGCAATGCTGTCTCTTTTTCCTTTTTTTACAAATCGTGGTAGTGTTGCAACACTATGCCTGTTGCACTCCAAGGTTGAATGGTTGTTGATATGGCATTGCAACGCTAACGCTACTCTCGGGCTTACAAGCTTTGTTTTTCCTCTTCAACATTGGATCCTCAAATATTGCTTCTTTTTGCTCCAAATTCGTCTAAATACTCCTCAATGCTCCTTTTTTGCTCCAATTGCTCGGTTTCTGCAAAATATACATAAAAATACATGAAAGCACACACAATCATAACAAAACTAGCATAAAACTAAGCCTAGAAATAGCACACTTATGCATGCAATCAACGGTCCAAAAGCCACCAAGAGGCCTCCCATGAATCTAACGTTGTAAATCAATGATAGCGACCGTAGGATATCTTGACATATGTCCTTCTCCCACTAAGTATTTTGAAATTAAGGTTTTCTATTACTTAGACAAATTAAGCTAATCTCATTTATCTAAGTTCCTCAATCTACTCTTTCATAACTCTTATGTTGGTTAGATTGATTTTATTGTGAATTACGAAGTTTTAAACTATTTAAAAACTAATCACATTATGAGCCTGCTTAATGAAATTAAATAAAATTTGATTAATTCAACTCTCAGGCCAGTTCTCAGTTAGAGGTGTTCCCTTTCGATCAACTTAAATACCCCAGTCTAGACAAAACCTTCCATAGACAGAGTTCTCTTATAGTCAATTTTTATTTCAAATTCATTCATCTTTAATTAACTATTAATTACTAGATTATTAAACCTAAGTGAATTTAAACGATGTTTTTAATCCTTTTAAAAATTAATTCACTTCATGGATAATCTTGAAATTGTACAATTTTAAACTCTTTAAAACAAAATTAATAGATTATCTTAAATTCTAATCCCATTAGAAACAAATAAAGATTAAATTAAATTCAAATTTTAAAATATTTTAAGCATGAATAAAAAAATCTTATTAGGAAAGCATGCAATCTAATTGAGAATGAAAATATCGTAATTAAAATTTTCAATCAATTTCCAAATATAACAATTGTATTCAAAGATATGAAAAATATAAACTAATTAGGAAAACATCTTGATTCTATTAGGAAACAACCTAATCAAATTTTCCAAAAAATATAACAATTATATTAAAAAATAATGAAGATGCATGATCATGCTTAACCTATGGTGGGATTTCAATCTAAATGGTATACTTTATCCAACAAACAATTTAATTTAAAACATACATTACATGCATAATTAAATTAAAACAAAAACAAAATTGACTGACATATTTGGCATATACTAGAAATTAAAGACTAAATTCAAAATTACACAATTTGAATTTCTAAGACATATCATGGTCTTCAATTTCTTTCCTTATTTGTTAGGTCATTCAACCTCTCAAGACCCTAAATTTATATGTTGTTTGTCCCCGCCGTTGGCGACCTAGAGTTCATCTCCTCTGAAATTTCAATTATCGATCACACTTTGCTGCAATTCAATAAACACACGCTTTAACCAATCACCAGTCAAGTTCGCCAACTTCATATTGATTGAAGTTCAAATCGTCCATTGCCAAAAACTAGAACATGATTGCATCGCCTCACGTTTGAAATACTCCGGCAATTTCACCACCAAATTATAATATACTCACCATATATGTTATTATAATATATAATATTATACTCATTATAATATACACACATTAGCAGCAAATTTTGAATTCACCGATTGGAATTTGAATGTCATTGCCACGCACTTGAATATACTTAATTAGTTAGTATGATTGTGATGCAACTACCATCTCACCACAGGCTTTTTTCACCATCTCCAACTGATGCTTAAGAACTCACTGTGTATACCACTTGCCCAAGTCTTCCACAGAGCTTTGACCGCCACCACACAATTGATTAATAATAAAAGTAAATTAAAAAAAAACCCTAACCCTTATGGCTTGTACAATTGATCTTAGGGGTGAGCATCGGTCGGTCAGGGTCATTTTTCTGCACAAACCAACCTCGAATTGACCATATCGATTTCCAAAAATAGGAAACTAAATTTTGTTATCTACAGGGTTAAACTGACTGACCGCAGGTCGGTTTGATCGATCGGTTTTTGCGGGAAACCAATTTTTTTCCAGACTTTTTTAGTTTCACTGTTTTGTTTTAAACCGAAACAGAAAATTTCTTTTTTTGTTTTATTTGCTTCTTTAAATATATATTTTTTAATCTATTAGCTTTAATATTTTAAACCCTAATATAACATTTGTTTCTTCTTTGATTTATTTATTTAAATATGTATTTTTACAATAAACGGTAATCAATCAAAACCTAAACAAACAATCAATCATTTAGAAAACTCTCAATGAGTTTAGAGTTCAGACATTTGTAATGTAAACATATAATAATTCCTGAATAGCAAATAATATTGATAGGGTGATCTAAAATTTTATCACAGAACTTCAAAGTTCACGAATCTATAATGTCATGAAAGTATCCATAATAGTCTAATAGTAATACTAATTACATAAAATGAGAGACATAACAATGATAACATAACTAGACAAAATAAAAATCCATTACATTCTTTAAAAAAACTTGAAAAATAAAACGTCAAATCAACAACTTTGAAAAATCTTCAAGGTCTTCAAAATCTTTTTCTCTATCCATAACAACTCTGAAACCTATAAAATTAAAAGAACAAAAAAAAAAAAAAAGAATTAAGACAACATTATTACGATTTAAAAATAAAAATATAAAAACAATTAAAACAAATACCTTCTTCAAACATTGACGTTTCTTCCAAATCTTGATGAAGTTAAAGATCTATTGGGTCAGAATTTAGCCAGTTTTGAGTGCATATAAGAGCCTCCACCATTCTTGGAGCCAATGAATAACGAGATGAATTAACTACACGTCCTCCAGTTCTAAAAGCATACTCAGATGCTATAGTAGATATTGAAATTGCCAAAATATCCCCACTTATACGACTAAGACCCTCAAATCAATCACCATTCTGCTTCCACCAACAAAGAATGTCAAAAGGACTATCAGCCTGACCAGAAAGGGTTTCTAACAAATATACATCAATCTCTGACACCTTATCAAAAGTTGTAGTCTCAGCAGTCTTGAACCCGGGCCCTACATCATAGTCTACATCCACACCAAATCCATATTCACATCAGTAATGGAATCTTTAACAATAGGTGCACATGTACTATGACTAGCACTAGCGCTAGGCTTACTAGCAGTAGCACTAGCACTAGGCTTACTAGCACAAGCACTAAAACTAGCACCAACAGTAGCACTAGCACTAGCACTAACACTAACACTAGCACTATGACTACGACTATTGCTACCACTAGGTGTACCCATACTGTATGCATGAAGGAGACGTCTCAAAACATACTCCACTATCTTTGTCAAACTTCCATTGATGTCTGGCCCAAAAAAGTTGTTCCAACAATATGATAAAAACTTCAACTTATATCGAGGATCCAACACTACAATAATGCACAACAACATATTATTCTTCTTCAGCTTCTCATTATCTATATATCCCCAATACTTCTCAAATTTAGCCTTCATGTTCTTAGCCATGCTAGAAAGCATTTTATTTGTACTACAAAAATTCACATGTATACAGTTTTGAATCAGGGAGATCTGATGGAAAATCAAATTAGAAGTAATATACAAAGAGTCTGAAATTTTCAATTTGACATTATAAAATACTTTCAAAAACCTAATCAACATCCTAGCATTTGCCCAATCCAATTTAGGAGGTGGTAAATCATTCTTATAAGCATGATCTTCATCCTCTAATATGTCAAATGCTTTTACAAACTTTATAGCCACCTCAAGCATCATATATGTAGAGTTCCATCTAGTGGGAACATCAAGACATACAACACTTTTACAATAAATCTTTTCATTTTTAGCACACTTCTTAAATTTCAACAAACGTGCAGGAGAATACCTTATAAATCTAACAACAGTGTGAATCCTACTAATGCACTCATAATGTTCCTTGAAAGCATCACATACAATAAGATTTGATATGTGTGCACAACATCTAACTTGCAAATATTCACCATTAAATATGAACCCCTTTTTGAATCTCGTGATCAGAAAAGCAATAGCAATATCATTTGAACTAGCATTATCAACAGTCACAGTCATAATCTTTTCAATACCCCAATCCTTCAAATTATTTTCAATAGTCTTATCAATGGTATCCCCTTTATGATTCTCAATTTGAGAAAAGCTAAGAATTCTTTTATGTAATTTCCAATCAGAATCAATGAAATGTGTGGTCAATACCATATAGTTAATGTTTTATTTTGAAGTCCAACAATCAGTAGTGAGAGAAACTTTATATTTCTTGTCCACAAACATGTCTTTCAAACGTTTCTTCTCACTCACATATATCTTAAGAACATCCCTAGCCATAGTAAATCGAGATGGAACAAAAAACGTAGGCTCAAGCGCACATGTTAACTTATTGACAAATCTCTGAAAACCTTTACCCTCTACAAATTTAAAAGGAAATTCATCTTGAATTATCATTTCAGCCAAAGCTTCCCCACAACTCTGTAAATCAAATGACTCACATACAACCTGACAATCCCTAAAAGCTTCTATAGGTTTGAAAACTAATATCTTTTGTGTTGGATCTCTTTTCTTTTAATAAGGGTATTTCTTACAATTGTCTAAGTGATTTTTCATAGTCTTAATACCATTACGTTTAGAATGACATGCATAAGTAGCTCCACAATATTTACACTTAGCATAAGAGTCATTAGGATTACCTTTCAACCTTTCAAAATGATCCCAAACCATTGATTGTTTGACGTTCTTATGCTTTTTTGTTGGATTCTCAGAAACTTCTTTTGAATCGAGATCGATAGTAGCTTTGCTTTTCGTAGTCTCCTTTATCCCCGTAGCATTTGTAGCATTTTTACTTTTCGAATTATTTTTCTCTATTGTATTGGAATCCATATTTACTCTACAAAATCATAATATATAAAAAAAATTAGCAATAGCATCTATTGGTTAGAAAACGAGAAAGAGATTCTTAATCCAAAACCATCGATGCAAGAATACCCTAGTTAGAAAAAATTAAGGAACACACCATCTCCTTCTCCATTACATTTGTCATTAACTATTAAATATTTGACTTTAAAATTTAACACCTTAATTCTATATGGATTGTGTTCAAACGTTTGGATAAAAAAAATGAAAAATGGTACAAAAATAACTTTGAAGACAATAAATTCAATAATGGAATTTTTCCACTTCAATTTCATCTCCACAAACAAATCAGTAACACAAACAAGTATAAAAAAATTAATAAACACACTTGATATTAAGATTTGCACCCATACTCAACCTTTCCCTTCAATTTCTTCTTCACAAACCACAAACAAATATAAAGCAGTAACATATTTACAAACAAATGTAAATCAATAACATATTTAGATTAAAGAAAGAAAAACGGACATAAAAAATTAAGAAATAGTGAAACACATTTGTCTCAACGTACTCGAAGGAAATCAAATCAAACTCAAGCATGGGGGGGAAAGTGTCTGGTGTCTGCTGGCGTCAGTGGTAAATGGGAAACGACGTAACGTCTGCTGTTTGGCGGAAGAGAGAAGGCCAGCGAAAGAGAGACGAGTCTGCCGTTTGAATCCTCAAATGATCGAACTCGAAGTGGGTTGGGGATTACGATTGGGTGCGCATACCGTCTGTCGTTTGGCAGAAGAGAGACACCGACAGAAAAGAGACGGCCAGCGGAAGAGAGATGAGTCTGTTGTCTAGATCCTCGAACACTCTAACTCGAAATGGGTAGGGGATTGCAATTGGGGTGGGTGGCGGAAGAAGATGAAGGTACTGGGTAGTGGGTAGGGATCATATTCATAGGGTGGGCTTTTAGGTTCTTTTTTATATATAATATATAATAATTATAGTATTATAATAATTATATATTTTTTTAAAATATTTGGTCGGTCGGTTGGGTTTGGGCTTTTTAACCCACTGACTGACCGACAGGTTGGTTTTGCTCTTTGCAAAATCGACCCCGACCGTATATAGGTATAATTCGACCGACCAACTTCGGTTTCGGTTGGTTTCGGTCGGGAGGATTGGTTTTTTTAGGTCTAATTTCTCACCCCTAATTGATCTAATCAAAAGTAGAATAAATATAATTCCTAAATAGCCTAAACAGTCAATTTGCAAACCAGCCACATATCACATATAGGATAAATTAAAATACCCACTTAAGGGAACTACTCATCTACTTACCATATATGGGAATGAGTAAATTCCATCTTGTGAGATTATGTTCCCGACTCACTATCTAGCAAAGTCCCCAAAATGGCAGGCTTATTAAATCGGCTACAAAAGCCACTCTCACCCATGCAAATCAAAGGACAAACCCTCACTGGCAGGAGTTCATAACTCACTTAAGATTAAGATTGAGTTGCATATGATCATCTTGATGAAATATTAATTTTCTCAATTAACAGATTTATAAAGAAAGATTAAGTATTTTGTAGTCCAGTCATTGTATAAGATACCCCCACTCACATGTCTCCACATGAATGATTTGGATCAAATCATTTGTAACTATTACAAAGTGGGTCGTATTAATAATGTTGCCAAGATAAAGCACCCAACCTTATCCATATACTATGACCCTTTAGGTTATATCTTGAACATGATCTCCTGTATGTCAACCACATATTGTTCAAGAGTATACTAATAACCTTTGATTTTTCATATAATTGATAATATTAAATTGCAAATAAAAGCATCAAAATTATTATTAATTATTAAATAAATCATTAATTACGAGGCTTTAGGGCATAAATCCCAAAAACATCAACCGGAGGTCTTAGGGCCTTAAAAAGCTCTCAGGCCCCTGAGGTGCCTTTGAAATGGTTGCCATTAAGAGTCGTCAGCTTTCCCACTTTCCTCGATCTTTGCCAATGACAATAGTCATTGCTACTGTAGCTCGCGTCGTCACCACCAAGGAAGCTCTTTGGATTGGTTGGTGTCTCATCTGACGTCTCACATACCTTCTTGCCTGCACCACTAGCATTCGAGTCTTTAGTGAGTCTATGCTTAGTTGGAGGGGTGGCAAAGCTGTCTAACAAGAGTTATATGCCTTCCTCGAGATAGTTTTGTGTTTTCGTAGCTGGTGGGGGCGCCTGCTATACGCCAAAAGCAAGCGTAAGTGTACACTGTCCAAACAAGTAATATATGAAAGTATTCCAAGTATCGAGCCCAAGGGAATGGTTAACAAAGAGCTTTTCAGTTAACAACACAAGTATTTTCAAGTTGTAACCGAAGGTAACCAAATAAATAAGATGTTTTTGGGGGTTTTATGCAATAAAAATAAAGGAAATTAAAGGACAAAATAAGAAACAATAATGAGAAATAAGGGGTTCAAATCTATTTCAACCGTGAGGAAATGCGCCCACCATGCTCCTGCAAACTTTCTTAACTAGGTCCGGCTATTTCAGAGATTTTGCCTCTTGCACCCACATACTACCTCTTTCGAGTTATGTGAGATTCAGACAAAATGCTACTGAAATGCACCTGTGACCTACCATAACTGACACTTAACACAATGAATGGAGTTCAATACCTATTCAGTCCTTTTCTAAGTGCTTTTAGGAGACTAAGCAATTAAACACAGATGCCTATGGCTAATTTTAACTTAGATAAATAAGGAACAAAACTCAATGATTCTAAAGGTTTTTGTTCTATGTCTAGGTACAAAAAGCGAAGTTCTTTATTTAGACTCTTCGTCTAGATTGCTTTTATGAAAACGCGTGTTCGATCCAACCCTTTCAGTATTGAATCTCACACAAACTATGCTAACTCAAGTGATCATTTTAAGCTAACATTGAAACTTACAATAAAAGCAAACAGTGCTAAATGTTCAGCAAAGTTGCTAGAATCACATGGTGGGGCTTATCTCCTTTTTAGGGTATCCATTTCATTGAATCCCCTCCAAGGAGTTTAGCTACTCATCAAAAAGAAAGCTAAAGTGCAGAAAATAAAGAAGAAACGAGAATAAGAAATAACACACTTCATTAAAATTATGAAATTGAATACACTTTGAAGTACAAAAACAAAAGAAGAACTAAATGAAATGAAATTAAAAAGGAACTACTACTTGAATTCAAATGAAAAATAGAAACTTACAAAGCTAGAAAATAAAGATAAAACAGCAAGTACAACTTATAAAAACTGACAGAACTGAATAGAAAAACTACAAACAAAAAGAACCCTAAGATGTTCTTCCTTTCTAACCTACTCTACCTTTTTCAAGGAGTTTACTCGTCCTTCTTTTGAAGTTGGAGTCCAAATGGAAAATGAACAGAGCTTAGGGGAGACTCGGAGTGGCAGCTAAAACTAGAGAGAATGACATAATTTAAGGATGAAAAGAATTTCCAACTTCGAGGTCCCTTGAAATTGAAGTTTGAGCTGCCTTTTATAGACCTTAAGGCCTAGGGTTTGCTACTGAGATCAGTGTGGAAAGGCTTGACCTATCATATCCCTTGATCTTCAAAGATTTGATTAAGAATATTTAATTTTATTTGATTTTATCTATAAATCTCACGAATCTGGGAGAATCTACCGAAAAGGTCCAGATGCAGCCGCATAGTTGAGCACAATTGTGCTGTTGTCGATGTAGCGACCGGTTTATTTAGAAACATTAATTTTTAATTATGGAAATTAAGTTGGATAAAATTTCTTAAGTATATTGATTTTAGAGTTAATTTGAAATTGGAAAGTTGTTTTAAAAAAAAAAAAAAAAAAAAAAAAAAAAGAGAAAAAAAAAAACTATCCTTATCCATTATATATATATATATATAATTATTATTTTATTATTTTTATTTTATTATTTTATTATTTTTATTTTTCTTCTTCTTCTTCCCGAAAATCCCTTCCCCTTCCCGAAATCACACACTCTCTCTCTCTCTCTCTCTTTCCCTCGCGTGAACTGCCGCCGTCCAGCCAACGACCGCCGGAGCTCGTCCTTCACCGCCGACTTCAAGCCAGCTTCCGTCTCCGCCGTAGAGAACGCCGGCAGTAGCGATTTCGCGAGTCGCGCCGCCGTTCGCCGGAGTCGATCCTCGCCGCCGGCCCTTCTCCTCCTTCCTCGTCTTCGTCAAGCAACAGCCGCGAGCAGCCCGCCGGAGGCTCATCCCGTTCGCCGGTTTCTGTAAGCTGGAAACCCAGATCCGTCGAAGCTCACACTCGAACCGCCGCAGCTTCGCCGGAGTCCTTGAACGCGCCGGTGTTGCGGTTTCTGCCTCGCCGGAGTTCGTTTATTACAGGAAATCGTCGGTTTGCGAGTAGATCCGACCAAAAAGGGGCTGGATCTGTCTAAATTCGAAGTCCACGCGCCGTTTGGAAGCCCCACGCGCCGGCCACGCGCCACCGTCCGCCGATGCACGCTCCGCCGTGCTCCGGTCAGGCGCCGCCGCTCGCCGGAGTTGGGTAAAAATTGCCATTTGGTCCGTTTCGTCGAGTTATTAATGTTAGAATGTGTTTTAGCGTAATTCGGATGGTTTAAGACACGTTTAGGAAACTTTTTAGGTGATTTGTTGAAGACCTTGGATCGTACTTGGAGTGGGAACTCAAGAAGCTCATTACTAGTGAAGAAAGGGTATTTTAGTAAGTAAAGATTTAAAGTAAGGGATCTCACAACGAAAGAAGTTTTCAAAACCTTGAGCTAGCTCTATATTTACTTTGAAAGTTTATGTTTTTCGTGTTAAGTATTTAAGAAAGAAAGTGTTTTATATGTATATTCCTTTATACGCTATTTCCATGAGTTCTATTTGAGTTTTCATGTTAAAAAGAATGGAAATGATATGTATGTCTTTGAAATGCGATTGTCTTGATTTATGCATTCATAACTATGTTCTAAAACGAATGGGACCTCATGCATGTGTTGTGTGCTCATGAAAAGATTTATGTAAGGCCGTGACGATAATTCTCCCAAAAGTTTTATGTGGGTTATGAGGGAACCCGAGTCTTCGGACTCTCTATGCTCTCGGGGTTCGAGAGTGCCCCCACGATGGTAGCCGACGGGCTTGAGTCTTCGGACTCCACGATGGTAGCCTTCGGGCTTGAGTCTTCGGACTCCACGATGGTAGCCTTCGGGCTGAGTCTTCGGACTCCACGATGTATGTTAGCTTTCGAGCTCAACTCTCAGAGTTAGGGAAGACTCTATTCGATGGAAAAACTGTCTTCGGACTGTTCACGAGGCCCTCGGGAGAATTTAATCGTTCATGAGAGCCGCGAGGAAAAGTACATGGTTTATAAAAATGAATTTTAGGTCCCCTACTAAAGCGATGGTTTACGATGGTTTTATGATTTAAAATGACATGTTGCATGTGATTGAAACTCTTATTTTGAAACTATGATTGACTTACTGAGTATTATTCGTTAATACTCACCCTTTTCCTTTTTAAAATGTTTTCAGGTAAGGCTAAGATCGGCCCTAGCGCGTGACCGGAGATCAGCTACTCGAGTCATGGGAGCCGACCGATCGCTATTCCGCTTCTTTTATGTTTCAGGATGTACATAGAACTCATGTCGAGTTTTTTTTTTTTTTAATGTTTAGGAGAATGTTTCAAAGTCTTTTAACCTTTCTTTGTAAATCGTGCACGTGTATTTGGTTTTCTGCTGTTTGAACCCTAGCATCATATTGAGAAGTTTGTTGGATGCTAGGAGGTTGTTTGAAAATCTTAGAAGTGCGTTTTTCTATGTCTTATCAGGTAAGGGTCAAATTTTTGGTTTTCGCGTAGTTACGCCGTTATGTTGCCGAAATTTTCGGTAATATAGCGACGTGACTTAGTAATGACTCTTAGGTAGCGTGTTGAGCCTATAGGGTCGTTACAGTCGAAATGGCCTAAATGTGGCCGCATAGTTGGGTGCATTTTGAGTTCTTCCAGCAACATTTGGAATTTGGCTTTTGCTCTCAATTGCTGGCGCATCCTGGTCGCATATCTCTTGAATCATCTTTCTTTTGCCTCAGTTGCGGCTAGAATGTGGACGCATTTGGATCTTTTTTTAGCTTCTACACAAAACCAACAAAAATTAACACTTAACAAAAATGACTCTAAATAGACCTAAAAACGTATTTTTACCAAATCAAGACTTCAAACACATGCAAAACTTGTTTTTACTTAAATTTTCCCTAAATGACATAAATTATAACATTAAACACTCGCTTTCTAAGCAAATAGCTTAGTTTTTAGAGCCAAATAACACTCATAAATGAGCGTTATCACACCCTCAAACTTAGCTTATTGCTTTTCCTCAAGCAATTTTAAGCGAAAACATGCAAGCAGCAAACAAGCAAAAATACGCTTTCTAAGGGAGTTTTGAAAAGCAGTGCCTTTCAAGAGAGATTTCAACTTTTTAGTATTTACACAAACTTGGAGTTTCAGCCCATGAGACTTTATCTTTTATTTTTCAAGACAAACCATTCGCATGCAAATCTGCCTACTTTATTTATTTTACCTAAAGCTTAGTCATAAAGTCTAGGGTAATTTCTCTGTCTAACAACCTAAGCCTAAACTTTTCTAAGTACATAAAATGATAACTTCTCCCAAACTTATTCAATGCTACTGTTAGGCTCTTTTCTTTTCTTTTTTTTTTCTCATTTTTTTTTTCTAAGGAGAGTGTTTTTGTCACTTTGTACCTTCACTCCAACTTATTAACACTTTGTTGTAAAAGTAGCTGACTACGAGTACAAGTCACTACTAAGACCGTTTTCACATACTCACTTCCTAGGTTACCCTTTCATGCAAAGGAAATCATGGGTGTCATGACTGACCCTGGTTACTTTGTTAATCTTGGAAAGAGGAGTATCTCCTTTTTTTTTTTTTTTTTGAGAAGCTCTAGCAGTAGTGTAATACATGATACACCCATATAATGGCATTTACAATATGACACTATCACTAAAACTCTCCCCATTGACTAAAACATAAGGCATATTGAGGGGACAGTGTACAATTTGTTGTTTTCACTAGACTTGCTAAGCATTGAACTAAACTCTCCTAAGCATACTAAGTAGTCTAAACACAAGGAGAATTCAGTTTTGAATGATTTATGAGGAAAAGTGGTTGATAAGGTACATGAAACTTAAATCTAAATTTGCATAGAGTATGTGGAAGTTGAGAGAGCTCTAAGTATCATCATAAAGGACTTTTGAACTCCACAACCAGAGAAAGCAAATTGAAAACTTGTTTTTAAAATTGTATTTTTATTCATGCATGTGCAAGGTGTGAGAAAAATCATTTAAGCAAGAAGTGCTTTTAACAAAAGCAAATAAACCAAAACAATTCAACCTATACTAGAAAGCATCAAATCTATCTTATGAAAGTAACTATCCCAGAACAAAAGCAAATAAACTAAATAAGAAATCAATAAAGATAGAGTAGAGAGATAATACTCCCCTAAGAGGATGAGTCATCTCTCTGTGGGTCCATAAACTCTAGGAGAATAAAAGGGAAGTAAGGTAGTGTTGGGGCCTTGCCCTTGGTTAGCATTGCGAGGGCCCTTCGAATGGCTTTGTCCCTTTCTCTTGCATAGACCCAATAGGCCCTACTCTACTCTTGAAGTCTATATATCTGAGCATGGATGTCGTCTCGTGGTGGCTCAGATGGTCCTGGTGTTTCCTGATGCAATGGAGATGCGGCCGCAAAGTGTGGAGTAGAAGGAGTGGTGGGGTGCTTCTTTGGAGAAGTGGGCTTTTATGTGTGCAAGGCCTTTAATTTGTTGATGGCCATCAGATCCAAGGTTGCCTTGCACCTGTTGATCTCTTTTTCGCCTTTTAGGTGCAGTCTTGCCCTCTTACAGAGTTTAGTAATCAAGGCGGGAAAGAAAAGGCATCCCACGTTCCTTGAGTGCAGGCCACAATCTCCTTCATGCAGTCATTTGTCAAAAATCCTCTTGTTATGCCACTTCCTTATCCTTTCCTCATAAAGTTTAGCATTTTTGTAGGATAAGTGCCTTAGTTCTTCAAGCTTGTTCTTCCTTAATACACCTGCATCATGCAAATTAAAATTCAGCCTTTTCAAAGTCTAATAGGCTTTGTGCTCCAATTCTAAGGGTAAGTAGCAAGCTTTTCCAAAGACAATCCTGTATGGAGTCATTCCCAATGGAGCCTTAAAAGCTGTCTTGTGTGCCCATAATGCATCATCGAGCTTGAGAGACCAATCCCTTCGCGATGGATCGACTGCCTTTTCTAAGATTGTCTTGACCTCTCTGTTCGATAATTCTACCTGTCCATTCGACAGTGGATGATATGCAGTCACAATTCTGTGCCTTATGTTGTACCTTGAAGCAAATTTTCTATGACTCTGTTCACAAAATGAGTTCCCTTGTCGCTAATTAACACCCTTGGTGTACCAAAACGAGTAAAGATGCTCCTATGAAGAAACTTCTTCATTGTCTTAGCATCATTAGCAGGTGTTGCCATAGCCTCGATCCATTTAGACACATAGTCTACTGCAAGTAAGATATACACATTTTCAAAGGATGGCAGAAAGGTCACATGAAATCTATGCCCCACACGTCAAAGATTTCCACCTCTAACATGTAGTGCATTGGCATTTTATGTCTTGTTGTTAAGTTCCCCATTCTCTGGCATTGATCACATTCTTTAGCAAACAAATGTGCATCCCTGAAAAGAGTTGGCCAAAAGTATCCAAATTGGAGTACTTTTGTTGATGTCTTTGTACCTGCAAAATGACCTCCATATGGGGCTATGTGACAAGCTTTTAATATCCTCGGGGACATCCTCCTCTGCAACACATCTTCTGAGTACCTGGTCTGGTCCCATTTTGTAAAGATAAGGTCCATCCCAATAGTAGTACTTACTATCATGATAAAACTTCTTCAATTGTTGCAATGTTGCACCTGGTGGAGTAAGCCCACTAACTAAGTAGTTAGCTATATTAGCATACCATGGTAACTCAATTGCTTTGACTGCCAATAGCTATTCGTCCACAAAAGTATCCTGTATCTCCTTTGAATCGTCCTTTTAAGCCTCCAACCCTAATCTTGACAAGTGGTCAGGAACCTGATTTTTTGTTCCTTTCCTGTCTAATATTTTCATATCGAATTCCTGCAAAAGCAAAATCCATGTGATGAGTCGGGGCTTAGGATCATTCTTTGTCAGAAGATACTTGAGCGCTGAGTGGTCTGTGTGGACAATCACTTTTGTCTCGACCAAATATGATCTAAATTTGTCAAATGCGAATATGACTACAAGCAACTCCTTCTCCGTTGTGGTGTAGTTAACATGTGCTTCATTCATGGTCTTGTTGGTGTAGTAAATAAGATGTATTATCTTGTTCCTTCTCTGTTCTAGCACTGCACCTACAGCAAAATCACTTGCATCTCACATAAGCTCGAACGACTGACTCCAGTTGGTTCAATCATTATGGGGGCCGAGCTTAATGTATCCTTCAATCTGTTAAAAGTAATTAAACAATCCTGGTCAAACACAAATGGTCTGTCATTTTTTAGCAACTTGCATAAAGGTTTAGATATGTGGGAGAAATTTTTGATGAATCGTCGGAGAATTCTGCATGACCTAAAAATCTCTTGATGTAGGTGGAGGTAGTTTTGAAATTAGCTCCACTTTTGCCCTGTCCACCTCGATTCCTTTTCTTGAGATCTTGTGCACTAGGACAATGCCTTCCCTCACCATGAAATGACACTTCTCTCAGTTGAGCACTAGGTTGGTGTCTTCATAGCGCTGCAAGACCTGTTCAAGATTCATAAGACAATGGTTGAATGATTCTCCAAAGACAGAGAAATCATCCATGAAAACTTTCACGATTCTCTCCACCATTTTTGAGAAAATGGCCATCATGCATCTTTGGAAAGTTGTTGGGGCATTACACAGTTCAAAAGGAATCATTCTGAAAGCAAATGTTCCATAGGGACATGTGAATGTCGTCTTCTCCTGATCATCTAAAGCTATTGTGATCTGGTTGTAACCTGAATATCCATCCAGAAAGCAGTAATACTCCTTCCCTACAAGACGATCCAACTTTTGATTGATAAAAGGTAAAGGAAAGTGGTCCTCCTTTGTGGCCTTGTTGAGGCGGCGGTAGGCCATAAAAACTCTCCACCCTGTAATAGTCTAAGTTGGAATAAGCTCATTATTCTCATTTGTTACAACAGTCATCCCCCCTTTCTTTGGCACGCACTATATTGGGCTAACTTAACTGCTATCTGCTATGGGGTAGATTACTCATGCATCAGTCCACTTTAAAATTTCCTTGTGAATCAACTCCTTCATCACTGGATTCAATCTCCTCTAGTTCTCTATCGAATTCTTAGCTCCCTCCTCCAATTTGATCTTATGCATGTAGAAAGAAGGGCTAATTCCTCGTATGTCTGCTATTGTCCATCCTAACACCTTCTTGTGCTTTGAACGTACCTGCAATAAAGAAAATTCATCCTCATTCGTTAGGTTTGCATAGATGATAATTGATAGAGTCTTATCCTTTCCCAGAAATCTGTATTTGAAATGAGATGGAAGTGACTTGAGTTCCAACACTGGTGGTTCAATCACTGAAGGTTTCAGTGGTACTGTTTTATCTTCTGCTGGTCTCAATGCACTTGATTCATCAAATGCGGGTGCATATGCAGCCGTAAGCTATTGATCTGACGCTTCTTCAAACTTGTCTGCAACTAAACTTTCTCTTGTGAAGCTATCTTCCTGCAAATCATAAAAATCAAACGGATCACAGAGTTCTAAACTTGGGCATTACTCCGATTCCCCTGGGTAGCGCATCGCCTTCATTACATTGAATTCGATGTATTGGTCATTTACTCGCATAGTCATCTCTCCTTTTTGGACATCTATGATCGTTCTTCCTATGGCTGGAAAAGGTCTTTCCAAGATGATTGGAACATTCCTGTTCGCCTCACAATCTAGGATTATGAAATCTGCAGGAAAAACAAATTTGTCAACCTTAACGAGGACATCTTCAATCTTTCCAATGGGCCTAGCTATTGACCTTTTTGCAACCTGCAAAGTCATCATTGTCTAGCTTCTCCAATTTATAGCTGCTTGAAAACCGACAGAGGCGTCAAGTTAATGCTAGCTCCTACGTTGCAGAATGCTCGTCCATCGTTCTTTCCTCCTATCATGCATGGGATAGTGAAGTTGCCTGGGTCTTGCAATTTACGTGGCACTTTGATTTTTAAGAGAGTACTGCAGTTCTCAGTGAGAGCTACAATCTCATATTCTCCTAGCCTTCTCTTTTTAGCCAATATGTCCTTTAAGAACTTGACATAGTTGGGCATCTGCTCAAGAGCCTCCACAAACGGAATCTTGATGTGCAACTGCTTGAGTATGTCTAAGAACTTATTAAACTGCTCATCTTGGTTTTTCTTCTGGAATCTCTGTCGAAATGGTGGTAAAGGCCTGACACCTTGATATAAATTTTCCTGTGTCTTCGTTAGTGTCGCCTTCTTCTCAAGCTCAGCTTTCTGGTGCTTTCCTGTCACATCCTTGGCTGCATTTCTTGCAAAATTTTCATTCAAAGGAATGCCCTTTCGTCCTTCAGGCTGCTTTGCAGTCGCAAGAGTGGTAGCATCACTTGCAATTTCTTCGTTTAAGCCCTTCTTCATTTCATTGTCAACAGCACTTTCCTGCAAATTTTCCCGTAAAGAGGAGTCAAAAGAAACTTGTGGAGATTTGCACTCCAATGGCATCTCGGGCACAACATACGTGAGTCCACTACTAAGAGTGATTGCTTTGCAATGCTCCTTTCCTTCTCTATGCGGATTCTCTATATTGCTTGGTAATGCTCCTTGAGGCATGTTCTTTATCTCGCTTGCTAATTGTCTAACCTGCAATTCAAGATTTTGCAATGATGCAACTTGACTTTGAATGATGGCATCATTCTTAGCCATGAACTATTTCATTAGGGTTTCTAATGAAGAGTTCTGAGTTGATGATTATGGTTGCATTTGTGTAGCATTCTTCTGTGTGTATGGCTGTTGTGTTTGATTATTGAAACCTGATACAAATCCCTACTTCACATACTGATTTGATGTGCTCGCATTCTGTCTTCCCAAGAGAAGTTAGGATGTTGTCTTCAACTTGGGTTGTACGTATTCGAGTAAGGATTTGACATGTTCTGCCTTATAAAACACACAGAGGTAGGATTGTAAGGACAATTATCATATAGATGGCCTTCACTGTAATAAACACAAGTAGGTGTTGAAATTTGATTTAACTCAAAATGAGTTGCCTCAATGTTTGGTTCCATAATTCCTGCATTAAGATTATGGAAAGTTGCGGCAGCATAATCCCTTATAGCTCTATCTCGTTCATCTGTAATAAAAATGGGATTTTGCTGCTCCGCTCGCTGTTGTGGTTGTTGTTGTTGTGGCACATCATTGGGTTATGCTCTTCTTTGCTGCTCACCAAGAGGATCGACTCCAACTGGATCCATCGAAAGTTCCTACAAAATAGAAAATTCCTGCAAAATAAGTCCTTCTAGATTCTCTTGTGCACTCAACTCTTGTAAATCTCTTCTTTTCCTCCTATGCTCCTTACGGTGCTGGCATAAGTTCGCTCAATCTCAGGATCAAAATCACAAGGGCAATGCCCTTTGCGCATGCACCAACTCTAACCTGCAAACCTGCATAATATAATCGGGTCCGTAGAACAAAGTCTAAATGCAGTCGCAAACCGATCGCAATTCTGTTAAAGAACTGAAAAATATTTGTTAAATAATCGTTCCCTTGCAACGGAGCCAAAAACTTGACGGGATCGTCTGCTATACGCCAAAAGCAAGCGCAAGTGTACATTGTCCAAACAAGTAATATATGGAAGTATTCGAAGTATCTAACCCCAGGCAATGACTAACAAAGAGCTTTATAGTTAACAACACAAGTACTTTCAAGTTGAACTGAAGGTAACCAAATAAATAAGATGTTTTTGGGGGTTTTGTGCAATAAAAATAAAGAAAATTAAAGGACAAAATAAGAAACAGTAATGAGAAGTAGGGGGTTCAAATCTATTTCAACCCTGAGGAAATGCGCCCACCATGTTCCCGCAAACTTGCTTAACTAGGTCCGCTATTTTCGAGATTCTGCCTCTTGTGCCTGGATACTGCTTCTTTTGAGTTCTGTGCAATTCAGACAAAATTCTACTAAAATGCACCCGCAACCTACCCTACACTTAACACCATGAATAGATAACACAATTAAAGACTTGTAAAAAGTGAGGAATATGAAAACGACAGGCCTTTGACATCCTTCTTCCTGGACGGAAGACTTACGCCCCACAATATAGATGTACCCTGATGGATTAATTAGAGGGCTTCGAGGCTGTTAACGTATTTAGTGCCACCTTCTCCATAATAGTCAACCATCCAGAGGCCCTTTACTTTGGTGGTTGGTTAATAATCCGTGCCAAAGTAGTGGGCAAGCCATCCATGGATGTAGTGATTGAGAAAACAAATTTCAGAGCACCTGATAAAGTAAGGAGTGTTGTAAATATGGCCGAGGCCATGGTAAATATTGGACAGAATCTGGACTGCAAGGTTAAACACACTCCCTTTCGCCATGATAGCTGCAACCTTAAACACACTAGGGTGAGGCAAGTTCATACTCTTGTAGGGAAAGAAGAAGACGCACAACCAACAAGAGAGGAAGAGCCAAATAGGTCTGTTCCTTCCATTCTGCCTTTATGCCAAGGAGTTAAAACAGTTCTTGCTCTTTGGCAAACCAATCTCGTGTCTGAGTGGTGGAGCCATATGGATTGTGGGTAGAGAAAGGGCGAGAAGGTTTTTTTAGCCTACGTGTTGGAGGTTTTGCATACCACAAGCTGCCCATAAACCAAAAGGAAATCCACAGGTGCACAGAGATTTGTTGTCTCTCTATTCGTTGGGATGCAATATGGTGATAAGTGTGGAACATATAGCTACAACTTTTTGGGAGAGAGTCATTTTGGTCATGTGACCCTATCAGTTCTTCGTAAAAGGGAATGGTCTCATCGTAAAATTTTTCTTTGATGGGTAGATCTTGAAACTTCCACATATCCCACAAAGATAGGGATACTTCTCTAGACAAAGTGTGAAGGGTATTGGTTGAAGGACACCAGGCTACACAAAAGGCTCGGGTGATATTATTGTTCTGACTGTAGGTGTACAGCGAGGCCATTAAGTCTCCTAACAAGTTAGAGCCTCACAGGACCCTCTGGTTCTGAGCAATGGTGAATTTTAGCCACTTCTAGTAATAGGCAATATAAGCGAACTTCCAGTTGAACTTTAGTTGGGGACCCCAACAAATTTATGTTTCGATGAGTCGACGCCCCAATGTCGGCTTTGGGTCGTCATTTGGCTTCCTCTTGTGAAGGGAAGATGATTAGCACACAAGATAGTGCTATTTCTAGGCTTAGTTTATTGCTAGTTTTGTTATGAATGTGTGGGCTTTGATGTATTTTTATGTATATTTTGTAGAAATTGAGCAATTGAAGAAAAACTGGAGCATTGTGGAGTATTTGGATGAAATTGGAACATAATTGAGCTTTATTTAAGAATCCAAGTGTTGAAGAGAAGTAATCAAGCATTTAAGCCTGAGAGTATAACGTTGCAACGCCTTATCAACTGCCAATTAGCCTTGGAGACCAACAGGCAGAGCATTGCAACGCTGTCCAGAGCGTTGCAATGCCAGCCAAATTGATTTTTTACTTTTTTATGAAATTCGAAGGGACAAGCTGTCCCTAGCGTTACAATGTTGTTTCGATGCTTATAAAAGAAAGTTTTTCATTAGTTAAATGGAAGCCGTTTTCAGAGACCAAAAATCCTAAACTCGATTCAAGAATTGTCTAAGGACCTAGAGATTACCTTTGGAGGGCCAAGGAGGAGACTCAAAGCTCGAGATCGTGGACATCACGTCAGGAATGATTGTTGGCACGCGACCTAAGTTTATTCTCTACTTCCTTTACTTTTCTTATAGATTTAGGAGTTTTTGTGGACTTTTCTTGTACTGTTTATTTATGTTTTAGATGTGTGAATGATTGTAATGTTGAAAACTTGATTGAATTGTGGTTTTAGTTTATATATCGACGCCCTTTAAGCATCTCATTTTTATTGTCTTAATCTTTGGCCATGGTTTTGCATGTTAAACTAGATTTAGCTCGAGAGAGTAAATATAGTTAAAGAACATTAGATGCATGACTAGGGTTAATCTATTGCATGAGAGTGAGTAGGTTAATTCTAGAAGCCTTAAGAGAACAACTTAATGCCATGCTTAGTACTAGAAATAGACCTAGAGGTTGATTTGTTCATTTGCATGAGTTTAATTGGGCTTCAGAGAATCAAATGATTATATTACAAATTCTTGGCTTAGGATTGTTGGTTTATAACTTAATTCATTAATCAATCAAAGTTGGGCTTAATTTAATTAGCCATTCATATTTCTCAAAATTGGTCTCCAAAGCATGTACATATTAGTTTAGATTTTATTTTTCCTTGATTCCAACGTTGGGTTCTCTAAATAATATTGGGTAAAAGTAACTATGGTACTTAATTAAGTCTAAAGAAAACTAATCCATGTGGAGACGATACTCTAACTTTATCACTATATTAAAACTTGACACCGTATGCTTGCGATTATTTGCGAGCACAAAAATACACACAACAGAAAACTGCAAGACCCACATCTTGGTTGCAAAGTTTTAATTTAAACACCTGTCCATGGACAATTCAGACAAGAAATGCGACTTGTCTAGTTTGAGTTTTGACTCCTTAGTTGATCCCGCACTGGGAGGATGGTCACACTATTTGTGGGTTGGCTCTTGTTGCTAAGATGACAAGACTTCTCCTCCTTTCTTCTGAAAGCTCCATAAAAGAGGACCAATGTTTAAAAAGAGGACCAGTGTTTAAAAAAAAACGGATGACATGGCATTGAAATAATTATGATGCCAAAGGTCTAAGGCATGATCAAATTGGGAAGGTGAGCCATCTTTAACTTCGCTTGAGTTAGTGGCTGGTCACCTTTGAAGTTGAACCAGCAAAGAAGGTGAGTCATCCTAAACGCTACCTGAGTTAGGGGTTAGCCACCTTCGATGTTGAAACAGAGAAGAAGGTGTTTAAAAAAAAACGGATGACATGGCATTGAAATAATTATGATGCCAAAGGTCTAAGGCATGATCAAATTGGGAAGGTGAGCCATCTTTAACTTCGCTTGAGTTAGTGGCTGGTCACCTTTGAAGTTGAACCAGCAAAGAAGGTGAGTCATCCTAAACGCTACCTGAGTTAGGGGTTAGCCACCTTCGATGTTGAAATAGAGAAGAAGGTGAACCATCCTTAACTCTACTTGAGTCAGGTGTTAGTCACCTTCAAAGTTGAAGCAGCAAGAAAAGTGAGCCATCCTTAACTCTGCCTAAGTCAGGGGTTGGTCATCTTCAAAATTGAAGCAATAAGGAAAGTGAATCATTCTTAACTCCGCCTGAGTTAAGGGTTGTTCACCTTCGAAGTTGAAGTAGCAAGGAGAGTGAGCTAGTTGGGCACCTCCAGAGTTGAAACACCACGGAAGGGGGCATCTTAGCTGCTATTAAAAAAATAACAACAAATGAGGCATTTGTGTTTTTTATACAAAAAAAATTACCTTATGGTTGACAAAGGTGTTCTCAAAAATATTTGTAGACCTCTATAAGTAATGCAAATATCTAGAAAAACAAAAAAAAGAAATGTGTATGAGAAAGTGTAAAAAAAAGACTTGGAAAAATTTTGATTGAAGAAAGGTTTGAAAAAAAAAGAAAACAAACATAGAAAAAAAATATTTTGAAAGAAAAGAAAGAAACGGACAAAAAAGGGGCTCGGGGAAATTTTTGTATTAAAAAAATTATAAAAAAAAATGGATTTTGAAAAGACAAAGAAAAGGAAAAAAAAACACTTGAAATTCAAAAAAAAAATTAAAAAGAAGGAAAATAAATGTTTTGTTTGTTTTTTTTTTTTTGGGTAAGGTACGATGGAGCCAAGAGGGTTGGGTCTTAGTTTCAAAAATGGGCTATACATGTTCGAGGGAAAAAAATGGGCCTTGTCTCAAATAAGGAATAAGCCTTAAAAAAACTAAAAAAAAAAAACCCTAAACACCCATTTCTCTCCACAACCCTCACGTGCAAACACCACCTTCCTTTCCCCCCTTTCTCTCAAGCCACCCCCATCATCTTGGTTTGTCTTCTCCCTACAGCCATCTCCAACAAGCCACGACAACCCACGTTGCAGACTTGGCGGCGGCGCACAAGTGGTCACAGCTCGCTAAAGGTAGCGACATCTCGACGGCGGACAGGCATTAATGGCAGCGTCGTTTTGGGCTTACAGTTGCACGACGCTCCAAGGTGATCTACGGTTAGGGCTCGACGACGACTGCGGCACGAATGGACGGCTGTCGGAGACCTACAGATTTTTTGCAAGGAAAAACAGTGGTGCGAATGAGGTTTTAAGACGAAAAAATTTCACTTGAGGAGGTTGTGGGCATTGTAGTTGAAGACGTGGCTGCAGGTAGGGTCTCGAAGCAGTGGCAAAGCAAGATCGAATTTGATGAGGAAGGTGAAGTTGCAATTCTCTATTTATAGATGAAGGGGATGGAATCTCAACGATAAGAGTTTTCAACTTGGGTTGGTTAAATATTGTATCTTTATTGTTGAAGTCCTTGTATCAACTCAAATTCAAGCTTGAATTAAGATTGAGCTCACTGAAAATATTCTGTCATCTCATTCCAATGGATAGGAGAGGTGAATCCAGAAAGGTGATAGCACACAAAATGTTCTATTTCTAGGCTTTACTTTTGTTGGTCTTCATAGCCTATTTGGTGTTTTTCACGAGCTTATTTATTGAAATTTCAGTTATCGACCAATCGGAGCGAAACCGGAGAATTTGGAGATATCATGGCGAGCTTGGAGCTAACGGTACATAAATTTCGAGGCCATGTGAAGCAATGCAAGGAATTGAGCAAGAATGCCCGAGAGCATAGCGTTGAGACGCTATGTATAGCGTCTCAACGCTATAGGTGCAGCTTTGAAAAGCAGGATTTCCGTACACATAGAGTCGAGACGCTGCTTTATAGCGTTGAGACGCTGAAAACACGTGCACCAGGTCCCTTCCGTCCGTAGCGTCTCGACGCTATCCCGATTTTCCTTCTTTACTGTGCGAATTTGGGTACAGCGTCGAGACGCTGCCTCAATTTCTATAAAAAAATCCTTACTTGCTTGCAAAAAAGGGGAGTTGTTTTTGGAGAAAATTCAGCCTTAGCTCGATTTCTACTCTAATTTTGGATACAAGGAACATTCTTGAGGGCGGAGAACGAGAGTTCGAAGTTCGAGATCGTGACGTTCATCGGGAACGAGGATCGACACGTGAAATAGAGTTTTTCCTTTCCCTTTTTGTTGTAGTTCTTGTTATGTATTTTTGTTTAAGTTTAGAATTGTTTTTTGTGATTATGAGTGACTAAACTTTAGCTAGGGAATTGATGTAGCCATTGAATTCTTTATTTTGTTGTTAATCCATGCTTGATTATGCTTTTTAACTATTTGTGTTTGAATGCACTTAATGCTTGTGAATTTTTGGCCAAGGTTTGCATGAGTTATTGATCTAAATCTGTGCTTGAAAAAATGGTGTTTAGATTAGAATAAATTCGAACACAACTAATTGTAAATTCTTGCATGTAAATGAGAAATTCTCTTAGAATCATAAAAAAACAATCTTAATTCCTTGTAAGCTATTAAAATCTAGATGGATATGTTAGGTTTATAGTCTTGCATGAGCTCAACTGGGCTTGGAAGGGTCTTTTGATAACTGTGTGTCTTGCTTATAGTTTTGCATAATCATCCATTGGATTAATCAATTAAAATATTGATTCAATTGGTGAAATCAATTCCCTAGGTTTTTATCTCTTTGGCATCTCCTTATTTTGATTTAATTTTGTTAATCAAGAAACTCCTAAAAATTACTTCTCTAAATAAAATTGGATGTTATTATTTACGGTAATCAATTGATCTAGAAAACCATTCCTGAGGACGATACTTTACATTCATTAACCACTATACTAAAATTTGACACCGTACACTTGCGGCTTTGCATGGTCAATAAATCATTCAACAAAAGGTTGTTATGAAAAATCAAAATCCAACAAATATTTGAATTCATTCAGTTTTTATATGAGATTTGGAGCTTGAAAAAAAAAATCATCATGTGAAATCTATCATTGAAATCCCGATGTTACCAGACTTACCAAAGCTGAATGTTAAAATTTTTGCTTAAGTTTTTGTAAATCCAAATTTTTATCCAAAATCAAAATTGGATTAAATTTCAAATTCAAATTTTACGCCAAATTCAAGCAAAGTAAAATTTCAATTTTACTCCAAACAAAATTTGGGCATAATCCAAAATTTATCCCAAATCAAAATTCGATTGAAATCCAAGTTCAAGTTCTATTCCAATTCCAAATTATAATTGGGTAGAATTTTATCTAAAAAAAAGTAAAATTTAGGCATATTCCAAAATTTCTTCCAAAATTGGGCAAGGTCAAAATTCTGTCAAAAAAATCTCGATTGAATTCAAGTTTTGCCTCAAACCAAAATTTAGGCATAATCCAAATGCTCTCCCGAATAAAAATTGAAGCTTCAAATTCAAATTTATTGGTAGGTTCTAAACTATGCCCTAAAGTAAATTAAAAAAAGAAAGGGTGGGTATAATATGAATATTACTTGAAATTCAAATTAGAATTAAGGTAGTGCGTGAATTTTACCGAAATTCAAATCAAAGTTTGCTGTCAAATAAGAAAATCAGAATTGTGATCAAATTCATATTTTGATTAACTGGCATACAAATGTGTCAAATAAAAAATCTAAATTATGAGCCAAATTCATAGTTTTATTAAATTGACACATCAAATGGAGTGAAAATGAGGAACAAATATCTTGCGAATTGATTCTAATCGTCTTTTTTCGAGATTCACACACACATACTTGTACATAAATCTCGAAAAGGGGGCATTTGTTGAATGAGAAATTTCGGCCAACCACAAATTATCATGTCATTACCCAACATTAATGACAAAATTATATATAATTAGGGATTAATTCACTAGTACAAAATCAGGTTTTAATGACGGGCATTGCCCGTCATTATAGGGAAATGATGACGAACACGCGCCCGTCATCAATACGAGTGTCATTAAAAGATACAATGACGGGTGACCTTTAATGACGGGCATTGCACGTCATTAAAAATTGTCCATCATTATATTTTTTAATGACGGACAGATTTAACGTCTGCCAATGTCCGACATCAAATCCCGATGCCCGTCATTAAAAGGTACATAGGTCGAGGAAAATTTAGGTTACGATGACGGTCATCTTTTAATGACGGGCAATAACCATCATTAAAAGTCGTGTTCCGTTATTAAAATCGATGGTAAGTAGAGATGGGCACGATTTAATGACGGGTAATGCCCATCATTAAATAGCTTTTCGATGACAGTCAATGACCGTCATTAAAAGGTCAATAGAGAAATCACACCAACTTTTAATGTCAGTCAATGTGTGATATTGAAAGCCCATGCCCGTCATTAAAATGCTATATGTGCGTCATTAAATGTCCGTTTTGAAAGTTTTAATGATAGGTAATGCCCGTCATCGTTTTGCTCATAATTTAAATTAAAAAAAAATGTTGGTTGCCCTTGTGGCTAACTAATGATATTTATCCTTTTGTCAAATCTCTACACGAAATACAATTTCATTTGTATTTTATAACTCAATAAACATAAGACTTTCTACAAACATAACAATTAACTTATTCGCTACAAAAATTTTATAGTACTTATGCACAAAAGCTAAATCAAATTATAAAAAGAGTTAAAATGTCACATTAGTTGATCTAATTTACTAAAATTTAACAAAACTGACCCAAAATAAAGTAAAACACTAAGATAAAACTAAGTAATATACCTAATTTACTAAGAAGATTCTTTAACATTCATTCACCAAAACTAAATCAAACTAATAAGTGAAAATTTTGGCATGACCTGTACTAAAACAACCAAAAACTAACTTGAAATAATGCACATATAATTCGCTTTTATATAAAAAACATGCATGGGAGACCACTCATCCCTCCACAAACTACATCCAACAAGATCCAACAGCAATTTTAGAAGAATGAATACTCTAATACACTAAGATAAAACAAAGTAGTATACCTAATTCACTAAGATGACTCATTAACATTCCTTCACCAAAACTGAATCAAACCAATAAGTGGAAATTTCGACATGACCTCTACTAAAACAACCAAAAACTAACCTGAAATAATGCACATATAATTCACTTCTATATCATAAACACGCATGAGAGACCACTCATCCCTCCACAAACTACATCCAACAAGATCCAACGGTAATTTTGGAAAAATGAATACACTAATACGCTAAGATAAAACAAAATAGTATACCTAATTCACTAAGAAGACTGTTTAACATTCCTTCACCAAAACTAAATCAAACCAATAAGTGGAAATTTTGGCATGACCTCCACTAAAACAACCAAAAACTAACCTAATATAATGCACATATAATTCACTTCTATATCATAAACATGCATGGGACCACGCATCACTTCACAAACTACATCCAACAAGATCCAGCAGCAATTTTAGAAGAATGAATCCACCAATACACTAATATAAAACTAAGTAATATACCTAATTCAATAAGAAGATTTTTTTAACATTCCTTCCCCATTAGTTTCAAAAGAATGCATATGTACATCTAAACAACAAACAATAGGACCACTCGTCCCTCCACAAACTACATTTAACAATATCAAAATGTACACACTTCTAGTATATTTATAAACAAGTACTTTCATTCTACATGTAACAAGACAAAAAGTAAATCTACTACTTACATCAAATGCACAAAATTAACGAATCCACACATAGCTCTACACAAATCTTCTAACAAGATCTGTCCATTCTATTCGAATCTCGTCAATTTCTTCTTGTTTATATGTACATTTTTTGTTAAACTACAAAGAAAAATAAATACAAATATAACATAAGAATAAATCATATATTTATAATCACTTAAAAGATAAAGGAATAACACGTACAAGGTTACTTATGGAGATATTAGAGTTGTACACTATTTCTCGTATATACTTTTGCACATAGTATCTACACTCTACAGAACCCAATTGGTAGGGGCACTACATGTAAAATAATTGAAAAACAACATACTTGAGTTATACATATAAGATTTCAATCTAAATTTGATTAAATAAAGAATATAGTCAATGTAAATTTACCTTTACAAGTTTCCAAATGATATTAGAGTGATACTATGGGAGTGAGAGTTTAGCTTGCTACATTCTCAATGATCTAGATAATTTGAAACATTAGAATAATATAAATGTAAAAATTAACAACTATAAAAGTTTAAAACACTTACGTATTTATGGTTCCTTGAAAACTTTCTTCGATCTTACTACTTAAATAGTTCAATACATAAATAATATTCTCTTGTGGATGGATAATGATCAACATCCAATGACAACTATTAACCATGAATATTCTAATATCAGTGTTTATGAATACGAAAAAAAAAACTATAATTAAGTTAAAGTAATTTAACTTGTCATTACTGACCCAGTGTTATATGGGATGAGTACTAGTTGATCCATATTCAAATTAACCATGTCTAACTTGTTGGCTAGATTTTTGCAACGATTTTCTTGACACTTCACGTAATTTGAAATAGTTATTTGATCAACTAACATGAACTTATTGATTATATCATAGTCACATACAGTCCAAAGATACCTAAAGAAAATTAAAATTATTATAAAACATTAAAAAACATAGTCCATGAATAAAAAAATGTAATAGATTTTGTATACTTACGTAATGTACGTGAGTATACATGAATAACCTATCTCCACCATCCCGCAATAATGCATGATGTCGTCACGATGTAGATAAATTGCTTTCTCCTTTCCAAAAATGTGCTCGCTCAAGTTTATTTGAATTGTATCGTCCTCTTGCATGGAGAGCATAGCATGTCGATTCAAGTGCTTGATAGTAACATGGACATCCGTGTAGTTAGAAGATTGTGAAACAGGGGCATTGACAGAAACATCTTTCTTAGGTTTGGTCGGAGAAGGGACCTAACATAAACAAAATTGGAATTGTAAATGACGAATAAAAAATAACATTTAAGTTGAAAAAAGACATACCTTTTTCGCCATATTCAAAACTACAAGTTCACGAGGCCATGCCACGAAGTTACCTTTCGCTTGACTTAAAGTTTCTACTCCTCTCATTAAAGGAATTGGTATGGTAACATCTTCGCCCATGATCATATCAACCACCACTTTGATATTATTGGCTCCGAACTCCATAAATAGTTGAAAATTGAACATCAGACTCATACATTGTACCTACGACAACAATGTTATCCACTGATCCTATAGCAGGTGACATGGTGTTCCCTTCAAAAATTTAAGAGAAAGAAGTTAAGTATCATACCCTATGGTTAAGTTTCATAATATAAACAAAAGTTACCTCTAAAATTTCTTCTTGCTCGTTAATGATTGCGAGCCTTGAGTCTCACCTTTGTTGCGAGACTCTTCACCTAGTTTTGATTTTCCTCTTGCAACATTGAAGTAAAATAATGGTTTAATAAACTTATCCACTCCCCTAACACGCCCCCTATGTTCTGCTGTACCCAATACTTCAGTCAAAATATCTTTACCTTGATGTGCCAAAACTAACTTGTCCTGTCACAACCATTTAAAGTGACACATTTCAATAATCAAAGTAACACATAATCATAAGACATTTAATCTAAGAATCACATCTACATCTTATTAAAATAAAAATATATAAACTTACAATTCGATTAACACATTCTCTAGTATCGTTATCGAAGTATTCATTATTCTTTCCTTTTCGTGCTTCCTTCCATAAAGTTGCACGATTGGAAGGATTGTCGACAATTCCTATATAAATATACACATTATTAATTATCATCAACATATAATCATAAGACATAATTTAATTAAGTTACTCACTAGTTCTTCGGCCAGGTTTTCATATCTCTTATGAGAGATATGATGATTATATTTACATTTTTCCCTTCATTCTTTCTAAATACGACTAAGCGCCTGTATAACATCAAACCATGGATTTAAATCATCAAAACAATTTCACTAATATTTAAAAATATATTAGTATAATGTAGTTACCTCCCACTCTTCAGATATTTTAGCATTAATGTAACGACCCTATAGGCTCAACACGCTACCTAAGAGTCATTACTAAGTCACGTCGCTATATTACCGAAAATTTCGACAGCATAACGGCGTAACTACGCGAAAACCAAAAATTAGACCCTTACCTGATAAGACATAGAAAAACACACTTCTAAGATTTTCAAACAACCTCCTAGCATCCAACAAACTTCTCAATATGATGCTAGGGTTCAAACAGCAGAAACCAAGTGAATTCAAACATAGAAAGCCAAATACACATGCACGATTTACAAAGAAAGGTTAAAAGACTTTGAAACATCCTCCTAAACATTTAAAAACTCGACATGAGTTCTATGTACATCCAGAAACATAAAAGAAGCGGAATAGCGATCGGTCGGCTCCCATGACTTGAGTAGCTGATCTCCGGTCACGCGCTAGGGCCGATCTTAGCCTTACCTGAAAACATTTTTTAAAAGGAAAAGGGTGAGTATTAACGAATAATACTCAGTAAGTCAATCATAGTTTCAAATAAGAGTTTCAATCGCATGCAACATGTCATTTTAAATCATAAAACCATCGTAAACCATCGCTTTAGTAGGGGACCTAAAATTCGTTTTATAAACCATGTACTTTTCCTTGCGGCTCTCGTGAACGATTAAACTCTCCCGAGGGCCTCGTGAATAGTCCGAAGACATAGTTTTTCCATCGAATAGAGTCCTCCCATAACTCTGAGAGTTGAGCTCGAAAGCTAACATACATCGTGAAGTCTGAAGACTCAGCCCGAAGGCTACCATCGTGGAGTCCGAAGACTCAAGCCCGTCGGCTACCATCGTGGGGCACTCTCGAACCCCGGGAGCATAGAGAGTCCGAAGACTCGGGTTCCCTCATAACCCACATAAAACTTTTGGGAGAATTATCGTCACGGCCTTACATAAATCTTTTCATGAGCACACACAACACATGCATGAGGTCCCATTCGTTTTAGAACATAGTTATGAATGCATGATTCAAGGCAATCGCATTTCAAAGACATACATATCATTTCCATTCTTTTTAACATGAAAACATAAATTTCAAAGTAAATATAGAGCTAGCTTTAGGTTTCGAAAACTTCTTTCGTTGTGAGATCCCTTACCTTAAAACTTTACTTACTAAAATACCCTTTCTTCACTTAGTAATGAGCTTCTCGAGTTCCCACTCCAAGTACAATCCAAGGTCCTCGACAAATCACCTAAAAAGTTTCCTAAACGTGTCTTAAACCATCCGAATTACGCTAAAACACATTCTAACATTAATAACTCGACGAAGCGGACCAAATGGCAAATTTTACCCAACTCCGGCGAACGGCGGCGCGTGACCGGAGCACGGCGGCGCGTGCTGCGGCGGACGGCGGCCCGTGGGGCTTCCAAACGGTGCGTGGACTTCGAATTTAGACAGATCCAGCCCCTTTCCGGTCGGATCTACTCGCAAACCGACGATTTCCTGTAATAAACGAACTCCGGCGAGGCAGAAACCGCAACACCGGCGCGTTCAAGGACTCCGGCGAAGCTGCGACGGTTGGAGTGAGGTTCACGAGCTGCAGAACCGTCGAGGAGGCGTCCGGCAAGGCAAAGACCGCGTCTTGGGAGCTTACGCGGCGGTGATGCGGCAGATCCGGCGAGGAGCTGCGTGGGTCTTCGTGCGAGCGGATCTGGGCAGTCGGAGAGAGGCTCCGGCGAGCTGCGGCTGGAGGCTGAACGGACACGAACGAAGGAGCAGACGGCGGCGCTTGGTCGGAGAGGAAGAAGAAGAAGAAAAAGTTGGCGGTGAGGGTGTTCGGCCGAGAGAGAGAGAGAGAGAGAGAGAGAGAGAGAGAGAGAGAGAACGCGTTCGGGAGGAAGAAGAAGGAAAAGAAAAAAAAAATAATAATAAATAATAATAAAATAATATTATAAAATCAAAAATATCTTCTTCTCTATAAACGACCAAAATGCCCTTTCCTTTTCCAAAAATCACCAAATTACCCTCAAAATAATTAAATTCATAATAAAACTTTACCAAAACAACATTTTAAACTTACCCAAAGCGTCTCGGGTATTACAATTAACAAATGCCTCCCATTGTTCTTGATCAATGTGTGAATACTTTTCAGGAGGACTCTTCAACAAAGATGGTTCATCTTTGAATGGAAGTATGTAATTCTGAGTAAATGTATATCTAAATGTCTGAAACTTCGTTGACGTTGATTGAAGAATAGCACGTTTGGACCTAGAGTCCACTACAAACGACATCTGTATAGGAAAAATCATAATAAAAAATTAATTATCTTTGCACAATAAAAAATATTTACTTTAAAATTAATTAATTCTTACCTCTACACAATCAAAAAAAATTTCTTTTAATTCTTGTGGAACATCTTTCCAATTGTTGTAGATCAGTGGAATTTGTTGTCTAACATAAACTCCGATGTAACTTTGCATTTTATTTGCATTTTCACCAACAACTTGACCTTAATTATTGTATTGAATAACTAAGCGTTCTCCAGTATTTCTTATACGTGCCAATTCATGCATAGTAGTGAGGCCCCGTCAAGCAGCCTGTCTAGCCTCCATATGAATAACTACATTTACTTCATTATCACTATTGCTACTCGAATCACTCATTGTAACAATCTGCAAGAAAAACATAATAAAATACAACATAAGATATAATAACTCATAAGATACATTAACTTATAACAATGTGAAGAAATTACTAAATGACATACCATATTTAATACATATTTATCAATCCGTGTACCCTCACAATCAATTCTAAGATATGTAGATGACATTTCGTTGATTTCGTGAGGTACGTCAATATTAGGCATTCTTTCTAAGACTCCATATCCACAATATTGAACAGTATCTACCACTTCATCTTTATAAAAATCATCTTCAACTATTCTTTGAGGAGGGGTTAAAACCACTAACCATCTAGAATCAAGAGGATCTTTCATGTAGAATACTTGATTGGCTTGAGAGGCTAAAATAAATGAGTCTGATTTATGTCCAATGCGATTAAAATCTACAGTTGTAAACTCAAACTCGTCTATTTTAACTCCATTATTGTTCTCAACCCAGTCACATTTTAATAAAATAAAAGTTAATTCCTTGTAATCAAGTTCCCATATTTTCTGTATTACACCATAAAAGGTCATGTTCAACATGATAGGATTTTTGTCTTTAGCATTGGAAACTTGCATTGTATTAGCTGTTTTAATGATTCCACCGTTTTGGACATTCCTAATATCATCGCGTTTCTTTGTATGATAATGAATACCATTAACCACGTAACCACTATATGTGGCTACATTTGGACGAGGCCCATGAGCTATCCATGTTAAAGAAAATGATATGGAGTTGTTTGGCACCTCGAGAGCAAGTCCAACTTGAAATTAAGTTTAAATTAAGTAGGAATTAACATTGCACCCACTCATTAAAAAGTATGGCGCTCAAGATTACCCGATCACGCAACCAATTGCTAAATGTGCGATTATGCTCATCTTGAAGCCACTTTTTGTTTTTGGATCCACTAGGATTGAGTTTTAGATAAAGTTTCCATGTGTTGCCTATTGAATTCATGTAACATATGGAAATGTCAAAGTTATTAGATCATCACATAATTAGAAAGTTATATGAAAGGATTGAGATTTGTGTACCCTACATATGGAAGCTAGTCATTTACATTTTGAAGAACATAAGGATGAACTTGATCCAATTGTTCCTTATTGGGTTTGATATAATGAGCAACAGACAATGGTCTATCTGAATTCTTTTTCCTTGTCGATGAGCGTAACCCAATAGACTCAATTCCAGAGAGAAATTCAGAACAAAACTCTATAGCCTCCTCAACAATATAATTTTCTTCGATGCATCCGTCTGGTCGATTTCTATTTTGCGCATAACCTTTCAGGACCTTCATATATCGTTCAAAGGATACATCCACCTCAAATAAACTGGTCCACAAAATTCTATCTGTCTTACAAGATGGACCACAAGATGTACCATTATCGTGAAGAATGCCAATGAAAAATATTTCTCTAATAAGCATAAAATGGCCACTACATCCTCTTGCAAGCCTTTTAACTTAGATGAGTCGATTGTCTTAGTACATATAGCATTGAAGAAGAAACATAGGCGAATAATTGCATATCTAATATGTTTGGGTAAAATACCACGTATTGCCACATGTAATAATTGCTGCATAAGAACGTGGTGATCATGCGACTTAAACCCGTAAAGTTTCAAATTTGTGAGGGACACTCAACTTTGTATAACAGATGAATAACCTTCCGACACTTTAATTTATGATAGTCTCTTACACAAATTCGATTTCTCTATCTGCGATAATGTATAACATGCTGAAGGTAAGAAGATTATGTTCTCTCCTAATTGAGGGGCCAACTCTGATCTAATTTTCAATTCAACCAAATCTAGATGAGTTTTTAATCCATCTTTTGTCTTTCCAGGAATATCAAGTAACGTGCCAATAGTATTTGCCAAGTCAACAACTCGATATTTCTTTACTGCAAAACATTCGTTCAAATCTTGGAATAGGAGAGAAATACCACATGACTTTCGCTGGAATGTTATTCATCACATCCTTCGAATTTTTACTAAGCTTCCATCTTGATGTTCTGCAAGTGGGGCATATTTCTGCATGTGAAAGTTCTTTTCTAAACAAACAACAATTGTTGCTACATATATGAATCTTTTCATACTTCTATCCAAGAGTACACAAGATCGTTTTTGCTTGATACGTGGAACTCAAAATTTCATTAGGACTTGGTAAGATGTCACGAACTAATGCTAACAACTCAGTGAAACTTTTATCGCTCAATCCAAAATTTTCTTTCAAATTATATAACTTTACCAATGCATATATTTTGGTAAAATTGTTACAATTTGAGTATAATGGTTTCTTGGAATCATCTAGTATTTCCTCAAAAATTGGGGACTTGTTGTTAAAATAATTATGTGCAGCCTCAAACATTCCTATTGTGTCATCAACATCTTCATCTTCAACTTCAACTTCCTCTTTTCCACTAGTAGAGGCATTTTCATTGTTTATTGTGTCATCAACATCTTCATCTTCAACTTCAACTTCCTCTTTTCCACTAGTAGAGGCATTTTCATTGTTTCTCTTAATCTGTAGCAATTCACCATGTCAAATCCATGTTTTATAGCTTTGATCGATATCATAAATAAATAAATGGTCTCTTACTACATTCACCTTTTGAGACTTTGCATTCACACATTTCAAACATGGACAACAAATGAAATCTGACCTATTTGAATGTCGTAGTCCATTTTCGATGAACATCTCAACTCCTAAACCATATTCTGGTGACATTTGATTCTTTGACATCCACGACTTATCCATAACTATAAAACTGGTGGCTTGAAAGTTCAATCTACAAAAAGAATAATGGTTACTTAAACTTGTGTACTTACTATATCCTTAAGAAGCTGAGAAAAAATTAAACTATCAAGGAGTTCCTTGTTCATTCAAGTTCATGATGTTGATACAAAAGTCAACATCATGATATTTTGGACTCTAATATCAAATGATATTAGAACCAAAGACTTACTAAACACGTCAAATTAAATTAACACAAAAATAAACTTATGAAATCTAAACCCATAAAAAATTAACATAAACAAACAATTAAAATTAAGCAAAACTTAGGTAGTTCTCAACCTCTCCCCCATCACATCATAATTCAAGTTTTCAATACCCCCTCCCCTACCTATACTCATTAAACGAACATAAGAATTAAACTTATCAAATCTAAACTAATCAAAAATTAACATAAACCACCCATTAAAATTAAGCAAAAGTTACTAAACTTAATAACCAAAAGTTTTCAACCCCTCCTCCATCACCACTAAACTCATCAAATTAAACTAACACAAAAATTAACTTATGAAATCTAAACCCATAAAAAACTTAACATAAACCAACAATTAAAATTAAGCATAACTTAGGAAGTTCTCAACCCCTCTCCCATCACATCATGATTCAAGTTCTCAACATCCCCACCCCCCACAACTATACTCATTAAACTAACACAAAAGTTAAACTCATCAAAAAGTAACATAAATCAACCATTAAAATCAAGCAAAAGTTACTAAACTTAATAACCAAAAGTTTTCAACCTCTCCTCCATCACAACTAAACTTATCAAATTAAACTAACACAAAAATTAACTTGTGAAATCTAAACTCATAAAAAATTAACATAAACCAACAATTAAAATTAAGTAAAATTTAAGAAGTCTCAACTTCTCTCCCATAACATCATAATACAAGTTCTTAACCCCTCCCCCCGGCTATACTCATTAAACTATCACAAAAACTAAACTTATCAAATCAAACTCATCAAAATTAACATAAACTAACTATTAAAATTAAGCAAAACTTACTAAACTTAATAACCAAACGTTTCCCCTTCTCCATCACAACTAAACTCATCAAATAAAATTAACACAAAAATAATTTTATGAAATCTAAACTCGTAAAAAAATAACATAAACCAACAATTAAAATTAACCAAAACTTAGGAAGTTCTCAACCCCTCCCCCATCTCATCATAATTCAAGTTCTCAACCCTCCCCCAACAACTATACTCATTAAACTAACACAAAAATTAACAAAAACCAACTATTAAAATCAAGCATAACTTAGGAATCTAACAAAACTTACTAAACTTAATAATCAAAAGTCCTCAACCCCTCATCCGTCACAAGTAAACTCATCAAATTAAACTAACACAAAAAGAAACTTATGAAATCAAAATTCATCAAAAATTAACATAAACCAAGAATAAAAAGTAAACAAAACTTAAGAATATAACAAACTTAATAACCCAAAGTTCTCAACCCCCCTCCCCTCACATGGTAATTAAAGTTCTCAACTACCACACACAACTATACTCATTAAACCAACACAAAACCTAAACTTATCAAATTTAAACTTATAAAAAAATTAACATAAACCAACCCTTAAAATTAAGTAAAATTACTGAAAACTATCTAAACAAACAAAATAAAACCCTTAAAAGAAAATTGAATTTCTGATTAGTCAATCTAATGAACATAATTTCCAATATACACAAAAATAGTTAGTACCCACCAAATCAAATTACATAAAGACCTAATTTTTTATTTCTTTTACTTGGATTTTCTCAGCAACAAAACAAATAGAAAAGGTAAAGAAGAGTGTAAAGGAGTAACTCACTAGAGAAGAAGAAAAGTATGTGGATTTGAATGAGCCTCGAGTGTAGATTTTAAATTTTTGGTCAGAATAAGTACCCATAGCCAACTTCGATGTAGATCTGAAATTTTCGGTCAGAATAGGTATCCACAACCAACTTCGGTGTAGATCTTCACGCCGAACCCACAGCGAGACCTAAACCCACAACGACAAAGAAATTGAGGCGAACACTGCGGTGTAGATCTGAACGCAAACTCACGGCTACAAGCAAACCCACGAAAAGCGAGGAATAGTTGCCCATGAACAGCTGCTGAATGGCAAAGGGCAAACAAAAATCGATGTCAGTGAGCGTGAGAGTGAGAGTGAGAGAAGAGAGGGACTATTGGGGAGAGAGGGACTGTCGGGGAGAGAAAGAGTGTCAGAAATGAGGGAGCTGTCGCGTGGAATTTTTAAAGACCTTATAAGCCCGCCACTAAAGGGTATATACAATGATTGTAGGTCTTTTTTATTTTTATTTTTTAAATTTCTGCGTGTTTTCATATGCTATCATCGTTTCTAGCCGCATTTTTTTTACCGTCATTATTTCCTCCGTTTGTTGTAGTGATTAAATTTTCAAGCATCCCTAAATTAAATTATGGCAAATCTAAATATGCAATTAGGTTATATGAAATTTGAGTCAATTTTAGACAAAAGCCCGAATGGGAGGCCCCAATCAGCAAAGTCCAATCCCAAAGGGTCGGGGCTAGGCCCAAAGTGAACGAGGCCCAGTCTAAAGGGTTAGGCTCAAAGTCAACCATGCTCGGTCCAAAGTCAATCAAGCCCAGTCCAATAGTCAAACTCAAGCCCACTTTGAGCCTTGAGAAACTCTATAAATAGAGAGTTCCCCCCTCCATTTCAGGGGTTCATAACTGAATAAGCTCATAGGGAATTCAGAAACAAAACGGTGAAGTCTCTAGAAGCTCCTGACGATCAAATACTATCTGAAAATAGAACACTTCTCCAAGAGCAAGAATGCAGCAAATATCAATCAAAGTTTCAACCTCGAGAAAAGCTCTTCAACCTTCGAGTAGAGCATACAAGCAAGAGAGCAAATCAGAGGATCAAATATGTAACAACAGACCATACGTGGAAGCAAACTGAGTTACCTCGCTCATGCCCGAAATTTCGGCAGCATGTCGGCGTAACTACAAGAAAACCAAAATTTTACAAAGACATGGAAAGAGACATAAACACTTCTAAATTTCAGAGTACAAACTCAGCATCCATCAAACTACGATATATTATGTTGAGCTCAATCAACAGACCCTAAATCTGGAATTCTATAATCGACACACAAAAGCAAAATAAGATTTAAAGTTTACAGACCATCATACAGTAAGAAGCAAAGAAACGAAACTAGAAGATAATACAGAGAAAGGAAATTTTGATGAAGTCTCCATAGCCTCAACAAGTTATCTCCTCCGTCTCTTGCCTCAAGGATGTGCACAATCTGCAAAGTCAAACAAAATAACATGTCAAATTTTCCTTTCGTTGTATTATCTTGTCGAGGTTATGGAGACTTCATCAAATTTTCCTTTCTCTGTATTATCTTCTAGTTTCATTTCTTTGCTCCTTGTTGAATGATGGTCTGTAAACTTTAAATCTTATTATGCTTTTGTGTGTCGATTATAGAATTCCCTAGATTTAGGGTCTGTTGGTTGAGCTCAGCATAATATATCGTAGTTTGGTGGATGCTGAGTTTGTACTTTGAAGTTTAGAAGTGTTTATGTCTCTTTCCAGGTCTTTGTAAAATTTTGGTTTTCTTGTAGTTATGTCGACATGCTGCCGAAATTTTGGTCATGAGCGAGATAACTCAGTTTGCTTCCGCGTATAGTGTGTTCATTTGATTAGGGTTGTTACAAAATATTAGAAATTGTACTCATTATACTAAAATTAATACAATAGAAGTACATTACACGTGTTACATTTCTTCATAGAAATCTTGTTGCAAATAGTACTGATAGAACCTAAAATTGTGTCATATTTGCAAATAGTTTAGGTATGACAATTATTTAAATAAAATTTTTAATGTAAATTACATTACTTCATAATAATTTTTTTAATTGATATAAAAATCTCCTCATCTCACTTCCTCTACATGTCATCTACAATTTTTTTTAAAGTTTAAACTGAAACTATTTATGATAAATAAAAATATTATCTTTTTTTTAAGCTTATGTTTTTTTTATTTATCTATATTGAACTAATAATAACTAAAATATATACATAAATTTAGGATTTTAAGTTAAGAAAATTTTATTTTAGACTAACTCATATTATAATTTAAGAAACTAGTATTTAAAAAGGTTACTGTATTAAAATAAAAAAAATATTTGATTTTCAAATTAATCATATTCAAAGTACCAAAAATAACGATTTCTTCTTCCAAACTTAATAAAACAAAATTACTACAATAAATAACATGAATATATAATATTTTAAAAAAATAAGTATATCAGGTATGATACTCATTTAAAACTTAATCATATTAAAATAGCATAAATATTTGATCATTTACTTTTAACTTAATTATTTTACAACTTCAAAGAATATATTTTATTTAAAAATTAATCAAACTTTAGATAATTCATTTCATTGTTTAGTTAGAAAAATCTTAATTTACACTATACATATATATAACTTTTATTAAGCTAGGAAAACAAATCTTAAATTAAAATTTTAAAATTGACGAAAACAAATCTTTATTAAAAAAAATTTTAAAAAATATTGGAATCTAATTATCTAATTGTACAGTATAGTAGAACAACACCAAAAAAAAAATGAGCGAACTTATTTTATTTATCTTAATCTTAATTGAAACTTTAACAAAATTCTAAAATATTCATAAAATAATATAAGTTAAAATCTCAATTTTAGGATTGATGGAACTAATCTATAATAATTAAATTTTGGAAGAAAAAATCATTGGAATCAGTCTAATTGTATAGTACAACAAAACTATAGGGAAAAAAAAAAACAGTCAGCACAAACCTAGCTTCACAACTCAAGGTTAAACAACTCTATATCCCAAACACAGACTTCATAACTTCAGACTAAACAACTCTAGCTACACCCCATTAGTGTCTTCGGAATAACTTTTGAAAAAAGTTGTTTTTTTAGATAAAATCAATTTTTCTGTATGCAATTTTGCAAAAAAAAAAATAAATAAATAAAGTGTATTTAGTATAGTTTCTTGAATGTCTTTAGATTATCAAAAGTGTTTTTTTAAAGAAAATCCCAACGAGTATAAAGAACTTAAAAAAACTTTGATTAATTTAAAAATTATTTTTGAAGAAACTCTTGACATATAGACTATCCAACAATGACATTTTAAGTGTGTAATAACTTAAAATCTTTAAAATATGTAGTAAGAAAAAAACTATTTGTAATTAATTGGAAAAAAAGTATTTGTAATTAATATAATCACGTTTTAATATAGTGGAATCAAAAGAATTTGTTATTTTAAGATATATTTTTTTAAATGTTAGATACAAAAACATATTTGTTGAAAATATTTTTTTAAAAAAATACTTAAATTACTGGGAGGTATTCCAAACATAATTGAATCATAAAACTTTTGCTTTTTAAGGAATTATCTCTTTCCAAATCCTTTATTTATCCTTCTCCTTTCATCATTCTTCCGATCCTTTTCTTCATCCAATCAAAACGTGGTCATTGTAGTCAAGGAAATGTTGTCTATGAAATTTCCTCTACGAGAGTTGAGTGACATGATCAATTGCTTCAAAAGAACCTTTAGAGCATGTTTGGGAGTGATTTTGAAATTTTTAAAATTAATTTTGTTGTATTCAACATCACTCCGAAGAATGTTTTTAATTATTCAAAATCAATGTTTATGGTATAAAAATTTTGTTTAAAAGTGAAAAATCAAACATTAAGTTGATTTTGAATTATTAAAGAGAGTAATTTTATACATGAAAAGATGAAGATGAAGGTTTAGAAGGAGAAAAAAAAAGTGTGGGTGTCTGGAAGAGAAATAATGGGAAGTGAAATAGACTCCATTAGGAGCGAAATGGTTTTCTTATAGTCATAACAGTTAAGGCTCATTCTCGATTTTATTTTATTTTTGTACTTATTAAATTAATGAACATTAAAGGGGGGGAATGCGGAATTGAAAATTTATCCCCCTTTTAATTTTCAACTATAGTATAGATTATAGATTGATCATAAAAATCAAAGCTGAAAATGAATGCTCGTTGAAAAAATGGCCTTCAAATGAATTATTTCAAATAGCCAAAATTGAAGAAACTTTGGCAAATTGGAATATTCCAAGGTTAGATCCAAAGACGGTCTACTACAAGAGTACTTTCAATTTTACTCAAGAATGGGGTGTCAGACTTATTGAAAACAAGATCCCCATCATCAATAACCCAGAATCATTAAATCTCTTCACAAGAGATTTAATCCTCTCACACCGAGTGGAATACTCATATTGTCATGTTGGGATGATCCAAGTGGTGGTCAAGCCTCTATTCAGTTCTGGTTTGAATACTCCTATACTCATGACGCTAAGAGATAAGAGATTTTTGAGATTTCAAGACTCTCTTCTAGGGATGGTGGAAACAAACCTAGAGAATGTTCCAACCTATTTCAATTGCCATCCATACCTTACTCTATCACTCCAAGATCCGAACATATTGAGTTCCTTGATCTTAGATGTTTACTTCAAAGATCTGAACATGAAACCCGAATCTCATGCATTCGTGGTCATCTTTTGAATATTATATCGGTTAATGAAGATGCAGATAGCTCCAAGAGCTTTAAGGGTTTTTCCTAAAGGCACTACAACTCTCATTAAAGAAAACACTGAGAGGATGAATATAGAGGTACCCAAACCTCTATCATGGGACGATATTACCAGGATATCTCATTGGGTCCTTGAACGAGCAATCGCCCCAACTCAACTACCGCCAAAGGTTCCTACTCAATTAGTTAAGCACCCAGACGGAATCGTTGAGGTAAGCTTTAGGCAGCAAGTTACATCTGGCCCTAAAGTCTCAAATTTTGATCCATCTAGGCAAAGTGCATCGGAATTCAGGGATGAAGCATCATCTTCAACCAGTTTCGATCAACAAGAGCCACTATAGAGAATATCTCTTTCAGCAAGAATCAACTCAGTAGATTTTGGTCCACGCATACCCGAAAACAGGTATGTAAGGCCACGGTCACCTACTCAAACAGATATGGAGTCAGCAAACCAGTTTAATGAGCTCAACGTCATATCTAAAGGATTCAAAGTAAACATGGAATTCTTGCAAAAGAACTTCATGGATAAAAAATGGAAAATGCCAAGAAAGTTTCTCTTTAAGGCATATGAAAAAGAAGAAAGAGAATAGTTCAAGGCTACATGGATATCTACAATGAAAACCCTTGAAGAAAATATTCCTTTCTTTCAATGGTTCGCCAGCCGTGATAATTATTGCGAGCAAGTGAACGTCATTAAAGAAACTCTCTGGAAAACTCTTGAAGGAGAAGTTTATAGTACTCATCCACCCCTGGAGCAAATTGAATTCAGGACCTCCAAGGGAAACCTAGTTGTTGCCTCTCCATTCAAGCAATTATTCTTGGATGAAGAAAACAAAAATCCCTCTAAAGGCATTCGAGGAGTTTTTGTTCAAAACAACTTTACAAACAAGATGCTATCCACCATGGCAGCACAAATGAACCGAATTGAGGAAAAGGTTTTCACTCCTCCAAAGGTTCAAAAACCACTCATAGTAGAAACACCTGGAATTCCAATAATAGAAGACACCTTATCCAACTTTGGAAAGATCCCAGGAGGATCAGTCCCCTTGATAAAAACTAAGGAAGAAGCCATGTTGGAAGTAATTCAACAAGAGCTTTCAAAGCTTGGAGGTAAGTCTTCTCAAATCAATGTACTCAATGACAGCAAGATAGCTGATATAATTGCAGAAATGCAACAAGCAGCAATCTCAGAAGATGAGCCTAGAGAGATAAACAGAATCTCTATGCACTCAAAGAGTAACCCAAGGACTTATTACCCAAGGGCTACTCATCCAGATCTGTCAATAGAAGACCGAAATACAGTTGTCGCCAGCTCATATGATGGATCATCTATCTATGAATGGAATATTGACAGACTTTCTCAATACTTGGTCATGAACGTTGTCCAAGAGATGTTTGTTGCTACTCATCCAGATCTTCTTGTTGTCGAATTTACAGGCATTTTAAGAGGATGGTGGTTAAATACCTTCAGTGAAAAAGAAAGAAGAGAAATTCTCACCCACAAGTCTCCAGTTGAAACAATGGAACCGACCAGAACAGTGAGAGAGGTTGGAGAATCCTCTTCAACTGCACAAAGCAGGGCATCCCTACAATAGAGACTACTGCTGTTACTGCAGCAACCCTTTCAACAGCCCTTGCAGCCAGTACTCAATCAAGAAGGATTTACACAAGTGACGCAGTTGTAACTCTTTGTTTTAGCATAATCAAAGCATTTGTCGGAGACAATAATGATTATGTTAATCAAGCAGGCGAATACCTTCAAAGGCTAACCTGTCCAAAACTTTAGGACTTTGAATGGTACAAACAAACTTTCTTAATAGAAGTCTACAAAAGGACTGATGCTCACAGCCCATTTTGGAAAGAAAGATTCATAATCTTATTACCGAAGGTATTTGGATCCGAATTATTAGTCCTTCTTAGAGAACTCTACAAAGGAGATATTCCTTGCATTACAGTTACATATGGCGAGCTATGTCAGTTCGTTATTAGCCAAGCAGGAAAACAATGTCTTGAAGCTACTCGGCCTGAAAAGCAAAACAAATCCAAAGAAAAGAAACAAGAATTTGGACAGTTTTGCAAGATGTACTTCTATCATCTTGAAGCTCCATCTGTCAGGAAGAAGAAGAGGCTAAATCAAGCCAAAAAGTATTACTTAAACTATCGACAAAGATCCAAATCCAGCAGACCTTATGCTAAGGGTCCTTACTCAAAGGTTCAATATAATAAGAGAACTCCTACAATTAGTAGGAATTTCTCCAGAAAGCCTTCTTCAAAAGTCCAATGCTACAAGTGTAGAGGATTTGGACATTATACTCCTAAATGTCCGATGAAGAAGAGGATAAATGAACTTAGTATCGAAGACGATATTAAGAACGAACTACTTCAAATGATAAGGACAAATTCTGAAGAATCAAATTTTGAGGATCCAGAAAATGATCAAGTACTCCAACTCCTAGAAGAATATGATACGGATACTTCAGAAGGAGAAATGACACTGATTCATAAACCTGGTTACGATGGAAGGAGATTCTGCAGTTGTTTTAACTGCATAAATGTCCTATCTAAGGATCATGAATTACTATTTGAAGCGGTAGAACAAATTTCAGAAGCCACTCTAAAAAAGAATATACTCAATAGGCTAAAGGAATCCCTTCAGAAAGGAAAAGAAAAGGAGTATGCTTCAATGGATACTTATTTTCCTAACATTGAAGATGTCTTCTCTCTTTTCAAGAAAGAAAGACATGAAGTCAAAGTTTCGGATTTAAAATTAGAAATCAATAAACTCAAGGAGGAGGTTCAAAAACTTCACCTTGATTATCAAAAGGATATTGCGCAGTTATCCATAGAAGTTGTTATGATTAAATCAAATCAAGCAACCACTTCAAATGCAAATGAAGATGCAGAACCTTCAGAATCTTCAAAAGAGGAAGAATTGTTCTTAGCAACTTTGCAAAAAGTCCAATACCATAAATGGTACGTTAAAGTATCTTTGCAGGTACAAGACTTCTCATTTAATGCAATTGCTCTAGTTGATTCAGGAGCATATCAGAATTGCATTCATGAAGGCCTTATTCCAACTAGGTATTTTGAAACAACAGTCGAGACCTTGAGAGGAGCGAATAATCAGCCATTATTCATAAAGCACAAACTTCCTGAAGTGCATATTTGAAACAATGGAGTTTGCATTGTGACATCGTTCCTCCTTATCAAAAACCTAAATCAAGCAGTGATTTTAGGTACACCATTTATTACTCAATTATATCCATTACAAGTAACATATGAAGGAATCTGTTAAAAAATTATGGATAAAACTATTACGTTCAAATTTATCAATCCATTAAGAGAGAGTAATCTTAATGTTGTTGATAAACTCAATCTCAAAGAGAAGCAAATAGACTATTTGAAAGAAGAAGTCAGCTTCAAGAAGATTGAAGAGCAGCTTCAACTAACTAGAGTCCAAAGGCGAATCCAGAGTATTCAAAACCAAATTGAAGATCAAATTTGCTCTTCTCATCCAGATGCATTCTGGTCAAGAAAAAAAACATATGGTAACTTTACCATATGAAAAAAGTTTCAAAGAATCAGATATTCCAACGAAGGCACGACCGATCCAGATGAATTCTGAACTTTTGAGCCATTGCCTAAAGGAAATTGATGAATTACTCAAAGAAAGTTGATAAGGCCATCAAAAACCCCATGGTCATGTGCAACTTTCTACGTCAACAACCAAGCTAAGAAAGAACGAAGTATTCCAAGGCTGGTAATTAACTATAAACCCTTAAACAAGGTTTTGGAATGGATTTGGTATCCAATTCCAGATAAAAATGATTTACTCAAAATAATTTCCAATGTGAAATTATTTTCAAAGTTCGACATGAAATCTGAATTCTGGCAAATTCAGATTGCCGAACAAGATAGGTACAAATAAACAACATTTAATGTACCTTTTGGTCAATACAAAAAATGCTCCATCCGAATTCCAAAAGATCATGAATGGTATTTTGGAACCTATTCAAGAATTTTCAATAATCTATATTGATGATGTTTTAATATTCTCATCAAATATAGATCAACATTTTAGCCATTTAAAAAGCTTTATTCAAACGATAAAGTATAATGGTTTAGTAGTTTCAGCCAAAAAGGTTAAACTTTTTGAAACAAATATCAGATTTCTTGATTTTGATATCCACCTCAGATTAATAAAACCTATCCAAAGATCTCTGGAATTTACTCAAAATTTTCCTGATGAAATTTTAAACAAAACCCAGTTGTAAAGATTTTTAGGTTGTCAAAATTATGTTTTAGAATTTATCAAAGATCTTCGACCGATTTGTAAACCACTTTTTCAAAGGTTGAAGAAAGAAACTATTCCTTGGGGACCCGCTCAGACAAAAGCAGTCCAAAAAATCAAGGAATTAGTAAAAAGCATCCCATGCTTAAGTTTTATCGACGAAAAAGCAAATCTTATCGTTGAGACGAATGCATCAGACATTGGATATGGAGGAATCCTAAAATAGTGTCTTGATAACAACCAATCTGTTGTACGATTCCATTCCGGAATTTGGAATAGTACAGCTTAATTACTCAACTATGAAAAAATAAATTCTGGCAATTGTTTTATGTGTTCAAAAATTTCAGAGAGATTTAATCAATAAATCGTTTTTAATAAAAACGGATAGTCAAGCATCTAAATTTATTTTAGAAAAAGATGTAAAAATTTTGGTTTCAAAATAGATTTTTGCCTGTTGGCAAGCAATATTATCTTGTTTTGATTTTCAAATTGTCAAAAAAGGGTCTCAAAACCATCTTGCAGATCATCTTTCAAGAAAGCACCTCTCAAAGGACTCTCACTCCTCTCGAAAGAACCTCTCTCTCTAAAGAGATCTCTCTTCTCAAAACTCTCTCAAAATTAAGTTAGTATGCTCTGTGGTTGCAGCATAGTCTGATCTTCCACATCAGAAAACTTAAATTCTTATTCAAGTTTCCATCTTCAATCACTCAAAATGAGTTCAAGAAAAGGAAAAGGAATCACTTATTGATAGGACGTATAAAGTTTTATTTAATCACACTTAACTCTTGTTAGTTGGATAGTTTTTATTGTTTTCATGTTTATTTTGTAGGGATTCGAGCAAAGATGTATTTTGAGACTCTATGTCGAATAACGATTCAAACGAGCCAAACGGGAGGTCATTCTGACACCTGAGCGAAAAGTTAAAGCAAAATTACCAAATTTGTCTAGGGAGCAGTGTCTCAACGCCGCTCAACGCTATGCTTAATGCCAGCAACATCTCAACGCCAAACTTGACGCTGCGGTTTGGTTTGCTCAACACTAGTAGCATCTCGACGCCGCTCAACACCACACAAAATAAGCAATTATTCTTTCCTTAATCGCAAGGGCAGCGTCTCAATGCTGCCCAAACCCTATTTATAGCACTTTTTCACTTTAGGTCAAGGCCTTTTTGCCTCCTTTGCTTAGACTTTGAGAGAGAGCTTTTGATAGCTTTTCTCCTTCTACTTTTATACTTTTATTGTAGCAAATCAAACCATGTTTAACGGGAGATATACTATCACGATGCTTGGCCAAACTCCGCATTTCCGATTCAAAGGTCGGTCGTAATCAATTGCAATGTTGTGAGGCTTGGACCTTAATGTAGTTTTCTTTCAATTGCAAGTATTCTTTGATTCCTGTGTTAATTTTATAAGCATGTATTTTTGATTGAATTAACGCCTCGATCGCTTTACATGTTTGATTGCTAATCATGATGCATGATCCGTAATTGTCGTGTTGATTGAATCGGTAGCGTTAGGATTATTACATGTATATATTTTGTGGGTTTTCATATTATAGGGCTTGCATGTTTAATTCTAGGAATTAAAGGAGCATCCTAATTAGATTAAAGTTATTTTATCTAATTAGTTGTCTTGGTCCTTCCAAAGCACTTAATGCGTTTATCTAAATAATTTGGAGCGGTTTCATCAAAATTGTTTAGGTAATTAGCATAACTTGACGTTTGTTAGAGTTAATTACCTTAGGGAATTTGCTACTTTTTGGTGTTTCCTAATAAGTTGACCATGTGCTTGCATTGTTAAGTTTAAATATTTTGAATGTCTATGATCAATTTTTGCAATTGAGTAGAACTGCACCTTTGAATTGGAACTTGGTAAGATTTTATTTATCTTTATTTTATTTGCTCATTTTTTATTTTATTAATAAAAATACAAACCCCTATTTTTTAATTGTTTTCTCCTTTGCAAATTTAATTTGAGAAATTAATATTCGGTTCCCTGAGATCGACCCGATCCACTCAATGCTACAAATAGCTTAGGATCAGTTTATAAATTTTAATTTGACTAGCCCTTGACAAACTCGCATCACTTCCTTTTCCTCTTCCTCAAAAGGAAAGGCTCCTGCCTCTTCCTCCTCCAATACTCAAAAACCTACTTCAATATGGATCGAGGATTTTGCACTTCTCGACACCTCATTTACTCCAGTAAGAACACATGCTCAATGTCGTTCTTCCTCCATAAGGCTTCCACAACAATCTATTGTCCAGCCTTCTGCACCATCAATTACTCAATCGGTTGTAGGTTCTTCAACCTACACCTCACTAGTGTCTCCACCAACACGCTTTACTCCAAGACCTGAAATCATAGGTTATTTTCAAAAACCTCATGTAATCTCAGAGATCCAAATCAAACCCGAATGGGACTCAGACAGCTTCGCAGAGATTACATCTCAAATTTATCCAGGTGAATTATTTTTTGTGCCAGAATTATTATAAAAAAACCAGGCAGTTCTACGAGTTAATCCTTATCGACTCAAAATCTGCTGAAATTACTCATGTACCCGATCAAAATAATCTGTCGGCTATCTCCTACTCAAAACTAAAGATTTTCAGGGTTATCACGCCAAAAAAGTGGAACCATAAATCTATATAGAGAAAAGATTTTCAATAAGGTTTGATCCACCTTCTTACTCATACAGGGATTACGTTAAAGCATGGACATTAGTCCTTTGGTATCGTGCTTTTAACCATTCCTGGTTTATTCAATTTTGCAGACAAGCTCATAAACAATACTATCCAGTATGGTTTATGACTTGGTGGCACAATTTTGGCCTCTGTAAAGGAATTTTTCCTGTTCCCGTCCAGGAATCATTTCATTATTTTACTCAAAATATTTACAAAAATATTTATCCATTAACCTTTCGGTTTTCTCTCCATTTTCAAGTTCCATGGATTTTTTGTTGGAACTTAACTACTCAAAATCTTCATCTAAACAACAAGTATCTAGTGAAGACCCTCAAGGTTAAATGGTGGGACAAATTTAATGTTACCAACATTAACCTTCCTCAAATAAAATCTTGGTTTATTGATTGTCCAGAAAATCAAAATTTTTCAAAAGTAGAGTAGCAAAATTTTACAAAAAATAAAGCTGCTTTACTAGTTTCCCTTGCTCAAGCAACTACAGAAGTTGATGTTCAAAAAGTTCTTCGACAAAGAACTTCGGATCACTCTTCATCTCCTCCTCTGTCAATCATCAACGAAGATGAAGACGAAGATATCAACCTAAGTGATCCTTAATTACCATACGACCGAAAAGTCGTTAAACTACAATTGAACCGCAATAGTCCTAAAACTATGATTTGACCGCCAAGTCGTTAAACTTCGAACTTACTCCAAAAAATACTCAAGTTGATATATGCAAGCAAATATCTTTACTCAAACGGAGTTCCTTCTCCTAAAAGGACGGCTAGGTTCCCGTTGAACCTATATATATATATATATACAAAGAGAGTGCATGTATATTCTCTTATTGTAAATTTATTTCTTTGTAAATCCTTAACTTTGTACCGATTCGAAGAAATCCTTGTCAATACACCCCTAATTTCTTCACTAAATACATGCTTTGCACACAACAAAAGATACACGAAGAAATATTTCTTCCCGTTCTGAAGTTATTCTCCTCAAATGTCAAGCTTCGAGGACCTGCTGCAGAGGACTTGTTGCAGAGGACCATTGCGGCTAGTTGGTGTTTCCGGCAATTTGGTAAGACCGTTGGTAAGCCATAGCCTTGCCTCCTTGCCTCTTTGCCTACGAAGAAGACAAATGAAGATGATAAGATTCACTTCAAGGAAGAAATGACAACTTTACAATTTTTGTTAGTTCACATGTTATTTAAATCCCAGGAATAAAACCTGCAAAATAAATACAGACATTTAATTTCTAGACATTAATTTCACGTTATCCAAACACAGATATTTAAATTCAAGGTATTTAACTCCTAGATATTTAATATCAAACAAAACTCATTATCTAAACGGGCCGTAAGTGTTTTTTATTACCTAAATATAGAGGTGGTGGTTTGAACCTTTTAACTTGAATGTCATGAGTGCGTGCTTTAATTGTTGGGCTATGCTTTATGCTCGTTGGTCAGTTAATATTCTAATTTTTTTTCTTTTTTAATTTAACAACAATTGGAGTTGGGGGATTCGAGCCTCTGACCACTTAATCGAGGATACATGCCAATTATCGCTGAACTATGCTAGCTTTGACAGTTAATATTCTAAGTTAATTATTGATGTACCTCAATAAATGATTGAAGAAAATAAAAAACACTAGTGTTATTACTTTTTTCTTTTTTTTTTTTTTTTTTGAGATAACACAAGTGTTATTACTATTATATAAACTAACCAAAGAGTTACCTGTCCTTAGGAAATTCTCATATTATATTTTTTAAAAAAATAGAAAAATACACACGTTTAACACAAAGTTTGACAAATATGTTAACAAGCCTATTATAAAAAATGGTTATATTTACAATTACATTTAGAAAAATACCTACCTATTTTTAACACAAAGTTTGACAAATATGTTATCAAACCTTTTATTAAAAATTGATATATTTATGATTACATGTAGAAACATACATATTTTAACATAGTTGTTAGAATTGATTTGGACTTTTGGCTCATAGCAATATCCCATCTGGAATAGGTGAGAGTTGTCCCACATGAAAAGATTAGAATTGCTTGGAGGGTATATATACTAAAGCTCATTTTTATGCTTGTAGAAAGTGTATAAAGTGGTGTTAAAATCTTTTCTCTCGTCTGTTTGGGTGGGCAGGTTTGGTTACAAAATCCCTCTGTAACCACCTTTCTTCTTCCTTTCAAGGTAGTGATTGGTGGGCAGGTTTGATACACTTATTCAATAGTTGAGTTGTAGCTGGGCCAAGTATTGTCACATGTGACTACATATATTTTCATGAATGAAGAAAACACAACATTAATATAAATGGCAAAATATTAACTTGCTGACAATGCATTAGTGCATTAATTAACCTTTTATTCTTTTTTTTTTTTCAAAATACATTTTTAGTCTTCGAGATTTGAAGTAAGTGTCTATTTAGTCCTTGAAATTTCAAAAAGAGTACTTTTAATCCACGAGGTTTGAAAAATGACCTTAAATGGTCATTAATAGAAATATGGTGTGACATGGTTGAGGTGACACTTTTTAAATCATGTGTTAAATTTTATTAACTTTATATGAATTTTAGTTTATGTAGCATTTTTTTTTTAATTTAATTTTAGTTTTTTCCAATCTTATGACCTTCTGCTCTTTTACCACATCTCCCTCTTCTTCACTCATCTTTTTCCTTTTCTTCTTCGATAGGCACTCCTTTCTCCTTCATATTTGACTTTTCTGACCTTCATTTGTTTTGTTTCTAAATACAATCTTCGACGGAGCTCAAATCGTTGTTTCTCATTATGAAGAGGACATTTCTTGAACATATTGAACCAAATCACAAAATTAATTTCACAAAATCAATAATCATATCAATACCATTTTAATCCCTTCTTTTAAAACCTAGATGAATGGTTCTATTTCATTCATTTTAATTCATTGTTGTGCATAATAATAGAGTTTTAATTATATAGGTAAAATGGACTTTTGACCCAATTATAATTACAAACAATTTGTGAAGAATTAACTTGCATGTAGTGGTTATATCCATAGACATAACTTATCCTACAGTGCATAAGAGTGCAACTCTAGGTCTATAGTGGAGTAATCTAGAGTTAATGAATGAAAGTTAATTTGATTAAAGAGTTTAATTAATTAATTTTGTATCATTGGAGTTTAAAATCTGTAGGCCAATAAGGTCCCATTGCTAGTTCATAGTAACACTAAAAGATCAATTTAGTTGAAAGAAAAATTTGAAATGTTCAAATTAATATTTAATATATTAGATATATTAAATATAAAAGAGAAAAATGTATTTATTGTATTTGATACATTAAATATTAAAATGATTAATGTATATTAGATACATTAAAGAAAAAAAAATTTGAAATTTGAATGAGATTCAAATAGGTTTAATATATATTGTTGGATATGTGAATAAGATTAACATAAGTATAATATATATTTTAATTATGGAAAAAAAATTTCCCTAGGTCTCTATAAATAGGACACTTGGATTGAGCCATAGACATCCTATCCGCTATAGAAAATTAGAGAAATCTCTCTAGACCTCTCCCTCTTCAATTTGTTGTGGATTTTCTTTCAAGAGGCTCTCACAAGCCTTAGTCCTATGTTCGAGTCATGGCAAAGAAGACTTTGTAGAAGCCTTGGAGATTCGACCTCATTGAAGTTGGAGCAAGTAGATTAAAGACCCGCCAAAACTTTCTCCATTATACTTCAAGGTATTTATATGGTTAACCCTTGTATTTTAGTTTAATTCCAAATAAATCAAATACGATCCAATGCTTTTGCTGCAAGGTGAAGTATTCACACCTATTGTAGAGTTGCTGTTTTGAGGTTTGTATGTTCCCTAAATATATGTCTATATCAGAAAGTTTTACAGAAACTAAGTTGGAAACGCTTTATATTCCCTATGAGAGATCTCTCTATGTCTAAGGTGAATATGGAATGTTATTCACTCACTACATATTGGTATTTCCACGCACCCTAACCCTTTCAGTATATGAATGTGCTGGTGTTCCTTAACAGATGGTTGATCAGAATAAAGCAACTAAAGAAATAAAAACATCCAAACAGAAAACCGACACCCAAATGGAAATAAACCTTGCTTCAATATAAGAAATGTAAATACATAATCAGGTCGTCATGAGCTTCGCCTAAGAAAAATTAAGCCATTACTAGGTTGGGTTCATATAAGATAGCAAAAGGAAACATGATTGAGAAGTGAAACTAAGAAGAGAAAGATTGAACTCTAAACTCCACCGACAAGATCCGTGAAAGTCCAGTGCTCATCAATGTCTTCTCTTCTTCTTCCTTTTACTATTGTTTCTTCTTCCTCAACCTCATGAATCTTTTGACCTTCTCAGTTGATCCAACACTTATGATAACTTGTAATAACATGTTATTTGGATGCCTAAAATTGGCTAATGATTACCTCAACGCATTAAAAAAGGCTTAAATAAAAGGGAATTGAGTAATATTCATATAAATGCACGTGATGGGTGCAATATTTATATATTTCGTAACATTTATCAATCACCATAAATAATTCAATACCTCTCATGAAGAGACAAAATCATTGTTGTAACTACATACGAAGAAGTTTCTTCTACTGTACAGTTAGCCTACATTGAAGTAATCACAGTTAACATCATACAAAACATTAAATTATGTAAAAATCAAAGTAATAACTTAAGCTCAAAACGAAAACTAGAAAATCAAGTAAATAAAGTAGAAATACATTTTTGGAGCCAAAAAAGTCATCCTTTTAGGGAAGTACGTCAATTCAATCTTCTCAAGATACTGTTCCTAGAGCATTTTCAATCTTCTCAAGGTCTTGTTCCTAGAGCATCTTCACAAGGTTCATGTAACAACTCGACCTCTAAGACATCAACTAACTAGGATCTTTACTTATGTGCATGCTAACGACATTTAAAATTCTTTGGGCAAAGGAAATAAAGAGAGAACATTGTCTATAAATCGTTCAAAACACTTTATTTTAGATCCCAATGAAAACATTGTAAACATAATACAGTAGTAAGTCCATAAAAACTTGTTTAAATAATTTCATTCCATAGCCTCTAAAATAAACATTTGAAATACATAACATTAAAAATGCAGAAGTCATGCTAACATTGACCCATGGCACTGTTAGCAAACAACTTCCATCACTGGCCCTTTATGTCCTTGCCTTTACTTGAAAACAAGAGTTTTAAAAAATGTTGAGTATTAAACATAACCAGTAAGTGACCCCACTGTTGGGGTCAGGACATGCAATCACATGCAACATGATTATGTTTTTATGACTGATGGGACCTAAAACTTTAATTTTTGGTTTCCTCTCCTTTTAGTTTCTTCGGGATGTGCATCACTTTTATACACATGGCTTCATGTACACTAAACTCACTAGACGTGCATCACTTTCATACACTCTAGGCCCTTAATAGGTATGCATCACTTTCATACATAGGTGTGCATCACTTTCATACACAAGAACCCCATGCACATCACTTTCATGTACTTAGAGTCCCTGAACATGCATCACTTTCATGGATTCCAATCATATAGGAAAAAGGAGGGAATCTGTTTAACATTTCATGATTTTTATAAGCACACACACATGCATGCGGTCCCACATAGAACATCGGTTTAGTAACATGATGCAACATAAGAGTTTGTTCCTTCATAAACAAAATCATCTTTCACATGCATGCATACATGTTATTTCATTCACAACACATATCATTCATGACTTTCATAATACATGACTATTTTTAAACATTTACATGAAGCATTCCAGACAACAGAAAAAAAAAATACCCAACCACGCTCTAAGGCATTCCAGCAGTAAAGCCACTTACCTTGGCTATGAACTCAAGGAAAAATTATCAACCTTTTTTTTTTTCTTTGTTAAAACCCTTAGCCAAACCTAAAATTAATTACTAAAGCCTCGTTTGATAACAATTTAATTTTTGGCTTTTGAAAATTAAGCCTATAGATACTACTTCCACATATGGGTTTTCCTTATTTTGTTATCCACTTTTTACATGTGTTTTCAAAAACCAACCCATGTTTTGAAAACTAAAAAAAGTAGTTTTCAAAAACTTGTTTTTGTTTTTGAAATTTGACTAAGAATTCAAATATTTTCTTAAGAAAGATGAAAGCCATTGTAGAGCAATGTAAAGAAATGATGAGAAAACAAATACAATTTTCAAAAACTAAATGGTTATCAAGCGTGGTCTTAAAAATTTGCACCTTAATTTAATAACCTATGAATTCTAATCTCTAGAACAACTTGCATCGACCTTAATTGATAACTAACCTAAAAGCTTAGAGGAAAAAAAGAAAGAAAGATGGCTAGATTAATTGTCCAACTCAAAGCCACTAATGAACCTTAGCATAACAATCCAACCTTCACATAAAAGAAATCTAAGGATTAGGTTCTTCATAAAAAAATTATCAAATTAAATCTCAAAAGGGTCTAATGGAATGTTACCCAAAAACTAAAACTAAAACCTTGTTGGTTCAACCTTGCTTTTGGTCCAATTTTGCAAAATCAAGCTCCAAACATTGTGGGTATTGTCTTAAACGATTCAAAACCCATGGATCATTCTCAAATTACATCCAAAATTAACCACGAAACCTTAAAAGAAACAAAAATTACTTAATGTCGTGCTGGGACAATGGCTAAAGACTCTAAATTTCATGATTTTCGAAGCCGGAATGGAGTGGGTATTCTTGAAACGAAGTTGGAAAGTTAGTGGATTAGTCTGAAATCAACCAAACCATAAACCAAAACAAAAAATTAAAGCACACCTCACCGGACACTAGTCGGAGCATTGCAATCGGCTGATCTATGCCAGAAACATGAAGGAGAGAGAGTGATCTGCGAGAGAGAAAGGGAGAGCCCGCTGCCGCCACACCTGTGGTCACGCTCTTTCTTGCAGAAAATGGAAGGGGAGAAGAAGAAAGTTGAAGATGATCCCCAATGGTAGAAGAAAAAGACCAAAAATGGAGGTGTAGAGATGGTTATCACGAAGAGAAAGAAGGAATGGTTGGGGAGGCATCAACGCAAGCGTACGTATCAAGTAATAAAATGGTAAGTATTTTATCAAGTATCGTGATCCACAAGAATTGTATTACGATATTATTTGAGTACCAAAAGTAATAGTGATCGAAATTATTTAGGGAATGGAATGTGACTGCTCTTTGAAAAACAAATAAAACTAATAAAAACATGCCATTAAAAGGAAATGAAAACACTAAGATTTAGGGCATTTAGGGGTTAACTTCACCAATTCGACCGAGCAAATGCGCAATTGAACAATTGATACGTCCACTCACTTAATTCTTAAGCCTAGAAATCTATTGCCATGGATTTCTCTATCGAGTTCCTCAAATCTTCTTAGATTAATTAACTAATTTAGGTATCCCTAGTGCAATTAATTAATAAAAGACATTAAGACCCTTCGTTATAACCCTCAATTAATCCCTATTAATCTTATGTCACTTAGGTGAGAACTAATTGTCATGCAAGCTATTTCTAAGCCTAAACACTTTCTTTCAAGCTCAATTTAAGCTTAGTATCAATGTAACGACCAACATTTTCAAGTATTAATTAAAGTTTTAATTTTGAGATTTGAATTAATTGTAAGGCTAATTTCATGTTTAGAGTTGTGTTGAAAGTTAATTTTAGAAATTTGCATAATTGAAATTTGAGTAATTGGAGGGTGAATAGGGAAGAAAGAAGGGAAAAGGGGAATTAATTGGTTTGGGGGCAACTTTTGTTAATTAGGTGACTTTGAGCCAAGCCCAAGCCCAAGGAGAAGTCAAGCCCAAATATCCCTCTCTATTATTTTTATAGAGCATGTAGCCCTAAGTCAAGTGAAGCCGTCATCTTCTTCAACCTTCTCCTCTTCCTCCATGAAAAACAATCTCCACCATCAATCTCTCTCTTTCTTTCACCACCAAAAGACCCATCCATTCGAAAGCTTCTTCTTCTTCAACAAACATACATCGCCGGATTTGTCCCTCACATGCAATTACTGTTCACGGTGGTACTGTTCACGGCACGTACTATTCATATCGCGAATACTGTTCATACTGCGAGTACTGTTCATACCGCGGGTACTGTTCATACCGCAAGTACTGTTCATACCGCGGGTACTGTTCATACCGCGAGTACTGTTCATACCGCGGGTACTGTTCACGACGCCGAACTCCACGAACCGCCGCCGATCTGCTGCAGTTTGATTTTTCTGGCGGATTTTTGGTACTGCACAGCGCTGTTTTGGCTCCTTTTGCACGTGGGTAAACTTATTTTCGCTATAATCTTACAGTTTTCAAATAATAGATGTAGTTTTGGGCATTGATATGGAAGTTTGGAGATTTACCCATTAATTTTTGGGCTCTATTTTGGAATAACCATTGTAGGTGGAGGTTGGTGTGACAAGATCGAATCAAACCACCATTTATTTAGTAAAGCTTGGGTCGGTTTGGAGAAAGAACGGAGGTAAATTTTCCATCCTAAAATCAAGCAAATCCTTGGAGTTTTGGATTTTTGGTAGATTAAATTTGAGAGTTCAATTAAATCAAGAACCTTGTGTTTTGAATTGAGTTTAACCACCAATTTGAGATTAAGTTAAATGTTAAGGAATTTATTCTAAATTTTGGAACTTTAGTTGGTGGAAGGAACTTTGAGATTTAATTATGGATTTTAGGAATTGTTTCTAACCTTAGGGATGGTTTGATTTAGGCTCCAAATTATTTGGTTGAGGTTCAAGGCGAAGGAATTTTGGTGAGCAATTGGGTGATTTGGACTATTGAGCTTAGCCAAGGTAAGGGACTTTATGCCGGTATGCTTGAATGCAAGTCAGGAACTGAATTGAAAAAAAAAAAAAAAATTATTTGAAATAAAAAGTTTTTATAAATATTTTATTATGGATTTTCACTTGTTTTGCCAAATCTTCTCATGAATGTTATGCATGATTTATGATTTTGATTTATGATAAATGATGTGAGAATGTTGCTTGTGTTGCATCATGGAATGAAAAGTTTAAAATGCTTTGGGACCTCATGCATACATTATGTTTTCATGATAAAATTGATTTCGAAGGCTGTGGCAATTACCCTCCTAAATTTATTGATGTACATCTATATGAAAAGGAGCCTTACGAGGCTATATGAAAAGGAACCTGAAAAGGTTAAATGAAAAGGAACCTGAAAATGTTAAATGAAAAGGAACCTGAAAAGGTTAAATGAAAGGAACCTCAAAAGGTTAAATGAAAAGGAAAAGTTAGGTTGGGTTAATTGTCCACATTAAGTCGAAGATAAAAAGTTGAAAGAGAAACGTTTCCACTATGAAAGGAATTTAGGTCCCACCAAAGGAAAGAAAGAAAATGTTTTCGAAAACTCATTATGTATGTGTATGCATATCCTTACCCGGTAGTAAGGTCACTTACTGAGTATTTTAAATACTCATCCTTTTTCAAAATGTTTTTCTTTTCAGGTAAAGGCAAGGACATATCTTAGGCGAGTGACAAGGTAGTTTGCTGAAAGGGTCATGGTGTCATGAAGAGTATAGTTTCCGCATCTAGTTTATGTTTTAACTCAAATTATTTTATTAAGTAAACATCAGTTATTTTGACATTTTAATTCCAAGTATCTTTTGAAATGTTTTTAAAAAAGGGATCCCGAATTAAAGGTGATGAAGAAATTTAATTCTTTTTGTCCAATACTAAAGTTTCAAAATTTTCATGTGCATGCAAGTAGTAACGTCCCTAGAAAATCTAATAGGAAGAGTCGGGTCGTTACAATCAATTAAACTATGGTCAGTAGTCTAATAGCATTAAGGAACTCATGCACGAAAAAATTAAAGTAAATGGTAATATTAAATTAATTCAATTAAATATAAGCAAAGGTCCAAACAGAACAATCAACACCCTAAACTAAAGAGTTTGACCACAAATAGTCATTAATACAGTCCTTAAACTCAACATTCCAACCCCAATACATAACTAAAAGGGAAATAAAAGGAAATAAAGGCGAAGAAATTGTGACTCTCACTTTTGCCTCGATCCACGTGCTTTTTGAGCCTCAATCTGTCTCTAAAGGATACCAAATAAGTTTCCAAAGATCCCAAATTAGCTCCAATTTATAAAAGGGGGTCTGAAACCCTAATTATGTCTCTCTTTTTTGAGTAAGAATTAGATGTTTAAATACCCCTTATCAAAGTAGTGTTGAGAAGTCGTCGAAACGCTCAATTTCACTGATGCACGCATAAGGGTAGCGTCTCGACGCTATGAGTGGAATGAATTTTCTTTGCATGTTTTGGCGTCGCGACACCACAGGACAACATCTCGACACTTGCTCTCAGGTCTTCCACCAAAATGAGGGGTCTTGACGCCCCAAATGGCATCTAAACGCTCTAGCCTCGGGTCAAAATTTCCCAAATGGCTCATTTTCCATCCTTAGCCTCAAAATAGCCTTTCTTCCTACTCCAATACACCAAATATCTTCTAAATTCTTCAATTCCTCTTGAAATGCTCAATTCCTGAAATTCAATACAAAATAACATCAAAGCTCACATTTACAACCTAAAACTAGCTAAATTATTAGGACAAAGATAGCACAAATTGAGTGCTACCAAAGATGCCTAGGGTTATGTGCCCACTAGAAGACAAATTAGGAGTTTTAATTAATTTTATTTTTCTTTTTCGTTTCTAATAACCAACACCTAAAATATTCCTTTTCTCAAATTTACCCCTCATTTAAATTTTTTCTTTTCCTTTTCTCCCCTCAAATTTTAAAATTCTAATTAAGGTCTCAAAAGATTGGATAGAACTTGGAAAGCTTTGAGAAGCAAAATTAGATTTTTCAAACTTAAATTAAACTCCAAACAAAGCCTATATTTTCAAAATTAAGAATTGAGACTTAATTAAATATCTCTCATCCAAAATTCGAAAATTTAATTATCTTAATTTAGTCAACTTAAATCTAATTCGAAATCCAATTTACTAAAATTATATTTTAAGCAATAATTCAAATTAGCACAATCAAATTTAATTATCTTAATAAGCAATAATATCAAAATTAGACTAACCTAAAAATGCGGGACGTTGCATTCTCCCCACCTTAAGAACTTTTGTCGTTGAAAGTTTTGTTGGTCAAACAACTCTAGACAAGCTCTAGTCCACTATAAGATTTTTTACTTTTCCCGACACAAGACTGAAGGAATGAACGTTTCACTCTGCAATGGAAGCATTGGGTCGTCTTTGATTTTATTTAAAATTAAACTAAAACAAATAAGATTAAGCAAACTTACTCGGAGTAAATATGGAGATATTTCTGGCGGGTCATTATCTCCTCCACAAAGTCTTCCGGCTATGACTCGAACATAGGACCAAAGCTTGTGGTAGCCTCTTGAAAGAAAATCCACAAGAGATTGGAGAGGAAGAGGTCTAGAGAGAATTCTCTAATTCTCTATTGAGGAGATGTGTGTTATGTCTAATAACTCAACCCAAAGGACTATTTATAGAGACCAAGAGTAAATCTTTGCCATTATTAAAATATTATATTTTAATATCTAATATATTAAAATATGTATTATACTTATTTGAATCTCATTCAAATCTCCTACGATATTTATTTATTTAAATCTTATTCAAATTTTATAAATATCTTTTCTTTAATGTATCTAATATACATTAATTATTTTAATATCTAATGTATCAAATACAATACATATATTTTCCTCTTTTATATTTAATATATCTAATATATTAAATATTAATTTGAACACTTCAAATTACATATTAATTTGAACACTTCAAATTAAATATTAATTTGAACATTTCAAAATTTTCTTTCGACTAAATTGATCTTTTAGTGTTACTATGATCTAGCAAAGGGACCTTATGGACATACAGATTATAAGGTCCAATAGTACAAAATCAATTAATTAAACTCTTTAATTAATTAATTTTCATTCATTAACTATATGTCACTCCACTATAGACCTAGAGTTGCACTTTTATGCACTGTATGACAAGTTGTGTCCATAGATATAATCACTAAATGCAAGTCGATCCTTCACGAGTTGTTCGTAATTACAGTTGGGTCAAAAGTCTATTTTACCCCTATAATTCATCTTGCACCTTAAGTACCACTGATCCTCTAATGAACAATTTGTTTATGATCCAACAATAAATTATGTCCCTATCGGGCCAGTGAGAGGGTGGGGCCCCATTGTTCAAGTCCCGAAATCAGCACTTAAGGAAACTACTCATCTACTTACCCTATATGGGAATGAGTGAATTCCATCTTGTGAGATTATGTTTTTAGCTCCCTATTTGGTCAAGTCCCCAAAATGGTAGGCATATTGAATTGGCTACAAAAGCCACTCTCACCCATGAAAATCAATGGACAAACCCTCACAGGCAGAAGTTCATAACTCACTGAAGATTAAGATCGAGTCGCATATGATCATCTTGATGAAATATCAATATTCTCAATTAATGGATTTATAAAGAGAGATTAAATATTTGTGGTCCAGTCTTATACAAACTCCATGTATAAGATACCCCCACTCACATGTCTTCACATGAACGATTTGGATCAAATCATTTGTAACTATTAAAAGTGGGCCGTATCAATAGTGTTGTCAGGATAAGGCACCCAACCTTATCCATATACTATGACCATTTAGGTTATTTCTTGAACATTATCCTCCCGTATGTCAACTATATACTGCTCAAGATTACACTAATAACCTTGGATTTTTCATATAATGGATAATATTATATTACAAATAAAATAATCAAAACTATTATTAATTATTAAATAAATTATTAATTACGAGGCTTTAGGGCATAAATCCCAACAATCTCTCACTTGCACTAAAGTTGGCGAGACTTGTATCCTAGGACATACTCTATACCCAACATGTTCTCCCACTTGCCCTAGCAAAGATGAGACATGTCTCGTAATCCTAAATATTCTAAGTGACCCTCAAACACTTTAGCCTAGAGAGTCTCTTTATGTACATCCAAAGAACTGTTGTTAAAAGCCATCTTGGTCACTACCACGATGCTTTCTCTCTCGATATGATTCCCTATACATTGGTGTTTTCTCATTTTCTTAATATTAGTCTTTGTACCACTATTATCATAATAGGGAGAATAGACTAAATCATATCTGAAACACCTTTCAGATCTTTAAGGAACTATTTGAGTCATACAAGTCCTTTTGTTGCTTCACAAGCAAAACAATTTAACTTGTATACTGATCAGATGAACTTTGGGTGAAGAAAAATAAGTAAATACGTTCAACCCCAGTACAAGTGCACACTATCAATGCAAGTAATAAACAGGAGTATTGCTAAGTATTGATCCCATAGGGAACAGTGTAACAAAAATATTTCAGAGCAAAATGTAAGGAGAATTGCAACTTTGGAAACTAAAAATTGCAAAAACAAGGTTGGGATTGGTGTGTTTGTTAAAAACAAAATAATTGCAGAATCTAATTGCAAGTTAAAGTGACAAAGGTTGCAGAACTGAATTGTAGAATAAAAAATTACAAGAATGAACAGCAAACTAAACAGACTTGATAAAAGAAATGAAAATTGCAAAAGAAATTCTTTAGAGAAATGAGGGGCTCAAGAATGTCATACCCTAAGTTATAAATTGCAAAACCAAAATTGCAAATTCAACCTACTCTACACAAAATTGTAAACCAACATTTCTACTCCTATTCACCTTGTAATTAGGTTTTTAGGAGGCTAAGTGAGTGACTTATATGTCATAGTCCCTCTATCTTAGATAATTTGGCTCTACAGTTTATCGGTTTTGGAGTCTTTAACCCCTATGTCTAGGGTAAATAATTGGTTTATGTCTAAGCTTTTGTCTCCATCACTTGTGTGAAATTCGCTTATCACTAACCCAGTCGGTATTAGATCTAAGCTTAACTTGCTACCCTAATTATCAATATAGGATCTTAACAGAATTTTGTTCAACACAAGCAAACAATTGAGATGTAGGCTTAGTTTTTTGTTGTAATTTTGGCTACAATTATTTCTTAGGGAATTCACATCCTAGAACCCCCTAAGAAGTTTAGCTCATAATAAAAGTAAAAATGCCACAACAAACTCTAGAAATTAATTCTATACTAGAAGAATAAATTAGAATGCTAATTGCAACGAAAACTAAAGGAATTAAAGACATCTTGTCATCCAAATTTGAATTGAGAAAAAAATAATAATCAAAGTAGTAGCCTATCATTCCACAAACGTCTGGACAACCCATGAACAAAAAGAAAAGCAAATTCTAAAAATCTTCTTTCAATTGTTCAACAATCTCAACTCAAATCCAATGCTTAATGCAGTAGGTAAGGAACAAAAAGCATGAAAAATTACAACTCAAATGAACTAAAACAAAAAATGAATTAAAACAGAGTAATTACACAACTATTCAATAATTCCTCACTTAATCTCCAATCAATTCAATCCCTCAACTATTTCTAGGAAGAGATTAAGTCTTAACTATCCAAGTTTTCACTTGAATCGAATTGGAAAACTGGAAGACAAACAAAAACCAACAGTGCAGAAACCCTTTTGTAAAATAGAGAAGAAATCAGGTAAAAAAAATAGAGGAAGAAAAACTGGAAAAAAACAGAAGAAATTTTGGAAGAAAACCCACGAAAATTCTGCTAAAATTCGCCTCCAAAGACCACCCATTTGGTCATAGCTTCCTCCCCTATTTATGCTCTTTCAGTTAGGGTTTGTAGCCTATCCAACTTCATCACAATTCCCATAGATTTCGTGTAAAGAATCATCTCCTTCCATATTTGGCACTTTTCTTTTTTATTTTTTTTCACTGCCCAGAAAAAATTACTACTTCATCTTGCAATTTCGGTTTTGCAATTTCCAAAATTTCTCCACAATTGCAACTTCATCTTGCAATTTCGGTTATGTAATTTTCACAATTTTTGCACAAAAGAAACTCTTCTTAGTTTATTTTTCTCTTTTCCTCATTTTTTCTTTCACATGTACTTCTCACAAGTTATTGATGTTTTTCAAGCATTTTACCAAATTTCTCCTATGATTTCTAAAGCAAAACAAGCATGTTTTAAGCTTATGAGCATTAAATAAGCTTTAATTCTAAGACTTATCATATACCATACTCCACCACTTAGGGTAAAATTTATCTTTACATAGATTTCCTAAATCTTTGTAAGAACCAATGTATCTTGTAAAGATAAAATCTTTAACAAAAATTTCTCATCATCCATAGATAATTTGATAAAGTTTTTAATTTTCTACTCAATGATCATACCATTCGTTTAATCATATATGCTAACCAATTGTATATTAAATGTTCAGTCTCATTTAATATCATATACTCTCAACATTTGAGTTGTCTTAGGATACACTTCCTTAGACATAAATAACAAATATTTGACAACATTTTTGTCAATATAAAATGTTTGAGATAAAGTTAATATTTTGTCCTTAAAATCTCTATTTTTGATATGTAAAATATACAAATTCATTCCAAATCACTCATTTGGAATTGGTTATTTAGTCAACCTTTTATGTTAGATAGACATCTTACATCATTCATAATGAGTAAAATATCATCAACATAAAACGTGAGAAAAATTCACTAGGCAATTAATATTTATCAAAAGTCATAGGTTTTGATACTTTTATCAAACATTATATTCACAGATCTAATGGTAAAATTCATTTCATAAATGAACCTTTACTATTTCGTAAACCTTTTGCTTTTGATCTTTGAAAATAAACATCTCTGATTGATTTGTGTAGATGCATTATCTAAGATTTCTTTTCATAAAAGAATTCTAAACATTTATTTTTTATATCGCATATGCAACAATGAATTAATAATACTTACAGACTTTAGTATGGCAACAAGTGAGAAAAATTACTCGCAGTCTACTTTCTCCTATTAGGTTTAACCCTTTGTCATTAGTCTCACTTTGCAGACAATAAGCCTTCAACTTTGTCATCTAACATGACAATTTGGGCTTCAATTAAGTCCTTGTAAATGTTGAGTCATCTCATAACTCTCCCACTACGATGAGGCTTATCCAATTCATGACTAGGATCCATTTGACTTTCAAATGTAATTAAATTGTTAACAATTTTGGTTAACTATTTAGTGGCTTCACTTGGAACCAATTTATTAACACTATCTCACCTTATTAAAGGTTTGTAGTTTTTTATTTGACATTTCTTATAAAAATGATATTTTTCATACAAATACCTTATTCATTTTAGGACTACATAAAAGACCATTTTGTACTCCTTAGGGGTGGCCTTCACTTAGGCTTATCCTTGAACATATACAAGTTTTTTAGGCTTGTTTCAGCATGTGAGCTTAACATTTTCAAATGGTGAAGTGTTGTAAACCAGCTTTACTACTCTTCTATAATCTTAAAATTGTCTCGAGACACTTTTGGAGGGAATCATGTTCACCATGCAATCTCTATTGCATTTCCTAACCGGAGTTTGGTAATGGGGTGTAACTCATTACTGATGTAATCATGTCTAACAAGGTCTTGTTTCTCCTTTTACAGTACAATTTCACAAAATTGTACTTGGTATTAAGATAATTGGGATAAAAATCCATTTTATATCAATTAGTTTTAGTATGTCAGGTTCCTGTACTTTCTATTATGATCTGATCATAATGCTTTGATAAATTTAATTACCTAATCGATTTTTAACTTTAGTCTTAATTTTCTTAAACTTTTCAAAGAGTTAGACTTATGTTGTATCAGGTAAAGATACTTGTACCTTGAATAATCATCAACTAGAGTGACGAAATATTCATGACTTTATTTGGCCTTTAATGTAACGACTAGACTTTTCCTATTGAACCTTCTAGGGATGTTACTACTTACATAAAAATTTGAAAATTTTAACATCGGACAGAGGAATTTAATTTCTTGGTAAACAACTAAAAATGCTTTAGTTCGGGATCCCTTTTTAAAACATTTCAAAAGGTACTAAGAGATAAAACGTTAAAGCAACTGAAATAGTTCGCAATAAATTGATTACTTATCAAATATTTAGAGATAAACACTAACTAGATGCGGAAGTCGATCATGCTTTTCAAGACACCCATGACCTTTTAGCAAACTACCTTGGCACTCGCCTAAGTTATGTTCTTGCCTTTACCTGAAAAGAAAAAAAAAACATTTTGAAAAAGGGTGAGTATTTAAAATACTCAGTAAGTGACCTCACTACCGGGTCAGGATATGCATACACATACACAATGAGTTTTCAAAAACATTTTTCTTTCCTTTAGTGGGACCTAAAACCTTTTCATAGCGGAAATGTTTCCTTAAAATTTTCCTTCGACTTTTAATGTGGACAATTTAACCCATCCTGACTATGCTTTCATTCATATAGCCTCGTAAGGCTCCTTTTCATATAACCTCATAAGGCTCCTTTTCATGTAGCCTCGTAGGGCTCCTTTTCATATAGCCTTGTAAGGCTCATTTTCTTATAGATGTACATCAATAATTTTAGGAGGGTAATTGCCACAGCTTTCGAAATCATTTCATCATGAAAATACACATGTATGCATGAGGTCCCAAAGCATTCTTTCATTTTCATACAGTGATGCATCATATATCAACATTCTCACATTAATCATCATAAATCATAAATCATGCATCACATTTGTAAAAGTATCTAAAAAACATACATGTGAGAATTTCTTTTCATACATAACATTTCAAAATTGATCAACAATCACAAATAAAAACATTTATAAAAATCATTTCATTTCAAATGTAATTTTTCAATTCAGTTACCAACTTGCATTTAAGCATATCGGCATAAAGTCCCTTACCTTGGCTTAATAGCTTGCTTTCTCCTTTTATGGAGATCTTTTCTCGGCCTATAATGATTTCAAAAGAACTTATTACTTGACCAACTCAACTTATGAACCTTAGGCAAACTTACTCAAATTATTGTATATTCACATTAACGCACCATGGGTTTACAACATTAAATTCTTCAACAAGAATATTCACATGTTTCTTATAATGAACTCTAATCCTTAAGCCCTCTATTCCAACATAGCCATAAACTTAGTCCAAATTTAATTCCAAATTGCCCATGGTAAGATTTCTCTAAACATAGCATGCTTTATAATTATAAATTTCATGCCTACCTTCTAAAATTCATAATAATAACCAAGTCACAAGTAACTTAAAGGGCTTAATCCAAATAATTACTTACCTCAAACAGAATAATTATTCTTATTCTGGGCAGCAAAGTCTTCTCGCTTCCTGCTTATCCCAAATCAGAATGCAATCGGGCACTGTTCGGGATTCGAAATGCTGATCGGGAGACGGAGGCGCGTGAACAGTGATGGCAGCGTGAACAGTATCGCAGTGTGAACAGTACCGGGTGAAAAGTAAAAGCACGTATGGACAGATCTGGGCGCAGCTGTGTTCTGGTCGGCGTGAAGGACAAATCCGACGATGGATGTTTGTTGAAGAAGAAGAAGAAGAAGAAGCTTTCGAATGGATGGGTCTCTTGGTAGTGAAAGGGAGAGAAAGAGAGAGATTGATGGTGGAGGCTGTTTTTTTTTTCATGGAGGAAGAGGAGAAGGTTGGAGAAGAGAAAGCCCAGGGACGTGTGCACACAAAAGACAATTTAGAGTTTCTAAATTAATTCCCTTTTTTTCTCTTTTCCTTAATAACCAACAATCAAAACTATCCCTTCTCAATTTCACCCCTCTCCTATTCCTTCATTCTCCTCTTTTCCCAATTCTAACCTCTTAACTAGACTCTATATTGTCTTGGAAAACTTGAATTAATTCGCTTAAGCTCAATTCCTTCAAACTTAAACCTCAAACAACAATTCTATCAAGCCCAACAAAAATAACTAAACCTTAAAATCAAATAGATGAGAAATTAAACCAAAGGTCATAAGAGGAATTAAATTATGAATTTGGCACTTAATTAATAAAATCCTTCTCCACAAAGTCAAAACTTTAGTTATTCTGATTTATCTCACTGAGGCCTAATTTTCTCAAAGTGGATTCCAAACAACACTTCCAATTAACTCAATCAAACTCAAATCAATCTTCAAAAGAATAAAAGTATCCTTGTTTGAAATCGTGGGGCGTTACATTTAAATTCACCTGACCACTTGAGTTAGAATGTGTAAGCCACGTTCTAGCCCTATCTAATAGAGGCCTAATGATTATCTTGCCTGAAGGGCAAGATCTACAAACAAGTAAAGTAATTAACTAACTTTTTAGAGAATTACCTCTTACTAGTCTTTTCATTCTATTCAAGTTGATGTTAATCAACCTTAACAGCCAAAGTTAAGTATTATCTTTTAGAAGAAAACAATGTCTTTCTATTTTGGATTCTATAATCCTGAATATCTCAGTATTTTGTAGTATAGTATATGTCAACATTTTTAACTTATACAAATTATTCTTATTTTCAGCTGAATATATTTTCAAACAAATTTGAAAATATAAACTTTCATACTTCAAAGTAATTCATACTATATGAACATTTTAGTAAAAAGTTTGAGAAATTGAATTTCTCTTATGGTTACTAAAAACACCATATTCAGCATTGAGTAACAATTTTTACATAATCTTAATGTATCCCACTACACTAACTGAGATGGGCTTCCTGGTGCCAACCTTTAGAAACTATTCTACATGTTAAGTATTTTCCAAGAATTACATATTAAATGTAATAAAAAAGTAAATCTTGATAGTAGATCTTTTATCAACTATCCAGGTGTCATTATTTATTCTCCACCAAAAATCTAGTAATCAAATTTACTTTCATTTATATTTTTCTTCCTATAGAGTCATTTCATAAATTCCTCGCACTATGATTGTCCTTGCTAATTTAGGAACTATTTCCTTATACATAGTTTCAGTCATTTGGTTTCTTTTCTTGAATTTTTGTAATGCTTAATTTCGAGATCATTTAGATAATTATCTAAATTTAGTTTCTATTGACTTCAACATCTCATATGTTGTTGTCATTTTCTTTATCTTTTAAGCTTGACATCTAACATATCAACTAGGAGATACATACAAGCTATCTCGTTTACTTTTGATTCATTAATCATGTGGTTCTCGAACAATTCGATTAGCATTGGCAACAGATTTTGAGAACATTTCTTAATAAAGACAAATTCAAAATTTTACACTACCACTATAGTGTTAACGTTTCTAAGTAATAAAATTTTCTCAACTTGACAAATGATCAGTATTCAAAATTAAAATTATGAGAGAAATTGACATAACATTGAAATATATAAAATATTTTATTTAACGAGCAAACAATTATCCATTCAATTTCAGCATAGAAATCAAACAATTTAAAAAATGAACCCTATAAATAATTTCTAATGTTATGGTACTTTAGTGAGTTAGAACAAGTGCCGCCGTAGGACAGGTCAAGTGGTTCTTCACTAAAATGAGACAATCTCAACCAAGCATTATACCAGAATAACTCTTATTCCTATAATATTTAGTTACCATTAGTTTGGTCAAAAACATTATTAACAACGTTAATAAGTCCTTTGTAAGTGTGATCCATAATTTTAGATCCCATAGTTTTATCCCAACAAGCACTGTCGTAGGGTAGGTCAAATATTGGAAACAAAACTACAATCATATCCTTCTCAGGAGTTCACTCTGATATTGACCCATGCAAACACCTTCCGAGGGGGACGGTCCAAAAGCCGTTACAAGACCCCACATGGATCTCACATTGTGAACTAATGATGGAGACCGTAAGATATGTTGACACATTTCCTTCTCCCACTTACACTATAATACTTTCTCAAAAGTTTCACTCTGATATTGACCCATGCAAACACCTTCTGTAGGGAGGATGGTCCAAAAGCCGCCACGAGGCCCCGCATGAATCTCACGTTGTGAATCCATGACAGAGACCATAGGATATTTTGACATATATGTCCTCCAACTAAATATTTTAAAAATAGGGTTTTCTACTACTTAGACAAATTAGGCTAATCTCATTTATCTAAGTTCCTCAATCTACAATTTCATAACTTTTATATTATTAGACTGGTTTTAATGTGAATTACCAAGTTTTAAAACTATTTAAAAAATTAATCACATTATGAGCATGCTTGGTGAAATTAAATAAAATTTGACTAATTCAACTCTTAGGTTCGGTTCCTAGTTAGAGGTGTTCTCTTTTAGTCAGCTTAAATACCCCAGTCTAGACAGAACCTTCCATAGACAGAGTTCCCTTATAGTCAATTTTTATTTCAAATTCGTTAATCTTTAATTAACTATTAATTACTATATTAATGGCCCTAAGTGAATTTAAGCAATGCTTTTAGTCCTATTAAAAAACGAATTCACTTATTGGATAATCTTAAAATTCTATCATTTTAAACCCTTTAAAAAAGAAATTAAAAGATCATCCTGGATAATTTATTCTAATTCTATTAGAAAAAAAACAAGATAAATTAAATTTAAAACTTAAACTATTTTATCTTTGAATTAAATTATCTTCATTTATGGAAGACCTAATCTTATTAGGAAATTAAAAGATCTCATCTTATTTTGAAATTAAAAGATCTAACCTTAGTTTAAAAGAAACTAATCTTATTAGGAAACAAATAAAGATGGATTAAATTCAAATTTTAAACTATGGATAATCTTGAAATTCTACCATTTTAAACAATTTAAAACTAAATTAAAAGATTATCCTAAATTTTAATCTTATTAGAAACAAATAAAGATATACTAAATTCAAATTTAAACTATTTAAAGCATGAATAAGAAATTCCTTTATTTTAAGGAAATCCTAATCTCATAATATCCTAATCCTATTAGGAAAACATAGATTTCATTTATGAAAGAAAATATCATAATTTAATTTTCCAAATATAACAATTATATTCAAAGATATAGAAAATATAAACTTATTAGGAAAATATCTGAATTCTATTGGGAAACATCCTAATCAAATTTTCCAATATAACAATTATATTAAAAAAAGTAATCTTAATTCTATTATGAAACAACCGAATCAAATTTTTAAATATAACAATTATATTCAAAATTAATTAAGATGCATGACAATGCTTACCCTATGGTGGGATTTTAAATTAAATGGCATACTTTATGCAATAATTAAATAATTTAAAACATACATCACATGCATAATTAAATTAAAACTAGCAAAATTGACCAGCATATTTCGCATATCCTAAGAAATTGAAAATAATTTAAATCCAAGACATATCTTGGTCTTCAATATCTTTCCTTGTTTGAACCATTCAAAATTTAGGAAATCCTAAATTTTCAATTGCAACAGTTGGCTTCAAGAAACACATTTGAATTGAAGGAAATTTTCAACAATTACAACAAATCCTAACCCTTTTGAGTTTTTCAATTAATCTAATCAAAGCAATAAATTTAATGCAAAATAGCCTAAACAATCAATTTGAAAATCACATATATCACATACACGAAATTAAATTAAAATATCCACCATACAAAACCTTAATTCTAAATAAAATTCAAAGATCGCACTGATACCAATTGAAGGAATGAATGTTTCACTCCGTAGTGGAATCATTGAATCATCTTTGATTTTATTTAAAATTAAACTAAAAAAAAAAAGATTAAACAAACTTACTTGGAGTAAATATGAAGATATTTCTGACAGGTCTTTATCTCATCCACAAAGTCTTTCTGACTCTGACTTGAACATATGACCAAGGCTTGTGGGAGCCTCTTGAAAGAAAATTCACAAGGGATTGGAGAGGAAGAGGTCTAGAGAGAATTTTCTAATTCTCTATTGAGGAAATGTGTTTTATCTCTGATGACTCAACCGAAGGGTTCTATTTATAGAGACCAAGTGCAAATCTTCCCCATAATTAAAATATTATATTTTAATATCTAATGTATTAAAATATATCTTATACTTATTTGAATCTCATTCAAATCTCCTATGATATTTATGAATCTTATTCAAATTTTATAAATATCTTTTCTTTAATATATCTAATAGATATTAATTATTTTAATATTTAATTTATTAAATACAATAAATATATTTTCTCCTTTTATATTTAATATATCTAATATATTAAATATTAATATGAATACTTCAAATTCAATATTAATTTGAACATTTCAAAATTTTCTTTCAACTAAATTTTGATCTTTTAGTGTTACTATGAGCTTGCAAGGGGACCTTATGGACCTACAGATTATAAGCTCCAATGATACAAAATGAATTAATTAAACTATAGGTCACTCTACTATAGACCTAGAGTTGCACTCTTATGCACTGTAGGACAAGTTGTGTCCATAGATATAATCACTATATGCACGTCGATCCTTCACGAGTTGTTCGTAATTACAGCTGGGTCAAAAGTTCGTTTTAATCCCTATAATCGCATCTTGCACCTTAAGTACCACTGATCCTATAATGAATAATTTGTTTATGATTCAACCACAAACTAAGTCCCTCTCAAGCCAGTGAGAGGGTGGGGCACCATTGTTCAAGTCCCGAAATCAACACTTAAGGAAACTACTCATCTACTTACCCTATATGAGAATGAGTGAATTCCATATTGTGAGATTATGTTCCCAGCTCCTTATTTTGTCAAGTCCCCAAAATGGTAGATATATTGAATTGGCTACAAAAGCCACTCTCACCCATGCAAATCAAAAGACAAGCCCTCATAGGCAGAAGTTCATAACTCATTCAAAATTAAGATCGAGTCGTATATGATCATCCTGATGAAATATTAATCTTCTCAATTAATGGATTTATAAAGAGAGATTAAATATTTCGTGGTCCAATCTTATAAAAACTCATTGTATAAGATACCCCCACTCACATGTCTCCACATGAACGATTTGGATCAAATCATTTGTAACTATTAAAAGTGGGTCGTATCAATAGCGTTGCTAGGATAAGACACCCAACCTTATCCATATACTACTACCTTTTAGGTTATTTTTTTAGCATGATCCTCCTATATGTCAACCACATACTGTTCAAAATTACACTAATAACCTTGGATTTTTTATATAATGGATAATATTATATTGCAAATAAAATAATCAAAATTATTATTAATTATTAAATAAATTATTGATTATGAGGCTTTAGGGCATAAATCCCAAACAAAACAACGTCAGAAAAAGCTAGAAAAATCGTCGGCATAGGTAACACCGACGAAAGTTTTTCATCGACAAATTCGTCGGCTTAGAGGCGTCGGGAAAGCTTCATGCCAACGAACATGGAATTGCGTCGGCATAGTACGATTTTCCTGATGCAACAGTTAGTGTTGTCGGGAGAAAAGATCTCCCGACATTTTCCATATCCATCGGGATAAGTGTACTTATGCCAACGCAATATTGTGTCGTCATATGTATTTTTTTGCTTTTCTTTTATTATTTTTTTAATTTTAATTTCTGTATACCTTAAAATTCAATATTATTGGAACGTGAATATTATCAATTGTACTATTTTAACACAAAATGAATATCATAAAAGTCAATATATTGAAATGCAATATTCTTACAAAAATAGTGTCCAATACATATACTACAGTACAGTCTCGAAAGAAAGAAACAAATACAATTAAAAGAGAACAATTAATCTAAAAGGCTTCCATTTTTGTCTTCGTTCGTATTTTTTCAAAAACAACCTTCAAGATTGCACAGAAACATACCTGAAACAAAAAATAAATATTATGAACAAGTTTAAACAAAAACAATTATCTTTGATTCACAAAAATCTTATTCCTAGTCATCTTAAAGTGTCTAGCCACCTCCAATAACATACAAAGTAGCGCAAAAGTAGCTAAAATGTGTCTAAAGTGTTTTTTAGATGCCAAAATGCACTTGAACGTGCCTAAGAGATCCTAAATCACATAACCCGTTGTCTAGAAAGTGCCTAAATTGAACATAAAACATATAACTCGACCCCTTGCACTACAAAGCATCTTAAAAGGGGCTGAGATGGCCTAAAAAGCCTAAATGTCATTTAGAATCTCAAACCAACCTGGAAAGTGCCTAAAGTGAGCCTAAAGCACATAACCTGCCCTATAGCACTACAAACTAGCTAAAAGTAACTTAAAGTGTGCCTAAGTGGCCTAAAAGTGCTCAAATTCACTCTAAATCCAACTGATAATTCTCATTCATGAGGATTATTTGGCCTTTAAACTTAGTTATATTTGTGATTTTTATTCATATTATTTGATGAAAAATAAAAAAATGCTTGAATTTGATCACATGATTGATGGAAGACCTTTAAATTAAGTAAGTTGAGAAAAGAAAACAAAAGAAGAAAAAAATTCACTTACTTAATGTTTTGATGCAGAATTTTCGTGGAATACAACAGCAGTGCAAATGCTATGCAATTGCAATCTGGCAGAATCTGGAATTTAAGTAAAAAACGAGAATTTCGGGATTTTGAAGGAAATTTGACCCACGAATTCAGCAAGGTGATTAGCCATGATTGTCCATCAACCAAGAGGGAAACCCTAGCATGAGATCCCTATAAATATTGAACAAAGAAGCAGAACAAAGGGAGCTCGATTGAAGAAGATTTTAGTTTATGTTTTTTTGGGTTTTCTTACTTTCTGCAATTTTTCATTTTTAGTTTTTAGTTGCTGTTTTGTTTTAATTTCTTGTAGATCTTAGTCTGAATCTCTTCCTCAATCCCATCACAACAAGAGTTGGCATTGGCTATAAACAAATTCTTGTTGGTTGAGCACGATTTTTGGAGAAAAGAATTTGTTCGAATTTGGGTTTATTTCCACCGGCAGCAGCAGTTTTCATTTTAGAGTTTTATTTCTTTATTGTTCTTCTCTTAAATTCCCAGAATCCCTTCTCTCAATCCCACAACAACGAAAGTTGGTAGTGGTTAAGGGCGAATTTGTTCGATTGAGCCGAAGAAGGATGGGTCTTACGATGAAGTCTAAAGTTCTGCACTTGGATTTTCTGTATTTGGGCTAGAATAACCATTGTTGTATCTTTTAATTTAGCTTCTTTACCTTCTGTTATGAAATTTCAATTTCAGCTTCTTAATTAAGTACTTAGCAATTCTACTTTATGATATTGGAATTTTTGGAAGTCTACTGGGATATGAATTGTTGCCTACGAATTTTTTACTTCTAAGCTATTGGTGGTTTTTAATTTTAGCATTTAGCTTCTGCCTTTGGTATTTCAAAAGATCAATTTCCTTACTCAGTGAGGTTACTATCGTTTTCCGTGGGTGAATCGGCATTTTAATCCTTGGGTTGTTTCTTTAAACTACTTACTTGCATTGCATTTGCAATTTAATTGCATTATTTACCTTGAGTTTCTTTTAATGATCTCCTACAATTCTAATTTACCATTTTCAAATTATTCCATCATGAAGAGCTAAATTTCCTTTGGGATTCAAGTTTGTGAATGCCCTAGAGGAAAGATGTAAAACTCGAGAGTAAAAACAATCTAGCTAATTCTTGGACTCAAGTTTGCTTTTGGTGAGTAAATTGTTGGGTAAAACTAGCTGGCCATCTAGTGTTGCTTGCCGAGCTAAAACTTAATACCGAAAGGGTTAAGGGAAGCGGATGTCACAAAAGCAATGGAGGAAAGGGCTTAGACATAAGTCTGAAACATCGACCCTAGACATAGGGCGAGACTTCAAAACCACTAGAATTGTGCGCAAAACTATCTAAGTTAGATTAGCCATAGACATATAGGTTTAATCACTTAGTCTCCTAAAGATACTTCAAAGAAGGTCGAATGGGAGTTGAATTCGGTTTACTTAGTTCTTGAGTTAGCTATGATTGCAATTGCTTTCCTGTTGCATTTTCTTTCCAAAGGGGCATTAGCATTCTTGAATCCCTTCTTATTTCCATTGAATTTTCAAACATATTTTTAGTTAAAACACCTCTCAATTTATTTTTATCCTTGGTTACTTTGAATTGCAATTTGTCAACGATTTGTGCCAACTGAAATTCATTTTATTAAACCCCGTTCCCTTGGGTACGATACTCTGGAGTACTTCCAGTTCTTTATTACTTCGATCACGTGCACTTGCGTGTAGCGAAAAGCACCGATCACCAACCAACTCGCCCAAACACACTCCCAAATTCCACAAATTCACCTAAACACACTTAAAATCTAACAAACTCATTCAAACTACTTAAAAGCTAAAAAAAATTGTCTAACTCACCCATACTCACCCAAAGTAACCCTTACAAGCCAAACACACTCCAAAACTGACAAACTCACCAAATCTACTTAAAATGCCTAAGTGTTTCATGAAAGCCAAAATGAACTTGAATGTTCCCTAAGCGATCCTAACGCACCTAAGTGGCCTAAAAGTGTCTAAGTGTCTTTTGGAGGCCGAAATGAAGTTCAACGTGTGCCTAAAACATAAAACTAGCTAAAAAGTAACTTAATGTGTGCTTAAGTGGCCTAAAAGAGCCCAAACTCACTATAAATTCAGCAAACTCATCCAAACACGCTCCGAAATCCCACAAACTCACCTAAACACACTTCAAATCTCACAAACTCACTCGAACGTGAGTAACTCACTCCAAACGCACTTCAAAGATCACAATTCCACCTAAATTGACCCTTAATAGCCAAACACGTGCCTAACTCACAAAAACAAATTTTAAATCTCACAAACTCACACCCAAACACACTTCAAAGGTCACGAACTCACCCTAAAATAACTAACCGAAAAAAAACTTCAATAATCCCACAAACTCACCCAAACTAACCCTTAATGGCCAAAAAACATGCCTAATTCACACAAACTTGGTCCAACATCTCATAAACTCACCCAAACACATTTCAAATCCCACAAACTTACCCAAACTTAACCCAAACTAACCTTTAAAAGCCAAAAAAACATGCCTAGCTCATTGAATTAAGTTCACTTCAAATATCACAAACTCATTCAAACACACTTCAGACATCCCACAAACTCACCCAAACTAACCCCTAAACAGAAAAAAAAGGTGCCTAACTAATCTAATCATACTTCAAATCCTACTAACTTATCCAATCTAACCCTTAAAGAAAACATGTCTAACTCACATAAACTAACTCCCTATTTGAATATGGATACCATAACTGTAGGATAGCCATATAACCAAGCAAATTATGACACTAAATGAGTAATCACAAACTCCAATCAAGATAACAAAATCACAATATAATCTTTACGAAGCTCAAAAGATAGCAATCTAACCACAATATAATCTTAAATACATTAAAAAGTAACACTTTAATCACATTTTAATGTTTAATAGGCTCAATAGGATCAAAATCACAAAATAGGCTCCAAATAAAATTACACAATAAACTTAGAATAGAATCAAACTTTAATCACACATAAGAGGCTCAAAATCAAACTAATCACATACTTGGACTCAATATCAAAATCTAATCACAAATATAGGCTCAAAATCATACTTCTAATCACACAATAAGCTCTGAATCAAACTTTAATTAAAAAATAGCCTCCAAATCATAATTTAATCAAACAATTTAGTTTCAAATCACCCTGTGAACACACAATAGATTCAAAATCACAATTTAATCATACTTTAATCAAACAATAAGCTCCAAAAATCAAACTTCATTCACATAAATAGCCTCCAAATCACACTTTAATCACACCATTATCACACTAACAAACAAAGTCACATTATCAAACCACAAATAACTCTAACATTAATTAAGTTAAACCATAAGATAAACCACACTATTAGCAACACATAAATTAGTTAAATCATCTCTCTATAATGATAATAAAATAAAAATAAAAATCCAAAATACCCTTGCACCTCACGACTAAAAAAATGAAGACCGTAAACTAACAACCAAAGATAAAATGGACATGTTGATGTAAAGGGAAACAAACCTTGAACCTCACGACTCCAAAAAATAATTTCCTTACACCATTACAACAACTCCCATGGGTGATTCTCTTTCTCAATTGACAAAAAAATTCCAAATGAAGATCATCAATTACAACAAAACCCTAAAAAAATGGAAGAAGAGAAGAAAAGTACCCAAATAGAAAAGGGTGGTGGGTTCATTTGGACCACAACCTCATGTTGTCGAAACCCACAAAAAATGTTGGCAATCAAAGAGAGAAGGGCACTGGAGAAGGAAATGGAGAAGAAAATGGGAAGAAGGAGTAGATGGTGAGGAGGGAATCGATTCGGATACAGATGATGGAGGGGAAAGGGAAGTAGAAGAAAAGAGAAGGAAAGGAGAAAAAAAAAAGAAGGGAGTTAGGGAATTTTTTGTCAGAACTTTTGCCGACACAACAAATCAATCGAGCTAAATACACATGGCACCATGATATATAAAACGAGCAATTAACTAAAAGAATTTCTCCCAACGCGTACAATTTCGTCGACATATCTTGTAAATATCGTCGGCCATTCTTTCCCGCCACATGGGAGACTGGCAAGAACTTTTTTCTGACACAACAATTTGTGTCGGCGTAGCCACATTTTTGTTGACACTGGCCGTTTGCTTCAGCAAAAACATGGCTATGCCAATGCAAATTGTTGTGTCAGCAAAAAGTTCGTCGACATAGCCTAAATTTCTTGTCGTGGTCTCATTCTCTTCTTCAATCCTCTGGTTCCTTCTTAACACTTTTACCAAATCATTTACTCAGTCCCTCAATACTTTATTTTCTAGGTTTTTTTTCCTTATATGACATTCTCATTTAGCTGTAAAGGCCCTAGACTTCAACACATGTGGAGGCTCATCAATATCTCCTTAACAAAGACATATGACGGACAACAACATCAAATTATAACTTCCTGCACATGAGCATTCCTTTTAGCACTTGATTCAAACACCCTGTTTCGGTATCAATCTGCGAAGAAAATGTAATACTGAAACCTTACTAATTGCTAAGTGCCTATTGTAACTTTTTGCTAAAATGTTGATGTAAATCAAGGGTCTTTATCTGACGTTATCAACAATGGTACACCATGGACTCTAACTATCTCTTTTAAATATATAGTCTCACCTAGTTTTCCATATGCTAGGTGACCTTACCATGAATAAAGCGTATAAACTTTGTTAAACAGTCCAAAATTATCCAAATTGTTGTGCAACATTTCACTGTCCTTAGTAGCCCTTTAATAAAATTCATAGCAAAATTTCTATTTCCAAACAGAAATGCTGAAGGGTTGCAATAAACCAACAGGTCTTTGCCTCCTAGCTTTCACTTATCAGCATGTTAAAAACTCACTCATAAACTAAGAAATCTCTTCTTTCATTTTCTTCATAAAACGCCACCAATGATACTCTTGAGATCCTTATATATATTGGCATTACTAAGATGCACTAAAAAGTGTTTTGTGTGTCGTTGTATTACTGAAAATGTGTGGGCTTTTAGAAGAAAACTTTTGAATAGAAAAAGTCTTCAGTCTAGTGCAAGTGCATACTGTCAAACAAGTAGTAAATGAATTATTCCAAAGTATCGATCCCATAGAGAACAGATACCACAAAATCCAAAATGAAGGCAAAGATGTTCACACAAAGCAACCTCAGTAACCAATATGGATAAATCGAGAAAGTTGTGAGTGTACTAAAAATCAAATGATAAAAAGATGGAATCTGAACATGCTTTTGCCCTTTAGAAAATAATTGTGACCTAAAATGCAATTACAGTCTTTACTCAAACACCAAGCAATGTAAATCGGGTTCAACTTCTATTCGATTTTAATGGAAAAACCTTTAGAAGCCTAAGTGATTAAACCATATGTCTATGGCTAATACGAACTTAGTTTAATGAGAACACAACCCTTGGCCTTAGAAGTTTTGCTCTATGTCTAGGGTCAAAAACAAGTGCTTATGTCTAAGCCCTTTTCCTTTATTGCTTTGTATGAACATGTAATCTTATTTAAACCTTTCAATATTAAACTCGATCTCCGTATGTTCACCTAGGTGATCAATCTAGATTCACAATAAGAATGATAATCAATAAAAGTAAACAATGTTATGGAATCTAGCAAAGTTACTTTTACATTTAGGCCAACAGCTTCCGATCCTTAGGGAATCCACATATCTTAATCCCAAGGAAGGAATTAGCTCATGATGGAGAAAATAAATAACAAAACATTAAAAGAAAAACATACTACCTTTTAAAGAAAGAAGAACAAAAACTAGAAAATAAAGTGTTGAACTAAAAGGTAAAGAATAACTTAAAGGAATAAGAATGAAATTTATTAAAACTAAACGTGCTATGAATTAAAGAACTAAAATTAAAGACAAGGATTAGAAGTAAATTGAATGTAAAATAATAAAAGATTAAGTATTGGAATTTAAGAAGAAAACTGAACTTGCGATTACAAGGGAAAAGTCGAACTTTAAAGAGATAACTTCCACCTCTTCAATTGATCTGAACTCAACCTTTTTTAAGGAGAGTAAGATTTTCACAAGACTTTCGACAAGGCTGGATTGACGTTTGGGCAGCGTTTCTTCTCCTTTAAGTTGAGAAAACAGAAAACTAAAAGTGCAGAAAGTAATGGGTCTTCAATTGATTGTGGGCGATCGTGGACTCCTTTTCCGTGGCTTAAATCTTCATATTTATAGCCTCCAAATGTTAGGGTTTGCTCCTTGGATGTTTAAGGCAAAAATCGGATATTTATGAGCTTGATTCGTGGAGAATATCTTCAAATATTAGCATAAAATCAAACTTCGCGATTTTCCCCTTATTTTTTGGAATTATGTCTCCAGGAAAAATTGCAGTTGCAATTGGAATTGCAATTCTGGCAGTTTTCACTTTTATGCATAAAAACATCAAAACTCATTAAAAATCAACTATTTACCTCTTATTTCTTATTTCTTAGCTCAAAACAATCTCTTAACTAGTTTTGGCTATTTTCTCATCAATTTGCTATATTTATTAGACAAAAGAGCATGCATTTGTTAAAATAAATTAAGTACAAAGGGCTAGAAATATGTAAAATGTGAGCATTATTAGCCATTTCTAACAACTCTTTCTTAAAGGATAATCCTTTGGCACACGTAGTCTCCATTGGTACGACAAAATGGATAGTCACTAAAACATTAAAAATGCAGAAGTCATGCTAACATTGACCCATGGCACTTTTACCAAACTACTTTTGTCACTCGCCCTGTATGTCCTTACCTTCACCTAAAAAAAAAAAATTTGGAAAAGGTTGAGTATTAAAAATACCTAGTAAGTGACCTCACTGCTGGGGTCAAGATATGCAATCACATACAACATGACTATGTTTTCATGACTATGGTGGGACCTAAAACTTTACTTTTTGGTTTCCTCTTCTTTTAGTTTTTTCAGGATGTGCATCACTTTCATACACATGGCTCCATGTACATCACTTTCATGTACATTAAACCCACTAGGCATGCATCGCTTTATACACCCTAGGCTTCACTAGGTATGCATCATTTTGTACATAGGAGTGTATCACTTTCATACACACCAACCCTATGAGATTCACTTTCATGTACTTAGAGTCCCTGAACATGCATCACTTTCATGCAGTCCAATCATATAGGAAAATGAGGGAATCTATTTAACATTTCATGAGTTTTATAAGAGCACACACATGCATGAGGTCCCACATACAATATCAGTTTAGTAACATGATGCAACATAAGAGTTTGTTCCTTCATAAACAACGTCATCTTTCACATACATGAAATACGTGCTATTTCATTTACAACACATATCATTCATGACTTTCATAGTACATGACTATTTTTTAACATTCACATGAAACATTCAAGACAATAGAAAAAAAAATGATCAACATCCTTTTTTTCTTTGCGAACCTTAGCCAAACCAATGATTAATTAGTCAAAAATGAGCACATGAATTTAATAACCTATTAATTCTAATCTCCAAAACAACTTGCATCGACCTTAATTGATAACTTAACTTACCTAAAAACTTAGAGTTAAAGAAAGAAAGAAAGAAAGATGCCTTGATTAATTGTCCAACTCAAAGCCACTAATGAACCTTAGCAAAGTAGTCCAACCTTCACCTAAAAGAAATCTAAGGATTAGGTTCTTTATAAAAAAAGAATCTCAAATTAAACCCCAAAAGAGTTTAACAGAATGTTACCCAAAAATTTAAACTAAAACCTTGTTGGTTCAACCTCACTTAGGTCCAATTTTGCAAAACCAAGCGCCAAACGTTGTAGGTATTCTCTGAAAGAATTCAAAACTCATGGATCATTGTAGGTATTCTCTAATACAATTCAAAACTCATGGATCATTCTCAAATTACATCCAAAATTAACCATGAAACCTTAAAAGAAAAGAAAATGACCTAATGTCACTTCTAGGACAATGACCAAAGACTCTAAATTTAATTATTTCGAAGTCGGAGTGGAGTGGGTATTCATGAAACGAAGTTGAAAACTTCTTGGATTAGTTTGAAATCAACCAAACCATGAACCAAAGCGAAAAATCAAAGCTCACCTCACACTACTGTCAAAGACCCAATGCCGGACACTAGTCAAAGCATTGCAGCCAGTTGATTGGATTATTGGTGCAGAAAAAGCGAAGAAGAGAGAGAGATCTGAGAGAGAGAGAGAGAGAGAGAGAGAGGGAGAGGCCACCGCTGGTGCGCCTGTGGTTGCGCACCTATTTGCCAAAAATGGAAAGGGAGAAGGAGAAAGATGAAGAAGATGCCCAAGGGAAGAAGAAGAAGACAAAAAGTGGAGGTGTAGAGATGGTTATGTGATGAGAAAGAGGGAATGGCAGCGAGGAATCTGTGCCCAATAAAAGACAAATTAGGGTGTTAATTATTTTCTTTTTCTTTTTCTTTTCTAATAACCAACACAAAAAAAATTTCCCTTTCTCAAATTTACCCCTCATCTAGGCCCCGTTTGATAACCATTTGGTTTTTGATTTTTTATTTTTGAAAATTAAGCCTATAACTACTACTTCCACCTATGGGTGTCCATGTTTTCTTATCTATTTTTTACATATGTTTTCAAAAACCAAGACATGTTTTGAAAACTAAAAAAAGTAGTTTTCAAAAACTTGTTTTTGTTTTTGAAATTTGGCTAGAAATTCAAATGTTTTCCTTAAGAATGATGGAAACCATTGTAGATACATTGTGAGAAAACAAGCACAATTTTCAAAAACCAAAAACCATAGTTATCAAACGGGGGCTAAACTTTTTCTTTTCCTTTTCTCCTCTAAAATTTTGAAATTATAACTAAGGTCTCAAAAGATTTGGATAGAACTTGGAAAGCTTTGAGAAACAAAATTGGGTTTTTCAAATTTAAATTAAAATCCAAAGAAAGATTAAATTTTCAAAATTAAGAATTGAGACATAATTAAATATCTCTCATCTAAAATTCGAAAATTTAATTATCTTACTTTAGTCCACTTAAATCTAATTCGAAATCTAATTTACTCAAATTAGATTTTAAGCAACAATTCTATCCCAATCAAATCAAATCAATCTCGAAAATATCAAATTTAGACTAACCTGAAAATGCGGGGGCATTACAGTTTGTCTTCATCACAACTCCATGTTGAAGGAAAGTAAATTCAGAGCATCGATTGTAATATTAAAAAACCTAGGTTCGAGAACGAACCTATTGAAAGGAATAATCAAATTAAACCTACAGCGGAAGCATTGGAATCGACTTTAATTTTATTTTAGAATTAAATGAAAAATAATTTAGGCTAAGAAAAACATACCTTAATTAAATGAAAAATAATTTAGGCTAAGAAAAACATACCTTGACTTAAATATGGAGATAAAATTTTGATGGTTCTTTACTTATTGTGTTCAAAGAATTCCATAACATCTTCCTTGCTATGACTCGATCACAGGACCAAGGCTTGTTGAAGCCTCTTGAAAGAAAATTCACAAGGGATTGAGAGGAAGAAATCTAGAGAGAATTCTTTAATTCTCTATTGAGAAGATGTGTGTTTTAATGGCTCAACCCAAAGGTCTAGGGCAAATCTTTGTCATAATTAAATAATATATATTTTAATATATGATATATTAAAATACATATTTAATCTAGTTGAATCTTATTCAAATATTTTAAATTCTCCTACGATATTTATTTCTTTATTTGGTATCTTGTTCTAACATTGTTAAACTATGCGATAAATATATTTTCTTTAATGTATATAATATACATTAATTATTTTCTTTAATGTATCTAATATACATTAATTATTTTAATATTTGATGTACCAAATACAATAAATATATTTTACTCTTTTATGTTTAATATATCTAATATATTAAATATTAATTTGAACACTTCAAATTAAATATTAATTTGAACACTTCAAATTAAATATTAATTTGAACATATCGAATTTTTCTTTCAACTAAATTGATGTTTTAGTATTACTATGAGCTAAGCAAGGAGACCTTATGGACCTATAGATTATAAGCTCCAATTATACAAAATTAATTAATTAAACTCTTTAATTAATCAATTTTCATTCATTAACTTTAGGTCACTCCACTATAAACTTAGAGTTGCACTCTTATGCACTGTAGGACAAGTTGTGTCCATAGATATAACCATTACATGCAAGTCGATCCTTCACAAGTTGTTCGTAATTACAGTTGGGTTAAAAGTCTGTTTTACCCCTGTAATTACATCTTGCATCTTAAGTACCACTGATCCTTTGATAAACAATTTATTTATGATCCAACCATAAACTAAGTCCCTCTTGTGCCAGTGAGAGGGTGCGGCCCCATTGCTCAAGTCTTGAAATCAGCAGTTAAGGGAACTACTCATCTACTTACCCTATATGGGAAGGAGTGAATTCCATCTTGTGAGATTATGTTTCCAGCTCCCTATTTGGTCAAGTCCCTAAAACAATAGGCTTATTGAATCGGTTATAGAAGCCACTCTCACCCGTGCAAATCAAAGGACAAGCCATCACAAGAAGGAGTTCTTAACTCACTAATGATTAAGATCGAGTTGCAAATGATCATCATAGTGAAATAGTAATCTTCTCAAATTAACGAATTTAATGTTGATTCACTCATCATGTTGATGTCAAATCCATGAACATGTGGAAATGACGACATGTCGACAAAAATTTAAAACCTTTGCTTGGAGCATCCTTGACTTGTCGAAGATGGTTGAACGAAGACAAATAAGCATAAACAAATAACAACAATAATAATCAAAATTCAGTCACATTGAACAAAAGCAAAGGAAGTGGTGATAATAGTACCCTTTATTATATGTTGAATAGAACTCATAGCCTGCACTACAATTCTTGTAACCCAAATATTATCTTTATTTTATTTATTATTTTTTTCCCCTCAGAAAGTGATAAAGAGCTTGTCGAAGGCTCTATCAAATATATTTATAAACCTAAACCTCTAAAATTTGCAATAGTAGTGGCCAGTGTCTATCACAGGGATTGGATTTCTTAGTTCATTTAAGTACCGTAATTACTCTCACTTAACTTTATTTAGAGAAAGAAATCAAATGCAAACAAGCTAAACTAAAGAGCTAACCTAGAAAGCAAAAGATAAATGGAGACACAATAGGAGAGAAATATCTTAGGGAATCAATTTCACCAATTAGACTTACAGCCAAAGCTACCAAGATTTGTCATGCAAATATTCTATAACCAAGAAGCGAGGGTATTAATTGACTCTTTCAAGCACAATTAACTCTTATGCAATGTTATAAATCTAATATCTCTATCTAGATGTTAATAGCATGCAAGGCATTAAGCAACTTCTTTTAAGGACTTCTATGAGAATTATCCACTTTCATGCAATAATTTACAAATAGTCATGCAATTAAGTTCTAGCCTAAACAAGACTTTTTCAAGCACAATTCAGACCAATAAAACAAATAATATGTGATCAAGAGATTATAAGCATTAAATACATAAAAGCATGAATAAAACAAAAACATTCAATCAAGGTACTTAATCAATTAAAATCTCAAGTCTAATGGCTACATCAAAATCCCAAGTATTAGGAACAAAGATACTTAAATTCATTCAATTACACCTCTAAGTTCCTAATTTACAGCCACAAAACAGAAACTAAAACTATGGAAAAGGAAGAAATTAGCAAACAATGGTCGATCCCGCTTTCCCGCCGTGATCTCCACGTCCCTCAAGCTTTGGATCTTCAAAAATGCTCCACAAACACTCCCAATTGTTCCCTAAACCTTCAATTTTAACTTGGAATCGAGATCAGGGCTCCAACTCTCAGATTGGCCTCCCAAAACGGCGCAAAAAATGATGTTTTTATAGAAAATCTCGAGGCAGCATCGAGACGCTGCTTATAGCGTCTCAATGCTGCAAGAAAAATGATTTTCGCGCATTTCTGGGCGAAAAACAGCGTTTTTTTTTTGTTTTTGTAGTGTCGCAACGCTATAGACAACGTCTCGACGCTACCCTGCAAACAGCAGGGACCATTTTTGCTATATCTCTTCGTTCGGGTGTCCGAATGACCTTCAGTTCAATGCGTTGGAACCGTGATTCAATGTAGAATCTTCCAGAATGTGCCTTATGCTCAAATAACATCTTTAATCTTCTTGAATTTTCAATTAAGCTTCAAAAGGCTCCAATATCCACTAAAATATTCTCCAATACTTGGTTTTGCTCCTCAAGCTCGATTTCTACAAAATTAAGAGAAATAGGCATAAAAGCTCACAAAATAATTACAAAACTGCCATAAATAATAGGAAATAAGATAGTATAAATACATGCTATCAGAAAGAAATTTGTTTTGTTTGTGAGTTCGAACTTCTAAACCTTTTGGTAGAAGATATAATATCTTAACTAGTTGATCTATACTCAAGTTGACATAAATTGTAGACAATAATTTTTCTATACTCACCATTCAAGGTGTGTTTTAGGAATGTTTATATAAAGACTATTTTATACTTTGTCTAATTACACATTTCCATACGTAGCTAAACATATTTTTAAAAAATTCTAAAAATACTTATAGTGTGTTTGGAATAACTTTGTGAAAAAATACTTTTTTTTCTCAACAAAATCGATTTTTCTATAAACGCATTTGAAATTTTTAATAATTTAAAGTGTATTTAGTAGCTTATTGAGTGATTTTAAGTAATCAAAAGAAGTTTAAAAAAATCATAATAAATAGAAATTTCTTTAAAAAAATTGGATTAATTTAAAAACCTTGTTCTTTTTAATAAACACTTAATAGATGAATTGTCCAAAAATAATTTTAAAGTAATTAACTGAAAATCCTCAAAATATGTAATAAGAAATAAAATTAAAATTAAAATTAATAGAATTACTTTTGAATATAATGCAACCAAACAAATTTGTTCTTTAAAATATTTTTCGAAAAGTGTAAGATAAAATAACCTTTTATTGAAAATATTTTAATTAAAATTGTTTAAACTAGAAGGTATTGCAAACAGACCCTTAGAAAGTAGTTTTAGAGAAAATGCTTATTCAGTATCCTATTAAAGTGCTTTCACTTAATTTGTTGTAGTAGTTGCTTTTCTTTCATTTTAAATATATATACACATGTAGAAGCAAGATTTTGAATATTGAACTAATACCTAACCACTTAGGGGGGTTTCGTTCCCTGTTTTGAAAGTAGGGAGTATAGATTAGTATAGCCAAACTGATGTGAGCGTTTTTGTCGTCGTTAAGCTTGTCACACTCGTCAAAATAATATTTATAAATCCAACCACGAGCTTGTAGCACGAAGTGGCTAGGTCGAACAACAGGAAGGACTGTAATTTGGTAGTTACTTAATTCAGATTAATTGGTAACTGTGGGGGGGAGGGGTTGATGCTTGAAAGTATAAATAATGCAAGGGAATCGTAAATTGCATACAAAAGAACAAAATTAAGAGTATAAAAGTTATCAGAAAAACCGAACAACAATTCGAAAAGTTCACTCCGGGATAGGATTCAAAACACCAATCATAGGTAATAAAAATAGTGAGTTTCATGTTTAAATGTACTCGCATGTCCAAACGAAACCCGTAAGAACTTCTAATTACTCCTACTACAGTGTAACCAAGCCAGATGCTAATTAGACCCAAAACCAATCTAGAGCTGGGGACGATACTAATCCTAGCCACATATCACAACGTGCCATGGTTTAGACCAATCGTTTAAGCCCTAGGATTAACTAGAATTAGCGAATTGCTCGTACTAAACTAAGTGGCAAGCTTAGATTAATCCTAACACTTTTCTACCTCTTTAGGACTTAGACCCTCTTAGTCGTTCATGACCACATTCAACTCACGAACTCACCAATTCCTAAGGCCTATGGATACTCAAATTAAACACACTCTCGATATTATAAAGCAAATGTAAGTACGTGTATAGCTAAGCTAAGCTCATTCGACGCACATAAAGTTGTCAATCCTAACTATATACTGTTGGGATTTATGCCCTAAAACCTCATAATTAATGATTTATTTAATAATTAATAAAAATTTTGATTATTTTATTTGCAATATAATATTATCCATTTTATGAAAAATCCAAGGTTATTAGTGTAATATTGAACAGTATGTGGTTGACATACGAGACAATTATGTTCAAGAAATAACCTAAAGGGTCATAGTATATGGATAAAGTTAGGTGCTTTTATCCTGGTAACACTATTAGTACGACCCACTTTGTAATAGTTACAAATGATTTGATCCAAATCATTCATGTGGACACATGTGAGTGGAGATATCTTATACAATGAGTTTGTATAAGACTAGACCACGAAATATTTAATCTCTCTTTATAAATCCATTAATTGAGAAGATTAATATTTCATTAGAATGATTATATGCGACTCGATCTTAATCCTGAGTGAGTTATGAACTTCTGCTTGTGAGGGCTTGTCCTTTGATTAACATGGGTGAGAGTGGTTTTTGTAGCTAATTCAATAAGTCTATCATTTTGGGGACTTGACCAAATAGGGAGCTAGGAACATAATCTCACAACATGAAATTTTGTCTATGTAACGCCCAGCTTATTTAGAGGTTTTAATTTTGAAATTTTGGGATTTAATTTGAGAATTTTCTCAAATAAGTATGTTGTTTGGGTTAATTTGAAGATAGAGAGTTCAAAAAAGGGAAAAAGTGGGATTGAAAATTTGATTGGAGGGTATTTTTGAACTTTGCCCTAAAAAAAAAAAGAAACAAAATCGTGATGCCCCTTCTTCTTCCTTATCTTCTTCTTCCCCTTATCCATCTATTTCTCTCTCTCTCTCCAACCACTATTTTTTTTCTTCTTCTTCAGGCAGCAGACGTCGCCGGCCTCCTCGCGTGCAGCCACGCCATTCACCTTGTCGTCCCGCTCGTAGCTACTGCACGCAACGCCGCCGCCCAGTTTGTAGACCCACGCCGCCATGCTGCAAGCCCACGCGCTGCCAAGCTTCAGCTCGATCTGCCATGAACCACCGCTGAAGGCTCACGAACAAGTCGCCATTCGCAGCGGATTTGCTTGCCACACTCGCCCTTGCGTGAAGCTCACAGGAATGTCTCTGCTGGCTGCACATCATTAGCCTCTGGCCACTGCTTCACTCTCTCATCCCTTTCGGTTTGTGCAGATAGTAAAGGAGTGGTGTTTCAAGGTTGAATTTCTGACAAGCTCGATGGTTGTACAACTGTTTACGATCTCTATTTGTAGTGGGTAAGCCTTCCAACTTCAATACAAGATGAATTTGGTTGTTTTTTTTAAGTAATTTGAGTAAACTTTGGATTGTTGGATTTAGTTCAGAACACCCATCATGTTTAAAGACTGTTTTGGATGATTTGGGCTGCTGTTCGGGTCTGTCCAGCAAGATTAGACATGGTTTAGAGGTAAGTTTTATGTGGGTATTGTGTTTGGCAACACAACTAAGGCTAAATTTGAATTGAAATTAAATTGGCTCATGTACTAGAACCTTTTCGTGGAGTTTATGGGTTGTTATGGTGTTTTAACAGTTTACCCATAACGCGTAGGCCTTTGTACCATGGAGTAAATTGCTAAGTAGTTATTTGGATTTAAGCCCCTTTAAGTTTCCATTTAATTTGATGTATGTTTGATAGTTTGGAAATTGTGAAAGTATGCCTAAAAACCATGTTTATGAAGCATGTTTTATTTAGTGAATTTGGTGTGGAGGTTGTTTGAGCCAAAAGTGGCCTAAGTAAGTGGTTATAATGGAAATAGATGCTTAAAGTATTGAGCTATTGTAATTAGCACGTGTAGAGCATTAAGAGTTTGCCAAGGTTGGATTTGAATGAGTTTGGTTCATGTTTGTGGTGTTTGTGACTAAATATGCATGTCTAATATGAATATGTGGGTCATGGTGTGATTGGCTGAACTATCCTGAATTGTCCTTGAGCTTAAGTTGCATAAGCACGTGTTAAAATGGTATTAGGGGCTTAATTTATTTTGGAATGCTTAGAATATTGATTTCTAGTTTGATATCCAAGGGGTCTGGGCCGTGTATTATGTTTTCTGTATGCAACTTGCTAGAGCTTGGTTATAGGCCTTGGATTACCTAAATGGCTATGACTGTGTTTTAACGAAAAGTGTGAAAGTAGTGGATATTTGATTAATCTGAATGATCATAAGTGGTTGAGAAAGGCCTTCAGGCAATGTTGAGGTGTTTAACAGGGTATGAGATGTTTGAAACACTTGAATGGTTGACGAAGGTTTAGTTTTCTCAAGATTGTGGATGAGATGACGGTGTGCAGAGCGCTGGGGTTGTTAGTTTGGGTTAGAGATTGACTTAAATCACCTTAACGGTATGCAGTACTCAAGGTCGTGGACCGTGTTTTGTGCGTTCAAAATGGGCATGTTTAACTTATATCAGGTGGGTCCGAATGTGAGTGGAGGGCTATATGCCGCTAGCACATGTATGTGCTTGTGAACTTCGGTTGATGTTGTGAATGTGGTTCGGGAGTGATGAACGATTTTGGTATGGTGGATTACCTTAGAGGTTCCAAAAGCTTTGCGAAAGTATAAGAACTTGATAGATTAGTGCCACCTGACCTTGTGTCTCTCCTGGACGAGTCTGTAACTCTAGGTTGACTTGATGTGAGTAGGGTGAGGGTTGCTTTCCTTCACCGAGTTGTGTGCTAGCTTAGGAGTGATTTCCCATTGTGTTGAGCATAGGGGATGTGTTCCCTTATTGCCTGTGTACTAGCTTAGGTGTGATTCCCCATTGTGTTGAGCATAGGGGATGCGTTCCCTTATTGCCTGTGTGCTAGCGTAGGGGTGATTTTTCATTATGTGTAGCCGTGAGAGTTGCAGCCTTAGTCAACCTAAGTTACATCGCTCGTTGGTATTGCTCGAGACAATGCCATACCGAGGTGGACTCAGGTAGGGTGTGCAAGTGGTAGTTGCTGGACAATGAGTTAAGATTAAGAAGGAGATGTGTGTGCTAGGACAACTTTTGTGTTGATGTAGCTAGCATAGGGGCGATGTCCCCAGAGTGATGAGTTAGGGGGCGATTCTCCCAGAGTGGTGATGATGCTAGCATAGGAGCGATGTCCCCAGAGTGATGAGCATGAGAGTTGTCCTTTTTCTTTGCATTGACCCATCTAGAATGCATGACTCGCAAGTATAACTAGTGGTAATACTGGAGGGAAGTGAGCCTGAGTTAAGGCGAGTAGGCACATAGTTGAATAAAGTGAATGTTTTTGAGATTGAGCTAGGGTATGTGAGTTAGGGCGATGCCCTCATTTGTATGGATTCGAAGTGTGGACCCTTAAGTGGGATACTTACTGAGTATGTTTATACTCATCCTTGCTACTTTGTTTGTTTTGCAGATGGTGCATATCCTCGAGGCGGGTATCAAAGGCGATGACTTGACTAGGGTATGGAGACTCCATCCATTTTCGTGCTTCCGCTTTAGAGAGTCGTGTTTTTAGGGTCGTTACAGTCTATCTCCGCTTTGAGCAATTAAAGGAAAAGAAGTTTCATAAGTTTTTTCTTTAAGGAATTTTTTCGTTAAAAGGCGTTTCAATACTAAACCAACCCTCAACCCAAGTTGACTGTTGAAGTAATAAAGGTTGAAGGCATAATGCTTGCTCTCATGTGAAGCCGAGTCAAGGTCTTGCATGTTGATAGAGCCTTAATTAGGTGTCTGCTTACGTTGATGCTACATGCTACTATGTCCTACTACCATGGTTGGAACCTTTATTATTGTTTGACAATTTTCTCACTCTGTAACCTTGATGGTTGTTTCCAAGTTTATTAAGGAACTATTATGTTTTCTTAAATAAATAAAGAGTTAAATTATAATAGATACCCTTCTAACTTTTGAGATAACTTTTAGGTTAAAATACCATTTTGATCTCTATAATTTTTGCTTCATTCTATTTTGGTCCACTTTTGAATGTCCTATCCATGCACTTTGAATAAAAGCTTAAAATTGGTCCCAACTATTATTTTGAAGTTAAATTTTTTCGAACTTGGTTAAATAATGGTAATAATTTTTATTCAAGAAAAGATCCAATGTAAAAATATTTTCTAAAATTTATAGAGGAAAGACTAATAGAGACTAAGGGGGTGTATGAGATGAGGAGTTGGGTAGGGTGGAATGGAGTTATTAACTTCACCTCTTCTTTGGCTCAATTAGTTACTAAACCCATTGTAGGTCCCACAACTTATTAACTCAACTCCAACCCTAACTCCCCTTTCTAGGCCCCAAAACTTCCCTCTCTCCTCTCTTCTTCAGCTCACCTCTACCTCTCTCTCTTCATTTTCTTTTTGCATAGTTTTTTTTTTAATTTCTTAATTTATAAGTTTTTCTTTATTCTCTTATATATATATATATATATATATATATATTTTCTCATTATTATTATAATTAATAATTAAAATATAAATAAATATTAACAAATATTTGTTTATTTTTATCCTACAATTTTAATAAATTTTTTTAACAAAAATATTTTTCTTTTTATCTACACTTTTTTTAATATAAATTATAGAAGAATATTTTAGGTATGACAATTATTTAGATTGAAATTTTAATGTAAATTACATTACTACATAATACTTTTTTTAATTGATAAAAAAATATCCTCATCTCACTTCCTCTACATGCCATCTACAACTTTTTAAAAAAAAATTTAAACTAAAACTTTTTATGATAAATAAAATATTATCTTTTTTTAAGCTTATGTTTTTTTATTTATCTATATTGAACTAATAATAGCTAAAATATATACATAAATTTAAGATTTTAAGTTAAGAAAATTTTATTTTAGACTAACTCATATTATAATTTAAGAAACTAGTATTTAAAAAGGTTAATGAATTAAAATAAAAAAATATATTTTATTTTCAAATTAATCATATTCAAAGTAACAAAAATAAATGGTTTCTTCTACCAAACTTAATAAAACAAAATTAGTAAACTAAATAACATAAATATATAATATTTTTTAAAAAAAGTATATCATGTATGATACTCATTTTAAACTTAATCATATTAAAATAACATAAATATTTGATCTTTTATTTTTAACTTAATTATTTTACAACTTCAAAGAATATATTTTATTTAAAAATTAATCAAACTTTAGATAATTCATTTCATTGTGTAGTTGGAAAAATAAAATATTAATTTATACAATATATATAACTTTTATTAAGCTAGGAAAACAAATCTTAGATTAAAATTTTAGAATTGACGAAAAGAAATCTTTATTAATATTTTTTTTAAACATTGGAATCTAATTATCTAATTGTACAATATAGTAAAACAACATCGAAAAAAATGAGCGAACTTATTTTATTTATCTTGATCGAAATTGACACTTTAACAAAATTCTAAAATATTCATAAAATAATATAGTTTAAAATCTCAATTTTAGGATTGATAGGAACTAATCTATAATAATTAAATTTTGAAAAAAAAAATCATTGGAATCACTCTAATTGTATAATACAACAAAACTATAGGAAGAAAAACCAGTCAACACAACTCAGCTTCACAACTCAAGGTTAAACAACTATACATCCCAAACACAGACTTCATAACTTCAGACTAAACAACTCTAGCTACACCCCAAATACCCCATTAGTGTCTTCGGAATAACTTTTGAAACAAGTTTTTTTTTAGATAAAATCAATTTTTCTATATGCAATTTTGAAAAAATAATAATAATTTAAAGTGTATTTAGTATAACTTCTTGAATATCTTTAGATTATCAAAAGTGTTTTTTAAAGAAAATCCCAACGAGTATAAACAACTTGAAAAAACTTGGATTAATTTTAAATTTTTTTTTGAAGAAACTCTTGACATATAGATTATCCAACAATGGCATTTTAAGTGTTTAATAACTTAAAATCTTCAAAATATGTAGTAAGAAAAAACTATTTGTAATTAACTGGAAAAAAAATATTTGTAATTAATATAATCACGTTTGAATATAGTGGAATCAAAAGAATTTGTTATTTTAAGATATATTTTTAAATGTTACATACAAAAACATTTTTGTTGAAAATATTTTTTTTTAAAAAATACTTAAATTACTGGTAGGTATTCCAACATGAATTGAATCATAAAACTTCTGCTTTTTTAAGGAATTATCTCTTTCCAAATCCTTTATTTATCCTTCTCCTTTCATCATTCTTCCGATCCTTTTCCTAATCCAATCAAAATGTGATCACTGTAGTCAAGGGAATATTTTCTATGAAATTTCCGCTACGAGAGTTGGGTGACATGATCAATTGCTTCAAAAGAACCTTTAGAGCATGTTTAGGAGTGATTTTAAAATTTTTAAAATTAATTTTGTTGTATTCAACATCACTCCGAAACATGTTTTTAATTATTCAAAATCAATTTTTATGGTATAAAAAATTGTGTTTAAAAGTGAAAAATCAACATTAAGTTGATTTTGAATTATTAAAGAGAGTAATTTTATACATGAAAAAAAAGTGAGCATTCCAAAATCTCTTCCAAACTGCCCTAAATTGTCATGGCTTTTTTATTGTACTTGAGCTTTTCCTTATTGCAAGCAAGCACGAAGGGAGAGAACAGATTTTATATAAATAAAGAAAAGATGAAGATGAAGGTTTAGAAGGAGAAAAAAAAAAGCGTGGGTGTCTGGAAGAGAAATAGACACCATTAGGAGCGAAATGGTTTTCTTGTAGTCATAACAGTTAAGGCTCATTCTAGATTTTATTTTATTTTTTTACTTATTAAAATAATGAACATTAAAAGGGGGGAAATGTGGAATTGAAAATTTTATCCCCCTTTTAATTTTCAACTATAGTATAGATTATAGATTGATCATAAAAATCAAAGCTGAACATGAATGCTCGTTGAAAAAATGGCGTTCACTTTATGAGTCATAAATTAACTATGGCAGCTAGGGTTTTGGATGAGAAAGTGACCAAAATTAGAGCCCTACTCAACTGTTAGCAAACCTCCCATTTTCTCTCTATATAAACAAAATCCTCTTCCATTATTTCCTACTACACAGCCTTGAGGAGAATATGACTTCCAAGATTCTCTTTCTTGTGCTTTTGGGTGCTTTTGTCTGCACCACTTCTGAGGCTCGCAAGCTGACTGCCTTTTTTCAAGATGAGAAGTTGTTTAGATCAATATTGAGATTGGGTGGTGGAGGCAAAGGCAGAGGGCTAGGTGCTGCTTTAGATCAAGGAGATGCAGGTATGAATGCATGTTTTAAATCATCAGGTTTTATCCTGAAAATGAAATTAGGATATGTTTGGGAGTGATTTTGAAATGGTTAAAATCACTTTTTTCGTATTCAAAATCACTCCGAAACATGCTTTTAATTATTCAAATTCAACTTTTATGGTATGAAAATCACATTGAAAAGTGTAAAATTAAACATTAATTAAGTTGATTTTAAATGATTAAAGACATGTCTTGGAATAATTCAGGAGGTCAAGCTCAAGGTTCAGTTGGAGCTGGAGTTGGAGCTGGAGTTGGAGCTGGAGCTGGAGCTGGAGCTCAAGGTGGAGCTGCAGCTGGACTTCAAGCTGGAGCTGCAGGAGGTGGATGTGGAGCTGGAGTTGGAGCTGGAGTTGGAGGAGAGGTCAAAAGTTAATGTTTCCATGTGGGGGAGGAAAATGAGTTGCAAGTGGCAGAAATGTATTCTACTAGTGAAAATGGTGTTGGAGGTATATTTGGAGGCATACTCCTTTAGTCTCTAAAGCCCTATATAGAATAATTAGGTTTTACTACAATTCCAAAATAGTCTCTACACAGCCCTATGTGTACAAATATTATGTTTTACTACAAATACAAACAGTCTCTAAAGCCTTATATAGCTATTTGGTTTTGTTTTCTCATGTTCGATCAATGTGGTTCGTGTTTGTTCTTTTTAATTTTATTCTAAAATGAAAACGTTTCATATGAAGAAGAAACTCTCTTTACGCCCACAATTTTGCTGCTAGTCCTAATTGTGAAATTTCATGCAAGAAATAGAATGAAAAGAAATTATATATTGGCAAATCTCAATTGATCTCAACTCTCACAATTGATTTATGGAGAGGGAGAAAAATATGAGATAAGTTTATTATTTTAGTTTTTTTTAGTTGAACAATTGCAGCAGTAAGGAATCAAATCATCGACCTTTGGGATGGTTATTAGTGTCTTATCTACTAAACTATGCTCAGATTCGCCAAATTTTCAAAAACTAATAATCACATAGTCCAGGGCCTTAGGTAAACGACTTCGAAATTCAATATAAACTGTGTTTGGAAAGTAAAAGTATCAGACGCATGCTTTCTAGACTTTCAATTTAAGTAAACGAGAGAGCAACAACTATGGTTCACGAGTACATTGATATCATTAATCTTGAGGTAAATTCAAACTTGTCATTCCTATTTGATATCACAGTGGTTTTGAAGGAATATAGAATAATATATTCCAACATTTGAATTTTTTTTTTTAAACATTTTTCAATTATATCCTGACAAATGTTAAAATGGGGTGATTAGGGCATGTTTCATATGGTTTGAGTTTCTTGTATCTCGTTGTATTATTATAAATACTCCGATTTCTTATTTCTTTCTTTCTTTTTTTTTTTTTTCTGAAATGTTCCAAAATGAAAGAAAATTTTAGAAACTATAAAAGTTCTTCCTCCCTCCCTCCCTCTTTTCCTCCCCTCTATCCCTTCCTCATCAAAATGGTCAAATATTCGAATTCCCACTCCCACATGTTGTTGAACCTAAAACAAATGTCAAATATTTGATAAAAAAAATACATAATTCATAATTATATTGTTAAATTAATGCATATAATTTTTTAAATTATTTTATTAAATTTAGTTTCAAAATAAATTTTTTTTTTTAAAAAAAACCACCGGCAACGCAAAGAAAAAAAAACACTAAAGGCTAAAAAGTAATCGTAAGTATAGAAAATTTGAAATATTGGTAAATAATCAATGATGATTAATATATTGATAAATTAGTAGTAATATTTAACCAGTGAATGTATAAGTTAATATAAGTGATTGCTAAAATTTATGTTAATAATCTAAGTGTTTTTTATTACCCAAATATAGAGGTGGAAGTTTGAACCTTTAACTTGAATGTCATGAGTACGTGCTTTAATTGTTGGGCTATGCTTTATGTTTGCCGGTTAGTTAATATTCTAAGTTTTTTTTTTTGAGTTCAACAACAATTGGGTTGGGGGATTCGAACCTCTTACCACTTGGTCGAGGGTACATACCAATTATCGCTGAACTATGTAACTTTGGCAGTTAATATTCTAAGTTGATTATTGATTTACATCAATAAATGACTTTGAAAGAAATAAAAAACAAAAGTGTTATTACTTTTTTTTTTTTGTTGAGATAACACAAGTGTTATTACTATTATATAAACTAACCAAAGAGTTACATGTCCTTAGAAAATTCTCATATTATATTTTTAAATAAAATAGAAAAATACACACTTTTTACACAAAGTTTGACAAATATGTTAACAAAGTATCGTATAAAAAATGGTTATATTTACAATTACATTTAGAAAAATACCTATTTTTACACAAAGTTTGACAAATATGATATGAAACCTCTTATAAAAAATTGCTATATTTAAGATTACATTTAGAAATATACATATTTAACACACAATTGTTGGGAATCATTTGGACTTTTGGCTCATTGCAATATCCCACATGGGATAGGTGAGAGTTGTCTCACATGGAAAGATTTAGAGTTGCTTGGAGGGTATATATACTAAAGCTCATTTTTATGCTTGTAAAAAGTGTATAGAGTGGTGTCAAAATCTTTCTCCCGTACATTTGGGTGGGTGGGTTGGTTACAAAATCTCTTTGGGCTCTTTTGCCACCTTCCCTCTTCTTCACTTTCTTCCTTTTCTTCTTCGATAGGCATTACCTTCTCCTTCATATTTGACTTTTCTGACCTTCATTCGTTTTGTTTTTTAAGACAATCTTCGACGGAGCTGTTGTTTCCCATTAGGATGAGGACACTTCTTGAACATATTGAACCAAATCCCAAAATTAATTTCACAAAATCAATAATCATATCAAAACCATTTTAACCCCTTCTTTTAAAACGCAGATGAATGGTTCTATTTCATTCATTTTAATTCATTGCTGTGTATAACAATAGAGTTTTAATTACATAGGTAAAACGGACTTTTGACTCAACTGTAATTACAAACAATTCGTGAAGAATTGACTTGCATGTAGTGGTTATATCCATAGACATAACTTGCCCTACGGTGCATAACAATGTAACTCTAGGTTTATAGTGGAGTGATCTGGAGTTAATGAATGAAAGTTAATTTGATTATAGAGTTTAATTAATTAATTTTGTATCATTGGAGTTTATAATCTGTAGGCTCATAAGGTCCCCTTGCTAGCTCATAGTAACACAAAAACTCAATTTAGTTGAAAGAAAAATTTGAAATGTTCAAATTAATATTTAATATATTAGATATATTAAATATAAAAGAGGAAAATATATTTATTGTATTTGATACATTAAATATTAAAATGATTAATATATATTAGATACTTTAAAGAAAAAAAAATTATTTGAAATTGAATGAGATTCAAATAGGTTTAATATATATTGTAGGAGATTTGAATAAGAATAAAATAGTAGAATATATATTTTAATTATGGCAAAGATTTGCCTAGGTCTCTATAAATAGGACTCTTGGGTTGAGCCATAGACATCCTCCCCTCTATAGAAAATTAGAGAATTCTCTCGAGACCTCTCCTTCAATCCATTGTGGATTTTCTTTCAAGAGGCTCCCACGAGCCTTAGTCTTGTGTTCGAGTCATTGCAAAGAAGACTTTGTAGAAGCCATGAAGATTCGACCTCATTGGAGATAGAGCAAGTAGATTCGACCTCATATGTTTAACCTATGTATTTTAGTTTAATTCTAAATAAATCAAATATGATCCAATGCTTTCGTTGCGGGGTGAAGTATTCACAACTATTGTAGAGTTGCTGTTTTGAGGTCTATATGTTCCCTAAATATATGTCTATATCGAAAAGTTTTACAGAAACTAAATTGGAAACCCTTTATATTCCCTGTGAGAGATCTCTCTATGTCTAAGGAGAATATGGAATGTTATTCACTCACTATATATTGGTATTTCCATGCACCCTAACCTTTTCAATATCAGAATGTGTTGGTGTTCCTTAACAGATGGCCGATCATAATAAAACAACTAAAGAAATAAAAACATCCAAACAGAAAACCAACATCCAAATGGAAATAAACCTTGCTTCAATATAAGAAATGTAAATATATAATTAGTTCGTCATGAGCTTTGCTTGAGAAAAATTAACTCATTACTAGGTTGGGTTCACATAAGATAGTAGAAAGAAACATGATTGACAAGTGAAACTAAGAAGAGAAAGAATAAACTCTAAATACCACCGACAGGATCCATTAAAGTCTAGCGCTCATCAATGTCTTCTCTTCTTCCTCCTTTTACTATTGTTTCTTCTTCCTCAACCTCATGAATCGTTCGACCTCCTTAATTGATCCAACACTTCTGATAACTTGTAATAACAAGTTATTTAGATGCCTAAAATTGGCTAATGATTACCTCAACGCATTTAAAAAGGCTTAAATAGAAGGGAATTGAGTAATAATTGTATAAATGCACGTGATGGGCGCAATTTTTAGATATTTCGTAACATTAATCAATCACCATAAATAATACAATACCTCTCATGAAGAGACAAAATCATTGTTGTCGCTACATCCGGAGAAGTTTCTTCTACTTTGGAGTTAGCCTACATTGAAGTAATCAGAGTTAACATCATACAGAACATTAAATTAAGTGAAAATCAAAGTAATAATTTAAGCTCAATACGAAAACTAACAAATCAGATAAGTAAAGTAGAAATACATTTTTGGAGCCAAAGAAGTCATCCTTTCAGGGAAGTACATCAATTCAATCTTCTCAAGATCCTGTTCGTAGAGCATCTTCAATCTTCCCCAGGTCTTGTTCCTAGAGCATCTTCACAAGGTTTGTGTAACAACCCGACCTCTAAGGCATCAACTAACTAGGATCCTTACTTATGTGCATGCTAACAACATTGAAAATTCTTTGGGCAAAGGAAATAAAGAGAGAACATTGTCTATAAATCGTTCAAAACACTTTATTTGAGATCCCAATGAAAACATTGCAAAATATAATACCGTAATAAGTACATAAAAACTTGTTTAAATAATTTCATTCCATAGCCTCTAAAATAAACATTTGAAATACAAAACATTAAAAATGAAGAAGTCATGCTAACATTGACCCATGGCACTTTTAGCAAACAACTTCCATCACTCGCTCAGTATGTCTTTGCCTTTACTTGAATTTTTTTTAAAGAAAATGTTGAGTATTAAAAATACACAGTAAGTGACCCCACTATTGATTATGCTTTCATGACTATGGTGGGACCTAAAACTTTAATTTTTGGCTTCCTCTCCTTTTAGTTTCTTCAAGGGATGTGCATCACTTCTATACACATGGCTTCATATACATTAAACCCACTAGGCCTGCATCACTTTCATACACCCTAGGTCCTTAATAGGCATCACTTTCATACACAGCAACCCTATACACATCACTTTCATGTACTTAGAGTTCCTGAACATGCATCACTTTCATGCAGTCCAATCATATAGGAAAAGGAAGGAATCTATTTAACCTTTCATGATTTTTATAAGCGCACACATATACATGCGGTCCCACATAGAACATCGGTTTAGTAACATGATGCAACATAAGAGTTTGTTCTTCATAAACAAAATCATCTTTCACATACATGCATATATGTTATTTCATTCACAACACATATCATTCATGACTTTTATAATACATGACTACTTTTGAACATTTACATGAAGCATTCCAGATAACAAATAATAAAAAAAAACCCAACCACGCTCTATGGCATTCCAGTAGTAAAGCCACTTACCTTGGCTATGAACTCAAGGAAACATTATCAACCTTTTTTTTTCTTTGTGAAAACCGTTATCCAAACCTAAAATTAATTACTAAGGTCCCATTTGATAACTATTTGATTTTTGGTTTTTGAAAATTAAGCCTATGGATACTACTTTCACTTATGGGTGTTCCTTGTTTTGTTATCCACTTGTTACATGTGTTTTCAAAAATCAACCCAAGTTTTGAAAACTAAAAAAAGTAGTTTTCAAAACTTGTTTTTGTTTTTGAAATTTGGCTAAGAATTCAAATGTTTTATTAAGAAAGACGAAAGCCATTGTAGAGAAATATAAAGAAATAATGAGAAAACAAGCACAATTTTCAAAAACCAAATGGTTATCAAACTGGGCCTGAAAAATTAGCACATGAATTTAATAACCTATGAATTCTAAGATCCAAAACAACTTGCCATCGACCTTAATTGATAACTGACCCAAAAACTTAGAGTAAAAAAAAAAGAAAGAAAGATGGCTAGATTAATTGTCCAACTCAAAACTACTAATGAACCTTAGCATACCAATCCAACCTTCGCATAAAAGAAATCTAAGGATTAGGTTCTTCATAATAAAATTATCAAATTAAATCCCAAAAGAGTCTAATGGAATGTTACCCAAAAATTAAAACAAAAATCTTGTTGGTTCAAGATCGCTTTAGGTCCAATTTTGCAAAATCAAGCTCCAAACATTGTGGGTATTCTTTTAACCGATTCAAAACCCATGGTTCATTCTCAAATTACATCCAAAATTAACCACAAAACCTTAAAAGAAACAAAAAGTACTTAATGTCGTTACTGAGACAATGACTAAAGACTCTAAATTTCGTGATTCTGAAGCAAATGAAGTGAGTATTCTTGAAACGGAGTTGAAATTTTAGTGGATTAGTTTGAAATCAACAAAACCATAAACCAAAACAGAAAATTAAATCTCACCTCACCGAACACTAGTCGGAGCATTGCAATCATCTGATCTGCCCCGAAAATGTGAAGCAGAGAGAGAGATCTGCAAGAGAGAGGGAGAGCCTGCTACCGCCACGCCTGTGGTCACGTGCTTGCTTGCAAATAATGAAGGGGAGAAGAAGAAAGTTGAAGATGATGCCAAAGGGAAGAAGTAGAAGACCAAAAATGGAGGTGTAGAGATGGTTATCACAAAGAGAAAGAGGGAATGGTTGGGGGGCGTCAACGCAAGCGTACATATCAAGTAATAAAATGGTAAGTATTTTATCAAATAGTGATCCACAAGAATTTTATTGCGATATTATTTGAGTACCAAAAGTAATAGTGATCGAAATTATTTAGGGAATGGAATGTAACTGCTCTTTGAAAAACAAATAAAACAAATAAAAATAGGCCATTAAAAGGAAATGAGAACACTAAGATTTAGGGCGTTTAGGGGTTAACTTCACTAATTGGACCAAGAAAATGTGCAATTGAACAATTGATACATCAACTTACTTAGTTCTTGAGCCTAGAAGTCTATTGCCATGGATATCTCTACCGAGTTCCTCAAATTTTCTTAGATTAATTAACTAACTTAGGTGTCCCTAGTGCCAATTAATTAATAAAAGTCATTAATTAAGACCCTTCGTTATAAGCCTCAATTAATTCCTATTAATCTTATGTCACTTAGGTGAGAACTAATTGTCATGCAAGGTATTTCTAAGCGCTTTCAAGCTCAATTTAAGCTTAGTATCAATTAATCTATGGTCAGTAGTCTAATAGCATTAAGCAACTCATGCATGAAAGAATTAAAGTAAATGGCAATATCAAATTAATTCAATTAAACATAAGCAAAGGTCCCAAAAGATCCATCAACACCCTAAACTAAAGGGTTTGACCACAAATAGACATTAATATAGTCCCAAGACTCAGCATTCCAACCCTAATATAGAAACTAAAAGGGAATTAAGACGAAGAAACTGTGATTCTAGATTATTTCCTTGATCCATGTGCTTTTCGACCCTCGATTTGCCTCCAAAGGATACCAAATCAACTCCCAAAGCTCCCAAATTAGCTTGAATCCTTAAAAGGGTCAGAACCCTAATTGTGTCTCTTTTTCGAGCAAGAATTAGATGTTTAAATACCCCTTATCAACGTAGCGTTGCGACACCGTCGAAATGCTCCATTTCACTGATGCGCGCACGAGGGTAGCGTCTTGATGCTATGGGTGGAATGAATTTTCTCCGCGTGTTTTGGCGTCGCGCTTGCTCTCAGGTCTTCCACCAAAATGAGGGGCCTTTATGCCCCAAATGGCATCTAAACGCTCTGGCCTCAGATCAATTTTGCCCAAATGGCTCATTTTCCATCCTTAGCCTCAAAATAGCCTTTCTTCTTGCTCCAATAAACCAAATATCTTCTAAATTCTTCAATTCCTCTTGAAATGCCCAATTTTGGAAATTCAATACAAAATAATATCAAGGATCACATTTACAACCTAATACTAACTAAATTATTAGGATAAAGATAGCACAAATTGAGTGCTACCAAATATGCCTAGAGTTGTGTGCCTACTAGAAGATAAATTAGGATTTTTAATTAATTTTCTTTTTCTTTTTCTTTTCTAATAACCAACACCCAAAATTTTCCTTTTCTCAAATTTACCCCTCATCTAAATTTTTTCTTTTCCTTTTCTCCTCTCAAATTTTAAAATTCTAATTAAGGTCTCAAAATATTTAGATAGAATTAGGAAAGCTTTGAGAAGCAAAATTGGATTTTTCAAACTTAAATTAAAATCCAAAGAAAGACTAAAATTTCAAAATTAAGAATTGAGACTTAATTAAATATCTCTCATCCAAAATTTGAAAATTTAATTATCTTAATTTAGTCCACTTAGATTTTAATTATCTTAATTTAAAAATTAAGAATTGATAAGCCTTAGAATTAAGGCTTATTTAACTCCCAATTACTTAAAATATTCTTGTTTTGTCTTAAGATCATTTGGAAATAGTTGAAAGTTGCTCGAAAATAAGAAAGAAAGAAGAATGAAGGCAATTAGAGTGAGATTCTAAAAAAATTAAGCTTGTTTGCAGGGAATGTGGAAATTGCAAAACCAAAATTGCAATTTCAAGAAACTGCAATTCTGGAAGCAGAAAAATTCAAAAAAGGAAAAAAAATATGCATTTACCCATATCCGAAAATCATAAATTCTCTTGCACGATTTGGGGGATTTTGAGAACGAAATTTGGGCTTTATTCAACCCCAATGAAGGCCTATAAAAGGAGAGAAGATGAGTGAAGAAGGAAATAGAGTTTTGGAGGCATTTCTTGTAGAATTTTCATGGGTTTTCCTCTATTTTTTTGCAGTTGTTCTTCCTCTATTTTTTTTAGTTTTTCTCCTTTGTTTTACTGTAAGCTTACTGTTGTTTGGCTCCGTTTTTCTTCAAAAATTCAGTCTGATTCAAGTGAAAACTTGGATTGTTAAGATTCAATCTCTTTCTAAAAATAGTTGAAGGAGTTGAATTGATTGAAATCTAAAGAAGAAAAATGGGTTTTTGTTCAAGTTTTCTATATTTCGGTTGGTTCTTAGTTTAGAAGAATTTAATTTATGTTTTAGTTCATTGAGGTTATAATTTTTCATGCTTGTCGTTCCTACCTACTGATTAAACTTTTAATTTGAGTTTAGATTGATGAAACAATTGATGAGTATTTTAATGGAATTATTATTCAAGAGTTTTGTCTCAAATTTTTGCTTGAATATTTATCTCCTCTGAAGTTATTTTTTTTAGTGGGTTTATTCAATAATAAAGTAAGCAGTAGCTACTGCTTGTTTGTTTCTATTTTTTCAATTCAAATTTTGATGGCAAGCCTTCTTTAATTCTTTTAAATTTTGGTTGCAATTAGGTTTATAAGTAAGCCCATTAGCATGAATTTTAATTCTAAATTTTTTTTTGGAGGATTTTTACTTTTAATATGAGCTAAACTTCTTGGGGGTTCAAGGATGTGAATTCCCTAAGAAGTAATTGTAGCCAAAATTCCAACAAAAACCAAGCCTACATCTCAATTGTTTGCTTGTGTTGAATAAATTTCCGTTGAGATCCTAGATTGATCAACTAGGGTAGCAACTCAAGCTTAGATCTAATACTAACGGGGTTAGTGATAAGTGGATTTCGCACAAGTGATGGAGAAAAGAGCTTAGACATATGTCAATTCTTTGACCTACACATAGGGATTAAAGACTCCAAAACCCATAAAATTGTTGAGCCAATTTATCTAAGATAGAGGGACTATAGACATATAAGTCACTCACTTAGTCTCCTAAAACCTAATTTCAAGGTGAATTGGAGTAGCAAATTTGGTTTACAATTGAATGTAGAATAGGTTGGAATTGCAATTTTGGTTTGCAATTACAACTTAGGGCAATGACATTCTTGAGCCCCTCATATGTCTAAAATTTCTTTTGCGATTTCATTTACCAAGTCTATCTAGTTGTTATTCAATATTGCAAAAATTTGATTATGCAATTCGATTGCACAATCTTTATCATTTCAATATTGCAAATTTGCAATTCTGCAATTTAGTTATGCAATTTTTGTCTCTTCAACTTGCAATTAGATTCTGCAATTATTTTGTTTTAGCAACACACCATCCCAACATTGTTTTTGCAATTTTTAGTTTTAAGTTGCAATTTCCTTACACCTTGCTTTACAATATTTTTGTTACATCGTTCCCTGAGGGATCGATACTCAGGAATACTCATGTTTTAATACTTGCATCGGCAGTGTGCACTTGCACTGAGTTGAACGTATTCATTTACTTTTCTTCACCCAAAGTTCACTCGATCAAGAATTGAAACTTAATTTACTCAAATTAGATTTTAAGCAACAATTCCAATTAGCACAATCAAATCCAAATCAATCTCTAAAATATCAAAATGAGACTAACATGAAAATGCAGGGCGTTACAATCTCCCCACCTTAAGAACTTTCGTCCTTGAAAGTTTTGTTGGTCATAAAACTCTAGACAAACTCTAGTCTCATTCTCTTCTTCAATCCTCTGGTTCCTTCATAACACTTTTACCAAATCATTTACTCAATCCCTTAATACTTTAGTTTCTATGTTTTTTCTCCTCATATGACATTCTCATTTAGCTATAAAGGCCTTGGAGTTCAACACATGTGGAGGCTCATCGATATACTCATTAACAAAGACATATGATGAACAACAACATCAAATTCTAACTTCCTGCACATGAGCATGTCTTCTAGCACCTGATTTAAACACCCTTTTTGGGCCTCAATCTGGGAAGGAAACGTAATATTGAAACCTTACTGATTGCTAAGTGCCTTTTGTAACTTTGTGCTAAAATGTTGATGTAAATCAACGGTCTCTATCTGACGTTATCGACAATGGCACACCATGGAGTCTAACTATCTCTTTTAAATATATAGTTTCACCTAATTTTCCATATGGTAGGTGACCTTACCATGAATAAAGTTAGTCTAAAATTATCCAAACTGTTGTGCAACATTTCATTGTCCTTAGTAGCCCTGTAATAAAATTCATAGCAACATTTCTATTTCCAAATCAATATGCTGAAGGGTTGTAATAAACTAACAGGTCTTTACCTCATAGTTTTCACTTATCAATATGTCAAACACTCACTCATAAACTAAGAAATCTCTTCTTTCATTTTCTTCATAAAACGCCACCAATGATACTCTTGAGATACTTATACATATTGGCATTACTAAGATGCACTAAAAAGTGTTTTGTGTGTCGTTGGTTAACTGAAAACATGTAGACTTTTAGAAGAAAATTTTTGCAGAGAAAAAGTCTCCAGTCTAGTGCAAGTGCACACTGTCAAACAAGTAGTAAAGGAAATATTCCAAAGTATTGATCCCACGAAGAACGGATACCATAAAATCCAAAATGAAGGCAAAGATGTTCACACAAAGCAACCTTGGTAACCAATATGGATAAATTGGGAAGGTTGTGAGTGTACTAAAAATCAAATGATAAAAAGATAGAATCCGAACATGCTTTTGCCCCTTTCAAAAGAATTGTGACCTAAAATGCAATTGTAATCTTTACTTAAACACCAAGCAATGTAAACCGGGTTCAATTTCTATTCGATTTTAATAGAAAAACCTTTAGAATCTCAATGATTAAACCATATGTCTATGGCTAATACAAATTTAGTTTAATGAGAACACAAACCTTGGTCTTCGAGGTTTCGCCCTATGTCTAGGGTAAAAAACCAAGTGCTTATGTCTAAGTGATAAAAAGCTTATCGAAGGCTCTATCAAATATATTTATAACCTAAACTTCTAAAATTTGTAATAATAGTGGTCAGGGTCGATTACAGGGATTGGATTTCTTAATTCATTTAAGTACCGTAATTACTCTTATTTAACTTTATTTAGAAAAAGAAATCAAATGAAAATAAGCTAAACTAAAGAGTTAATCTAGAAAGAAAAATATAAATGGAGACACAATAGGAGAGAAATATCATAGGGAATCAATTTCACCAATTAGACTTATAGCGAAAACTACCAAGATTTGTCATGCAAATATTCCATAAGCCAAGAAGTGAGGGTATTAACTGACTCTTTCAAGCACAATTAACTCTTATGCAATGTTAAAAATCAATTAACTCTTATGCAATGTTAAAAATCTAATATCTCTATCTAGATTTTAATAGCATGGAAGGCATTAAGCAACTTCTTTTAAGGGCTTCTAAGAGAATTCCCCACTTTCATGCAAGAATTTACAAATAGTCATGCAATTAAGTTCTAGCCTAAACCAAACTTTTCCAAGCACAAATTCAGACCAATAAAATAAATAATTTGTGATCAAGAGATTATAAGCATGAAATACATAAAAGCATGAATGAAACAAAAGAATTCAATCAATGTATTTAATCAATTAAAACCTCAAGTCTAATGGCTACATCAAAACCCCAAGTATTAGGAACAAAGATACTTAAATTCATACAATTAAACCTCTAAGTTCATAATTTACAGCCACCAAACAGAAACTAAAGGTAAAGGAAAAGGAAGAAATTAGCAAACGATGGTCGATCCGGCATTCCCGTCATGATCTCCATGTCCCTCGAGCTTTGGATCTTCAAAAATGCTCCACAAACGCTCCCAATTGCTCCCTAAACTCTCAATTTTAGCTTGGAATCGAGATTAGGGCTACAACTCTCGAATTGGCCGTCAAAACGACGCCCCAAAAACTTTTTTATATAGAAAATCATGAGGCAGCTTTGAGACGCTACCTACAACGTCTCAATGCCAAACAGTGTTTTTGCTTTTTCGTAGGTCGAGACGCTATGGATATCGTCTCGACGCTACCCTGCAGACAGCACTGGCCATTTTTGCTATATCTCTTCGCTCAGGTGTCCGAATGACCTCCGGTTCAATGCGTTGGAACCGTGATTTGATGTAGAATCTCCCAGAATATGCCTTATGCTCAAATAACATCCTTAATCTTCTTGAATTTTCAATTAAGCTTCAAAAGGCTTTAATATCCACCAAAGTACTCCCAAACACTTGGTTTTGCTCCTCACACTTGGTTTCTACAAAATTAAGAGAAATAAGCATAAAAGCTCACAAAATAATCAAGAAACTAGCAAAAATAATAGGAAATAAGATAGCATAATTACATGCTATCAAATACCCCCACACTTAAACCTTTGCTAGTCCCGAGCAAATAAAAAACAAAACCCACATATATGAATTCACCATTATATCAAAGTGACTCAAACCTTAATGTTCTAAATAAAAATAGAATAGCAATTTAAGGAAATACTCAAACACAACTTTTCATCAAGCAAACTCGAATTTAAGCTTTTCATCTATTTGCGTGTGTGTGTGCATAGCGCTCCTAAAGTAGTCTTTACAAGCCTAGAATAAGTTTATAGAGTCGTCCATTCATCTTCTTCCTACACTGGCCCCAAGCACCAATTCTCTAGCATTCTTACACTAACAAATGTAATAAGCTACTAGGTGACTGAAAATGAACAAACCGATCGGCTAAACTTGCATCACTTTAATGTCAAGGGCACTAGCTTTCACACACCCATCGTAGGGACCCTTACATAGAACACTCGCTCGATAGGTGGCCTAACTAATCACAACAGGGGTAGCTCTTTTTACCCTCGACTCTTTTTAATACATTACAAGCTTAAAATATTTTTTTGCTTTTCTTTCTTTTCTTTTCTTTCACTAAAATGGTTTTTCTTTTAAGCTCACGTTCTTTTCTTTTTCTTACAGGCAAATCAAACATGATTTTTCTTCCTCCTAAGTAACACAATACACCTTATATGCAAGTCAACCATCAAACTAGAGCTTAAACCTATCGAAGTGACAACAAACTTTTGGACAATATAAAACTACTATGAGCCTTCAAAACTAACAAAAGGCAGGCTAGGTGCTCATAACTTGCAAGAAATTCAAAGCACAATTTTTTAATTTACTTGAATTCTAGACATGCTTTCATATTTCACAAAAATTGTAAAAATATTATTAATCAGAACACATCATAGGTCATCCTCATCACACTCGATGCAACAAAATCAACATATAATCACCAAAAAATTTCAATAAAAGCTCAATTAGAACAACACAATCCTCCCACACTTAAAACATACATTATCCTCAATGTATCAACTAATCAGATCTAACTCAGCATGCTTAAGGACAATTTAAAAAGATAAAAGGAAGAATGATATTACCCTGGAGTGCGAGAGACTCCTCGATTCAGCCTAATCAACGGGTGCAATGTGAGAGATATTATTCTTGAGCTCCTAAAAACATCAACCAATAGGAACACAAGATCAACACAAACAAAGCTAAAAGAAAAACAGAAAACCACAAAAATAATAAAAAGACTAAGAGATAGAAAGCTTGGGTTGCCTCCCAAGAAGCGCTTGTTTAGCGTCTCTAGCTAGACGGGACATGTGTGGGCTTTCAAGGTACATAAAAAATTCTCCCATTTCTTCGGGGCCCTCTTCCTAGAGTCAACAAAGCATATTAGGGAGAGTAGAAACACTAGCTTCTCATGGGACCCTAAAACATAAATATTTTTTGTTTTTTTAATTAATGTAATAAAAGAAGAAAAATCAAAAGAAGGCAAACTAGACTCGTGAGTATAAGAAAAAAAAGATCATGATTAAGAGAAGTTTCTGGAGATAAAATAAGGGTAGGCTTTTCAACCTCATACTTTATCACCTGGATTTCCTCTTGCAATGTGGTTTTGCCAACCTCACGAACCTGTTCTTGGTGTACATCAAGCTGCTCCAACTCATCCCCACTATCATCTATATATGTCATCCTAGAATGTCATTCTTCAGTGGTATTAAAAAACTTTTGCTCATGTAGGGCCTTAAGTAATTCAACTATCTGACAAAGTTGTTGAGTTATACGATTTAGTGCAACCCCATTTTCTTCCACCTTTGCTTCTATCCTATTCAACCTCTTTGCTTCAGTCTGACAAAAACTTCTAACCTTTGATTCCAAAATGTATTCTTGCAATAGGTCTTCAAGGGAGAAGTTTTCCTTAATTTGGTTGGGATAGGTAAGAGTTTGGGTCCAAGTGCCCATATCATTACCATAAAAGGAATTTTCATAACTCATAGATTCAAAATGGTAATGATTAGGCACTTGATATCCATGGAAACCATAATTAACATTCATAGGGTCATAAGAGGGGTAGTCTGCTGGGTAAGAATTAAAGGAGGGTGTTTGTCCTTGAGTGGTTAGAAACTCCCCATAAGGCCACTCAGAATTGTAAAAAGCCATTATCTGAATAGAAGAAGACTAAATTTAGGTTTCCACACAAATGCATACACCACCGAATCAACGCAACAAAGAACAAGAGACAAAGACTCAAAACAAAAACAAAGCAACGAAAATAAAAGAAAACAAATAAAACCTCTAAATTAAAGCACGCAATTTCCTCACAATATTAAATGAATTAATGTATGCCAATCTCTGGCAACAGCGCCAATTTTGATAAAAAGCTTGTCGAAGGCTCTATCAAATATATTTATAAACCTAAACCTCTAAAATTTGTAATAATAGTGGCCCGGGTCGATAATAGGGATTGGATTTCTTAATTCATTTAAGTACCGTAATTACTCTTATTTAACTTTATTTAGAGAAAGAAATCAAATGCAAACAAGCTAAACTAAAGAGTTAATCTAGAAAGAAAAATATAAATGGAGACACAATAGGAGAGAAATATCCTAGGGAATCAATTTTACCAATTAGACTTATAGTGAAAACTACTAAGATTTGTCATGCAAATATTCCATAAGCCAATAAGTGAGGGTATTAACTAACTCTTTCAAGAACAATTAACTCTCATGCAATGTTATAAATCTAATATCTCTATCTAGATTTTAATAGCATGTAAGGCATTGAGCAACTTCTTTTAAGGGCTTCTAAGAGAATTCTCCACTTTCATGCAAGAATTTACAAATAGTCATGCAATTAAGTTCTAGCCTAAACCAGCTTTTCCAAGCACAAATTCAGACCAATAAAAGAAATAATCTGCGATCGAGAGATTATAAGCATTAAATACATAAAAGCATGAATGAAACAAAAGCATTCAATCAAGGTATTTAATCAATTAAAACTTCAAGTCTAATGGCTACATCAAAACCCCAAGTATTAGGAACAAAGATACTTAAATTCATACAATTAAACCTCTAAGTTCCTAATTTACAGCCACAAAATAAAAACTAAAGCTAAAGGAAAAGGAAGAAATTAGCAAACGATGGTCGATCCTGCATTCCCATCATGATCTCCATGTCCCTCGAGCTTTGGATCTTCAAAAATGCTCCACAAACGCTCCCAATTGCTCCCTAAACGCTACAATCCTATAGCGTCTCAACGCTACAAGAAAAGTGGTTTATGCGCGTTTCTGGGTGAAAAATAGTGTTTTTGCATTTTTAGTAGCATCGAGACGCTATGGATAGCGCCTGACACTACCCTGCAGACAACACTGACCATTTTTGCTATATCTCTTCGCTCGGGTGTTCGAATGACCTTTAGTTCGATGCGTTGGAACCATGATTCGATGTAGAATCTCCCGAAATGTGACTTATGCTCAAATAACATCTTTAATCTTCTTGAATTTTCAATTAAGCTTCAAAAGGCTCCAATATCCACCAAAGTACTCCCAAACACTCGGTTTTGCTCTTCACCCTTGGTTTCTACAAAATTAAGAGAAATAAGCATAAAAGCTCACAAAATAATCACAAAACTAGCACAAATAATAGGAAATAAGATAGCATAATTACATGCTATCACTGAGCCCCTTTGCTCTATTGCTTTGTATGAACACGTAATCTCATTTAACCCTTTAAGTATTAAACTTGATCTCTGTATGTTCACCTAGGTGATCAACTTAGATTCACAATAAGAATGATAATCAATAAAAACAAACAATCTTATGGAATCAAGCAAAGTTACTTTTACATCTTAGGCCAAGCTTCCAATGCTTAGGGCATCCCCATATCTGAATCCCAAGGACGAAATTAGCTCATGATAGAGAAAATAAATAACAAAACGTTAAAAGAAAACAAACACACACTGCCTTGGGCATTACAATCTCCCCACCTTAAGAACTTTCGTCCTCGAAAGTTTTGTTGGTCATACAACTCTAGACAAGCTCTAGTCTCATTCTCTTCTTCAATCCTCTAGTTCCTTCATAACACTTTTACCAAATCATTTACTCAATCCCTCAATACTTTAGTTTCTATGTTTTTTCTCCTCATATGAAATTCTCATTTAGCTGTAAAGGCCTTGGAGTTCAACACATGTGGAGGCTCGTCAATATATTCCTTAACAAAGACATATGATGGACAACAACATCAAATTCTAACTTCCTGCACATGAGCATGCCTTCTAGCACCTGATTCAAACACCCTTTTTGGGCCTCAATCTGGGAAGGAAACGTAATATTGAGACCTTATTGATTGCTAAGTGTCTTTTGTAACTTTTTGCTAAAATGTTGATGTAAATCAACGGTCTCTATTTGACGTTATTAACAATGGTACACCATGGAGTCTAACTATCTCTATTAAATATATAGTTTCACCTAATTTTCCATATGGTATGTGACCTTACCATGAATAAAGAGTATAAACTTTGTTAAACAGTCCAAAATTATCCAAATTGTTGTGCAACATTTTCCTATCCTTAGTAGCCCTTTAATAAAATCCATAGCAACATTTCTATGTCCAAACCAATATGCTGAAGGGATGTAATAAACCAACAGATCTTTACCTCATAGCTTTCACCTATCAATATGTCAAACACTCATTCATAAACTAAGAAATCTCTTCTTTCATTTTCTTCATAAAACGCCACCAATGATACTCTTGAGATACTTATACATATTGGCATTACTAAGATGCACTAAAAAGTGTTTTGTGTGCCGTTGTTCGACTGAAAACGTGTAGGCTTTTAGAAGAAATCTTTTTCAGAGAAAAAGTCTCTAGTCTAGTGCAAGTGCACACTATCAAACAAGTAGTAAAGAAAATATTCAAAAGCATCGATCCCACAAAGAACGGATACCACAAAATCTAAAATGAAGGCAAAGATGTTCACACAAAGAAACCTTGGTAACCAATATGGATAAATTGGGAAGGTTGTGAGTGTACTAAAAATCAAACTATAAAAAGATGGAATCCAAACATGTTTTTGCCCATTAGAAAATAATTGTGACCTAAAATACAATTACAATCTTTACTCAAACACCAAGCAATGAAGCCGGGTTAAACTTCTATTCGATTTTAATGGAAAAACCTTTAGAAGCTTAAGTGATTAAACCATATGTCTATGGCTAATATGAACTTAGTTTAATGAGAACACGACCCTTGGTCTTCAAGGTTTCACCCTATGTCTAGGGTAAAAAACAAGTGCTTATGTCTAAGCCACTTTCCTCTATTGCTTTGTATGAAAACGTAATCTCATTTAATCCTTTAAGTATTAAACTTGATCTTTGTATGTTCATCTAGTTGATCAATCTAGATTCACAATAAGAATGATAATCAATAAAAAAAAAAAAAAACAATGCTATGGAATCGAGCAAAGTTACTTTTACATCTTAGGCCAAGCTTCCAATCCCTAGGGCATACACATATCTGAATCCCAAGGATGAAATTAGCTCATGATGGAGAAAATAAATAACAAAACATTGAAAGAAAAGAAACACATACTGCCTTTAAAAGAAAAAAGAACATAAACTTGAAAATAAAGTGTTGAACTAAAAGGTATAGAGTAACTTAAAGGAATAATGATGAACTTTATTAAAACCAAACTTGCTGTGAATTAAAGAACTAAAATTAAATACAAGGATTAGAAATAAACTGAATGTGAAATAACAAAAGTTAAAGTACTGTAATTTAAGACTAAAACATAAAACTAAACTTGTGATTACAAGGGAAAAATCAAACTTTAAGGAGACAACTTCCACCTCTTCAATCGATCTAAACTCAACCTTTTTCAACGAGAGTATGATCTTCACAACCCTAGACTTTTCACAGGGATGGATTGAAGTTTGGGTAGCATTCCTTATCGTTTAAGTCGAGAAAACAGAAAACTAAAAGTGCAGAAAGTAATTGGTCCTTAATCGATTGTGGGCGATCGTGGACTCATTTTTTATGGTTTGAATATTCATATTTATAGCCTCCAAATGTTAGGGTTTGCTCCTTGGATATTTAAGACAAGAATCGGATCTTTATGAGTTTGATTCGTGGAGAATATCTTCAAATATCATAATAAAATCAAACTTCCCAAATTTCCCCTTAATTTTCAAAATTTTGTCTCCAGGCCAAATTGCAGTTGCAATTGGAGTCGCAATTCTGGAAGTCTTCACTTTTCTGCATAAAAACATCAAAACTCATTAAATATCAACTCTTTTTCTCTTATTTCCTATTTCGTAGCTCAAAACAACCTCTTAACTAATTTTGGCTATTTTTTCATCAATATGCTATATTTATTAGACATAAAAGCATGCTTTGTGCAAATAACTTAGGTAAAAAGGGCTAGAAATATGTAAAATATGAGCATTATCACACCCCTAAACTTAAGCCATTGCTTGTACTCAAGCAATATCATAGACAACATACAAACATATGAGCACATAACAAGCCAAAACAGAATCTATGAGTGATTCTGATAAAATTAGGCCTTTCAGGGGAGGTCTCATGCTCATAACACTTACAAAACTCTAATCTTTCCACTACATGCAACTTCTTGTCTAAACAAAATTCCTTCATCCTACAACTACAACTTGGGTTCATACTGCCTAGTACCTTGAGTTAAGTTTCCCTCGATTGTTCACACGCTAAATTTTTCATGGTTTCTTTAACTAATAGCATCCCCCCAAACTTATTCATCACTGCTAAGGTACATACTTGCTCTTTCTTTTTCTTTTTCAAGAGGGAACTTTTTGTCATTCTTGCCTTCGCTCTAGCTTACTAACGCTTTTTGGTGAAAGTATCTAACTACGAGCACTCATCACATCAAGGTCATTTGCATACTCACTTCCTAAGTTAACCTTTTATACAAAGGAAATCATAGGTGTCATGACTGCCCCTAGTTACTTAGCTAACTCTGGAAGGAGAAGTATCCTCTTTTCTTTTCTTTTTCTTTTGACATGATCATAGGAGAGAGAGCAACAACCTCGACTTTTGGAGAGAGAGCGTCAACCTAGACTTTGGAGAGAGAATGACAACCTCGAACTTCGAAAGAGAGCTGTAACGACAACTTTGGAGAGATAGCGACAACCTCAATTTTAAAATTGCAACCTTGATTTTGAAGATGAAGCGGCAACCTTGACTTTGGAGAGAGAGCGACAACCTCAACTTGGTAGAGAGATGAAGTGACAACCTCGACTTTGGAGATGGTGTGTCAACCTCGAGTTAAGATGAAGCGACAACCTCTACTTTGGAGTGAACGACAACCTTGACTTTGGAGGGAGCAATGATCTCGACTTTGGAGAGAGAGTGATGACCTCAACTTTGGAGAGAGCGACGATCTCGACTTTGGAGAGCGACGACCTCTACTTTGGGGAGAGAGAGTGTCAACCTCGACTTGGGAGAGAGAGCAACAACCTTGACTTGGAAGAGAGAGTGGCAACCTTGACTTGGGAGAGAGAACAACAACCTCGACTTGGGAGAGAGAGCGGCAAGCTCAACTTGGGAGAGAAAGCGGCAACCTCGACTTCGAAGAGAGAGAGAGCAGAATCCTTGACTTCAGGGAGAGAGAGCAGTACCTCGACTTTAGAGAGAGAGAGAGGCAACCTCGACTTTGAAGAGAGAGCGGCCACCTCGAACTTGAAGAGATAGTAGCGACAATGTAGCCTCTGAACTTGAAGAGAGAGCAGCGACAAAGCCTCGGACCTTGAAGAGAGAGCGACGACGAAGCCTTCGATCTTGAAAAAGACGATGAATTCTCCAGACTTAAAAGTGGAGCACGACCAAAGGAAGCCGCTTTGTATGTATTCAATTTGTAGCATCCAGTTGGTTTGTTGTGTTGCCACCTTTAATTGGGTTGAGCATATTCAATTTGTTGTGTTGCCCACAGTAGGGATGAACACCTTCAATTTGCAGTGTCATGCTTCTATAGTCATGACAAACATTTATTTTGTTTTGAGAGACTGAACTTAAAGCTTTGTTTAAGTTGCCTACATACCCTTCAATAGAAGGGATCAAGTCATAACGTAGTTCAATGATTTTTTTTTCTTTTGTTTTGTTTTTTCTTTTTTTACCATTCACCTTTTAAACTCATGTGGGCAAGGAGTATCATGCAGTTTAGGCTCTTACGATAAGGAGCATCTTCATTCTAAGCGCTATTTTTCATTGATGGAGCTGTGTCATTGAGATCCAACTCAATCTTCCTTTCTTGAGCCAACTTCAAAATCAGTTCTTTTAAGACAACATTTTTCCACCAGATGATTGATGACTCGGTGATACTTACAGTAGTTGGAATCATCAACTTTTTGTATGTCTTCTGGTTGTTTAAACTCAGGCAGTTCAATCAATTGCATCTTTAAAAGTTGTTCCAACATATTAGGAACGTCAAAATCAGGAAAAGGATAGATTTTTTCTTACCTTTCCCTCAAAGTTATGTGACACTTCTTGTTTTCTTGTTGCTTCTCAATTCGCTCGCCTTTTCCTTTTGAAGATGATTTGAAAAGAGTTGTATTGACAACCATATATTCTTCTGAAGTCAGCTCGATGTTATTTTTTTCTTTCCTTAAGTTAGGGACTAGAAGGTCTTTGTCTCCCCGACAAGCAATACTCAGCTCTATATCGTGGTCGCGAGTTGCTAGTTCTTCAAAAGTGCAAGGTTTTATACCTTGGAGGATGTAAAGTAGTCCCCAGTGCATGCCTTAGGTGCACATCTCGACAGCAGATAGATCAGTGAGTCGATCTTTATAATCAAGACTTAAAGCTCTCCATCGATTTATGTAGTCAACAACTTGTTCACCTTTTTGTTGTCTAATTTTGGTGAGTTCAAGCATGCTGACGATTCTTCTTGTGCTGTAGAAACGGTTGAGGAACTCCTTTTCAAACTGCTCCCAACTGTCAATAGTCTTAGGCTCTAAATCAGTGTACCAGTTAAAAGCGTTTCCTTTTAGTGTCCGAACGAATTGCTTGACTAATAGATCCCCTCGAGTACTAACATTTTCGCATGTCTCGACGAAGTGAGCAATATGTTGCTTGAGATGCCCTTCCCGTCGAAGTGTTGAAACTTTGGTGGCTGATATCCATTAGGCATCCTTAGATTGTCGATCCTCTTGGTATTTGGCTTGGAATACAAGAGTGAGTTATGAGTAGGTCCACCATATTGTGCCCTGATAGAATTCATGATCATATCTTGGAGCTGTTGGACAGACAGTGAGCCAATCGAAGTGGAATGTTGTGACTGATCTTCTTGTACAGTAGTCTTTCCCTTGTCTTTGATGGAGGGGTTTGACTTGAATCAGCAACATCTTGATTTTTGATCTGATTCTTAAGGGAAGCGATTTCGTAGTCTATTTCGTTAATAAATTTTAGCAACATGTTGAGCTTATTTTCAACTTCAACCATCCTTTCCTCACTAATGGCCTCATCAATCATCATAACGGACATCAAGTCAGGATTTGATGTTTCGCTTGGTTGAAGAGAAGGAAAAGTGATTTTGCCAAACACAAGATTTTCTGTAATGGCTGCATCAGCTTGAGCAGATTCTGTCATATGTCTCAGCATTTTGTTTGCAACGACAACTGTTTGACTTTCTTCATGTTGGATTTCTTTGGAGCGACTGCATGTGATTGGCCCCATGTAGGAGTTACTTGAAGCAGCAAGCTTTGAAGAAACTTCTTTGGATGTCATGACTTCTTGGAACGAGAGAAAGAGATGAGAGGTAGAGACGGTCCCACAAGGCGTGTCAATTTGTTCACACGAGATTTCTGGAGAAATTTAATTCGTGGAATGAATTTGATTTTATTGATTTTTGTGAAGTGTTACAATCTCTAATTTTTATCCTCTGATTCTTTCTCTCAAATATGTAAGCTTTGAGCTTTGACTTGTTGATTTTCTTCGATCGGCCTGTGGGCTTGTTGATCATGTTGGATTGACTTGCTGGCTTGTTGATCTTGGATCAAACTATTGTCTTGTTGATCTTAGATCGGCCTGTCGGTTTGATGATCTTGGATCAACTTGTCAGCTTGTTGATCTTGGATCGGCCTATCGTTTGTTGATTTTGGATCGACTTGTCTGCATATTGATCTTGGATCGACTTGTCGATTTGTTGATCTTCTTAAAGTCTTCTAGTCGTCGAATCTTCAGAATTCTGAATCTTGAGTCTTCTGAAATCTCTGGATTCTCTAACTGAACTTGAAGCTTCTAAATCTCTGGTTGAATGCTCTGGATTCTGGCTCTTCTGAATCATGACTTCTTTGAATCTGAGTCTGAATATGGATTCTGATTCTTGGAGCCTCTAACCTTTGGAGCTTCTGAATTCTCTGACTGATTCTCTGGATTTTGTCTCCTTTGAATGTCCTCAAATGAAGGGTGGCCTCCTCTATTTATAGAGTTTCGTGGACCTTGTATGGGCTTGGGCTTGGTTTACTTTAGGCCCAACTTTTGGACTTGGGCTTATTTGGGTTTAATTAAATCCTTTTCAATAAACTTGAATTATTTAAATTTGCCTAAGTTCTTTTTAATGATCTCGGACTAAACTAGTTTTGGGCCCAACTGCCATGTGACATAATTTGATTGGACTAACTTAAGTTGTCCAATGGATGAATACTAAACATGTGGCATTATTTGATTTGCCGATTTTTCATGTCTTTTAATTTAATTTGAGGACACACGTAAATTTGTAATTGGTCCCAAATTCATCAACATATATTTTTATCATTAATTTAAATTAATGATGTGGCAATTTGTGATTGGCCGAAATTTCTCATTCAACACTCACCATAACCACAATAAACATAATCAAATACTTTTCTTATCTATCATATGCATATGCTTGACTTCATCTTCTACATTGGACATGTTTAGAGAAACATATTGTATATATGGAAACTATCACACACTAGCAAACAAATTACAATACACAATTAGCTACAAACAATTACAGAGTAAATAAGACTATAAACTCAGTATGTGACAAAAATTACAACAAAAAAAGAAAGAATGAACCAAATAAGGAAAACAAAAACTGAAATGGTTGTAGATGATTAGATTGATAGCAACAACATTAGCAAACAAATAAAATGTGATGAACAAGAGAAGTAAATGATAGGTAGTCGAGGCATGATTCCAAAGCGTTAACCTGAAGACAACTATTTGCTCTACACGAGTTACTAGTAGATTATAATTATCATCTTAGCAGGATACATCGTCTAGTTCTGATATAACAACAACCTCAAACTAAACAGATCTAACAGAATTTTTAGATACTTCCTCTAAATGAAAACAAAGATGAAAAGAAGAAAATAGAAAAGAGAATTCTTGCGAGAGAGGAGAAACTCGAATTTGGTGTATTTGGGATATTTGGATGCCTCAAATGAAGAAATCTAGCAACTATATATATAGTTTGTACGAGTTTGTAACTCTTGTCTTAGCATTATCACGGATTAATGAACAAAATTGAAACCACTAACAAAATTAGTGTAATAATTGTTTTGTAAGTGTTCATATTTACACTAGATATGTGATTATATACACCGGTTCAAAGACATAACATAAATAGTCGTTCAATGGATATATAAAAATAATTATTGTGGTTTTAGAGCTTAAAATGTTGGCTTGTAGCGAATATGTGAATAATCACAGTAGTTGCAAAGAACATAAATAGTAAGAAACTATTTAAGTTCATAGCTATTATGAATTTAATTTGTTAATGATAAATTTGTAATTATATAGTCATTTGGAACCTTTTAAATCTCAAACCACCACTTTCTTTTCCACATTAAGCTCAAAAAACACAGAAATCTCATGATAATCCACAAACTGATTTCTCCATGAATGAGTGTTAAAACAGCTCACAAAACTACTACAATATGTTGTCGTTTTGTTTAGTCATGAGCTCGACATTGTTTTCCGTCAGTTTACGGGTTTTAATTAGTTATGTTTTTGGGTTTCTGATAATGGCTAGTGTTGTTAGTCGTGCGCAGCCACTACATCTTGTAAACCACCAACTTGTTAACTGTTCTGTGTACTACTCAATTCTTTGGATTAATAAAAAAAAAACTTCCAGAGAACAAGAACTTTTCCTGTTATCACATATTGTATTGCTTTTATTTTGATTTTGCTTGTTGGTATTAGAGACAGAAACATGAAATAACATACTTGCACTTTTAACTAATATACAATTATATTTGAATGTCATGCTATTCTTATAACCATGTCAACATGCATTTTCTCAATAAATCTATGCTAGCATGCTTTATGAGCTATGTTTACCTATTATTATAGCTTACATATGGTTAGTTTTGTAATATCTAGACTAGATTTATCCACACGGAATTTGATATTTTATAGGAATTGAGCATTTGAAAGAAACTAGAGAATTAAGAGGTACTATACGAGAAATCTCAATCACTACTACAAATTATATGTTACTTGACATTTGCAAGTTTTAAATACTTGATGTTTTTATTAAAAAATGTCAAGTAACATGCATTTTTTTAAGAAAAACGTCAAGAAAAATGAAAAAAAAGGCGGAGGTTGCCAGAGTTTTTCGGATTTTTTCACGCTCAGATAAAACTTGATGTTTTTAAAATGTCAAGTTTTGTATTAATTTTCTTTGTTCTATTTTGAACATCAAGAATTATTAACCACTAAAATAAAATAATAGGAAGAATAAAAATGTAGAAGTGCGCCAATTTTAGCGCCATTTTTATTAACTTGCCTTTTCCATCTCAAAAAAAGAAAAAGAAAAGAAAGAAATAGAAGGCCTTCTCCCTCACCATTTTTCATCTCCCCAGTGGCTGTAGTTAGGTTTTCCATCCTCTTCAATCAATCGTTGGTTTGCCTCAACCATTCGACGACTCTTCGTAAGGAGAAACAAGATGCTCATGAGATGTTAACTAACCCACTTCATCATTTTAGCAGGCGAGACTCGCACTACTTTCTTCCCATTTATAAACTCTTCCTCTTTTAGGTCTTTCCGCGAAACAATTACTTCAAGCGCCCCTGCCCAAGACAGGTTTATTTCTTCCTTGTTTCGATATATGTAGGAGTAATTTTGTTGAAATTTTGGATTCATTATGTTGATTTGAGACGAATTTTACTGCTAAAGTTGGGTCGAATTGTTTCATAAAGATTTATGATTTTTTTTTTCTTAAAAGAAGCTGAGTAACTATGTGGTGTGAGAGTTTAGAGGATTGAAATTGGTTTTCTTCTGGAAAACAGAGACTTCCAATAAATTGAGGGAAAAGAGGAGGTTGTTCTCTCTATTATTTTGTTTAACAATGGAGACTAGTTCAACCTGTGCATTGGTTTGAGTGGAAAAACATGGCTGAGAATGAAACTGCCAAATTGCTAAAGAGGATTATTAGGGCATACGGTCTTATTGAGCCAACCATAAGTACTTAGATAGCCAAAACTTGGTCTCATGTGACTTAGTCTCTTCAAATTTTTACACTGCTTTTTTTTTTTCCCTTTTCATTTTGTTCTAATGTCTTGTCTAGTTTAATCCTCTCATTTTTTCTTAACTCAATTGGTCTTCTCAACTCTCCAACACCTTCTCATTCTTGCTTTTAGTTCCATACTTTTCTTTTTCTCCTTTTTAGTGATGTCAAATCATATTTTAAGTCATCAAACCTTCGAGAGTCGATTTAGGGGTAGCCATTGAGAGTTGGGAGAGAATGAGTTTAAACCATAGTGGCTACTTGCCTAAATATAAAATCCTACGAGTTTACTTAACAATCAACTATGTATTAAGGCCGTTGTTAGCTGAGGATTGAATTTTCTCCAAGAGGAAAGATAAGATATTTAAAGACCATTCACCTATACAATATTGTTATGATGAGTGATCTTGAGAACATGTAAAGCTCATATAATCTACAAAATAATAATTTAGAGTTAAGATAAACCTTAAGGCTTGACATGATGAAGAAAAGATAAACCAAGGGCTTCCTCTCCGACTTCTTTAGCTTCTGTAGTAATATTGCAGAACTAGACCTTGACTTTGTTGAGTACCATAGAAATGGATGCTTGCTTGAATTCATCATGGTTGCCACAAATCTTTGTAAAATCAACCTTGCCCACTCACATTCTGTAGTCTTCTATGAAACATTGGAAGTGTATGTATTGACCTACACAAACCAACACTGTTCTTATTTAGTTTTTGAATCTCCTACCTTTTATTGTTGAGCATTATAGCACCAACTGGCCAAAAGAAAAGAAAGGTGGCCATTGGAGTAAGCTATTCTATTACATTACATTGTTGCCAAAGGAAAATGAAAATGCAAATGAAAAATAGTTATCTATTTGGTTTATGGAACTTAAATTATTCCAAGTCTGAAACTGTGATATGGTTAATTAAGGTGCAATAAGTGTAGATAGAGATAAAAAGAAGTTGGTTTTGGAGTCCATTGGAAGGTTATATTGGAGATGGATTTTGTCTATTTTGTTTCAGAAGATGGGAAAACGTTGTGTGTTGGTGGCTGCGATGCGATTTACGAAAGGGGTGGGATGGTTAATTTTATTTCATGCAACACTGGCTTTTGAGTGTTGAAATGCGGGTACTTCTTTTATTAACACAACAGAAGATGAGGGGGCCTTGTGCATGAGTAAAATGCAACTTGGGTAGCTTGTTTGTTTCTTGAAATTACCTCCATTATGCATTTTAGACAGATTATACTTCTCTCTACTCACTGATAAGTAAGAATCTTCTAACTAATCATTCTTAAAAATTAAAATTTGACTCATTTAAGAGAGGAGCTAATACTTGTATAGTTCTGCCTTGGTAGGTATAATTGAGTATTTTAGATCAATTCATAACTACTTCAGCTTCCAAGGTTTTAAAACATCTGAAAAACACCAACACGACGAAGCTAATATTCTGTAATTTCTAATTGTGATACAACATTAGAATTAGCATTTGATTTTTCCATTTGGCTCAGGTTTGCTCCATTGTGGTTGTTTATGCTCACATATGTAGTATTGTTATTCTCTCATTGATTTTGAAAAGAATCATTCTTATTCTTTCTTTATGCATGTAGGAGAGATTAAGCTTGTATCAAGAGAAACTAGAACGGTTCATAGGCTTGAGTAAAGGTATGTTTGAGTTTTGATTTTTAGTTTATATCAAAATTGTTTCTTTCTTGTTATGTTACTACTTCCTCAGTAGATTGATAATTTTGTATTTGAATTTGTTCATGAAGCACCATTGAAGTGTTCTACTACCTTGAATTATCAAGCAGCTACTCATTTTATTGAATTCTTTGCCTTATCTCACCTAAGGTTGGTTGAATTTGTTTGCCCCAGTGGAGAACTTGGAAATAGGATTGTAAGCTTAGGTTTTTGGAGGGTTTATTAAGGAGAGGAAAATCAAAATGAGAGAAAATATAAGAACTTCTGTCATGGTGGGAAACTTGCAATTTTTTTTTTTCAATTTGTTGACATTTTAAATTACAAATTTAGTTCTAAACTTTGTATTTGTGCCTAATAGATTATCGAACTTTTAATTTCATGTCTAATGAATCTCAAAATTTTTAATTTTGAGTCTAATATGTCTTTAACATATTCAATATTTTTTAAAATTCATGGATCTATGAGACACAAATTTGAAAATTTAGAGTCTCATTAAACATAAAATTCAATTTCATGCCTAATAAATTTCTTAATTTCTAAAAATGTTGAATATGTCATTGATTTATCATACACAAAATTAAAAATTTACAAACCTATATTTTAAAGATTGGAGACTTATTGTTTTCAAAGAAAAAAAAAAGAAAAAACGATTAGAGACTTATAGGCACAATGGTCAGGACATGAGGATCTTGAACGCGGGTGGCACTACTAGTCAACATTTGGGGAATATCAAGGTAAAGAAAGAAGTTTATCTTATCACTAGTATTAATAATTTTTGTAATGTTGAACCATTATTGAAAGTCAAGATGATATTTATTTAGAAGAAAGACGATGGTCAAGATGTGAGAATCTTGAAGGCGAGTGGCACTACTAGTCAACATTTGGAGGATATCAAGGTAAAGAAAGAAGTTCATCTAAATACCAGTATTGATAATTTTGTATGTTGAACCATTATTGAGAATCAAGATGATATTTATTCAGAAGAAAGACAATGATCAAGATGTGAGGATCTTGAAAGTGAGTGGTGCTAATACACTTTTGGAGGATATTAAGAGTGAATGCAAAGAGAAACAAGCTTCAACTAAGGTAAATAAGTTTATCGAGCATAATTATATTTAGATAAAAGTTAAATGTCTTATATTTGCTATATATATGACATAGATTACTGCTTATGAATTTTTAACTTTGTTGTGTTAGGAGGAAGCTCCAAGGAAGATGACTAAGGAGAAAGAAGTTATTAGTCTTCCAACATCTAATTTGCCAATATCTTTGAAGTCTATTCTTAGGTTTGCAGAAAAGGTAATGCCCAATGAAACGGGTATTTCCTTTCAAATATCTATTGGGCTTTTTGGTTTAAGTCGAAGGAGTTATGTCTTGCGAGAAGATATAATTGACTTTTGCAGCATGCAACAAGTTAAGACGTTATCAATGGTGGCTTACATGGCGTAAGTAATATTTTTCGTTTATGATTTTATTATATTTAGTGGCTAAAACTTATTTTCGTATTAATTAAGTATGAGTCTAATCTTTTGTAGGTACTTATACTCATACTTTGTTGATTTAAAGCAAGTTTCGCAATACATTTTTGTAGATCCATCTCTTATATCTGTTAGGCAAAACACTCCAGAAATTAGAGCTCACAATCTTTGTAGCAGACTAATTATGACTTCAGAAGAAAATCAATTAATTCTTGCTCCTTATAACCCGAGGTACGTAAAGTTTTACTCATATCAAACTTGCATGTAGTAGTAGCAAACTTGCTAATTAGTTGTATTTTATTTAGTGGTCATTGGGCGCTAATTTTGATTAATGCGTGCGATGATATGGTGTATTATCTTGACTCATTATGAACAAGTTCTCGAGGAGATATCAAATATGTAACAGATATACTATTCAAGATTACACGGATAACCTTGTATTTTTCATATAATGGATAATGTTATATTGTACATAAAATAATCAAAAATATTATTAATTATGAGGCTTTAGGGCATAAATCCCAACAGTTTCATGTCATCGTCTGTAAAACCACCTATAAGTTGCTACTAGGTTGCCTTTGAATTCATGAAAATGGGGTGATAACTTCCACATTGCATCAGTTTTTCAAGTTTTACCGAGATGGAATCAAGAAAGTGGAGGCTAACACAAATCCGTTTTCAAAGGCTGAGTCCCATTTTATTGATACAAAGTTTTACATGAAAGGCGATAACATAAGGGAAACTGTACCAGTGGAGGTCCCTTTGATCAAAGGTGGCGACAAACTCAAGTCAGAGCCACAAGTTGATGTGAAAAAGGAAACTGTCAGAGAAACAAAGGTTCCTAACCCTAAAAAAGGTGAAGCCTCACCAAGCCTTGCAGGATGCAAGGTTTTAAAAAATGAGAACATTCCAAGTTCTCCTGTCTTTCGCTATGTCCCTCTATCTCGACGCAAGAGGGGTGAATCACCTTTTGCAGAATGTTCAAGAAACTTAAAGATTGGTGATATCGAAGTCTTGAAAGAAAGCTTTGTCACGCCTCTCACAAAGATAACAAAACAAGCTGTCAAGTGACCTGACGATGATCAAGTAAAGGCAATTTTTCCTGAGAGACGAACGAAGGAAGAATTGGAGCCTAAGGTGTACAATCTTCTAGCAACGGTAGGTTACGACTTTTTGAAGCACACCGAGTTCGAAAGTTTGAAGATATTCGATAAAAGACCCGAGCTATCTCCTGCCTAAAAGAAGCTTTTAAAAAGGGTTACGCTTTACCTGCATCAAGGAAGGGACTTGGATACAAGTCACCTGAGCATGTTCGCATAACTAGAAGAGGGAAAGTAAGAGTGGCAAATGTAAATCACATAACGGTGGATGAAGTTGATGATTAAAAAGAGAAGGAAAACGCCAACCAAAGGATTTCTGCTCTTAGTCTTGTCAGGCCACCAGTTGCACGCACTATAGTCTTTTAGAGGTTAGGTGAGAGGTTAGGTGAGGCTACAACAAAGGAAGAGGAGTCACCTCTTAGTACTGACTCCACTCGACTTTAAGCTTTTCAAAGGTTAAGCAGGCCCATTGAGGGAGAAGGAAGTACTTTGTCAGCTCAAGCTCTTAGTTCCACACAATATTCAGCCTTTCGAAGATTGAGTATGCCCACAGATGAAGGGGTAAGTACTTCATCAACATTAGCATCGTTGCGACCATTCTTTTTTCAAAGGTTAAGTGTGACCATGGTAAGGAGTAAGATGCCTGCTACGTCAGTCTTCGACCGACTCCATCACGAAAGCTTCGCAGAGGCTTCAAAAGATAAGTCCTTGATAAGCCTTAGAATTAAGGCTTATTTAATTCCCAATTGCTTAAAATATTCTTGTTTTGACTTAAGACCATTTGAAAATAGTCGAAAGATTGCTTCAATTTAAGAAAGAAATAAATATGATGACATTTGGGATAGAGTTCTAAATAAATTTATCTTGTTTGCAGGAAATATGGAAATTGCAAAATCAAATTGCAAAATCGTGATTCTGCAATCTGAAGCAGTAGAAAAGTTCAAAAAAGGAAAAAATATGCATTTAACTCATTCCAAAAATCTTCAATTACAGCATGATTTAGGGGATTTTGAGCAAAAAAGTTGGGCATTCTTCAAACCTAATGAAGGTCTATAAAGGGGGAAGAAGAGGAGCTAAGACATTCGTTTTGGAGGCGTTTTTGAGTCAATTTCGTGGGTTTTTCAAATCGAAGCTTTGTTTTTTTTTTTCCTGTAGAATTTTGCTCTTTGTTTTGCCAAGAAGCTTCAGTTTCAGTTTTTATCTTTCATCTTCAATTCATCTTGTATTACGGACAGTTGCTGGCATTGCAACCTTGATCTCCAGTTGATTCCTTCTTTTATATTAAGTTTTTGTTCTATTTAGTTTATGTTTTCATGGGTTTTAATATGCTTCCTCATTGTTCAACCTTTACAGTTCTGTTCCAAGTTGTTTAATTTCTGTTTTTAATCCAGTTTATCCAATCCAATTCAAGTGGTACTTGGATTGTTAAGACTAATCTTCTCCTAGAAATAGTAAGAGATTGAGTCGATTGGGATGAGGTAAAAATTAATTGAAAAATTATTGAAGGATTTGTGTTCTTAATTCAATTCTGTTTTGTGCTTTTATTTAAGCTTTGGTATGCTTACAAATCTATCAATTTCAGGTAGAAGGAAGAAAATTGAATTTCCCATTGATGCCTTTGTTCTTGTTTTTAGATTTAATTTGAGAATTTTAGAAGCTCTTGAGCTTAAGTGCCCATATTTGCTTAAGCTTACCGTACTGTCATAATTGTTCCAATATTACTTAGGATAGAATTTGTATTAATTAACAGTTTATTCAACTTTCTAATATGATTTTTTCTTCAAAAATTAGTTGTAAGATTTTTATCTTCAATATGAGCTAAAACTTCTTAGGGGGTTCAAGGATGTGAATTCCTTAAGAAGTAAATGTAGCCAAAATTTCAATAAAAACCAAGCCTACATCTTTATTGTTTGTTTGTGTTGAATAAATTTTCGTTGAGATCCTAGATTGATCAACTAGGGTATCAACTCAAGTTTAGATCTAATACCGACGGGATTAGTGATAAGCGGATTCACACAAGTGATAAAGAAAAAGAGCTTAGACATAAGCCAATCCTTACCCTAGACATAGGGATCAAGGACTCCAAAGCCCATAAAATTGTTGAGCCGAATTAATCTAAGATAGAGAGACTATAGACATATAAGTCACTCACTTAGCCTCCTAAAAACCTAAATTTAAGGTGAATAGGAGAAACAATTTTGGTTTACAATTGAGTGTGGAGTAGGTTGGAATTGCAATTTTGGCTTGCAATTACAACTTAGGGCAATGACATTCTTGAGCCGCATCTTTATCTAAATTCCTTTTTAAATTTTTAGTTTGCTATCTCATTATTACCATTTCTCGATTCTACAATTAGATTATGCAATCTTTGTCAAATTAATATTGCAATTTCTTGATTTTGCAATCAGATTCTGCAATTGTTCCAACACACCAACCCAACTTTATTTTTGCAATTTTAATTTTCAAGTTGCAATTCCCTTACACTTTGCTTACAATACTTTTGTTTCACCGTTCCCCTTGGATTCGATACTTGGTACTCACATACCATTTTATATTACTTCGATCACGTGAGCTTGCGTGTACACCAATCAAGTTTTAGCAGGGTCAAAAGTGACAGGGACGTTCGTAGCGCTGTTCCTTCTAGAATGAAGAGAAAAATCTTTGTTACTGTCAACACGGAAGATTTGTTAAAGGTAAATCGGAGTGGTGTAGTCATCACCAATCTCTTGGAGGAAGATTTAGAATAAGATGAAGGTGAGGCCTCTCGCCACCACATCATAATTGAAAAAGAAACAGAGGTTGAAATGTTCGAAAAGGATACAGATGAGGCTCCACTTCCATTAGTCAACAATGGATGATCTTAGGGAGGTGAACCTTGATACCGCGGAGGAGTTGTGCCCAACTTTTATAAGTGTCATTTACTAGTGAATATGAGGACGAATATATGAGCCTGCTCACTTCGTATAGAGACATCTTCGCTTCGTCATATAAAGAGATGCCAGGACTTGACCCGAAAGTAGCTGTCCATCACTTCGCCGACAAAAAGGGGTATCGACCAATCAAGCAAGCTCAATGACGTTTTTGACTAGAGCTTAATCCTCAAATTGAGACAGAGTTGAATAAGTTGATTAAAGCGGGATTCATTCGCGAGGTAAAATAACCAACATGGATTGCCAACATTGTTCATGTTAGGAAAAAAATGGACAGCTCCACGTTTGTGTTGATTTTCACGACTTGAACAACGCATGCCCAAAAGACGACTTTTCGCTGCCCATCACTAAAATTATGGTCGATGCACCACAGAACATGAGGCTTTATCTTTCATGGATGGATCATTGGGTTATAACCAAATTCGGATAGCTCTTGAAGATGAAGAAATGATGGCTTTCGAACTCCAAAAGGAACATATTGTTATAAGGTGATGCCTTTTGGACTGAAGAATGCTGGCGCACTTATCAACGTGCCATGCAAAAGGTTTTTTACGATATGTTGGACAAACATGTTGAGTGCTATGTCAATGATCTCGTTGTCAAGTCTAGGAATTGACAAAATCACTTAAAAGATCTAAAGATGGTGTCTGATCGCTTAAGTGAATATCAGCTGAGGATGAACCTTCTCAAATGTGCATTTGGTGTGACTTCTAGAAAATTCCTTGGGTTCATTGTAAGACATCGAGGGATCGAGATAGAATAGTCAAAGATTGACGTCATCCAAAAGATGTCAAGGCCGTGAAACTTACGGAAGATGAGAAGTCTTCAGGGACATTTTGCCTATATTAGGAGATTCATCTCTAGCTTAGTCGGTCGGTGCCAACCTTTTCAAAGCTTAATGATAAAAGGGGAAAGCTTTGAGTGGGATGAAGCATATCAGAACGCTTTTGAAAGCATCAAGAAGTACCTGCTTAATCCCTCTGTATTAGACGCCCCTATAGTAGGGAAGCCACTAATATTATATATCGTCACGTAGGAAAGATTGCTGGAGCACTTTTAGCACAAGAAAGGAAAAAATGGAAGGAACGAGCCTTCTATTACCTAAGTAGGACTTTGAATGGAGCCGAAGTAAATTATTCTCCAATTGAGAAAATGTGTTTTTCCCTTTTCTTCGCTATAGACAAACTAAGGCACTACATCCAAGCATTCATAGTGCACTTGGTAGCAAAATCCGACCTGATCAAGTACGTCCTATTGAGACTGATAATTTTTGGACGTTTAGCTAAATGGGCGATCTTTCTCCAGTAGTACGACATTGTTTACGTTCCTCAAAAGGCGGTATAGAGACAAGCATTAGCTGATTTCGTGGCTAGTCACCCAATTCCATGAGACTAGAAATTATGCGAGGACCTACCTGATGAGGAAGTCTTCTATGTTCAAATCATGGAGCCATGGACCATGTTCTTCGATGGCGCAAAAAGAAGAAATGGAGCAGGGCCAGACATCGTCCTTATTTCGTCGAAGAAGCATATACTTCCTTACATCTTCACGCTGAATGAGTTATGCTTGAACAATTGATAGCACTAATTTAGTGCTATAATTAGACTTATTTAATTGCTAGTTTTGGTTGTAATTATGAGCTTTACATAGATATTCTCTATATTTCAGGTAACCGGGCAATTCAGACTAAAATTCAAAAATTTAGAGCATCGAGTATGTTGTGAGCCTAAAAGTACTCAAGACGGAGCCTAAGTATGGAGAAAAGGCTTTCACAAGTGCAATTGGTAGAGAATGGCTCCTCAATGCCCAAAATAATGTTAAGACGTTAATGTTTGATATTCAAACCCGAGGGGTAGCGTCTTGACGTTGTCCTGTGTCGTCTCGAAGCTAGAAAGAGGAGTGCGTGAAGGCTTCCGTCGGAAGCGTTTCGATGCTGCCCGAAGCTGAGGGTGAGCTTGGAGAATAAAACGTTGCGTTCAGCACAGTGTCAAGACACTATGCCTAACGTCTCGACACTGTATCGAGGATCAGTATTTATTCTTCATTTCAAGAATGAATTTGGGGAGACCATTTCTAGGGGTTAGCCAATTTTTGTGACTTCTCATCCTCTCAGTATTGAGGAATTCGAAACGGGAGCAGAGATTTCGACAACAACGAGTTCTTTTATCGTTTTCTTCCTTTGTTTCATGTATCCTAGGGCTATAGAGATGGATTTCTTGTGTTGTATACTGACTATTATGTGCTAATTTCATATGTTTAGGGATTAAGAGCACAATTAGGAGTAGAATTATGGTTTAATTGGGATTTGAAGCATTTAATTACTTGTTTAATTGCATTTAATTGAAGTTTTACTTACTGCCTCTAATTAATTGGCCATTAATTAGTTGATTTCGATCTTAAATTGTGTTTGACATAGGAAATTTAGGATTGAACGAATTCAATTAATGCCTTAAAATTGCATATGTGACATAGGATTAACAATTAACGGGTGAGACTAATTATGAGCGGACTTAATCCCAATTAATTAATCAATTAGTGTTAAGGACACATAGGCAAGCGATTAATTAGCGTGTTTGAATGAGATTGACAGGAAATTTTGACCGGTTTGGATCTAGATTTATGTAATTAGCAAAATAAATTAAATGTCTGGTCCAATTGCCATAATTGTAACCTCACTTGTGCTCGATCCCCTAAACTACCCTTTAATTCGGTATCTTCACCTTTTTAACTGCTTTCTTAGTTTATAATTTAATTTCAAGCTTTCTCTCAGTTTAGTTTTGACCCTAAATAATTCCAATTATGAGTTCTCTTAATAATTAATCAACTTAAGAAAAAAGCTTTCATTACGCTTCCCTGAGGATTCGATACTCGGTAATACCTACCGTTTTATATTACTTGATCGTGTGCGTTTGTGTGACAACGAACAACAATGGGGCTGAATATTAAACGTTAATAATCGATCTTCATATGGCGATCGAGATCGACATAACATGAATAGAAGTCTATGCCAATTCGAAGTCAATCATCAACTCTTGCTCCAGTATGATGTGAAGCATGAAGACTTGAAGCCTTATTTTTCCTATGCAAGGTAGCTGCTGGAAAAGTTTGACAACATAGTACTCGAACATATCCTAAGGGTAGAGAATAAGAAAGCAAATGCGCTAGCGAACTTGGCCACTGCCCTGACGATCTCAGGGGATTTAATGGTAAACATCTTACTTTGCCAAAAGTGATTTGTGTCGCCAATCGAAGATGAGCATGAAGAAGTAAATGTGATATCCGTCTATGCAATTGAAGAGGAAGACTGGAAACATCCTATTATAGATTATCTTCAACATGGGAAGCTCCTCGCAGAGCCTCGATGCGAGACTGATGTGCGAAGAAGCACTCCCCGGTTCATCTATTATAAAGAGAACCTTTATCGCCGCTCTTATGAAGGGCTATTCCTTCGATGCTTAGGAATGGAGAAGTCGATCAAAGCACTAGAGGATGCGCATTTAAGCATTTGCGAGGCTCACCAGTTGGGTCCAAAACTTGATTTCCAATTGAAAAGAATGGCTATTACTAGCCTACAATGGTTTGAGACTCAATGGCGTATGCAAAAAAGTGAGAAGCTTGTCAGTTCCATGCGAACTTCATACATCAGTCGTTAGAACCTTTACATCGAACTATCGCTTCATGGCCTTTCAAAGCTTGGGGGCTTGACCTTGGTTGTTAGGTAATGCCTAAGTTGTCAGCAGGACACTATTACATCCTCACAGCGATAGATTACTTTTCGAGATGGGTCGAGCAATCGCACTAAGATAAGCCAAGAAGGAAAATGTTGTGGAATTCATTCGGGCTCATATCATTTTTTGATATCGCAACCCACATTTCATTGTGACAGATAATGAAACACAATTCTCCAACAGTCTAATGGACAAGTTATGTGAGAAGTTCAAGTTCAAGCAGCTCAAATCGTCCATGTATAATGTTGTACCAAATTGATTGGCAGAGGTGTTCAACAAAACGTTGTGCAACTTGTTGAAGAAAGTAGTCTCCAAGACAAAAAAAAACTGGCAAGAAAAGATTGGTGAAGCACTATGGACTTACAGAACTACGAACGCACTCCTACAAGGTTTACACCTTATTCCCTTGTCTATGGGGTGGAGGGCATGCTCCTTTTGGAGAGAGAGATTTCGTCATTAAGGATGGTCGTACAGGAAGGGTGGACAACAGAAGATAATGTAAAGTTGCGCCTTCAAGAGTTGAAAGCACTCAATGAGAGAAGATTAAAAGCCCAACAAGCATTGGAGAAGTTTAGAAGCCCAACAAGCATTAGAGTGTTATCAAGCACAAATGACAAAAGCTTTTGATAAAAATCTCAGACTGTGGTTGTTTCAAGTTGGTGATCTTGTAGTCGTCGTTCGAAGACCCATCATCATGACGCGACATACGGAAAATAAGTTTACACCCAAGTGGGATGGACCCTATTTTGTCAAAGAAGTCTACACAAATTGAGCATACAAGATTGTGGATAAAGACGACTTAAGGATCAACCCTATCAACAAAAAGTTTCTTAAAAAAATTTATGCTTAAAATGTAAACACTCCTTTTCGTAGAAGTATAAACTATATGTCACTCCTAGCCTGCATAAGTTTAAAAGGTGAATGGTGAAAAAAAATATATGAACTACGTTATGACTTCGTCCTCTCCATTAAAAGGGTACGTAGGCAGCTTAAAGAAAAAAAAAACTTTAAGTTCAATCAAAATAATAAATAAAAAGATCCAAGCCATTAGTACAATTCAAATATATTATTATGTCATGAGCAAATAAGGTTACAAGTGGGCTAACTAGGCTGATAAAATATCAATAAGGTAGCAATGAAAGAAGAAAGGCTAAATCATCCATTTGAAGTCCTGCAATTCTTGTCGTGCATCCTCTAGGCGAAGCGTTGTTAGATTCTCCACAGCTTCTTCACTAACAGTCGAGGCAGTTTCAACTGCACTCATTTATTCACGTATTTTGGGGGCTTCAAGTTTCTACTGATCTTAAAATTACTCTTCCTTTGAGATGAGCTTCAAAATTCTCTCATTGTCAGCTTCTAAAGTTTGTGTTCTCTCAGACTACCACTGGAGTGCGTTTTTCTTTTCAAGGAAGAGATTGTCACTCGATGAAATGTCATCCAACTTGCTTTGAAACTCTGGAAAATTATGGTCCCTTTGGGCCAAGGTTTGCTTGGAGGAGTATGACAACTGCAGTTTATTGTACTTTCCCTTATGGCGAAAGTAGTCACCTACGAACTGGCGAAGAGGTGGCAAGTTTTTCGTGTCAACATTTGAGACAATCTGAAATATCTTGTGCATTTTTGGTTCAAGAGAGGGAACTCTCTCAAAGGGAGCACAAACGAGTTTCTTTTGAGCAGCCTCCCAAATTGTTTAAGCAAGCTAATGTTGTATGTCAGTAAAACGCGAAATCATGTTGTCAACATTGAAGATGGAAACCTCTGAAGCAACAATTTGCACTTCTTTCGGTTCTTGACGTGATTCTATATTGAAAGAAATAGGTTGGGTCGAGGTCATCACCTTGTCTATTGGTGCTCTGAATGATTATATATGCACAGGGAGGGCATTAAAAACGTGACGACTCGTCGGTGATTGATCTCTTAAGGACACCTACAAGGTAGGAAAGGATTCCTAAGTCAATATATAAGTGCCTAAACAATTTAAACAAAGGAGAAGGGTAAAAGGAAGGAAGCACCTGATAGGAATGAACTTTTCATCTGCAACGGAAACATTGGATCGTCTTTGATTTATTTAGAATTAAATAGAAAATATACAAGGTTAAGCAAAATCTTACATTGAATATTATGGAGAAATTTCTGGCAAGTCTTTATCTTCTCCACAAAGTGTTTCTGGCTATAGCTCGAACACATGACCAAGGCTTGTGGGAGCCTCTTGAAAGAGAAAGGGAATGGATGAGAGAATTGATAGAACTCTTTTCTCAAAGGAAGAGACACACCTTTGCTTAACCCATAAAGGTCCTATTGATAGTGACCACTTAGGGCAAAACGTTTGCCCTAATTAAATAATATATATTTTAATATCTAATATTAAAATATATATTTAAACTATTTGAATCTCGTTCAAATATTTAAAATTCTCCTAATATATATTTTCTTATTTGAATCTCATTCAAATTATATATATATATATATCTTAATACATTAATAATTTTATTTGACATTTAATGTATCAAATACAATAAATATGTTTTCCCTCATTTAATATATCAAATATATTAAATGTTAATTTGAACGTTTCAAATTTTCTTTCAACGAAGTTGATCCCTAATTGTTCGTATTAGCTAGCAAGGGGACCTTATGAACCTACTATAAGCTCCAATGATACAAATTAATTAATTAAACTCTTTAATTAATTAACTTTCATTCATTAACTATAGGTCACTCCACTGTAGACCTAGAGCTGCACTTTTATGCACTGTAGGACAAGTTGTGTCCATGGATCTAATCACTACATGCAAGTCGATTCTTCACGAGTTATTCATAATTACAACTAGGTCAAAAGTCCATTTTACCCCTGTAATTACATATTGCACCTTAAGTACCACTGATCCTCTAATGAACAATTTGTTTATGATCCAACCATAAACTAAGCCTCTCTCCGACCAGTGAGAGGGTGGGACCCCATTGTTCAAGTCCTGAAATCAAGGACTTAAGGGAACTACTCATCTATTTATTCTATATGTGAAAGAGTGAATTCTATCTTGTGAAATTATGTTCCCAACTCCCTATTTGGTCAAGTCCCCAAAATAGTAGGCTTATTGAATCGGCTACAAAAGTCAAGCAGGAGCTCATAACTCATTCAAGATTAAGATCGTTGCATATGATTATTCTGATGAAATATTAATCTTCTCAATTAACGGATTTATAAAGAAAGATTAAATATTTCGTGGTCTAGTCTTATATAAACTCATTGTATAAGATACCGCTACTCACATGTCTCCACATGAACGATTTGGATCAAATCATTTGTAACTATCACAAAGTGGGTCGTATCAATAGTGTTACCAAGATAAGGAACCCAACATTATCTATATACTATGACTCTTTAGGTTCTTCCTTGAACATGATCCTCCTGTATGTCAACCACATACTATTCAAGAGTACACTAATAACCTTGAATTTTTCATATAATAGATAATATTATATTGCAAATAAAAGACTCAAAATGGTTATTAATTATTAAATAAATCATTAATTACGAGGCTTTAGGAAATAAATCCCAACAATCTTCCACTTGCACTAAAGCCGGTGAGACATGTACTCTATACCCAACATGTTCTCTCACTTTTCCTAGGGAAGATGAGACATGTCTCGTTATCCTAAACATTCTAGGTGACCCTCAAACACTTTAGCTTGAAGAGTCATTTTATATAAATCCAGATGACTATCATTAAAAGCCATCTTGGTCACTACCATGATGCTTTCTCTCTCTATATATGATTCCCTGTACATTGGTGTTTTATAATTTTCTTAATATTAGTCTTTGCACCACTATTATCATGATAAAGAGGATAGACTAAATCATATCTGAAATACCTTTCAGATCTTTAAAGAACTATCATAGTCATACAAGTTCTTTTGTTGCTTCAGAAGCGAAAACATTGAACTTGTATATCTTACTCCACCACTTAGTGCAAAAATTTTCTTAACATAGATTTCCCTAAATCTTTGTACGAACTAGTGAATCTTGTAAAGATCAAATATTTAACTCCATACACAAAAATTTCTCATTATCAGTAACTATATTTGATAAAGTTTTTAATTTTGTATTCAATGGTCATATCATTCGTTTAACTGATATATGCCAACCAACTGTATATTAAATGTTAAGTCTCATTTATGCATTAATTGTCTCCCACTTAGAGTAGATAATTAATCATATGCTCTCAACATTTGAAGTGTCTTAGGATACTCTTCCTTAGACATAAACATCAAATATTTGACAACAATTTTGTCAACATAAGATGTTTGAGACAAAGTTAACATTTTGTCATTAAAATCTCCATTTTGGACATATAAAATATACTGAGTCATTCCAAATCACTCATTTGGAATTGGTTACTTAGTCAACTTTTTATGTTAGATAGAAATCTTCCATCACTCATAATGCGTAAAATATCATTAACATGAAACATGAGAAAAATCCACTAAGCAGTTAATAATTTTCTTGTCTATACAAGCTTCATTAATATTTATCCAAAGTCATAGGTTTTGATACTTTTATCAAACATTATATTCAAAGATCTAATGGTAAAATTCATTTCATAAATGAATCTTTACTATTTTGCAAACCTTTTTGCTTTTGATCTTTGGAAATAAACATCTCTGATTGATTCGTGTCGATTCATTATCTAAGATTTTCTTTTCATAAAAGGATTTTAAAACATTCATTTTTCATATCCCATATGTAACAATGAATTAAATAATGCTTACAGACTTGATAAAAAGCTTGTCGAAGGCTCTATCAAATATATTTATAAACCTAAACATCTAAAATTTATAGTAATAGTGGCTAAGGTCGATCACAGGGACTGAATTCTTTAATTTAACTAAATACCATTGTTACTAATACTCAATTTTATCTACAGAATTAAAACTTGAGATATAATTAAATTATAACATAAAAATATATATATTTACAAGATTGGAGACAATTTTAGAGAAATTACATGCGAGTAATATTTTAGCCATGAAACATCACTTGGTTTAAATCAGGAAACATAAATACATGCAACAATCATAAGTCATAAGATCACCAAATTGGTTAAATGACTTTTCCAAGCCCAATTAAAATCATGCCAAATTGAATCCTTAACCTTCCAGTTTAAATCTTCAATTATGCATGCCAACAAGTGAATCTTTTACAACTTCTAATAATAAATCATTCATTTCCATGCAATAATAAATTATTAGTCATGCATCCACACTCAAATTCAAGTTTCACTTTCCCAAGCTAAAACTAAAATTAAAGACAACTAAACTTTGGCCACAAGCTCAGACATAGAAACATGAATAACATTGCATGGTAATATGAATCAAAATTCAAGCCAAGTCTTAACAATTACAAGTTCCCAGAGTTCAACTATGCAAAGTTTACTATAATAAAATCTAAACTCTAGAAATAGTCCAAAAACAACAACAAAGTAGATGGAAAGAGACAGAAACTCTTAGACACGTGCCAATCCTCGTTCCTGTCGTGATGTCTTGCAATCTCGAGCTTAGAATCCCTTCCTTGCACTCAAAAGTACTCTCTAGGTCCCAAAAATTGGTTGTGTTTCGAAACTAGGGTGTATTTTCTCCAAAACGCCTCCTTCAATCTACAGCCAAATAGATAAATTTATAATAATCGGGACAGCGTCGAGACGCTGTACCCTAATTCGCACAATAAAGAAGGAAAATCGGGGTAGCGTCGAGACGCTACGGATGGAAAGAGCCTGCTGCCCGTGTTTTCAGCGTCTCAACGCTATAAAGTAGCATCTCGACGCTTTGCGTGCCGAATTTCTAACATGTGAGGTTGCACATATGGTGTCTCGACGCTCTGGCCTCGGGTTCTTTGTTTCAATTCTCTTATCTTCTTCACTTGATAGCCCCAATTGAAGTCAAATTACTTCCTTTTTCATTCGAATACTTGCCTTTTTGCTCGTTTTTACTTTGTTACCTTAAATTCTACAAAATACACACAAAAAGCATCAATATCATATTTTAAAACCTTAAACTAGCATTAATTTAAGTCCAAGTAATAACACACTTTCGTGCACTATCAAGACTCCAGTATGACAACAAGTGAGAAAGTTTGCTTGCAATCTACTTTCTCCTATTAGGTTTAAACCTTTGTCATTAGTCTCACTTTGAGGGCAATAAGCCTTCAACTTTGTCATCTAACATGACAACTTGGGCTTCAATTAAGTCCTTGTAAAGGCTGAGTCATCTCATAATTCTCTCACTACAATAAGGCTTATCCAATTCATGATTAGGATCTATTTGACTTTCAAATGTAATTAAATTGTTAACAACTTTTGTTAACTATTTAGTGGCTTCACTTGGGATCAATTTATTAACACTATCTCACCTTATTAAAGGTTTGTAGTCTTTTATTTGACATTCCTTATAGAAAAATGATATTTGTCATACAAATACCTTATTCCTTTTAGGACTAGATAAAAGACCATTTTGGTACTCCTTAAGGGTAGCCTACACATACACATATCTTTAAACAAACATATTCTAGTCTTTTTAGGTTTGTTTCAACATGTAAGCTTAACATTTCCAAATGCTGAAGTGTTGTAAACTAGCTTTACTACTCTTCTATAATCTCAAAATTGTCTCGTAGACACTTTTGGAGGGAATAATGTTCACTATGCAATATCTATTGCATATCCTAACCAGAGTCTTGTAATGGTGTGTAACTCATTATTGATGTAACCATGTCCAACAAGGTTATGTTTTTCCTTTTGCAGTATAATTTCACATAAATGTATTTGGTATTTAAGATAATTGGGATAAAAACTCATTTTCTATCAATTAGTCTTAGTACGTAAGGTTCTTGTACTTTACACTATGATCTGATCATAATGTCTTGATAGACTTACCTAATCGATTTCCAACTTTAACCTTAATTTTCTTGATTTTTAAAAAAATTTAGACTAATTATGTTGTAAAGATACTTGTATCTTGAATGATCATCAACTAGAGTGATGAAATATTCATGACTTTATTTGACCTTTACATTCACTAGACCACTTGGGTCATAATGTGTAAGCCCAACCCAAAGTATTCTTTGGCTTTATAGCCTTATCCAATAAAAGCTCAATGATTATCTTGCATGAAAGGCAAGATCTACAGATAGGTAAAGTAATTAACTCTAACTTTTAGAGCATTACCTCTTACTAGTCTTTTCATTCTATTCAAGTTGATGTTAATCAACCTTAGCTGCCAAAGTCAAGTAGCTTTTAGGAGAAAACAATTTTTTTTCCATTATGAAATCTATAATCCTGAATATATCAGTATTTTGTTGTATAGTACATGTTAACATTTTAACATATACAAATTGTTCTTATTTTCAACTGAATGTATTTTCAAACAATTTTGAAAATATAATACTTTAAAATAATTCATACTATATGAACTTTTTAATAATAAAGTTTTAGAAATTGAATATCTCTTATGGTAATAAAACACCACATTCAGCGTTAAGTAACAATTATCATTTGATGACATCTTAATGTCTCCCACTACACTAACTGAGATGGGCTTCCTAGTGCCAACCTGTAAAAAATATTACACATATTAAGTATTTTCCAAGAATTATAATCTAATTGTAATGAAGAACAAATCAAGAATCAATTATCTAGGTGACAATATATATTTTTCACCAAAAATCCAGTAAATCAAATTTACTTTCATTTATGCTCTTCTTCACATGGAGGTACTTCAAAATATCCTCTCATTATGACTGTCTTGACTAATTTAGGAACTATTTCCTTTTATATAGCTTCAGGGTTTCTTTTCTTGGATTTTGTAATACTTAGTCTCGAGATCATTTAGACAATTATCTAAATTTAGCTTCTATTAACTTCAACATCTTATATGTTGTTGTCATTTTCTTTATCTAAGCTTGATATCTAACGTGTCAACTAGGAGATACGTACAAGCTATCTCGTTTACTTTTAATTCATTAATTATGTGCTTCACGAATAATTCGATTAACATTGGCAATAGATTTTGAGAACATTTCTCAATAAAGACAAATAAAAATGTTACACTGTCATAAAACAGCAATGCTGAAACAAAATAATTGCTAAAACAGAGTGACATAGAGGAATCAAAATTAAACAAAGATTGATTAAACTGTACTTTGAATTAATCTAAAGGCTCAGATTAGGGGTAGTTTACTGCATTAATCGATCCTACAACTTAAACACAAATTCATTTATCTCAATCCACTACAGCCCACACGACATTCTCCCGAATCACCCGATATACATTGTTTCATTCCCATTACTCCAGCGATAACTAACCCACTATACTATGTGTGCATTACGTGAGTGATTATCCCTAACCTCCTCACTTAGCTAGCTGCTAACCCTAACACGGGCTAATGTGGTTCTTAAGCTTTCAGCTCCTCATATTCTTCCCAGAAATCAGAGAAACGCTGCAACAAAACGGTTGGCCAGACGGAATTGTGCTAAAGAGATAAAAACTCTTAAAAACCAGATTGAGCTAAAATGATATGCATTAAGTTGTATGATAAATAAAAACATTCAACCCCTAATCCTCACCTTAAGGGTGTTTAGTTCATATTACAGGAAAAACAAAAAAGAAATCGAAATATAGACATAACGAAAATTATGCAGAGAAAAACTAAATGAAAGAAGAAAAAGTAGAAGTCGGAATGTTGCCCCAAAAAGCTTGGTTCAGCATCGGCGTCCAATCTCCTAGAGAAAACCTTCTTTTGTGGAAAACTTTCGCCCATGGCCTCCAAAACCGGAGCTCTTCTCCTCTTTCTCTCTCTCTGCGAATTTTCGGGATCTCCACTCCTCTCCTCCCCCTCTTCCAAAAAATGGGTGCCCAAATAATATATGCGCTTTATGCAAATCAGGGCTGATTAGACAGGTCCCAATGACGTGGCGAGCTCTTGATGGCTGATTCCCGCTGACTGTACTGTCATCTGCCAACTCAATAAATGGACAGCAATTCCCACGTGCGAAATTCGTGCTGGCTAAAATTACCCAAATTGCTCTAGCAAATTGTTGTAAAACTGTTGTCCTTAGCTTCGGGAGTCCTTAATCAAACCCTAAATTAATCAAATAAAGCTCATTAATTACTATAACAATGCTCTAATAATAATAATACTAAATCAAAATCAATCCTAGAACAAAATACATCAAAGCTAGGAGTTTTCCATAATATAATGAGATAAAAATCGACAATTTAGTCCAGAAATGCTAGCATATAACTCTTAATTTAAGAGTTATCAGTAGGTCAAGTATTGGAAACAAAACTACAATCCTATATTTTTCAAGAGTTCACCCTGATATTGATTCATACAAACACCTTCCGTAGGGGGACGATCTAAAAGCTGCCACGAGACTCCGCGTGAATCTCACGATGTGAACCAATGATGGAGACTATAAGATATGTTGACACATTTCCTTCTCCCACTTACTATAATACTTTCTCAAAAGATTCACCCTGATTTTGACCCATGCAAACACCTTCCATAGGGAGGACAGATGATAAAGAGCTTGTCAAAGGCTCTATCAAATATTTTTATAAACCTAGACCTCTAAAATTTGCAGATTAAGTGGCCAGGGTTGATCACAGGGATTTGATTTCTTAGTTTAATTAGGTACCGTAGTTACTTTTGCTCAATTTTATTTAGAGAAACAAACTTTGGAATCAAATGAAAATAAAATCTACACTAATATATACATGCTTTGGAGTCCAATTTTGAGAAACCTGCATGGTTGATTTCATTAAGCATAACTTGAATTGATTAATAAATTTATTTTATACCAACAATCTCAAGCCAAGAATTTCTAAATAATCAATTGGCTCTCTCAAGCCCAATTAAACTCATGCATAGCAACAAATCAACCTCTTGGTCTATTTCTATTACTAAACATGACATTAAATTATTCTCTTAAGACTTCTAGAATTAATCTACTCATTCTCATGCAATAGATTAAACCTAGTCAAGCATCTAGTGTTCTATAATTGGTCGACTGAAAACGTGTGGGCTTTTAGAAGAAAACTTTTGAATAGAAACAGTCTCCAATCTAGTGCAAGTGCACACTGTCAAACAAGTAGTAAATGAAATATTCCAGAGTATTGATCCCACAGAGAACGGATACAACAAAATCCAAAATTAAGGCAAAGATGTTCACACAAAGTAACCTCGGTAACCAATATTAATAAATCTGGAAGGATGCGAGTGTACTAAAAAATCAAATGATAAAAATATGGAATCTAAATATGCTTTTGCCCCTTAAAAAAGAATTGTGACCTAAAATGCAATTACAATCTTTACTCAAACACCAAGCAATGTAAATCGGGTTCAACTTCTATTCGATTTTAATGGAAAAACCTTTAGAAGCCTAAGTGATTAAACCATGTCTATGGCTAATACGAACTTAGTTTAATGAGAACACAACCCTTGGTCTTAGAGGTTTCGCCCTATGTCTAGGGTAAAAAACAAGTGCTTATGTCTAAGCCCCTTTCCTCTATTGCTTTGTATGAACACGTAATCTCGTTTAACCCTTTCAGTATTAAACTTGATCTATGTATGTTCACCTAGGTGATCAAGATTCACAATAAGAATGATAATCCATAAAAGCAAACAATGCTATGGAATCGAGCAAAGTTACTTTTACATCTTAGGCCAAGCTTCCAATCCTTAGGGCATCCACATATCCAAATCCCAAGGACAGAATTAGCTCATGATGGATAAAATAAATAAAAAAAACATTAAAAGGAAGAAAAATACATGATGTTGACTTAAGAAATAAAAAGAAATAAAAACAAAAGCTGGAAAACAAAGTAATGAACTTAAAAAGAAATATTAACTTGCTATATTGAATAATGAACTTTATTAAAAGAGAACTTGCAGTGAGTTAAAAATTAAAATTAAAGACAAGAACTAGAGGTAAACTGAATGTGAAATAACCAAAGTTAAAGTGCTAGAAATTAGGATTAAATAGAAAATTCAACTTGCGAATATAAAGGAAAATCGAACTCGAGGAGATAACTTCCACCTTTCAATCTAAACTCAACCTTTGTCAAGGAGAGTAAGATCTTCACAACCCTAGAATTTCGACAGAGATGGATTGAAGTTTGGGCAGCGTTCTTCCTCATTTAAGTTGAGAAAAAAAAAAACTAAAAAGTGCATAAAGTAAAGTGGTCTTCAAGTCGTGAAAACGATCTTGGACGGCTTTTTCGTGGCTTGAATCTTCATATTTATAGCCTCCAAATGCTAAGGTTTGTCCATGGATGTTTAAAGCAAGAATCGGATCTTTATGAGCTTGATTCGTGGAGAATATCTTCAAATATCAGCATAAAATCGAACTTCCAAAATTTTCCCTTATTTTTCAGAATTCTGTCTCCCAAGTGAAATTGCAGTTGCAATTGGAGTCGCAATTCTGACATTTCTCACTTTTCTACATAAAAACATCAAAACCCATTAAAAATCAATTATTTTCCTTTTATTTCCTATTTCTTAGCTCAAAACAATCCCTTAACTAATTTTGGCTATTTTCTCATTAATTTGCTATATTTATTAGACATAAAAGCATGCATTTGTGCAAATAGCTTAAGTAAAAAGGGCTAGAAATATATAAAATATTAGCATTATCAATAACTAAACTTACTCTCTCAAGCTAAATTTAGTTAAAGAGCAAAACCATGGCCAAAGGTTAAGACAATATAGAGAGATGCATAAAAGACGTCAATATATAACTAAACTAAAATCAACCAAGTCTTACACAAACACACAAGTGTCTAAAAACATAGATTTACAACCTTAATATAGTCCACAAAAACTCCTAAATTGAAGAGAAAAGGAAAGGAAATAGAGAATAAACTTAGGTCGTGTGCCAACACTCGTTTTCGATGTGATGTCCACAAGCTCGAGCTTTGAGTCCCCTCTTTGGCTCTCCAAAGGTCTCCTCTAGGTCCTTAGACAGTGCTTGAATCGAGTTTAGGGTTTTTGGTCTCTCAAAATGGCTCCCTTTGCACGAAACACAAACTTCCTATTTATAAACAGTGGGCAGAGTTGCAACGCTAGGGGCAGCGTTGCAATGCTGTCTCTTTTTCTTTTTTTTTACAAATCATGGTAGCGTTGCAATGCTATGCCTGTTGCACTCCAAGGTTGAATGGCTCCTGATATGGCATTGCAATGTTATACTCTTAGGCTCACAAGTTTTGTTCTTTCTCTTCAACACTTGGATCCTCAAATATAGCTTCTTTTTGCTCTTAATTCGTCCAAATACTCCTAAATGCTCCAGTTTTGCTCCAATTGCTCGGTTTCTACAAAATATACATAAAAATACATGAAAGCACACACAATCATAGCAAAACTAGCATAAAACTAAGCCTAGAAATAGCACACTTATGCATGCTATCAACGGTCCAAAAGCCACCAAGAGGCCTCGCATGAATCTCACGTTGTGAATCAATGATAGAGACCGTAGGATATCTTGACATATGTCCTTCTCCCACTAAGTATTTTGAAATTAGGGTTTTCTATTACTTAGACAAATTAGGCTAATCTCATTTATCTAAGTTTCTCAATCTACCCTCTCATAACCCTTATGTTGGTTAGATTGATTTTAATGTGAATTACCAAGTTTTAAACTATTTAAAAACTAATCACATTATGAGCCTGCTTAATGAAATTAAATAAAATTTGACTAATTCAACTCCCAGGTCAGTTACCAGTTAGAGGTGTTCCCTTTTGGTCAGCTTAAATACCCCAGACTAGACAAAACCTTCCATAGACAGAGTTCCCTTATAGTCAATTTTTTATTTCAAATTCATTAATCTTTAATTAACTATGAATTACTAGATTAATAAACCTAAGTGAATTTAAACAATGTTTTTAATCCTATTAAAAATTAATTCACTTCATGGATAATCTTGAAATTCTACAATTTTAAACTCTTTAAAACAAAATTAATATATTATCTTAAATTCTAATCCCATTAGAAACAAATAAATATTAAATTAAATTCAAATTTTAAACTATTTTAAGCATGGATCAAAAAATCTTTATTTTAAGGAAACCCTAATCTTATTAGGAAAGCATGAAAATTAAGAAAGAAAATATCCTAATTAAATTTTCCAATCAATTTCTAAATATAACAATTATATTCAAAGATATGGAAAATATAAACTAATTAGAAAAACATCTTAATTCTATTAGGAAACAACCTAATCAAATCTTCCAAAAATATAACAATTATATTAAAAAAATAATTAAGATGCATGATCATGCTTAACCTATGGTAGAGTTTTAATTTAAATGGCATACTTTATCCAACAAACAATTTAATTTAAAACTTACGTCACATGCATAATTAAATTAAAACAACACAAAATTGACCGGCATATTTTGCATATCCTAGAAATTCAAGACTAAATTCAAAATTACACAATTTGAATTTCCAAGACATATCTTGGTCTTCAATTTCTTTCCTTGTTTGTTAGGCCATTCAAATTTAGGATTTAGAAAACCCTAAATTTATATGTTGTTTGTACCAGCCGTTGGCGACTTGGAGTTCATCGCCTCTGAAATTTCAATTATCGATCACACACTTTGCTGCAATTCAATAAACACACGCCTTCACCAATCACCATTCAAGTTCGCCGACTGCATATTGATTGAAGTTCAAATCGTCCATTGCCGGAAACTCGAACATCATTGCACTGCCTCATGTTTGAAGTAATACTTTTGCAATTTCACCACCAAATATAATATACCCACCATATATGTTATTATAATATATAATATTATACATTATAATATACACACATTTGCAGCAAATTTTGAATTCACCGATTGGAATTTGAATGTCAATGCCATGCACTTGAATATACTTAATTAGTTAGTATGATTGTGATGCAACTATCATCTCACCGCAAGCTTTTTTCACCATCTTCGACTGATGCTTAAGAACTCACTGTGTATACCACTTGCCCAAGTCTTCCATAGAGCTTTGACCACCGCCACACAATTGATTAATAATAAAAGTAAATTACAAAAATCTTAACTCCAAAAACTCTAACACTTATGGATTTTACAATTGATCTTAGGGGTGAGCATCGATCGGTTGGGGTCGGTTTTCTACCCAAACCGACTTCGAATCAACCATATCGGTTTCCAAAAACAAGAAACCAAATTTTGTTATCTGCAGGGTTAAACTGACTGACCGCCGGTCGGTTCGGTCGGTCGATTTTTGCGGAAAATCGATTTTTTCCCTTATTTATTATATTATATATTTTTAGTTTCACTGTTTTGTTTTAAACCCTAACATAAAATTTCTTTTTCGTTTCATTTACTTCTTTAAATATATTTTTTTAAATAATATATTATATATTTTTTTAATTTATTAGTTTTAATATTTTAAACCCTAATATAATATTTGTTTCTTGTTTGATTTATTTATTTAAACATGTATTTTTACAATAAATGGTAATCAATCAAACCCTAAACAAATAATCAATCATTTAGAGAAAACTCCCAATGAGTTTAGAGTTCGGACATTTGCAATGTAAACATATGATAATCCCTGAATGGCAAATAATATTGATAATGTGATCTAAAATTTCAACACATAACGTCAAAGTTCACAAATCTATAATGTCATGAAAGTATCCATAATAGTTTAATAGTAATACTAAATACATACAATGAGAGACATAATGATGATAACATAACTAGACAAAATAAAAATTCATTACATTTAAAAAAAAACTTGAAAAAAAAACATCAAATCAACAACTTTGAAACCTATAACAGCTCTGAAACCTATAAAATTAAAAGAACAAAAAAAAAAAAAAAAAGAATCAAGACAACATTATTAAGATTTAAAAATAAAAAATATAAAAACAACTAAAACCAATACCTTATTCAAACATTGACGTTTCTTCCAAATCTTGATGAAGTTCAAGATCTATTAGGTCAGAATTTAGCCAGTTTTGAGTGCATAAAGGAGCCTCCACCATTCTTGGAGTCAATGAACAACGAGATGAATGAACTACACGTCCTCCAATACTGAAAGTTGACTCATATGCTACAGTAGATACTGAAATTGCCAAAATATCCCCACTTATACGACTAAGAACCTCAAATCAATGACCATTCTACTTCCACTAACAAAGAATGTCAAAAGGACTATCATCTTGATCAGAAAGGGTTTCCAACAAATATACATCAATCTCTGACTCCTTATCAAAAGTTGTAGTCTCAACAATCTTGAACGTGGGCCTTACATCATAGTCTACATCCACATCTAAATCCAAATCCAAATCCATATCCACATCCATTGTTTCATCATTAGTAATGGAATCCTCAACAATTGGTGCACATGTACTATGACTAGCACTAACACTAAGCTTACTAGCAGTAGCACAAGCACTAGAACTAGCACCAGCACTAGCACCAACAGTAGCACTAGCACTAGCACTAACACTAGCACTACGACAATAACTACTGCTACCACTAGGTGGACCCATACTGTATGCATGAAAGAGACATCTCAAAACGTACTCCACTGTCTTTGTCAAACTTCCACTGACGTCTGGCCTAAAAAATTTGTTCCAACAATATGATAAAAACTTCAACTTATATCGAGGATCCAACACTACAGCAATGCACAACAACATATTATTCTTCTTCAGCCTCTCATTATTTATATATCCCTAATACATCTCAAATTTAGCCTTCATGTTCTTAGCCATATTAGAAAGCATTTTATTTGTACTACAAAAATTCATGTGTATACAATTTTGAATTAGGAAGATCTGATGGAAAATCAAATTAGAAGTAGTATTCAAAGAGCATGAATTTTTCAATGTGACATTATAAAACACTTTCAAAAACCTAATCAACATCCTAGCATTTGTCCAATCCAATTTAGTAGGTGGTAAATCATTCTTATAAGCATCATCTTCATCCTCTAATCTGTGAAATGCTTTTGTAAACTTTATAACTACCTCGAGCATCATATATGTAGAGTTCCATCTAGTGGGAACATCAAGACATACAACACTTTTACAATAAATCTTTTCATTTTTAGCACACTTCTTAAATTTCAACAAACGTGCAGGAGAAGACCTGATAAATCTAACAACAGTGTGAATCCTACTAATGCACTCATAATGTTCCTTGAAAGCATCACATACAATAAGATTTGATATGTGTGCACAACATCTAACTTGCAAATATTCTCCATTAAATGTGAACCCCTTATTGAATCTCTTGATCAGAAAAGCAATAGCAGTATCATTTGAACTAGCATTATCAACAATCACAGTCATAATCTTTTCAATACCCCAATCCTTCAAATTCTTTCAATAGTCTTATCAATGGTATCCCCTTTATGATTCTCAATTTGAGAAAAGCTAAGAATTCTTTTATGTAATTTCCAATCAAAATCAATGAAATGTGTGGTCAATACCATATAGTTAATGTTTTGTTCTAAAGTCTAACAATCAGTAGTGAGAGAAACTCTATATTTGTTGTTCACAAATATGTCTTTCAAACGTTTCTTCTCACTCACATACATCTTAAGAACATCCCAAGCCATAGTAAATCGAGATGAAACAACAAACCTAGGCTCAAGCGCACATGTTAACTTATTGACAAATCTCATAAAATCTTTACCCTCTACAAACTTAAAAGGCAATTCATCTAGAATTATCATTTCAGCCAAAGCTTTCCCACAACTCTGTAAATCAAATGACTCACATACAACCTGATATTCCCCAGAAGCTTCTATAGGTTTGAAGAATGTCTTTTGGGTTGGATCTCTCTTCTTTTGATAAGGGTATTTCTTACAATAGTCTAAGTGATTTTTCATAGTCCCAGTACCATTACGTTTAGAATGACATGCATAAGTAACTCCAAAATATTTACACTTAGCATAAGGGTCATTAGGATCACCTTTCAACCTTTCAAAATGATCCCAAACCATTGATTGTTTGGCATTCTTACGCTTTTTTGTTGGATTCTCAAAAACTTCTCTTGGATCGAGATCGATAGTAGCTTTGCTTTTCGTAGTCTCCTTTATTCCTGTAGCATTTGTAGCATTTTCACTTTTCGAACTATTTGTCTCTATTGTATTGGAATCCATATTTACTCTACCAAAACATAATGTATAAAAAAAATTAGCCAGAACCATCAATGCAATACAATAATTCTATATGGATTGTGTTCATACTTTTTGATTAAAAAAATAAAAAAATGAAAAATGGTAAAAAAAAATAACTTTGAAGACAATAAATTCAATAATGGAATTTTTCCTCTTCAATATCTTCTCCACAAACAAGTCAGTAACATAAACAAGTATAAAAAAAAAAATTAATAAACACATTTGATATTAAGATTTGCACCCATACTCAACCTTCCCCTTCAATTTCTTCTCCACAGTCCACAAACAAATCTAAATCAGTAACATATTTATAAACAAATCTAAATCAGTAACATATTTAGATAAAAGAAAGAAAAACTGACATAAAAAAATTAAGAAATAGTGAAACACATTTGTCTCAACATACTCGCCAGAAATCGAATCGAACTCCAGCGTGGGGAGGAAAGAGTCTACTGGTGCCGATGGTAAGTGGGGAGTTGTGTGGGTGGGCGTAGCATCTACCGTCTAGTGAAATAGAGACGGCCGATGGAAGAGAGACGAGTTTTCCGTCTGGATCCTTGAACGCTCGAACTCGAAGTGGGTAGGGGATTGCGATTGGTTGGGCGTAGCGTCTGCCGTCTGGCAGAAGAGAGATGACTGACAGAAAAGAGACGACCAGCATATGAGAGACGAGTCTGCCATCTGGATCCTCGAACGCTTAAACTCGAAGTGTGTAGGGGATTACGATTGGGGTGGGTGGCGGAGGAAGAAGAAGGTGGTGGGTAGGGGGTAGGGGCCGTATTCGTAGGGTGGGCTTTTGGGTTTTTTTTATATTATAATATATAATAATTATATTTTTTAAAAATATTTGGTCGATCAGTCGGGTTTGGGCTTTTTAGCTCACCCTTTGACTGACAGGTTAATTTTGCTCTTTGCAAAACCAACCCTGGCCGTATATAGGTATAATTCGACCGACCAACTTCGGTTCAATCAGTTTCGGTCGGGTAGATCGGTTTTTTACGTCCAATTGCTCACCCCTAATTGATCTAATCAAAAGCGGAATAAATTTAATGCCTAAATAGCCTAAACAGTGAATTTGCAAACAAGCCACATATCACATATATGATAAATTAAAATACCCAACATACAATTTTAATTCTAAATAAAAATTCAAAGAATTCTTTGATACCAATTGATAGGAATGAACTCTTCATCCTCAGCAGAAGCATTGAATCGTCTTTGATTTATTTAGAATTAAATACAAAATATACAAGGTTGGGCAAAAACTTACGTTGAATATTATGTAGAAATTTCTCGCAAGTCTTTATCTCATCCACAAAGTCTTCCTGGCTATGGCTCAAACACAGGACCAAGACTTGTGGGAGCCTCTTTGAAAGAGAAAGGGAATGTATGAGAGAATTTAGAGAACTTTTCTCTCAAAGGAAGAGGCACACATTTGCTTACCCACAAAGATCCTATTTATAGTGACCACCTAGGGCAAAACCTTTACCCTAATTAAATAATATATATTTTAATATCTAATATTAAAATATATATTTAAACTATTTTAATCTCATTCAAATATTTCAAATTCTCCTAATATATATTTTCTTATTTGAATCTCATTCAAATTTTATATATATTTGTATCTTACTACATTAATAATTTTATTTAACATTTAATGTATCAAATACAATAAATATGTTTTCCCTCATTTAATATATCAAATATATTAAATATTAATTTGAACATTTTAAATTTTCTTTCAACGAAGTTGATCCCTAATTGTTTATATAAGCTAGCAAGGGGACCTTATGGACCTATAAGTTATAAGCTCTAATGATACAAAATTAATTAATCAAACTCTTTAATTAATTAATTTTCATTCATTAATTATAGGTCACTCTACTATAGACCTAGAGTTGCACTCTTATGCACTGTAGGACAAGTTGTGTCCATGGATCTAATAACTACATGCAAGTCGATCATTCACGAGTTGTTCGTAATTACCGCTGGGTCAAAAGTCATTTTACCCCTGTAATTACATCTTGCACCTTAAGTACCGTTGATCCTCTAATGAACAATTTGTTTATGATCCAACAATAAATTAGGTCCCTTTCGGGTCAGTGAAAGGATGGGGTCCCATTGTTCAAATCTCGAAATCAGTATTTAAGGGAACTACTCATCTACTTACCCTATATGAGAAGGAGTGAATTCCATCTTGTGAGATTATGTTCCCAACTCCCTATTTGGTCAAGTCCCCAAAATGGTAGGCTTATTGAATCGGCTACAAAAGCCACTCTCACCGATGCAAATCAAAGGACAAGCCATCACATGCAGGACTTCATAACTCACACAAGATTAAGAACGAGTCGCATGTGATCATCTTGATGAAATATTAATATTCTCAATTAAGGGATTTATAAAGAAAGGTTTAATATTTTGTGGTTCAATCTTATACAAACTCATTGTATAAGATATCCCCACTCATGTGTCTCCACATGAACAATTTGGATCAAATCATTTACAAAGTGGGTCGTATCAATAGTGTTACCAGGATAAGGCACCCAATCTTATACATATACTATGACCCTTTAAGTGATTTCTTGAACATGATTCTCCTGTATGTTAACATCACATATAATGGATAATATTAAATTACAAATAAAAACCTCAAAATTATTATTAATTACTAAATAAATCATTAATTACGAGGCTTTAAGGCATAAATCCCAACAGCACCAACTAGAGGTCTTGGGAGCTTAAGAAGCTATCAGGCCCCTGAGGTGCCTTCGAAATGGTTGTCATTAGAAGTCATCAGTGATAAGCCTTAGAATTAAGGCTTATTTAATGCTCATAAGCTTAAAATATGTTTGCTTTGCTTTAGAAATCATAGGAGAAATTTGGTAAATGATTGAAAAACATCAATAACTTGTGAGAAATGCATGTGAAATAAAGAATGAGGAAAAGAGAAAGATATACTCATAAGAGTTTTTTTTGTGCAGGAATTGTGGAATTTCCATAATCGAAATTGCAAGATGAAGTTGCAATTTTGGAACAGCAGAAAAAAATCAAAAAAGGAAAGAATCTTCACAGAACCAGATAAGGAAACTCTTTATTTGCTGCACGATTTTGAGGTACTTGAGCACAATTTCTGGGCAATATTCAATCCTAATGAAGGCCTACAAAAGGAGAAGAAGAGGAGGGACTATAGACATATAAGTCACTCACTTAGTCTCCTAAAACCAAATTTCAAGGTGAATAGGAGTAGCAATTTTAGTTTACAATTGTGTGTAGAGTAGGTTGGATTTGCAATTTTGGTTTTGCAATTTACAACTTAGGGCCATGACATACTTGAGCCCCAACGACATACTTGAGCCCCATCTTCCCTCATTGAGTAATTTTCTTTGCACCTTTATTTCTATCTTACATTTCTTGCAATTTTGATTTTACAAATTCATTTATACAATCTTATTCTACAATCTATTTTTGCAATTTATTCCTTTGCCATTTCGATTTTGCAATACAGTTATGAAATCTTTGCTTTCCTTACTTAACGTTGTTGTCACTTTAACTTGCAATTAGATTATGCAATTATTTTGTTTTTACCAAACACACCCTCCCAACCTTGTTTTTGTAATTTTTAGTTTCTAAGTTGCAATTCTCCTTACATTTTGCTCTATAATACTTTTGTTACATCGTTCCTTGTGGGATCGATAATCAGGAACACTCTTGTTTTATTACTTGCATTGATAGTGTGCACTTGTACTGGGGTTAAACGTATTTATTTACTTTTCTTCACCTAAAGTTCACTCGATCAGTCGTCTTCCCCATTTTCCTCAATCTTTTCCAATGACGATGGTCATTGCTATTATAGCTCGCATCGTCACCACCAAGGAAGCCCCCTGGATTGGTCGGTGTCTCAGCCAACATCTCACATACATTCTTGCTCGCACCACTAGCATTCGAGTTTTCAATGAGTCTGTGCTTAGTTGGAGGGGTGGCAAAGCTGTCTAACAAGAGTCGTACGCCTTCCTTGAGATAGTTTTTTGTTTTCGTAGCCACCAATTCTTGTAAGTCTAGGTGGTTTGATTAAAAGGATTTGACTCGAATATGGGGAGATACACACGTGATGAAGTCAATATCTCAGTACAGAGTCGCCAAGAGTGAAAGACATTATCCAGACGAACGTGGGGGGCATCCTTATGAAAGTCATTAGGTGGGGGCATCCTCATTCAAGTTCTTGGGTACATCTTGTAGAAACCAAATTGGCCACTAAAATGACAAGGGTTGTAAGCTTTGATGGTCATCAACTTTCCATGGCGAGAGGATAGATAACACGATCGAAGACTTGTAAAAAGTGAGGATGATGAAAACAACAGGCCTTTAACATCCTTTAGAATCTCAGCCTTCTTCCTGGAAGGAAAACTTATGTCCCACAATATAGATGTACCTTGATGGATCAATTAGTGAGCTTCGAGGTTGTTAAAATATTTAGCGCCACCTTCTCTGGAATAGTCAACCATCCAGAGGCCCTTTACTTTGGTGGTAGGTATACAATTCGTGCCAAATTAGTGGGCAAGCAATCCATGGACATAATGTCTAGGAAAAAACATTTCAGAGCACCTGGTAAAGTAAGGAGTGTTGTAAATTTGGTCGAGGCCATGGTAAATATTGGACAAAATCTGGACAGCAAGGTTAAACACACTCTTTTTCGCCATGAGAGCAACAACCTTAAATACGCTAGAATGAAACAAGTTCATACTCTTGTAGGGAAAGATGAAGATGCACAACCAACAAGAGAGGAAGAGCCAAATAGGTCTGTTCCTTCCATTTTGCCTTTATGCCAAGGAGTTGAAACAATTCTTACTCTTTGGCAAACCAATCTCGTGTCTGAGTGGTGGAGCCATATGGATTATGGGTAGAGAGAGGGCGAGAAGCTTTCTTTGGCCTATGTGCTGGAGGTTTTGCATACCACATGTTACCCATAAAACCACAAGGAAATCCATAGGTGCATAGAGATTTGTTGTCTCTCCATTTGTTGGGACTCAATATGGTGTTAAGCATGGAACAGATAACTACAACTTTTTAGGAGTGAGTCGTTTTGGTCATGTGACCCTATCAGTTCTTCGTAAAAGGGAATGGTCTCATCGTAAAATTTTCCTTTGATGGGTAGATCTCTAAACTTCCACATATCCCACAAAGATAGGGATACTTCTCTGGACAAGGTGTGAAGGGTGTTGGTTGAAGGACACTAAGCTACACAAAAGGCTTGGATGATATCATTGTTGCGATCATAGATGTATGGGAAGGCCATTAAGGCTCCTAACAAGTTAGAGCCTCACAGGACCCTTTGGTTCCAAGCAATGGTGAATTCTAGCCACTTCCAGTAATAGGCAATAAAAGCAAACTTCCCGTTGAACATTAGCTGGGGACCCCAACAAACTTGCATTTCGATGATTCGTCGCCCCAATGTCAGCTATGGGTCATCATCCGGCTTCCTATTGTGAAGGGAAGATGATTAGCACGCAAAATAGTGCTATTTCTAGGCTTAGTTTATTGTTAGTTTTGTTATGAATGTGTGAGCTTTGATGTGTTTTTATGTATATTTTGTAGAAATCGAGCAATAGAAGTAAAATTGGAGCATTATGGAGTATTTGGATGAAATTGGAGCATAATTGAGCTATATTTGAGGATCCAAGTGTTGAAGAGAAATAATCAAGCATTTAAGCTCGAGAGTATAATGTTGCAATGCCCTATCAGCAACCATTCAGCCTTGGAGACCAGCAGGTATAGTGTTGCAACGCTGTCAAGAGTGTTGCAATGCCAGCCAAATTGATTTTTTCATTTTTTATGAAATTCGAAGGGACATTGTTGCAACGCTGCCCCTAGCATTGCAATGCTGTCTCGATGCTGATCAAACTGAACGTGGGGGCTGTAAGAATTTTTTTTTAATTCAAAACAAAGCTCCAGTCAAATGCAAGTGCACACTGTCGATGCAAGTAATATAAAACTGGAAGTATTCTATAGTATCGATCCCATAGGGAACGGATACAACAAAATTCAAAAGGTAGCAAAAATTGTTCTCAAATTGCAAGTTCGGTAACCAAGGTTATAAAAATACTAAGAGGTATTTTTGGCAAAAGAAAATAATAATAAAAAAACAATAAGTATGAAAAAGGGAATTCAAGTTGCTCATGCTCCTTTGAAAAGAAATGTCACCAAAATGTAATTGCAATTGTAGCTATCACAAGAAATCTAAGTAAACCAAATTCGACTCCTATTCAATTTTGCTTCAAAACCATTAGGAAGCTAAGTGATTAAACCTATATTTCTATGGCTAATCTAACTTAGATAATTTCGTGCACAATTTTAGTGGTTTTAGAGTCTTGCCCTATGTCTAGGGTCGATGTTTCATAACTTATTTCTAAGCCTTTTTCCTCCATTGCTTTTGTGACATCCGCTTTCTCTTAACCTTTTTGGTTTTAAGTTTGAGCTTGACAAGCAATCACTAGTTGGTCGGCTAGGTTTACCCACGTTATTTCAACAAAAACAAACAAAGTCTCAAGTGATAACTAGATTAATTATGCTTTTAAGCTTTACATCTTTGCTCTAGGACATTCACTAACTTTAATCCCTAAGGAGAAATTAGCTCATTATGGAAGAAATGAAAAATAACAATTTAATTGCTATAAAACTCATAATTAAATAGCCGAAATAAGGGGAAGAAAATTCTAAAATATAAAGGCCACCTAAACTGAAATTTTATTAAAAAAAACTTGATTGGTATGCTACTACACGCAAGTGCACCTAATCAAAGTAATAAGAAACTGGAATATTCCAGAGTATTGTACTCAAGGGAACGATTTTTAATAAAATTTTATTAAAATGACACACAATCGTAGAAAAATTGGAACTATAAGTAACCGTGGATATAAAAGATTTGTGAAGTGTTTTGACTTAAAAGAAAAATTGTTTGAAAAATCAATGGAATTGAAAATGGGATTCAAGATGCTAATGCCCCTTTGGAGAGAAAATGCAACAAGAAGGAAATTGCAATCGTAGCTAACTCAAGAACTAAGTAAACCGAATTCAACTCCTATTCGACCTTCTATGAAGTATCTTTAGGAGACTAAGTGATTAAACCTATATTTCTATGGCTAATCTTATTTAGATATATCCGCGCACAATCCTAGTGGTTTTGGAGTCTCGCCCTATGTCTAGGGTCGATGTTTCAGGACTTATGTCTAAGCCTTTTTCTCCATTGCTTTTGTGACATCCGCTTTCCTTAACCCTTTCGGTATTAAGTTTAGCTTGGCAAGCAACACTAGATGGCCAGCTAGGGATTACCCAACATTGAACTCACCAAAAGCAAACAATAGTTCAAGAATTAGCTAGATTGTTTTTGCTATCGAGCTACATCTTTCCTCTAGGGCATTCACAAACTTGAATCCCAAAGGAAATTTAGCTGATCATAACAAAATTAACAAAAAGTAGTAAATTAAAATTATAGAAATTCATTGGAACAAAAGAAAATGAAGAGAACAACCAATTTAAAAAAAGAAAAAAAAAACTAAATATGGATTCAAGAACCAAGAAATTCCAAATTTTAATAAGAATTCACAAGGCAAGGGTGAGGAACTCAATTTTGAGAATTCAAATCCCAAAAATTACAGCATTGAAAATTACAAATCTTAAGACTTTAAGTAACATAATTGAAAATTACAGCATTCATGAACATTCAAAAATTGAGTTCAGTTATGGATTTAAATTTCAAGGAATTTAAAGATCAACTAACTTCAATAGAAATTACAAAGAAGATGAGGAAAACAGTGGCTGAACTTTAAATAACAGAATGGAAAAGTGACAATAATTAAAGATACATAAATAAAATTATTCTAGAAATCTTTCCCTCTCAGGTCAATCGAACAAGGATTTGTTCATAACCACCACCAACTCTCGTTATGATGGGATTGAGGAAGAGATTCGGAATTGAGATCTAGAAGAAAATAACATAACAACAACTAAAAACTCAAAATAAAAAAAAATATGCAGTCGGCAATGAAACCCACGAAATTCTCTTCCCAAAATCGAGCCCTCCTCCTCACGGCTTTCTCCTCCAACTATATAGGGACTTCATGCTAGGGTTTCCCTCTTGGTTGATGGACAATCACAGCTCATCATCTAGCTGAAATCGTGGGTAATTTGATCAAAATCTCGAAATTTGCATTTTTCTCTTAATTGCCAGATCTGCAGAAAATTGCAATTGCATAGCAATTGCACTGCTGTTGCATTCTATAAAAATCCTGCATCAAAACATTAAGTAAGTGTGAATTTTTTTCTTCTTTTGTTTTCTTTTCTCAACTTACTTAATTTAAAGGTCTTCCATCAATCATGTGATTAAATTCAACCACTTTTTTATTTTTCATCAAATAATATGAATAAAAATCACAAAAATAACTAAGTTTAAAGGCCAAATAATCATCATGAATGAGAATTATCACACCCCTAAAATTGAGTTATTGCTTGTCCTCAAGCAATCAAAATCACAGTTATTCAAGTATGAAATTCAACAACTAACCCAAGTTTTTGACAAAACAAATATCCTCTCAGGAGACATCTCAAGCTCATAACACATGTTTATCACAACCAACTTTAATTCCACCTTAGTTTTGACCTTAGCACTTTTCACCCATACTTTCCTAAAAATTGTATCACTACTCTTCTAGTTTCTTCTTGTTTGCTTCCTACATAGGCCATCTTTTGAGAAAAAACTTGACTAAGAAAAGAAAAACTCCCCCAAACTTATATTTTCTTTACTGCCAAGCTATTCAAACTTCCTTTTTTTTTAGAGGAGGTTTCTTAGTCAATTGTACATTCGTTCCAACTTACCCACACTTTGTGGTGAGGGTAGTTGACTACGAGCACACATCACTACTTGAAACAGTTTTTTAACCTACTCATTTCCTGAATCAACCTTTCATGCATAGGCAATCATGGGTGTCATGACTTTCCCTGGTTACTTGGTTATTTCTTGGAAAGAGGAGTATCCCTCTATGTTTTTTTTTTTTTTTTGTAACTTGGCAGCCTTCATACAACAACTCACAACATGTTTAGATTTCATGAGTTGCAAAAAATGAATATACAACGATGTGGGGTCAAAAAAGTAATGTAAGGTGCCTATCCCCCCAAACTTAAGATGCGGCATTGTCCACATGGACTAGTTTTGCTCTTCAGTGGTTGAGATGACCATACATATTAACATGCTTAATAACCCTAGAATTATAGAAACACAAGCTAAGGTAAATGGGTGGTGGAGTGCTAAGGGAAGTAAAGAAGTCATAAAGTTGAGTGGATAACTGAGTAGTGTTTAATGAGTCGAGCCTATTCCAAATATCATCATTGAGGATTTTTTTTTTTTTTTTTTAATTAGAGGCACACGATTTCAAACTTAACTGACACAGAACTTCAAACAACTTGGGAGTCAATTAAACAACATGACAAAATTTAAGGAACAAAGATAAGCAAGTTTAAGATAACAACATCACAATCCAAACTATCATAGATTTAACAAGTAAAATTTAAGGTGCAAAGAACAACTCCCCTAATCATCGGAGGCTGAATCATCATCCTTCTTGACGTGTTGGATTTTCAAGTGGGTTTTTAGGGGAACTTTCGGGATGTCGGGTTCTTTTCCTTTTGATAGAATTGAGGGTGTTTGGCGAATTGCTACAACCCGTTCTAAATCACTCTGTTATTTTCTCTCAACCTGGCTAATTCAGTCCTTGTTTCACTTTTGCCGACATAATGTAATTGCTTTGCAAATGCAATCTTATTCCTTGCTTTCTTTTCTCCTTTTCACCTATACTCACAAGTAAATTGTTAAAAAGTTCTCGCAAGCTTTTTTTTTAATCATTATTTCCTTTGAATTTCGAAGTTATTAAGTAATTTCCCAGGTAGGTCCCCAGGTAGAGGTGTTCCCTTAGCGATCAACTTAAATACCTCAGCCTAGATAGAATTCTTCCTTAGACAAAATTTGCATAATCAACTTCTTGATTCACAGAAATAAGGTTTTTTTTTTAATATATATATAATATATATCTATTTACAAAGTAACAATACCTGATTTCTATTAAAGAAACAGAAACCTTATCTCTACTCATACCTTCTCCCCAGTAGGGTTTAATCCTCTGACCATTTACTTTGCAAATGTTCCTTTCTCGTCCTTAAGATCTACAGCCCCATGTTGATATACTTTTTTGATGAGAAATGGTCCTGACCACCTGGATTTTAACTTACATGGGAACAACTTCAGTCTTGAGTTGAATAGTAGCACCTGTTGTCCTGCTTTCAGGTCTTTATCTTTGATTCTTTGATCGTGCCATTTTTTCATCTTCTCTTTGTATAGCTTTGCATTTTCATAAGATGAAAGTCTCAACTCCTCAAGCTCGTTCAATTGTAGTTTCCACCTGATTCCTGCCTGGTTCAGATCTAAATTCAATCTTTTTATTCCCCAATAAGCTTTATGTTCCAACTCTAACGGTAGATAGCATGTTTTCCCAAACATTATCCTATACGGGGACATTTCCAATGGTGTTTTAAATGCAATCTTGTGGGCTCATAATGCTTCATCCAATCATAGAGACCAGTCTTTCCTTGAGGGATCGACTGTTTTCTCTAAAATTGTCTTTGTTTCTCTTTTGGATACTTTTGTCTGCCCATTTGTCTGCAGGTGATGCGTAGTTGAATTCCTGTGCTTGACATTATATTTAGCTAGCAAGCCAGCCATAGCTCTATCTAAAAAATGCGTCCCTTCGTCACTTATCAATACTCTCGGGGTTCCGTACCTGGTGAAAATATTTTTTAGAAGGAATTTTTTCACCACCTTTGCATCATTTGTTGTGGTTGCCACTGCCTCTATGCACTTAGATACGTAATCTACTGCCAGCAAAATATAGATATTTCCATATGATGGGGGAAATGGTCCCATGAAACCAATCCCCCATATATCAAAAATTTCTACTTCAAGTATGTAATTCATTGGCATCTCATTTCTAGTAGATAGATTTCCTGTTCTTTGACAATGATCATAACGTTTTGCAAATTCTTTAGCATCCCTGAACAGTGTGGGCCAAAAGCAACCACTTTGGAGCACCTTTGCTGTCGTTTTAGTACCTGCGAAGTGTCCTCCATATGGAGTTGCGTGACAAGCCTTCAGCACTTTCAGCATATCCTCCAGATTTGATCGTGTCCAAGCTTGTAAAGGTACGATTCATCCCAATAATAATGGAGCATGTTGTGAAAAAATCTCTTTAGTTGTTGAGGATTTGCGTCTGGTGGTGCTAATCCGCTCACTAAGTAATTTGCTATGTCTGCATACCATGGGGTTGAGTTTGTCTCTACTGCCAATAGCATCTCATCTGCGAACTTATCCTGAATATTATCCACTTCTGCTTTCCTGGTCTTTTGCCCTAGTCTGGACATATGATCAGCAACTTGGTTTTCGGTCCCTTTTCTATCTCGGATCTCTAAGTCGAATTCCTGAAGTAATAAGATCCATCTAATCAACCTCGGTTTTGCATCCTTCTTTGACAATAGGTATTTTAGGGCTGAATGGTCAGTGTGCACCACAACTTTAGTTCTGACCAAGTAGGATTTGAACTTGTTGAATGCAAAGACAATTGCTAGAAGTTCTTTTTCAGTTGTGGTGTAGTTGACTTGTGTTTCGTTCATCATTTTGCTAGCATAATAGATGGGATGGATGATCTTATCCCGTCTTTGTGCCAACACAGCTCTTACTACAAAATCGTTGGCGTCACACATAAGCTCAAATGGTTTTGTCCAATTTGGCTCTATCATGATAGGTGCAGAGCTTAATGCTTCTTTCAGTCTCTCAAGTGCAATTAAACATTTTTGGTCGAACATAAATGGCTGGTCTTTTTCCAATAACTTGCATAGGGGCTTGGAAATCTGAGAGAAGTTTCTAATGAACTGACGGTAGAATCCTACATGTCCTAGGAAACTTCGAATTTCCTTGACTGATTTAGGTGGTGATAACTTAGAAATTAACTCCACCTTTGCTTTGTCAACTTCTATGCCCTTCTTAGAAATCTGATGTCGCAACATTATTCCCTCTTGTACCATGAAATGACACTTCTCCCAATTGAGGACCAAATTGGTCTCTTCACATCTACGCAAAACCTGTTCAAGATTTTCAAGGCAGTTTTTATATGTTCTCCGAACACCAAGAAGTCATCCATGAAGATCTCTACCGTCCTCTCCACCATGTCTGAGAAGATTGACATCATACACCTTTGGAATGTTTCTGGTGCATTGCATAATCCAAATGGCATTCTTTGAAACACAAAAGTTCCATATGGGCAAGTAAAGGTTGTCTTGTCTTGATCCTCTAGTGCAATCGTTATCTCGTTGTACCCTGAGTATTCATTTAGGTAGCAATAGTATTATTTTCTTGCCAAACGATCAAGCATTTGATCGATGAACGGTAGAGAAAAGTGGTCCTTTCTAGTTGCCTTGTTCAGTCGACGGTAATCCATGCAGATTCTTCATCCAGTAACTGTCCTTGTTGGGATAAGTTCATTCTTTTCATTCTAGACAATTATCATTCTGCCCTTCTTAGGTACGCATTGTACTGGACTCACCCAGTTGCTATCTGCAATAGGGTAAATTATCCCTGCATCGATCCATTTTATGATTTCCATCCGGACCACTTCTTTCATTACCTTGGTTTAGCCTCCTTTGACTCTCAATTGAGTTTTTTTCTCCCTCTTCTAAGTTGATCTTATGCATGCAGAATGAAGGACTGATGCCTCTAATATCTACAATTATCCAGCTGATCGCCTTTTTATGTCGTGCAAGAACCTGAACAGGGAAAATTCATCTTGGTCATTGAGAGTGGTTGAGATGATCACGGGCAGTGTTTCATCCTTCCCAAGGAAGATGTATTTCAGGTGGGATGGCAAAGGTTTAAGCTCAAGAGCAGGCGGTTCCACTACAGATGGCTTGATTTGAACTGCCTTTTCTTCTGATGATCTCAAAGGGCTGATATAAACAACGTCTTCTCATTCGTCTTGACTTGTTATTCCTTCTTCATCATAGTTTTCTTTTGCTATTAATTAGTTTTGAAACTCATGCAATTGCAAAGAATCTGCAATCTCAATCCTTGAACATTCTTCTAAATACCCTGGATATCTCCATGCATCGAGAACATTGAAGGTGATTTGCTGGTCGTTAACTCTCATTGTGAGTTATCCTTTTTTCACATCGATCAATGTTCTACCTGTTGCTAAGAAAGGCCTTCCCAGAATAATTGGGACTTCTCTATCTGTTTCGCAATCAAGGATGATGAAATCGGCAGGGAAGACGAATTTATCTACTTTTACTAGCACGTTCTCGATCTTCCCTGTTGGTCGAGTTATTGATCTGTGTGCCAGTTGTAATGTTACTATTGTTGGTCTGGCCTCGCCAATTCCTAATTTTCTGAAAACTGACAGTGGCATTAGGTTGATGCTCACTCCTAAATCGCATAGCGCCCTTCCTACATCTGTGCTTCCAATCACGCAAGGGATTGTGAAACTCCCTGGATCTCACAGCTTTGATGGAAATTTACTCGTGATTAAAGCTCTGCAATTTTCTGTAAGAGCCACAGTTTCAAATTCTCCCAACCTACGCTTCTTTGTTAAGATATCTTTCAGAAATTTAACATAATTAGGCATTTGCTCAAGCGCCTCCACTAACAGGATGTTAATGTGGAGTTGCTTAAGGATGTCTAAACATTTGTTAAATTGAGCATCCTGATTCTTTTTCATGAATCTCTGGGGGAAAGGTGGTGGTGGTCTGTACTCTTGGTTGGTTGAGGTAGATTCATTTGCTGTTGAAGTTTTCTTTTCCTCTTCTGGGTGCTTAGCGATTACTTCCTCTGTCGTTTCCCTTGATTTTTCTTCAATTGGTCCCTGAACTTTCTCTTCTTTGCACTCATTCTTTTCTTCTTCAGAACTCTTGGTCTTCTTGGATTTCTCTTGTTCCTTAGGCATCTTCGGGCCATCATAATTTAGTCCACTTCTTAAGGTGATTGTCTTACAATGCTCCTTGCCCTCGCGTTGTGGATTCTCTGTGGTACTTGGTAACGTCCCTTGTGGTCTATGCTTCATCTCATTTGCCAGTTGTCCAACCTTTATTTGAAGATTGCTCAAAGATGAAGCTTGACTCTGAATGATGGCTGCTTGGCTCTGCATGATGGAATCATTTTTGCTCATGAACTCCTTCATCAGATTCTCCAAGGATGGACCCTGTACTGTCGATTGCTGTTGCATTGAATTTGCATTCTTCTGTGTGTATTGTAGTTGTGGCTGATTGTTAAACCTTGGTGGCATTCCCTGTTTCACATATTGATTCTGATTTTAGTTTCCTGCATTTTTTCCACTCCAGGAGAAGTTGGTGCTACTGCCAGCCTGGATTATATGTATTCGAGTACGAGTTCTATCTGTTTTTCCCTATATAATACACAGAAGCAGGATTGTAAGGACAGTTGTCAAAGATGTGATTGTCATTACAATAAACACAAGTAGGGTTAGGAGTATGGTTTATGGCTGCAATTAGAGCTTGATTTCTTAGTGCAAGGTTCTTCAATGTGTTGTTCATTGCAGATATTTGGGCGCTTAATGCTGCTATTGAGTCTACTTCATGCATTCCTGCGGCGTTCCTGGTGTTGTGAGACTCATCCTCTCCCCATTGGTTGTTGTTTGAGACTATAGCATCCAAAATCTCATTGGCCTCGTTCACCGTCTTACTCAACAATGAGCCATTGACTGATGTGTTAACTAAAGTCTTTGAAGCCTATGTTAACCCATTGTAGAAATGTTTTATAAGAAGGCAAGCTGGCAGGCCATGATGTGGACATCTCCTCACCAACTTCTTGAAACGTTCCCAGGGGGTATCTACCCCTTTATTTATTCCTTATTTGAATGTGATTATTTCTCCTCTGATCTGTGCATTCTTTGTGGGGGGAAGTATTTCAGAAGGAACTTCTCAACTAGCTCACCCCATGTTCTTATAGAATCAGGAAGGAATGAGTCTAACCATGCTTCTACATTTCCCTGTAGAGAAAAAGGAAATAATTTCATGCGCAACGTCTCACTTGAGATCCCATTCATTTTAAATGAATTGCAAATCCTGAGAAACATCTTGATGTGTTTGTGGGAATCTTCATTGGGCAGTCCTTCAAATTGACCCATGGTTTGCAGTATCTGGAACATCACTGGCTTAAGTTCAAAATGATTGGACCAGATATTGGGTTCTGCAATTCCTGTATTCAAATTATAAAAAGTGGCAGCTGCATAGTCTCTTATCGCTCTATCCCTCTCCTATGCAATGAAGATGGGATTTGCTGGAGGAATTCCCCTTTGCTGTTGCATATTCTTTGCATTTTGTGGGTTTCCTCCATTTGCTGGATTTGCTTGAGGATCAGCTACAAGTGGATCCATTTGTACTTCCTGTAAGGTAGTTTTCTCACGAACTTCTTGTGCGATCAACTCTTGCAATTCATTTTTCTTCCTCCTCTACTGTCTACGACATCGGTGGAAGGTCCTTTCTATTTCAGGATCTAGCTCCAAGAGACAAAGCTCTTTTTGCATGCACCAAACCCAACCTGCAAGTACCTGCAAATCTAGTTCAGACTTCCTGCAATAAAAGAATTTCAATTGCTAGGCAATTCCAATTCAGTTGCAATCTGCTCACAATTTTTGTGTCTAAAATAAATTTTATTGAAAATGTCGTTCCCCAGCAACGACGCCAAAAAACTTGATCGGTATGCTACTACACGCAAGTGCACGTGATTGAAGTAATAAGAAGTTGGAGTACTCCATAGTATCATACCCAAGGGAACGGTTTTTAATACAATTTTATTAAAATGACACACAATCGTAGACAAATTGCAACTATAAGTAACTGTGGATATAAAAGATTTGTGAAGTGTTTTGACTTAAAAGAAAAATTGTTTGAAAAATCAATGGAATTGAAAAAAGGATTCAAGATGCTAATGCCCCTTTGGAAAGAAAATGCAACAAGAAGGCAATTGCAATCGTAGCTAACTCAAGAACTAAGTAAACCGAATTCAACTTCTATTTGACCTTCTATGAAGTATCTTTAGGAGACTAAGTGATTAAACGTATATTTCTATGGCTAATCTTACTTAGATATATCAGCACACAATCCTAGAGGTTTTAGAGTCTCGTCCTATGTCTAGGGTCGATGTTTCAGGACTTATGTCTAAGCTTTTTCCTCCATTGCTTTTGCAACATCCGCTTTCATTAACCCTTTTGGTATTAAGTTTACCTTGGCAAGCAACACTAGATGGCCAGCTAGGGCTTACCCAACATTGAACTCACCAAAAGCAAACAATAGTTCAAGAATTAGCTAGATTGTTTTTGCTATTGAGCTACATCTTTCCTATAGGGCATTCACAAACTTGAATCCCAAAAGAAATTAAGCTCATCGTAATAAAATTAACAAAAAACAGTAAATTAAAATTGTAGGAATTCATTGGAACAAAAGAAAATGAAGAGAACAACCAATTTTTCAAAATAAAAATAAAAAAAATAATAAATAATAAATAAATAACTAAATATGGATTCAATAACCAAGAAATTCCAAATTTTAATTAATTTCAATAAGAATTCACAAGGAAAGGGTGAGGAACTCAATTTTGAGTATTCAAATCCCAAAAATTACAGCATCGAAAATTACAAATCTTAAGACTTTAAGTAAGATAATTGAAAATTACAGCATTCATGAGCATTCAAAAATTGAGTTCAGTTCTGGATTTAAATTTCATGGAATTTAAAGATCAAATAACTTCAATAGAAATTACAAAGAAGATGAGGAAAACAGTGGCTGAACTTTAAATAACATAATGGAAAAGTGACAATAATTGAAGATACATAAATAAAATTATTTTAGAAATCTTTCCCTCTCGGCTCAATCGAACAAGGATTTGTTCATAACCACCACCAACTCTCGTTGTGATGGGATTGAGTAAGAGATTTGTAACTGAGATCTAGAAGAAAATAATAGAACAACAACTCAAAACTCAAAATAAAAAAATCTGCAGTCGGCAATGAAACCCACGAAATTCAATTCCCAAAATTGAGCTCTCCCCTTCACGGATTTCTCCTCCAACTATATAGAGACTTCATGCTAGGGTTTCCCTCTTGGTGATGGACAATCACAGCTCATCGTCTAGCTGAAATCGTAGGTAATTTGCTCAAAATCCCGAAATTTGCATTTTTTTCTTAATTTCCAGATCTGAAGAAAATTGCAATTGCATAGCAATTGCACTGCTGTTGCATTCCATAAAAATTCTGCATCAAAACATTAAGTATGTGTGAATTTTTTTCTTCTTTTATTTTCTTTTCTCAACTTACTTAATTTAAAGGTCTTTCATCAATCATGTGATTAAATTCAACCACTTTTTTATTTTTCATCAAATAATATGATAAAAATCACAAATATAACTAAGTTTAAAGGCCAAATAATCATCGTGAATGAGAATTATCAAAAAGACTTGAAGAAAAACAACTCTAAGAACTCACAACTAGATTCAATGAAAATTGCAAACAAAACAGTAGCAACACTTTTCAAAATATTATGGAAATAAAGCTCACAAGAACAATTGTCTTTGCTGGGTATAAAATGAGAATCAATAAACCTAAACTAAAGAACTTACAAGAAGAAAATAAAAAAATAAAAAAAAAACAGCAATTAAAAAACATGGACAGAACATAAGAATAAATGATTGTATTCCTCGCTTTGATCGAACCAAGGGCACCTTCATAGGAAATTAGCTTTTCACCTCCTCTAACTTTCGTTGATGAGGGATCAATCTCGGAAATTTCAAAGCAAAATACAAGAACAAGACCCTGGAAAATGATAGAAAATCTTAAACTAAGCTGCTATGGGCGAGCAAAAAAATCCAGCCGCATTTTTGCTTTGTTCTTCTCGTTTTTATAAGCATCGAGGGCTAGGGTTTTCATCTTTGCTCTTCTAAAACCTTGGGTCAATGTGTAGGCATGAAATCAGGTTGAAGAATCTCCCAAATCTTGCAAAAATCTCCATGAATCTTGTGATTTCCGTCAATCTCGCGTTTTCCAGATTTCCCAGAAAATGCAATTGCATTTCTATTGCATTATTTTTCAAATCTGCCAAAATTTTCCAGGAATGCAATTGTATTTCCATTCTGGAATGCAATTGCATTTTGTGCTTGTTTTCCAGACTTGTTTTTCAAAGGAATGCAATTACATTTCCAGAATGGAATGCAATTGCATTTTGTGCTTGTTCACAAACTTGTTTTCTCGAAAAAATGCAATTGCATTTCCAAAATGGAATGAAATTGCATTTTTGTACTTGCTCCTAACCTACACAAAAATAACAAATTAGTGTAATTTTCAATCTCTTTTCAACTTCTTTCCTTTTTTTTCATTACTCCAACGAACTTTTATGAATTTAACTAATAAACACCATTTTAGCTTGCTCGTCATATAACAAAACACACAAAAATGACAAGAACAGCCTAGTTTATGGTCAAATAATCCTCATAAATGATAATTATTAGATGCCTATAAAAGGAAGTTTTTCATTCGTCAAATGGGAGCCTTTTTTAGAGACAAAAAACTCTACACTCGATTCAAGCACTGTCTAAGGACCTAGAGGAGACCTTTGGAGAGCCAAGGAGGAGACTCAAAGCTCAAGATCGTGGACATCACATCGGGAATGAGTGTTGGCACACGACCTAAGTTTATTCTCTACTTCCTTTACTTTTCTTTCAAATTTAGGAGTTTTTGTGGGCTGTTCATGTATTGTTTATTTATGTTTTAGATGTGTGAATGATTGTAATGTTGAACACTTGATTGAATTGTGGTTTTAGTTTATATATCGATGTCCTTTATGCAAATTTCATTTTTATTGTCTTAATCTTTGGCCATGGTTTTGTATGTTAAACTAGATTTAGCTCAAGAGAGTAAATATAGTTAAAGAACATTAGATGAATGACTAGGGTTAATCTACTACATGAGAGTGAGTAGGTTAATTCTAGAAGCCTTAAGAGAACAACTTAATGCCATGCTTAGTACTAGAAATAGACCTAGAGGTTTAGGATTGTTGGTTTATAACTTAATTCATTAATCAATCAAAGTTGGGCTTAATTTAATCAACCATTCATGTTTCTCAAAATTGAACTCCAAAGCATGTACATATTAGTTTAGATTTTATTTTCTCTTGATTCCAACGTTGGGTTCTCTAAATCAAATTGGGTAAAAGTAACTACAGTACTTAATTATGTCTAAAGAAAACTAATCCCAGTGGAGACGATACTCTAACTCTATCACTATATTAAAACTTGACACCGTACACTTGCGGTTATTTGTTAGCACAAAAATACACACAACAGAAGATTGCAAGACCCACATCCTAGTTGCGAACTTTTTATTTAGAGGCATGTCCATGGACAATTTAGGCAAGAAATGCGACTTGTCTAGTTCGAGTTCTGACTCCTTAATTGATCCCCCCACTTGGAGGATGGTCCCATTATTTGTGTGTTGGCTCTTGTTGCTAAGATGGCGAGACTTCTCATCCCTTCTTTCGAAAGCTCCATAAAGTACACCATGGTCCTACAAAAAGAGGATCAGGGTTTAAAAAAAAAACATAAGACATGGCAACGAAATAATTATGATGCAAAAGGTCTAAGGCACGATCAAGTGGGGAAGGTGAGCCATCTTTAACTCCGCCTTCAGTCAAATGTTGGTCACCTTCGAAGTTGAACCAGCAAAGAAGATGTGCCATCCTTAACTCTGCTTGAGTCAGGGGTTTTCCACTTTCAAAGTTGAAGGAGAGAAGAAGGTGAACCATCCTTAACTCCACCCGTGTCAGGGGTTAGTCACCTTCAAAATTGAGGCAGTAAGGAATGTGAGTCATCCTTAACTTCGCCTGAGTCAGGGGTTGGTCACCTTCGAAGTTGAAGCAGCAAGGAAGGTGAGTTATCCTTAACTCTACCTGAGTCAGGGGTTAGTCACCTTCAAAGTTGAAGGAGCAAGAAGGTGAGTCATCCTTAACTTCGCCTAAGTTAGGGGTTGGTTACCTTCGAAGTTGAAGAAAAGAGGAAGGTGAACCATTTTTAACTCTGCCTGAGTTAAGGGTTTATCACCTCCGAAGTTGAAGCAGCAAGGAGAGTGAGCCTGTTGGGCACCTCTAGAGTTGAAACAACACGGATGGGGGCATCTTAGCTGCAATTAAAAAAAAAACAACAAAGGAGGCATTTGTGTTTTTTATACCCAAAAAAAAAAATTACCTTGTGTAGATAGAGGTGTTCTCTTTTGGAAAAAAAAAACATATTTGTAGTCCTCTGTAAGTAATGCAAATATCTGGAAAAAAAAAAAAAGAAATGAGTATGAGAAAGTGTAAAAAAAAAAAAAAAGGCTTGGAAAATTTTTTATTGAAGAAAAGTTTGAAAAAAAAAGAAAACAAACATAGAAAAAAAGATTTTGAAAGAAAAGGAAAAACAAAAGGGGCTTGGGAAAAAAAATTTATTAAAAAAAAAGAAAAGGGAAAAAAACACTTGAAATTCAAAAAAAAAAAAAATTAAAAGAAAAAAAAGAGGAAAAAAATGTTTTGCTTTTTTTGGGTAAGGGAGGATGGAGCCAAGAGGGTTGGGCTTTAGTTTCAAAAATGGGCCATACATGTTCGAGGAAAAAAAAATGGGTCTTGTCCCAAATAAGGAATAAGCCTTACAAAAAATGAAAAAATAAAAAAAAAAATCCTAAACACCCTTTTCTCTCCACAACCCTCACGTGCAAACACCCCCTTCCTTTCCCCCCTCTCTCTCAAGCCACCGCCATCATCTTGCTTTGTCTTTTCCCTACAGCCACCTCCAGCAAGCCACGACAACCCACCTTCCAGACTTGGCGACGACATTCAAGTGGTCACGGCTCGCTGAAGGTGGCGACATCTCGACGGTGAGCAGGCATTAACGGCAGCGTCGTTTCGGGCTTACGGCTAGGCGGCGCTCCAAGGTGATCTACTGTTCCGGCTCGACGGCGACTGCAACATGAATGGATGGCTTGTAGCGACCCACAGATTTTCTACAAGGAAAAACGGCGGTGTGCGAATGAGGTTGTAAGACGGAGAAATTTCACTTGAGGAGGTTGTGGGGCTCTATAGTTGAAGACGTGGCTGCAAGTAGGGTCTCGAAGCATTGGCAGAGCAAGCTCGGATTCGATGAGGAAGGTGAAGTTGCAATTCTCTATTTATAGATGAAGGGGATGGAATCTCAATGATAAGATTTTTCAACTTGGGTTGGTTAAATATTGTATCTTTATTCTTGAAGTCCTTGTATCAACTCAAATTCAAGCTTGAATTAAGATTTTGCTCACTGAAAATATTTTGTCATCTCATTCCAATTGATAGGAGCTGAATCTCGAAAAGGCTGTTATGAAAAATCAAAATCCAACAAATATTTGGATTCATTTAGTTTTAATATGAGATTTGGAGCTTGAAAAAAAAAATCATGTGAAATCTATCATCGAAATCCTGATGTTACCAGACTTACCAAAGCTGAATGTTAAAATTTGTGCTTAAGTTTTTGTTTAATCCAAATTTTTATCCCAAATCAAAATTGGATTAAACTTCAAATTCAAATTTTACTCAAACCAAAATCTGGCCATAATCCAAAATTTATCCTTCTATTCCAATTTTAAATTATAATTGGATAGAATTTTATCTAAAAAAGAAAAATTTAGGCATATTCTAAATTTCCTCCCAAAATTAGGCAAGGTCAAAATTCTGTCAAAAAAATAACATAGAATTTAAGTTTTTCCTCAAACCAAAATTTGTTTGGATGCTGTTTGAAGGAAGAAATCTTGGTCGTAGGGAATGGGTGAGATCAACTTTGTCATCTCGGCTTTGAGCAATTAAAGGAAAAGAAGTATCTTTTGTTTTTTTTTTTTTTTGTTTAAGGAATTCTTAAGTTTAAAGGCGTTTCAATACTAAACCGACCCTTAACCCAAGTTGACTGTTGAAGTAATAAAGGTTGAAGGCATAAAGCTTGCTGATCTCATGTGGAGCTGAGCCAAGGTCTTGCATGTTGATAGAGCCTCAATTAGGTGTCTGCTTATGTTGCTGCTACATGCTACTATGTCCTACTACCATGGTTGGAACCTTTATTATTGTTTGACAATTTTCCCACTCTGTAGCCTTGATGGTTGTTTCCAAGTTTATTAAGGAACTATTATGTTTTCTTAAATAAATAAAGAGTTAAATTATAATAAATACACTTCTAACTTTTGAGATAACTTTTAAGTTAAAATACCATTTTGATCTCTATACTTTTTGCTTCCTTCCATTTTGGTCCACTTTCAAATGTCCAAATTTAATCCATACACTTTCAATTATTTTGAAGTTAATTTTTTTCGAAATTGGTTAATTAAAGGTAATAATTTTTATTCAAGAAAAGACAAGAAAAGATCCAATGTAAAAATATTTTCTAAAATTTATAGAGGAAAGACTAATAGAGACTAAGGGGGTGTATGGGGTGAGGAGTTGGGTAGGGTGGAATGGAGTTATTAACTTCACCCCTTCTTTGGCCCAATCAGTTATTAAACCCATTGTAGGTCCACAACTTATTAACGTCAATCCTAACTCCCCTTTCTAGGCCACAAAACTTCCCTCTCTCCTCTCTTCTTCACCTCACCCCTACCTCTCTCTCTTTTTTTTCTTTTTTTTTTTTTTTTTGCATAGTTTTTTTTTTAATTTCTTAATATATATATATATATATATATATATAAATTTTCTCATTATTATTATAATTAATAATTAAAATATAAATAAATATTAGCAAATATATGTTTATTTTTATCCTATAATTTTAATAAATTTTTTTAACAAAAATATTTTTCTTTTTATCCTATACTTTTTTTAATATAAATTATATAAAATATTTTAGGTATGACAATTCTTTAAATTGAAATTTTAATGTAAATTACATTGCTACATAATAAATTTTTTAATTGATAAAAAAAAATCTCCTCATCTCACTTCCTCTACATGTCATCTACAATTTTTTTTTTTAAAGTATAAACTAAAACTATTTATGATAAATAAAAATATTATCTTTTTTTAAGCTTATGTTTTTTATTTATCTATATTGAACTAATAATAGCTAAAATATATACATAAATTTAAGATTTTAAGTTAAGAAATGTTATTTTAGACTAACTCATATTATAATTTAAGAAACCAGTATTTAAAAAGGTTAACGTATTAAAATAAAAAATATTTGATTTTCAAATTAATCATATTCAAAGTAAAAAAGAAAATAAATGGTTCCTTCTTCCAAACTTAATAAAATAAAATTAGTACAAAAAATAACATAAATATAAAATATTTTTTTAAAAAGTATATCAGGTATGGTATGATACTCATTTTAAACTTAATCATATTAAAATAGCATGAATATTTGATCATTTATTTTTAAGTTAATTATTTTACAACTTCAAAGAATATATTTTATTTAAAAATTAATCAAACTTTAGATAATTCATTTCATTATTTGGTTAGAAAAATAAAAATCTTAATTTAAACAAATAGAAGGAGAAAAAAAAAAGCATGGGTGTCTGGAAGAGAAATAGTGGACTATTAGGAGCGAAATGGTTTTATTATAGTCATAACAGTTAAGGCTCATTCTAGGTTTATTTTATTTTTTTACTTATTAAAATAATGAACATTAAAAGGGGGGAAATGCGGAGTTGAAAATTTTATCCCCCTTTTAATTTTCAACTATAGTATAGATTATAGATTGATCATAAAAATCAAAGCTGAACATGAATGCTCGTTGAAACAATGGCGTTCAATTAATGAGTCATAAATTAACTATGGCAGCAGTGACCAAAATTAGAGCCCTACTCAACTGGTAGCAAACCTCCCATTTTCTCTCTATATAAACAAAATCCTCTTCCATTATTTCCTACTACACAGCACAGCCTTGAGGATAATATGACTTCCAAGATTCTCTTTCTTGTTCTTTTGGGTGCTTTTGTCTGCACCACTTCTGAGGCTCGCAAGCTGACTGCCTTTTTTCAAGATGAGAAGTTCTTTAGATCAATAAGCAGGTTGGGTGGTGGAGGCAAAGGCAGAGGGCTAGGTGCTGCTTTAGATCAATATCCAGGTGCAGGTGGTGATGCAGGTGCAGGTGCAGGTGCTAATTATGGTAATGTTGGACTGTATCATGAAAATGAAATTAAGATATGTTTGGGAGTGATTTTGAAATTGTTAAAATCACTTTTTTCGTATTCAAAATCACTCCGAAACATGCTTTTAATTATTCAAATTCAACTTTTAGGGTATGAAAATCACATTTAAAAGTGTAAAATCTAATAAATTGAATTTAAATGAATGACTTGGAGTAATTTTGAAGCAGAGGCTGATTTTGAAGATCAAGGAGATGATTATGGTGCAGGTATGAATGCATGTTTTAAATCATCAGGTTTTATCTTGAAAATGAAATTAGGATATGTTTGGGAGTGATTTTGAAATGGTTAAAATCACTTTTTTCGTATTCAAAATCACTCCGAAACATGCTTTTAATTATTCAAATTCAACTTTTATCGTATGAAAATCACGTTTAAAAGTGTAAAATCAAATAAGTTGAATTTAAATGAATGACTTGGAGTAATTTTGAAGCAGGAGATGACGGTGGATTTGGAGGTGGATCTGGTGATAATTGTGGTGTAGGTATGAATGCATGTTTTAAATCATCAAGTTTTATCCTGAAAATGAAATTAGGATACGTTTGGGAGTGATTTCAAAATGGTTAAAATCACTTTTTTCGTATTCAAATCACTCAGAAACTTGCTTTTAATTATTCAAATTCAACTTTTATGGTATGAAAATCAGGTTTAAAAGTGTAAAATCAAATAAGTTGAATTTCAATGAATGACTTGGAGTAATTTTGAAGCTGGAGCTGGAGCTGGAGCTGGAATTGGTGCTAATAGTGGTGCAGGTATGAATGCATGTTAAAATCATCAGGTTTTATCCTGAAAAAGAAATTAGGATATGTTTGGGAGTGATTTTGAAATGGTTAAAATCACTTTTTTCGTATTCAAAATCACTCCGAAACATGCTTTTAATTATTCAAATTCAACTTTTATTGTATGAAAGTCAAGTTTAAAAGTGTAAAATCAAATAAGTTGAATTTAAATGAATGACTTGGAGTAATTTTGAAGCAGGAGATGCAGCTGGAGGTGGACTTGGTGCTAATTGTGGTGCAGGTATGAATGCATGTTTTAAATCATCAGGTTTTATCTTGAAAATGAAATTAGAATATGTTTGGGAGTAATTTTGAAATTGTTAAAATCACTTTTTTCGTATTCAAAATCACTCCGAAACATGCTTTTAATTATTCAAATTCAACTTTTATGGTATGAAAATCAGGTTTAAAAGTGTAAAATCAAATAAGTTGAATTTAAATGAATGACTTGGAGTAATTTTGAAGCATGAGTTGGAGCTGGATTTGGATTTGGTGCTAATTGTGGTACAGGTATTAATGCATGTTTTAAATCATCAGGTTTTATCCTGAAAATGAAATTAGGATATGTTTGGGTGTGATTTTGAAATGGTTAAAATCATTTTTTTTGTATTCAAAATCACTCCGAAACATGCTTTTAATTATTCAAATTCAACTTTTATTGTATGAAAATCAGGTTTAAAAGTGTAAAATCAAATAAGTTGAATTTCAATGAATGACTTGGAGTAATTTTGAAGCAGGAGTTGCAGCTGGAGCTGGATTTGGTGCTAATAGTGGTGCAGGTATGAATGAATGTTTTAAATCATCAGGTTTTATCCTGAAAATGAAATTATGATATGTTTGGGAGTGATTTTGAAATGGTTAAAATCACTTTTTTCGTATTCAAAATCACTCCGAAACATGCTTTTAATTATTCAAATTCAACTTTTATGGTATGAAAATCAGGTTTAAAAGTGTAAAATCAAATAAGTTGAATTTAAATGAATGACTTGGAGTAATTTTGAAGCAGGAGTTGGAGCTAGATTTGGATTTGGTGCTAATTGTGGTACAGGTATGAATGCATGTTTTAAATCATCAGGTTTTATCCTGAAAATGAAATTAGGATATGTTTGGGAGTGATTTTGAAATGGTTAAAATCACTTTTTTCGTATTCAAAATCACTCTGAAACATGCTTTTAATTATTCAAATTCAACTTTTATTGTATGAAAATCAGGTTTAAAAGTGTAAAATCAAATAAGTTGAATTTCAATGAATGACTTGGAGTAATTTTGAAGCAGGAGTTGCAGCTGGAGCTGGATATGGTGCTAATAGTGGTGCAGGTATGAATGCATGTTTTAAATCATTAGGTTTTATCCTGAAAATGAAATTATGATATGTTTGGGAGTGATTTTGAAATGGTTAAAATCACTTTTTTCGTATTCAAAATCACTCGGAAACATGCTTTTAATTATTCAAATTGAACTTTTATGGTATGAAAATCAGGTTTAAAAGTGTAAAATCAAATAAGTTGAATTTAAATGAATGACTTGGAGTAATTTTGAAGCAGGATATGGAGGTGGAGCTGGATTTGGTGCTAATTGTGGTGCATGTATGAATGCATGTTTTAAATCATCAGGTTTTATCCTGAAAATGAAATTAGAATATGTTTGGGAGTGATTTTGAAATTGTTAAAATCACTTTTTTCGTATTCAAAATCACTCCGAAACATGCTTTTAATTATTCAAATTCAACTTTTATGGTATGAAAATCAGGTTTAAAAGTGTAAAATCAAATAAGTTGAATTTAAATGAATGACTTGGAGTAATTTTGAAGCAGGAGTTGGAGCTAGATTTGGATTTGGTGCTAATTGTGGTACAGGTATGAATGCATGTTTTAAATCATCAGGTTTTATCCTGAAAATGAAATTAGGATATGTTTGGGAGTGATTTTGAAATGGTTAAAATCACTTTTTTCGTATTCAAAATCACTCCGAAACATGCTTTTAATTATTCAAATTCAACTTTTATTGTATGAAAATCAGGTTTAAAAGTGTAAAATCAAATAAGTTGAATTTCAATGAATGACTTGGAGTAATTTTGAAGCAGGAGTTGCAGCTGGAGCTGGATATGGTGCTAATAGTGGTGCAGGTATGAATGCATGTTTTAAATCATTAGGTTTTATCCTGAAAATGAAATTATGATATGTTTGGGAGTGATTTTGAAATGGTTAAAATCACTTTTTTCGTATTCAAAATCACTCGGAAACATGCTTTTAATTATTCAAATTGAACTTTTATGGTATGAAAATCAGGTTTAAAAGTGTAAAATCAAATAAGTTGAATTTAAATGAATGACTTGGAGTAATTTTGAAGCAGGATATGGAGGTGGAGCTGGATTTGGTGCTAATTGTGGTGCAGGTATGAATGCATGTTTTAAATCATCAGGTTTTATCCTTAAAATGAAATTAGGATATGTTTGGAAGTGATTTTAAAATGGTTAAAATCACTTTTTTCGTATTCAAAATTACTCTGAAACATGCTTTTAATTATTCAAATTCAACTTTTATGGTATGAAAATCACATTTAAAAGTGTAAAATCAAATAATTTTGAAGCAGAAGCTGGAATTGGAGCTGGAGGTGGAGTTGGAATTGGAGGTTGAGTTGGAGGTGGAGTTGGAGGAGAGGTCAAAAGTTAATGATACTCCATGTGGAGGAAGAAAATGAGTTGCAAGTGGCAGAAATGTATTCTACTAGTGAAAATGGTGTTGGAGGTATATTTGGAGGCATACTCCTTTAGTCTCTAAAGCCCTATATAGAATAATTAGGTTTTACTACAATTCCAAAATAGTCTCTACACAGCCCTATGTGTACAAATATTATGTTTTACTACAAATACAAACAGTCTCTAAAGCCTTATATAGCTATTTGTTTTTGTTTTCTCATGTCCGATCAATGTGGTTTGTGTTTGTTCTTTTTCATTTCATTCTAAAATGAAAACATTTCATATGAAGAAGAAACTCTTTACGCCCACAATTTTCGTTGTAGTCCTAATTGTGAAATTTCATGCAAGAAATAGAATGAAAAGAAATTATATATTGGCAAATCTCATTCTCAACTCTCACAATTGATTTATGGAGAGGGAGAATAAAATATGAGATAAGTTTATTATTTTAGTTTTTTTAGTTGAACAATGGTAGAAATAAGGAATTGAATCATCGATATTTGAGATGATTATTAGTGTCTTATCCACTAAACTATGCTCAGATTGGCGAGATTTTCAAAAACCAATAATCACATCGTTCAGGGCCTTAGGTAAACGACTCCGAAATTCAATATAAACTGTGTGTTTGGACAGTAAAGTAACAGATGCATGCTTTCTGACTTTCAATTTAAGTAAACGAGAGAGCAACAACTATGGTTCATGAGTACATTGATATCATTAATCTTGAGGTAAATTCACACTTGTCATTCTATTTGATATATCCCAGTGGTTTTGAAGGAATATAGAATAATATATTCCAACATTTGATTTTTTTAAAATATTTTTCAATTATATCCTAACAAATGTTAAAATGGGGTGATTAGGGCATGCTTGATAAGGTTTGGGTTTCTTGTTTCTTGTTGTATTATTATAAATCCAATTTCTTATTTCTTTCTTTTTTTTAATTTTTTTTTTATTTTCTGAAATGTTCCAAAACGAAAGAAAATTTTAGAAACTATAAAAGTTCTCCCTCCCTCTCATCCTCCCCTACATCTCTTCCTCAACCAAAAGGTCAGATGTTCAAATTCCAACGTCCACATGTTGTTGAAATATATGAAAAAAAATACATAATTCATAATTAATTATATTGTTAAATTAATGCACATAATTTTTAAAATTATTTTATTAAACTTAGTTTTCAAAATAAAAATTAAAAAGAAAACCACCGGCAACGCAAAGAAAAAAACACTAAAAGAAGTATTGTAAATATTGAAAATTTGAAATATTGGTAAATAATCAATGATTATTAATATATTGATAAATTAGTAGTAATATTTAATCAGTGAATGTGTATAAGTTAATATAAGTGATTGCTAAAATTTCCGTTAATAATCTAATGACCTATTTGTTTCATCGAAGTTGGACTTGAGTTTTGACATAGATAAAAAATATCCATGTTTCTTACATTGATTTTGAAATTTTAAAACTCATGTATTTATTATAGGTTGGTAAAAAAGTCATTTGAAACATGAGACTTTTTTACCTATCTAGGAGATTGGACTTTTTTTTCCTGGAATATCTAATTAGGAGAGAGAATGTGATATCTAATTAGAAGAGAGAAGACATATGAAAAATCGTGATTTGCTCCTTTCAACAACCCTGATTTTTCTTCTTCCAGTGTGAGTTTGTTTCTTTCAACGTGGTCTTTCTTCTTCAGAGAGTCTGTTTCAACACAATTTTTTGCTACGCTTAGTAGATTTTTCTCATTTCTTGTTTGATTTCATATTTTTTTCTATTTTTTTGGTAGATATATGCTCATATTTTTGCAACTCTCTTTTTATTTTGTCCAATTTTATTAAAAATTTGTGGGTTTGAAAGAAGGATTTGAATGGATTTGAGTTTTTGAAGAACATTTATATGAGTGATGGATCAAAGATTCAAAATCTGTTGATTATTTTAGTTATGGTTATGTAAATTATGTTAAATAACAAAACCTCAATCCTCCATTGAACCACACCTCCATTTATCCATTTTTCCTTTATTTAAGGCTCAATTTCTCTTCCGATTTGTGTTGGATTTGTTGGGTGGATCTTAAATCGCAAAACATTGTTCATAAACAATGTCCATGTCATGTGGGTTTTCTATTGATAATTGAATAAGAAAATATAGAGTGAGATTTATATGTTGATTTTAAATTATTTTAATATAAGTTCAATGCTCATTTATAAAAGCTAAAAGTAAAGATAAAACAGGAAGGAAAATTAAGTAGAAAATTGGTAGTTGAAACTTTTATTTTTAAACATGATTCAATTTAATACTTTTATTTGTATACAATGCATATACTAATAAGATTTTTGGTTATAAGAAGGGGAAAAAATTCCACTCAAATAAGATTTTTGACAATTTTTGTTAGTTCGTATGTTTTTTAAATCCCATGAATAAAACATGCAAAATAAATACAAACATTTAATTCCTAGACATTAATTTCACGTTATCCAAACACATATATTTATTATCTCCAGATATTTAAATTCAAGGTATTTAACTCCTAGATATTTAATATGAAACAAAACTCAGGATCTAAACGGGCCGTAAGTGTTTTTTATTACCCAAATCTAGAGGTGGAGGTTTCAACCTTTTAACTTGAATGTCATGAGTGCGTGCTTTAATTGTTGGGCTATGCTTTATGTTCGCCGGTCAGTTAATATTCTATTTTTTTTTCTTTTTTAATTTAACAACAATTGGAGTTGGGAAATTCGAGCCTCTGACCACTTGATCGATAATACATGTCAATTATCGCTGAACTATGTTAACTTTGATAGTTAATATTCAAAGTTAATTATTGATTTACATCAATAAATGACTGAAGAAAATAAAAAACACAAGTGTTATTACTTTTTTTTTTTTTTTTTGAAATAACACAAGTGTTATTACTATTATATAAACTAACCAAAGAGTTACCTGTCCTTAGGAAATTCTCATATTATATTTTTTTTTAAAAATAGAAAAATACACACGTTTAACTCAAAGTTTGACAAATATGTTAACAAGCCTCTTATAAAAAATGGTTATATTTACAATTACATTTAGAAAAATACCTATTTTTAACACAAAGTTTGACAAATATGTTATCAAACCTCTTGTTAAAAAATGCTATATATTGATGATTACATTTAGAAACATACAGATTTTAACACCCCTCTTCTTCACTTCTCTGCTTCCTTTTCTTCTTGGATAGGCACTCCCTTCTCCTTTGACTTTTCTGACCTTCATTTGTTTTGTTTCTGAATACAATCTTCGACGGAGCTCCAATCGTTGTTTCTCATTAGGATGAGGACACTTCTTGAACATATTGAACCAAATCACAAAATTAATTTCACAAAATCAATAATCATATAAATACCATTTTAATCCCTTCTTTTAAACCTAGATGAATGGTTCTATTTAATTCATTTTAATTCATTGTTGTGTATAACAATAGAGTTTTAATTACATAGGTAAACGGACTTTTGACCCAATTGTAAGTACAAACAATTCGTGAAGAATTAACTTGCATGTAGTGGTTATATCCATAGACATAACTTATCATATAGTACATAAGAGTGAAACTTTAGGTCTATAGTGGAGTGATCGAGAGTTAATGAATGAAAGTTAATTTGATTAAAGAGTTTAATTAATTAATTTTGTATCATTGGAGTTTACAATCTTTAGGCCCATAAGATCTCCTTGCTAGTTCATAGTAACACTAAAAGATCAATTTAGTTGAAAGAAAATTTTGAAATGTTCAAATTAATATTTAATATATTAGATATATTAAATATAAAAGAGAAAAATATATTTATTGTATTTGATACATTAAATATTAAAATGATTAATGTATATTAGATACATTAAAGAAAAAAAAATTGAAATTTGAATGAGATTCAAATAGGTTTAATATATATTGTTGGATATCTGAATAAGATTAAAATAAATAATATATATTTTAATTATGGAAACAAATTTCCCTAGGTCTCTATAAATAGGACCCTTGGGTTGAGCCATAGACATCCTATCCTCTATAGAAAATTAGAAAAATTTCTCTAGACATCTCCCTCTTCAATCCGTTGGGATTTTCTTTCAAGAGACTCCCACAAGCCTTAGTCTTGTGTTCGAGTCATAGCAAGGAAAACTTTATGGAAACCTTGGAGATTCAACGTCATTGGAGTTGGAGCAAGTAGATTAAAGACCCGCCAAAAAATTCTCTGTAGACCTCTAAATTTGTCTGATATATATATATATATATATATATATCATTTTTATTAATTGTGTGTTTTTTTTTCATATTTAGAATTATTGTTGTCTTTAAGAAAAATAAACAAAAAAAAAAAGCAAATATTTTGATTGATTCTTTTCATTTTCCTTTTCTTAGTAATAAAATAAAATAAAAGATTGTTTCCTCTTTTCCGTTGTAGAGAGAATAAAAAATCTTAAAAAGATTAACACTCAAATTTTTCTTGTATGGAAAAATTATTTGATTTAATCAATTTTTGGAAGGAACCAATTTGGCCAAATATTCTTAAAATCAATTCAATCAATTAATATCATTTGTTCCTTTAAATTTTGGTTTGATTTTATTTTTTCCTAAATGAGATTGATTTGGGATTTCTATAAATTGGAGGTCAAAGACAAGCTTAAGGAGACCATTTTGAATTCAACTCTCTCACCATTTTTTCTCATGCATTCCCTCTTTCTCTCTCTCTAACTCCCACGTTTTTCTCCTCCCACCTCTACAAATCTTTTCTTTAAACTTCTCTCTCTTTCTTTCTCCAACACTTTCTCTCAACTCTTTTTCTCCACTTTTTTTTTTATTTCTCATAGTTTGTTTGTCTCTCTTTATTTCTTTACTTTTTTTTTTCTACATCTTTGCAAACAAACAATTTTTTTTTCTTGCATTTTTTTTTGTTATTTAAACTTTATAGCAATTTTTCGCCTTTAACATTGAATTTGCTTTCCTCAAGAAGCAAGATGGCAAAATCAAGTGTTTTCTTCAAGTGGTAAGTTATTTTATGCTTCCTTGAATATATTTTAAAAATCTTTACTTTGATGTATCATTTACATTTAGTTGTTGGCATAATTTCATATCGTAAAACATGTTTATGATTTTTTTTTTTGTATTATTACAAATTTAGATTCACAGTCATTACTTGCATTTAAAATATTTGTAACAAGAAGTTTGATTAATAATGTTCTCAAATGTTGTTTGATGAATATGTGAAATGTATGCTATGTAGTTGTTCATGTTTTTTTTTTCTTTTATTTTATAGAGAATGTTTATGCATTTCCTTTAGTTAATTTGCATCTTGATTCTTTTTGTCAAAACTTACAAAAGGAAACTTTTCCAATGGTGGAACTTTAAGTCTTCGGAAGGCCGATAATTTAAGGTTCTTGAGGTGAAAAATCAATATCTTGGGATGCCGAGATTTGATTTTAATATTTTTCCTTAAAAAAATAAAATTGTGTTCAATAAAGTTTTTTTTTTTTTTTTGTGTGCAATTATTTATCTTTTCATGAATGCTTCCTTTTTATTATATTTTCTATAAAAATATAAAAAATCTATGCATGAAAAGCTTTTTTTAAAAAAAAATAAGTTATTTAAAAAGGGGAAATATTTGATTGAAGTTTTTCTTCTTTAAAAATAAAAAACTTTTTTTTATCAAGAGTACCAAAAATACCTTCATAGAGAGCATTTTCATAAAAGGGAGCTTTCTTTTAAGAAACTTTGTTTTTTCTAAATTTGAGGTTTTCCTTTTTAAAAAAAATTTAAAAAAAATCATTTTCATAAAAAAAAAATACAAAAAAGAAATATTTTTATAAAGAGCATTTCCATAAAATGATTTTCTTAAAGGAAATTTTGATTTCTCTAAAAAAACATCACATTGATTTCCTTTCAAAGCATTAAATCAAATCTAAAATTTATTTTTTCCATAAAAATTTTACTTCCTTAAAAATAGAAAAATATTAAAGAATTTCCTTAAAAAGAATCATTTTCTCACAAATGTTTTTAAATTAATAAACCAAACGTTTTCCCAAAAAAAAAAAAAAAAACTTGCCTATGATGGAGATTAGGAAATCAAGATGTTGATTCCCTAATATTCTTGAGGTGATGAATTTATTTTGGGATGCCAAATTAAATTCAAATAAATTTTGAATGGCTTTATGCCACCCATAATTATTGCTCATTATTTAATTTAAGAATAATGATCAGTAAAACATGGGACATTTAAAAAATCAAAACCAATTTTTTCTTTTCTTTTACAAAGGTCATTTTCTTTTAAAATAACACAAGAAAGGTAAAATTTCGTTCCATTGAACGAGTGTTGTGGGGTGCTAATACCTTCCCCATACACAAACGACCCCCGAATCCAAAATCTTTTATTCGCAGATCATGTCAACACATTTTTGGGTGCCCAGTCACACCCTCTAAATAAGACTGGTGTGACTCCATGTTCCACCTTTTGGAAATAAAGTCAGCTGCTCCGCGTCGCAAACCCGTTGCGACAGTTTGGCGACTCCACTGGGGACTTACACTTTAAAGTGGGTTAGTTTTATTTCTCTTGTGTGTATTTTTATATATGGCAATTTATATTTCTTTTTGCTCTTGTGAACACCCACGTACACAAGCCTTCTACCCGGGCTTTACCAATAGGATTAGAATCGAGGATTAGTAGTGGTGACCTTCATGGAGCTATGACTCCCGTGTAGGCACATGAAAATCCTCACTCAGGTCGACCTTATTCAGGATGCTGATAAGGGTGCCTCGAATTTTTCTTGGATAAAGAATAAATCGAGGATAGCTTGGGAACCTTTATCCTGTAGACAATAGAGCTTCACCACACGTGTTGTTATTTATATGTGTGCAAATGATTTATTATTATTATTTTATCTCATCATGTCTTTTTATATCTTTAATTATTTGTATATCTTTATAAACATATCCTTGGCGTTTTCATTTTCCATATTTTGTTTTCTCGTTTTTTAAAGAAAAAATGTATATTATTGATTCGTCACATTCATTACATGTCATCATTTGTTGTACAAAATTTACAAAAAAATTGAAAAAAACTTTTAAAAATTGAAAAAAATATATTTGATTATCGACACACCCTCATAAACATATTCTCGGTGCTTTCCTTTTAATTTTTTTTCCATATTTAGTTTTCTCAAGTCTTTTTCTTTTCTTTTCTTTAACTTTTATTTTTGTTTCATCTTACATTCATCATTTGTTGTGCAAAATTTACAAAAAAAATAAAAAAATAAAAATTGAAAAAATAAACAAAAATTTAATCTTTATTACTTGAAATTTTGAACGATTTTAGACAAACTAGATACTGAGGTTGCAATGGAAAGAAAACCGATAATCGCAATCAAAAGTCAAAAACTTGTGCGTCAATGGTGTCAAAACAGATGCAAGCAAAATGTGGGGACGCTGTTGAAGGATGTCTCAAATCAACCCACAGTGGCCAACATCTTCAGTCATGTTATTTCGACCGCGAGAAAGAAAAGAGTGATTTAGGAGGGATTTACACCAGAGTAAAGGATGTCATTTGTGAAGAAATATAGATACATAACAAGTCTTTATATATTTAGAGTGATGAAAATGCATTAGCAGCCACATTATATTTTTGGGATCAAACTAACAAATGTTTTGTGTTCAATTCCCTCAACATGATGTCTATCATTAAAGAACACTAGGAGTTGCTCTGAATGCCTATAACGTTTGAAACAAAAGCCTATTTCTTCGACGAAAGGTTGATTGGTTGGAGAGCTTTTGCAAGGATTATCAATTGTTGCTGATGTGGAGGATCAACTCAAGATTAAGGGTGGAAGTGAAGGACTATCTTTATATTACCTCATAAACCTTGTTCCAACAGCATAAAAATAATGAATTAAGCTTTAAGCTCTTTGCACTATACATGTTTGGGTCACTCTTGTTCCCAAATCTCCGTGGACATATAGACATGAAGGTCGCCAAATTATCCAATGAAATTGAATATGGCATTAATCTAATTTTATCCATCCTAGCATAAACAATATGCTCATTAGATTTTTGTAAATACAAGGGGAAACGTAGATTTATTGGTCGCACTTCTTTGTTGTACATTTGGCTGATGAGTAATTTCAAGCACCCACTTGAGTTTGGTCTTCCACAAGTAGAATTCTCTAATTCGTGAAACACTACCAGAAATCCTATTGTGGAATTTGGTTAGTTAAGCACAAAGCAGACATGCTAGGTAGAGAATCATGGATATCATTCTTGAAAGATTTGGAAAGTGAATACATAATATGGAGGGTTGTGTGGACACCTTTTCAACCAGCAAATTTTAAGATGTTCCACTGTTGGGCCTTAGAGAGGCACTGGTTATGCACCATTTAGTACTATGCCAAAGGTGGATAGAACAGTTCATCCTTATGACACATGGGATGGGGAACCTTGATTTTGATTACGAGTAGAAGGATTCGGGGCAATAAATTTTGCAGATGATAGAATCCTAAAGATATGTAAAAAAAAATAAACATTGAAAAACATGGCGATGTCTCCACACCTGAATACAAGTCATGGTACGAAGCTATTCGAACATCGTACAAGAATGAAGAGGAACAAAGATCACTACTTCAAAAGGAGTCTGTTGATGAAAGTACTGATTGGAAAGGCCGAAAACCTGCTACTCTAACTAAAGAATGAGAGGTTACTTCATGAAACTAGCCAGTGGAAACAACAGGCTATAGAGGCAGAAAGAAACTTGATCGAAACAAGGAAGTTGTTGAAAAAACCAAATTAAGCTTGAGGAAAATGGTCAAGAGTTAGACTTTGAGAATAGACAGCTAGATAAAAACGTCAAGAAGATGAAAAAAGATAAGGATATTTTCTAGAGCGACCTAAAAGAAAAAGATTCACGGATTGCTGACCTAGAAAGCTACATCGCTTCTATTTTGGCGATTCGCTTCTGAGTTAAATACAACGATCGATGCGCAAACTACACAAGTTGTTGAATATGAGGAAAATAATAGTGCATTGCATACTGCCAATGAAAGTCTAGAGCATCATATGTGAAAAATGTCAAGGTTCCGCGACGAAGATACTGTCAGAACATCAACAATTAAAGGGAAAGTATGAGTCACTATTGAGTAACCAAGCCAACTCGAAGAATCTTCGTCAAGAAAGCTCGAGTTTAATTGAAAGTTGTAAAGGCATGAGTGTCCAGATAAATAACATTGGGGAAAGGATAAGAGTCATGGCAAGAAGAGTTGGGGCATTCGCAATGTATGGATCTGAACTTAGAAGAGGCATTTCACCGTTGCAATCCAATGAAGAGGAATTAAGAGAATTTTTGTTGTTTTGCAAAGGGAATCATCCTACATCAGTCATTTCTTTTAAAGCAATGACAGTTCTTTTTTAGTGTTTTGGGTTTGGTCTAGTATTTCGTTCAACTATTTCATTTAATAAAATATGAAGTTTTTGTTTCATTTTGCACAACAATTTGAGCCCAAAACATTTTTTTATCTCTTTCCATTCATTTGTTTTTCTTTAGTCCTTCTAAGATATAGGGTAATTAAAAAAAAACCATTTTGAAAAAGAAAGTATTTCATGTTTTTGTATCATATAATCGTTTTTTAGCAAAAATAAAAATCATGCATCATTGACTTGCACATATTTTGAGGTATGATTTTCATGTTTTTGACTTTTGAAAAAAAATTCGAAGTAATTTTTTTTAGCATACAATCTTTTCTTAAAAAAAAAAAAAAAATCATATGTATCATTGACTTGTATATATTTTAAAATATAAATTTCATGAGGACTTTTGTTAAAAAAAAAAAAAATCTTTTTAGAATCTTCTAGGTAATAAACTTAGATTTTTTTTGGCTAATTAACTTAACTTCGTTTTCCTTCAAAGACAAACTTGAGGATCTAAATCATGTTTGAAAAAAAATGGAGTCCTTATCTGAAGAAGAAGCAAAAAAAGAAGAGGAAAAATAAGAGAAAAAAAAGGTCCCAAAAAAAATATTTGAAAAAATGTGGATGTCATCATGAACTCACTCAACTTGCATGTCGAACTTTTGCTTGCAAGATCTCATCTTGATGATCTTCTATCCAATATTTCATTAAACTTATACCTCATCACCCAACTCGTCACCCAATATGTTCGATCCACCTTTCTTTCTAGACCTAACACCACATTTTCTTACCATGCAGACTTGAGCTTTAAGCTAAACAAAGACCTTATACCGTAACATTATAGTGGGGCAATTAGTTATTTTTCGTTTGGTCTATACCATAATGTTGATATAATGGGACAATTTATGTTGCTTTCCTTATCCTTACCCATATATTTGTCAACTTTACAAAGCATGTGCTCATATGCTACAGGATGACTTTAAAAGTAATAAATAGTATTTATCTTTTATTGGCACTATCTCAAGTCATGATGAGAATTACAATTGGGTTTGCTATTTTATATATCTCAAGTTTCCTAATGACAAGCATAGTTCTTGCTTTTCCTGTCATTTACATTCAATTTATTTGTATGTGCTTCCATGGTTAAATATTACCCTATTGCTCAATCATATTTCCTTGATTAAAGTGAGTCATTAAAGTGAGTCAACTCTACTGTTCGTCTTTCCTTGAGTTGTCAATCCTATTTTTCATCTTCCTTATTTAAAGTGAGTTGTCAATCCTTTCTTTCATCTTCCTTTGATTAAATTGAGTCAATCGTGTTGTTCATCTTTCCCTCGATTAAAGTGAGTCAACCCTATTGTTCATCTTCTCTTAAATTAAGTGAGTTGTTTTATGAGGACAATAATTCTAAGGATTAGATGTGCTAGCAATCTTGGAATAGATCTCATTTGAAGAACAATGTTCAAGTTCAAAATGCAGGCAGATAGTGAGTTCACAATCGGTTTAGGACTACCTTTGGAACAAATAATTTTTGTTTGTTTAAAGTCTAAAGTACAATTTTGTTGAGTAAAGTACTGAAGTGTCAAGGTAACGTGATGCATTTGTTGCAAAGAAGATTACCGAAGATCTCCAAAAGAGGGAAGCTTGAAAAAAAAGAAAAAAATGGGTAATTATATCTTTTGAACCCTCAATATACTTTGGCAAATCAGCTTTCCATATCATAAGCAATCATATTTCATCTTTGGCTTATAGAGGAATGAGGGATGAACAAATATTTGGTTGAAGACTGAAAATTAGAAAGTGTATGTGTCAAGGAGTCATGACAGAGCATCCTTATTTTGTGACACCATAGTGATAAGGTTTGACATTCACATTTGGTGATTTTCTCTCATGAAGTATATGTAGACCCAGTTATTATTTCTCAAAGTAAGCAATGTAGAAAATAATCCTTGCAAAAAAAAAAAGAAAAAGAAAAAAGAAAAAAATAGAAGAAAAAGAACATAATATCAAGGACTAGCAAGTGCGAAAATGATATTTGAGACTTTGCTCGTAAGCTCATCTAATGTTGAAGGCAAAGAGATAAAGAATGTTTAGCTGGGTCATTTTCATTTTATTGAGAAACATACTAGTTAGATCTGTTGGACACATATGTTGGGGACAACCACTAACGGATGAAGCTATTGAAGCAAATGCAAGAAATATGAAAGAAATGCCAAGTGATAAAATTATCATATCATACATCTTTTACTTAGTTTGGAACATCCTAAAATTTGTTGGTTGTAAAGGTGTCCACACAACCCTCCATATTATGTCTTTACTTTCTAAGTTTTTCAAGAATGATATCCATGATTCTCTACCTAGCATGTCTGCTTTGTGCTTAACTAACCAAATTCCACAATAGGATTTCTGGTAGTGTTTCACGAATTAGAGAATTCTACTTGTGGATGACTAAACTCAGGTGGGTGCTTGAAATGACTCATCAGCCAAATGTACAACATAAATTTTTCTCTTCTTTTTGGGTGCTTGTGGATGACCAAATGTATCATATCATAATTTTTTTTCTTTAAAAAACGAGAAAACAAAATATGGAAAATGAAAGCCCCAAGGATATGTTTACAAAGATATACAAATAATTAAAGATATAAAAAGACATGATGAGATAAAAAAGGAATAATAAATCATTTGCACACATATAAATAGCAACACGTGTGGTGAAGCTCTATTGTCTAAAGGATAAAGGTTCCCAAGCTGTCCTCGATTTATTCTTTATTCAAGAGAAATTCAAGGCACCCTTATCAACATCCTGAATAAGGTCGACCTGAGTGAGGATTTTCATGTGCCTACACGGGAGTCATAGCTCCACGAAGGTCACCACTACTAGTCCTCGATTCTAATCCTATTGGTAAAGCCCGGGTAGAAGGCTTGTGTACGTGGGTGTTCACAAGAGCAAAAAGAAATATAAATTGCCATATATAAAAATACACACAAGAGAAATAAAACTAACCCACTTTAAAGTGTAAGTCCCCAGTGGAGTCGCCAAACTGTCACAACGGGTTTGCGACGCGGAGCAGCTGACTTTATTTTGAAAAGGTGGAACATGGAATCGCCACCAGTCTTATTTAGAGGGTGTGACTGGGCACCCAAAAATGTGTTGACATGATCTGTGAATAAAAGATTTTGGATTCTGAGGTCGTTTGTGTATGGGGAAGGTATTAGCACCCCACAACACTCGTTCAATGGAACGAAATTTTACCTTTCTTGTGTTATTTTAAAAGAAAATCAAATTGGTTTTGATTTTTTAAATGTCCCATGTTTTACTGATCATTATTCTTAAATTAAATAATGAGTAATAATTATGGGTGGCATAAAACCATTCAAAATTTATTTGAATTTAATTTGGCATCCCAAAATAAATTCATCACCTCAAGAATATTAGGAAATCAACATCTTGATTTCCTAATCTCCATCATAGGAAAGTTTTTTTTTTTTGGAAAATATTTGGTTTATTAATTTAAAAACATTTGTGAGAAAATGATTCTTTTTAAGGAATTTCTTTAATATTTTTCTATTTTTAAGGAAGTAAAATTTTTATGGAAAAAATAAATTTTAGATTTGATTTAATGCTTTGAAAAGAAATCAATGGGATGTTTTTTTAGAGAAATCAAAATTTCCTTTAAGAAAATCATTTTATGGAAATGCTCTTTATAAAAATATTTTTTTTGTATTTTTTTTATTAAAAAGATTTTTTTATTTTTTATTTTTTTTTGTTTTTTTAAAAATGAAAACCTCAAATTTAGAAAAAACAAAGTTTCCTAAAGAAAAGCTCCATTTTATGAAAATTCTCTCTATGAAGGTATTTTTGGTACTCTTTATAAAAAAAAAAGTTTTTTATTTTTAAAGAAGGGAAACTTCAACCAAATATTTCCCCTTTTTAAATAACTTCTTTTTTTAAAAAAAGCTTTTCATGCATAGATTTTTTATATTTTTATAGAAAATATAATAAAAAGGAAGAATTCATGAAAAGATAAATAATTGCACACAAAAAAAAAAACTTTATTGAACACAATTTTATTTTTTAAGGAAAAATATTAAAATCAAATCTCGGCATCCCAAGATATTGATTTTTCACCTCAAGAACCTTAAATTATCGGCCTTCCGAAGACTTAAAGTTCCACCATTGGAAAAGTTTCCTTTTATAAGTTTTGACAAAAAGAATCAAGATGCAAATTAACTAAAGGAAATGCATAAACATTCTCTATAAAATAAAAGAAAAAAAAAACATGAACAACTACATAGCATACATTTCACATATTCATCAAACAACATTTGAGAACATTATTAATCGAACTTCTTGTTACAAATATTTCAAATGCAAGTAATGACTGTGAATCTAAATTTGTAATAATACAAAAAAAAAAAATCATAAACATGTTTTACAATATGAAATTATGCTAACGAATTATGCCAACAACTAAATGTAAATGATACATCAAAGTAAAGATTTTTAAAATATATTCAAGGAAGCACAAAATAACTTGCCACTTGAAGAAAACACTTGATTTTGCCATCTTGCTTCTTGAGGAAAGCAAATTCAATGTTAAAGGCGAAAAATTGCTATAAAGTTTAAATAACAAAAAAAAAATGCAAGAAAAAAAATTGTTTATTTGCAAAGATGTAGAAAAAAAAAGTAAAGAAATAAAGAGAGACAAACAAACTATGAGAAAGAAAAAAAAAGTGGAGAAAAAGAGTTGAGAGAAAGTGTTGGAGAAAGAAAGAGAGAGAGAAGTTTAAAGAAAAGATTTGTAGAGGTGGAAGGAGAAAAACGTGGGAGTTAGAGAGAGAGAAAGAGGGAATGCATGAGTGGTGAGAGAGTTGAATTCAAAATGGTCCCCCTTAAGCTTGTCTTTGACCTCCAATTTATAGAAATCTCAAATCAATCTCATTTAGGAAAAAATAAAATCAAACCAAAATTTAAAGGAACAAATGATATTAATTGATTGAATTGATTTTAAGAATATTTGGCCAAATTGGTTCCTTCCAAAAATTGGTTAAATCAAATAATTTTTCCATACAAGAAAGATTTGAGTGTTAATCTTTTTAAGATTTTATTCTCTCTACAACGAAAAAAAAGGAAACAATCTTTTATTTTATTTTATTACTAAGAAAAGGAAAATGAAAAGAATCAATCAAAATATTTGCTGTTTTTTGTTTATTTTTCTTAAAGACAACAATAATTCTAAATTACGAAAAAAAAAACACACAATTAATAAAAATGATAAATATATATATATATCAGACAAATTTAGGGGTCTACATTCTCCATTATACTTTAAGGTATTTATATGGTTAACCCTTGTATTTTAGTTTAATTCTAAATAAATCAAATACGATCTAATGCTTTTGCTTCAGGGTGAAGTATTCACACCTATTGTAGAGTTGCTGTTTTGAGGTCTGTATGTTCCCTAAATATATGTCTATATCAGAAAGTTTTACATAAACTAAGTTGGAAACCCTTTATATTCTCTCTATGTCTAAGGTGAATATGGAATCTTATTCACTCACTACATATTGGTATTTCCACGCACCTTAACCCTTTCAGTATATGAATGTGCTGGTGTTCTTTAACAAATTGCTGATTAGAATAAAGCAACTAAAGAAATAAAAACATCCAAACAGAAAACCAACACCCAAATGGAAATAAACCTTGCTTCAATAAAAGAAATGTAAATACATAATCAGTTTGTCATGAGTTTTGCCTAAGAAAAATGAACCCATTACTAGGTTGGGTTCATATAAGATAGCAGAAGGAAACATGATTGAGAAGTGAAACTAAGAAGAGAAAGAATAAACTCTAAACTCCACCGACAAGATCCGTGAAAGTCCAGCGCTCATCAATGTCTTCTCTTCTTCCTCCTTTTACTATTGTTTCTTCTTCCTCAACCTCATGAATCTTTCGACCTCCTTAGTTGATCCAACGCTTCTTATAACTTTTAATAACATGTTATTTGGATGCCTAAAATTAGCTAATGATTACCTCAACGCATTAAAACAGACTTAAATAGAAGGGAACTGAGTAATATTCGTATAAATGCACGTGATGGGTGCAATATTTAGGTATTTCGTAACATTTATCAATCACCATAAATAATACAATGCCTCTCATGAAGAGACAAAATCATTGTTGTCGCTACATCAGAAGAAGTTTCTTCTACTGTTGAGTTAGCCTACATTGAAGTAATCAACGTTAACATCATACAAAACATTAAATTATGTAAAAATCAAAGTAATAATTTAAGCTCAAAACGAAAACTAGCAAATCAAGTAAATCAAGTAGAAATACATTTTTGGAGCCAAACAAGTCATCCATTTAGGGAAGTACGTCAATCCAATCTTCTCAAGATACTGTTCCTAGAGCATTTTCAATTTTTTGAAGATCTTGTTCCTAGAGCATCTTCACAAGGTTCATGTAACAACTCGACCTCTAAGACATCAACTAACTAGGATCACTACTTATGTGCATGCTAACGGCATTTAAAATTCTTTGGGAAAAGGAAATAAAGAGAGAACATTGTCTATAAATCGTTTAAAACACTTTATTTTAGATCCCAATGAAAACATTGCAAAATATAATACAATAGTAAATCCATAAAAACTTGTTTAAATAATTTCATTCCATAGCCTCTAAAATAAACATTTGAAATACAAAACATTAAAAATGCATAAGTCATCCTAACGTTGATCCATGGGACTATTAGCAAACAACTTCCGTCCTTGCATTTGTTAGCTTTTTGGCCCTTCATCTCAAATTAATTAATTTTAATTAATTAATTAATTAATATTTTGATAATAACAAACTTGATTTTATTTATTAACAATTTTAGTGTTTTGAAGTGTCCATAGCATAGATATCGAAAAGACGATTCCAACGCATCTTGAATCGTTCAAATTGGAGCTCAAACGAAGAAGTTATGGGAAAATTAAAATTGAAGGAAAAATCCTACATAGCATGACACGTGGCATATATCGATGACGTGGCAAGTCAACGGTCAACGTTGTTGACGTGGAGACAACGTGGTGATGACGTGGCATATTCAAAAGGTTGAAAATGATGCGTGGACGATGACATGGCAAAATGTGGACCAATAGGATTTCGACACATGGCATATTGAATTTTATTAATAATTAAAAAATCCAAAGGTCAAAATTCAAAATATTTATTATTATTTTATTTCGGCCAATGAAAGGGAGACATGTGGCATTCTTAATTAAAATAATATATATATAATGGGAAACGGTCAATTTTTGAATTTATTATTATTTTAATATTTTAATATTATTATAATATTATTTTATTATTTTATTATTATAACATTATTAATTTTGAATTTCTTTTTGGAGCCAATCAGAAGTTGACGCATGGCAGCCAATGGCTAGTTTTGGCTCTTCTCTCTATTTAAGGCTCGAAAAAAATTGGAAAAAATGGAGAAAAATTCTGAAAAATTCTACTTCTCTTGGAGAGTATTTCTAACATTTTTGAGTAATTTTTGAGCTTCTATTTTTATTCTCTTTAGTCATTTGAGGGCTTTTACTTGTAAGAAATCATTTCTTACATAGTTGTGTATCTACTCTTTGAGAAAAACCCTAGGGTTGCCCACATTAGGAAATTTTTTTATAAAGTTTAGAAAAACCCTAAGGTTTCCATATCGATCCTACAACATTTACCTGGAAAAAAAAAGTTTAAAAAAATGTTGAGTATTAAAAATACCCAGTAAGTGACCCTACTGTTGGGGTCAGAACATGCAATCACATTCAACATGATTATGCTTTCATGACTATGGTGGGACCTAAAACTTTAATTTTTGGTTTCCTCTCCTTTTAGTTTCTTCAAGATGTGCATCACTTTTATACATGGCTTCATGTACACTAAACCCACTAGGCGTGCATCAATTTCATACACTCTAGGCCCTTAATAGGTATGCATCGCTTTCATACATAGGTGTGCATCACTTTCATACACAGCAACCCCATGCACATCACTTTCATGTACTTTGAGTATGAACATGCATCACTTTCATGGAGTCCAATCATATAGGAAAAAGAGGGAATCTGTTTACCATTTCATGATTTTTATAAGCACACACATGCATGCGGTCCCACATAGAACATCGGTTTAGTAACATGATGCAACATAAGAGTTTGTTCCTTCGTAAACAAAATCATCTTTCACATGCATGCATACATGTTATTTCATTCACAACACATATCATTCATGACTTTCATAATACATGACTATTTTTAAACATTTACATGAAGCATTCCAGACAATAGAAAAAAAAAAACCCAACCACGCTTTAAGGCATTCCAGTAGTAAAGCCACTTACTTGGCTATGAACTCAAGGAAAAATTATCAACCTTGTTTTTTTCTTTGTGAAACCCTTAGCCAAATCTAAAATTAATTAGTAAGGCCCCATTTGATAACAATTTGATTTTTGGTTTTTGAAAATTAAGCCTATAGATACTACTTCCACATATGGGTTTTCCTTGTTTTGTTATCCACTTTTTACATGTGTTTTCAAAAACCAACCAAGTTTTGAAAACTAAAAAAAGTAGATTTCAAAAACTTGTTTTTGTTTTTGAAATTTGGCTAAGAAGTCAAATGTTTTCTTAAGAAAGATGAAAGTCATTGTAGAGAAATGTAAAGAACCAAATGGTTATCAAACGGGGCCTTAAAAATTAGCACATGAATTTAATAACCTATGAATTCTAATCTCCAGAACAACTTGCATCGACCTTAATTGATAACTTACCCAAAAACTTAGAGGAAAAAAAGAAAGAAAGATGGCTAGATTAATTGTCCAACTCAAAACCACTAATGAACCTTAGCATAACAATCCAACCTTCACATAAAAGAAATCTAAGGATTAGGTTCTTCATAAAAAAATTATCAAATTAAATCTCAAAAGAGTCTAATGGAATGTTACCCAAAAATTAAAACTAAAACCTTGTTGGTTCAAGCTCGCTTTAGGTCCAATTTTGCAAAATCAAGCTCCAAACATTGTGGGTATTCTCTTAAACGATTCAAAACCCATGGATCATTCTCAAATTACATCCAAAATTAACCACGAAACCTTAAAAGAAACGAAAATTACTTAATGTGTGCTGGGACAATGACTAAAGACTCTAAATTTCGTGATTTCGAAGCCGGAATGGAGTGGGTATTCTTGAAACGGAGTTGAAAAGTTAGTGGATTAGTCTGAAATCAACCAAACCATAAACCAAAACAAAAAATTAAAGCCCACCTCACCGGACACTAGTCGGCACATTGCAATCGGCTGATCCGCGCTGGAAACATGAAGGAGAAATAAAGGGAATAAAGATGAAGAAACTGTGATTCTCGACTTTTGCCTCGATCCACATGCTTTTCGAGCAATCTGTCTCTAAAGGATACCAAATAAGTTCCCAAAGCTCCCAAATTAGCTCCAATACGTAAAAGGGGGTTTGAAACCCTAATTGTGTCTCTCTTTTTTGAGCAAGAATCAGATGTTTAAATACCCCTTATCAACGTAGCGTTGAGACGTCATCAAAATGCTCTATTTCACTGATGCAGGCACGAGGGTAGCATCTCAACGCTATGAGTGGAATGAATTTTCTCTGCGTGTTTTGGCATCAAGATGTCACAAAACAACGTCTCGACACTTGCTCTCAGGTTTTCCACCAAAATGAGGAGTCTTGATGACCCAAATGGCATCTAATCGCTCTGGCCTCGGGTCAAAATTTCCCAAATGGCTCATTTTCTATCCTTAGCCTCAAAATAGCCTTTCTTCCTACTCCAATACACCAAATATCTTCTAAATTCTTCAATTCCCCTTGAAATGCTCAGTTCCTGAAATTCAATACAAAATAACATCAAAGCTCACATTTACAACCTAAAACTAGCTAAATTATTAAGACAAAGATAGCACAAATTGAGTGCTACCAAAGATGCCTAGGGTTGTGTGCCCACTAGAAGACAAATTAGGATTTTTAATTAATTTTTTTCTTTTTCTTTTCTAATAACCAACACCTAAAATTTTCCTTTTCTCAAATTTACCCCTCATCTAAATTTTTTCTTTTCCTTTTATCCTCTCAAATTTTAAAATTCTAATTAAGGTCTCAAAAGATTTGGATAGAACTTCGAAAGCTTTGAGAAGCAAACTTGGATTTTTCAAACTTAAATTAAAATCCAAAGAAACACTAAATTTTTAAAATTAAGAATTGAGACTTTATTAAATATCTCTCATCCAAAATTCAAAATTTTAATTATCTTAATTTAGGCCACTTAAATCTAATTCGAAATCCAATTTACTCAAATTAGATTTTAAGCAACAATTAAAATTAGCACAATCAAATCCAAATCAATCTCTAAATATCAAAATTAGACTAACCTGAGAATGCGGGGCGTTGCATTCTCCCCATCTTAAGAACTTTGTCGTTGAAAGTTTTGTTGGTCAAACAACTCTAGACAAGCTCTAGTCCACTATAAGATTTTGTACTTTTCCCGACATAAGACTGAAGGAATGAACGTTTCACTCTGCAGCGGAAGCATTGGGTCGTCTTTGATTTTATTTAAAATTAAACTAAAACAAATAAGATTAAACAAACTTACTTGAAGTAAATATGGAGATATTTCTGGTGGGTCTTTATCTCCTCCACAAAGTCTTCCGGCTATGACTCGAACATAGGACCAAGGATTATGGGAGCCTCTTAAAAGAAAATCTACAAGGGATTGGAGAGGAAGAGGTCTAAAGAGAATTCTCTAATTCTCTATTGAGGAGATGTGTGTTGTGTCTGATGGCTCAACCCAAATGTCCTATTTATAGAGACCAAGAGCAAATCTTTGCCATTATTAAAATATTATATTTTAATATCTAATATATTAAAATATATATTATACTTATTTGAATCTCATTCAAATCTCCTACGATATTTATTTATTTAAATCTTATTCAAATTTTATAAATATCTTTTCTTTAATATATTTTCATCCTTTATATTTAATATATATAATATATATAATATTAATTTGAACAATTCAAATTAAATATTAATTTGGACAATTCAAATTAAATATTAATTTGGACAATTCAAATTAAATATTAATTTGGATAATTCAAATTAAATATCAATTTGAACATTTCAAATTTTTCTTTCAACTAACTTGATCTTTTAGTGTTACTATAAGCTAGCAAAGGGACCTTATGGACCTATTGATTATAAGCTCCAATAGTACAAAATCAATTAATTAAAATATTTAATCAATTAATTTTCATTCATTAACTATAGGTCACTCCACTATAGACCTAGAGTTGCACTTTTATGCACTGTACGACAAGTTGTGTTCATAGATATAATCACTAGATGCAAGTTGATCCTTCACGAGTTGTTCTTAATTACAGCTGGGTCAAAAGTCTGTTTTACCCCTATAATTACATCTTGCACCTTAAGTACCACTGATCCTCTAATGAACAATTTGTTTATGATCCAATTATAAATTAAGTCCCTCTCAAGCTAGTGAGAGGGTGGGGCCCCATTATTCAAGTCCCAAAATCAACACTTAAGGGAACTACTCATCTATTTACCCTATATGAGAATGAGTGAATTCCATCTTGTGAGATTATGTTTCCAGCTCCCTATTTGGTCAAGTCCCCAAAATGGTAGGCATATTGAATCGGATACAAAAGCCACTCTCACCCATGCAAATCAAAGGATAAGCCCTCACAAGAAGAAGTTCATAATTCATTCAATATTAAGATCAAGTCGCATATGATCATCTTGATGAAATATCAATCTTCTCAATTAACATATTTATAAAGAGATATTAAATATTTTGTGGTCTAGTCTTATACAAACTCCTTGTATAAGATACCCCTACTCACATGTCTCCACATGAACGATTTGGATCAAATCATTTGTTACTATTAAAAGTGGGTCTTATCAATAATATTGTCAGGATACGACACCCAACCTTATCCATATACTATGACCATTTAGGTTATTTCTGAAGGGGTTAATATTAAGAATGCGGAAGCAATTTTGGATCTTGAGCACTCTAATTTGATCAATTTTATCATACAAAAAACATGCTCAAAACTGGAAAGTATGAACACATACCTTTGTAGCTCAAAATCTCCAAATTCTTTGCAAATCTTGGATCACCAACACTACTTGGACCACCACTAGAGTCTTCCCTACTATTCTCAGCCCTTGGAATGGATTGTGGGATCTTTGATTGAGAGAAATTGGGAGAAGAATGAGTAAAGATCTAAATAAAAAAGCTAGAGAGTTTTCTACAAAAATCTCTTGTTTTTCTAATCTCTTTTTTTTTTTTAGACCATTGTGTTTCTTCTCTATTTATAGAAAGCCACAAGCTTAGTGAAGAAGCCAATTGAATGAAGATAAACTTCAAACAAGAAGCTTTGTGAAGAAGCCAATTGAAAGAAGATATGCTTCAAACAATAAGCTTGGTGAAGAAGTTATGAACTTGGTCCATATTTCATTTCCAAATGAATTTGAATTATCTTTTAATTTTAATTCAAAATTAATATAAAATTAATTTTAAATTAAAATCAATTTTTAATTAATTAAACAATTTAATTAATTTTAAATAAATATTTAATTTAATATCAAATATCAAATTAAATAATTGGACCAATCCTAATTTCTCAAAACGAACGTTCGAACATGAATCCCTATTCATGTTTTAAACCGAACGAATATTTAAATCATATTTAAATATTTCCACTTCTTTATCATAGTTTAATTCATAATTAAGCTATGAAACGTTAAGTATATCGCATATAATTAACTTTTTCTCCCAAGTCCGAATTTGAACAATTCAAATTCTTTTCTCTCAAATTATTCCAAGGCTTAGTCTGAGCTAGTAAGGGGACCTAATGGACCTACAGATCATGAGCTCCAACGATACGAGATTAACCGGCCAAACTCTTTAGCAAAGATGAGACATGTCTCGTAATCCTAAATATTCTAAGTGACTCTCAAACACTTTAGCTTGGAGAGTCTCTTTATATAGATCCAAAGGATTGCTGTTAAAAGCCATCTTGGTCACTACCACGATGCTTTCTCTCTCTCGATATGATTCCCTATACATTGATGTTTTCTAATTTCCTTAATATTAGTCTTTGCACCACAATTATCATAATAATGAGATAGATTAAATCATATCTGAAATAACTTTCAGATCTTCAAGGAACTATTTGAGTCATAAAAGTCCTTTTGTTGCTTCACAAGTAAAACAATTTAACTTGTATACTGATTGGGTGAACTTTGGGTGAAGAACAATAAGTAAATACGTTCAACCCCAGTGCAAGTGCACACTGTCAATACAAGTAATAAAATAGGAGTATTCCTAAGTATCGATCCCACCGAGAACGGTGTAACAAAAATATTTCAGAGTAAAATGTAAAGAGAATTGCAACTTTGGAAACTAAAAATTGCAAAAACAAGGTTGGGATTGGTGTGTTTGTTAAAAACAAAATAATTGTAAAATCTAATTGCAAGTTAAAGTGGCAAAGATTGCAGAACTAAATTGCAAAATCGAAAATTGCAAGATTGAACAGCAAACTAAATAGACTTGATAAAAAGAATGAAAATTGCAAAATAAATTCTTTAGAGAAAGGAGGGTCACAAGAATGTCATTACCCTAAGTTGTAAATTGCAAAACAAAAATTGCAAATCCAACCTACTCTACACAAAATTGTAAACCAAAATTGCTACTCTTATTCACCTTGTAATTAGGTTTTTAGGAGGTTAAGTGAATGACTTATATGTCTATAGTCCCTCTATCTTAGATAATTTGGCTCAACAATTTTATGAGTTTTGGAGTCTTTAATCCCTATGTCTAAGGTAAAGAATTGGCTTATGTCTAAGCTCTTGTCTCCATCACTTGTGCGAAATCTGCTTATCACTAAACTCGTCAGTATTAGATCTAAGCTTAAGTTTCTACCTTAGTTTATTAATCTAGGATCTCAATAGAATTTCGTTCAACACAAGAAAACAATTGAGATGTAGGCTTGGTTTTTGTTGTAATTTTGGCTACAATTACTTCTTAGGGAATTCACATCATTGAACCCCCTAACAAGTTTAGCTAATAATAAAAGTAAAAATCCCACAACAAACTCTAGAAATTAATTCCATACTACAAGAATAAATTAGAATGCTAATTGCAACCAAAAACTAAAGGAATTAAAGACATCTTGTCATCCAAATTTGAATTGAGAAAAAAAAAATCAAAGCAGTAGCCTATCATTCCACAAACCTCTTAACAACCCATGAACAAAAAAGAAAAGTAAGTAAAAGCTCCTAGAAGTGTTGCATAAAATTGCAAAACCGCAAGTGCACGGGTCAAGTTTTAATATAGTGAAATAAAGTACAAGTGTCATCCTCAGGATTGAGTTATTTAATTAAATTAATTACCACAAATTTAACAATCCAATTTTATTTAGAGATAAAAATCAAATGATAAGTGAAAATGTAATAAACCAAAACAAGATAAAATTGAGACAATCAAGAGAAATAGTATCTTATGGACTAGACTTCACCTATCAAGCTAACAATTTAAGCGAATGAATGATAAACTAATGTATTTTCATGCCATAGATCAAGAAATTCAAATAACAATTGGCCCGTCAAGACAATTGAATCTCATGCATGAATTATAAGACTAACATATCTGTCTAGCCTTTAATAAACATGCACAACATTAAGAACAATTCCTTTAATGATTTCTAGTAGAATTCTAGTTACTTCCATGCTACAATAACTACCCTATAGACTTGATATTCTCTCTCAAGCAATAATGATATTCTTTGAAAAGTAAATTGACTATATTATCTCTATGACAATTCCAACAAATCAAATATTAAGCATATAGAACCTAAAATTATCACAAAATCTACAAGGATATCTCTTCTCAAGTAAAATTAGGAAAAATAATTCAAGTTCATCAATAATTCTTGTCTCTCAACCTCAAATTATGACACAAAATCAATGTAAAGATTGGCCAAATCTAAACATGCATTAAGTTTAGAAGAGTTTTCACAATCACAAATGAAATAGAAACGTCAACCATTAACTAAGAAAGAGTAGGATTCGAATAACGATTATCTCAAAGCTCTAGAAAGAGTAACTTAGTTTGTAATGAAAATATCAACAAAAGTCCTAACTAGAACCATTGAAGCCATTACAAACAATGAAAGAGAAGGAAAAAGGGAAAAGAAACAAATCCCGACGACTCCATGAGTTTCCAATAGTCGCTCTTACTCTGTTCGGTTGCTCGGATCCTCCAAAATAGTGTCCAGTTGTCTTCCTCTGTTTCTCCCTCCAAAATCCTCTTCAAATTTATTAGAGAGATGTAGTTATAGGCAAAAAAAAAAATTGTGTGCATCCCAGATTCACACTTCATAGTTCAAGCGCCTAGGCACTAGCATTTTGCTTTCACTCATAGTCTGTGGTGCTTAGGTGCCTAGGCGCTGTAATAATTTTTTTTTAGCATTCAACTTGAAAATCCTCTAACTTTGGCCTTCAAAATGAAATATTTGATCACCTATAAAAATAAATAAAATGCATGTATTAAAACCTAAAAACTTTAGGAAAACTAACTAAAAACAACCTAAACAAGATATAACAAATAAATATAAAATGAACATATAAGTTTTGTGTGTTAATTGTGAGCTTTGATGTCGTTTTATGTTATTTTTTAGAAATTGAGCTTAAAGAGAAAAATCAAAGCATTTGAGTGTTTGAGGTTGATTTTGGAGCTAAAAAGGATGAATTATGGACGCTAAGTATGGATGGAAGGAAATTTGAGCTTAAAGACCCAAGAGGAGGGTGACTCAACCCTAAAAATAGTTTCAAGATGCCATACATTATGTTGCAAACCCCAGGGCTAGTGTTGGCATCTCAACGCTAGAAAAGGCACACGTATAGACTTTCCGTTCGTAGCTTCTCAACTCTACTTATGGCATCGAGACACTACTCAAACCCACATGCAAAAACATCAGCGTTTTGGATAGCGTCTTGATGCTTTCCCTAGCGTCTCGACGCCGTCCCAAGAGAAGGTATAAGTTCATCCTTTTACCTATGGAAAGGGGGAGGAAATTAGGGTTCTTAGACCCAAAATCTCGATAACACACTATTTGGGGGACCTTTGGAGAGTAATTTGGAGCTGTAGATCATGGATTTGGAGCTCAGGATCGTTGTTGATCGAAGCAGGAGCGGAAGATCAACATCGGTGGTTGTTTTCCCTTGTTTTTCCTTTCATTTTGTAATTGGGATCTTGATTTGGATTGAGAATTTGTGTTTGTATTTGCTAATTATATGTGGCTAAATTCTTAATCTAGGGAATTTAATGTAGCTTTTGGACCTCTCAATCTTTAATGAATTAATTTCCTTAATATTGTCTTTTTATAATAGTCGTTTGGTGTAATCAACACTACAAGAATTTTGAATTTTTTCAATGCCAAAATTGGTTGGGAAATATCCAAAAACCTTCGGAAAATGTGTTCCCGACGAAAAAAAATGTGTCGGCACGGTCGTCGGCATATCTCCGTCGGGGATGCTTTTGCCGACCAAATTATGGTGGCGTCGGCATTTTCTAGCAATGCCGACGCCACTTTTTAGTCAACAATTGTAGGAAATGCCGACCAAACCACAATTTGGTCAGCATTTCCTAAAATTGCCTACTAAAGTGGATTTGGTCGGAATTACATTATTTCCCGACCAAATCGCAGTTTGGTAGGGAATTCATGTAATTGCCGACCAATTGCATTTTGGTCAGCAATTGTAAGAAATGCCAACCAAATAGCAATTTGGTCCGCCAATCATGTAAGTGCCGACCAAACCCACTTTGGTCGGCAATTTTAGGAAATGCCGACCAAATTGCGGTTTGGTCGGCATTTCCTACAGTTGCCGACCATAACGCAATTGGTCGGCAAATCCGCTAGAGGCCGACTAAACCACAAATCTGTCAGCAATTCTTTAAATTGCCGACCAAACGAGTTTAGTCGGCAATTCTCATAAAGGCCAACTAAATCACAAATTTGGTCGGCATTTCTTGATTTTGATATTTTATTAATTTCAACAGATTTTTGTCTAGATTTTCACTGTAATTTAAACATGTTGTACTTAAAATAAATTGTACACAAAATAATCAAATAATACTTTATATTAAACCAAATTTGATTACACTTTGTTCATAAATTCATACAAGATAAAAATAAAACTTTTACACAAATAAACCTAATCTAGAAACAAAAGTTTAATGAATATAAGTTCTCATCATCTTCATGGTAAATCTTTGTCCTGCTTTCAGAATAATGTCGACTCAATCCACTTATGAAAAACAAAAACATGAACTTATAAGCAAAACACCAAATTTAAGAAAGCAACCAGAAACATAACAACTAAACTAACATTTCAAAAGTATCAAAATTTAATTAAGTTACAAAACTATATAAGCAAAACACACCAAATTTAAGAAAGCAACCAAGTTCATATAATTTACTAAGTAAACCAAATTACAGAACTATATAAGTAACTTTTTCCAAACCAAAAGCACAAACATGTACATTTACATATAATTTAACATATAGACCTAATACTAATGAAGTATATATATATATATATATATATGTGTGTGTGTGTACCAACAAAATCATCTAACTTATAACGAATTATAAGGAACTAAAAAAAATTAAATGTAATAAAAACAATCAAAACTTTCTACTAACTTCCAAAGTTACAAAACCCATGAATATAACGAAGTAAAACGATCAAAATAACTAAATTAATCTAACTTACTAAGTAAACTAATAATAAAATCATCAAATTATTATACCTAACTAAAACAATCAAAACGACTAAATTAATCTAACTTTACTAAGTAAACAAATAATAAACTCATCAAACTATAACAAACAAATCTTTATAAGTATAACTCCAAATTTAACAAAATCAACCAAATTAAATCTAACTTTGCCAAGTACTAAAACAATCAAAACAACTAAATTAATGTAACTTTACTAAGTAAACAAATAATAAACTCATCAAACTATAAAAAACAAATATTTATAAGTATAACTCCAAATTTAACAAAACCAACCAAATTAAATCTAACTTTACCAAGTAAACAAAAGTTATAAAACTACGTAAGTAACTTTTTCAAAATCAAAATTACAAACATATTTACATAAAACTTAACTTAGACTTATCAAAAAAAGTTACAAAACATATATGAGTATTACCTAAAACTTTTCAATAGACATGCATAGCATCTAAAACTCAACCATCATGAACATAAGCTCAAAGAAACCAAATAATCAACACATCAAATTCATAACCAACTAAGAGAATGAAAACTCTATAAGTATAACACCAAATTTAACAATACATAATCAAATCTAACTTTTTCCAAGTAAACCAAAGTTACAAAACTACAAGTAACTTTTTCAAAACAAAAATTATGAACACACTTAAACTTAACTTAGACTTATCAAAAAATATGAGTATTACCTAAACGTTTCAATAGACATACATAGTCTCTAAAACTCAACCATCATGAACATAAGCTCAAAGAAACCAACTAACCAACACATCAAATTCATAACCAACTAAGAGAATGAAAACTTTATAAGTATAACACCAAATTTAACAATACACAACCAAATCTACCTTTTCCCAAGTAAATCAAAGTTACAAAATTACAAGTAACTTTTTCAAAACAAAAATTACAAACACACTTAAACATAACTTAGACTTATCAAAAAATATGAGTGTTACCTAAACTTTTCAATAGACATACATAGCCTCTAAAACTCAACCATCATGAACATAAGTTCAAAGAAACCAACTAATCAACACATCAAATTCATAACCAACTAAGAGAATGAAAACTTTATAAATATAACACCAAATTTACAATACACAACTAAATCTACCTTTTCCCAAGTAAACCAAAGTTAAAAAATTACAAGTAACTTTTTCCAAACAAAAATTACAAACACACTTTACTTTGTCAAAAAAATTACAAAACATATATAGAGTTTTGCCCAAACTTCTCAATACACATACATAGCATCTAAAACTCAACCATCATAAACATAAGCTCAAAGAAACCAAATAATGAACCCTTTTGTTGTATAACAAACTCAAACAATCAAAATTCTACCAAATAAACTAACTTTACCAAGTAAACCAAAAGTTACTAAACATAATAAGTAACTATTTCGAAAACCAACTATCATGAACATAAACTCAAACAAACCATAAATAAACTCAAAACTTAAGAACTTAAACTCACAATTTAACTAAAACTTTAGACAAATAAAAATGTAGATCACATAGTAGTTTTACCTAAAACGTTTCAAAATTTACGAATATATATACATAGCATCTAAAACTCAACTATATCAAGAACATGCATACAAACCAAATAAACTCAATTATTGGCTACCTTTACTGCAGGATAGCCATACACAATTTGTCTTACTATGTATAAGCATCTCAATTTAATCTCAAAGTGTATCATGGGTTACCTTTACTGCAGGATAGCCATACACAATTTGTCTTACTATGTATAAGCATCTCAATTTAATCTCAAAGTGTATCATGGGTTACCTTTACTGCAGGATAGCCATACACAATTTGTCTTACTATGTATAAGCATCTCAATTTAATCTCAAAGTGTATCATGGGTTACCTTTACTGCAGGATAGCCATACAAAAGTAGTTACAGAGAGATCATACCTATTTAGATGATCCTTGTGAGCGAATGAATTGTGTAAGTATTGCTCAGAGGCTAGCCAACTCATCTGAAGTTTGATTCTCGACTTCTTTCAATCTATGTCTAGTCTGAGTCAACTCTTCTCTCGTGCTCACAATTTTGGCTTTGGCACGATTCAATTCTTCTTTAGTATCATTCAGTTCTTCTACTCAATGTGTATTTTCTGACCGTAGTTGAGCCAATTCCACGCTCAACTCATGCTCTCGTTGTGTTTCTTCACTAGATGTTGAGCCGCTATATTGCCTCTGTTTTCGCTTTCGTCCCCAACCCATACCTTTAACATGGCCCGATCAATGGCCCAAAATAGTTTCGACGATCTCAACTTGGGTGATGGTTGGGACCCTTCTGAACTGGATGCCTCTTGCAACTCTATCACTTGACTCTAGGAGAAAAATTAAAATAAGTATTATTCGAGTAATAAGATTATAAACACATGTTAAGAGTATGAAACTTACATGAGCAACACCGGCTGCTGGATTCATCCACCCTTTTCCTTCTTTGTATCTTGTTTTTTCGAATAATTCAATTGGTCTAAGTTTAACACCGTCTTTTGTTTTCTATAACTCAATGTTTTTAATATATTAGTAATATTGGAAAACAAGAAAATAAAGAAGAAACATTTTTCAACCCTTCCTATGCTTCTCGTATATGAATGAACGTCTTAGACCCAACACGATGGTTGAAAGGTAGCTTTGATCGGTTCTTTTTATTTGTCTCCGTAGTTTGCTAACGAAATAAAATATTAGTAAATGGATCTAGAATTGTGCATGTGAGATGACATATTAATTAAGAAATGTAAATAACGTACCTTCCATTTAGGAGGATCCCACCTATCGCATAGCATAAGCCAATCGGCTATATCAACCACCCTAGGATATGGGTGTGCATGTCCCTCCTCAGGAGAATATTTTCTGTAATGTTTGAACAAATCTGCCCTATACTCCTTGAATGTAGTTTGCATCTCACATTCAATAAACTCGTGGACGACATACTTAGACAAATTCAACTCGAAATGGTTATACAAAAAAAAATATAATATTAATTTTAGGAAAAATTAGACATCATATACACAAACAACAAAAAGATAAACTTACCAGGAGTTTGTTTTTTACGTGGTCCTTTAATCTATGGACACATCTTTCCACTTTGATAAACGCAGTGGAAATGGTTCTCTTACAATTGTGACAATCTGGCTACTAAACTTGGTAGCAAAATTACACACATGCTTCTTCAACTCATCAATTATATGTATTGAATTTCTCCCATGTAAGTTAACATATTTGTCTAACTCTATTCCCCTCGAATATCCCCTTACTCTACGTGCAGAATTATCTAAAACACAAATAATTAAGCTAGTATGTAAATGCAAAATTATGTACAAAAGTTTATAAGAGGATTAACCTGAAGTCTCACCTGTAGAAGACACTGCAACATTTCCAAGGTCTGCCCTAGAGTCGCCATCGGCAAAATGATTAGTCGCCTCGTTTTCCAATTGAATAGGATGCACTATTGTCTCTCTAAAAGCACACATGAAACGTATGAATGATACAAATAAAATAATAAGGATAAAAAACTTCTAAAATAAGTAATGAAATACATAGTTACTTCAATTGTTAATCGCTATCATCATCTGAGTCAGAATTCTCATCGGGGCTGGAAGTAATCTCAGGAGAAACTTCTACATCCTCTTCTTCATCGTTTATGAAATCATTATCATTATTTAATGATACCTTCTACTCAGGTGCTCTTCCACGATGGTGGAATCAACATCATCCTTGCATAATACGTTCTCCTAAATTGATTCACTTCTGATTCCATCCTCAACTTCTATCAACTCAAGTTGGTTATTTCCAAGATCTTCTACCTCTAGAACATCCCACAAGCGTTTATTCTGAACCACTTGCACTACCTTCCAATTATGTTCATATTTCGGATCGTCGAGGTAAAATACTTGTTATGCTTGAGTAGCAAGGATGAAAGGGTCATCCACATACCAGTAGTGAGATGTATTGATTTATCTCAACCTTAAATGAAAGTGTGATCTATTCTTTTTACTATCTGTGTCGAACCATTTACATTTAAATATCATAACACGTCTCCTCTTCACATATTTTAAGTCCAACACCTCAGTCAATACACCATAGAAATTCAGTTCATTTCCTTGACTTTCACTTTCTCTAGGCACCAAGACTCCATTATTCTGTGTAGCTCGACGATTATCATGCGTTATAGTGTGAAAGCGTATTCTATTAACAATGCATCCACTATAAGAGCGCACTTGAAAACTAGGTCTCATCGCCATTGAGTACAAATCATCAGACATATTTCCACTTTCATGTAATGAGAGAAACTATTAAGGGGGGAAAATTGGATGGAGAGGGAAAATAATGGGGGAAAAAGGAGGAAAATGGGGCCTTTTTTCGAGCCCCCTTCTTGAGGAAAGGCCGACAGTCAGTCTTTCGGCCGAACTGTTGACGTTTCAGTGAATCGTCGACGGTTCCTTGCCAAACTGCTGACAGTTTGTCAAACTGTCGACGGTTCCTTGCCAAACTACTGACTGTTTGGCAAACTGTCTGCGGTTTGGCAAGAAATCGCCGACGGTTTGACAAAAGGTTGGTGGTTCCCTGCCAAACCGCCAAACCGATGGCGGTCTAGCAAGGAACCGCCCACAATTTTTCAAACCTTTGGCGGTTTGGCAAGAAACCGCCGACCGTTTGTCAAACCGTCAGCGGTTCCTTGCCAAACTGTTGACTGTTTGTAAAACTGTCGGCATTAATAAATATATGCTGACGGTTTATGAAACCATCGGTAATTACCTTCCATTTTACCGACGGTGAAGTTTACTATCCGAAGTTGCTACTTAGTCTAATGAATTTGAAAACGTCAGAAATAATAACGTCGACATATCCTAAAATTCTTGTAGTGCAATGCTTAATGCTTTTATGCCCTTGGGCAAGGTATAATTGATTCGTTTCCTAATTTGACACTCAACGGAGGGAAATTGGGTTTAGAATTAGATTGCATGACTATTAATTATTTATCTGAGTGACAGCGGGATTAATAAATAATTAATAGAGGCTATTAATGAAGATTCATAATACTCTATATAAATTAATTAAGGTTACGGATACGTAGGTTAATTGATTAGTGCATGAGAGTTGGTTGAGACCGACAGGAGATTCCATTATTTGAGAACTTCTAGACTTATGGGTTATGTGATTAGATAATTTTTGGAGCTAAGTTAATTAAGATTGAGAGTCTAATTGGTGAAATTAAATTCCCTAGAGCCAAATCCTTTATTTGTCTCACGTTTATTTTCGCTTTCTACTTTTATTTCTGTTGTTTATGCAAACCATCATTCGAGTTCTATTTCTATATAAAATTGATCGCGATTAATTCTAGTAATCAAATGAACTTTTACTAATTCCTTGTGGAGACAATATCTGATATACTTATCACTTTATTACTTGAGCTCGTGCACTTGCGATAGCGCAAATATCATGCAACAATAATGTCTTAACCAGTTAAAACTATGATCATGTTGGCAATAAGGGTTAAAGTTGAAATCTAAAAAATCATCAAAATTTTCTAAACCAAGTCATTTAGCCCAATCTGAACAATACATATCAATCTATTAGTTCAATTTTCTACACTATAATATTAAAAAAAAATTAATCAATTCGTTTGGGTTTAAATAAAATTGGGCAAATTGCACAAACCACCTTTAAACTATAGAGTTTGTTGCAATTTCATCCCCTAGACTTTCAATTGTAAAAATTGGGCCCTCAAACTTTCATAATTGAAAAAATTGGACCCCATAACTTTTAAAATGTAAAAATTAAACCCTCTAACTTACCAAAATGTAAAATTTGGGTCATTTCTTCCTCCCTCATCATCTATACTTCTTCTCTCCTCATTATTCTCATCTAATGAAAGAAATTAGATGACAACTGAACATTATTAGGTTAGGGAGAAACTAGCGCACAAAAAAAATAGAACGTCCAAAACTTTAAAATCAAAATTTGACCAATAGAGCAAACCAAGAAATGAAGACATAGAAATGCTGGAGATTCTTCTCAAGCATCTTGAAGTTGAACCCATATCACACATTCTTTCTAAAACAATAAGTTTAAATGGGGATTTCAATGCACGGGCGACATTTTTTTTAATGGGGCATTTTTCTAGATTACAACTTCGTCCGTTTATGCAAGGGTGGATTTTGTTTAGCTCACTGTTGTTTCCAGTGCCCGGATCTAGGGGTTTTCTACTGAGTGTTTTGAATTTTGTTGGTAAAATTTGATGTTTCTCACAAGTTTGTGTCTCATCCAAGACGTTATGTTTTAGAATTGCCGTTTATTTCTGTCAATAATTTTGTTGTTCTCATTCCCCTTGCTCTTATGGTGTTTTGTTCTTCTTATTTTTCCTTTTGAGTTCCTGATTAACGGCTAAGTCCTCCGAGGGAGCAATTGAATTGAAAGTGAACATTATTGTTTTAGAAAGAATGGCCTAATTTTTACATTTTAAAAGTTAAGGCCCCATTTGATAATCATTTAGTTTTTTGTTTTTAGTATTTAAAAATTAAGTTTGTTTTATCACATTTTCTCTACCATAGGTTTCATCTTTCTAAAGGAAACATTTGAACTCTTAGCCAAATTCTAAAAACAAAAACAAGTTTTCAAAAACTACTTTTTTTAGTTTTCAAAACTTGGCTTGATTTTTTTTTTTTTTTGAAAAGCAATAATTCATTAAAGCAAAAAATTGCAATTGTCATCATGAATACACTTCCAAACCCAAGGAGGATAATTAATATCCCACAAAATGAAATTGTCCTCCAAAATGGAGAAAGACGCCTAGTCCCCCAGATCCAAAAAAAGCATTCCTCGCGAGAGAATGTGCTTCTCGATTGCAGCTTCTTGGGCATTTCACGAAGGAGATTACCCCCTTCCACTTCGCCTCCAAATCAATTGCTTCCAACACGTTCTTGAACTCAGATAAATCAGATCCAGGAAAGAGAATTCCATTGATCACTTCTGCAGAATCTGACTCGATAATAACAGGGGGCATAGACGCAGAATTATGGCGATGTAGAGATTGCAACCTGAACAGAATAGCAAGAGCTTCAAGGCTCTTAATCGGCCACTTCCTTCGACTTAGTTTGGAGTCAACACAGATGGGAAGCTCATGGGTGGAAGTAGTATTTATAGGCTTAATTTTCAAAAACTAAAAATCAAATGGTTATCAAATGGGGCCTAAGAGATCCAATTTTTTCACTTATGAAAGTTTGAGGTCCCAATTTTTACAATTAAAAGTTTAAGGGGTGAAATTGCAACAAAGCTCATAGTTTAAGGGTGGTTTATGCAATTTGCCCAATAAAATTTTGTCCATTTCAATCAATTTTAATCTATTTGGTGGTTGGATCATTTAGCTATGACGGTTCAATATAAAATAAAATAACAAAATTAACATCAATTTTAGCCCTGACTCAAAAAAAAAAAAAAATCAATTTTAGCCGAGAAATATATATATATATAGATATACCAAATCCACCTGTTTGCCTCCTAAGCCTGGAAAAGAAACATGACTTTGATATTTTCATTACGTTTTTTTGAAGTTGTCTTTTGACATTTTTAAAGTTGTCTTTTGAAAATTGATGCCTTTCATTGCGACATTATTGGCCATCATTTTAGTGTGACTATCAAATCATTTTCCTGTCCTACAAAGTTTATTTATACGTCACAAACAAAATTTGTACACCAACCACGTGGACTTCTCTCAACCAAGCTTGGTTTAAAAAAAAAAAAAAAAACATTTAGGAGCATTTGGCCCCCTGAGTTGAGTTGGGTTTTAAACCCAATTCACCGTTTGGCCCATGGAGAAATTAATTCCCTAAAAAAAAACTCAACTCTACCGACTTGCTACAGTGTTAGGATATTAACTCTACCGACTTATACAATAACCCTATTAGCATATTTTATCATCGCTTCTCTAACAAATGGCAGCCAACGTCGATGATCCTCTCCAACAACCGGTGCCCACCTTTGGCGACCTTCTCTGGCCATCGACGACCACCTCCGACGACCAACGACCACCTCCGACAACCTTCTCCGGCGACTAATTACCACTGCCAACAATCATATGGACAACTGACGGTCACACCAACTACCTTTTCCAACGATTGACGACAATCATTAGCGACCATATCCAGCAATCGACGGTACTGTCTCTGGCGACTATCATCAACAACAATTTCCAACGACCGACAACACTTTCATGGTTCAAAATAATATGAAATGCACATGTACTTACTTGGTCTGAGTCTCTGCTCCAACAATCTTTCTTCGAACTTACGAACTCGACCCATTGTTGGCCATTACTTATATTTTGTAAACCATAATTATGTTTTGTGAATCATGTAAATAGGCCCTTGATGACCTACTAATATTTTGTGAATATTTCACTCCTACATGACACTAATGTTGAAATATATTATCGTTTTCTTGTCATCTTGAAAAAGTAAAATACGAGCATTCTTTTTTCCAAAGATGTTTAATTTAATACATGTGTTTAAACAAATGTAAACAAATAATGTTCCTTTGAAAAAAAAAAACATAATGGTCAAAGTGTTTTTTATTAAAAAAAAAAAAAAAAAAAAAAAACTCTCTCATAATGAAGACCCTATTAGTAATTGAAAAATGTCATAATAAGGTCCTCATTTGTAAGTTTCAAAGAAGTTCAATGTGTATTTAGAAAATGTAACCTTAGATTTCAATATTTTGATAGAAGTTCAATTTGTGTTTAAAGAAAAAAAAATATAGGCACATTGCCTTTTTTCCATTCATCAATTGCTATTTGTTGTTATAAAGAATGCAACATTTGATTTCTATACGTTGGAAGAAGTTCGATGTGTAATGCAAATATTTGATTTCTATAAATTGAAAGAAGTTCAATGTATAGCATAAGTAGAAAACAAGGCTACATTGCCTATAGTTTGGAAGAAGTCAATTTCTAAAAAAAGAAAGATAAATAATGATATTTTAAAAAAAAAGAAAAGATCAATGTTGAAATATATTATTCTTTTGAAGTGGACATTTGAATTCAATGTTGGAAAGTTGGGAAAATATGTTTCTAGATTAATGATTGGAAAAAATAAAAATAAAGGAAACAAAAACAGTCAGCTAAAAATTAGTCTACTTTGGGTTATAAAAAACTGCATCAGATACCCCTAACAACTCAACTCAATTCTGCACTCCAAACACAGACTTTCTGATTCCACTCAACTCAACTCTATACCCCAAACACAGACTTCTGAACTCACTGGCAAACTCAACTCTGTGCGTCAAACGCCCCCTTATAAGTAAAGAAAAATTTATAGCCTCTCAAACGAGTTGTTTCGAAAAATAGCCTTCAACTAAAAAAAAATATAAGAAGTGTTTAAATAAGTGGCATGTAATATTTTTAGTTTATTTTTATGGATATATATAATTAATCATGGGTCTTTTTAATTTTTAATTTTATTCTTTATGCAATCAAATTCTTATTATTGTCACAAAGTCAACCTAACAAAAAAATAATATAATGTTAAAATACACCGCCCATAAAATTAATATATTCACCTATAAAATTAAAATTTTACTCATGATTTAATATCTAGTAACTTATTTTATCTAAAATTTCTTGTTGTTAAAAGAAGAAAAAAAAAAAGTGATTCATAAAAATGTTAGCATACTCATAATTAACAATCTCATAAGAAATTTTTAGTTTTAAATTAATTTATTGTCATTCTTTAAATATTTAATAATTGCGAGACTTAATTTAAAAAATCAATACATAAAAGATGATATTGAAACTTTAAAAACATTGAGGACCAAAATGAAAAATGATCCTACATTAGAGACTATAAATTATATGTTTAGCCTATTTTTATCAACTCCTTTTCCAAAATAATGGAATAAGTTTTTAGTTTGTGAAAGCTAAGCTTTACAAGCCACTTAGAATAATTCCTAAAATTGTCATTTAAAAAATCAAATAGAAAGGTATCTTTAAGGGTTAAATAATATTTTTGGTCTGACATTTACGGTCAATTTCACCTCTATTCGAAATTTCTATTATCATTCCTGTTTAAAATTTATACCTTTCATTAGTGATGTACCCAGTTAATTATAGATACGTGAAGATGACTTTCATTCAATGATATTTTATTTTAATGAAATGGAGCTTGAAATATAGTATATTTTATAAATTAAGAAAAACATGAATTTGTATTGGGCTTAAGATAACATTTCGATTAAAAAAAATACTAAATCGGATGAAACGAATAATATTTTAGGGGGTGTTTGGCGCATATAGGTGAGTTAAGTTGGACAGAGTTAGTTTGTCAGTAAATTCAGAAGTCTGTGTTTGAGATGCAGAGTTTGGTTGAGTTGAGTCAGAAAGTCTGTGTTTAGGGTGCAAAGTTGAGTTGGGTTGAGTTGAATCAGAAAGTCTGTGTTTAGGGTGCAGAGTTGAGTTGAGTTGTCAGGGGTATATGGTACAGTTTTGATAACTCGAAGTAGACTGATTTATAGCTGACTGTTTTTTGTTTCCTTTATTTTTATTTTTTTCAATCATTCATCTAAAAACATGTTTTTTCAACTTTCCAACACTGAATTCAGATGTCCACTTCAAAAAAACAATATATTTCAACATTGATCTTTCTTTAAAAAAAAAACATCAGTTTTTGTCTTTCTTTTTTTAGAAATTGATTTCTTCCAAACTATAGGCAATGTAGTCTTGTTTTCTCTTTCTGCTACACATTGAACTTCTTTCAATTTATAGAAATCAAATATTTGCATTACACATTGAACTTCTTTCAATTTCTAGAAATCAAATGTTTCATTCTTTATAACAATAAATAGGAATTGATAAATGAAAAAAAAGGCAGTGTACCTGTATTTTTTTTTTCTTTAAACACAAATTAAACTTCTATCAAAATATAGAAATCTAAGGTTTCATTTTCTAAACACACATTGAACTTCTTTGAAATTTACAAATGAGGACTTTATTATGACATTTTTCAATTACTAATAGGGTCTTCATTATGAGAGAGTTTTTTTAAAATTTAAAAAAAAAAAAAAACACACACACACACACATTGACCATTACGTTTTTTTTTTTTTTTTTTTTTTTTTTTTTTTTTTTTTTTGTGTGCAAAGGAATATTGTTTGCTTACATGTGTTTAAACACATATACTAAATTGAACATCTTTGGAAAAGAGAATGCCAGTATTTTACTTTTTTAAGATGACAAGAAAACGACAATATATTTTAGCATTAGTGTCATGTAGAAGTGGAATATTGGCAAAATATTAGTCGGTCATCAAGGTTTACAAAATATAATTATGGTTTATATTTACGTGATTCACAAAACATAATTATGGTTTATAAAATATAAGTAATAGCCAACAATGTGTCGAGTTCGTAAATTCGAAGAAAGTTTGTTAGAACATAGAGTCATACCAACTAAGTACATGTGCATTTCATATTATTTTGAACCATGGGAGTACTGTCGGTTGTTGGAAATTACTTTCGGTGATAGTCGTCGGAGACGGTTGCAGGCGGTGAGTGCCGATTTTTGGATATGGTCGCCAACAATTGCCATTGATTGTTGAAGAAGGTAGTCGGGAATGGTCGTCAGTTGTCGCATATGGTCGTCGGTTGTTGAAGAAGGTCGCCGATTGTTGGAAAAATAGTGATAAAATATGTTAATAAAGTTACTGTACAAGTCGGTGGAGTTAATATCCTAACACTGTAGCAAGTAGAAAGAGTTGAATTTTTTTCTATGAGAAGTTAATTTTTTCATGGGCCAAAGGGTGAGTTGGGTTAAAAACCCAACCCAACTCCAACTCAACTCCCATATGCAGGGGAGTCAAAAGCGCCCTGGTACATTCTCTTTACTACAACCACACAAATAGTGGTAGGTTGGATTTTTATAATGTAAACCTTCGACCATTTATTATTTTAAGTAATAATGTAAATTTTGTATAAATTAAAAATGTAAACTAACAAATTTTAAATTACTCGATATGGTCTCTGCAATTGGTTGAAAGAAAAGAAATAAAGATATGTGGATGAAAACTTTTCCTTTTTCATATATTTTAAACTTGATATAAAAATAGATTAACATAATAAATTTGTTCAATGAATTTAAATTTAAAAATAATAAATGTCTACAAATTTAGGACATATTTATCCAAGCGTAATGAAATTTGATGTAAACATAATAGAATTGTGTTGCAAACGTAATAAAAATCAAACGTAATTGAAAATCATGTCTAATATAATTTCATTCAAATACAATACAAAGCAAGCTTACTTATTCTAGTCTCTTAAATTCATATTTTCAATATCTGGTTTTTTTTTTTTTTCTTTTCTTTTTGAAGAATCCTATGCTGTATTTTGAATTGGAATTTTATGTTACTTTCAAACGAAATACTTTTCAAAATTGTTTCAGGATAAGGTTACTAAATTCCCTTCAGGCGAAATCTTACAACATAAATATAATTCACAAATTGAGATAATCTCCCTTCATATTCGTATATAAAAAGAATATCATTATACAAATACAATGATCGAAAGATCTAACTTTTTATAAAATAATATCTTAGGATATGTATTTTTAAAAATATACATTATGATAATTTTTATGATTGTTACATCAATGTGAAAATGTACTGCAACTAAATGGACAATATCCCTGTGGGCTATATATGCACACATCATTATGATAATAATGGCAATCCTATGGGGACAAGAGAAAGGGACCCCATCAAGTCACGAGTCTGAGAAGAAAATGTTAGAAATTAAATTACATATTTAGTCTCTATTTTTTTAATTTCTGTTTTTTAATTCGTTTTCTATATATTAAAAAAAAAATCAATTTTTACCCTAAACTTGTCATATTGTATTAATTTTCATCCTAAACTTTCAATTTCATCAAATTAGAATGCAGACTTAGCTAAATGTTGCAATTTCTACCATTTATTCAATTTTTGCTAATTTACATATTAATTTTAAATATATATATATATATATCTTCGTAGACTAACTAATTTTAATAACATCAAGTTTTGCAGAAATTTAAGTTTGATTAATACAAAAATTAACTCTTGAATATCTTTACCAAAACTCACAAATTTGAAGAAAAATTTAACTCTAATATCATTTTTCTTTGAACTCTTATCAAATTTGTATCATACATATGTTTTATTATTCATTGAAAACATATGAAAAATACTTTTTCTAATGAACTTTCCAACAAAAACTTATCAGAGAGTAAACGTTGCAACATGTTTTCAAGTTTAAGGTTAAGATTGCAACACTTATCTAAATTAGAAGTGCAATATTGTGAAATTAAAAGTTTAGAGTAAAATGGATAAAATTTGACATATTTAGAGGTAAAATTTGATTTTTTGTCCCTTAAAAAAAATTATAGTCGTTTCCTATCATTTGATTAAAAGTTTGCTAGACATAACTTTATTGGTATATTGGGCAGGGTAAATATATATAGAAATTTAATGTAAAGAAGGATATATGTGGATGTTGATACACACAACTCTATGGCCAACTTGAGCCATTAAGACATATATTCTCGACTAAGAGGTCGGAGTTTCAAATCACTTATTCATACATATTGTTGAACTAGAATAAAGAAAGATATGCATTAACTCTATGATATATGTAATTTTTTTCTTTTGATCACGCAGGATCATTGAGTGATATATTAGTAATAAAACATGAACTTAAATTTTAGTTTTTTTTGTTTTATTTTTTGAGCTCAACAATGTGGGAGTTGAAATTTGAACATCATAATCTTGGGAATAGATGTGTAATAAGTTATTCTAAAATTGAGAACTTAACTTTAGTTTTAAAATATTATTTTGATTGAAATTTAAGGAAAAAAAATTACGGCTAACATTAATTTGGAATATATGCAACGAATAATATATATACTTATTTAATTTAAATTTTTGCAACTCATTTTGGAGTGCAACACAAATAATTTTTTACCTTGGGTTTCTATTGTTTTTTTGACAATTGGAATTCTATTGTTCCTCATTCATATGAGGGACGCTTAATAAACTTTGAATTCAAAACATAAGAATGGATAATGAAAATTTTCATGCATCAAGATTAAATTGGATTTTTTTTTTTAGTTCAACAATATTGTAGGATTTAGAAGATTCGAATATCTGACCACTGGGTCAACGATATATGTATTAACCAGCCAGTTGAATTATGCTCAAGTCAGTAAGATTAAATTGAAATTAAAGGTAAAACATAGGACTACAAATGTAATATGACTTTAAATTTATTAAGTGAGCTTCCATCTTATTTCTATTGAATTTTGGTTAAAAATGCTTTACATATAAAATAAAATAAAGTAGCTAATAAATAAGGTTAACTTGTTATAAACAAAAAAAAAAATATATATATAAGGTAATTATGAAGGTTAAATGATCAAAAATACCCCTGAACTATGAGGTTGATTTCAATTATACCCCTGAACTTTGAAAATTTTCATTTTAACCCTTGAACTTTGAAGTTTGTTTCAAAACAACCCTTGAAGGCTTTTTTTCATTAAATTCATGGACATAAAACGATGTTTTTTTTATGTATATTATTGTTGCTTATGTGAACATATTTGAACATATATGTTGAAAAAAAAATCAAAACATATCCAAATACGTCATTTTTGGTCCATAACTTTAACGGAAAAAACCTTCAAGGGTTGTTTTGAAACGAACTTCAAAGTTCAAAGGTTAAAATGAAACTTTTCAAAGCTCAGGGATATAATTGAAATCAATCTTATAGTTTAGGGGTATTTTTGATAATTTAATCTATTATGAATCATGAAAATAAAAATAATGTATCTACTTTTCATGCTTTCATGGTTCAGCCTGATGTGATATGGATCATGAAATAATGTATGAAAAGTACATGAGCTCAGAAAATCACGAACACAAACGCAGATCTAATCCTCATACTCTAGATTTTTTTTATGTTCTATCTTTTCCGTTATTAACTTTCACCTTTCATTACAAATCCAATCCCAACCAAAAGCATAGGATATTTAGTTGAAATACCTGTACTTGTTTGAGGTCATGCATTTTATTTGTAAAAGATAATTATATATTTTTTTTAATATCAACATATGTGAGATGAGGATCAAAATCTTTAAACTAAGATAGGCAATAGGTACCTTATTCACGCTAAAGTGAGCTTAGCTTAACGGTAATTGACATGTACTCATTCCCTTGAAATCAGATGTTAAAATTCTCGTACCCTCATTTTTTGTGTACTAAAAATAATAGGTACTTTATCTACTAGACTATGTTCATATTGGCAATCGATCTGAATGGTACTTTAAAGATCTATTTGATTAGTTTTTGCATGTTAATTAAAACTTCAATGTCATATTTTATTTCATGAGAAATGATAGTTTAATGACTTGTCTTTCCAAAGTAAAAAAGGTAAAACAATACCGGATTACACAACATCATTACCCCATTGCTAAATTTGGAGCTTTTATGTTATACTCTTGACAAACTATTCAATGAGGCCGCCACAATGTGGCTACCTCATAATAAATGTCGGTTGTGGATTCAATAATTTTCATGCCCCCTAATAATCACTGGATATAAATTTGAGGTACTTCTCTCTCTACATCTAACAGTGAAAAATTGTAAGCTACATTATGGCGGCATCATCGAATAATTTTTCGTTACTGTCAATCTCACACCCAAAAGCAGAAAAAAAATGTTTAAATTACAAATTTAGTCTATAAACTTATGAGATACATTAAGCCTACATGTTATCTTGAAATAACATTTTTTCACTTTCCAACATTGCTTTGACGTGCTACATAGATGCTAACTGGGCAAATTGCCCAGATGATAAGTGTAGTACAAGTGGATTTTGTGTTTTCCTTGGTAATAACTTGGTTTCCTAGTCTTCCACCAAACAGAAGGTAGTCTCTTGGTCTAGTGCAGAATCTGAGTATAGAGGAATGTCTAATATTGCTGCTGAACTTATTTGGATTCAGTCATTGATTTTCAAGATTGGCATTTCTCTTACTTCCGCCCCTTTAATATTGTGTGATAACGTAAGTGCTACACATTTAGTTGCAAATCTGGTCTTGCATGATCGGTCTAAGCACACATAGAAATCGATCATAACTTTATACAGGAATGGATGATTCCCTATTATCAGACCAGTATTGTTCACTCATTTTTTATCTGTCCTTGTATGCTTTAATTCTTCTCTTACATTGAGGACAATGTAAATTCTAAGTTTGGTGTTGGGCAATACCTTGGAGTCCTGATTTTTTAGCATTAATTTTTTCAATCTTGAGCATGTTTGGAGTAAATAGTATTGCATGATGATTGATTAGGACAACCCAGGAAGTAATCTAAGTGACTTTTTTTTTGCAATAGAATGAATTCTGGAAGCATGCCCTAAATTGAGAATATTTAAATTTTGTCTTTAATTTTCTTGCAACACATTGAGCACATAAGTGACTTTCTATTATGTTTGAATGCTTAGGATAGTTTTATTGAGTCTAAAGGTTGTTGTCAGCTTTATTGAGTTTAAAGGTTGTTGTCACCCCGATAGGTTTAAGAACTCATTAATAGTTGAACTGCATGAAAGTTTGTGATATGTTGAAGTACAAAAAAAATTATCTTTATTGATTTTTTTCTCATATTTAAAGAAATTTAAAAACATGTTTAATCAATAATGTGTGCTTAAAGTGTGGGGATCAAAAAAGTTGTCTCCACTGTGATCAGTCAGGTCATCCTCCATTGAGCAAGTGCTCTGGATAAGAGTCCCTACAGTGGAGTGTAAAAACTAGGGTCTCAAAAGAAAGAAAAAGATAAATTTGGGGGTTAGTAACTCTAGTGAAAAAAAAATAAGTGTTAATGCTTAAGTAGATTGCCAATTGTAGTGTGGAGAGACTAGAGATTGGAACTTAGGGCCAGCGTAGGGAGAAAATGAAGGACTCTATAAAACTGTCTAAAGCCAATAGAAACTGATAGAAAGAAGGTTAGACACACACGCGCAAGGAAAGAAATAACTAGAATTTAAAATTTCTTGAAAATGGGTATAATAAGGTTTTCTTTTATTGTTGTACGTCAGTTAGATTACTGAGGCTTGAGTCGTTAATCTTCCATTGAATTTTTAAGAATATTATCTTACTCTGTTTTGCTCGAGAACTAGTAAAAATCTAAGTTTGGGTGTGTTTGATAGCACACAAAAGGGTACTATTTCTAGGCTTAGATTTAGGTTAGTTTTGTGTATTTTTAGTGGACTTTGATGCTTTTATGTCATGAACTACAAGAATCGAACATTGAGGGCCAAACCGAGGATTTGGAATGGTTTGGGGACAAAAAAAAAGCTTAAAAGAAAGCTTTTGGACCAAAGAGACAAGGAGAATAAGTGAACAAGCAACTAGGCTCGAGAGCATAGTGTCACAATGCTATACAGAGCATTGTGACGCCATACATGCAACCCTTCCAACCCATCAAACAACACACAAAGCGTTGCAAAGAGAAATTTCTATTTCGTGCAAAGGGAGCCGCTTTTGGAGAAGAAGAACCCTAATCTCGATTTACACTCTATTTTGGGACCTAGAGGGAGCTTGTGAGATCTAAGGAGGAGACTCAAAGCTCGAGATTGCGGTATATCACGATGAGAACGAGGATTGGCACGCTTCCGCAAGTAATTTCTCTCTTTATCTCTTTACTTTTATTGTCGTGAGTTTAGATTATTCGGAGTTTTTGGTTTTGTAATGTTGAACTTGAGTAATGAGAGACTTCTTGAGAGACTTGTGTTTAGAATTTGATTTCCAGTTAGTTTATACTATAATGTAGCATTATTCATGTTTCTTGTGTTGAATGTCTAAGTTTTTGGCCAAAGTTTAATTTTTGTTAATTTGAGTTTTAGGTTGATACAGTAAGACTTAAATTAGACCTAGTTGCATGATTGATAGTAAAACATTGCATGAGAATGAATGTTTTATTTTTAAAAGTTGTTATAAGGAATTTCTTAATGACATGCTTGATTAATTAATGAGACTGAAAAGTGATTTAGTTTTCTTGCATGAGTTTTAATTGGGCTTGACAAAGTCAATTAATTAATTTAGTTGTTCCTTGACTTATAATGATTGAATGTAGTATATGTCTTAGGAAAATAAAATATGTTATGTTGTTGAAAATCAATGTCTCAATTCTTCTTTGAAAATCTGACTCCAACCTTGTAAATAATTAGTTTAGTTTTATTTTCTTTCATCTAAAGTTTTGTTTCTCTAAATAAAATTGGGCATAATTAACTATGGTACTTAATTAATCTAAAGATAATTACTAAGTTCATGTGAAGATGATAACTTAATATTCAATATCACTATATTAAAATTTGACACCGTACACTTGGAGTTATTTGTGAGCACTTAAAAACAACGCAACACACATCTTATGCTCCTAAATAGTCTTAAAATCTAGTCAATTTAAGCTCAATTCGATTGATTAACACATATGTCCACAATCAAAATGTGAGAAGTTTGAATCTCCCCATCCCACATGTTATTGAACTCGGAAAAAAAAAAAAAAAACTAAAACCTACAATTATCTTACCAAGGGTTTTGATTGTACTAAGAAAAACATTCTCACACAAAATCTGGCCTACATTAAGAAATACGCAAAAACTACTCTAATTGTTTGAGTGACGGTGGGAGATCAGTGAAAAATGAAATGAACAACAGAAAGAGACATGTTGTTTTTTTTTTTGGGTTTGTTTATGTGTAGGATTTTAGTTGGGTTGTTAATTTTTGTAGATAGAGAGAATAATTTAGAGAGGGACCAAAATTGGGTGGAACTCAAATGGACCCATTTAACCTCCAAACAAGAACTGAACTTTTTTAAGTGAGAAAAAAGAGACAAACCAACAAAACCCCACAGAACAAGTCTCCTTCAAACTGAGAAAATGAAAATTGGCTTTCGTTTTCTGAGTCTGTCCCACCATGAAATCCCTGCGATTAGAGAGTTGGCCAATGAGAATCCAGAGATTAGGATCAAATTTAGAGCCTCGGCCAATTGGAAAGTAGATAAGACCTTGCTGTGGCCCCAAAAGAGCTTTCTATCTCTCTCTCTCTCTCTCTATCTATCTCTCTCTCTTCCATGGATAAACTTCAAAGTGCGACGTCGAAAGACAGATCGCTGTTTCATAAACTGTAAAAAGAGCAAGATGTGGGTCATGGCGTTTAAGTGAAGCCAACAAAAGATACTCTTCCCGAACCATCGTCGAGTTTTGTTCTTCCTTTCCCACTTTATTCAGTATGAGAGGGAGAGATTTATCCCCCCCCCCCCCCCCCCCCCCCCCCCCCCCCCCCCTTTTTTTTTCTTTTGGAACAAGTTTGAATTTGATCGCTTCATTTTGTAGTAAGTGTTTGTTTTTTTCAAATGCTTATAAAAGAAAATTACATCAACCTCTTTTGAATTGTTGTAATTATTGCAATTGCACTTGCTGATGTTTATAATTGTAAGATTTTTACTATATCATTTAAATTAGTTTATAATTCCTAGTGAAAGGGAGAGTAATTAAGAAACAAAGTGAACATTTGTGATGGAAAAGGAAGGGAATAAATGATTCAAAGGGTGCTTCTTTGAATGTTAGCACATTTTCTTCTCATAGCTATAGCCTATAGGGCTTCATTTAAAGATTTAGGGGTTGTTTAATAATTATTTAATTTTTTAAAATTGTGTTTGTTTTCTCTTCAAATCTGTACAATGGATTTCATTTGAATTCATATCCAAATTCCAAAAACAAAATAAGATAACTACTTTCACCTATATAATTTCTTGTTTTGCTATCTACTTTTTACTTCTGTTTTTAAAAATCAAGCAAAGTTTTGAGAATAAAAAAAAGTAGTTTTCAAAAATGTTTTTGAAAACTTTTTTTTTTAGTTTTCAAAACTTCTTGGTTTTAAAAAACACAAGTAAAAAGTAGATAACGAAACAAGAAAATTTATAGGTGAAAGTAGTATTTATAAGCTTAATTTTTAAAAATAAAAAATAAAAAACTAATTAATTATCAAACCGGCTTAATTTTTACAATTACAAATTCATTCGTGTAATTATAATACGTTCATGATTGGTTTGTGTCATTTATGTAATGAAAAATATTTATTTGTTCTGTACACACTGGTAAATAAGTGGATTGTAGAAATATTTTGTATCCAATAAAAATGGGAAAAAGAGTTGGGAAGAAACAACTTATAGTAAGGACTAAGGAGTATGAGTAGGTAGATAAGTATTAATATTTTTATCCAATAATTTTATTCATAAATTGGAATTAAAAAAATATATAGGGTGGGCGTGGGACCATGGTTCTGACTGACATGTTCTGCCTCTAAGTAAAGCACCAACACACACTATTTTTCGCAAACTCAGTCGTGTTGGCTTTAAGCTTCTGACTAGAGCTTTTCTCCTTCTGATGCTGCACCCACCCACCCACTTTTTCATTATTTCCATTACCGTTCTGATTTCTGAGCTTTCCCTTTGAATGTAAAAGCGAAACTGAATCTGCATGAAAAGATGTCAACAACAAAAAGCAGCATAGCCAACGCAGTGGGCGGCAAGACCGCGAGAGCCTGCGACAGCTGCGTCCGAAAGCGCGCCCGCTGGTACTGTGCCGCCGACGACGCCTTCCTCTGCCAGTCCTGCGACTCCTCCGTCCACTCCGCCAACCCTCTCGCCCGCCGCCACCAACGCCTCCGTCTCAACTCTGCCTCCTCGAAACCCCCTAATTCCCCGTCGTGGCTCTCCGGCTTCACCCGCAAGCCCCGCACCCCTCGCCCCCGCCCCAAGTCCGACGACCTTCTCTCGAACCCCTCCTTCTCCCTCGTCCCCGAGGCCGATGAAGCAACCTCCCTCGAAGACTACGAAGAGGATCATCATCTCTTGTATCGAGTCCCCACGTTTGACCCGTTTCTTGACGAAAATCAGCAATCCAAATCCGGCGTGGGTGATGAGTCAGCGAACTTGCATGGCTTCCTCCCCTCCGATTTGGATCTCGCTGAGTTTGCTGCCGACGTGGAGAGCTTGCTCGGAAGGAATTTGGAGAGCGAGTGCTTTGACATGGAGGGGCTTGGGCTTGGGCTGGGCCTGGCCGAGAAAGATGACCCGTCGGCCCGGAGAGTTAAGGTGGAGGATCATCATCATGAGGAACAAGCTGAAGAAGGAGGTAATTGTAGATTACAACAGCAATTCGAGGCTGAGGTGGATCTGATGAGAGAGCCGTTCGAGTTGAACTTCGACGACTACGAACACGAGGAGAAGACTATTACAGTGGCGGGTGTGAAGAATGAAAGAGAAGAGGATTGCAAAGTCCAGGAAGATGAATTATTGAAGATGAAGAGAAATAAAGTGGCCTTGCGATTGGACTGTGACGCAGTGATTGCCGCCTGGGGTAACGATAAGTCTCCATGGACTACCGGAGAACGCCCCCATTTTGACCCCGACGACTCCTGGCCCCACTGCATGGTTTATTTTCTTCACCTAAACCAATTAATTTCCCATTAATTAATTTCCCATAAATTAATCTTGTTAATGATGATGCATGCAGGCGATTTGTGGAGTGAGCTACGGGCACGGGTGTGGGGAATATGGGGTGAGCGCGGCGGCGAAGGGGGACGGCGGGAGGGAGGCGAGGGTGTCACGGTACAGGGAGAAGCGGCGGACGAGATTGTTTTCGAAGAAAATAAGGTATGAAGTTAGGAAATTGAATGCGGAGAAGAGGCCCAGAATGAAAGGGAGGTTCGTCAAGAGAACGCCTTTTGCACAACCAACTCTTCCTATTATTAGTATTAAGTAAGTAGGAAATGAAAACAAATGAAGTTGATGTACATTTATAATTATGTTAATAGTGTTTAATTTTGCGGAATAAATGAGTTTCTGATCATAGTTTTTGTATAAGCTTGTTGAAAAGCTTATAACAATTAGTTTTCTTAATCGTAATTAATTAACCTTTTTGCTTAGTTGTCTGTTTCTTTTGAGGTTATGTATTGTACTTACTACCCTTCTGGAGATCAATCAATAGATTATACCAATCGACAGAATTGAATTCCTGTGTTACTCCATTTGCGTTGTGCTTGTACAAATCCAGATCCTTTTTTCTAATTTTTCTTGTTTTTGTTAGAATTGGTTTAAACGTAAGCCTCATTTTTCAATTTTAAATTCCATTAGCCTCATTCTGATATTTGATTTCAGTTTTTGTTTATATCATTTATGTTCAAGTTTGATTATTTTCTCCAGATCCAACTAACATTTCTTCACATTGAACTGCAGAAAGTTAAGTTGGGGCATTTGGGTAACCGCTTAAGCTCAATCTTAACTTTGGCTACTTTTTCTTTCTCTTCATTTCAATTTTAACTTTTTTGATTCGGATTGGTTAGGTTCAGTTTTTTCGATTCTTGATAAAAATAGGTTTGCACATTTAAAAAATCATGAAAATCGAAATTTATTAGGAAAAAATGCACCAAATTAAATTGCTTGTTTGGTTTCTATATGTATATTATATATTTTGGTTTCTTAAACACGAGTTCATTAGCTAACAATAACATAACTCAATTGGCATGAAGTATGTGCTTATGACCAAAAGGTCATGGGTTCAAATCCTCTCACCCCCAAATATCGTTGAATTTAAAAAAAAAAAAAAAAAAACCGCAAGTTCATTAATTCATTTAACCCTCTATTACTTTTTTTCTAAATGAAGGTACAAATCTGCTCAAGAAATTTGAACTCTAGTTTTGAAAAAATTATTCAATGAGGGTTGCTATAATATGGTTGTCTCTTGATAACCGTTGGATATAGATTCAAAAATTTTTATGTCCCCTTAACAATCACTGGATACAAATTCGAAATACTTTTGCAATTTATCTCTCATACATTAAATGGTCCAAAACTGTCAATCATATTATGACAGCCTACTTGAATAATTTCTCCAAATTTTAGGACATTTATCTCTAAAACCATTACTTTGTCATAAATCATGTTTAATTATGGAAACTGAATATGTAAAATTAGAATCGTTATTTTTTTTTTTGAGTTCAACAATTGTGGAGATGGGAGATCGAACCATCAACCTTTGAGATGCTAATTAGTATCTTATCCACTGAACTATGTTTAGATTGAAATCTCAATAGGTAAAACAACTAGATTATTGTTGATAATGTTTGTCATATTTATAGCAATTCTTTGGATGATCTATAACATGGGTAATGGTATCAAGATCTTTTCGTACTCATGAAAAGAATTTTAATTTGAATGATTAATTGGTGAAAGTCTTTTTATGAGAAGTTTGAATTGTTGCAATGCATCTAATTTAGTTGAATTTAGGAGTTTATATCTTTAAGAAGTTGAGATAAGAAGGATAAAACTCTCTTGACTTGTATAGACGTTGAAAACTAAACTTTTTGATAACATATATATATGCCACGTCTTGGCGAATAGATGGGCATTAGTGTTCAAAATGAAATTAAAAACCAAGGACAACCATGATAGAATGCAAAGTGCCCCTTTGTCCAAAGCATGAGTGTTTAACTTAAATATGTAATTAATAATAGAGACTTGTTTTAGATAGTTGCTATTGATAAAACTAACATTGTAAATGGTAGTGTTCACATGAGATTTTTAGATAATTTAATTATTGGACTAAATATAGTTTTATGAATTTTGAGGTTTATACAATCTCTAATATTTATCATTTAATTCTTTCTTTTCAAATACGTAAATTTCGGCTTCTTACTTGTTGATTTCTTGGATTGGCTTTCAATTTGTTGATCTTCTTGAATCGACCTTCTGGTTTGTTGATCTTCTTGAATTGCCCATCAACTTCTTAAAGTTTTCCTTAAGTTACCTACATACTGCTTAAGAAAAGGGATCAAGTCATAGCATCATTTAAGTTTTTTTAAACATTCACATTTTTGGTTTATGCGGCAAGGAGCGTCATACAGTTTTGATTCTCGCGATAAAATCAACCATTTACATTTCAAGCCTTTATTTTTCTTCATACTTTTCATAAAGTTTTTTTTTCTTACTGTCATGGAGAAAAGTTTCCTATAAAGAATTCTTTGAAGGTCACCCGTTGTGAGAAAACTCTTCAATTCTCTTCCACCTTGGATTTTATTTGCTTTCTTTTAAGAATTTTTAATTGGGAAGACTCCTTAGGAATGAAGTTTTGTGTTTGTTTCTGTCACACCCCGCCCCAAATTACTCTACCGTACTTATGATAAGCTGTGACGATAATAGGCCCCAAGTGAGCAATGAAATCTATTGTCAAGTCTCTCTCTTATCTCATAAGTACTTAACTTAATTGGTAGACACTACAAATTCAGCGCAACAAAAATTACACTTTTTACATACAATAGATAATATGCAATGACTAGATGAGACTGGTGGCAGATTTTGATTAGCTAACTCTAGTCGAAACTCAAGAGCAACTTGGTGGAAAAATAAAAATAAAAGAATGAGCTAAAAAAAAGCACAATGAATGATGATTTCATAAGAAAATAAATTTTCAGGAACATTATTCTCTTACTAAACAGAAGTTCATAACTCTATGAAATAATGTAAATCATGAATAATTTAGAGACTCTCGAGATCATTTAAACAAACTAAAAATTGTAAAAATAACTCTTGAAAGCATGAATAGCGCAACAACGATTACAGCTCTTGAAACAACAACTCTTGAGTCAACAACTCTGGAAACATAAGTATAGGTTAGCAAAAAACATAGATAGGGAAATCCACAATTGCAGCTCTAGAAAACGTAAGCATAAGCTAGTAAAATTCATCACCAAATTTGTACCCAAATCTTTATCATACTGGCGTATAGTAATCTTCATACACATAGCAGAACAATTTATGTCATACTATGCATCAAGTAATCTCCAGATAGTAGATGAGTTTTCAACGAGCCTATTGAGGTCGAAATCTGCCACCAACCTCATATAGTTTATGCATTATTTGGCATGTAAATGTAGTATTGATGTATCGTTTTTATAACTAGAGTGACTAGCATTATTTTGACATTGTATATATGTCTTTTAGATTGATAATGGTTTAAAAGATTTATACCTAAACGTTTTTCCTTATTAAAAATTGGATGTGGTGATTTTAGATTTCTAAACAAAGTTTGGTGTGCGGTGAGGCACACACTTGATGTAGTGGTGGAAATGAGATGTTTTGGGAGTGTTTTTATTCTTTCTTGCATGTGTGTTTTATTTATCAAATTTTCAAGGGAAACTCTGCCAAAATTTTTATGAATTTTTGTTTCAATATAGTTTTTTCTAGCCAACTATTGTTTCAAAAAGTTGTTTAGTTTTTATAAATTCAACAATAGATTTTATAGTTTAGTTGGGATCTATTGTTGGCATGCCACGTCCTAGGTTGGTTAGAGTGATTTGGAGTGGGGCGTGACAGTTTCTTCCAATGAGTCATGAGTGTCCAACTTTAATTTGTCTTCATCATGATGAGGCCTGGTCTCATATGAGATATTTTATTATTAATTGGGCTTAAGGTTATTGACCGCATGCATGTGTTGTTGTTGTTAGATAATTTGATTAAGCTATTTCATTCATGTCTAGCTTAATCTTTCTTTGTTGAGCTAACTTTAAAATTAGCTCTTTTAGGACAATATACTTTTCCACTGGGTGGTTAACGACTTGATGGTATATACAATAGTTGGGAACGTCGATTTTTCCTATCTCTTCCAAACTTTTATACTCATAAAGTTTAATCAATTAATCGTATTTTTAGTAGTTGCAAAATATTAGAAATGTCAAAATTGGAAAAAAGGATAGACATTTTCTTGCATTTCCTTCAAAATTTTTTAATACTTCTCATTTCCTTTTCACTTTTTGATCCTCTAATTTTTTTTTCTTTCTGAAGACAATTTGAGAGAGCTTGTATTGACAATAAAAGATTTGTTTGAAGTAGTCCCAACATTTTCACTTTATTTCTTTATGTTATGGATTATAAAATTTTAAATTTCCTTAATGAGCAAATACTCAGCTCTATATCATTATTGTGAGTTGCTAATTCTTCAAAGGTGCAAGCTTTTATACCTTGTAGGATATAGAGTTAGTCATTAGTGCATACCTTGAATGCACATCTCCACAAAAGATGGCTTATTGAATTGATTTTTACAATCGAGATAAAGCTCTCCATCAGTTTATGTACTCAATAATGAGTTCATCTTTATGTTGTTTAATGTTGGTGAGCTTGACCATATTGATGATTCTTCTTATGTTATAGAAGCGACTTAGGAATTCTCTTTCAAGTTGTTCACAACTATCAATAGACAGGCTCTAGATCAACGTACCAGTCAAAAGAATTTTCCTTTAGCATTCAGACAAATTGTTTGACTAGTAGATCTCATATGATACAAAGATGCTCTGATATAAAATGAGATGAAAACCCTAGTGATTGGAATTAGGAATCCTTTGGGTATGTGAACACCTAATTCACAAACACTAAAACCCCCAAATCTATTCGATTTCAACCCTATGGTTTAGGTTAGACATGGATTGCCTTAAGATCAAAGCTCTCGAGACAGAGAACAAATTCCTTGGCCCAAAAGTCGAACACTCTACAAGATAGGTTAATCAATCCTACTTGAATGGTCTTGGTATACAACTCAAGCCATGGATTGCAAAATGAATCAAGGAGCTTTTGGCTAAACTTGACAGAAAAAAAGTTCAAAGATAAAATTCAATTCATCTTTAAAACTATTCGTACAACATAATGATAAAGCTTTAGATAACCCCCAAAACCCTAAATGCCACATCATTGATCATCACAAAAATGACAAAAATACCCCTACTCAATATGTCATAAAAGGGATAAAATTGAAAAAAATAAATTACAACAAAATTATTAAATAAAATATGAATAATAATTTGATATCCTTAGTGATTCATATCATCCTCTCTTCTTTTTGAAGGTTTCGTCCTCGAATCCAAATAAATGCCTTGTAAAACAGTTTTAAAGTCGTGAGAAGAAAATGGTGTGACTATTCTTTGTTTTCTCTTGGATGGCCTTGTTGCATGATTTTAAGTGTTCGCAAATAACCGCAAGTGTACAATGTCAAGTTTTAATATAGTGATAATGAGTATCAAGTATCGTCTCCACAGGGATTGGATTTCTTAGATTAATTAAGTACCGTAGTTATTCATGCCTAATTTTATTTAGAGAACCTAAAATTGGAAAGAAGCAAAAATAAACTAAACTAATTATTTACAAGGTTGGAGTTCATTTAGAAAGAAGATTGGAGATTGAATGATCATTAAGCGCAACTTGAATTGATTAAGAGATTGTACTAACATGCAACAAACATAAGCCAAGAATTACTAAATTATCTATTTGACTCTCTCGAGCCTAAACAAACTCATGCTTATGCGTAAATCAACCTCTCGATCTATTTCTACAACTAAGCATGACATTAACGATTATATTCTTTTAGCAGCTTCTAACAATAACCTATTCATTCTCATGCAATAGATTATTATTAATCATGCATCTAAGTTCTTTAACAAATATAAGCCATGGCCAAAAGCTTAGACAAAACATACAAGATGCATAAATCCTCGTTACAATAGACTACAACTCAAAAACGAAACACAAGTTCAAAGTATACAACCATCCAAGAGTCTAGAATGACAATACATCAACATTCAGTTCAAGAAATTCTAAAATTAAAGAAACTAAGTAAGAGAAAAAGAGATAAATCTGGAAGACGCATGCCAACACTCGTTTCTGATGTGATGTTCCACGATCTCAAGCCTTGAGTCTCCTCCTTAGCTCTTGAAAGTGTCCTCTACGAAATTAGGGTTTTTGACTATAAAAAATGGCTCCCTTTTTATGTAACAAAACTTGGTATTTATATTATCGGGACAACGTTGAGATGCTAGGACAGCGTCTCGATGTTTTCCCTTTACCGCATGAATAAATATGAAAATTTAAGTAGCGTTAAGAGGCTATAATGCAACGTCTCAAAGCTACGGACCGAAATCTTCAGACGTGTGTTTTTGCTACCATCTCAATGGCCTCAGGCAACGTCTGGACACTACAATGGTAGGCTCTCATGCTTGATAAGCTTCAAATGTAGCGTCTTGACACCTTGGGTGGCATCTCGACGCTATGTCTTCGAGTTCTTTTACTTGTATACACTTCTTCTCCATGTCTTCTTTTGCTCCAAAATGTATCTTTAAGCTCCATTTATGCCCCAAATAGCTCAAAAAGCCCGATTTAGCTCTCGAAATCTACAAAATATATAAATAACCCGTGAAAGCTCACTTATAAAGGCCTCAACTAGCAATAATTTAAGTCTATAAATAGCACACTTTTGCGTGCTATTAGGCCTCCCTTGTAAAGTAACTTCATAGTCATGAGATGTCAAATGCTCATCTCTTCTTGGATTCTAACTCTTCCGAAAAGCATGATGGTCCTTCTAATTCTCATTTTACTTGCGGTAATAGAATTAGGGCCAATCTTTGAGCTTTGCTTCTGATAAGGAAATGAGCAATCAAGGAGATCATGAGGGAAGTCTACAAGAAGAATACCAAGCTTGTAACGCCCGGCTTATTTACAGGCATTAATTTCAAATTATGGAAATTAAGTTGGAATGATTTTCATTGGGTAATTTAAATTTTAAGGTTAATTTGCAATTTGGAATGAGAAAAAGGGCAAAGTTGGAAAGCAATGATTGGTCAAGGGACATTTTTGGAAATTGGAAAGTTGTTTTTAAAAAAATAATAATAAAATAAATAAAAGAAAAGAAAAAAGAAAAGAAAAAGCCCATCCTTATCCAATGTTTTTTTTATTATTATTTTTTATTTTTATTATTATTTTATTATTTTATTATTTTTATTTTTATTTTTTTCTCTTTCTCTTCTTCTTCCTCACGAAAATCTCTCCCTCTCCGATAACTCTCTCTCTCTCTCTCTCTCTCCCTCCCTCTCACCGGACTCCAACCTCACCGCCGAGCACCCATCCTTGCCGCCGGCTTCTTCTTCTTCGTTTGCTGCAACCCACAAAGAACACCCATCCTCCGCCAGTCTTATTCTTCTTCTTCTTCCTCGCCGCCAGCTCTTTCTTCTTCTTTTTTTTTTTCTCGGCCGACCGAGCGACAGCCATCCCTTCGAGCCTCGCCGTGAGCTTCTTCGCCGGGCAACTCACACCAACATCCTCTTCACGCTCAGCCTCGCCGAAGCTCACGAACGTCTGTCGACGTCGTCTGCGTTAGCCTCGCCGGTGTCGGATTAGTAGGTGGCGTCTCGCTGGAAGCCTTGATTTCGTCCGGTTCAGCCAAACCAGTCACCCCAGCTCGCCGGTTCACGCTCAAATCCGACCCCACAAGTTCGGATCAACCCAGATCCGCGAGCCTCGCACGAAATCTGGCCCTCACGCGCTCTCACGTGCCAATCGGAAGTCCCACGCGCCACTGTCTCCGATTCCAATTTTCGAGCCTAAACGGTCTCGGTTACGATCGTGTTTCGATTTGGGTAATTTTGTTACTCAATTGTTTTTAATTAAGGACTTTAAATGGGATCGATCGTTAATCAATGGATTTAATTTTTAGGATAATGATTTGAGAATCAAACTACGGAATTGGAGACAAATATTAAAATTTCCAGCAAGCTTTGGAGTCTAAGTTTGGGCAAGAATCAAGCTCGTAAATTATTTATTTGACTTAGGTAAGTAGTCATTTGGATTTAAGTCATTTAAATTCCTTTTTGATTGAAATGTATGTTTGATAGTTTGTTAATTTTGAAAGCATGCTTGAAAGCGGTGGTTATGAGATATGAAAAGGTTGGTGGTTATGTTTAGAAGTAACCTTGAGCTAAAACGGCCTAAGTTGTGGTCATAAAGGAATTAGTGGCTTAAAGTTTCAAGTTTAGTATGTTAGTATATGAACCTCTTTAAAAATTTGTTCGAGGTTGTAATTGGACAAGTTTGGATATGAATGTGGTGATTTGTGAATAGTCATTCTTGCCTAAATTATGAGTATGTGCGCGATGTCGTAGTTGGTTAAATCAATATAAGAATTATCGTGCTGGGCTTAAGATTGCCTGAAACTTGTTGCTACTCTAGTTAAGGGATTCAAAGTTACAAGTGAATGGATGAAAATGTGCCGGGAGTTATAAATGAATTTGATTATAGCTTACCCTTGTACGTATAAATGTGTGGATAGTTGTGTTAAACTAAACAGTTGTAATCGTTTGGACTTCTGAGATGTTTGGTTAGTTGTGGAGTGCAGAAAACTTGAATTTTAGATTGATTGGTTGATTGGGTTCAATGCTTTTGGGTTCAGGTTGGGTTAGAGGCTAAAGTAGAACACCCTAAAGTTATGCAATACTCAGGGTCGAGGACCGTATTTTATGTGTTCAGAATGGTCTTATGTTTGGGCTGATATAACGAGTTTTGGATGGGTCCGAATGTGTGTAGAGAGTTACTGGTCGTCCTGACTTCTAGAGTAGTTATGGAACTGAATTCTGGATTAAAAGGGATGGAGGGCTATGTGCCGCTAGCATAGGTATGTGCTTGTGAATTACGGGCCAAGTTGTGAATGTGGTCCCGAAATAACAAATGATTTTGGTATGGTAGATTACCCTCGAGATTCCAAAAGTAGTGCGAAAATGTAAGGAGCTTGATAAAATAAGAGCCACCTGATCTTATGTCTCTCCTGGGCGAGTCTGTAACTCTAGGTTGACTAGATGTGATGAGAGTGAGGGATTGTGTTCCTTCACTGTGGTGCTAGCTTAGGGGTGATTCCCCATTATGTTGAGCGTAAGGATTGTGATCCTTATGGCCTGTGTGCTAGCTTATGTGTGATTCCCCATTATGTTGAGCGTAAGGATTGCGATCCTTATGGCCTGTGGTGCTAGCTTAGGGGTGATTCCCCAATTGTGTTGAGCATAAGGGATGCGTCCCTTATTGCCTGTATGCTAGCATAGAGGGGTGATATTCTATTGTATGTAGGCGTGAGAGTTATTTTCTTTCACTGCCTTAGTCAACCTAAGTTACATGGCTCGTTGGTAGTGCTCGAGACAATGCCATACCGGGATGGACTCAGGTAGAGTGTGCGAGCGATAGTTGGATGGTTGATGAGTGGAGATTAAGAAGCATATGTACGTACCAGAACAACTTTTGTGTTGATGAGGCTAGCATAGGGGCGTTATCCCCAGAGATTTGTGACGAGCATAAGGGTTGCGATCCTTATTGCCGTGGGTGCTAGCATAGGGGCGAGGACCCCAGAGATTTAAGTTGAGCGTAGGGAATGCGTTCCCTAGCGCCTGTGAGCTAGCTTAGGGGTGATTCCCCACTGTGTTGAGCGTAGGGAAGGTTATGGACCTTCACATGTTTGGGTTCTAGGTTACAGGACTCGCAGGTATGACTCGAAGTAGGGTCAAATAGTAGTGAATGTTGTGGAAGGTTAAATGGACTCTTAAAATAATTGAAGGAAGTATTTGGAATCTACACACGAGCGTGAGTAAGAGCTTGGTATGGTTTCTTTAAACATTGGACCCTTAAGTGGGCTACTTACTGAGTATGTTTATACTCATGTTTGCTATCTTGTTTGTTTTGCAGATTGTGCACATTCTCGGGGTGGATGACGCAGGCGACGACTTGACGAGACTATGGAGACTCCACCAAAATCTCTTTTCCCTGTTTAAACTTTTAGTTTTGTTTCCTTGTTCCTTGAATTGTAGTGTGCTGGTTGTAAAATGTAAATATTCTTTAGTTATCGTGTACTTATCTAGAGTTTCTTTGAACCCTGGGTTTGATGTTGAAGCTCAACATACTTGTTGTAGGTTGTTGGATGCTGAGCGATTTATCTGAGGTATAGAAGTGTCTTTCATTCTTATCAGGTTGTTGTAAATTTTTGGTTTCTCCTAGTTACACCGTCATGCTGCCGAAATTTCGGGCATGAGCGAGGTAACTAGGTCGTGCTTCCGCATCTAGAGTGTCGTAGGAATTCCGGTCTTTACAAAGCTCAACCATCTCAATCAAGCTCAAATGAAGGTTTTGCTCAAAGTCAATCGGAGTCAACTCCAATTCAATCCAATCATGAGGTAATCATTATGCCACAAGATCCAATCATAAGAGCTAAAGCTAAAACGCTTCAAGAAGCATTGAATGATCACGTCCAAGCTAAGGTGTTTACACATTGTGAAGAGTTGCATCCTTTCAAGCTTGAAAAGATACCTATTCATCCAAGAGGCATAATGAATCTAAAAATACATATTCATTCACATCTTTAATGCATTATGTACCTATTAAATTCATGTATTTACATTTAATATGGTTCATGTATGGATTTGAAGGGTTGGGGGCTGAATTTAGACTACATGGGTGAAAGGTTGTATCCTTTCAAGGTGTCTATTGAATTAGTATAACTAGGTGTATCATTTTGTCATTTGAACACAAGTTGAATGAAATTTCTTATTTAGTTTTAGTCTCTCAAGCTTTATGCTTTCTTTGCATTCTTCTGTTAGAATGCATATTTAGAACTTTCAATCTATTTTGATCAATTAGATTGTAGAGAGTTCAAAATCTTGAAGATAGGAACAAGTTCTCTTTTCTTCTTGATCATTGATCATTTTCCAAGTAAAATCTGTTTAACTTTCTGGGAGTTAGTTTATCATCTTGTTATTGGCAGGGGTGAATCTACATGGAGACTAGAGGGGGCCATAGCCCCCCAAAAATTTTAAATTTAATACCCTAAAATATATATATATATATATATATATATATTTTAAATGCCCTATAATACATACTATTTGTGTTATATAATACACATTAGTTAATTAAATTGTGTTTTGTCTTCATGGTTTTAATATTTATAAGCACCCTTGCGTGCATGTGTTTGAAACCTCATAACGGCACAATTTGTATTTAAAATTTTTCCTATTTATTTATTTCTTTGCTTTGCTTGTTGTTTTTATTCTTGTTTTTATATTTCTTTTCTTTTATATATATGTTTATAAAATGTTGGTATTTTTATTCATTTAAAAATATAGAGAAATCTGTTCTTAGAAATAATTTAAACCTATACTTTTTTTATAAATATAAATGATAATCCACATTTTCTGTAAAGAATTCTATCTACAAAGTATTTACAATTTACAAATATTTTTAAATGTTAGTAAATTAGTTTTTAATATTTAATTCTATAAGAAACTATAATATTATATTCTTGATCTATTCGACATTTTTTTTACAAAAATTGAAGAATCTATTAGACACAAAATTGAAAGTTTAGGGACCTATTGGACACGTTTAAAGTTTAAGAACTTATTAGATACTAGATTGAAAGCTTAGGTACCCATTAGACACTTTTTAAAGTTTAGGGATCTAATAAACCCGAATCTTAAGGGGCTGTTTGGGGCACTGAGTAGGTTATAATAGTATGAGTTATAATAGTCTGTGAATTTATATAATATGTGTTTCGGATGCAGAGTTGTTTAGTATAGGTTATAATAGTCTGTGTTTGGGGTGCAAAGTTATTTAACTCTACAAACTATTATAATTCACTCAACGTCCCAAATAGACCCTAAAAGTTCATGAACTAAACTTGTAATTTTTCTATTTGATAAGACATCGAGATGAGCTAAATTATATGATGGTACTTCAAATTATTAAAACTTAGTTAGGAAATCTTTAGTACACCTACCTATTCTTATCACCAATAACTTTTTTTAGGTCAACATAATGTGGGGAGTGTGGATTCGAACCTCTGACCTTTTGGTGGTAAGTTTTTTATTATATTTATATAACATAATTTGTCGGCCCCCCAAACATTAGAATCTGCGTCGCTCCTAATTATTGGGGTTACTCTTATTATTGTTGTGCATCTAGAATAAGGGGAGTTCTCATGCATAATTGAGGTGGTTCCTTTATCATTTGATATCAGAGCGTTGGCTCTAAACAAATTATTGTTAGGAGTGCTAACAAAGCCCCACATTGGCTAGGGAAGGAAAAGATCTATAGTATATAAGTGAGGACAATTATCTCCATTTGTATGAGGCCTTTTGGGGGAACAAAAAACAAAGTCATGAGGGTTTATGCCCAAAGTGGACAATATCATATACCATTGTGGACATATGTCGAGGGTCGTTGTCCTTATCAATATTGAAGGGAATAACCAAATTAAACCCACAACGGAAGCGTTGGAATCGACTTTTACTTTATTTAGAATTAAACAATAAAAATTAAGGTTAAGCAAAACATACCTTGAAAATAATATGGAGATATTTTCTGACGGTTCTTTATTTCCTTGTGTTCCAACTCCAATGAGGTTGAATTCCAAGATTTCCACAAAGTCTTCCTTGCTATGACCCGAACAAAAGACAAAAGAGGTTTGTGGGAACCTTCTAGAAAATAGAATGAGAGAATGAAGGGAGAATTCTCTAGAGTTTCTCTATCTTATTTGGAACACACAAATGGCTCACCTCTAGGGCCCTATTTATAGTGGCCTAGGGAAAATAATTAAATAATATATTTTAATATCTAATATATTAAAATATATTTATCTAATCAATTTGAATCATATTCAAACCTTTCCAAATTCTCCTACGACATCTATTTCCTTATTTGAATCTAATTCAAATTTAATAAATATATTTTCTTTAATGTATCTTAATACATTAATAATTTCTTTAATATTTAATGCATCATATACAATAAATATGTTTTTCCTCATTTAATATATAAAATATATTAAATTTTAATTTGAACATTTCAAAATTTCTCTCAACGAAATTGACCCCTATTTGTTTATATGAGCTAGCAATGGGACCTTATGGACCTACAGATTATAAGCTCCAATGATACAAAATCAATTAATTAAACTCTTTAATTAATTAATTTTCATTCATTAACTATAGGTCACTTCATTATAGACTTAGAGTTGCATTCTTATGCACTGTATGGCAAGTTGTGTCCATGGATATAATCACTATATGCAAGTCGATCAATCACGAGTTGTTCGTAATTACAGATGAGTCAAAAATTTGTTTTGCCCCTGTAAATTACATCTTGCACCTTAAGTACCACTGATCCTTTAATGAACAATTTGTTTATGATCTAACCATAAACTAAGTCCCTCTCGGGCCAGTGAGAGGGTGGGGCCCCATTATTCAAGTTCCGAAATTATCACTTAAGGGAACTACTCATCTACTTACCCTATAAGGGAAGAAGTGAATTCCATCTTGTGAGATTATGTTCCCAGCTCCTTATTTGGTCAAGTCCCCAAAATGGTAGGCATATTGAATCGGCTACAAAAGCCACTCTCACCCATGCAAATCAAAGGACAAGCCCTCACAGGCAGAAGTTTATAACTCACTCAGGATTAAGATCGAGTCGCATATGATCATCCTGATGAAATATTAATCTTCTTAATTAACGGATTTATAAAGAGAGATTAAATATTTTGTGGTCCAGACTTACACAAACTCATTGTACAAGATACCCCCACTCACATGTCTTCACATGAACGATTTAGATCAAATCATCTGTAACTATTACAAAGTGGACCGTATCAATAGGATTACCAGGATAAGACACCCAACCTTATCTATATACTATGACCCTTTAGGTTATTTCTTGAACATGATCCTCTCGTATGTCAACCACATATTGTTCAAGATTACACTAATAACCTTGGATTTTTCATATAATGAATAATATTATATTACAAATAAAATAACAAAATTATTATTAATTATTAAATAAATCATTAATTACAAGGCTTTAGAGCATAAATCCCAACAATTATACATTTACTTGTTTTCCATTCTATCTCATCTTTTCTTTCTTATTTGTATCATTCCATCTTTTTCCATTTTTTTCTTGTGACTTTTCATCTTCTCATCTTTGCTTAATATTTTATTGTACTTGCTGCAAAAAAAAGTTTGAAAAAAAAAGACAAAAAAAAAAAGTAAAAAAAAGGTGACTTATTATCTGTAATGCCCCTAGCCCAAGATTCAGACTAGAATTTGAAATCTAGATTCAGCACCTAACGACCCCAAAATTCCCTTGCATCCCCTGCAACCTGGCCATGTCACCCTCACTTGCCTTGAACTACTTCTAAGAGTGAAGACTATCCCTACAAACCAACACGGGTCCTTGCAGCATGGTTTTTCCTTACTCACATGCATCCTAAGAAAATTTCCAGGAGGTCACCCAACATAGGATTGCTTCAGGCTAATCACGCTTAATTTTGGAGTTTCTATGATTGATCCACCGAAAATGAATATGCACATTGTTGGTATGGGTAGTAACTATCACTTCTTTTAAGCTTTATTTTGACCCTACTTGCATATCCTCAGGATCCCTGCCATTCGATGTAGTCTCAGTTCATTCATATACCCCTCATCAACTCGGCCGTTACATTATCTTCTTGTGATATTTGATATTCTATGTTACTTGACACTTGTTTTTTTAAAAGAAAAAAGAGTGCTCTGTATAGTAAGTTGTGAAACATTGTGAATTGATTACATTTGAAAAGAGTCCAAATTCATATATCGTATTGTCATTCCCATCTTTTAATTTACAATTTTTCACTCATACTTGTTCGTTATCATCTTATCATACCTCTTTGTTTTCATCTCATCATTTTTGAACCACTTTGCTTCTAAAAAAATCTTTCCATACTTATTTTCAAAATTCGAAATTTTGTGACTTTTCACCTTCTAGCTATATTGAACTGTTCTTGCATGATTCTCATAAGAATACTATAAGACTTGCTGAAGTTTGAGATATTCGTAGTCTTAGGAGTATTTATATGTTTTAAGTGTAAACACGAGTGATCTTTCATCTTTCTAGAGAGTAAACATGTGAGGGAGTGCTTGTGAGGTTCATTTCTTTTTCTTTTTACTTTACTTTGTTTTACAACATGCAAATCAAGGTGATGGTAGTAACATTTCTGATACACGATTGAGATAGGCACAACAAGGAGCTATGAAGCGAATAATTCGTACCATGAAAGAGTTGTCAGAACATATGGGAAGGTTGGAGGCTCAATACCAAGCTCGAGAGAGGATACCACCACCACCACCACAACATGTTGAAGTTGACAATATCCATAATGAGGACCATTATGAGGACGACGATTATGATCAATTGGAGGATGACCAAGTTACATTACTTGGGGCTCCAAGAGGAAGAGAAAGACGTCTTGGTCATGATTTATCTAGAGGGAGAGGTCATTGTTGCTCTAAAAGAGTGTATGCAATTTCAGAATGAAAACACCCTAAATGTGCAAGTATACACAACCTAAATGCAGCAAGTGATAAGTATTTTTATATCGTTCTCCTCAGGGACTAGTTATGTGGATTTTTGCAATGCCTAAGCTGATTTTAGTTAGGTAACAAGAAATAAACATCAATTGGTGCAATGAAATTAAAAGAAACTAAGGAACAAGATTAAATTGGTGCTGGAATGCTGGAATAACAGAAAAACAGTAAATAAACTGGGATTAAACATATTCTGTGAAAAGGGATCAGGATTAGGGGTAAAATCTTGCTTCATCAAACTAAATGCTACAGCATAGATCATGCTTCAACACTCAATGCAGGTTAATTGGCGGATTCTTTCCAGAATTCTCGAGAATCAGTGATTAACTCCCATTAACCTCTGAAATTAAGCCCTTAACTGCAAACATTAGGTGGGTTACCATCCCTAGTGTCCCCAATTACCTTAGAGCATGCTCCTAATCAGAACTAATGTTATACCATGCATTCAGTTTATCCATTCTCTTCCCAAAGTCAAGATAAACACAGCCTAGATGAGTTGGCCAGACAAATCCAAGCTAAAAATGAAGCACACAAGGCATATGAGTGAAGAATATGCAAGTCTACTGTTTCATTCAGCAAGAATCAACAATAAATCCCCTAATCCCTCACCCAAGGGGTGATTAGTTCATACTTAGCTTAAAAGAAAGCAATAAAACATTGATTACAACTCCCAACATAATTAAAAACCCTAGTTACAATGTAAAACAATACAATATAAAAGAAAAGGGAAGAAATAACAGATGGGGAAAGCTCCAATAGTTATTCTCTGATGGTTCCAGCTCCCTTCCAGAAGAGGAACACCTCCCAATGTGGGTCTTCTTCTCCTTTCTCGAATTTCTCCCCAAAAATTGTCTCCCCCAAAATTCTCCCTCATACCCTAAACGGCAAAGCAAGCTTTTATACCCCTTCCTTATTGAAATAAGGGCTGAATAGACAGGGCAATGAGGTCTGGCAGCTTCTCATTGGTTTTCAACAGCTCACATGGCAAGAAGTGTCCAGCTCAATTAATGAAATATCTCACACGTGTCTAATATGTACTCTGCTATCAGAAAATGCTCCAGCAAACTAGATCCTTCAACATTTATATAGCTCCAGTACTCCAAAGCTTAGTTTTCCACACTTAGCCATTTTTAACCTACCAAAAGCTCCTGTAAGGTCAAAATAATATAATTCAGCAAGGAAATGCACTTCAATGGCCTAAAGGTACTTCACAATTACTTTGTGACAATTAATACATGAAAGCACCAAATCATGGGGTTTCTAAAAGCTAAAATAGTAAAAATGCATAAGATATCAAAGAATAAACACATTAAAAGCTCAATCATAGTTCTTATTTTAAGAGCTAACAGTCATGGAATAGGATATCAAAATTTCCAAAGGAAAGTTCCACAGAAGAAGCTCAAGTTGATCGAAACTTGGAGAATATCAAATTGAAGCTTCCAAAGGGCTATGGAAAAATTGATCTAGAGGAGTACCTTCATTGGGAGAAAGCGATGAAGTATGTGTTTGATTGTCATGACTTTAGCGATGAAATGAAAGTAAAACTTTGTGTTGCTCAATTTAAACAATATGCTTAAACATGGTGGAATAAGTTGATTCAAGTGGGAGGAGGAATCTCGAATCGCCCATCAATTCATGGTATGAATTTAAGGAATCCATGAGGAAGATGTTTATTCCAAAGCATTTCCAAAGGGACATGGCACAAAAGTTACAAGGATTGAAACAATGAAGTCTACGGAAGACTACTACAAGGAGATAGACACTTTGATGGATCAACTTGATCTTAACTAGGACATGGAGAATCTCTTGGCAAGGTTCCTTAATGGCCTGAACAAGGAGATTGCAGACAAGGTTGATCTACAACCTTACTTTGACATAGAGGAGATATTGCATCTAGCCATAAAGGTGGAAAAACAGTTGGGTACTAGAAGAGCAAGGTACACTTCTTCTAAACCTACTTTTTCTTTCAACACAACACGAAAAAAGGAGAATAGAAGTGACTTTAGAAGTAGAGACAAGTTTGTGCAAGAAAAATCTAAAGAGAAGGGAGAGTCTTCTATTAAAGGAAAGGCTAAAGTAGATGAGCCTAGGGAGAGAAATAGGGATATTAAGTGCTAGAAATGTCAAGGGTTTGTGCATGTAAGTCGGGATTTTCCAAACAAAAGAACAAACATTATCAATAATGGAGAGGTAGTAACTTAGGGTGAGGGGAGTGAAAGTGATGAGGAGAAGGAAGAAATTGTACAATTAGAGGAGTCTAGTGATAGAAGTTATGAAAAACCAATTTTAGGGAATGTGCTTGTAACTAGAAGAGCTTTAAGTGCTCAAGTCAAAGAGGGTCTAGTTGAGGAGCAAAGGGAAACATTGTTTCATAATTGTTGTCATCTGAACGAAAAGGCTTGTTGTGTGATCATAGATAGTGAGAGTTGTACTAATGTTGTTAGTACATTACTTGTCAAAAGATTGGGATTGCCTACAACACCACATCCTAGACCATACAAACTTTAATGGTTGAACAATAGTCGAGAAGTTAGAGTCAATAGACAATGCGTTGTGTCATTTTCTATTGGAAGATACAGTGATAATGTTCTATGTGATGTTGCACCTATGCATGCTGGAGAAATTTTTTTCGGAAGACCATGGCAATTTGACTGAAAAGCTATGTTGATGGTTATCTTAACCACTACAAATTCACCAAGGATGGGAGAAAGATCACTTTTCTTCCTTTGTCAACTAGAGACATGTTTGATGAGTAATGTAAGTTAGTGAAAATGAGAGTGGAGGCTAAGAAAAATGAGAAAGAAGGTAAAAATATTTTGAGTAAGAAAAGCAAAAGGGAAAAGAGTTTAAAAGAAAAAGAGAACAATTCTAATGAGGGTGAGAAAAGTAATGGAGAAAAAAAAGAGTGGAAAGAATGGGAAACGACCGAAAAAGAGAAAAGAAAGAAATGAGAGTCTTTTGATAACTATGATGAACTATGTTTATCATGTTTATTTGGCCCTAAATTTAGTTCATTTTATGATTAAAGTAGAATTTATTGCATGTATTTATGTGTTTTATTGTCTAAAAGTATGTATAAATGAGAGTCGTGTGGAAATGGTCATTTGGTGATAATTGAGTCAATTGAGGGGGTAAAATAGTCATTTTTGGTTAAAAAAGAGTCACTTTTGGTGAATTTAACAAGTATTTTCTCTTTTGTAGGAACCTGCCAAAAACATGGGAATACGACCTTAAAGTTTTCAAGGCCAAAAATTATGCGGTCACATAATGCCCTAAAACCAATCACGAAAGTTTATTCAAGTCAAGCTTGATTTCAACGGATTTTTCAACCATTTTCCTTCTTCTGCTTCGTGAGTCCAAGGTTAAGGTGTGAGGCTTGAATTTCAACAATTACCTATCTTTCCAAGGGTTATATAAAGGACGGATCGTGATGCTTGAAAGGGAGGCAAATTTCCACAAAACTTGGAACAGGGAATGAAGTGGTGTTGGAGAGAATTCCTTTGGGAGAAACTCATATTCCACACTCTAGAACCCTTAGCTTTCGAGAGAACTAGCTTGTATAGGTTGATTCCACCTTAAGAAAGGATTGGATCAAGTCTTGGAGTGATTTTCCTTTGATTTTAACCCAATTTCTGTAGTAGGAACCTTGTGTTTACTATTTTCCAGTACTCGTTAATTTCATTTCCATTCAACTTGTACTTATAAATTCTATTTTAATGAAACATTCTATTTTTACTCATTTCATGTCTAGCTAAATTTTCATTTAAGATTCAGTTTCGTGGATACCCTAAAGGAATGACTTAGCCTAACATAATGCTTTTGCTAATCACCAAATTACTTTGTGTTTATTCTTCTTTTATTGATTTTAGCTCTTAAATGTTGGTTTAAGTTGGCCATTTAAATTAGCATGCAATGTTGAGTCAGGTACTGAAAGGGTCCGGCAATAAACGATTGTCATAAAAGGGATATAGGAGAAAAACCTAGACATAGGATTCCGTTGTTGACGTTAGAGATAAGGCACGCCTATAGGATCGAAAGGGTTGTGTTTTTAATTATCTAAAATAAGTTGAGCATAAACATATAGAAGAAACTAATTAGCCTCTTAACGGTGCTTAAAATCAAGACTGAATAAGAGTTGAATCTAATTCATAGCACAAAGTTAAAAAGGTGATTATGCAGTCGTAATGTTTTAGCAAAGTTTCCTAGGGTTCAAACTTAACTAAATTCTCATGCTTTTTATTATTGTTTCAAGTCATATTACCATTGACATCTTTGCTTATTCTTTTGGTTACCTTTGGTTGCATTGTGGAACACTTTTATAACTTGAAATTTTGTTAACCATCCCTATGGGATCGATACTTAGATTTTATCCATTTTATACTACTTGTGGACAACGTATACTTGTATTAGGGCTGAAAATACTTTGTAATTACGTTCATTCCAGCATCCATCAAGCTAGAAACAGTGAAGTTAAGAAATCTTTGTTTTCAACACAGCCAATATTTGTACTTTTGTGCAAAAGACCATGATTTCTAACTAATGACTCAAAAATTTATTTTCCTAGTATTTCTGAGCTTGTTGTAGGATTTCAATGACATATTTCTTGAAGAACTACCAAGTTGTTTTCCACCACTTATGAGAATTGAGCACCAAGTTGATTTCATTCTGAGAACCGTCATTCCAAATAGGCCAACTTATCTATCTAATCCTATTGAGGCAAAAGAAATTCAAAAGCAAGTTGATGAGTTGCTGGCTAGAGGATATGTGAGGAAAAGTCTTAGTCCTTGTTTTGTTCCAGTCATATTGGTTCCAAAAAAGGATGGTGATACTCCCATGAAATGCAAGTAATTTGTTATATTTTCATTCTTAGATCTAGCTAATAGTCAAATTATTTGCATTTTCTCATCAATTTTGTGACTCTTGGTTGTTTTTGTAGTAATCAAGCATGATGATTAAAAAGTCATCTATTCATCCTTTATTTCAATTAGGTTCTCTCTTATTTGGGCAGATTTTTCCCGAATTTGAAGTTGGGCTGTTGAAATTTTAGGTTGTTGGGCTTTTGGGCCAACTTGTGTGAGTTGGAAAAATATTTAGGGCAGCAATGCTATAGCATTGCAACCTCAATACTGGAAATGGAATTTTTACGAAAAAAGAGTAGCTTACATCAACCTTGGAGTCAGCAATTGTTAAAAGGATGGCAACTAGTCAGCAACCACGTGGGAAGAGAAGACCAAATCAGCCCTTAAGGGAAAGAAAAGGGAAGACCATTGGGGAGCATATTGGAGAGGCAGTCGAAAAGAGAAGAAAGCACTAAAAACGGAAAGGATAAGAGGTGCTGGGATTTTTCTTGCTGTCATAGAAAAAGAATAAGCTCCATCTTCCTACACTCTTTCTTCCTCATCTTTCTTTCTTAAGTCTTACGTTTTAGTTTGTGTATTTTGTAATATTCTTAGTTCTTTCAAGCTTTGATCTAGATTAACTTACTCTTGTGGCTATTTTTGTAAACCTTGGATTGAGCTTAGAATGTTTGCTGTTTCTGATTCCTTTGGATTATTTTCTGTTTTGAAGTTATGAACTAAACTTTTTAGGGTGGAATTTAAGGATTGAAGTGTCTGTTTGAACCCTTTTCCTTCAATGCACTTATTTGACGTTATACATTCATTTCTGGTGTTTATTTCAAGTTCTTATTTGAGATTGATAACTTTAGGTAAGGCATAAGCTAGTCTTAATATTGATAGGGTTATAAATTAGTGGATTAACACAAATGAAGTAAGTAATTTCTCCTTAATAGGTATAAATTGTTAGGGTGTAGGCATACATTCTAAGCTTGTAATTTTAGAAGAATTTAGGTCTTATTAGTGTTTCTTAGCATTGAGTTTTCATAGACATGTTTAATTTAGTGTTAAAGGCAAGAAAAAAGAATTTGATAAGTCATCGGGTTGGTTTTGCATGATTTTCCCTTTCAGTATAACATTAATGTGTTCATTACTACAACATTGCTACCTCAACTAGGCAAAAACATACACAGATTTTCTAAATGTATTTTATCATTTTAGTGCGTGTTTTGTCCTCTTGAGTCATTTATTATATTTAATGTTTTCCTAGTTGAACCTTTCTTAAGTTTATTAGTCTAATTCGTGCTAGTTATTTTAGATTTATGGGTTTAATTGCGCTCTTTCGATTAGCTGTGCATTAGTGAATCCATACTTAATTTCAACAAATTTGTATTATTTAGTCCTCATGGGATCAATCTTGTCTACCAATTACTACCTACGATTGTGTATGCTTGCATAATGAGTTTTTGCACAATAGATGGTTCTTGGAGAATATGTATAAATTGTAGAGCCATCAACAAGATTATGGTAAAGTATCGTCATCATATACCTAGATTTGATAATATGTTAGATGAATTGCATGGGTTTGTTTTATTTACTAAAATTGATCTTAAGTCTGGATACCATCAAATTAGGATGAAAGCTGGTGATGAATGGAGAACTACCTTTAAGACCAAACATGGATTGTATGAGTGGTTAGTTATGCCTTTTAGTCTTACCAATGCACCTAGTACATTTATGCGTCTCATGAATCATATTTTGCGTAAATTTCTAGGAAAATTTATGGTAGTTAACTTTGATGATATTCTTGTTTATTCCAAGTCTTTGAAAGAGTATGTGGAGCATGTTAGGAAGGTTTTGCTTGTTGTTGCATAATTTTTTAGCAATACCGCAAGTGTACGAGTCAAGTTTTAATATAGTGATTTGAGTAAAAAGTATCGTCCACAGAATTGGTTTTTTTCTAATTCACTTAAGTATTATAAGTATTATCACCCAATTTTATTTAGAAAACAGAATCAAATGATGGTTGTGAATTTTAAAATAAAAAGATTAAAATTGGAAACAATCAAAGGAGAAACTATCCTAGGGAGTTGATTTCACCTATTAGACCTATATTTAAGCTACTTAAATTTCCAAGATTGATCATGCAAATATTTCATAAGTCTAGAAGTCGTTTATCATAAATGACTCTTTCAAGGACAAACAATTCTTATGCAATATGGAAAAACCTACATCTTTGATGATTTTTAACGATATGCATAGCATTACATTCCTTCATTAATAACTTCGAAATGAGCCCTAATCATTATCAAGTTAGAACTACATTTAGTCATGCTATTAGGATCTAATCTAAATTACCTTTGTCAAACGTGAATTTAGACCAACACAACATTTAATCCATGGCCAAAAGATTAAAAGCATTAAGAATATAAAGGCATGAATGAAATAAAAGACAATCAATTACGATATTTAAATAATTAAAACATAAGATCTAATGGCTACATCAATCCCTAGAATAAGAAAAGAGTTTAGCCACTCATGTTCACTGTCACAAAATCTAAACTCATAAACAACATCCAAATATTAAATACAAAGAAAGAAGAGAAAAACTATGTTGATGTGTCGACCTTCCACCTCTATATGATCTCCACGAACGTGATCTTGAATATTTCTCTTAAGTCTCTTCTCACTCTTGTATGTAGAATTTTAGAGTTGTGCTCTCCAAAGTTGAATGCATTTGAATGAAGAGAATGAGTGTATTTATAGTGGGTCAATTCATATCCTAATTCGATTGGGAATCCAAAATCTAATTAAATTAGGAGTCCAAATCAATTTAGGAATACATATTTCTCTAATTAGGAATTCAAAATCTAATCAAATCAGGAATTCAAAATCTAATCAAATTAGGAACTCAAAATCTAATCAAATTAGGAATCCAAAATCTAATTAAATTATGAGTCCATAATCAAATTATGAATATTATTTCCTCAAAAATCGTCTCCAAAATTGGTTGCTTAATTTCTTGCTCATTCAGTTTATTTTTCACCATATTTCTTTTAAAATCTTTGTTTTGCTCCAAATGCTCAATTTCCACAAAATAAACAAATATAGACGTGAAAGCATACATTTAAACCACAAAACTAGCATAAAATAAGGCCTAAAGATAGCACATATTGTGTGCTATCACTTGCATTGAGGGAAGCTCAATTGTTTTCCAATTTAAAAAAGTATGCTTTTTGTTTAGATAGAATTAATTTCCTTGGATTTGTTGTTTCTGAAAATTGTTTTGAAGTTGACAGTTGATAATTCTCATTCATGAGAATTATTTGGCCTTTAAACTTAGTTATGCTTGTATTTTTATTCATATTATTTGATGAAAAATAGAAAAGGGGTTGAATTTAATCACATTATTGTTGGAAGACCCTTAAATTAAATGAGTTGAGAAAAGAGAAAAAAAGAAGAAGGAAACTCACACTTACTTAATGTTTTGGTGCAAAATTTTTGCGCAATGCAACAACATTGCAATTGCTATGCAATCGCAATTTTGACAGATCTAGAAACTAAGGAAAAAAAGCAAATTAAGGAATTTCGAGAAGAAAATTGCAAACAATTTCAGCTAGATTATGAGCTGTAATTGTCCATCAACTAAGCGGGAAACTTAGCATGAAGTCCCTATATATTTGGAGGAGAAAGCCGTGAGAGAGAGCTCGAATGTGGAGAATAACTTCATTTTTTTTTAGTCTGTAGTTTTATTTTCGTGAATTGCTACTGGAATTTTCTTTTACATCTCAGTCCCTTACTCTCTTCAATCCCATAACAACGAAATTTGGTAGTGGTTAAGAGCAATTCCTTGTTCGATTGAGTTAAGAGCGACGAGTTTAGTGTAATTTCGTTTCTGTTTCTTATATTACTGTAATTTTCAATTTTATTATTTAAATTCAGAACCTTTAGTTATTGAGTTCCTCATCTTTTTCTTGTGATTTCTTATTGAAGTTAGTTGAACTTTGGATTTTCTTGGTTTTTGAATCCACAATTAGTTTTTTTTTTTTGGAAAAATTGGGTGTTCCCTTCTTCATTCTCTTTTGTTCCAATGAATTCTTATAATTTCAAAGCACTGTTTTTTTTATTTTATTATTTCATTATGAAGAGCTAAATTTCCTTAGGGATTCAAGTTTGTGAATACCCTAGAGGAAAGATGTAAGGCTCAATAGCAAAATCAATCTAGCTAATTCTTGAACTATTGTTTGTTTTTGGTGAGTTTAATGTTAGGTACCCTAGTTGGCCGTCTTGTTGGGTTTTATGTCCTAAAACTCGTGGTTTTGTAAATTGAATGTATATTCTATTTTGCAATAAATTTGTTATTAAGGTTTATACAGTAAAGTTGTTATTGAATAAAGTGAATTGTGAATTCCATAACCCAAATCCAATGAACTAAGAACCCTTGACTATAAGATGTATACTTGAACTTTATGTATGACATCAAAGTGGATCAAGTTCAAGTAATAGCCAGAACGGTCTATAGTATAGGGATAGGGCTGGGTACCTTATCCTGGGGACACTATGGACGCGGCCCACTTTGTATAGTACTAACGATGTCATCCTGAATCGTTCATGTGGAGACATGAAAGTGGGGGCGTCCTATGCAATGAGTTTGCATAAGATTGGACCGCAAAATAGTCACTTAGATTTTTTAACTCCGTTTATTGTTTTAACTGACTATTTTCATACGATGACCTAAGTAACTCGATCTTAATCTTGAGTGTGCTATGAACTTCTGTTTATTCGGGATTATCCTTAGATTTGCATGGGTGAGAGTGGCCCGAGATCGCCGACTCAATAAGCCTCCCATTTTTGGGATAAGACCGGGTAGATAGTTGGGAACATAGTCATGCGAGATGGAATTCACTCCTACCCGCTTTAGGGTTCAGTAGAGAGGTTGTGTCCCTTAAGTGCTGACTCCGGTCTTGAACAATGGGCCCACCCTCTCCTTGGCCCGAGAAGGATTCGGTTTGTTGGTCGGACCACAAACCAATTGTTCATTAGAGGATGAGTGGGACTTAAGGAACAAGAAGTAATTACAGGGGTAAAACGGTTTATTTGACCCAGCTGTAATTACAAACAACCTGTGAAGGATCGACTTACTAATCATGGTTATATCGAGTGGACAGAAATATATCTACAGTGAGGAGAGTGCAGCCACTGGGCTTTAGTGGTGTGTCCCGGTGGTTAACGAATGTTGATTAGCTAGGCTAAAGAGTTTGGCCAGTTAATCTCGTATCGTTGGAGCTCATGATCTGTAGGTCCATTAGGTTCCCCTTACTAGCTCGGACTAAGCCTTGTAACAATTTGAGAGAAAAGAATTTGAATTGTTCAAATTCGGTTTTGGGAGAAAACGTTAACTATATGCAATATACTTAACGTTTCATAGCTTAATTATGAATTAAACTATGATAAAGAAGAGGTGGACATATTTAAATTTGATTTAAATATTGGTTCGGTTTAAAACATGAATAAGGATTCATGTTCGAATGTTCGATTTGAGAAATCGGAATTGGTCCAATTATTTAATTTGATATTTGATATTAAATTAAATAATTATTTAAAATTAATTAAATTGTTTAATTAATTAAAAATTTATTTTAATTTAAAATTAATTTTATATTAATTTTGAATTAAAATTAAAAGAGAAATTCAAATTCATTTAGGATTGAATTTTGGACCAAATTCATAATTTGATGAATAACCTCCTTGTATTTCCAAATTCATCAAAATTGCCCACCTCCTACTTGAATTATCCTCACCATCTATGTGTTGTCAAGTTTAGCAAGGTTGATGAAGCTTGTTAATAGCTTTAATTAGCAAAGAAACACAATGGGTATGAAGAATTTTGCAGAAAATTTGTTTTCTCTCGGTTTTAGACCTTTACCCATTCTTCTTCCAAATTCTCTCAATTTAGGATCCCACAATCCGTTCCAAGACCTGAGGATAGTAGGGAAGACTCTATAGGAGGTCCACAACCAGTTTGTGTTCAAATAAAGCCCTCGGATTGCTTCAATTTTGAGCTTCAAAGGTAGTGTTCTTCATTCTCTGTTTTTCCAGTTTTGAGCATGTTTTTTGTATGTTAAAATTAATCAAATTAGAGTGCTTAAGATCCAAAATTTCTTCCGTTTTCTTAATATTAACTCTTTAAATTGGTATCAGAGCAATTTTGAGCACTCAATTTGATTCAATTTGAGCTTGGTGGGTATGATTTTGAAATCGAATTTTCTGGGCATCTGGTACTTTCGATTTTGGCATAAAAATTGAGCTTCAATTTGTAGTCCGTTTTGTAATTGCTCAAGAGTGTTTGAGCATTAATGTGAGAAGAAGAGTCTGTAAAAGTTTCGAGTCGATCGGAGTTCAGGAAGGCCTTCAATTTGAAGAGAGAAACACGAAAGGTCACAAAATTCAAAAACAGAGATGTTTTCTGCATTTTTTCTTCAGCTTCAGTTTTCCTCCGCGTGAAGTTTTCCATTTTAATGAAGATGATGACGTCATCGGTTCAAATGATGACGTCAGCGCCCGGTTCAAGATAGGTTCAGACCGGTCCTGACTCTCCAGCCTCTTGGGGTTCAGTTCAGACTTGGTTCGGCCGGTTCAGGTAAGTTTGGCCCGGTTTTTCTTTTTTTGAAGCTCGGTTCAGCCGGTTCAACGTTTTTCAAGCTAGTTCGGGGCGGTTCGAAGGGTTCGAAAGCAGCTCGGCCTAATTTCTAGATTATTATTGTAATAATTTAGTTGTTTGCTTTTTTTTTATGCCAAAATCAGTCCACTTTAGTGTGGTTAATTAATTATGCATGTGAATGTATGTTTTAATTAAATCCCTGTTTGTATGTGCATAAAGTATGCCATATAGATTTTAAAATCCCACCATAGGAAGCATGCTCCATGCATTGAAAGTATGTTATAAGTGTTATAATATATAGTATGCATGTTTGGGGTTTCATGAAAATTAATATAAGAGTTATATTAATTTATGAAAGAAATGTTATATGTTTTAATTATAAATTAATATAAGTGTTATATTAATTAAAAATTAAACATACAACAAATAGTTGCCTTAATAGAATATAATTGTTATATTCATAATTAAGTGTATGTTATAGGTTGTCTTTATTTTATAAGTGTTATAAAATGAGATAGACTTTTAAAAACTATAACAAAGATAAAAGCATGCTCACTTAGGGTTAACAAATTCCAATGTGATTAGGAATTAGGCCCCGATTTATTTTAATAGTTAAAATAGGTCGATATCTTGTAAAACTAAGGTTACAAGAGAACTCACCCGATGAAATCCTGTCTAAGGCTGGGGGTATTTAAGTTGACAATTTACGGAACACCTTCTACCTGGGGATCGGTCTGGTTCTTGAGTTACGTTAACCCAGTTTTATGAGCATGCACGCGTGAGATGAAAGTTTTAAAGCGTTTATCACCTAGACATCGTAGGTAAAAATAGTTTTTACCCAGACTTAGGTTATATTGTCTTAGCCGGAATATGCCTAAGTAAATTTATACCCAAACCGTCTAAAATACTTAGGGGCCGTTTGGCCCATGGGTTTGGGTTGGGATGAGTTTGGGTTCCAAACCCAAAACTATGTTTGGCACAAGGTGTTTCAAAACCCTTGGTTTTGAAACACAACCCCATGGGTTACAACAGTGCAACCCCATGGGGTTTGTGCCATGTTTTCCTCTTCCATTTGCCGTTTTCCATTTCCGGCGACCACTCCGATGACAACTCCGGCGACCACTCCGACAACAACTCCAGCAACCACTCCGATGACAACTCCGGCGACCACTCCGATGACAACTTCGGCGACCACATCGGCGACCCAACCACCACTAACGATTACCTCCGACGACCACTGCGATGAGAACTCTAGAGACCAGTTCCATTTACCATTCTCCATTTCTAGCGACTACTTCGACAACAACTCTGATGACAACTCCGGCGACCACCCAATAACCACCGATACCAACAACTCTGACGACTACAACGGTGACCCGACCACCACTGATGATTACCTCAGACAACCACTGCGATGAGAACTCGAGAGACCAGTCTGACGATTACCCCTGCGACTCGACCACCCCAACAACTAGACACCCCGATAACCCAACCACTCAAACAACCCGACTTGCCCGAACCACCGACAACAACCACTTCAATGACCCGATCACCCGACAACCATAGTTGACGATCACCTCGAAAACCTGACCACCTAGCAACCACCTAGTGACCACTCCGATGATCTGACCAATATGATGACTACTTCGGCGATTACCCCGACGACCTGATAACCCAACCACCCAAAACCACTGTTGACGACCACCTGGTGACCACCCTGGCTACTCCAACAACCCAACCACTGCCACAACCACCCAGCGACCACTCCGGCGACATGACCACCCTGATGACCACTCCAGGGACCCGACAACTACTGCTGAAAACAACCCAACGACCATTCTGGCTACCTGACCACCGTGCAATCACCATCGGCGACCACCTCGGCATACCCAAACACCCCATCAATCCAACCACCCCAACGACCACTCCAACAATCACCCTAGCGACCCAACCACCTAGTCAATATTTTAAAAGGGCCAGCGTGGACGAGCTATATGCAAAACTAAATGAGATCCCAGGGATGACAAGGCAAGACTGAATGGCTGTTGCAAAGACTATTCTCTCGGATAGTATGATGTTGAACTCCTTCTTTACATTCACCCCAGATTGGAAGTATGATTACTACGTGAAAATTTTGGGGAAAGCACCTAGAATCTGACTCTCTTTTCATTACTTTCATCTACCACTCTTATGACTTACATTTGTGTTTGGACAACTACTTCTACTTTCTTGTCATTTCATATGGAATGTGTGTTATGATATTTTTAGAACTAGATCTCAGTTCTAATTTTTGGTTTTACTTTACCATTGGCAACACCATTCTTACATTGCACCTATTAATTATCTGTTGCTACACATAATCTTCAATTTTATGTCATCATGAGTGGAGTGAATGAGATAGCATATAGTTATACAAACTACACATAGTATAATTCAAATTGAACTATAGTTGTAACAATTGCTCTACATAATTGGTTAAATAGTTGGTATGTAACACACCAAAAAAATTATGAAGTTAAAAAAATGGAGTAGGAAAAAAAAACAGTGTAAGATTTTTTTTAAAAATAATAAACAGTTTGAAAAATTATAAAAAAAACAAACTAAACAAACCCAGCCCAACCCAACCCTGCACCCCAAACACAGGTTTCAGCAAACCAGCCCAACACAACCCTGCACCCCAAACACAGGAATCAGAAACCCCAGGGTTTCTGATTCCAGCCAAGAAACCCCAGGGTTCCAGAACCCCAGGGTTTCTGATTCCAAACCAGCGTGCCAAACAGCCCCTTAGTGGGAGTGAAAAGGTATATATGATATATCAATTTCCTCTTACGCTCTCCGCAAAGTTCACACCGTGAGATTTATGCTTGGCCTCGTGATGTCAATAGGGCATCCCCATTCGGATGGTGTTTGCATAAATCAAGAGAAAGGTGAATGGAGAAAGTATTTATAGTAAGTGGGAAAAGGAAGTGTGTCAACACATCATACGGTCTCCTCTATTAGATTGGACCGTGAGATTCCTCTGTTCTGCCTGTAGGTTGTCCGTAGTAGCACCATCGATTCGGAGGGTCGTAACATAGGAATTGGAACAACTCAAACCCCAGAAATGGATAGGGTCTCCTAGGTCCATTCCTAACATTGTCTTTTCCATTCGATAACGTTGTTGGGGCCGACCTCTGAGGTCTGAAAATGGCGGGTCACACTTACAAGAATTACTAAGTATTAGTGAATTCTTCACCAAAGTAGCGATAACTAGAATGCTATAGAAATAAGAGTTATTCTGGTATTAGCATTTAGTCAAGAATGTCTTGGTTCAGTGAAGGAGTGATTGACTGCCCCTCAGTAGCGGTTGCTCTGACTCACTGAAGTATCGTTGCAAAAACAATAATGAGTTTATGGGTACATTATTAATTTTGCTAAAATTCTTAATTAGATGCATGTAATGGGTTAGAAGCAATTCACTAATAGAATATGTTCTATTTTTCAGCATGTCGAGCTCTTTAATTCAGTTACTAGCCTTCGATAAGTTAAATGGTGATAACTACGCGACCTGGAAATCAAACTTGAATACGATTCTAGTTATCGATGATCTACGGTTCGTCTTAACAAAGGAATGTCCTCCCCCTTTCGGCTCATCTGCAAACCAAATTGTTCGGGATGCATTTGACAAATGGACTAGGGCTAATGATAAGGCCCGAGTCTATATCTTAGCCAGCATATCTGATGTGCTATCTAAGAAACATGAGAGCATGATTACCGCTAAGGAGATCATGGGATAATTGCAGACGATGTTTGGACAATCGTCCTCATCGATCCGTCATATTGCTCTCAAGTACGTTTACAACTCCCGTATGAAGGAGGGAACTTCTGTTAGGGAGCATGTCCTTAACATGATGGTCCACTTCAATGTGGCAGAGGTAAACGGAGCTGTCATTGATGAGAAAAGTCAGGTTAACTTTATAATGGAGTCTCTTCGGAAGAGCTTCCTACAGTTCCGCACCAATGTGGTGATGAACAACATAGAGTAGAATCTGACTACTCTCCTCAACGAGCTACAGACTTTTGATTCCCTGATGAAAACAAAGGGAAAAGAGAAGGAGGCAAATGTTGTCACTTCGAAGAAGTTCCTAAGAGGATCGTCCTCTGGGACTAAGTCTGGTTCTTCTTTTTCCAAGAATAAAGGTATTCAAAAGAAGAATAAGGATAAAGGGAAGGGAAAAGCTCCCGCCATGGTTCAACGCAAGGCTAAAACCACAGATAAAGGAAAATGTTTCCACTATGATGAAGATGGGCACTGGAAGAGGAATTGCCCAAAGTACCTTGTAGAAAAGAAAGCTGAGAAGGCAAGACTAGGTAAATATGATTTACTTGTTGTTGAAACATGTTTAGTGGAACATGATGATTTCGCCTGGATATTAGATTCAGGAGCCACTAACCATGTGTGTTCTTCTTTTCAGGAAACTAGTTCCTGGAGGCAGCTTGCAGATGGTGAGATAACTCTCAGGGTTGGAATAGGAGAGGTTGTCTTAGCCAGAGCAGTGGGAGCAATGAAGTTGTTGTTTAGAGATAAATTCATTTTACTAGAAAATGTACTTTTGGTTCCTAGAATCAAAAGAAATCTTGTATCTATCTCTTGTTTGCTTGAACAGATGTATAAAGTATCTTTTGATTATAATGAAGTATTCATTTACAAAAGATGTGTACGAATATGTTCTGCTAAACTTGAAAACAACCTATATGTGTTAAGACCAACAGAGGTAAAAGATATTTTGAACACCGAGATGTTTAAAACAGCTGATACTCAAAATAAAAGGCAGAAACTTTCTCCAAGTACATATCTTGGCACTTGAGACTAGGCCATATTAATCTCAATAGGATTGGGAGATTGGTTAAGAGTGGTATCTTAATTCAGTTAGAAGACAAATCCTTACCACCATGTGAGTCTTGTCTTGAGGGAAAAATGACCAAACGACCTTTTTCTAAAAAAGGTTATAGAGCCAAAGAACCCTTAGAACTCGTGCATTCGGATCTTTGTGGTCCAATGAATATCAAGGCACGAGGAGGGTATGAATACTTCATCGATTTCATTGATGATTATTCAAGGTACGGCTATCTTTACCTAATACATCATAAGTCTGAAGCCCTTGAAAAGTTCAAGGAGTATAAGGCAGAGGTTGAAAACATATTAGGTAAGTCGATTAAAACACTTCGATCAGATCGAGGTGGAGAGTATATGGATTTGAGATTCCAGGACTATATGATAGAACATGGAATCGTATCCCAACTCTCAGCGCCCGGTACACCTCAGCAAAACGGTGTATCCGAGAGGAGAAACAGAACCCTGTTAAACATGGTTCGGTCTATGATGAGCTATGCTCAGCTGCCTAGTTCGTTTTGGGGATATGCAGTAGAGGCTGCTGCATATATTTTGAACATGGTTCCATCTAAGAGTGTTTCAGAAACACCTTATGAGTTATGGAGAGGGTGTAAAGGAAGTTTATGTCACTTCAGGATTTGGAGGTGCCCGGCACATGTGCTAGTGTCCAATCCAAAGAATCTGGAACGTCGTTCAAAATTGTGCCTATTCGTAGGATACTCCAAAGAAACGAAAGGTGGTATGTTTTACTATCCTCAAGAGGACAAGGTGCTTGTGTCGACAAATGCCACGTTCCTAGAGGAAGACCACATGAGAGATCATCGGCCTCGAAGTAGAATTGTATTGAGTAAACTTTCTGGGGAAGCTACAGATAAATCAACAAAAGTTGTTGATCAAGCTGGTCCTTCTCAAGAGTTGAGAATGCCTCGACGTAGTGGGAATGATGTTAGACAACCCGACCGTTACATGGGTTTGACTGAAACCCAGGTCGTCATACTTGATGATGGCATTGAGGATCCATTGACCTATAAATAGGCGATGAATGACATAAATAAGGACCAGTGGATTAAAGCCGTGGACCTCGAAATGGAGTCAATGTACTTCAATTCAGTCTGGGAAATTGTAGACCAACCAGATGGTGAAAGACCTATCGGTTGCAAGTGGATCTACAAGAGGAAACGAGACCAAGCCGGTAAGGTGCAAACCTTTAAAGCTCGACTTGTGACAAAGGGTTATACCGAGCGGGAAGGGGTAGACTATGAAGAAACCTTCTCCCCTGTTGCCATGCTTAAGTCAATTAGAATACTCTTATCCATTGCCACATTTTATGATTATGAAATTTGGCAAATTGATGTCAAGACAGCCTTTCTGAATGGTAATCTTGAAGAGAGTATCTATATGGTTCAACCAGATGGGTTCATAATTCAGGGTCAAGAGAAAAAGGCTTGCAAGCTTAAACGATCCATCTATGTATTAAAGCAAGCATCTAGATCCTGGAATATAAGATTTAATACTGCGATTAAATCTTATGGTTTTGAACATAATATTGACAAACCTTGTGTTTACAAGAAGATAGTCAATACTACTGTAGCTTTCTTAGTCTTATACGTAGACGATATCCTACTCATTGGGAATGATGTAGGATTCCTGACTGACGTTAAGCAATGGCTAGCGACCCAATTTCAAATGAAAGATTTGCGAGAGGCTCAGTTTGTCCTTGGAATCCAAATTGTTCGGAATCGCAAGAACAAAACGCTAGCACTGTCTCAGGCATCTTATATTGACAAAATGTTGGTTAAATATAAAATGCAGAATTCCAAGAAGGGTTCATTACCTTTCAGGCATGGAATTCTTTTGTCGAAGGAACAATGTCCTAAGACATCTCAAGAAATTGAGGATATGAGATGCATTCCCTATGCATCAGCTGTCGGTAGTCTAATGTATGCCATGCTATGTACTCGACCCGACATATGCTATGCAGTGGGAATTGTCAGCAGGTATCAGTCCAATCCAGGATATGATCATTGGACTGCCGTTAAAAACATCCTCAAGTATCTTAGGAGAACGAGGGACTATATGCTTGTGTATGGTGCTGATCGGTTGTTACACGCAAGCGCACTCGATCGAAGTAATATAAAATGGTATATGAGTACCAAGTATCGAATCCCACAGGGAACGGAGTAACAAAAATATCGTAAAGCAAGGTGTAAGAAAAATTGCAACTAGAAAACTAAAAATGCAAAAATAATGTTGGGTTGGTGTGTTAAGAAAAATTGCTGAATCTAATTGCTGAATCAAGAAATGGCAATAATGGAAATAAAGAAAAATTGCAGAATTTAAAAATGGCAAACTAAATAGACTTAGTAATTGAAATTTCAAAGAGAATTTAGATAAAAATGGGGCTCAAGAATGTCATTGCCCTAAGTCGTAATGTAATTGCAAGCCAAAATTGCAATTTCAACCTACTCCACACTCAATTGTAAACCAAAATTGTTTCTCCTATTTCCCTTGAATTTAGGTGTTAGGAGGCTAAGTGAGTGACTTATATGTCTATAGTCCCTCTATCTTAGATTATTTGGTTCAACAATTTTATGGGTTTTGGAGTCCTTAATCCCTATGTCTAGGGTAAGGATTGGCTTATGTCTAAGCTCTTTTCTCCATTACTTGTGTGAAATCCGCTTATCACTAACCCCGTCGGTATTAGATCTAAGCTTGAGTTGGTACCCTAATTGATCAATCTAGGATCTCAATGGAAATCTATTCAACACAAGCAATCAATTGAGATGTAGGCTTGGTTTTTATTGAAATTTAGGCTACATTTACTTCTTAGGGAATTCACATCCTTAACCCCCTAAGAAGTTTTAGCTCATATTGAAGATAAAAATGTTACAACTAATTTTTGAGAAAAAATTCATATTAAAAGATGTAAATTGAATAATTAAGAAAATGACTTGCAGTGTTCTTCTCAACAACTATAACGAATTCAAAAAATTCTCAATGGGAATTAAAGCAAGGAATCAAAGGCAACTAAGTGAATTTCCATTATTCTTCCTTCTGTCCTTGAAATTACTATACTTTATACATTCCCACAAACTAAACTTGAATAAAAAACAATGCTCCCAAGAACTAAACTCAATGAAACAGAGGGTAGACTCATGGAAACCCAAATTTCACTTGAACACAAATGTAACGCAACGAAGAAATCACACAGCAACGAATTAGTATTGTGGACACTGTCGGAATTACAAGAAAAATGCGAAGAGATTGAAAATCAGAAACTGCACTCCTTGGCAAAACAAAACTTGCAGAAAAGTACGAAAACATAGCGTAAAAATGAAATAGAACTACCAGCCGAATTCACCAAAAAGATCCCAATTTCTTCACTTGAAATGATTGGGTGAATCAAAAAAAGAACATGAGTAACTCTTGTAATACAAGAAGAACTTGAAGAAACTAAACTCAATTGAAATTCTTGGCTGAAAACGAAAAATACAGTCCTACAGGAAAAACAGAGCTTCAAGGAAAAACCCACAAAATTCAATCCAAATTCGCCTCCCAAAATCCCAATGCATAGCTCCAATTCTTCTTCCCCATTTATAGGCCTCCATTAGGGCTGGAGATTGCCCAAATTTCGTGCTCCAATTCCACCAAATCAGGAAGTAATTTGGTTTTCCATAAATGGGTTTCGCCCAAATTTTTTTCGTTTTTCCTTGAAATTTCTACTGTCCAGAATTGCAGAATCCGATTTTGCAATTTGATTTTGCAATTTTTACATTCCCTGCTCTAGAAACAATTGCAGAATCACGATTTTGTAATTTGATTTTGCAATTTCCACAATTTCTACAAACAAGATCAATTTACTTAGAATTCTATTCCAAATGTCATCACATTCATTTCTTCCTTAAATTCAAGCAATCTTCCACTATTTTCAAATGATCTTAAGTCAAAACAAGAATATTTTAAGCAATTGGGAGTTAATTAAGCCTTAATCCTAAGGCTTATCAGGTGCGAAGGATCTGATCCTTGCATGATACACTGATTCTGATTTTCATACCGATGTAGATTCGAGGAAATCCACATCGGGATCAGTGTTCACTCTTAACGGAGGAGCAATAGTATGGAGGAGTATTAAGCAAAGTTGTATTGCTGACTCCACCATGGAGGCTAAGTATGTCGCAGCTTGCGAAGCACGAAGGAGGCTGTATGGCTTAAGAAATTCTTTACTAATTTGGAAGTTCTGCTTTTATTGAAAATAACTTATATGTGCTAAGACCGTTAGAATGTAAAACACTTCTAAACACTGAATTATTTAAGACGGCTAAATCCATAATGAAAAGACAAAAAGTTTCTCCAAAAGACGATACATATCTTTGGCATCTAAGATTGGGTCACATCAATTTAGACAGAATTGAAAGATTGGTAAAGAGTGGTCCTCTAAGCAAGTTAGAGTTAGACACTTTACCAGTCTGTGAATCCTGCTTAGAAGGAAAAATGACTAAAAGACCTTTTATTGGAAAAGGATATAGAACCAATGAACCCTTAAAACTTATACATTCAGACCTATGTGGTCCGATGAATGTTAAAGCTAGAGGAGGGTATGAATACTTCATCTCATTTGTAGATGATTATTCTAGATATGGGTATCTTTACCTAATGCAATATAAGTCTGAAGCCCTTGAAAAGTTTAAGGAATACAAGACTGAAGTTGAAAAGTTATTAGGTAAATCTATCAAAACACTTCGATCAGATCGTGGTGGAGAGTATATGGGTTTAAGGTTTCAAGACTATTTGATAGAAAATGGAATAACATCCCAACTCTCAGCTCCTGGAACACCTCAACAAAATGGTGTTTCAGAAAGAAGAAACAGAACCCTGTTAGACATGGTTCAATCTATGATGAGCTATGCTCCACTACCAGATTCTTTTTGGGGATATGTAGTAGAGACTGCGTTATACATACTAAATGTAGTTCCATCCAAAAGTGTCTCCAAGACACCGTTAGAATTGTGGAAGGGTCGTAAAGCCAGTTTACAACACTTCAGAATTTGGGGATGTCCAGCACATGTACTGAAAACAAATCCAAAGAAATTGGAATCTCGTTCTAAAGTATGCCTATTTGTAGGTTATCCCAAAGAGACTAGAGGTGGTTACTTCTACAGTCTCGAAGAGAATAAAGTATTTGTATCGACAAATGCCATTTTTTTAGAAGAAAACCATATGAGAGATCATAAACCTCGCAGTAAAATAGTGTTAAACGAATTAATTTCCAATGAAGCTACTAACACATCAACAAGAGTTGTTGATAATTCTATTACATCTGAAAGTCAAATACATCCATGTCAAGAATTGGGAACGCCTCGTCATGGTGGGAGGGTTTTAAAACAACCTAACCGTTACATGGGCTTAACTGAAGCTCAAAAGGTCATAACTAATGATGACATCGAGGATCCATTGACTTTTAAAGGAGCAATGAATGATGTTGACAAGGAAAAATGGATTAAAGCCATGAACCTCGAAATGGAGTCAATGTACTCAAATTCAGTTTGGGAACTTGTAGATCCTCCTGATGGGGTAAAACCTATAGGTTGCAAATGGATCTACAAAAGGAAACGAGGAGTAGATGGAAAGGTACAGACCTTTAAAGCAAGACTGGTGGCAAAAGGATATACTCAAAGGGAGGGAGTGGACTATGAGGACACTTTCTCTCATGTTGCCATGTTGAAGTTTATTTGCATTCTCTTATCTATTGACACATATTTTGACTATGAGATATGGCAAATTGATGTTAAGACTGCTTTTCTGAATGGCAATCTTGAAGAGAGCATCTACATGAATCAACCAGAGGAGTTTGTAAACCAAGGTCAGGAGCAAAAGGTTTGCAAGCTTAAAAGATCCATTTATGGATTAAAACAAGCATCAAGATCTTGGAATATTAGATTTGACAATGCAATCAAATCATATGGCTTTGAGCAAAATGTTGATGAACCTTGTATATATAAGAAAATCATTAAGAAAACAGTAGCTTTTCTCGTCCTATATGTGGATGATATCCTACTCATTGGGAATGAAGTAGGTTTTCTTACTGACATTAAAAGTTGGTTAGCTAACCAATTCCAAATGAAAGATTTGGGGGAAGCACAGTTTGTTCTAGGAATCCAAATTATAAGGGATCGTAAGAACAAAACATTAGCATTGTCTCAGGCATCTTATATTGACAAGATTCTTGTCAAGTATTCGATGCAAAATTCCAAGAAGGGCAATTTTCCTTTTAGGCATGGAATTACATTGTCTAAGGAATAGTGTCCTAAGACACCTCAAGAAGTTGAGGATATGAGACGGATTCCCTATGCCTCAGCTGTAGGCAGTCTGATGTATGCCATGTTGTGTACAAGACTTGATATATGTTATGCAGTAGGGATTGTCAGTAGATATCAGTCAAATCCAGGATATGATCACTGGATTGCAGTCAAAACAATCCTCAAGTATCTACGAAGAACGAGGAATTGTATGCTTGTGTATGGAGCTAAGGATTTGATCCTTACAGGATACACTGACTCTGATTTCCAAACTGATAAGGATTCAAGGAAATCCACATCAGGATCAGTGTTCACCCTATGTGGAGGAGCAATAGTGTGGAGAAGCATTAAACAAGGATGTGTTGCATACTCTACCATGGAAGCTGAGTACGTAGCTGCTTGTGAAGCAGCAAAAAAAGCTGTATGGCTAAGAAAGTTCTTAACTGATTTGGAAGTAGTTCCGAGCATGGATAAGCACATCACACTTTATTGTGATAATAGTGGTGCTGTGGCAAATTCCAAAGATGAAGCCACAAAAGAGGGAAGCATATAGAGAGAAAATATCATATTATTAGAGAGATTGTTCAAAGAGGAGATGTGATTGTCACGAAGATAGCTTCTGCAGACAACTGTGCTGATCCGTTTACAAAGGCTCTCCAGGCTGAAGTGTTTGAGGGTCATCTAGAGAGTCTAGGTTGACAAGATATATTTCACCTTCTCTAGGGCAAGTGGGAGAAAATGTTAAGTATATGGTATGCCCTAGATCACATATTGTAAGTCTCACTAGCTTTAGTGCAAGTGGGAGATTGTTAGGATTTATGCCCTAAAGCTCGTTTTTTTGTAATTAAACATTTTCTCATTTATTAATAAAATAATTTATTATTTTACATTGTGTATAACATTATCCAATATTGTGTAAAATTCAAGGTTATTATTGTAATCTTGAACAGTATGTAGTTGACATACAAGAGGATCATGTTCAAGAAATAACCTAAAGAGTCTATAGTATATGGATAAGATTGGGTGTCTTATCTTGGGAACACTATTGATACGACCCACTTTGTAATAGTTACAAATGATTTGATCCAAATCATTCATGTGGAGACATGTGAGTGGGGGTATCTTATACAATGAGTTTGTATAAGACTGGACCACGAAATATTTAATCTCTCTTTATAAATCCATTAATTGAGAAGATTAATATTTCATCAGAATGATCATATGCGACTCGATCTTAATCCTGAGTGAGTTATGAACTCCTGGCTGTGAGGGCTTGTCCTTTGATTTGTATGGGTGAGAGTGGCTTTTATAGCTGATTCAATATGCCTACCATTTTGGGGACTTGACCAAATAGAGAGCTGGGAACATAATCTCACAAGATGGAATTCACTCCTTCCTATATAGGGTAAGTAGATGAGTAGTTCCCTTAAGTGTTGATTTCGGGACTTGAACAATGGGGCCCCACCCTCTCATTGGCCCGAGAGGGACTTAGTTTATAATTAGATTATAAACATATTGTTCATTAGAGAATCAGTGGTACTTAAGGTGCAAGATATAATTATAGGGGTAAAACGGACTTTTGACTCAGCTGTAATTACGAACAACTCGTGAAAGATCGACTTGCATGTAATGATTATATCTATGGACACAACTTGTCCTACAGTGCATACGAATGCAACTCTAGGTTTATAGTGGAGTGACCTATAGTTAATGAATGAAAATTAATTAATTAAAGAGTTTAATTAATTAATTTTATATCATTGGAGCTTATAATCTGTAGGTCCATAAGGTCTGGCGGTGCGCGGCGGTCTGGGCAGCGTTCAGGCGTGGGGGAGGCTGCTGTCTACTGTTCGCGGATCTGTGGCTCTGGGGGGGTCTGCAAGGTGGTTCGGGTATGAGGCACAGCGGCGGCGGCGGAGGCTGCTGGAAAACACAACAGAAGAAAAAAAAAATCTCTTCTTGCTTAATGGAGGCTGTCGAAAACAAGGAGGAAGAATAAGAGATTTGGAGAAGATGATGGCTCGGCTTAGCTTGGCTTGGCTTAAAACTCACCTGGGGCTGCGTGCAGATTAAATTATTAGAGAGGGAAATTAGGGCTTGGCTTAATTATGGGCTTGGGCTTGGCTTAAAGTCTCTTAAATAACAAAAATGCCCCCAAACCAATTAATTCTCTTTTTTTCCTTCTTTCTTCCCAATTTACCCTCAAACTTCTCCTATTTCAATTATGCAAATCTCTAAAGTTAAATTCCAACACAACTTTAAACATGAAATTGGCCTTACAATTAATTTAAATTTCAAAATTAAACTTTAATTAATACCTGAAAATGTCGGTCGTGACATTGGTGTAGTCTTACACTTCTGTTATGAGAACTATTGTATGCTCTTTTTTTATTTATTTATAGGATACCTGAAACCACAAATTATTTAAATCCACCCACCAACATTGTTCAGCACCTTCTCTACGACAGCTTGTATCGATTTTTTTTATTTTAATCGAATCGGAAGTTCCAATCGACCACAAGTTTAACAACGAAACAACAGGACTGATCAAACCACTATTACTATAGAGAAATTTCAACCAAATAGTAGGCAAAATATTCAGTAAGATCATATCTCAAAAATCAAACAAGAAATCATCGACTAAAAAAAAACTCAAAATCCTAGATAGAAATTTTGTTTTGTTTTTGTTTTTTAATTTCTAGAAACAAGAGAACACAAAGAACCTAAATGTGGTGCTAGACTCAACAATATGAAGGAAATCAAAAACCCTAATCATGCAGTTCTAGACTCAATCAACAAAAGGTAAAGACTCCACGGAGATATATCCGATTTAGAGTCTATGCTCTGATACCAAATGATATGATACCAAAGATGGTTTGATATCAAATAAGATAAAATCCCTAGTGAATTGGAATTAGGAACCCTTTGAGTATGTGAACCCTTAATTCACAAATACTAAAACCCCCAAATCTATTCGATTTCAACCCTAAGGTTTAGGTTAGGTATGGATTACCTTAAGATCAAAGCTCTCAAGCAAAAATTCCTTGGCCCAAAAGTCGAACATTCCACAAGATAGGATGATCAATCCTACTTGAATATTCTTGGCATGCAACTCAAGTCATGAATTGCAAAATGAATCAAGAAGCTCTTGGCTAAACTTGACAGAAAAAAAAAACTCAAAGATAAAATTCAATTTATCGTAAAAATTGTTCGTACAACCTAATGGAAAATCTTTAGATAGCCTTCCAAAACGTAAATGTCACATCATTGATCATCAAAAAAATGACAAAAATATCCCTACTTAATATGTCATAAAAAGGATAAAATTCGAAAACAATAAATTACATCAAATTTATTAAATAAAATATGAATAATAATTTGATGTCCTTGGTGGTTCATTTCAAGTTCTCCTTATATACCACATTTTCGCATGTGTTTGACGAAATGTGCAACATGTTCCTTAGGATTGTCATTCTCATAAAATTGTTGAACTTTGGTAGTTGGTATCTAATTAGCATCCTCAAATTATCAATTCTCTTGATAAATGATTTGGAATACAAGAGAGAACTTTAAAAAGATCCATCATATTTTAAGCTCTAATGGAGCTTGTTATCGTGTAATGGAGTTGCTGGATAAATAGTGAAGTGATCGAATTGGAGTGTTCGTGGTTGATCTTTCTACAGGATGGTTTTCTCTTTCCTGCTAAGTTTTACAAAAGGAGTTGACTTGATTTAGCAACATCTTGGCTTTCGATATTTTTTCTCTAGAGAGACAATTTGAGAATCTCTTTCTTTAATTATGTTAATTAGGATACTAATCTGCCTCTACATATCTACCATTTTTCTTCGGCAGTTCTCACATCAATCTTCATGATAGACATCACGTCCAAATCCATATCGAAAAGGGATTATCTTTAAAACAAAAACTCATTTTCAATAGTTACTTCTAGCAGCTTCATTGCTTTGCTCAAAACAACAGTAGGAGTTTAATTTTCCTGAGGTTGAAGTTCTCTATAACGACTATATAGGTCAACATGACCCATATGCGAGTTATTTATGACAATAATGTTTGAAGAAGTCTTCTTAGGTGTCATCATTTTTCTTTGGTGAAGTTTGATTATGAGGGAAGAAAGAGATGAAAGGTAGAGATTTTTCCATCAAGAGTGCCTATTTGTTCCCACGAGATTTGAAGGAATTTAAATCGTATACTAAATATAACTTTATTGAATTTTGTGATTTGTACGATATCTAATATTTATCATCTGATTTTTCTCTTGTATGTAAACTTCGACATCTAGTTATTTCTAGAGATGTCCACGGGGCAGGGCGGGCCCAGGGAATGGATTCCCCGTCCCCGTCCCCGCCCCCCATTTCATTCCTCGTCCCCGCGAAATTCTCCGTTTAATTTCGAGGGGATCGGGGCGGGGATTCCCGGCGAGGAATTCACGGGGATAGGGTTCCCCGCGGGGAATTTTTCCCTTTTTTTTTTAATCTTTTTTATTTTTTTAAATTTATTCTCAACCATAATAAAAATTATTTCTAAATGAATAATTTTCAATATAATTCTATTTAAAGTAAATGTTATAAAATTTCCTAATAAAAACAATAATATACCATAAGAAAAAAAATACTATAATGTCGAAACAACTTAATTTCTAAAAATTCAAATTTCAATATTACAACATAAACTTAAAATTTTTTTTTATAATGAAATAGTCTTAAACTAATTCCTACTATAGTTTTTTTTTTAAAAAAAATTATATTTATAGGTAATATATATATATATATATATATATATATATATATATATATATATATATATATATATATATATATATATATATATTATTAATCGGGGAATCGGGGCGGGGCAGGGCGGGGAATATATTCCCCGTCCCCGTCCCCGTTTAGCCAACGGGGAAAAAAACCTCCTCGCTCCCTCCCCCATTCCCCGTGTAATCGGGGATTCCCCGCGGGTTAAATGGACATCCCTAGTTATTTCCTCCTTTTTTTGTCTTTTTGGTTCTGATTTGATTTATATACTCATCATCATCCTGCCACTCCTACCAATGGTTTCCTTACTTATGAGAAAAAAAAGGTTCTAAAAATAAAATAATCAGCCCTTTCAATAAGCGAGGCTTTTCCAATTGAAATATTTGCATGCAAAATAAGTTTTCATAAAACTACTTTTTTAGTTTTCAAAAATCGGCTTGAATTTGGAAAACATTTGTAAAAGGGTAGATAGAGCAAAGGAACCTATTGGAGGAAGTAGTATTTATAAATTATAAGCTTAATTTCAAAAAGCAAAAAGTAAAAAGCAAAAAGCAACTCCGTTTGATAACCATTTGGTTTTTTGTTTTGTTTCGAAAAATTGTGCTTGTTTTCTCATTATTTCTTATTATGTTTTTCATATTTTCTGAGGAAACATTTGAATTCTTAGCCAAATTCCAAAAACAAAAGCAAGTTTATAAACACTACTTTCACCTATAGGTTTCTTTGTTTTGCTTTTTGCTTTTTAGATACGTTTTCAAAATCCAAGTTAAGTTTTGAAAACTACAAAAAAATAGTTTTTAAAAACTTTTTTGGAATTTGGAATTTGGCTAAAAGTTCAAATGTTTTCTTAGGAAAGATGAAAAATATAGTAAGAAATAGTGATAAAACAAATATAATTTTCAAAAACCAAAAATTAAAATGGTTATCAAACAGGATCTTAGTAATTTTTGTCATCAATATTATTGTAATTGGTAGGAACTAGGAATATAACTATAAAGCATCATGTTTTTTTGTATTAATTTTTCTAAAATATTTTTTTTATTTATAATCAATAAATAATTAAAAGGTACCAATCCTATTTTGCTTCAGATTTTTATACTTATTTCATATTAGTCTTTAGGCTTTCGAACATTCTATCTGAATCTTTCAACTTTGGATTAAAAAATCAATACCATCCTTATTAATTTTCATAAATTATCTAATAAAAGCCTAATATAACATGTCCTTTATATATCTATTTGCTATGGACAAATATTTGAAACAATATTTGTAATGAATCAGAATATCCAGTTTTAAGATGAATTTAGATTTTTTTTTGAATTAAGATGAATTTAGATTTCTAATAAAATGATTAACACAAAATTAGTAATATGTTAAAATTGTGGCCTAAAATTTTGTTAATTTGTTGTAAATGCCAACTTGAGCATAGCTTAATTAGTTAAGGCATCATATTTTCGACCAGAAGATCACAAGTTCAAATTTTTACCTTCACACATTGAACCAAACAAAATAATATTGTAATATTAATAATGATGTGCTTAATATTTACAAAAATTGATTAAATTATTAAAATAACAAAGTTGTAATTTAATGTTTTGATATCCCATCATCCTGTTATTTTATCAATAAAATTTAACGTTTTATGACGTAAGGGATAAATTTTACAAAAAAGATAATAAACGATAAAATCGATTTTGTTTAAACAATAAATAAATAAATAATGACGAAAATATATTAGGGAATGGGGAAATTCAATAAAAATATCCGTCCAACAGAAATGGGCCTAAGGTCCAATTAGCGTTATAGGCCGAGAATAACGTCCTGACGATGGCAACAGAAGCTCTGAAACAAGAACTTGCCCTAGGGTTTCCAATTCTCCCCAACTGCTGAACCCAATTCTTTCCTCGTCGGAGATTACACGATTTCGCTTGACCCTGCGGCTCTCATTTTACTCCGTGTAAGTTACTCTTCTTCCTACTTGTTCATTCTTAATCGCTGATGGATCGGAAATTCGTCGCTTAGAGGCTGTCCCGACCGAGGAATGTCGTTATTTTGGATTTGACTTCGTTTTCTTGAACAAAGATTGTTTTTTCTTAGCTACAGGATCTCTTCGTACTTCGGATATCGGAAATTTTCGTCTTTCGTTTGTGTCCTTAAAGGCGACTAATCGAAGGAAAAAGCGCTAAATATTGTTGGATATTTATATATATTTGTTTATTTGTAGTTGTGTATGTATATGTATGCATATATTTTTAACCTTTGGGTGTTTTATTTTCGATTGGTAAGGCAAAGTTTCTTCTCCGGGTGAGTATCGTTGAGGTAAGGTAGTAAATCCCTCTTATATTCTGCATGCTAAGTTTTTCCGGGAAATTTGCGATTGAAAATAGCTATTAGTTCATTTCCACGGTTGAATTCGAAGGCTATCTGAGTTTTGTGAGTTTGATATAAACATTTTGGCTTTCGGTTTAGTTGACATATTTGGTTTCCTTCAATCGAGAGAGGAAGATATCTTTCCGCTGACTAACCCTTTTCGAAGCTCAACCACTGGAACTGGAAAGAGTATGGACTTCACAACTATGGGAGCGATGGCTCGGTTGAAAATCAATTGCAACTATATGCTATCAAGAAGCATCGGAAATCAAACGCGTGAGGTTATGAGGGAAGAAGTAATGAATTAAGAAGACAGAGATCTTGGAAACGAGGCATGTGGCTGTGGTGTGCGGAAAAGCTAAAGCTGGATGCTAATACTTCCGACATTTTAAGAACTGCATGATTAGCTTCGAAAGTCAGGCAGATTGTTCTTTGAAATATAGAGTTCCTCAAATAATGTGCACCCAATCAGTAATTTGATTTCTTGAATGATCTTTTTACAAAGTTGGTTCCTAAGAAGCCATATTGGTATTTGCCGAAGTTATTTTTGGAGGCCCGTGAAGTGAATTTGAAGTACCTTTGTGATCAAATGAAGTTTCTTAACATACAATATGAGGAGAGAAGAATTTCCCTTCTTGTTATTTACTTTTCGTAATTTGTTGTAATTGACTGCATTATGCAATTTTAAGTGTTCTTTTGAAGGCCTCTTGGACGGTTGCTTGGCTTTTCTTCGAAGTTTTCTGTTTGTATAATAAAAGCCCAAATCTTCCCTTCCTGCAGTTTGACTAATCTTAGGTCTACATCTTGAGATGTGGTAAACTGGAACATTCTTCTTTTTAGGTTGACTATTAGTTTCCGTTGATATTGATATACCCAAATAGGCTGTTGAGGAGTCCTCTTCATGAGGTGAAAGAAGGATGGGCATTGATAATTTACCATTATTCTTTCAATCATGTAATCAATACTAAGGTTGATATTCATCTGGCTGTGGACCATAAGGCCTTGGATTATGAGATTAGGTTGTCATTTGTTTTCCATGAATAACATAGATAGGCGTGAGACCTTGGTGCCCACGTTAGAGGTATTTGTGACCTAGCAGAATTTTTTTTCTAGAGTAGAGGGCACTTTTAGAATTTAGACAGCAAAGTTCAGTGGAGTGGGGATTAGGTTTGACATATTCAATGTCCATTTAGTGATTGAACTTCCCTGTGTTGTTGTGGCAAGATATGAAGCTTCGTAAGCCAAGTGATGGACTTAATTTGGGTTCCATGGATTCTCAGAAGTGCCAGTATAGCTTAGAACTTCCCGAAGCTTTTACTACATTAGGTGCTCTGTTGTGGGCTCAAAAGATTGTACTTCATTACTTGACATTTGAGTTCAGCTTGGTTTAAATGAAAAATGTGCTTCCACCATTAGGTAATCATTACATCATTTCTGCAGGATTTTGAGTATGGCAGGGAGAAATCGCTCATCCCGCCACATTGATGGTTACCGAGTTTCCCGTGATGTACCTAGACCCTACATAGACCGAGTGCCAGCACCCTTGCCTATTCATCCTGCAGCTTTGGAGGAGGAACTCGACTTGCAACGTAGGGAAATGCAGAGAATTATTTCTGATAACCGCATGGTTATTGATGACAATACAATACTTCAAAGGGAATTATCAGCTGCAAAAGAAGAAATTCACAGATTGAACCAGGCTATACCCAAAATTCTGTCTGAGAAAGAAGCACAATCCAGGGAGTTGCTTGAAAGAGGTTTGAAGCTAGAAGCTGAGCTTCGTGCTTCTGAGCCTTTAAAGTCTGAGGTTCTACAATTAAGAGCTGAGATTCAAAAATTGAATACTTTGAGGCAGGATTTGTCTGCTCAAGTCCAAAGCCTCACAAAGGATGTTACTCGATTGCAAGCTGAAAATCAGCAGCTAAATGCTATGAGAGCTGATATGGATGGATTGCACAAGGAGCTTATTGAGGCCAGGTTTGAAATGGAACTTTTAATTGATTGGTGTTGGATCGCAGTCTATATTTTGTTCTTTTTCTAGTTAGGATTTGGTACTGTATACTAGGACAAGTCAAGATAAACTTCAAGACCACATTAATTAGTCTATTCCATGATTGAATTGATCGTGCACAATGTTTTTAGGAGGGCTTATGAATATGAAAAGAAAGCCAATGAAGAACAAATTGAACAAAAGCAAGCAATGGAGAAGAACCTTGTTTCAATGGCTCGTGAAATAGAGAAACTGCGAGCAGAGAAGCTCAACATAGAGAGAGCACGGGGATTAGGTTATTTCTGTCTTTCTCTAATTTTCCTTTCCTTTTCCTTTAACAAAATTATTATCAACATGTGGACGTCTGGTTTCTTGCAACAACAGTAGCTAGTTGGTTTTAAGCTTCTGTTATACCTTTTTAGGTGCTGAGGGTTATGGGATCTTGAACAGAAGTCCTGAAATGAGATATGCAGGTGGTGCATATGGTAATAGCTATGGTAGTTCTTGGGCACCATATGAGAAGCGTAGCCGACGTTAAGTTTCAAACTTCCTCTTAGATGTCCATTGGAGTTCAATATCTGGTTTAGCATCTTTACTTTTGTCAGAGGAGAAGCTGCGTATGAAAAGTACCATTATCATGGTGTGAAGTATCAAGTAGTTAAGATTGTAACTGTAGTACTTTTCAAGTACATTTTACTCTATGTGACTAAAGTTCTACTTTCATTGCATTTATACTATGAGTTATTTTTATGCAATTTTATGTAGTGGCTGCAGTAGTAGCAGAAAAAAATACAGAATAAATTGCTGGCTGGGAAAAAGTCTGACGTTTTTCAACTAATCATTTTTTCTTAAAAAAAAGATATGATACTTACACCGCAGTCAATTACCAAATGTTGGTGGAGAAGTTTGATTCTCATGACAAGCATTGTGATGAAAATGTATTGTGGGGCATGTATATTGTGATTATCATGCCTATATTCAGTTTTTCCAAAATATAGGCTTGTATTGAGGTATCCAGCTCCTTGGCTTGTGGAGAAGCTTTATATTGTGCGGGTTTCATGAGGGGTATCTGGTTGTGCTGAGCATAACAAGCACTCTTTTGAAAGATGATGTTTTCAGCACATGCCCTTGTAAAGTGAGTTGCTTTACAATATGTCATGTATGGAGGGGTTCAGTTGCTTAGTTGGAGATAAGAAGCCTATATTGGTGATGGGAGTTTCGTGAAGGATTCTGTTGTGTTGAACATTAGATAAAGAAGCCTATATAGCCTAGTGCCTATAGACATTTTCCAATATGTAGTTTCGTATTACTATTATCCTACTCTTACCCTATAAAATAGTATTTATATTATTTTTATTGGATGCTCCACAGTTTTTATATGCCTGGTTTGATCAGTAGGTTAAATTCCCTGTATCCCAATTTTGATAATCCTCATTTCATGACTGAAATACTTTTCTACCACAACTGATCAAACTACTTAAAGTAATCCCTACTGCCGACTATCGAAAAAGTGCTGATTAGGGACAGAGATCGGTGGTAACGGGACCCAATTTCTAAAATCCTGATTTGTTCTGTTACTCTTGAGCGGCTGATGATTTTAAGCCTGGTACGAAGATGATTTCTCAGCATTTTTAGCCACAATGCCACAACTGTTAAGTAGAGTCGGAGACCGGGAGCAGTAAATCGATCAGTATCGGTAAGGATGCTTGTGGAATTAGTTTTATTTGATTGAGAATTTAGTTTTTGCGTACAAAAAGTTGAGAGATGGGGGGTGGTTGTCTGTTGTCTTTACTCAGTGGCCTTGTTAAAGTTGGAACTTTGTTATCTACTGGTATGCATATTGAATGTTTTTGGAAGTGTTGTCGAAGTTTGAATGGAAATTTGAAATTGAAGAATGGGTGACTGAAGGATACCAACCAACCATGTATATTATGTATTCAATTTTGAAGTTTGCAATTTTGAAAGCATGTTGCTAAAATAAGTCACAGGTAAAGGAAACATTCCATGAATTTATAAACATTAACTGGGAGTGATTCGATTAATGCTTATAATATTTTCTCTATTTTGGCTAGATCTCAATTTGTCATCTATTTTGTTCAATCTGCTATCAAAGTCAAGGAGCTTTCTACACATTCAAATATATACTCTATTGTTGAGATAATTTCTTCACATTGACCTAGTTTTCAGCTTGAGGTGGTGCCTTATCCGTTTAAATTTGGAGTGTATTTGAATTGGGTGACAAATTTTTGGGTGAAATTTTCTGATTTCACTTTAAACTCTATTGATTTTCTTAATCAATGCCCAGGTATCTTCATTAGAAGCGGACAAGTGAGTCCCCTGAAATTTGCTTTGAAATAAGGATAGATATGAACTGCACATCATCAAATTATCATAATGAAGTTGTTGCTTGCGATCCTACCAATCTTTATAATGTTTGGGTTGGGTTCTTCCCAGTTATTTTGTAATCTTTAAAAGACAGAGAAACAGATAGTATTTAAATATTTATAATTCTTTTTTCTCATTAAAAATTGTAGCTTAATGTTGTATTCTTTGTTAAGAAAACTTATACTCTTAACTAACAGATATGGCTAAAGGATTGTTGGGTTGATTCGATAGAATTCGTGGTTCATATGAGCCTTTATGATTGGGTTCATGTGGTGAGTTTATTGGATTCTTTGAACGCCTTAAGCATTTATGCAAATATTTGAAATTCAAAAAAAAAAAAAAAAAAAGCCCATATGGATATGTGTGCCCTTCGAAAGATTGACCCATATTCTTTGGGTTAATTTGTCAAGTTTTTCAGGATTGGTCCGTACTCATCTGAAAATATTATTGAAGATAGTAAAAAAAAAATAGAAACTATACATATAATAAATCAGCCAAACATAACGAAAAGTTTGATACAAATGTCATCTACATTAAAAGATTTTTAGATTACAAGTATAGTTCCTAAACATTTAAGTTTGTGTCTATTCGGTCTTTAAACTTTAAAAAATATTTAATATGTTTCTAAACTTTTAATTTTGTATTTAGGAAATGGTTGAACTTTAAAAAGTGTCTAATATGTTTTTTAACTTTTAATTTTATGTCCAATAAGTTCTTGAATTTTCAATTGTGTCTAATAGATCTTTGACTTATTTGACATGTTTTTGAATTCATAGATCTAAGACACAAAATTGAAACTTTACAATCCTATTACACAAAATTCAATTTTAAATTTAATAGATTAGTTAATTTTTAAAATTTTTGAATATGTAGGGACCTCTTAGACGTGTACTCAAAGAAAAAAAGTACCTATTAAACATAGAATTGAAAGTTCAAAAACCTATTAGATACTTTTTATAATTCAAGAACCTTTGTGATACAAACTTGAAAGTTCAAGAACTAAACTTGTAATTTAATCTTAAAAGAACTAAAAGAAAAAAAATCACTATGTATGAGGAACAATTTTATCACTTTGATATCATAAGTGTCTAAAAGCAGCATTGTTTTTCTCGAAGGGCAATGAATAAGTATGAACTGCATTTAGCAAAACGTACATTATGTAGGTCTCAATTTGAATTCTATAACATTCTGGAATCTGAGACTTGGAGCATATATGGCTCTACTAGATAAGCTTTGATATTTTATTTTATTTGTTCTTCCATTGAATGCAGGGCTAGCATATTTAAATTAATTTTGGAAAAAGAAATTATAAGAACTTTCTTATTTTTGTATGTGAATTATTAACTACATCATTTTAAAAGAGTATATTAAAAACAAAAGGTTAAATATGAAGGGTGGCTCCTAATTTTTATGACATCTTTCTATTTTATTTCTATCTTTAAGTTTATTGTTTTTTTATTTAAAAAAACAAGAATATGTTGTGAATTTTTTTTTTTTTTTTTTTTTGAGTTCAACAATATTTGGGAGTGTGAGGATTTGAACTCGGACCTCAAAAACTTTCAAATTTCAAATTTGAAAAATTTACCCAAGGATCATATAAATACCCCATTTTAGGGGTCATATGCTCATATCACTTTCCCCTTTGGATTATATTTTTAGCCTTTTTCTAAGTCAAGTTCCAAATTTCAAGTATTGTGATCGTATAAAAATTGTATATAAAAACGAATTCAATATTTATGTGTTTGTCTTATATAGTATATATTTAGAACTACCAAATAAATCAAGTTCATAAACCTTACTAATATTTTTCTTTGTACTTTTGGTGACAGAGAATAGTGCAAATCAGAAGAGGAAAAAAATCAAAGAATAAATTGAAAATTCTTAGTGTCGAATCTAAATATTTTTAAAGTAGGTGTTATGGGTGAAATTGGACCAAGAAGATAAATCTGAATTACAAAGGAATCTTGCAAGATAAGATTAACCTTTTTAAATCTCATTCCTAGATAGAAGGGGAAATATATTTAAATCCTTATGTGAAAAAGAATATGAAAGTCAAAGATCTTATAAATACCCCATTATGACTCAAAGAAAGAGAGTTCAACTTAACCCTCATTCTCTAACTCTAACTTGCTATACTTTTTTTCCTCTCTGACTTAAGCATCGAAACTGGTGTGGCAAGCGCCACAATAGTGCTCAGCTCTTTCTCTTTGTAGGTCACATTTTTCCTCCAAATTACAGTTACTGTCACGTGAAGGTCATGTGAGATTTCTCCTGGCTAGATTTTGGCAACAATAGTTGGCACCTTCTGTGAGGAACGAGAGTGTTCTACCTTGCATACCTGAATTGAGAATATCAAGGCTATGAAGACATGGGGGCTTAATGAGAAGGCTTTTTCATCATATTTACCAATTGAAGGAATTCACCATAAGATCCAATGAAATTTGCTTTCAATAGAATATTCACAATAAATGTGCTCCAAATGAAGCTACTCACCAGGAAAGACCAAAATGTTTCCTATGGAGTTGGATGACAATCTCGAGGCTGATCTGAGGTACGCCTCGAAATCCTCAAATTCTTACGGGAAATGGAGAAACCGACACTCTAGGAAAATTGGAATAATCCCCATGGGTCAGACAACAATCCTAGAGGGAATTTGAGGCATACCTTGAAATGTCACAATGACTCCAAAACTTAAAAAGGCTACTCTCAAGTCAGGCTCCATGCAGTTAAGCTCATAAACTCATACTACAAATCCTAACTAGGAAGTGGAGGCTAATGTTATGGGTGAAATTGGACCAAGAAGATAAATCTGAATTACAAGGGAATCTTGCAAGATGAGATTAACCTTTTAAATCTCATTCCTAGATAGAAGGGGAAATATATGTAAACCATTATCTGAAAAGGAATATGAAAGTATCCTATAAATACGCCATTATGACTCAGCGAAAGGGAGTTCAACTTAACCTTCATTCTCTAAACTCTAACTTGCTACACTTTTCTTCCTCTATGACTTAAGCATCGGAGCTGGTGTGGCAAGCGCTACACCAGTGTTCAGCTTTTTCTCTTTTGTAGGCTATCTCTTTCCCCTAAATTACAAATTTACAGTTGTTGTCACATGAAGGTTAGGTGAGATTTCTCTTTGGCCAGATTTTGGCAACAACAGTTGGTAAAAAATATACATTTTTCTACTGATTTATGAGTATTATATAAATGTACTTATATTTCAGTTTATAACGTTTATATGTTGAATTCATCAAATATGTAACTAGTGTTGCATCTACCTACTCCAACTTATATAGGATAAGAGATCTTAGAAATTAATAACTCAGCTGAAATAGTTCAAAATCCAACATAAATAAATAAAATGAATAAAATCTAATATTTGATATTTAAGAAATGTTATCTATGTATGTAGGTTTACTTGGGTTAAATTACAAGTTTAGGCCATAAATTTTTAGGTTTGTGTCAAATACATCTTTAAACTTTAAAAATTGTCTCATAGGTCTCTAAACTTTAAAAAAAAATGTCTAATAAATTTTTAAACTTTCGATTTTGTGTCAAATAAGTCCCTAAGCTTTTAATTTTATGTCTAATAGGTTTGTAAATTTTAAAAAAATGTCTAATAAATTTCTAAGCTTTCAATTGTCTCTAATAAGTCTTTGACTTTTTTGACATTTTTTAAAATTTACAAACCTATTAAACATAAAATTGAAAGTTTAATATCCTATTAGACACAAAATTTAATTTTATGTTTAGTAGATTCGTTAATTTTAAAAAATGTTGAATATGTCAATGATCTATAAGACATAAAATTGAAAGTTTAGGTACTTATTTGACATTTTTAAAGTTTAGGGACTTATTAGACATTAAATTGACAGTTTAGGGACCTCTTAGATATTTTTTAAAGTTTAGAGACTTATTCAACAAAAAAAAAAAAAAAAAAAAGGTATTAAACTTGTAATTTAACCTTGGTTAAAAAAAACTTGTAATTTAACTGCTTATCTAACTGTCAATACTGAAAAAAAATACATGTTGATAAATATACAAGCCATTAAACATGTGTGTATATATACACACACAAGTCATTAAACATGTAAATATATATTCTCTTGTAATATTGAATAAAAAAGATTTAATTTCAAAATCACTAAATGTAAAGAATTTGATTAAAATACAATTTTGGTCCCTAAACTTTAGAATTCATTCTATTATAGTCCCTATACTTCAAATATCTAATTTTAGTTCATGTTGTTAAATCACCAATCAACCAAAAAACTTAAGTTGATGGGTTATGGTAAATTTAATTATATATCAACACTTTAACACATGTACTTTCAATAAAGCTTAAAATTGGTCTCTACTATTAGTTTGTTGTTAACTTTTTCTTAAAAAAAACATAGTCTCTATTAGTCTTTTTTCTATAAATTTTAGAAATATGGTCACATTGTGTTTTTTCTTGCATAAAAAGTATCATGATTATTTAACCAATTTCAATAAAAATTAACTTCAAATTCACAGTAGGGACTAATTTTAAACTTTATTAAAAGTGCAGGGACTAAAATTGGACATTTAAAAGTAGAAGAACTAAAATTGAATGAAATAAAGTACAATGATGAAGAAATTTGAAAGTCAAACTAAAATGATTTCTAAATGGGATTTGATATCAACAGCTAATTAGTATATTAAACTTGAAAATTAGGGGCCTAGTTAAGAATGACCAATTTGATAGAGAAGTGCTCTAGTGACAAGGAAAAATAGTGGTCGAATACGTAATAAATATAAAAATGAAAATGTGACTATTTTTTAAGTTACTATCTCAAAAGGGACTACTTGTTATAATATTATTATTTTTTTAAAAAAATGTGACTATTTTATCAAAATGATAATCTATGCAGATTTTTTAAGAGTGGAAATAAATGTCTAACCACTTAAATTATGTATTGGATTCCGCACTTAAAATTAAATAAATCAAAATATTATTAATAAAATTTAAAATGACTTTTTATATGTTATCGAGCTAGCATCAACAGATGACATTATTTCTTTCTATTTTGGTTTTAGTACATAGTTGAATGATTTTTTATTATACAGAGAATTCGACCACTATTCAAATCTGTGAATTAAAGAATAGAAAACAAAAGAAATTAAAACTATGAAAAAAAATAACAAAGAACACCAAATTACAATGTTTTAAAAAAAAAAAAAAAAAAAATTACAATATTATTTTCATAAGAACATTTCAATTGGTAAAACTAGCTAGTTTCAGCAATAATTCACATATACTTCTCTTGAAGTCGAAAGTTCAAATATTCATATTTCACATTTGTTGTACTAAAAAAACAAAAATGGTTTAAAATATTTTCTACCAATTATTTTGATCAAAGTATTAAAAAAAAAAAAAATCAAAGAGTGATAACGTGACATAGAGTGCATCTTGTTGCCCATCATTATAAAACTCATAATAATTAATATAATAATTTTTTTTAAAAGAATCTGACAAAAAAAAAACCCAATTTTATTAAGCAAATCTTGGCTAGACCTCACGAGAGATTGCACGTGTAGCTTTTTCCAATAACATCTTTCTTTTCTTTTATTTCCTTTTCTTTTTTAATTTTAAAAAAAGAAAGAAAAAAAAAACGAAAAGAATAGAAAAAGATCTTGTCTGAGTTGCCAAAGAGAGTATAGCTCAACTGACATATTGAATGTGTTAACGACCACGAGGTCTGTGGTTCGAATCTCCCCAACCCCTATTGTACTCAAAAAAAAAAAAAAAAAGATCTTGTCTGAGTTTAGACAAATTGAATATTTTTTAATGCGTCCAACCATACGCCTAATTTTATATTAATGTTTGGATTTATGTGTAAAGAGCCGCCGCACGTGATTCTTCGACATAATTACTTTTTTCTCCTTAATTTATTCCTTGAATCTTTAATTTTTTTATGTGGTTTTTTAATGAAAATAAACAAATATCAACGTCATACTGATTTTGAATATGGCTAAAAAAAATCTAATAACAAAATTTATTGACTTTCTTTTTGTTTCTATTTTTTTTCTTCCAAATAATATTTTTGTAAGATTCTTTAACAATTCTTCATTTATTATTAAACAAAGTTTCACTTTAAAAAAAAAAAAATTGGTTACTTTTTTTTTTTTTAATTCAACAACATTTGAGGTGTGAGGAATTCACCTCTTAGTCGAGGGTATATGTTAATTATGTTCACTTATACAAACATCTTCAAGAGGAACTTTAAGTTTCTGGAAGGAACTTTAACCCACTTTTTCAGTTGTTGGAATAAAAATTTTGGCCAATAAAAAATTGCCATTAGTGACAAAATTATTTATTTAATTAGAAATTATTTAAATTTTCAAGTATCCCTAAATTAAATTAAGGCAAATTCAAATATGCAATTGGGTTATATGAAATTTGGGCAGATTTTAGACAAAGCCCAAATGGGAGGCCCTAATCCAGCAAGATCTAGGCCCAAGGTGAGTAAGGCTTAGTCCAAAAGAGTTTAGACCCAAAGTCCACTAGGCGCAGTCCAATAGTCAGGCCCAAGCCCACTTAGGGGCCTTGGGAAACTCTATAAATAGAGAGCTTCTTCCTCCATTTTGGGGTTCAGAAATTTGAGATCTCAGAGAAAATTCAGAAACAATGGCCAGAAGACTCATTGAGTTCTTGAAGATCAAACACCTCCTGAACGAATAACACTTCCTTGAAGATCAAGAACAATTCTTCGAGACCCCAAGAATCCATCGAAGCTTCAATCTCGAGAATAAGCTCTATAGCCCTCGAGTGAAACATACAAGCAAGAGAGAGAATCAGAAGATCAAGTATTAGAGATTGTATTATACTATATTCAAAGTTATATAAATACAAAAGTTCATTTTGCACGTGTCCTATTTCTTTATTGAAATCTCTTGCGAACAACAATATTTAGACTTTTATTTGATCTCTCAACTTTTACATTTATTCTATTTTGATTTTAAAATTTTAAAGTGTCTATTTTAGTTCTTGAATTTTAGAAAAGACAAATTATTTTAGCTTCTAAAATGTTTCAAGACAGTTTAGTACCAAAACTTTCAAAAACTAAAGTCTCATTTCATAACCATTTTGTCTTTTGGTTTCTGTTTTTTAAAAGTAATCTTATAAACACTATTTCTACATATAGTTTTCTTGTTTTATCACATACTTAAAAAAAAAACGTTTTAAAAAACTAAGTCAAAATTTGAAAACTAAAAAAAGTAGCTTTTAAAAACTTGATTTTGTTTTTGAAATTTGGCGTAGAATTCAAATGTGTTTTTAAATAATTGTGAAAAGCTTACCAAAATTTTGTGAGAAAAACAAGCATAATTTTCAAAAACAAAAAATCAAAAACAGAAAAATTATCAAACAGGCCTAATTATTTTGGTTATGCTATTATTTTGCCACTTAATATTCACTCATCCAATACCCGCTTCAACCAAGCCTATGTGACTCCGATACATGTCACATTAACATGATTATACACATATTCAAATATATGATATCCATCTATTAAACAATTAATAATAATAAAAAAATATGTGAGAAAATGATTATTTCTTTTAAAGTTCAGGAAAAAAAAAACATTTTAAGAGTTCATAAACCATAATGGAACAAACCTAAAATTTATGAGAATTAAAATAGATATTTTGAGAGTTCAAAAACTAAAAATTAAATAAATCAGTTGAAAATTCAAATACTAAAAATAGTTTTTATGACTTGTGCTCCTTATACAATTACTCCGAGTATCCTCAACTTGACTACCAAGATAGATTGAGATCAAAACTTTTCCTATATGTAACAACTTTTTATCACAAGATAAGATTCATGCAAGACAAATTGAAATTGATTGAGATATAATTCACGAACTTTTTTTTTTTTTTGAGATATATAATTCACGAACTATATGCATAGAAACTTATGAAAAACAAGTGTAATTCCTTAAGGAAGTTCATTATAAAAAATTATTAATGAATCTATTTTTTGTGGGAGTAGAGCCACGAGGAGAAAGATGTCTTTAATTTTGTTTACCATCTTCTATATTATCATATTTATTATCTACAAGTAAATTACTTTCTTGTCCTTCTTTATTAATAATGATATTTTTTTTCTTTTAATTTAAATGAATATTAGTTGGAAAGTCGGTAACTGATAAAATAGTATAGAACCAATGGAAATGAGTAATGTATTTTCAATATGTTCTATTTTGATATCTTTCGTACTCTTTTTTTTTTTTTTTAAGAGAAGATATATCTTGTACAGGAAAAGTACTTTAATAGCAATAAATTATTTTTGTTGTTTAGTTTTGATATTTAAAAAGTGCTTTTGATTTAAGTAGGGGTGCTTTTTTAATAATTAATAGTTAGGTAAAATTATCATTTTAGTACATGTACTTTGTGCTTGACTTCAATTTAGTCTCTATAGTTTTAAATTTTCAATTTGATTCTTATAGATTTGTTAAATTTCTCAAATTATCTCACTAGCATCATAAAAAAAAATTAATAATTATCTTGCATGATAGATATCTTTAAACACACATGACACATTTTCTTTTGACGTAGTAGAGAGAGACAATGAGTTGATGTCTGAAAAACGGTAACAGACATGTCAACATTCTTTAAATACAAAGATGTTTGAGAGATTTAACCAAACCAGAAAAATCAAATTGAAACTTTTAAAATAGAGATAAATGAAACCAACTTTAACAAAACAAAATAAATTGTTAATTTGACCTAATATTTATTTTTAAAATATTTTTGAGATCGATAAATTACTTTTAAAATAAAAGGAATTACTAAAAAAATAATGATTGAAATTTTAAAAAATAAGGGAGAGAAGATGATGTAGAGAAAAGTTAAAAGAAAAGGTGTAAAAATAGAAGTTAGAGAGGAAAGATGTACTCAGAAACCTTTGGAAAAAAAAAAGGTACTTAGAAAATAGTAGTTAATTAGTGAAAGAAAATGTAGGTGGCAGGAGATTAAAGATAATAGAATATTCAAAGCAATAAAATAACCCTCGATAGGGTACCTATCACTATAAGTTGTTTGTTTTCATAAAACCTGTACTCCAAAAAAAAAAAAAAAAAGTTTATAAAACCAATTTGTAAATATTTTTGGCTTTCTTGAAAAGGGTTTCTAAATTGTAGCCAAAGCATAACATCTTATGTAAGAAATGTTTTTAATAATTAGAAAAATATTTTGACACAGCTGGAGTACTTTGCTTTTTTTATTCAAAAAAAACTTTGGACTAATATGGATTGTTTATTAATTTCTTGAGAAGTATATATGTACATGAAAATGAAAGTCATGTATGATGACTCATTCTCACACTTAAAAGGCTGCTCAATTATTTATGTCTCGTTTGATAATCATTTGATTTTTGGTTTTTTATTTTTGAAAATCAAGCTTGTTTTCTCCTAATTTTTCTACAATACGTTTCATATTTCTTAAGGAAACATTTGAATTCTTAGCCAAATTTCAAAAACAAAAATAAGTTTCAAAAATTATATTTTTAAGTTTTCAAAACTTGGCTTGGTTTTTGAAAATACATGTCAAGTAGATAACAAAGCAAGGAAACTCATAGGTGGAAGTAATATTTATAAGCTTAATTTTCAAAAACCAAAAATAAAAAACCAAATGGTTATCAAACAGAGCCTTAATGGTTTAATTTTTGTTTTAAAATAATAATCTTATTTGTAATAATTTCTTTCTTGTTTTCTTAGAATTTAAAAAATATTTTTGAATTTCTCCAAATTTAAAAATGAAGTATTTACATTAATTGCATAATAAATATTTTTATTTCCAAATACAGCAAGTTTAAAATTGTATTAAAATAGTATTGTTATGGGTGAAATTTAGATTTAATCAAATATGCCAATACAAGATAAAAGTCAAGATTATAAGAGCCCAAATGTGAAACATACCCAAGAGAACCGTACAGGTCTAGATTAACCTTTTCAAATCCAATTCCTACATAGAAGGTAAAAAATCATTTGAATCCTTATCAAAAAGGAATATGGAAAATCTAGGTCAAATGATCCTATAAATACATCTTTATGACTCAAAGAAAGGGAGTTAAACTTCAACCTTATTTTCTAAATTCTAGCTTGTTACACTTTATCAAAATTACAAATTTTACCGTTATTGTCACATGAAAGTCATATGAGATTTTCCCTAGTCAGATTTTGGCAATAATAGTTGACATCGTATATGGAAAACGAGAGTGCTCTACCTTATACACTTGAATTGAGAAAATCAAAGCTATGTTCAACTGTTTGCAATATTCTAGCAAAAGGAAAAAGTTTTTAGCAAAAGACATGGAACTTCACACCTAGTAAAAAACCAAACAAAAGGTGAACCGGCTAAAACGAACAAGAACAACGAAGAATGAAGACATGTGGGGTTCCATTCTATTAAAAAAAAAGGAGATCATAAAAAAGAAGAGAAAAGAAATAGAAACAAGAAACAAGAAAGAAAAATAAACCAGAAACAAGAAAGAAAAAAGAAAAAGAAAAGGAAAAAGACAAAAAAGACAGCCTTAGGCTCTCCATCTTTTTCTTCTTCTCCTTGCTACAGTCGCCCCAACGACCTATTCCCCCAGTAGTAGCAACATCTCTCAAACGACCCTAAAATCGTTTTTGTCTGTGACTCACGCTCCATTAAGCCTCCGATTTGAACTCCCACAACCTAATGGCTTCAGATCTACAAGATTCAAACTCCTTTGAACAAATCAGCAAGGTTTCAAGCCTGATTGGAATGAGATAATTGTGGAGATCCATGCATCAATCGGAGCAAGTTTCGAAGTCTCAACTTTGAAGATCTCTACAAAATTGCAAAATTACAGATAAGTTTATTTCGAAGTCTAATCTTTCTAATACTACATTAGAAGTTAAAAAGCTAGATGATAAAGTGATCATGAAATAACTATTTATCTTTTGTCTTCTTTAAAATGGCATCTCCTTTAGTATGAGTTCTAAAATTTACTAATTCTAATTAGTATGCATGCTCTACATTTTTTTAAAATAAAGTTTTGTATGACTTAGTGATATAGTGGATATGAATTGAACACCATGAATAAACTAGGAATGTCATAAAGAATTTGAAGAAAAATTTGTAGAATTCTGGAGGTTATGCAATTCCATATGCTCCCTTATTTGATCCAGTCCCCAAAATGGTAGGCATATTGAATCGGCTACAAAAGTCACTCGTACCCATGAAAATCAAAGGACAAGCCCTCACAGGCAAGAGTTCATAACTCACTCAAGATTAAGATCGAATTGCATATGATCATCCTGATGAAATTAAAAGTTAATTTAAGTAATGTTTTTAATCCTATTAAAAACTAATTCACTTTATGGATAATCTTGAAATTCTACCATTTTAAACTCTTTAAAACAAATTAAAAGATCGTCATGAGTATTTTATTCCAATCCTATTAGAAAAAATAAAGGGAAAATTACCTTTTCAGTCCCTGAGTTTTCAAGTATAGGTCCGTTTGGTCCATGAGTTTTCAAAATGTACCTTTTTAGTCATCGAGTTTTGAGAACTAGGTTTAAAAGGCCCCTATGTTTTTTTTTTTCATTTATTAGTAATTTTTATTATTTTTAATACATTTTATATTTTAAAAAGTTCTCTCTCCCCTCTCTCACCACATTCTCTCTCTTCTCTCCTCTCTCCACTCTCCGTCCCTCTTCTTCTTCTCCCTTTCTCCAGAACATCTTCTTCTTCCTCAACAAATGCAAATCATGATTTAAATAAAAACTAACACTCCTTGAACAAAATACACCATGGCAACAAAACATACCTTTCATCTTCAAAACTCAAAATTTACATTTTTATTGATTTAATTTTGTTACTTTTTCTTTAATGTTTCAATTTTTTTTTGTGATTAGAACTTGAAAGGAAAAATGGGTTTTGCATTTCTGTACCTGTTAGTGCTTATGGGTTCGTTTGGGTTGTTCCTAACAGAGTAAACAAAACATTTAGCCCTTTAATTAATGGAAAACACTTCTCTGTTGAGTGTTAACAGGCTGCAAGAATTTTTGTTGATCGCCACAAAGTTTGAAGCTTGTTATGGTGTATTTTCTTCGATTTTCTTTCAATTTAATTTTTTTTTATGGATTCGTTCAATCCAGTCTTGAATCTTGCAGAACATAGCCAAATCAAAATCGTTCCTAAGTTATGTGGAATTAAAGAAACTGAAGCAATCCAAGGAAGAATCGAACCCGTCTCTATTTTTCGAACAAGTCAAGGAAATCAAGATCCAAATGGAAGAGACACCAACAACACCTTCGTCTGACATATTCAACTGCCCTAAACGGCCAAGAAGAAGTAAAAGGAGGTAGAAGGGGGAAGGGGAGAGGATGAAGAATATGCTGTCGGAGAAGGGGAGAAGAAAGGCGAGGGAGAAGGGAGGAGAGAGAATGTGGTGAGTGGGGGGAGAGATTTTTTTAAAAAAAAAATTAAAAGGCATTAAAAATAATAAAAAAAATTACTAATAAATGAAAAAAATACTATTAGGGACCTTTTAAACCTATTTCTCAAAACTCAAAGACTAAAAGGGCACGTTTTGAAAATTCAGGGACCAAACGCACATATTCCTGAAAACTCAAGGACGAAAAAGGTAATTTTTCCAAAAGTAAAAGATAAATTTGATGGAGTTAATATTAAGAATGCGGAAGCAATTTTGGATCTTAAGCACTCTAATTTGATCAATTTTATCAAACAAAAAACATGCTCAAAACTGGAAAAACAGAGAATAAGAACACAAACCTTTGTAGCTCAAAATTCTCTTAATCCGTGGGCTTTCTTTGATCACAAACCAGTTGTGGACCTCCTCTAGAGTATTCCCTACTATCCTCAGGCCTTGGAACAGATTGTGGGATCTTTGATTGAGAGAATTTGGGAGAAGAATGAGTAAAGGTTTAAAACCAAGAGCTAGAGAATTTTCTTCAAAAATCTTCTTACCCATTGTGTTTCTTCTCTATATATAGTAAACCACAAGCTTCTTTAAGCTTTTTGAAGAAGCCAACACATGAGTAATACAAAGAGGAGTTGGCCACAAGCTTCTTTAAGCTTCAAGAATAAGCCAACACATGAGTGATTGCCAAGCTTCTTTGAGCTTCAAGAAGAAGCCAACACATGAGATTGATATCTTTTTAATTCAAAATTAATATAAAATTAATTTTAAATTAAAATCAATTTTTAATTAATTAAACAATTTAATTAATTTTAAAATTATTTAATTTAATATCAAATATCAAATTAAATAATTGGACTAATCCCGATTTCTTAAATCAAACGCTTGAACATGAATCCCTATTCATGTTTTAAATCGAACCAATATTTAAATCAAATTTAAATATGTCCATATCTTCTTTATCATAGTTTAATTCATAATTAAGCTATGAAACGTTAAATATATTGCATATAATTAACTTTTTCTCCCAAATTCGAATTTGAACAATTCAAATTCTTTTCTCTCAAATTGTTACAAGGCTTAGTCCGAGCTAGTAAGGAGAACCTAATGGACCTACAGATCATGAGCTCCAACGATACGAGATTAACCGGCCAAACTCTTTAGCCTAGCTAATCAACATTCGTTAACCACCGGGACACTCCACTAAAGCCCAGTGGCTGCACTCTCCTCACTGTAGATATATTTATGTCCACTCGATATAACCATGATTAGTAAGTCGATCCTTCACAGGTTGTTCGTAATTACAACTGGGTCAAATAAACCGTTTTACCCCTGTAATTACTTCTTGTTCCTTAAGTCCCACTGATCCTCTAATGAACAATTTGGTTTGTGGTCCAACCAACAAACCGAATCCCTCTCCGGCCAATGAGAGGGTGGGCCCATTGTTCAAGACCCGGAGTCAGTACTTAAGGGAACAACCTCTCTACTAAACCCTAAAGCGGGTAGGAGTGAATTCCATCTCGCATGACTATGTTCCCAACTATCTACCCGGTCTTATCCCCAAAATGGGAGGCTTATTGAGTCGGCGATCTCAGGCCACTCTCACCCATGCAAATCTAAGGATAATCCCGAATAAACAGGAGTTCATAGCACGCTCAGGATTAAGATTGAGTTACGTAGGTCATCGTATGAATATAGTCAGTTAAGACAGTAAACGGAGTTATAAAGTCTAAGTGACTATTTCGCGGTCCAGTCTTATACAAACTCTTTGCATAGGACGCCCCCACTCGCATGTCTTCACATGAACGATTCAGGATCACATCGTTAGTGCTATACCAAGTGAGCCGCGTCCATAGTGTCCCCAGAATAAGGTACTCAGCCTTATCCTTATACTATAGACCATTTTGGCTATTACTCGAACTTGATCCACTTTTATGTCATACATAAAGTTCAAGTATACATACTATAGCCAAGGGTTCTTAGTACATTGGATTTGGGTTATAGAATACACAATTCACTTTATTGAATAACACATTTACTGAATAAACCTCAATAAAATAGAATATACATTCAGTTTACAAAACCACGAGTTTTAGGACACAAAACCCAACAAAATTAAATTCAAAACTTAAACTATTTTAACTTTGAATTAAATTATCTTTATTTATGCAAGACCTAATCTTATTAGGAAATTAAAAGATCTAATCTTATTTTGAAATTAATGATCTAATCTCATTTCGAAAGATCTTATAATTAGGAAAAAAATAAAGCAAGAATACAAAAATCTTTATTTTACGGAAATACTAATCTCATTAGGAAATATCCTAATCCTATTAGGAAAACATGGATTTCATTTATAAAAGGAAATATCCTAATTTAAGTTTCAAAATATAACAATTATATTTAAAAGGAAATATCCTAATTTAATTTTTCAAATATAACAGTTATATTCAAAAAATATGAAAAATATAAACTTATTAGGAAAACATTTTAATTCTATTAAGAAACATCCTAATCAAAATTTAAATATAACAATTATATTAAAAAATAATTAAGATGCACGATCATGCTTAACATATGGTGTGATTTTAATCTAAATGACATATTTTATACAACAATCAAATACTTTAAAACATACATCACATTCATAATTAAATTTAAAAAAAAAAAGAAGACAAATTGACCGGCATATTTGGCATATCCTAGGAAATTGAAGACAATTTAAATTGCAAAATTCAAATCAAGACCTATCTTGATCTTCAAAAAATTTCCTCTCTTGGCAATCCAAATTTAGGTTAACCAAAAATAGCAGCAACCATCCAAAATTTTACATCCACCAATTTGACCAAAAATTTGAGGAACCATTAACGAAAATCTTTCAATTTTACAGTGAAGTTGGTTTTTTTTTTTTTTAAATCTTATTTCAAATTGAATTGAAATCTTATCTCAATTTAAATTTAAAACTAATCTCAATTTCGATTTGTATTGAATTTGAATTTGAATTGAAATCTAATTTCAATTCGAATTTGAATTGAAATCAATTGGCTACTTATTGTGAAATCAACCATGAAGGATTTTTTTAATTAAAAAAACTTAACACCAAAGGATTTTACATTTGATCTAATCAATGTAGAACTAATGTCAAACATTCCCTTACAATCAATTTTGCAATCACATATCACATATATGAACAAATTTAAAATACCCACCATACGAACTTTTAATTCTAAATAAAAATCAAAGTAGGTTATGATACCAATTGAAAGAAATAATCAAATTAAACCCACAACGGAAGCATTGAAATCAAATATGATTTTATTTAGAATTAAACAATAAAAATTAAGTTTAAGCAAAACATACCTTGAAAATAATATGGAGATATTTTATAGCGGTTCTTTACTTCTCGTGTTCTAAGACTTCTACAAAAGTCTTTCTTGCTATGACTCGAACACAGGACCAAGGCTTATGGGAGCCTCTGGAAAGAAAATCTATAAGGGATTTGAGAGGAAAGGTCTGAGAGAATTCTCTAATTCTCTATTGAGAAAATGTGTATTGTATCTAATGACTCAACCCAAATGTTCTATTTATAGAGACAAAGGGTAAATCTTTGTCATAATTAAAATATTATATTTTAATATCTAATATATTAAAATATATCTTATACTTATTTGAATCTCATTCAAATCTCCTACGATATTTATTTATTTGAATCTTATTCAAATTTTATAAATATCTTTTGTTTAATGTATCTAATATACATTAATTATTTTAATATTTAATGTATCAAATACAATAAATATATTTTCCTCTTTATATATTTAATATATCTAATATATTAAATATTAATTTGAACACTTCAAATTATATATTAATTTGCACATTTCAAATTTTTCTTTCAACTAAATTGATCTTTTAGTGTTACTATGGGCTAGCAATGAGACTTTAGTTTATGGTTGGATCATAAAAAAAATTATTCATTAGAGGATTAGTAGTACTTAAGGTACAAAATGTAATTATAGGGGTACAACGGACTTTTGACGTTTTACGAATAACTCGTGAAGGATTGACTTGCTTGTAGTGATTATATCTATGAACACAACTTATCATACAGTGCATAATAGTGCAACTATAGGTCTATAGTGGAGTGACCTATAGTTATTGAATGAAAATTAATTAATTAAAAAGTTTAATTAATTGATTTTGTATCATTGGAGCCTATAATCTATAGATCCATAAGGTCTCATTGCTAGCTCATAGTAACACTAAAAGATCAATTTAGTTGAAAGAAAAAATTTAAATGTTCAAATTAATATATAATTTGAATTGTTTAAATTAATATTTAATATATTAGATATATTAAATATAAAAGAGAAAAATATATTTATTGTATTTGATACATTAAATATTAAAATAATTAATGTATATTAGATACATTAAAGAAAAGATATTTATAAAATTTGAATAAGATTCAAATAAATAAATATCGTAGGAGATTTGAATGAGATTCAAATAAGTATAAGATATATTTTAATATATTAGATATTAAAATATAATATTTTAATTATGGAAAAGATTTACCCTTGGTATCTATAAATAGAACCCTTGGGTTGAGCCATTAGATACAACACACATCTTCTCAATAGATAATTAGAGAATTCTCTCAGACATTTTTCTCTCAAATCCCTTATGGATTTTCTTTCAAGAGGCTCCCACAAACCTTGGTCCTGTGTTCGAGTCATAGCAAGAAAGACTTTTGTGGAAATCTTGGAACACGAGAAGTAAAGAACCGCTATAAAATATATCCATATTATTTTCAAGGTATGTTTTGTTTAAACTTAATTTTTATTGTTTAATTCTAAATAAAATCAAAGTCTATTTCAACGCTTCCGTTGTGGGTTTAATTCGATTATTCCTTTCAATTAGTTTCAAAACCTACTTTGATTTTTATTTAGAATTAAAAGTTCGTATGGTAGGTATTTTAAATTTGTTCAAATATGTGATATGTGATTGAAAAATTGATTGTAAGAGAATATTTGACATTAGTTCTACATTGATTAGATCAAATGTAAAATCCTTCGGTGTTAAGTTTTTTTTTTAATTAAAAAAAATCGTTCATGGTTGATTTCCCAATAAGCAGTCAATTGATTTCAATTCAAATTCAAATTGAAATTGATTTCAATTCAAATTCAATACAAATTGAAATTGAGATTAGTTTTCAATTCAAATTGAGATAAGATTTTAATTCAAATTGCTATAAGATTTCAATTCAAATTGAGATAAGATTCCAATTCAAATTAAATAAGATTTAAAAAAAAATAGACAACTTCACCGTAAAATTGAAAGCTTTTCGTTAATGGTTCCTCAAGTTTTTGGTCAAATTGGTGGATGCAAAATTTCGGATGGTTGTTGCTATTTTTGGTTAACCTAAATTTGGATGGCCAAGAGAGGAAATTTTTTGAAGATCAAGATAGGTCTTGGATTTGAGTTTTGCAATTTAAATTGTCTTCAATTTCCTAGGATATGTCAAATATGTCGATCAATTTTTCTATTTTTTTAATTTAATTATGCATGTGATGTATGTTTTAAAGTATTTGATTACTACATAAAGTATGCCATTTAGATTAAAATCTCACCATAGGTTAAGCATGATCGTGCATCTTAATTATTTTTTAATATAATTGTTATATTTAAAATTTTTGATTAGGATGTTTCCTAATAGAATTAAGATGTTTTACTAATAGTTTATATTTTTCATATCTTTTGAATATAATTGTTATATTTGGAAAATTAAATTAGGATATTTCCTTTCATAAATGAAATCCATGTTTTCCTAATAGGATTAAGATATTTCCTAATGAGATTAGGATTTTCTTAAAATAAAGATTTTTTGATTCATGCTTTACATAGTTTAAAATTTGAATTTAATTTATCTTTATTTTTTTCCTAATAAGATTAGATTCTTTTGAAATGAGATTAAATCTTTTAATTTCAAAATAAGATTAGATTTTTTAATTTCCTAATAAGATTAGGTTTTCCATAAATAAAAATAATGTAATTCAAAGATAAAATAGTTTAAGTTTTGAATTTAATTTATCTTTTATTTTTTCTAATAGGATTGGAATAAAATATCCATGATGATCTTTTAATTTGTTTTAAAGAGTTAAAAATGGTAGAATTTCAAGATTATCCATAAAGTAAATTAGTTTTTAATAGGATTAAAAACATTACTTATAGGGGTTGTTTGGCGCGTTGGTTTGGAATCAGAAACTCTGGGAATCAGGAACCTTGGGAATCCTTGGTTGGAATCAGAAGCCCTGGAGTTCCTGATTACTGTGTTTGAGGTGCAGGGTTAGATTTAGCCTATTTGCTGAAACCTAAGTTTGGGATGCAGGGTTGGGTTGGACTGAGTTTGTTTAAGATGTTTTCTTTTAACAATTTTTTAGGTTGTTTTCTTTTTCATATCCATTTTTTTACTTGATAATTGTTTGTTGAATTGCATATCAATATTTTAACCAATTATGTGGATCATTTGTTTCAAGCATAGTTAAATATGAATGTTTAGTTTGTACAAGTATATTAATATCTTATTCACGCAATCAATGATTATGTAAAATTAAATAACATTAGCAAGAACATATATTTTAAATAATTAATATGTGGGAAAGAAGATGTTGCTGGAGTAAAGGAATTCCATAATGCAAATGAAGGGCCAAAGTTCATAATATCATAATATTGTTTTCAAAGCTCTTCACTCGAAGCAAAATTCAATAAATTAAGCCCATGTCTTAGCCAAAAGCAGACCATTTTCACATCTTAAAAGAATTCACTCGTAACAACAAACACATACAGAACTTGGTGCTCTAACAACCAAAAATCATCAAAAGCACTCAAATAAGCAAGTTTAATAAGAGATTTTTAAACAGGAATAACTCTTCTATTGAAGAGTAAACTCTGTTTTAAAAATTAAAAAAATTGGAAGTCTATTTAAAAAATTAGGAAATTTAAAACTCTATTTCACAAAGTGTTTGAAAAACTATTTTGGGAACTCTATTTTAGAAATTAAAAAATTGGAAGTCTATTTAATAAATTAGGGAATCTAAAACTCTATTTCACAAAGTATTCTGAAACCTATTTTTGGAACTCCATTTTAGAAATAAAAAAATTGGAAGTTTATCTAAAAAATTATGGAATATAAAACTCTATTTTACAAAGTATTCATAAACCTATTTTTAGAACTCTATTTTAAAAATTAAAATATTGGAGGTTTATTTAAGAAATTATGAAATTTAAACAAAATTTTGCACCATATTTTGAAATCTATTTCAAGAATAAATGAGTTATAAAATTTGAATTCTATTTTAGAAATAAAAATATTAGAAACTATATTTTGCACAGTATTTTGAAACATATTTTAAATATAATGGGTTAAAAATTTTGTTTAGTAGCCATTTTTAGTTTTATTTTAACCTTTTAAAAATTTACTAGGTGGTCAGGTTGCTGGGATGATCGTTGGAGTGGTTGTTGGGGTGGTCGGGTTGATGGGGTGGTTGGGTTGCCGAGGTGGTCGCCGATGGTAGTTGCACGATGGTCGGATCGCCGAAGTGTTTGCTGGATAGTTGTCAATAGTAGTTTTCAACAGTAGTTTTCGGGTGGTCGGGTCACTAGAGTGGTCACTGGAGTGGCCACCAGGGTGATTAGTTCGCCATAGTGGTCGCTGGGTGGTTGTGGTAGTGGTTGTCGAGTGGTCGAGTCGTTGCTGGAGTTGTCATTAGGGTGGTCAGGTTGCTAGGTGGTTGAGTCGCCAAGGTGGTCCGTCAACGGTGGTTTTGGGTGGTTGTATTGTCAGGTCGTCCGGGTGATCACCGAAGTAGTCATTGGGGTGGTCGGGTCATCGGAGTGGTCACTAGGTGGTCGTCAACCGTGGTTGCTAGGTGGTCGGGTTTTTGGGGTGGTCGTCAACGATGGTTGCCAGGTGGTTGGGTCTTCGGAGTGGTTGGCAGATGGTCGTTGGCAGTGGTTTGAACAAGTAGGGTTGTCGGGGTGGTTGGGTCATCAGGGTGTCAAGTTATTGGAGTGGTCGGGTCGTAGGGTGGTTATCAGACTAGTCTCTAGAGTTCTTATCGTAGTAGTCGTTGTAGGTAGTCGTCAGTGGTGGTCGGGTCGCCGGTGTGGTCGTCGAAGTTGTCATTGTCTGTGGTAGTCGGGTGGTCGCCAGAATTGTCACAGGAGTTGTTGTCGAAGTGGTCGCGGGAAATGGAAAATGACAAATGGAAGAGGAAAACATAGCACAAACTCCATGGGGTTGCACTGTTGTAACCCATGGGGTTGTGTTTCAAAACCAAGGGTTTTGAACAACTTTTGCCAAACATAATTTTGGGTTTGAAACCCAAAACCATCCCAACCCAAAATCATGGCCCAAACGCCCCCAAAGTAACTTATGTTCATTAATCTAGTAATTAATAGTTAATTAAAGATTAATGAATTTGAAATAAAAATTGACTATAAGGAAACTCTAACTATGGAAGGTTTTGTCTAGACAAGGCATTTAAGCTGAACGAAAGGGAACACCTCTAACCAGAAACTGACCTGGGAGTTGAATTAGTCAAATTTTATTAATTTTATTTAATTTTATTAAGTAGGTTGATAATGTGATTAGTTTTAAATAGTTTAATACACTTGGAAATTCACATTAAAATTAATCTAACCAACATAAGAGTTATGAAAGGGTAGATTGGAGAACTTAGATAAATGAGATTAACCTAATTTCTCTAAGTAATAGAAAACCTTGTGTCAAAATACTTAGTAGAAGAAGGACATATGTCAAGATTCTACGGTCTCTGTTATTGATTCACATCATGAGATTCATCCAGGGCCTCGTGGCGGCTTTTGGACCGTCCTCCCTACAGAAGGTGTTTGTGTGGGTCAATATTACGATGAATTATTTGAGAAAGAATTATAGTAAGTGGAGAAGGAAATGTGTCAACATATCCTACGGTCTCCATCATTGGTTTACATCGTGAGATTCATGCAGGGCCTCGTGGCAGCTTTTGGACCATCCCCCTACGGAAGGTGTTTGCATGGGTCAATATCAGGGTGAACTTTTGAGAATGATATGATTGTAGTTTTGTTTCCAATACTTGACTTACCCAACGACGACACTTGTTGGGATAAGATTATGAGATCTAAAATGATGGGTCACATTTACAAAAGACTTATTAAGGTTGTTAATAATGTTCTAGACCAAACTAATGGTAATTAAATATTATAGGAACAAGAGTTATTCTGGTATAATACTTGGTTAAGATTGTCTCAGTTTAGTGAATGAGCACTTGACCTACCCTATGACGGCACTTGTTCTAGCTCACTAAATTGCCATAGGGTTCATTTTTTAAATCGTTTGATTTTTATGCTAAAATTGAATGGATAATTGTTTGCATGATGTTAAATTATATATTTTATATATTTCAATATTATGTCAATTTCTCTCATAATTTTTAATTTTATTACTGATAAGTCAAAATTGAGAAGTTTTATTACTTGGAAAAGTAACGTTAACACTATAATAGCAGTGTAAAATTTTGAATTTGTCTTTATTGAGAAATGTTCTAAAAAACATGTTGCTAATGCTATTCGAATTGTTCGTGAAATACATGATTAATGAATCAAAAGTAAACGAGATAGTTTGTACGTATCTCCTAGTTGGCATGTTAGATGTCAAGCTTAGAAGATAAAGAAAATGACAACAACATATGAGATGTTAAAGTCAATAGAAGCTAAATTTAGATAATTGTCTAAATGATCTCCAATTTAAGTATTACAAAATTCCAAGAAAATAAATCAAATGACTGAAACTATATACAAGGAAATAGTTCCTAAATTAGCCAAGACACTCATAGTGAGAAGAATTTGAGAAATACCTCTATAGGAAGAAAAATATAAATGAAAGTAAATTTGATTTACTAGATTTTTGGTGAAGAATAAATAACGCTACCTGGATAGTCGATACAAGATCCCCTATCAAGATTTATTCTTTATTACATTTAATATGTAATTCTTGAAAAATACTTAATATGTAGAATCGTTTCTACAGGTTGGCATCAGGAAGCCTATCTCAGTTTGCATGGTGGGAGACATTAAGATGTCATTAAGTAATAATTGTTAATTAATATTGAATGTGGTTTTTTATTACCATAAGAAAAATTCAATTTCTCAAACTTTATTACTAAAAGGTTCATATAGTGTGAATTATTTTTTATATTTTCAAAATTGTTTGAAAATACATTCAGCTGAAAATAAGAACAATTTGTATATGTTAAAATGTTGACATATATCATACTACAAAATACTGAAATATTCAGGATTATAGAATCCAGAATAGAAAGACATATTGTTTTCTCCTAAAAGACAATACTTGACTTTGGCATTTAAGGTTGATTATTATCAACTCGAATCGAATGAAAAGACTAGTTAGACATAATTCTCTAAAAGTTAGAATTAATTACTTTATTTGTTTGTAGATCTTGCCTTTCATACAAGATAATCATTGAGTCTTTATTAGATAAGACTAAAAGGCTAAAGAATACTTTGAGCTTACACATTCTGACCCAAGTGGTCTAGTGAATGTAAAAGGCCAAATAAAGTCATGAATATTTCATCACTCTTAATGATGATCATTCAAGGTACAAGTATCTTTATCTAATACATCATAAGTCTTTTTTTTTTTTTTGAAAAGTTCAAGAAAATTAAGGCTAAAGTTGAAAATTGATTAGGTAAGTCTATCAAGACATTATGATAAGATCATAAATATAAAGTACAGGAACCTTACCTATTAAGACTAATTGATAGAAAATTGATTTTTATCCCAATTATTTGAAATACCACATACATTTATGTAAAAATTGTACTAAAAGAGGAGAAATAAAACCGTGTTGGACATGGTCTGTGAGTTACACGTCATTAAAAGACTCTGGTTAGGATATGCAATAGAGATTGTATAGTGAACATTATTCCCTCCAAAAGTGTCTACGAGACAATTTTGAGATTATAGAATAGTAGTAAAGTTAGTTTACAACACTTCACTATTTGAAAATGTTAAGCTTACATGCCGAAACAAGCCTAAAAAGGATGTATATGTTCAAAGATATGCCTAAGTGTAGGTCATCCCTAAAAAGTACAAAATGTTCTTTTATCTAATTCTAAAAAGAATAAGATATTTGTATGACAAATATCATAAGGAATGTCAACTAAAAGACTACAGACCTTTAATAAGGTAAGATGATGTTAATAAATTGGTCCCAAGTAAAGCCACTAAATAGTTAACAAAAATTGTTAACAATTTTAATTACATTTGAAAGTCAAAAGGATCCTAGTTATGAATTGGATAAGTCTCATCGTAGTGGGAGAGTTATGATATGACTCAACCTTTACAAGGACTTAATTGAAGCCAACATTATCATGTTAGATGACAAAATTGAAGGCTTATTGTTCTCAAAGTGAGACTAATGACAAAAGATTAAACCTAATAGGAAAAAATAAACTGTGAGTAAACTTTCTCACTAGTTTCCATACTAGAGTCTGTAAGCATTATTTAATTCAATGTTGCATATGGGATATGAAAATGAATGTTTAGAATTATTTTATGAAAAGAAATCTTAGATAATGTATCTACACAAATCAATTAGAGAGGTTTATTTTCAAAGATCAAAAGAATAAAGGTTTGCAAAATAATAAAGGTTCATTTATGAAATGAATTTTACCATTAGATCTTTGAATATAAGGTTTGATAAAAGTATCAAAATCTATGACTTCTGATAAATATTAATGAAGCTTGTATAGACAAGAAAATCATTAATTGCTTAGTGGATTTTTCTCATGTTTTATGTTGATAATATTTTACTCATTATGAATGATGTAAGATGTCTACAATTGGTTAGCATATATCAGTTAAACGAATGAAAATAAAAACTTTCTCAAATTATCTATGGATAATGAGAAATTTTTGTATATGGAGTTAAAGATTTGATCTTTACAAAATACATTGGTTCTTACAAAGATTTAAGAAATCTATGTAAAAATAAATTTTACCCTAAGTGGTGGAGTATGGTATACAAGTTAAATTGTTTTGTTTGTGATGCAACAAAAATACTTGTATGACTCAAATAGTTCCTTGAAGATCTAAAAGATGTTTCAAATATGATTTTGTCTATCCTTTTTGTTATGATAATAGTTACAAATGATTTGATACAAATCGTTCATGTGGAGACATGCGAGTGGGGGTATCTTATACAATGAGTTTGTATAAGACTGGACCACGAAATATTTAATCTCTCTTTATAAATCCGTTAATTGAGAAGATTAATATTTCATTAGGATGACCATATGGGACTCAATCTTAATCCTAAGTGAGTTATGAACTTCTGCCTATGAGGGCTTGTCCTTTGATTTGCATGGGTAAGAGTGACTTTTGTAGCCGATTCAATATGTCTACCATTTTGGGGACTTAACCAAATAGAGAGCTTAAAACATAATCTCACAAGATAGAATTCACTCATTTCCATATATGGTAAGTAGATGAGTAGTTCCCTTAAGTGCTAATTTTGGGACTTGAACAATGGGGCCCCACCCTTTCACTGGCCCTAGAGGGACTTAGTTTATGGTTAGATCATAAACAAATTGTTCATTAGAGGATCAATGATACTTAAGGTGCAAGATGTAATTATAGGGGTAAAACGGACTTTTGACCCAATTGTAATTACGAACAACTCGTGAAGGATCGACTTGCACGTAGTGATTATATCTATGGACACAACTTGTCCTACAGTGCATACGAGTGCAACTTTAAGTCTATAGTGAAGTGACCTATAGTTAATGAATGAAAATTAATTAATTAAAGAGTTTAATTAATTGATTTTGTATCATTGGAGCTTATAATCTGTAGATCCATAAGGTCCCTTTACTAGCTCATAGTAACACTACAAGATCAATTTAGTTGAAAGAAAAATTTGAAATGTTCAAATTAATATTTAATTTGAAGTGTTCAAATTAATATTTAATATATTAGATATATTAAATATAAAATAGGAAAATATATTTATTGTATTTGATACATTAAACATTAAAATAATTAATGTATATTAGATATATTAAAGAAAATATATTTATTTATTTGAATCTTATTCAAATTTTATAGAAATTTATAAAATATGATTTAGTCAAGATATTTATAAGATATATTTTAAAATGTCAAGATATTAATAAAATTTGAATAAGATTCAAATAAATAAATATCGTTGGAGATTTGAATGAGATTCAAATAAGTATAAGATATATTTTAATATTTTAATTATGACAAAGATTTTTCCTTGGTCTCTAAAAATAGGACTTGTGGGTTGAGCCATTAGATACAACACACACATTTTCTCTATAGAAAATTAGAGAATTCTCTCTAGACCTCTTTCTCTCCAATCCCTTATGGATTTTCTTTTAAGAGGCTCTCACAAGCATTGACCGTATGTTCGAGTTATAGCAAGGAAGACTTTTGTGGAAGTCTTGGAACACGATAAGTAAAGAACCACTAGAAAATTTATTCATATTGGTGTGTTTTGCTTAAACTTAATTTTTATTATTTAATCCTAAATAAAAACAAAGTCAATTCCAATGCTTCCGCTGTGGGATTAATTCGATTATTCCTTTACTAATGTTATGGGTGAAATTTGGATTTAATCAAATATTCCAAAATAAGATAAAAGTTAAGATGATAAGAGCCCAAATGCGAAACAGACCCAAAAGAATCTTGTGGGTCAAAATTAACCTTTTCAAATCCAATTCCTACCTAGAAGGGAAAAATCATTTGAATTATTATTAGAAAAATGAATATGGAAAACCTAGGTCAAAGGATCCTATAAATAAGTCATTATGACTCAAAGAAAGGGAGTTAAACTTCAACTCTCATTCTCTAAATCCTAGCTCATTACACTTTTACCTCTCTGACTTAAGCATTGGAGCTGGTGTGACAAGCGCCACACTAGTGCCCAACTTTTTCTCTATTTTGCAAGTCACCTCTTCTCCAAAATTACAAATTTTAACATTGCTGTCAAGTGAAGACCATGTGAGATTTTTTTGGGACAAATTTTGGCAACAAGTATAATCAAATTCAAATATAATACTAAACACCTTGAGAAAAGTCAAATTTATTATATATTTGAAAAAACTAAAAGTTATAACATTTTAATAATACATATTAAATTGATGTTATCTAATGAAATTTATGTTTAAAAAATTAAGTAAAAAGATGCTTCCAAAAATCAATTTAGCTTTTAATCCTTCGCCAAGATTTCTATACCTATTTTTTTTTAATTTTTTCTTTTTAATTATATATTTACAAAAGATGCCTTTTCTTTTTCCTCCAAAGAGTAGAAAACAAAGCTGGCTGGGAATGGGAGAAGCTTGTGAAAAGTAGTAGTAGTGATAATAATAATAATAATAATAACAATAATGGTTTTTTTTTTTCATTTTTCTTTTTGAAAATTTGTTCAGTTGCACAAGTCTTCCACCGCTACTTGTCTGCTTCAGACATTTATTAATAAAATTCTTTAGAAAATAATAATAATAATGGGTTTGCCAAAACTCTTTTTTTTTTTTTTTTTTTTTTTTTAAATAATGAGTCTTCCAAACAAGACTTAAGAAAAAGGACACTAAAAATGACAAAGGAGCATGGGGAAGAATGTGGCCTTTTACACCCATTGAATTTTGTTGCCTCTTATTCATTTCACAATTTAAGTTTTTATTTAAATTCTGTTACTCATTCTATTTTTTTTCCCTTAAATTTCCAAATACTCGTTCTGTTCTTATTTCTTAAATTTTGTATAAAAATATTTTAATTTTTATCATTATTTTTTAAAAACATTTACTAAAAATCCAAATACAATTACAAACTCAAATTGTAATGTAGAAATGTAGGATGCACTTGGTGAGTGATATGAAAACGTAAAAAGAAAAAAAAAAAATAGATGTCAATTATCATTGAGATATGTTTATGTTAGTGTTTGATAATATATTTACAAACTATAAAATAATTATAGTTATCAAATACATAGTAGGCTAAATTTTAATAATATATTTACAAACTATAAAATAATTATAGTTATCAAATACATAGTAGGCTAAATTTTAACTATTATTAATTAATTTATAAACATGTTTTATGCTATAAATTTTGTATAATTATTATTTTAAAATATGATATAATTTATAATATATCATATTATACATATTTTAATTTAACAAAAATGGAATGAGTTTATAACATGAAATACTATATGTATTAAAGTTTTTATATTTTTTAATACAATTTTTCATTTAAAAATTTCAAATTTAAAATTTGAACATACTAAAAATGTAAAAAGTTTAAATTCAAACTTTCAGAGAATTCAAAAGAAAATCTTTCAATCAAATATTCTGATTAAGTGAATTTAAAAATATAAAATAAAATTTAGATTGCATATTAAATAGACTCATAGTTTCGGAGATATGTTTATGTATTAAGTAAGTGATATATATATCACAATTTTTTAATAGCATAGATTTTATTGACATAATGATCAACCATTTTCGACAGTACTGTCATTCTATTTCTTCTCTCATTATTTTATCAGATTTGATTTTATGTATTGTCATAAATCAAACGAAGATATTGATGTTATCCTCTGACTGAACCATATAATGACTAAATATATCCTTTAAAAAAAATAAAAAATAAAATAATGATTAAATTTATCATTTTCTTTTCCTTTGGAACCATGCATTATTTTAAATTTTAATGGGTCAAAAAATACTTAAAAAGTAACAATTTAATTTTTGTAATTTAATTTGTAATAATTTAGTCTTTGTACTTTTAAATTTGTAATAATTTGGTATTTAAATTTTAGTACATAACAATTTAGTCTTTATAGTGAAAAATTAATTTATTGATCAAAATTAAGTGTTAATTTTCAGTATGTAACAATTTAGTCTTTATAATTCATAAATTCATTTTCTCCCTATCTAGTTTATCAATCTACATATATAAAACATCTCATTAAATTTTAACAATACTTCTCATGATAAAGACTAAATTGTTAAAAAAAAATAAAGTACATAGACTAAATTATTACAAATTTGAAAGAACACAAACTACATTGTTACAAACTTAAGTTCAGGACTAAATTGTTACTTTTATTAAAGTTTAAGGATCAAAAGTATTTTTTTAACTGTAGATGTCTAATTTCTTTTAAAGATTTCAATTGAATCTCGAGTTTGTCCTAAACCCAAATATTTCAATCAAATTTCTATTGGATTGGATTACACTTTGAAATTAAATAACAAAAATTGTGTTATGATATTTAAAAAAATTGTTTTCCGTAAATTGACATTTTTTGTAATGTTAACTACTCACTTCTTCGTACTAAATAAAAAAACCTTAAGGAACAGTTCATTAATTAATGAATGAATGAATTGATTTTTTAAAAGCTACCTGAAAATATATTATCACAAAAATGCTTCATATATCATCGGAAAAAAAAAATCTTAACGTTTTTACATTTTCAACAACTTCATTGAATTTGTACAAACTTCTACCTTTCTTCTTTAATGCTGTGCTTTGTTCTTCGTTGGTTTAATTAGTCCCTTTCTTTCTCAAAAAAAAAAAAAAAAAAGTCCCTTTCTTTGTTCTTGACGTTTTGGATTGGGTGGATTTTTTTTCATTATTATTTAAGTAGGCTAGTTATATCCTTTAATTGTGTGAGGTGAAGTCTCCTGCGGAAGCCGTTGGTGATTGAGTCGGATGCACTTGAGATAATTAACATTATTCTTAGCAAAGGTGAAGAAGACCTTTTAGAGATCAACAATTTGATCATACAAATTGAGGAAGCCGCCGAGGATCTTGTTGGGAAAAAACCTCCCACTACTATCGCAGGAATAAGTAGAAAAATAACTGAGAAATTAAAAGAAAGCAACAAATAAGAAACACAAAAATTAACGTGGAAAACTCCAAAATCGGAGAAAAAATCACGGACATAAAGAAATATTGTACTATGTGAAAAATTATTACAATCACATAGAATTCTTTCTCTGACCCCAATTACAAAGAAACACTCTCTCAAAGCTTTATACCACTCACTTAACTAGAGTTAGTATACCATGCTTAAAGTATTTTGAATTGAGATGATTTGAAACCAAAGCCATAGACTCCTTTTATAGTACTTGGAGCCCATGACTTCCTTGTACATTTCCAATGTGGGACAATTGCTCTTCTAATATATTGTCAAAAACCTTACAAATTCCACCTTGGCAAGATATTTGAAGAATTCACAGCTCCTGCTGCACCAATTATCTTCACTGAAAAACATAATCCTCAACTCAGAGAATTATAACCTACTCCACCATAAAAGTAGCTGCTTGAAATGTCACATTCCAAGACTTTTCTTCTTCGTCACATACCGATAAACCCTGTTGAAATTTATGGTGCAACTTCCACCTACTTGGCTTACCTGGAAGTTCTTCAGCCATCGACATAACTTCCACCACACACACCTTGCATAAATCCGCCAAGCCAATGCCCGTGTGCAAACTTGTGGAACCGCTAACATCACATCCTCTATCATGGTAAAGTGGACATATACCATGAGGATGAATTCTGTCTTTCTTCAAAAGAAGTCACCATCTCCTCTGACGAAAAAGACCATATCAGCATCCGATCCAGAGCCCTTTGACGAACTTGCTCTGTTAGGACAATTCTTTTTCATGTGTCTAGATTGTCCGCATTCCCAGCAACCTTTCTTTTGCACGAAGTCTTTCTTCTTCTTCCAATTGCTAGCTACTAGTGCTGAATCCTCCTGTGAAGTATGCCCGTCACTCTTCAGCCTCCTTTCCTCTGATAGAAGTTTACTAGTAGCCTCAACAAAATTTAAAGTCTCCTGCCCATACATCAAGATTGGCTTCAAGTGTTCATAATTAAGAAGGAGGAAGTGACAAGATAAGCCTGAGTGTCTTATCCTCATTCTCTATCTTCACTTCGATCACCTCCAGCTCAGAGATGATGCCATTGAGAACACTCAGATGATCTGAGATTTTCATACCTTCCTCCATTCGCAGCGTGTGAATTTGCTCCTTTAGATACAACCGATTTGAGATGCTCTTAGCCTGATACATCGCTTCAAGGTTCTCCCAAAGCTCTTTGGCTGTCGAAATTCCATGCACATTTGCAAGAATATTCTTAGCCAAATTTAATCTGATTGCACTTGCAGCTCTCAAATCTAATTCATCCCATTCTTCATCACTCATGCTGTACTTCTTAAAACCTCTGCTGGAACCACCACTGGACTCTACTGGACCATCATCACCGCTTAATTTTTCAAAAGTACCACCACTTGGTCTTCCCTTCAAAGCCTTGTGTAACCCAGATTATATCAGCACATCTTTGACTTGCACTTGCCACAAGCCAAAGGTCATCCTTCCATCAAATTTTTCCACGTCAATCTTCACTGGACTCATAAAGCTTGACATATCTGCTTTCACTCCTAGCGAATCTAAAGCTCTGATACCACTTGTTGGAAAAAAACCTCCCACTACTACCACAGGAATAAGCAGAAAAATAACTGAGAAATTAAAAGAAAACAACAAAATAAGAAACACAAAAATTAACGTGGAAAACTCCAAAACCGGAGAAAAAACCACGGATAGAAAGAAATACTGTACTATGTGAAAAATTATTGCAATCACACAGAATTCTTTCTCCGACCCCAATTACAAAGAAACACTCTCTTAAAGCTTTATAGCACTCAGTTAACTAGAGTTAGTATATTAGGCTTAAAGTATTTCAAATTGGGATAGATTTGAAACCAAAGTCATAGACTCCTTTTATAATACTTGGAGCCCATGACTTCCTTGTACATTTTCAATGTGGGGCAATTGTTCTTCTAATATATTGCCAAAAACCTTACATATATGGGAATAGTGGCTTACAAACACTGTCCTAGATCTTGCAACTGGGTGGCGTACTATCTGACATGTTCAACTGCTGGGTTTAGTTCTAATGTAGGGTATGGGTTTTTGTATTCCCTGGATTCTTCTGCTTCGGAAGATGAAGGTTTTTTTTAGGTGGGCAATGCCCGTGTGTCGATATCCTCCCTTATTAATAAGAGATGTTAGTTGTAGGTTGTGGGCTACTTTTAATAAATTCTCCTTTTAAAAAAAATAAAATTGTGTGAGGTGAAGTAGTTATTAACATTTTTTAAAAAATCCGTTTATTGAAAATAATATTTTTAGGTTAAAAATTACAAAATTGATCTAACCCCATGGTCTAGGCACAATTTTAATTTAGTCCTTATGGGTCTTCAATCTTATCAATATGATTTGTGGCTAATTTCAAATGGGCTTATATATGATTCTAATTTTTTTTAATTCGGTCGTTATGACTTAGTCAAACTTCACTTCTCATCTTTGTTGTTACTATATTAAATATGTACACACTTTTCTATTTATGTGACAATGAGATGATGTTTTCTATTTAGTTAATTGTGTAATGGATTTAGAGTTGAGTAAAAAATGGGAGAAATGGTTGGGTTTTGGGGTGGGTAAATGATAGTATAGTGATGATCTTAGAGGTTTTTTAACTTTAACTATATAGATTGAATTAACACTTCATGAACTTAATTGAAACTAAGCACAAACCAATATAGATTAAAATGAAACTTTTAAAACTATAGAGATCAAATTGAGATTAAACTCGAATCCTTTCACAACAGAAAAAAAAAAAAAAACTCAAATTATAGAAACATAATTTGTAATTTAACCATATTTTTAATTGTCATATCATAATTTTATTATTCCATTTCAATGAGTTATTGAAAAAGTACATAGGTCGAAAATTTTTAAAATTTTAAGAAAAAAATTAAGATAATTTTAAACAAAAAGTTAAAAATTAAATTATTTGGGAATAGCTAAGGCCCCGTTTGATAATTATTTGGTTTTTAGATTTTGGTTTTTGAAAATTAAGCTTGTTTTCTTCCAATTTCTCCATAATGGTTTTCATTTCCCTTAATGAAGTATTTGAATTCTTAGCCAAATTCTAAAAACAAAAACAAGTTTTTGAAAACTACTTTTTTTAGTTTTCAAAACTTGGCTTGGTTTTTGAAAACATAGGCAAAAAGTATATGACAAAACAAGTAAAACCATAAGTGGGAGTAGTATTTCTAGGCTTAATTTTTAAAAACCAAAAACGAAAAACCAAATGGTTATCAAACGGGGCCTAAATGATTAAATTTTTATCTCACTAATACTATACACTAAAAAAAGGCCAAAAATGATAATAAAAGCTTTAATAACATTTACAATCTAAGCTTAATGGGGGAAGAAATATACCCCACAATCTTTGGTATGTGATTGGCCTAAAAAATCCAATCTTTAATTTTGTCAAAATTCCAAATGCATCCAATTTAGACATTGTCACTGTCTTCTTAGTATTCACCAGCACTTGATCTTTTTGTCTCTCCCCAATAGACACCATCTAAACCTCAACCCAAAACACATTTTTCAACAAAATCTTATATCATTTCTCATCTTTTAGATCTCAAAATATACGTTTAGCTAAAATTTTTATTTTCATTTTCTCTATATAATTTGAAATATTTTTAAAGATATTATTATTATTATCAAACAAATTTCACATTCTAAAAACAATGAAATAAAGATATTGCCCTCATCAAATTGACCTTTGACTTCTTCTTCTTTTTTTTTTTTTTTTTTTTTTTAAATTATGCTTCTATTATTAAAAAGTTCGAAAAAATCAATGAAAAAATTATTATTAAAAAAAAGTACATCCTTCAACTATGTTTCAATACTCATTTTCCATTAATGGAAAAAAATATTCTATTATGATTTAATACAATTTGGATTAGTTTGATGAAGGTCCATAAGTTCTTCCTATATATTATTATAAATGTTAAGTACTCAAGGTAGCTCCTTTATCTTTCCTTATATAGGGCTCGTAAAATATGACTTTAAGTTTTGAGACTGAAACAGTACGAAATTAGGAGATTGATATGTTAATGTTATTAGTAATTTGTTGTTACAAATGGAGATAGGCAGTCTCAAATGAATGCATGTTGGTGAAGAATAAGGGTATCCTTAGCCTTCGTGTGCCACAATGTCAGCTTCAAGAGATTGAGCTTTCATTTATTAATATTCTTGGTCTCAAAAGACCAAGAATATTTGCTTCACAGGAGGCTACAATGTATTTTCAGCTTGCCCACAAGGGACAGAAAAAAGCACTTTCTTCTCTCTCATCATCTTTCTCTCTCTTTCTCTCCTCTATCGCCCGTTTGGATTGCAAATATAGAATATCTAGAAGTTAAAAACCTAGGATTTAAATACATAGGTAATAAATATATGTGTTTGGATATAGATGGAAATTAATATTTGGGAGTGTAATTATTGCTTGCTTTTCCCTCTCTTCTCTTTTCTCCATTTCCCTAGGGAAAAAGTTCAAAGTAAAAAAAACTCATCTCCTACATGGGTAATAAAATCCCATGGTTCATAGGTTATTTTTATCTATGGGTAATAATTATTTGGGTTTTAAAAAATAAATAACAATAAAACAAACATTAATTTTTTATATCATTGCCAAAACTCATCTCAAAACCAATGAAACAAACAGGGCCTAAGTGAAAATGATCAAATGCTTTCTTCTCTAAGTCCAATTATTAAACAAAATAATTAATTATTGTTTGGCTTATACAAAATAATTAATTATTGTTTTATTTGTTGTAATTATTATTATTTGGTTAGTCCATGTGGCGCTTGATGCACTTTAACTTGAGCAACTATTTTGGTCTTTGTACTTTTTTTTCTCTAAGAATCTAGACCCTGTTTACTTATAGTGAATTTGGGATCGATTATTACGGTAAACTACTTATAGAAGAATTATTAACATGCATTCATTTGAGACTAGTCTTCGTGTACTTTTAATTATTAATTAAGTTTCATTGTAGAAAGATTAATTACAAGCTACTTATCTATCCATGGTATTGGGTCCACCCTACTAGTCTTCGTGTGCCCCAATGTCAACTTCAGGAGATTGAGCTTTCCACTTGGAGGCTGGAATTCAAGAACTTGAAAATTATGACAACTTTATGAGATTAACCCAAACCTTCATCATGGCTGCTTGTTAGGGAAAAAGCTGGTGTTTTGAGAATGCAATTATATAAGACCACAATTTTGGAACTTCTCTTGATGCCTCTGTCTCTAAGTCTAAGATGAAGCTGCACAGATTATTGGTGAAATGCTAATGGAAAATCCTTTTTCTACAGTTTTGAGAGGGAGGAAAGAAAACAGTGGATGTTTAAAGATAAGGAACCCTCATTTGCTCGCTTTTTTTTATACCCACATTCTACTATAATTATAACACTGCCTATAAGTGGGCAAGCTGAAAAACGACTTCAATTATCAATCCCAACCACCATATCCAACACTCTAAATCTTTCTCTGCCAAACTATTGGATTCCATCCAGTCAGGCATTTTGACAAACATATTATGGGCAGAATAGAACCAGCGAATTGAATGATTTTAAAAACACTATGAGAAATGAAATTCTTACCTTCTAACAAATAAGTTTGATTGTAAACCAAACAATTACAACATTTTGATTATGAAACAGACCAAGTGAACATTGAGTATGAGTTTCAGTATAAAAATCAAAGAACACTATTCGTCGTTTATAAAGCACCTTCTGCGGTTGCCCTTAAAGTTGCGATGATGATTTCTTGACTGCTGCGGAGTACCCTGCAATACTCCTTCTCAGCCTCACCTTGAATTAAAAAATGAATCTAAAAGGTACAAAACATAAGGACAAAAAGAAAAGGTGAGTGGCTGATGGAGGAGGAAAAGAGATTACAAAAGACATTCCTCACAAACCCAATTCCACTGCAAAATCCTATATACCCCACAGATATTAGAAAACAGCAAACAAACAAACAAAACAGACCTATTTCCCCTAACAAATGGGAGTTTTGGCAGAATCTTTATGCAGCTTGATGAGTGAAACTCATCACACAACTGGTTCCAAGTGAAAAACAATCAAACCTCATTTTGTTCAAGGTAGTAACGAGTAACAACAAACCATCTAAACAAAACAAAAAAAAAAACAAATAAACTAGCAACAAAATTTGAAGAAGATTCACCTGATTATCATCCTAACAGCATCGACAATCCGTTTCTTCACATCTGCAAGATTAGAAGCAGAAAGAAAACATTAATTTAGAGGAAATGGCAAGGGAAAAGAAGAAAGAAAAAAGGAACGGACGACGGACACAAAAAACGTAGACGGACGAAAAATCATAGACGATTGGCAGACAGATTGCAAATGGATGGACGAACTGCAAACGGACGGACAGACTACAGAGACGAACGAACTCCAGACAGACGACAAATGCCAAACGCAACCGCCAGCAATTGGCTGAAGTTCTGGGAGACGATCGCTGGCGACTGGTTGAAGGCGTCGGTTGAATGTTTGGAAGGCGCCGACTAGAGAAGGCAATCCTAAACGAAAAGGAGCGTGAAACGTTTATGTTGAAAAAACTAATTAAAATCATTAAAAAAGGCGGTAATTTGAGCGCTCTTTTTCATTTGGGTTTCTATTTAATAATTCTTGACATTTAAAATAGAAAAATTATGCCAAAAATACGTTTTCAATCATATATTTTACAAATGACTTATTTTTTTTTATAAAAAATATCAACTATTACATGATTCAAATATCTACAACTATTTTATTCCATTTATACCTTAAAAATTCTACAATTCTTTATAATAATGTTATTACTGTGTTTAGAGTTTCCATAATTAAATCATTCAATTTAGGTAAATAATTCTACCATTAATTATTATATATAGTCCTACATAGATATATATTATAAACTATGTAAATTATACATGATATATGTGTTAAACTACCGAATAATAAATATATATTATGCAGTATATTGTTTATAAACGTCATTATTTATATGGAGCATTCTTGAAAATACCCAATGGTCAATATATACTATGCAATATATTGTACTCATAAATATATACATAGAAATATATTATATAAACATCAGTATATACTATTTGTGTTTTTTTAGAATGTTGTATTATATATACATTCAAAGTACTTAACATTCTAGGAAATTTGATATAGACCCTTCAATTGTACTTAACATTATAGGTAACATTTGTTTCAAAAAAAAAAACATTATAGGTAACATTAATATATACATGGAAATATATTATATAAACATCAGTATGTATTATTTGTGTTTTTTAGAATGTTGTATTATATATACATTCAAATTACTTAACATTGTAGGAAATATGATATATACCCTTCAATTGTACTTAACATTATAGGTAACATTAATATATACATAAGAACTTAGCTTGTACTTAATATCATAGGCACAATATAATATATACATAAATAATACACAATATGTTCCTAACAAATATAAATATGGTCATTCCCAGAATTCTAAGTCTTTCTTCTATTATTTTATATAAACCCCAAATCATTGCACAATGGATGTTCTAAAAATTTACAAAATTATAAATTATGTTCTTCGATTATTTTATAGAACATTAAACCGTCACCAGAAGAGAACTCAAACCCACTCAAATTGTCGTTGGATGAGAAGTCGAAGGAACGATGAATGCTGAACTTTCGCCATAGAAAATCTAAAATCACCACTGGAGGAGAATCAAAATAGTCACTGAATTTTTGAAACCCTTCAAACCGTTTGCATAAACCCTCTCAAACTCTCGATTTTTTGGTTGTTGAAATGGAAGAGATGAAGCTGAAAAGATTAGATGAATAAATATTGATGATTGGGAGGGATGTTATGGGATATATGAGAGAGATTTGGGGGATTTTTGTTATAGAATATACGAGAGATTTGGAGGTTTTTGTTATGGGATATATGAGACATTTGAGGGATTTTTTCAAATCTATTCCACAATGGTTATGAAAAACATTCCATTTTATTTTTATCCTCATTTATCTCACGAATTTACATAATTACAACAAAATATAATGGGCATGTATGTCAATTCAACCTTCTATTAGACTTCAAATGGCTTGGCTTTAAGACAAAGCTGAAATTTATTTTAAAACTTGACATTCGTGTAATTTTATGTCTGAAATGAGCTATTTATGTAGTTAACCCTTTAAAATGAAGAAAATAATGATCAAACTTGACATTTTTAAAATATCAAGTTTTGTAGGAGCGTGAAAAAAATCCGAAAAACATTGTTAACCTCCGCCTTTTTTCCATTTTTCTTGACATTTTCCTTAAAAATTGTATATTACTTGACATTTTTTCATAAAAACGTCAAGTAATGTAGTTTTTCTTGTAGTGGATCTTCTATCGACCCTCTTTCTCTTGGCCCTTCTTCTTCTTGTACTTTTTCCAACTGTTCTTCTTGAGACCCTTCATATTTTTCTTCAGAATTAAGGGGCTCACTTTCACCGACTCGCTTCCAATCCCAAGTGAGAAATGTCCTCTTTTATTGCTGGTTTTGTTTAGTTTTGACCCTTTAGTTTTTTCTTCAAACCCTTATTGTTTTTTCCCTTTCCTCTTCTTCCGCCCTTTGTCTCTCTCTCTCTCTCTCTCTCTCTCTCTCTTTTTCTTCTTCCTTAAGGCAAGCGCCTGCTCTCCATGAACATGTGTTTAGGCGGCTAAAAGGCACAAAAGTCAAGCGCCTTATTGAAGCTGCTTGCCTTGGCTACCACTCTGGTGATGGGCATGCTCCTTGCATCGCCCCTCACCTTAGGCGATCGCCAGAGTGCTCCTCGAAAACATTGATTGGAAGAAATAAAGTTAGTAAGTTTTTTTTTATGAGTATGATAGAAATACAATTCCTTATGAAAAGCAACACATGTTGCTAGTTTTGGCCCAAATATTTTGTGATTAAGACAACAAAATCATAAATAAATATTATGATAAATCCATTCCAATTATACATAATGACAACCAAAGTAAATATAAAAAGTTTTGCAAAGAGATCTTACCTTTTAGCAACAAAAGGAATTCACTTTTTAGTAACACGCAAGCGCACGTGATTGGAGTAATAATAAAATGGCACAAGAGTACCGAGTATTGTATCCCACGAGGAAGCTAGATGGAAGCCTTTTTCTAGTTAATTAATTATTCAAAATTATCATAATTGGAATTATTTAGGGAAAAAGCAAGGATAAAGGAAAGCTTGAAAAATAAATCTAAACTACAAAGCTAATTAAAAGGGTTAGAGATACCAATTCAAGGAAAAGTTTAGGGGATCGAGCACTATTAGGTTGCAATTACGGAAATTGAACGAGCCATTTAATTTACCTTGCCAATTTTATAGACCTAGAGCTAAATCGGTCGAAATCTCATGTCGGTCTCATTCGAACACGCTTAATTAATCGGTTTTCTAAGTGTCCTTAGAATTAATTGATTAATTAATTAAGATTAAGCTCATTCATATTAAGCCTCGCCCGTCAATTGTTATTCCTATGTCACTTAGGCAATTTAAGGGCGTTAACCTAAATTCCCTCTTTCAAGCTCAATTTAGGACTGTGATCAACTCATTAGTGGCCCATTAACAAGAGGCATTAAGAACAATGCAACTAAATGAAATTTAACAAGTCATTAAATGTCATTATAATCAATTACACCATAATCACAACACTAAAAGTGCTCTTAACCCCTAAACTAATGAATTCATCCCATAATGTTCAATATATAGCACAATAAACCCATTATTACAGCCCTAAGAAACATAAAACTGATAGTATGCAATTGTGCTATCTTATTTCATATTATTTTAGTTAGTTTTGCTATGATTTTGTGTGCTTTGATGCCTATTTGTGGTTAAATTGCAGAAATCGAGCTAAAGAAGCAAACATAGAGTGTTCAAGGGTATTTTGGATCTATTTTGGGCCGTTTTGGAGAGCATAGAAGAGAAGATATGATGCACTAGCAATTGGGGCCGTGAAAATGGCGTTGCAACCCTTGAAATGGCATTGCAACGCTCAATTATATGGTGAAAACCCAAGAGCTAGTGTTGAGTTGCAACGCTAGAAACAAGTTGGGAAGAAGCTCTCCGTTCGTAGCGTTGCAACACTACCCCTATGTGCAACAAGAAACAACAGCATTTTTGGACAGCGTTGCAACGCTGTCATGATAGGAAGTATATATTCTTCGCTTCTTCTTCATCCAAATGGAGGCCATTTTGAGGGTTGAAGCCTTAATCTTGATTCCATACAATAATTGAGGGTATTGGGAACATTTGTGAGCGTTTTGGAGTGGATTTGAAGACCTTGGAGCTCAAGTTCGAGATTGATTACCTCGAAAACACGAGATTGTCCTTTGTTTGAATTTTCTTTCTATTTTCCTTTCAATTGTAGTTACTTTATAGGCTGTAATTAGGGAATTCTATTGTGTAATTGTTGAATATATTTAGTTAAATCCCTAATTTCTATGGGTTGTTGTAATTTTGGGACCATTGCACTCAATTTTACTTAATTTAGTTTGTGATTGTAGTTTAATTAGTGTTTTTGTTCATTTATGCATTTTAGCTTTAATGCCCTTAGATTGTATTTGTTAATTAATTGAGATAGGACTAGGAGAAGACCGATAGGAGATTCCTAATTAACTTAATGCACAATTAGTTAGCTACCCGAGTGACAGTGGGATAAACGATTAATTAATTGTAGTTCGTGTTGAAGATTAATTAATTGAGTACCATCTAATTGATTATTTACTAAGTGGAGGCTCAACAGAGATAAGCTTAGACTATAACTGGATGCATACTATAGATGAATTATCTGAGTGACAGCATGAGTAATAATTAATCTATAGAGGTCCGCTAATGCCGGATGAGAATTAATTAATGAGATTGACACGTATTTAATTAATTACACCCGAGATTTAGAGGAGACTGACAGGAGATTGTATGACCTTAGGCTTCTAGACTTATGAATCGAACACTTGGTTATGCCTAATTGCTAGCTTAATTAAGTAAATTAAGTCCAAGAATGCAATCAACCCCATATAATTAACTTTCGATTTGTGTCTCTCATTTATCTTGCTTTCTAGATTTAGATATTTATTTTGTCTATTTGCTCTTGCTTCTCTTGCTTCTAGTTCTCTAAATAAAGTAAAATGAGATTATTCGCGGTACTTAATTGAATCAAAAACTAATCTTTGTGTGATACGATACTCAGTACTCTTATGTCGTTTCATTATTACTTTGATCACGTGCGTTTGCATGTACAAATCGATCAAGTTTTTGGCGGTGTTGAGGAGGATTGGTGTATTTTAATTTGATTAATATTGTGAAAAAATAGCTTGCTTGAATTTAGAGGCTTTTATATATCTTTGTTCATGTTTTTCTTGCTTGTTTTTTTTTTTCTTTTGAGTCTTGGTCCATTGTTTCTGGCTGTGTGATTATTTGGTATTGCTGGAGAGCCTGTGATAATTTGTTTGATTTATTTAGATGGCTTCTAATAGATTTAGGTGGCCCTTTAGGGAATCTGAGCACAAAGAATAAATACCACCATCTAGTTCTTTTCATCTTAGGTATCCCTCTTTAGATTTTGAGCCTTTTAGTGAGGGTTATGCGTTTCATGGTTATCAAATGCGTAATTATTATCATACTGAATCAATGAGTTATGGAAACCTCATGTATGGTAATTAGGGGTGTACAAGGGTTGGGTTGAAGGGTTTTTTGGGACCAACCCGAATGACCCTATCAAGGATTGCAACCCAACCCAACCCAACCCTATATTTTCGGGTTGGGTTGGGTTGGGTTGGGTTGGGTTGCCAGGTTGATTTTTTTTTTTGTTATAATTTTCTTAATTATTTAAAATATTTTTTGATTTAATTAATAACTAAAATCACAAAATTAAAATATCAAACTTCAAACTTCAAAACATCTTAATCTTTGTTACAATCCTAGATGAAAAACAAAAATTTCACAAATAATTCATTTATAAGTGTGTATATATATATATACATACATATATATATATAACATAAATTTTGGGTTGGGTTGGGTTGGGTCGGGTCAAGTCAACCTGAGCCTAAAAAGGCCAACCCGATAACTGACCCGAAAATTCGGTTCTCTAAAATTCTAACCCAACCCAAACTAAAAAAAAATCCAACCCTTACGGTTTGGGTTAGATAGTCCGGGTTGCTCGGGTTACCGGGTTATTTGTACACCCCTAATGGTAATGATGAATGCATTTGGACCCCTGAACCATATCGTAATTATTTTCAGGGAGCCCAAGTAGAGGAAGAATCTTCCCTAGAAAGAATGACGACAGAGTGTTTAGAGGGGTCTAGAGCTCTTAATGCAAGTGTAGAAAAGTTAAATAAGAGTCTTTGGACCCAAGGGGAGATTATTAGTGAAGTAGGTAGGAAAGTGGATCAATTGGCCACTGATTCGCTTGTACTCCTTCAAGAGCATAAATCTTTCGATTCCATTGAGGTTAGGCAGTCGAGGGAGTGGTTATAGATATAGGGGAAGAATTAGAGAGTTTTAGCACATTTCAGGATCGAGTCAGTGAGGATGAGAGAGGAGATGAACCTATTTTAGTTGAGGAGGTTTAGGAGGTAGAGTTTGAGGTTGCTAGGCCTTTGTCTGTTTTATCTCTTGATAGTTCTTAATATCCTGAGTGTTCTTCTTCTTATTCTCTTGAGTCCGTGTTTGAGTCTTTTTATTTTGCTCTTTCGCCTTTTATTCTTTTTATATCTAAAAATACCAAAAATATTTTTACTTCAGGGTCCCATGAGAAGCTAGTGATTTTTCTAGCTCTGGTATGTTTTGTTGACTTTAGGAAAGTGGGCCCGAAGAAATGAGAGAATTTCTATGTACCTTGAGAGCCCACACGAGCCTCATCTAGCTAAAGACATTAAATAAGCGCTTCTAGGGAGGCAACCCAAGCTTTCTATCTCTTAGTTTTCTTTTCGTTGTTGTTTTTATGCTTTTTCTTTTAGTTTTGTTGTGTTGATCTTGTGTTCCTGTGATTGATTATTTTTAGGAGCTCGAGATTAATTCATTCACATTACACCCAAGTGGATTTATCAGCTTGAATCAAGGTTTCTCTCGCACTCCAGGACAATATTATTCTTCCCTTTTGAAGGGGTTAATATTAAGAATGCGGAAGCAATTTTGGATCTTGAGCACTCTAATTTGATCAATTTTATCATACAAAAAACATGCTCAAAACTGGAAAAACAGAGAATAAGAACACAAACCTTTGTAGCTCAATATTCTCTTAATCCTTTGCAAATCTTGGATCACCAACACTACTTGGACCACCACTAGAGTCTTCCCTACTATTCTCAGCCCTTGGAATGGATTGTGGGATCCTTTGTTAAGAGAATTTTTAGAGAGAAAGGAAGAGAGCTCAAGATAGTTTTAAAAAAAAACTATCAAAGAAATTTTTTTATTAATCCTTTTGTGTTTCATCCCATTTATAGGCACTAATGAAACCTCATTAGGCTTCCTATGGAAGACAACATTTGTCTTCCCATGGAAGACAACAATTGTCTTCCCATGGAAGACAACACTTGTCTTCCCATGGAAGACAACACTAGGTTGGATATATAGGATTAGTCAAGTTTCATTTAAATCAAAATTAATTTAAAAACTTGATTAATTAATTAAACCATTTAATTAATTTAATTATTTAATTTAATATCAAATATTAATTAAATAATTAGACCAATCCCTCTCTTTTATGACCAATCGTTTGTACATGAATCCCTATTCACGTATTAAACCGAATATTTAAATCACATTTAAATATGTTCCTCTCTCTTTCTTGTGGTTTTAATTCATAATTAAATTATAGTACGTTAAGTATATCGCATATAATTAACGTTTACTCCCAAAACCGAATTTGAACAATTCAAATTCTTTTCTCTCAAATTATTCCAATGCTTAGTCTGAGCTAGTAAGGGGACCTAATGGACCTACAGATCATGAGCTCCAACGATACGAGATTAACCGGCCAAACTCTTTAGCCTAGCTAATCAACATTCGTTAACCACCGGGACACTCCACTAAAGCCCAGTGGCTGCATTCTCCTCACTGTAGATATATTTCTGTCCACTCGATATAACCATGATTAGTAAGTCGATCCTTCACAGGTTGTTCGTAATTACAGCTGGGTCAAATAAACCGTTTTACCCCTGTAATTACTTCTTGTTCCTTAAGTCCCACTGATCCTCTAATGAACAATTGGTTTGTGGTCCAACCAACAAACCGAATCCCTCTCGGGCCAATGAGAGGGTGGACCCATTGTTCAAGACCCGGAGTCAGCACTTAAGGGAACAACCTCTCTACTAATCCTTAAAGCAGGTAGGAGTGAATTCCATCTCGCATGACTATGTTCCCAACTATCTATCCGGTCTTATCCCCAAAATGGGAGGCTTATTGAGTCGGCGACCTCGGGCCACTCTCACCCATGCAAATCTAAGGATAATCCCGAATAAACAGGAGTTCATAGCACGCTCAGGATTAAGATCGAGTTACCTAGGTCATCGTATGAATATAGTCAGTTAAAACAGTAAACGGAGTTAAAAAGTCTAAGTGACTATTTCGCGGTCCAGTCTTATGCAAACTCATTGCATAGGACGCCCCCACTCGCATGTCTCCACATGAACGATTTAGGATCACATCGTTAGTACTATACAAAGTGGGCCGCGTCCATAGTGTCCCCAGGATAAGGTACCCAGCCTTATCCCTATACTATAGACCGTTTTGGCTATTACTCGAACTTGATCCACTTTTATGTCACACATAAAGTTCAAGTATACATCTTATAGTCAAGGGTTCTTAATTCATTGGATTTGGGTTATAGAATACACAATTCACTTTATTCAATAACACATTTACTGAATAAACCTCAATAACATCTTTATAGTAAAATAGAATATACATTCAGTTTACAAAACCACAAGTTTAGGACATAAAACCCAACACCTTTATCTCTTTAATTATCCTTAAGCATGCTTAATTAGATGGGTAATTTATACATTGAGGACAATGTATGCTTTAAGTGTGGGGGGATGTTTGTTGTTCTGACTGAGCTTTTGTTGAATTTTTTTTTTTTTTGTGAATTATATGATGATTCTGTTACATTTGTGTGATGAGGACAGCCTGTGTTGTGTTATGAATAGTGAATATTTTTACAATTTTTGTGAAATATGAGACATGTCTAGGATTCGAGTAAATTTAAATTTTGCTTTGATTTTCTTGCAAGTTATGAGCACCTAACCTATCTTTGACATTTTTGAAGGCTTAGAGTAGTTTTATATTGTCCATAAGTTTATTGTTACTCCGAGAGGCATAAGCTTTGGTTTGATGGTTGACTTGCATGATAGTGTGTAATGTATTACTTGGGAGAAAGAAAAAGCATGTTTGATTTGCCTACAAGAAAATAAAAGAAAGTGAGCTCAAAAGAAAAATCATTTTAGAGAAAAAAAAAAAGAAAATGAGAAAGAAAAAGAAGCTTGTAGTGAGTAAAATGATCAGGGGTAAAAAGAGTTACATCTACTATGATCAGTTAGGTCACTCATTGAGCGAGTGCTTTGGGGTAAGAGTCCCTACAATAGATGTGTGAAAGCTAGTGCCATTGAGTTAAAATGATGCAAGTTTGGGGGGGAGGGGGCTTTACCACGTAGTTGTTGAGGCACCTAATGATATATTACCTTCTTGATTGTAAGAACGCCAGATAATTGGTGCTTAGGGCCAGTGTAGGGGGAAGATGGAGGACTTTATAAACCTATTCTGAACTTGAAAAGACTACTTTAGGAGGGCTATGCACACACACATGCAAGAGAGGAAAAGCTTAAATTCAAATTTGCTTGATGGAAACTTGTGTTTGAGTATTTCTTTAAAGTGTTCTTATTTGTTATTTGGAACATTGATGATGGAGTCATTTTGATGTAATGGTTAATTCATATATGTGGTTTTGTTTTGCTTTGCTCGGGACTAGCAAAGGTTTAAGTGTGGGGCTATTTGATACCATGCAATTATGCTATCTTATTTCCTATTACTTTAGCTACTTTTGCTATGATTTGCATGCTTTGATGCCTATTTGTGGTTAAATTGCAGAAACCGAGCTAAAGAAGCAAACCCAGAGTGTTTGAGGGTATTTTGGTCATGCACTAGAAATTGGAGTCGTGAAGATGGCGTTGCAACCCTTGAAATGGTGTTGCAACCCCCAATTATATGGTACAAACTCGAGAGCTAGCATTGCAACACTGCCCTATGGCATTGCAACGTTGCAACTAAGGGTGAGCAAACAATCCAAAAAATCGAGTCGATTGACCGAATCGACTTCGGTTGGTCGGTTTATGGCCATTTTCAGTTAGGGTCGATTTTGCAAAATCGACCAAATTGTTATGTTATATATATATATATAATTTGCATTATCATAATTACCCTACAATAGTTATTCCTTGGGAAGATCAAGAGGGCTGGTCTTCCCAAGGTAATGTACTATAATTAAAAAAAAAATTATATTTTATTTTTCCATGATCTCTTCCAAATTCCAAACTTCCAACAACATTTTCCTTATTCTCTCTTATTTTTCTCCTCTTTTCTTCTATTCTCTTCTCTCCCCTCCCACGACTCCACACTCCATATGCACCAGCAGCCATCGACATTTTCCTTCCTCCCAGCGCCACTAGCATTGGCATTAGCAGCATCACTGTGAGTTTTCTCCTCCCACCGTAGACTTATCTTCTCTCCTTTCCTCCCACCGTAATTTCTCTCTACTCTCACCTCCTCTCACCATCACCGCTCGTTGTCTCTCTTCTCTCCTCGAGCATCGTCGTCCTTCCTTTCTCATTTCACAACTCTGGCGAACTCAAAATCGAACAAAATTGACCAACCAACAGTAGGGTTAACCAGTCAATTTCATAGTCCCTCTCAAAATCGGCTTGCACCGACCAATTAAAACTGAATGCTCAATTTTTGGCGTCGATTTTGGCCTAAAACCGACGTCGACCAACCGATGCTCATCCCTAGTTGCAACGCTAGAAACACGCTGGGAAGAAGCTCTCCATGCAACGTTTCCCTTGTGCGCAACAAGAAATGACAACGTTTTTGGGCAGCGTTGCAATGTTATCACGATAGGCAAATATATTATTTGCTTCTTCTTAGTCCAAATGGAGGCCATTTCAAGTGTTGAAACCCTAATCTTGATTCTAGACCATAATTGAGGGTATTGGGAGCATTTGTGAGCATTTTGGAGCAGATTTGAAGACCTTGGAACTCGGGTTCGAGGTTGATCACCTCGGGAACACGAGATCGTCCTTCATTTTCATTTTCCTTTCAATTCTAGTTTCTTTAGTGGCTGTAATTAGGGATTTCTATCGTGTAATTGTTGAGTATGTTTAGTTAAATCCTAATTTCTATGGGTTGTTGTAATTCTTGGACCATTGCACTAAATTTTACTTAATTTAGTTTGTGATTGTGGTTTAATTAGTGTTTTTGTTCATTTATGCATTTTAGGCTTAATGCCCTTAGATTGTGTTTGTTAATTAATTGAGATAGGACTAGGAGGAGACCGACATGAGATTCCTAGTTAGTTCAATGCACAATTTGTTAGCTACCCGAGTGACAATGGGATTGGTTAATTAATTGTAGTTCGTGCTGAAGATTAATTAATTGAGTACCGTCTAATTGATTAGTTACTAAGTGGAGGCTCGACAGAGATAAGCTTAGACTAGAACTGGATGCATGACTATAGATGAATTACCTGAGTGACAACAAGAGTAATAATTAATCTGTAGAGGTCAGTGTTGAAGGTTCGTTATTGCCGAGTGAAATTAGTTAATGAGACGGACACGTGATTTAATTAATTACACCCGAGATTTGGAGAAGACTAATAGGAGATTCCATGACCTTAGGCTTCTAGTCTTATGAGTCGAACACTTGGTTATGCCTAATTGCTAGCTTAATTAAGTAAATTAAGGTCCAAGAATGAAATCAACACCCATAGAATTAACTTTCGATTTGTGCCTCCGATTTATCTTGCTTTCTAGGTTTAGATATTTATATTACCTATATGCTCTTGCTTCTCTTGCTTCATGTTTTCTAAATAAAGTAAAGTGAGATTATTCGTGGTACTTAATTGAATAAAAAACTAATCTTTGTGGGATACGATACTCAGTACTCTTGTGCCTTTTTTTATTACTTCAATCACTTGCACTTGCATGTACATCGATTAAAAACAGGGGAAGAAAGCAGTAAAGAAGATCGTCATCGCTGAATTCTTAACTCATACCTCAAATTCTATGCTTTCGAGCCTTGAAACCACTCCCGAATACTCCAATTTGTGCTCCACAGGTACTAGGAGGTATGAAATCTAGATTTGGGCTAAAAATCCTAGAATGGTCTCCTCTAATTCAACAAAAAAATGATAAATTTATACCAGACTTTGAGACAATGTCGAGACGCTACTCTATGTGAAACGCACCGCTTCAATAACACGCGCGCCCTCATCATCGAGACGTTAAGGGCAGCTTCACAACGCTCCAGATGGAGAACATTGTGTGCATGCCTTTTTAGCATCGAGACACCACATGACAACGTCTCGACACTAGCTCTAGAGTTTACATCAATAGAGGCAGCATCTCAACACCATTTTGGGCTTTTCAAAGTTGTCCTCTCGGCTCCAACATATAGTGCATCACCTCTTCTCATACTAGCTCCAAAAACATCTCCATTTAAGCTTCAAAAGTCATACCAAACTCCAAATTCATCAATTCTGGTCCAAGTTGCTCAGTATCTAAAAATATATAAAATAATCACGTAAAAGCTCACAATTAAACACAAAACTAGCAAATAATTAGGCATAAATATAACACTACATTAGTGTTATCAATGAGCTAATGGAAGAAAGGAGAAGACGAAGGTGAAGGAGAAATAAGGAGAAGACGAAGGACATAGAGAAGAAGAATGCTAGGGCAGAGAAAAAATGTGTAGAATGGAGGTAGAGAGAAGACGAAAGGGTAGAGGAGGTTATTTTGAGTCTTTACGTAAAGTGTAACTGCACACCCATATGTGTTTTACTTTTCTTAATTTCGGCTTTTTTTTAAAAAAAAAATTTCATAGCTTTTTATATAAATGCTATTAAAGGTGATAGTTGTAGTAGTGTTATACCTATAACCACTAATCATGGAAGTCCATGAAACACAAGCTCTAATGGACAAACCATCAAACAAAATTGTAGCAGAGGTAATATCTCCACACCTAGTATAAATTTATATAAGCGTGTTAATTAAAGAAATATCTGAATCACAGCACAATTGGAAACCATGACCATGAATAAGGGAACCATAATTAGTGCCCCAGATTGGATGCAAGAGGAATGATAACACTAATTTAGTGCTATATTTATGCCCATTTATTAGCTAATTTTGTGTTGAAACAGTGAACTTTGATGTGTACTTCTCTTGATTTTGTATAAACTGAGCTTTAGGAGCAAGACCGTGTTCGGGAGCATTTAGATGATTTTGGAGCTTAAATGATGATATTTTGGAGATTCAAGGATGAAGAGATGGAGTTTTGGCAAAAGAACTAGAGGGAAAAGCGTCTAGACCCTGAAAATGGCATCTAGATGCCACATTTGAAGTGCCAAACCTAAGAGCAAGCGTCGAGACGCTGTCTGTAGCATCTTGACTCTCAAAACGCGAGCATATGAGAATTTTCGTTTGGAGCGTCAAGATGCTGCCTTCAGCATCTCGACGCTGGAGGTGTGCGTGCAAGAGAACGATGACGTTTTGACATTGTCTATAGTGTCTCGACACTGCATTGATAGAGGTAATACACATCTTTTTCTCTTTAAGGAAGGGGAGGCCAAACCGATTGGGAAAGCCCTAAACTCGATTCTATGCTATTTTGAAAGGTTTTGAGAGCATTTTTTAGCGGATTGAAGCAGAATTGAAGATTTGGAGCTCGAGGACTGAGGAGATCACATTAGAAACGGGCGATCAACCTTCCGTTTGCATTTTCTTCCTTTTTCTTTCACTTTTAGCTACTATATAAGCTTTAATTTAGGGACATTTGTGCTGTAATAGTTGATTATGTATTGATTTGTCCTTAAGTTCTTGGGGATTTAATTGTTGAATATTGGATTTATGCTTAATTGTTGAATGATTTGGTTTAATTACTTGTTTGTATGGATGTGTGTGATTAATTAGGCATGGATTCATTCTTGCATTTAGGGCTTAATACTTTTAATTAGTGTTCGTTAATTAATTGATGTAGGACTAAGTTGAGCCCGACAGAGGATACTTAGTTAACTTATGCGCGATTAATTATCTACCCAAGTGACAGCGGAATTAGAGGTTAATTAGTCGTCGTTTGTGCTGAAGATTAATTAATTGGACACTAATTAATTGAGTTGTTACTAAGTGCAGACTCAACATAGAGAAACTTAGAAAGGAAAACAACTAACTACTTAATTGCACTCAACTACTTATAACTACAAAGGAAAACAACTAACTAAAACTCAAAAGAAAAACAACAGGATAGAAAATTTGGGTTGCCTCCCAAGAAGCGCTTTTCTTTAACGTCTTTAGTTAGACGAGGCTCATGAGGTAGATCAATTTATGCTCGAGCCCACGCCACAATCCATATTAAACACCCACTCCAACGGGTCAGTATTCAAAGTTATCTCATGAAAACTCATTAGTGAGTGAGTACTAAAAAGAAATATACAAATATAAACAAAATAAAACAAAACAAAAGTAAAAGAACAAATAAAGTACAACAACTATAAACAAAAATAATCTACAAAGAGAAGAGCTATACAACTTTACAAATATACATTATCTACAATATTTACACTCTAAATTAAAATTAAGCATTTTCACCACAATATTAATTAAACTAAAATATGCCAAGCCCCTGCAACGGCACCAAAAACTTGTTGCGTGTTTTTAAGTCCTCACAATTAACCGCAAGTGTACGGTGTCAAGTTTTAATATAGTGACATTGAATATCAAGTTATCGTCTCCACAGGGATTGGATTTCTTATGCCCAACTTTATTTAGAGAACCTAAACTTAGAGAGAAGCAAAAGTAAACTAAACTAATTATTTACAAATGTTGGAGTCCATTTAGGGAGGTAAGTGAAGATTGTAATACATGAAGTGAAACTATGAATTTGAATAAAGAATTGGAGAACATGCAACAACCCTAAGCCAAGAATTACTAAAATATGCAATTGACTCTCTCAAGCCCAATTGAACTCATGCAAAGTAGTAAATCAACCTCTCGGCCTATTTCTACAACTAAACATGGTATTAAGGAATTCTTAATAGCTTCTAGTATTAACCTACTCATTCTCATACATTAGATTAATCATAGTCATGCATCTAAGTTCCTTAATTAAATTTACTTTCTCAGGCTAAATTTAATTCAACATGCAAAGCTATGACCAAAAGCTTAGAACATCGACTCAAGATGCATATATGGCGTTACGATATAATACAAATAAAAAATCAAACATACCCCAAAAGTAAAATCATCCAAGAGTCTAAAATACTCAAAATTACATCAAATGTTTAGTATAATAAATCCTAAAGTTCAAGAAACAAAGTAAAGGAAAAAGAGAAAAACTGGATGACGCGTGCCAACACGTGTTCCCGTCGTGATGTCCTGTGATCTCAAGCCTTAAGTCTCATCCTTAGCTCTCCAAAGTGCTCTCTATTTCCCAAAACAGTGCTCCCAAAATTATGGTTCTAGGCTCTCAAAAGCGTCTCCCCAATCCATAGGTCAAATTTTCTTTTTATAGAATTGAGACAGCGTTGAGACTCTGTAATAGGATTGTGTTAACGTTGCATAGCATCGCAACCCTGTAATAGTAGCATCTCAACCTTGTCACAGCACAAAAAGTTGTCTTTCAATCCGTACGTCTCAATGCTATATTATAGCGTCTTGACGCTATACCCTTGATTTTTCTCACTTGTAACACTTCTTCTACTTATCTACTTTGCTCCAAAGTGTGTGATCGACTGAAACGCGTGGGTTAAAAACTAAATAAAGAATTTTAGCCCAGTGTAAGTGCACGCTATCAATTCAAGTAATATAAAATTAGATGCACTCCTAGATATCGATCCCACAGAGAACGAATATAGCACAATTCAAAAGATAGCAAAAATTGTCTCAAATTGTAATTTCGGTAACATGGGTTATAAAAATGTGGAGAGGTGTTGTTGCTAAAGAAATAAATTGAAAAACCAATAAGTATGAAAAAGGGAATTCAAGTTGCCCATGCCCATGTGGAAAGAAATGCAACTAAAATGCAATTGTAATCGTAACTAACAAGAAAACTAAGTAAACCTAATTCGACTCCTAATCAATTTTGCTTCAAAATCTTTAGGAGGCTAAGTGATTAAACCTATATTTCTATGGCTAATTTGTTGGGATTATGCCCTAAAGCCTCGTAATTAACAATTTATTTAATAATTAATAATAATTTTGATTATTTTATTTGCAATATAATATTATCCATTATATAAAAAATCCAAGGTTATTAGTGTAATCTTGAACAATATGTGGTTGACATACGGGAGGATCATGTTCAAGAAATAACCTAAAGGGTCATAGTATATGGATAAGGTTGGGTGCCTTATCCTGGTAACACTATTGATACGACCCACTTTGTAATAGTTACAAATGATTTGATCCAAATTGTTCATGTGGAGACATATGAGTGGGGGTATCTTATACAATGAGTTTGTATAAGATTGGACCACGAAATATTTAATCTCTCTTTCTACATCCGTTAATTGAGAAGATTAATATTTCATCAGGATGATCATAAGTAATTCGATCTTAATCCTGAGTGAGTTATGAACTTGTGCCTGTGAGAGTTTGTCCTTTGATTTGCATGGGTGAGAATGACTTTTGTAGCCAATTCAATAAGCCTACCATTTTGGGGACTTGACCAAATAGGGAGCTAGGAACATAATCTTACAAGATGGAATTCACTTCTTCCCATACAGGGTAAATAGATAAGTAGTTCCCTTAAGTGCAGATTTTGGGAGTTGAACAATAGGACCCCACCCTCTCACTGGCCCGAGAGGAACTTAATTTATGGTTGGATCATAAAAAATTGTTCATTAGAGGATTAGGGGTACTTAAGTTGCAAGATGTAATTATAGGGGTAAAACGGACTTTTTACCCAACTGTAATTACAAACAACTCGTGAAGGATCGACTTGCATGTAGTGATTATATCCATGGACATAACTTGTCCTACAATGCATAAGAGTACAACTCCAAGTGTATAGTGGAGTGATCCCAGAGTTAATGAATGGAAATTGATTAATTAAGGTCCCGTTTGATAACCAATTCATTTTCTATTTTTAGTTTTTGGTTTTTATTTTTTAAAAAACAGGTGTGTTTGATAACTTGTTCATTTCTTGGTTTTTAGTTTTTTAAAAACGTTTTTAGAAATGTGAAGAAAAACTGAAAACGGAAAAAAAAAGTTTTTGAAATCAGTTTTTCGTTTTTGGAAAACGGACTGCCTCCCTGCCTCGTTTATAACCACACTGGAAACACGGAATTGCCTTGCAAAAGTTTCATATATTGCAATTTGCATGTATTATTATAATAATAAAATAATAATAACATTTATTATTATTACTACTTTTGCACAAAAAAGTATCTGTCTTTTTACGTTTTCAAAGTGAGTGATTTTAAAAAAAAAATTTGTTTATTTTTGTTCAAACTTATTATTTTATTATTTTAAGTTTATACAAATAAATACTAATATTTAGTCTCTATCTTGTTTTATATATTTTTTTGAAAAAAAAAAATTACCCCAAAAGCTTTCAACCAGTATTTTGACTTCAACTTTTAATTTCATCACAAATTTAGCTCTAATATGGTTTTTCTTTGAAATCTTTTTATACCATATGTATGTTTTATCATTTGTAAAGGCATATGAGAATATTTTTTAAAACTAATTTTCAAATGAAAACTTATCAAAGATTAATAAAAATTGCAACAATTTTTCAAGTTTAAGGTTAATGAGGTGCAATTGGATGAAATTGAGAGTCCATAGTAAAAATTGATATTACTTGACAAGTTTATGGATAAAATTGATTTTTTTTCCCTCTTATGTATATTAGATGAAAGAATATTGTAAAAATAGTTCAGTTTTATTTTTATAAAAAATATAAAACTAAAAACAGTCATCAAATGTTCTTTTGATTTAAAACAAAAAAAACAAAAAAAAATAATTATCAAACATGTTTTTGGTTTTTTTTTTTTTAAAAAAAAGAAAACCAGAAACAATTATCAAACATGTTTTTGGTTTTCTGTTTTTAAAAAATAGAAAACTAAAAACAGTTATCAAACATGTATGGTTTTTGTTTTTGAAAAAGCAAAAACCAAAAACAAAAAACTAAAAACCAAAAACTAAAAACCAAAAACTGAAATGGTTATCAAACGGGGCCTAAAGAGTTTAATTAATTAATTTTGTATCATTGGAGCTTATAATCTGTAGATCCATCAGGTCCCATTGCTAGCTCATAGTAACACTAAAAGATCCATTTAGTTGAAAGAGAAATTTGAAATGTCCAAATTAATATTTAATTTAAAGTGTTCAAATTAATATTTAATATATTAGATATATTAAATATAAAAGAGAAAAATATATTTATTGTATTTGATGCATTAAATATTAAAATAATTAATGTATATTAGATACATTAAAGAAAAGATATTTATAAAATTTGAATAAGATTCAAATAAAGAAATAAATATCGTAAGAGAATTTAAAAGATTTGAATAAGATTCAAATAGATTAAATATATGTATTTTAATATATTAGATATTCAAATATATATTATTTAATTATGGAAAATATTTTCCCCAGATTTCTATAAATATGACTTTTAGGTTGAGCCTTATAATACATATCTTCTCAATAGAGAGTTAAAGAATTCTCTCTAGACTTTTTCCTCTCCAATCCCTTGTGGATTTTCTTTCAAGAGGCTCCCACAAGCCTTGGTCTTGTGTTTGATTCATAGCAAGGAAGACGTAATGGAATTTTTGGAGCACAAATTATTTTAGTTAATGTATGTTTTGCTTAGCCTAAATTATTTTTCATTTAAATTTAAAATAAAATCAAAGTCGATTACAACGCTTCCGCTGTGGGTTTAATTCGATTATTCCCTTCATAATCTAACTTAGATAATTTCGTGCACAATTCTGGTGGTTTTGGAGTCTCGTCGTATGTTTAGGGTCAATGTTCAAGACTTATTTCTAAGCCTTTTCCTCCATTTCTTTTGAGACATCCGCTTCCATTAACCCTTTCGGTATTAAGTTTAACCTTGACAAGCAACACTAGATGGCCAGCTAGGTTTACTCAATATTAAATTCAACAAAAACAAACAGTTCAAGTGTTAGCTAGATTACATGTGTGCTTTACATTTTTCCTCTAGTGCATTCGTGAACTTGAACCCCTAAAGGAAAACTTGGCTCGTCATGAAAAGGATGAAAAACAGTAAGTTAAAGGTCTAAAAATCCATAACAAAAATGAGAAGTGAAGGAGAAGAAATTCGGGTTCAATGAAAATTCAAATAAATGGTAATTCTATTAAAATGAATGGTAACATTCAACAAGTTATAACAAAGCTTGGGAAACTAAACTATTACAGTAAGAGAACTACAACGGAAAAGAAATAATAGCAGCTAAAACTTCCTATGAAATGAAATGAACAAAACATAATTTAACATGAAGAACAAATAAAGAGATATGTTTCACTCCTTACTTAATCGACACAACCACTCTTTCTTCAAAGGCAATTGAGTCTTTACCACCTCTAACGTTCATTGAGGTAAGATTAAGTTCGGAGCTTCACGGGTCTGGAACAAACAAAAAAAAAAAAAACAGCAGCAAAATTAAAGGAAAACATCAGAACGATTGACTATTTCTTACGTAAAAAATTCAGTCTCCATTACCTCTGTTTCTTCATTTTTTTTATAAGCTTTATGGGCTAGAGTTTCCACATTTGTTCATGTGCAGCTTGGTTCCACTTGCCTTGCTGAATTCGTGGAGAAAAATGACATAAAATCCTCAAAATTATGTTGGTCCCATGTTTGGTGCATTTTCAAGATTTGTGCAGAAATGTAATTGTAGTGTAATTGCATTTATGTTGCATTGTTTTTCAGATCTGCCAGCAATGCAATTGTAATTCTGTTGCATTATTCAAATTCATGTACAAAAACATCAAGTAAATGTGGTTTTCATTTTCTATTGCTTTCTTTTCTCCACTTACTTAATTAAAAAGGCTTCCAACAATAATTCAATTCAAACTAACTTTTTGCTAGCCTTTTTTAACTAATAACACACATAAAATAACAAGAATAACTAAGTATAAAGGCTAAATAATCCTCATAAATGAGAATTATCAAACATCTTTGATGCTTGTTTTATGTGTTCAATGATCAAAGTTACATGAATAACTTGATGAATCCCCAAATTGGTGTTGTGGTAAGTCAGTTTTAATTCCCTGCAATTTAATTCATCTTTTTATACAATTTATTTTCAGCATTTTTATTATTAAGCAAAATCCCCTCCCCCCATGTTACGGTTTCTGTTCGATAATCCAAATTAAGGGAGAGAATAGCTAAATTAGGCCTCCTTGTGGATCGACCTGGCCTGCTTATACTACATTTTAAGCCAGGTCTGACATTATAAATTTATTTGATGGGTCTGATGAGCCCGATCATGCTATCATGGATAAAAATTTTAGAGAGAAAATAAAGTTAGAGATAAAGATGATTAAAACTTTAGAGAGAGAAAAATCAAAGAGAGAGAGCGGTAGAAATTACAAATAAATAAAGTTAGAGAAAGACAAGAGTTTTAGAAAGGAAAAAATTAAGTTTTCTCAAAATTTTAGGACTAATTAAAGTGAAATAGGACATTTAAAAAAAAAAGAAGATAATAGTCATTTTAAAATTAAATTCCCTTATCCATTATTGCCAAACATCACTATTTTAAAATCGAAGTGATTTTGGGATGGCAAAAGTGATTTTAACCATTCCCAAAATCACTTCCAAACATGCCCTAAGACCTTCAACTTCATGAGAATGAAATGTTACCTTTAACTGCTTAGCTATGCTCATGCAGGCAACTCCACATGTAATTGGTTAATTGATGTATTGCGCTAAAGTTATTTAATAAAGTAAATATTTATTTCGGGAGTAATTATATAATTGTTCGAATAGAAATTTTGGCCAATCAAAAATTGTCATGTCATTATTTAAAGTTAACGACAAAATTATTTATTTAATTAGGGATCAATTGCAAATTTATAAGAATCCCTAAATTAAATTGTGACAAATTCAAATATGTATAATTTGGGTCAAATTTTAAACATAACCCAAATGAGAGACCCTAGTCCAACAAAATCCAAACCTAAAGGGCTAGGCCCAAGTCCAATGAGTGGGCCCAAAAGCCTAAGAGGCCTAAGCCCACATGTCCATGGGAGCTCTATAAATAAAAGAACTCTCATTCATTTGAAGGGTTCATAAATTTTATTCTCTAGAGAACTCAAAGAGAATTGAGAGCAAAGAAGGCCAAAGTTCTTAGGTCCTAAATGCTTCTTGAAGTTCTTAGGTACTGAACGCTTCAAGAATAGTCCTTAGGTGTTGAACCCTTTTTGAAGACCAAAGATTCTTCAAGATTAGTTCTTAGGTGCTGAATACTCCTTGATGTCCTGACCACTCATGGAAGACCAAAGACCCTCCAAGATAAGTCCTTAGGTGCTAAATGTTTCTTGAAGACTAAAGACTCTTCGAAGACCAAAGACGCTTTGAAGACCAAAAGACTTGAAGACTTTAAAGACCAAAATATCTTTGAAGACAAGTCGAAGGTATTTGAAGCGTACAAGACTCCAAGACTTCAATTTTCTCTTAAAAAGGATCAACAGGCCAAGGGATGATCCAACAAAATCAACAAGCCAAGGGCTGATCCAACGATCAATAAGTGATAATGCTCATATTTTACATATTTCTAGCTCTTTTTACTTAAGCTATTTGCACCAATGCATGCTTTTATGTCTAATAAATATAGCAAATTAATGAAAATTAGCCAAAATTAGTCAAAGGATTATTTTGAGCTAAGAAATAGGAAATAAGAGGAAAAAGGTTGCTTTTTAATGAGTTTTGATGTTTTTATGCAGAAAAGTGAAAACTGCTAAAATTGCAACTCCAATTGCAACTGCAATTTCGCATGGAGACAGAATTTTGAAAAATAAGGGAAAAATCTAGAAGTTCGATTTTATGTTGATATTTGAAGATATTCTCCACGAATCGAGCTCATAAAGATCTGATTCTTGCCTTAAACATACATGGAGCAAACTCTAGCATTTGGAAGCTAAAAATATGAAGATTCAAGCCACGGAAAAGCCGTCCACGATCTTTTTTACGATTGGAAGACCACTTTACTTTATGCACTTTTTATTTTTTGTTTTCTCGACTTAAAGGAGGAAGAATGCTGCCCAAACTTCAATCCATCCTTGTCGAAAGTCTAGGGTTGTGAAGATCTTACTCTCCTTGACAAAAGTTGAGTTTAGATCGATTTGAGAGGTGGAAGTTATCTCTTTGAGTTTGACTTTTCCCTTGTAATCGCAATTCTAGTTTTCTGTTTTAGTTTCAATTTCCAGTACTTTAACTTATGTTACTTTGAATTTAGTTTACTTCTAGCCTTTGTTTTTAATTTTCATAGTTCTTTACTTTACAGCAAGTTTGATTTTAATAAAGTTCATCATTATTTCCTCACGACATTCTTTATCTTTAAGTTCATTGCTTTATTATTTTCCAGTTTTTGTTTTTCTTTCTTAAATCGGTATGTGTTTTCTTTATTTTAATGTCTTCTTATTTATTTGCTCCATCATGAGCTAATTTCATCCTTGGGATTTGGATATGTGGATGCCCTAAGGATTGGAAGCTTGGCCTAAGATGTTAAAGTAGCTTTGCTCGATTCCATAACATTATTTGCTTTTATTGATTATCATTCTTATTGTGAATCTAGCTTGATCACCTATGTGAACATACAGAGATCAAGTTTATTACTGAAAGGGTTAAACAAGATTACGTGTTCATACAAAGCAATATAGGAAATGAGCTTAAACATAAGCACTTATTTTTTACCCTAGACATAGGGCGAAACCTCTAAGACCAAGGGTTGTGTTCTCATTAAATGAAGTTTGTATTAGCCATAGACATGTAGTTTAATCACTTAGGCTTCTAAAGGTTTTTCCATTAAAATCGAATAGAAGTTGAACCCGGTTTACAGTGCTTAGTGTTTGAGTAAAGATTGCAATTGCATTTTAGGTCACAATTCTTTTCTACGGGGCAAAAACATGTTCAGATTCCATCTTTTTATCATTTCACTTTTAGTACACTCACGATCTTTCCAATTATTTAATATTGGTTACCGAGGTTGCTTGTGTTAACATCTTTGCCTTCGTTTTGAATTTTATGGTATCCATTCTCTATGAGATCGATACTCTAAAATATTTCCTATTACTACTTGTTTGATAGTGTGCACTTGCACTAGACTAAAGATTTTTTCTATTCAAAAGTTTTCTTCTAAAAGCCCACACACTTTCAGTCGACTAATAAGCCAATGGCCGATCTAAAGATCAGCAAGCCAATAGTTGATCCAACAAGATCAACAAGCCAAGGGCTGATCCAACGATCAATATGCCAAGGGCCGATCTAAAGATCAACAAGCCAAAGACCGATCTAACAACATCAACAAGCCAAAGGTCGATCTAAAAACTAGCAAGCCAAAGATCGATCCAACAAAATTAGTAAGCCAAGAGCCAATCCAACGATAAATAAGCCAAGGTTCGATCCAAAGATCAACAAGCCAAAGGCCGATTAGAAAATACCAACAAGCGAGCTCGAGAACAAGCTGTCCAGCCCTTGAGACATTTGTACATGAGAGAGAAAGAATCAAAGGAACAAATGAGATATTGTACCACACCTACAAAATTAATACAAATATAAAATTATTTACACGTGTCTCATTTCTTCTATTTTGAAATTATGTGTGAACAAATTGGCACGCCTAGGGGAACCATCTCTACCTTTCATCTCTCGCCCTCATCTCAAAGCACAAGTGAAGTGTTGGCGTTCGAAAAGACTTATTCGATGACCGCTGTCTCAGCAACTCATACATGGGTTATGTTACCCATAGTTGCTCCAATGAACTGAGGTTGCACAAAGATGAAGTAATGACACTGCCGGGGGCATCTACTAATGACAAGTTCCTAGTTAAGTGTAATCCTTTGTTCGATCTTGATTCTACTGTAGTGTCTGTCATGATGACTGAAACAAGCATTATGGAAGAAAGAATGGCAAAGATGCATGAAAAGATTAGCACCTTGATGAAAAAGATTGAAGCTGATTCTCAAATTGCATACTTAAAAAGCCAAATTGAGAGTCGGAATGTTGCTGAATCAAGTCATACTCCTACTGTCAAAGATCACAACGAAGAGAAGGTCGTTGTGCAGGAAGATAAACTACAACGACCCTCCACTTTGATCCCTTCATTATCTGCCCAACAACTTCAAGACATGATAATAAACTCTATTAGAGCTCAGTTTGATGGACCTGTTCAAAGCTCCCTTTTGTATTTCAAACCATATACTAAGAGGATTGACAACCTAGGAATTCCAACTGAATACTAGCCACCAAAGTTTCAACAATTTGATGGGAAGGGCAATTCAAAGCAACATGTTTCTCATTTCATCGAAACATGTGAAAACGCTGGTACACGAGGAGATCTATTGGTCAAATAGTTTGTCCAAACGCTGAAAGGGAATGCATTCGACTAGTACACTGATCTAAAGCCTGAGTCAATAGATAACTGGGAACAGTTCGAAAAAGAGGTTATAAATCGCTTCTACAGCACAATATGAACCGTCAGCATGTTCGAGCTCACCAACACTAGAAAACGAAAAGGTGAACCCATTGTCAACTACATAAATCATTGGAGAGCCATGAGACTCAATTGCAAGATCGTCTCACTGAACTGTCTATTGTTGAAATGTGCATTCAAGGCATGCACTGGGGACTTCTTTACATCTTCCAAGGTATAAAGCCTCGTACCTTTGAAGAACTAGCAACTCGTGCCCACAATATGGAGCTAAGTATTGCTAGTTGAGGAGATAAAAACCTTATAGTCCCTAACGTAAGAAAAAAGGGAAATAACATCAAGAAAACTTCAAAAGAATCTATGGTTGTCAACTCAATCCCTCTCAAGTTTTCTTTGAAAGACGAGGATTGAAAAGCGAGAAGGACATGAAAGGCATCGCTTAACTTTGAAGGAAAGATAGAAAAAAGTCTATCATTTTTTAGATTATGACATTCCTGACATGTTGGAACAACTACTGGAAACACGACTAATTGAACTTCCAAAATGTAAACTGCCGGAAGAGATGAAAAAAGTCGATGATCCTAACTATTGTAAGTATTATCGAGTCATTAGTCACTCGATGGAGAAATGTTTCGTTCTCAAATAGCTAATTCTAAAATTAGCTAAAGAAGGAAAACTTGAGCTAGACCTCAATGAATTAGCTCAAACAAATCATGTTGCAGTGAAACAGACGCATGTAGTCAAATACACTCTAGTCCTCTTCATGATCAAGGAGTGCGCCTAGTCTAATTTGGAACCTTGAAACCTGTATTTATTTGGTTTCAACCTGAGGTATCAAGAAACAAACTTCAAGACATGGTCAAGCCTATCAAAGATCAAGATGAAGGTTGGACTGTTATGTCTCGTCAGAAGAAACCAGGACAACATGTTGTTCAGAAGGAACATTGCCCATTCAGAAGAAATAATGGAATCAAAGAAAGAAGGATCCAAGGAAACTTAAATCTAAGAGAAAGAGAGGTCAAATTTTTTCTCAACCGTATCAATGACCCTAAAAGAATTATTCTCAATAAATTTCCTTCCCATGAAAAAAGAGAAAAGAAACTCTGCAAGTTCATATTACATTGAGGTGAATGAAGCTGATGACTCAAAAGAAGTCGAGCAAAGGACTTCTGTCTTTTATCACATCAAACCTTCAACTACTCAACCTTTAGTTTTCGAAAGGATGAGTATGGCAGTGACAAAAGAAGAAAACCAATGTCCGACTTCTGTCTCAACTCGACCTTCAGTCTTTCAAAGGCTAAGCGTCTCCACGTCAAAGAAAGATCGACCTTCAACATCTGTTTTTTATCACCTCAAAGTAACAATCGATCAACATGAAAGAAAGATGAACACCTCAAAGGTGGAACTGTTCGATTAACCAATCTTGCAAATGAAGGACCTGATCAAGACCATGATGAGGACAAAAACATCTAAAATATAGCGAAAGCTCCTCGTCGCAAGAGCCTAAACTACATGATGCTTTTGGCTTGCACGAGCTTAAAAGGTGAACGACCCTAAAAAAATCTTTGAACTAAGTTGTGCCTTGATCCCTTTCACTAAAAGGGTACGTAGGTAGCTTAAAAAAACTTTAAGTTCTGTCTAAAAAAAAAATTTCCATCTCCATGAAAATAAAGACTCTAAAAGTTGGATGCATACAAGAGAGCTTTGCCCATCTTAAGTATGGTTCGCTCCTCACTCGCTTTAAATTTCGAGTTTCAACCCCCTCAAGTTCAGTTCGTCGCTCACCCTCCTAAAGTTTGAGTTTCGTTCGTTTCAAGTTCGGTTCGTCACTCACTCCCTTAAAATTCGAGCTTCAACTGCCTTAAGTTCGGTTCGTCACTCACTCCCCTAAAGTTTGAGCTTCATTTCTTTCAAGCTCGAGTTGTCACTCACTCCCCTAAAATTCGAGCTTCAACCCTCTCAAGTTCGATTCGTCACTCACTCTCTTAAAGTTCGAGCTTCAACCCCCTCAATTCGATTCGTTGCTCACTCGCTCTAAAGTTCGAGCTTGATTCCCCTCAAGTTCGATATGTCGCTCACTTGCTCTAAAGTTCAGGCTTCACTCTCCTCGAAGTTCACGGTTCGCGCTTCACCCCTTCAAGTCTTCGAGTTCGAGTTTTGCTCACTTCAAGCTTAAGTTCAAACATTGCTCGCTTGAAGTTCAAGTCTGCACTTCGCTCTCTTCAAGTTCAAGTTCGAGCATTGATTGCCTACAAGTTTGGTGCTTTGCCTCCAAGTTCGGATTTCCGCCTCAATACAGCAGTTCACCTACTAGTACGATGTTTCGCCTTTAAGTTTGGTGTCTTGCCTCTAAGTATGACATTTTGCTTCTAAGCCAAGCATTCTACTCATTCCAAGTTTGGTTTCACACCACCCTAAGTTTGGGGTTTGTGATTAACTCCTCCTTAAAGTTCGGGGTTTATTCTTTGCTCTTCCTCTATGTCTAGGGATCGAGCATTGCTCCCCCTCTCTAAGCCCTCTGTCTCTAAGTATGGAGACTTTGTTGTTGCTCCGTCTTTAATTTAGGAGGCTCTGTCTCTCCACGCTCGCTCGTTCGCCAAGTCAGAAGGTTCTGTTCATCGATGCTTGCTACTCCCCCAAGTCAGAAGGTTCTATCTGTCGATGTTCGCTCCTTCACCAAGTCAGGATGTTCCGTCCATCCTTGCTCACTGCTCACTCCTCTGCCATGTTAGAAGGCTTCGTCCTTTGACAATTGCTCTCCACCAAGTCAAGAGGTTTCGTCAAGTCAGAAGGCTTTATCCGTCGACGCTCACTCCACCCCTTAGTTAGAAGGATCCGTCCATTGTTGCTCGCTCCTCTGCCAAGTCAAGAGGCTTCGTCTGTCAACACTCGCTCCTCCGTCAAGACAGAAGGCTTCGTCCTTCGAGCCCGCTCTCCGCCAAGTTGGGAGGCTCCGTCCATCAAAGTATGCTCCTCCGCCAAGTAGGGAGGCTCCGTTCGTCCACTCTCGCACCTCCGCCAAGTCAGGAGACTTCGTCCGTTGACGCTTGCTCCTTTGCCACGTCAAAAGGCTTTGTCCGTTGGCGCATGCTCCATCGCCAAGTCAGGAGGCTTCATTCGTCGTCGTTCGCTCCTACCTCAAGTCAGAAGGCTCCGTCTGCTGTTGCTCTTTCTTTCACCAAGTTAGGAGGCTCCAGGCTTTGCTTCGCTTCAAGCCAATAGTGGCATCACTAAGCAAATATCGAAGAACCTTGTAGCAAAAAGAAAAAAAATACAAAAACAAAAAACAAAAAATAAATAAAAAAGACAAAAAAAAGATAAGTTAGAAGAGAGATATGATTTACCTGGAAAGCTATCTTTGAGATAACATCGAAGAGCAGCGAAGCTGTAGGAACACCATAGGCCTTGGTAGGGTCGAGTGTTCCTTGGTAGCTACAAGTACACCCATAACTGCTAGGGTCCCACAAATGTACCCGTGCTAAGACTGAAGAGTGTCGTAGCTACAAGAGCTAATTAACACAAACAAAGGTTGCTGTAAGTACACCTAGAACCACCAGAGTTCCACAAGTGTACTCGCGCTAAGACTGAAGAGTTTCGTAGTTACAAGAGCTAATTAACTGTGAATAAGTGTAGCTGCAAGTACACCCAGAACCGCCAGGGTTCCACAAGTGTACTCGCGCTAAGATTGGCTTTGTAGCTGCAAAAGAGAGAGAGAGAAAGTTGAATTACCTCAAGTTCTTGTTCTCTAGTTGATGAGCGATAGGGTATCCCTCAAGGAAAATGAGCCGCTAAATAAAGTTTCTTCCTTAAAAAAAAGAGAACGGACAAAGTCAGAAAAAAGGTCAACCTAAAAAAAGAGAGTGAGGAAAAAAAAGAACAATTCAAGAGAAAAGAATGAATGAATTGAGAAAAAAAAACAAAAAAATGTGAATGAAGGAAAAATAAATAAAAAAAGTAAGAAAACAAAAAAAAAAAAGAAACGTTGGACTTTAAGTTTATAAAAAGAAGATTAAGAGGAAAAAAAAAGGAAATCAAAAAATAAAAGGAAAAAAAACCTGAAAAGCATGAAGAGGAATCAATCTCTTTCTTCCTCTCTCTCTCGCCGATGCTTGAAAAAAAAGCATAATTTTCTTTATGCCAAACACACTGCTGCCCAACTTAACCCAACCAGTGGCAACCAAAGGCAGTAGATCCTGCACCAACAACAACGTTTGATGACGTTGAACTCTGATGAGGTTATGTAGCAAATTCGCGACCACCACGTCTTCTTCTTCGCGCTTCTTCTTCTCCCTCTGTGGTCGGTGTCGACGGTTAAATTTTTTGCTCCGGCAAAGTTCAGCAGCCTAGCGACGCCTAACTCTGATGGCAGCGTTGATTAACAACGCTGAAGTAGAACCGATGACGCATTAGAAAAAAAAAAGGAAATTCTCACTTGATTGCTGTTGGCATAAAGAAGAAGAAGAAGAAGAAGAAGAAGAAACGTGTTGTGGGTAAAAAAAAAAAAAAAGAAAACACAAACCTGTTGTGCAGTTGCCTGGAGCGAAGAAGAAGACAAGGGAGATGGGTTATTGTGTTTTCAAAAAGAAGAGGGAGGGGGGGCTATTGTGTTTTCAAAATTTTAATAAAAAAGACGAAAAGAAAAAGATGGATGTTTCAAATCTTAATTGATTTTCGATAGAATCCAATTTCTCAATTGGAATGAAATTTTGGTTCAAATCAATTTGAAATTTAAATCTTAAGTCATCACAACATCTAATTCAAATTCAAAATCAAATTGAGTTATGATCAATTTGGTTCCAATCATTTTACGAATCAAATTAAAATTGGTCCAACTTTAAATCAAAAGTTAAGTTGGATAAATTTCGAATGTAATTCAATTTGAATTAAATTTTCATGAAAATTTTCAAATCAAAATTTGAGCATAATCCAAATTTCATCCCAAATTAAAATTTGGTTAAAATTCAAATTCAAATCTTATTCCAAAATTTGGTAGAATTTCCAAACCGAAATTTGGGCATATTCCAAATTTTGTGTCAAATAAATTTCAAATTCAAGCCATTGATCTAAAATTAAGAAAGTTTGGGTACAGTCATAGGTCAGTCCCATATCAAATTTGAGTGAAATTCAAAATAAGAAAAATGGGTTATGCTTCAAAGTCATGTCAAAATTGAATAGAGTTTGGGCATTACTCGAAATTCAATTTGGAATTAAATCCAATTGAAATTCAAATCAAAGTTGGTTGCTAATTAAAAAATAATAAAATTTTGTCCAAAATTCAAATTTTGATTAATTGGCGTAAAAAAATGTGTAAAAAAAAAATCAAAATATTGACCCAAATTCATATTCTGATGAATTGGCATAAAAAGTGTGTCAAATAAAAAAAATAAAATTATGAACCAAAGTCATATTTTGATTAAATTGGCACATCAAATGGAGTCCAAATTAAGGAGTAAATATCTTAAATTTTGATTCCAAACTATTTTTTTCGAGATTCACACACACATACTTGTGCATCAATCTCGAAAAAGGGGCATTTGTTGGAATACAAATTTTGGCCAATCAGAAATTGTCATGTCATTATTTAAAGTTAATGACAAAATTATTTATTTAATTGGAGATTAATTACAAATTTACAAGAATCCCTAAATTAAATTGTGGCAAATCTAAATATGTGTAATTTGGGTCAAATTTTAGACATAACCCAAATGAAAGGCCCTAGTCCAACAAAATCCAAGCCCAAACGGATAGGCCCAAGTTTAGAAGAGCCCAAGTCCAATGATTGAGCCCAAAAGCCTAAGAGGCTCAAGCCCACATGTCCATGGGAGCTCTATAAATAGAAAAGCTCTATTTCATTTGAAGGGTTCAGAAATTTTTTTATCTAGAGAACTCAGAGAGAATTGAGAACAAAGAATGCATAAGTCCTTAGGTGCTGAATGCTCCTTGAAGTCCTTAGGTACTGAACGCTTCAAGACAAGTCCTTAGGTGCTGAATCCTCTTTGAAGACCAAAGACTCTTCAAGACCAGTCCTTAGGTGCTGAACATTCTTTGAAGTGCTAATCACTCTTGGAAGACCAAAGACCCTCCAAGACAAGTCTTTAGGTGCTAAACGTTTTTTGAAGACTGAAGACTCTTCTGAAGACCAAAGACGCTTTGAAGACAAAAAGACTTGAAGACTTTAAAGACCAAAATATCTTTGAAGACAAGTCAGAGGCATTTGAACCGTACAAGACTCCAAGACTTCAATGGTCTCTTGAAGAGGATCAACAAGCCAAGGGACGATCCAACAAGATCAACAATCCAAGGGCTGATCCAAGGATCAATAAGCCAATGGTCGATCTAACAAGATCAATAAGCCAAGGGTCGATCTAAAGATCAACAAGCCAAGACTGATCTAACAACATCAACAAGCCAAAGGTCGATTAGCTAAGGGCTGATCCAAAGATCAGCAAGCCAAAGGCCGATCCAACAAGATCAGTAAGCCAAGGGCTGATCCAAACGATCAATAAGCCAATGTTCAATCCAAAGATCAACAAGCCAAAGGTCGATCAGAAAAGACCAACAAGCATGCTCATGAATAAGCTGTCCAGCCCTCAAGACATTTATACATGAGAGAGAAAGAATCAGATGAACAAATTAGAGATTGTACCACACCCACAAAATTAATACAAATATAAATTTATTTACACGTGTCTTATTTCTTTCTCTTATGATATTACTTGTGAACAATAATATTATAAAAATATGCAAAAATATCATTAAATAGTGAGCAAAATACACTTTTCGTCCATGAGATTTGAGTTTGGTATCTATTTTGTCTCCAAAATTTGAAAATTGTGACTTTAGTTCCTGAGATTTGAAAAATGTTCTAAGGGGTTGTTTGGGGCAAGAGTTATAACAACCTGTGTTATAATATCCCATGGAATACTCTGCACCCCAAACACAGACTATTATAACTTCAGACTAAACAACTCTGCATTTTAACCAATATTATATTATTTCACAGACTATTATAACCCACCGACTATTATAACCCCTGTTATTATAACTCACTCAGTGCCCCAAATAGCCCCTAAATGATTTCTGAGTTCATTTGACTCTCATTTGACTAACAGAAAGATGATGTGGCCAATTAGGATGTTGATTGTATACTTTTTTAATTTGGAAACTTATATTGATCTAATATCATTTTTTGGGTACTTGACTATATATGAGGTGGCTTTCCTTTCTATCTCCTTCCATTTCCTCCTTCTCCCCCTCCTCTGACATAGCTCATTACTATGCACCACTTCCGTCTCCCTTCTCTTGCTAGTCACTATCACCCTTATCGTCATCACCACTAGCCTATCGAAATAAAGGAAGTACGAAGGATTTGGAACCTTCGTTCGTTCTCAAATTTGGAACAAAGGATCTTGGAATGAAGGGTCCCTTTGTTCTCGAGATTTGAAGATGACGTCAAAGGAGATTCAACAATCAAAGAGAAGGGAGGCAGCAATGGTAAGGTTTGTCGAAGGAAAAGGAGAAGCAAAGAGAAAGGAAAATAAGGGGGTGAAAACCCAAAACCCTAAAGGGGCCGTTTGGAATGAGGAGATGAAGATGAAAATAAGGGGGTGAAAATGAGTAAGGGATACATAATCCCTTGTTTGATATAAAGTTTGAATGATTAGGCATGGAAATAAGTCATTATCATGCCTTTTGTATATCCTAAAGGTATTTGATAACCCTTATCAATGTAAGTGTTTTCCTTGATGTAATTTCTTTCTCTTTCTTATTTTGTAAATATCGTTTTTACTCTTGAATACATTTATTTATTCTATTCAAATTAATTATAACGGTTTAAATTTAATTTTATAAACAACCAAATTAATTAAAATTAATTTTTAATAATGTATTTAATTAACATAATTAATTATTCAACTATAATAAATGGATAACAATTAATTGACTTATTTAAAAGATATACTTAACTAATTTCCATTTATAAAAATATACTATATTTATGTAATTAACTATTTATTAATAATATTAATTAATTAGTAATTGATTAAATATATTCAATTAATTAAATAGTTACTCCTACCTATCATCTTCCTAAGTAATAAGTTGCATAAAACTTGCTTAAGAGCTAAAATAGGTTTTTTTTAGTTCAACAATTGCGAAGTGGGAGGATTGACCTATGGATCTTTACAATTGTAATTGATATTTTATCCATTGAGCTATGTTCATATTAACCAAGAGCTAAAACAACTAACCATGTTAAAGGACGTTTTTTAGTATAGTTTGTAATTTTTTATATATTAAATGTACTATGTTGTTTTAATTATATTAAAGAAATTAAAGTGATATGATAAATTAAAGGGGCAGTTGCAAGAATAGAAAAAAATATTAACATATTTGCAATCTAGCAATGGTTTTTGAAATTTGCAAATATAGCCAAAAAAAAAAAAAATCTAATTCCCATTTTATTATTATTCTAATTTTACCCTCATTAGTGTATCGACATGTATATCATTAGTATATCTAACATATTTTATATTTCGTATATTAGTTGACTGATATATGAAATATAAAGTATATCATTTATACAATTGATATACCAAATTATATAACTGATATATCAAATTTACCCGTCAATATGTGCTCGTGCACTTGTGATCATGGACTTAATTTGAATTCTAATTAATTTGTTTTGAAGTATTATTTTGCTAGTACATTGTCATCCACTTACAATGGTTCAATTCCTCCAAAGTCGAAGCTATAGTAGGCCAAGCCCCCTGAGCTTTAGAATAGATATTATTAATACTAAATAAATCAAATAACGCCTGTGTACTTCTTTTTTTTCTTTTTTTTTTTTTAATATTTTAAGATTTTCCATTCTATTCCTCACACGTTTTTCTTCTTCTTTATTAATATTTTTTTTATATATACGTTTATAAAATGTTGTTATTTTTATTAATTTAAAAATATATAAAAAACTATTGTTTTCATCTTGGATAAATAATTTAGATTTTTATTTTTTTAAATATGAATTTAAATGGTAAATCACATTTCCTTTAAAAAAATTTCATCTACAAATATTTACAATTTATAATATAAAATAATAACAAATATATAATTCCAGAAGATTCGAAAGAGACTTATTTGGCTGAAATATTTGTTGATGACTCACCAAATAGTGGGTCCATTTCTTTCATTTTTAATTGATTTGTCATTTATATTTCAAAAATAAAAAATATATATATATATATATATATATATATATATATATATAATATAATATTTTTTTGTTTTAATTTCTTCTTCAAATTTGACTTTTTTTCTTGATATTAAATATAAATAGAAATGAATAAAATTATTTTTAAATGTTAGTAAATTATTTTTTAATAAGTAAAATATAATAATTATAAAACGAAAAAGTATACTTATTATTTCAAGTTTCATTTTCTTTTTTATCTATTTATATAAATATTAGGTTAGAATTTCATTTTGGAACTTGTACTTTGGGACTTGTTTTATTTTAGTCCTTGTACTTTTAAATGTCCAAGTTCAGTCTTCGTACTTTCAATAAATCTTAAAATTAGTTAGTCCTTATTGTTAGTTTATTGTTAACTTTTTTTGAAAAAAAAATATAGTCTCTATTAACATTCCCTCTATAAATTTTGGCGATAAAGACTACTTTTAAAATTTATTGAATATATGGACTAAATTTAAAATTTGAAAGTACAGAGACTAAAATGGAATGAGACCTAAAGTACAGGGACCAAAATGATATTTTAACCTAAAAAAATTATATTTAACAAACTAAGATCAAAATATATCAAGCCCCCTCGTGACATATATAAAGTTCTGGATCCACCACTGAATTCCTCCTATTAGTAATCCTTTTTATTAGGGTATTGTAGAGGTTGATGCTAACGTAATACCTCCAATGGTTAAATGTCCAGTGGGAAGGCTTCGAAAACAAAAGATACCTTCACAGTTGGTGAATTGACAAAGTTCAAACACGACTAAAATGCATTTTTAGTACTTGAGTAACATAAATAAACGTGTTTAAAGTGAACTAACATGTCTAAATCACCTCCAAATGCTACCAAAGCCGATCCCAACTCGGTTCTTTAATTGTTTAGAAACCATAGTCTTCCATTATTGGGTGAATAGTTCATTCTCGTCAACTCATTCTAAATGTAATTTCAATAATAATAATGGTGTATCAGTAGTATACCAACACTCATTCAAAATTCATTTCAAGTATAACATTGATGTTTCACTCATATATCATTATTTATTGAAAATACATTTAGAGTATATCTCATTGGTATATCAGTAGTATATCGACACTCATTGAAAATGTAATTTCAAGTATTGATGTATCAATAATTTATCAGCACTCATTCAAAGTTCATTTGAAGTATAACATTGGTGTTTCAATAGTATATCAGTACTTATTAAAAATGCATTTCAAGTATATCATTAGTGTATCAGTAGTATATCAGCACTCATTCAAAATCGTTTATCAGCACTCATTCAAAATTCATTTAAAATATAACATTGGTGTTTAAATAGTATATCAATACTCATTAAAAATTCATGATTTCAAGTATATCATTATTATATCAGTAGTATACCAACACTCATTCTAAATATAATTTCAAGTTTAACATTTGTGTATCCGTAGTATATTAGCACTTTTTCAAAATTCATTTTAAGTATAACATTGGTGTATCAATAGTATATCAGTACTCATTCAAAATGCATTTCAAGTTTAACATTAGTATATCATTAGTATATCAACACTCATTCAAAATTCATTTAAAGCATAACATTGGTGTATCAATAGTATATCTGTACTCATTCAAAATGTATTTCAAGTATATCATTAGTGTATTAGTAGTATATCAACATTCATTAAAAAATGCAATTTCAAGTAGGGGTGGAAAATGGGTCGGGTTAGGTCACTTTTTTTTCCTCCTTTAGTCTATGGTCACGAGAGGGAGAAAGAGAGCTTAGAACGAAGAAAAAAAAAATCTTAGAACATGAATTTTGATTAGTGGAGCAAAGAGCAGTGAGACGCAGAATAAAAAGTAGACAAACGAATTTAAAGATGGAAAAAAAATCAAAAGAAAAAGTTGATAGAGCCAAGAAGGCATTTACGGTTAAGCCCTTCAACTTAGAATGAGAGAGGTGGAGATTGTGGAGAGAAAGTGCTGGCAGACTCGATGTAGGAAATCAAGACATCATTGTCATTGTTGTTGGAAATGAAGTTGCTGACAATTAGAGGCTAGCAACTCGGGAGTGTTGGCAGACTACATGCAGCGGCTATTTGATTCGGAGTCGGCGGCGAGGGAGTGGAGGTGGCGGACGCAGGAGAGAGGGAGGAAGGGGAGTTGGAGGCGGTGGTGGAGGATTTTGGGGATTTGAGGTTTGAACTGTAGTGCCAATGACACAAATATAAAGGAAAGAATGCGGTTTAGTTGAAACAAAATTGAACCGATTTGATTTGGTTTGTATTTTTACAAAATTTGAATTGAACCAAATTGAACCGAACGGTTCGATTTGAATCCTTACACCCCTAATTTCAAGTATATGATTAGTGTGTATTAGTAATTTATCAACACTCATTCAAAATTTATTTAAAGTGTAACATTGGTGTTTCAATAGTATATAAATACTCATTCAAAATGCATTTAAAATATTATTGGGATTTATGCCCTAAAATCTCATAATTAATGATTTATTTAATAAATAATAATATTTTTTATTATTTTATTTGTAAAATAATATTATTCATTATATGAAAAATACAAAGTTATATCCGTGTACACAACTTGTTCTATAGTGTATAAGAGTGCAACTCTACATCTATAGCCAGGAGACTTTGTGCAGGAGATAAAGACCAGCCTGTAATATCTCCATATTATCTCAATGGTATGTTTTGCTTAGCCTAAAAATTTTTTTTGTTTAATTCTAAAATAAAATCAAAGTCGATTTCAATGCTTCCGTTGTGGGTTTAATTCAATTATTCCCTTCAATAAGTATATCATTAGTGTATCAGTCAATTGATGTACTTTAATGGAATATCAAATTAGATATATCAATGGTATATCAAATCAAGTATATATATCAGACATATCATTGGTATATAAGGTATATTGTTTGTATATTAACACTTATAACCAGATATATCAATGTTATTAATTCATTGAGTAATATAACAAATGAGGTATATCAATAGTCATATCAAGTATAGAAGATAAACATTTAGGATATAAAAAACAAAAATTTCATTTAAAATATGTAAATAACACAACACGATTGATCAATAAGAGAAATTGAACATAATAAAGAGAATTAAAAGGAAGTAATATATCAAATATATCATTGGTATATCAACATTCATATCAGGTATATCAACATTCATATCAGGTATATCAACATTCATAGTCAAGTATATCAATGATATCGATGGTATATCAAAGCAGACATATATATATAAGATATATCATTGTATTCATTTGAGGTTAAACATTAGTGTATCATTTTAGTAGTACTAGCAAGAAACACGTGCGATGCATGTGGAATCTTGTAGTTTTAACCTAAAGTATAAAAGTGGTGATTCTTTTTAAAATTTTAAATTAAATTCTATGGTCGAAGATTATTCTAAAACATTAAAAAGATATATGTGCAACACACTGATCATTTTTTTTTTTTTTTGTAAAAAATGATTGATTGTGAAGAAATGGTATTATGACATTATTATTATTAATCATATATATATATATATATATATATATATATATATATATATATATATATATATATATATATATATATATATATATATTTATTTATTTATTTATTTATTTATTTATTTTTATTTTTATTTTTTTATTTTAAAGGCAACTTAGCTATAAAAGTTGAAATACAACTTTTTATACGTATGGATATAAAATAATGGGCAAATTGTAAAAACCACTCCTAAATTATAGTAATTGTTCCAATCCGTTCCTTAAACTCTTTTTTCTTCTTTTTTTTTTTTTAAAAAAAATATTTTTAAATTTTTTCTGCTGTGTGGTTGAAGTAGGCTGCAAAAAGATGGGTGCAGCCTAGGATGCCACCAAGTTTTCTCCAACTTTTAATTGTAAAAATTAAACCTCCAACTTATATATGTGTAAAAATTGAGTCATTTTAGTTAACCATAGTTAAGAAACAAGATGAGAGACATTTTTTTTTTCAAATTTTTTTGCTCCGATCATTTTTATCTTTCTTCCCTTATTTATACTTTGTTCCTATATTTGTTTCTCTCACGGGTTCAAGCTCAATGAATCTCCCACAAACACCATCTTCAACCCCCATTAATTATTCCTCCTGAAAATCAAATCCATTAAACTTGTAGAAAAAGAAACCCCAAATCCAATTTTTTACGGAAAAAAATCTTTTTTTAACCAACTTGGTCGTGGAAAAGAGTCATAGAGAGGGTAGGAAGCATGAAGACCCCTTGTTGTGGAATAAGTTGCATTTTCTGGCCAGGTTTCCAGTGAGTTTTTTTCTTGAACAAAGTGATGCCAGCAACCATGGTTTGTTCCTTCACTTCATTGTTGATCCAGCAAATTTCTGGCTTATAGAGAGAGACTGTAACACATGTAGAGAGAATGAAAAGGAGATAAATATCACTTGAATAAAATGGTCTAATTTTTACACATATAAAAGTTGGAGAGTTTAATTTTTACACATGAAAGTAAAGGGTCTAATTTTTACAATTAAAAGTTTAAGGGGGAATTGCAACAACAACTATAGTGTATGGGTGGTTTTTGCAATTTGCTCTAAAATAATTAAGTACAAAAATATTGAAATATGACAATATTTACCAAAGTAATTTAATCTTTTCATTTCCTTCTTTCTGAATTACTTAAACTATATTTACATCGTTTTTGAATTGGCACCAAAATCACAAAATGGTTTTTTTTTTTAGTTCAAAAATCACAAAAGATTTATCTATCCGTAGAATTTTGTATCAACTTTTGCATATAAAAAAGATAAAAATATAAATCAATTGATTTTGTATCCTATATATTTAAAATTTTTAAAAAAAATTAACATATTCAGGATTTATTAAATTAGAATTTACAGTATATTGAGAATGCATCACAACAGTTACTCCTAGAGACGAGCTGGGCGACATACTTCTAATCCTTTGGAGCATCTGAAGGCAAAGAAATAATATAAGGTTTGGTAAAGCTCTTCTCGACACTAATGATCTCCTCGGTGTGATTGGCAGGTATTTGGTGGACATCCTGGAAGCTTGAGAGTGGAAAATTCGGCTGGCATCCTAAGCGGTCAGGCGAGGCGGGGCCATCTACGGTGGATACTGTGGGGTTTTTGGCAATATATTAGAAGAGCAATTGTCCCACATCGAAAATGTACAAGGAAGTCATGGGCTCCAAGTACTATAAAATGAGTCTATGGCTTTGTTTTCAAATCATCCCAATTTGAAATACTTTAAGCCTGGTATACTAACTCTAGTTAAGTGAGTGGTATAAATCTTTGAAAGAGTGTTTCTTTGTAATTGGGGTCGGGGAGAGAATTCTATGTGATTGTAATAATTTTTCACATAGTGAAGTATTTCTTTCTGTCCATCGTTCCGGTTTTAGAGTTTTCCACGTCAATTCTTATGTTTCTTATTTTTATTGCTTTCTTTTAATTTCTTAGTTATTTTTTGCTTATTTATGCAGTAGTAGTGGGAGGTTTTTTCCCAACAAGTAGTATCAGAGCTTTAGGTTCGTACTTTCTTGAGTTTCTGAGTATGCTCTGTGGTTGTAGCACTGTCTGAACTTCCACATCATAAAGGATTTCTTGAAACGAGCTACAATTGGTATTGTAAATAGTGTGAGTTGCTCACTATTTGCAGATTCGCTTGGAGTGAAGCAGATATATCAAGCTTTATGAGTCCAGTGAAGATTGACGTGGAGAAATTTGTTGGAATGATGAACTTTGGCTTGTGACGAGTGCAAGTCAAAGATGTGCTAATACAATCTAGGTTACACGGGGCTTTGAAGGGAAGACCAAGTGGTGATGCTTCTGAAAAGTTAAGCAGTGATGGTGATCCAGTGGAGTCTAGTGGTGGTTTCAGCAGAGGTTCTAAGAAGTCCAGCATGAGTAATGAAGAATGGGATGAGTTGGATTTGAGAGTTACAAGTGCAATCAAACTAAATTTGGCTAAGAATATTCTTGCAAATGTGCATAGAATTTCGATAGCCAAAGAGCTTTGGGAGAAACTTGAAGCGATGTATCAGGAAAAAAGAATCTCAAATTGGCTTACCTAAAGGAGCAATTTCACACGCTGCGAATGGAGGATGGTACGAAAATCTCAAATCATCTGAGTGTTTTCAATAACATCGTCTATGAGCTGGAGGTGATCGAAGTGAAAATAGAGGATGAGGATAAGACACTCAGGCTTATCTTGTCACTTCCGCCTTCTTATGAACACATGAAGCCAATCTTGATGTACGGGGAAGAAGACTTTAAATTTTGCTGAGGCTATTAGTAAACTTCTATTAGAGAAAATGGGGCTGAAGAGTGACGGGTGTACTTCATAGGAGGATTCAACACGGGTAGCTAGCAATTGGAAGAAGAAAAAAGGCTTCGTGCAAAAAAAAAGGTTGCTGGAAATGCAGACAGTCTGGACACATGAAAAAGAATTGTCCTAACAGAGCAAGTTCGTCAAAGTGCTCTAGATCAGATGCTGATGTGGTCTCTGTCGTTAGAGGAGATGGTGACTTCTTCTAAGAAAGACAAAATTCATCCTCATGGTATGCCCACTTTACCATGATAGAGGATGTGATGTTAACGGTTCCACAGGTTTGCACACGGGCATTGGCTTGGTGGTTATGCAAGGTGTGTGTGGTAGAAGTTATGTCGATGGTTGAAGAACTTATAGGTAAGCCAAGTAGGTAGAAGTATCACCAAAAATTTCAACAGGGTTTATTGACATGTGACAAATAAGAAAAGACTTGAAATGTGACATTCCAAGCGGTCTACTTTTATGGTGGAGTAGGTTATAATTCTTTGAATTCAGGATTATGTTTTTCAGTGAAAGACAATTGGTGCAGCAAGAGTTGTGAATTCTTCAAATATCTTGCCAATGTGGAATTTGTAAGGTTTTTGGCAATATATTAGAAAAGCAATTGTCCCACATCGAAAATGTACAAGGAAGTCATGAGCTCCAAATACTATAAAATGAGTCTATGGCTTTGGTTTCAAATCATTCCAATTCGAAATACTTTAAGCCTGGTATACTAACTCTAGTTAAGTGAGTTAATAAAGCTTTGAAAGTGTGTTTCTTTGTAATTGGGGGTCAGGGAGAGAATTCTGTGTGATTGTAATAATTTTTCACATAGTGAAGTATTTCTTTCTATCCGTGGTTTTTTCTTTGGTTTTGGAGTTTTCCACATTAATTCTTGTGTTTCTTATTTTGTTGCATTCTTTTAATTTCTCAATTAGTTTTTGTTTATTCCTGCAGTAGTAGTGGGAGGTTTTTTTCCAACAGATACCTCCTATGGAAGGCTCGTGAAAAAAGAACATTGATGAATATTTTTCGTCTGTCCTCAAGCAAGGTAGAGTGGGCTGGCTTGTTAGAGACTAGAGAGGAAAACCTTTGTTGAGAGGTTGCAAGTTTGTCTGGCGGGTGTGGCCAGTGAAGGTTTTGGAAGCCCTCGTCATTGTGGAAGGGCTTATAGCGGTGATCTCATGGAGGGGGGGATCGGATCAATCACTTGACTGTTGAATCTGATTCGAGTAAAGTGATTAACTTGCTTAATGGTCATGAGGTGGATTTCTCTGAAGTGAGTTTTTTTGTTGAAGAAGCTCTCCAGCTTGCGTTGTTTGTAAATTCTATTGTTTTTTTGTAAGAATCCTAGATAGGAGAATAAAGCAGCCCACAACTTATATGCTTTGGCATATTCTTCTGGAGCTTCTCAGTTCTGAAAAGATAACTTTCCGGAGGATGTTCTCCCCCTTCTCTCTGATGGGAGCGTTGGTTTGTAGCTTTGGTTCTTTTTGTTTGTTGTTTCCAGTTTCAAAAAAAAAAAGAATTTACAGTATATATTTTAGATTGCAAATAGCATGTTCTCCAACTCCCAAAACGTTCCATGGATTTTTGCTTGAAATACACTCAATTTAGAGTTTTCATTTTCAGAAAAACAAGAATTTGTAAGGCATTGCAAAAGACCCAATGAAGTGTTTAAGAAATTGAAAAAGTCCAAAAACACATTTGCCCAAACAGTGAAGCAATAATTGAAATTAGTTAGAGAATAAAAATAGGGATTGAAGGAGAATTCAAAATAGAGATTCAAGAGATTTCAAAATTGGCTACAAGGATTAATAATTTAGCCACCACCTCATTTAAAAAAAAAAAATAGAACCTATTCAGGAATTGTTTTAAATCAAAAGTTGAAGAGTCGGTTTTAAATTAACTTTGAGAATAATAAATAATAAATGAAAATCTAAAATTAATTCTAATAAATAAATAAAAAGGGGGCAAAATGGGAAGAGAAAGTTTCTCTCCTATAGCCCCTTTTATATATAGTATAGATATAGATGTAGATTTGAGTATATTAGTAATATATCATATTGTATTCATTGGAGGTAAAATTTGGTATATCAGATAATTGATATACTTTATATTATGTATATCAGTTGACTGATATACGAAATATAAAGTATATCAGATATATTACTGATATACTTATTGATATACCAATGAGAGTAAAATTGAAATAATAAAAAAATAGAAATTAGATTTAAATTTTTTTGCTATTTTTGCAAATCTCAAAAATCGTGGTTAGATTTACAAATATCCTAATGTTTTCTTGCTACCCATTACTCTTCTCCTAAACTAAAGTATTTATTTCTGGAATAATTATTCTGTTGCCCTCAAAATTGTATACATAGCATTTGATATTTCTAATCATTACATCCACTCCTCATGATATCCCTAAACAATGAGTAGATTAGAAATTTTTTTGCCAACCTGAGCATGGCTCATTTGGTTAAGACATATGCTCGACTAAGAAGTTAAAGATTCAAATCTCCCACTCCATGTGTTATTGAACTAAAAAAAGAGTAGGAATTTGAACATTTGTCCATTTTAATATCTAAACTTTCAAAAGGTCTATTTTGGTGTTTATACTTGCAACTTTTATCTATTTTGGTTCTTATACTTTTAAAAGTAATTATCTTGGTCCTTTGTTCTTTTTTATCTCATTTTATCACAATTTCAACATAACACTACAGTCAATAATTTTTTAATGTTCTATTCATGGTGGATATGTACATGCAATGTTAAGGACAAGAGAACCTCCACATATCTCCACAATAGTATGATATTGTCCACTTTGGACATAAGCCCTCATGGCTTTGCTTTTGATTCTCCCAAAAGGCCTTATACCAATGAAGATAATTGTCCTCACTTTTATACTCATGATCACTCTATTTCCTAGCCAATGTGTAACTTTGTTTGCACCCTCTAACATGCAACAACATTCGGCTTGCTTCGTAGTTCAGAAAAATGAATTAAAGACAGAAGCTTGGTGAAGTATCCCCAAAATTTTTAAAACGTCATGAACTTCAAGTTGCTTACTCCATACTTCGAAAATAAAACACTTGTCAATTTCAATATATTTGCTTTCGACAAATAAGAAAAAAAAATGACAGATTAGAATTGGATGGTCGAGAAGTGAGTTTTTTTTTTTAGTTCAATACCAATTGGGAATTGGGGGGAATTCCAACCTTTGACCACTTGATTGAAGAAGATACATGTCAATTTTTATTCAACTATGCACATTTGCTTGAGATAGATAAATGACAGTTGGGTCACTTAAAATATTTGGATGTGGTCACTTAAATTAATTTAAATTTACATTAAATTAAATCTTCATCGATTGATTTCTTTTGTGTCATAATAAAATATTGTTAAATTGAAATTTATTCTTTTTTTTTCCAGATATGTGGGCTTGGCGTGGGCAAAAGCCCATTAAAAGCTAAAGTAAGTTTAGCTTAGGGGTAATTGATAGATACTCTCAACTAAAAGGTCAAAATTTGAATTCTCCCACTCCAAATGTTGTTGAACACAATATATATATAATTTAATAAATAAATAAATAAATAATAGGTTTTCTTTTTTCTAATTTTTTCTTTTCTACTTTTTGTTTGTATGAAAATTGACTTGCTCCTGGATGATCACAGAAACTATTACCGTTGCAGCAGCTCAAAAGGGGGCAAGAAAGCAAGTTGAACGGAGCAACGCCGATCCAGAGACTTTCATCATCACGTACACCGGAGATCACACTCATCCATGTCCAACTCACCGAAATTCCCTCATCGGAAGTTCCCGGAACAGATTGTCATCATCAATCCCCACCAAAAACCCGACGACGGGAGATCCTGATCGGTCGTTGATCGCCATCATGGGCTCTTGCTCCTGGCTGGCATCTTCTCCGATAACACTACTGAACGACGATAGTGGTGGCCACGAGAAAGAGGGAGAGATGTTTGAGGATATGGCAATCGATAGTGACGACGACAATGACGATATTCTGATTCCAAACTTGACGATAAGAGATGAAATCTTTGTCAGCTTTGAGGAACTCGTTGTAGGAGGAGGCGGCACCGTAACTCGACGTCCGGTGACAGTGGTGGTGTTGAGTATTATCAATAGTTCTCTTTAATTAGCATTTTAATCATGTAATTAGTCTTAGTTTAGTCTCTATAATTTTAGAAGTTTAATTTAGGTTCATAATTAGGTTAAATCTCTCAAATGTCTCTGTGTGAACTAAAAGTTGACAGTTTAATTAAGTGATCACACACCTATCACGGTTAAAGAGAATATGTCATGCAACTTAAGAAAATGTGTAACGTACAAAAACTATCGACACTTAATCAAATCAAGAACATTTCAAAAGATATAAAATTCATCGAAGTTGAAACTTTTAAAATTGTAAAGACCAAATCTAAATTAATTATAGGAAACTAAAATGATATTTTAATTTGTTTTATAATTAATGATATTTTAATTTGTTATATGGTTAATGACGTTTTTAATTTGTTTTATAGTTTAACTCATTAGTTAATCTAATTTGATTTAATTATAGGAAGAAGTGAGAAGAGTTTGGATTAACTAGTCCAAAAGCACATCATCTTTACGATTGTCCCTAATCATCATCTTCATAATTAAGTAAAGAATTTAGAATGTTGTTGGCTTTGAATGTGTGGACTTTAGAGTTTGGTCGGTAAGTTGAAATGATCCATTTAAGTTTCTCCTTGTTTAGGCAAGCATCGCCTTTCTATTTAGTAGCTCACTACAAGAAAAAACGGATACAATAGCTAACGACAAAAGGCTATAATAGACCTTATATAGCCTTTTTTGAAAATCCTGACAGCCCATGTTATAAAAACTCTATGTTATAACGTTTTTTATAGCTATAACGGATGCTATAATAGAGTATGGAGGCATAGCTATATACATTGCTAGGAAAATATTTTATAGCGTTTGTTATTAAAGCTATCTTTAATATATTATAATTTTTTCATAATGCTATCTTTAACATATAATAGCCTTTTTCTAACGCTATCTTTAACATATAATAATATTTTCTTACCGCTAATATATAATATATATAGTTTTAACCATGACTATAACCAAACTTATATGATTTTTCTTCATTGCTATACTTGTGGTAACCTTTTCATAGCATTCGTTTTTTGCTAAGTAAATTTTGTTATAACTTTTACTCATAGCTATATAAAAAGTAAAATTTTTTTTTTCAACAATAATTTTTTTTTATAATTTACTTTTAGTGCTACAAATGAATTCATTCTATTATTTAAATATCATTTAAATTGATTCAATTTTGATAAAATTTTCTTCAAACACTTATTTCTAAGCTAAATCCATACACATGAAATACTTCATAACATAATAAATACCATAACTTCCTTTTATAATTGAAATTTTGTAATTTGGTTACATTACAAATAAAGTATTTGATATTTCTCCACCCCCTAAACAAATAAAAACTTTTCAAGTGTAATGTCAAAAGCATGCATCTCAATAGATCACAAAGCTAACTATCTTAATTATCCTTCCTCCCCACAAAACAATAAAGCAAAATACCCTTAAAAGTCATTTTAAAACAAATTTCACTTATTCTAAAAGTGTGTAATATGCCTCAACTAAACTCTCTTAAACTTTTTTAATCCCCCCCCCCCCCCCCCCCCCCCCCCATAGCACTTTTTCTTATTTTACAAGTCAAAGCTCACAACAAAATACATAAACCTAAAATACATTCACTTCAATAACACACACCAAAATATCGAGATGAACATATCCTCCCATAAATAGGACGTGGCAGTGGGATTCTTCTTATCTCCATAAAGTTCAAGATTCTTGTCGATTTCTTCCAACCTGCAAGGTTGCAATGAATACGAAAGCCATGTATCGCGTCTTAACGATTCAATAGGCGTCCTTTCCACCACCCTTTGAGAACTAAACAAAAGATGCATATTCACATTCACTCATGGAATAGTCAAACATAATTGAATCTTTCTATGACTCATAGGAAGAAGACCACCATGTAACAGTCCATCAAGAAAGGAGGAATTGATATTGGTATTACTTTCATGTGAAAAAAGATCGGAGTAGGACAATACTTGATAAGGATTCTTAATGTCAACAGAGGGTGTAACTGGGTTCGCATATTATTCACAAACAGATTTTGTTACGTGTGATAGAAGTAATAGTCAAACAAATGGTCAGTTCCAAGTTTTATCATTTATGCCCACTAGCTTCAAGCCAGTATTGCATTAACTAAGACTTATGCAACTTGACAATGGGGCTACATTAACTTTCATGCTAGCTGTTTTCATCAAGTCAAAATGGTGTTAAAGACAAAGGTGTACCATCTAATCGAGGTTTAAGATCACAAAAAGAAATTGTGAAACTATAGACATGGAAAAACAATGCCTTTGAGCAATACCCAATAAGTTAATGAAAGTTTGAAACTAAGACTACTTTTGGAGGAAATTATTAATCTTAACTGATCTATTATGTGAATAGATTGTTCCAAGAAGATCACTTCATCTGTTTTCCCACTTTTTAAAATTATAACCTTATTCTATCCACTTAGCTCAACAACTGTAAAACACCATTGTGAATCCTAACTGCAGAAGTTTTTCTTGCCAGCCATCATCTCTTTTTTCCTCCCAATATAATGAAATTACTTGTTTGGACAGTGCAAGTAGAAAATAGACTACACATCCATCATGAGTCTGCTTTGAGATATTTTTTGAGTTCAACATTATATGAGAGTGGGGAAAGTCAAAACTCAACACTCTTGGTTGAGGGTAAATGCCTTAACCAATGCTTAAACATCTTGTTTTTCAATGGCTTAATCAACCGAGCCACTGTCATAGCTGAAAACCAGCATTACTCAGAATCAACACAACATGTTAAAACAAAACAATCCTCAAAAACTTGGAAAGCAAATCTTCCTATTGAAGAAGATTACTCGAAATCAATATCAAAATTCCATATCCTTTTAGCATGGCAGAAAGTAACAATACTCATAAACAAAACTAAATCACAAAATTGTATTGAGCCCTAACAGAAAATCAGATTAAAAAAAACAAACCATAGATAACTCAAGAAAATTGGACATTTTATAACAATAGAAACGTGAAAGAAGTAATAATACCTTTTTCCTTTCTTTTCTTTTACTATTGGAAGCCCCAATTTCCTGTCCATCGAAATTTTTTAGAATAAAAAATCATCTGCAATTTTTTTTATTGTTCATCACAATTAACAATCTATACAATGTATACAACTTTGTTTCGGTCTTACAGCTCACACATTTTGGACTTTTTTTAAGCGTTGTATGGTAAACCAAAATTGGAGATTACTTTCCTTTTACTCCATCTCCATTTTCGGTCATATCAAAATTAGTTTAATTATTGATTATGATTTCTTTTTTTTTTTGTAATACTTTCCTTTTCATCTTCTTTGACCAAGACTGTATTTATGTCCTTACTGTGTAACATTTTAGATCATCTCGAATACAAACAATTCTTCTATTTCACAATAAGTTTCTTCCCTGATTCTTGATTGTTTTGTTCAGAAAGAATATGCACTTTTCTAATAAACATAATGTTAAAAGTCTCTACAAATAAACAAGGAAAAATGTAGGTTCATATTTCTCAATATTGAAATTGATATGAGAAAAGTCGATGAAATTATAAAAGACATCTCTAATGATTTGATGACATGAAATCAGTTGACATATTATGTTCTTTTTCTGTAACATAAAACATATTAGAAAGAATCCTAACAGAAAGTAACTTTCAATTTGGGTCCTCGATAACATTCAGGTTCAGGGGAAAACAATCTTTGTGAGCTGTAAGGTGAGCCATTAACACGGTTACACTAAAAAGCTAAACAACCAAATGACGAAAACTCAAACATCAATTTTTCATAACATAAGTAACCTCATTCCGAAATTCACAAAATTTTCCAGCAGTTAGCATGAACCACACAATTGTTACTTCAAAAACTTTTATGTGTAGCTAAAAAATGAAAACTAAAAGAGCATTTCTAAGTACCTTGACAGTGTTGACGGGATTGCTTTCTCCCATATGACGGAAACTCTTGATGATTTTTTTCAGATAAGTATCTATTTATCAAACACCAAGTAAAGAACGATTTTCCTTCCTTGTTCTGGCCTTGTTTGACATCCATCAACCTGCACAATTCGTTTATAACAACCATCAGAAGAGAACTGGCAGTGGACATCTCGTGAAGAAAGAAACAACAAGATCAAGAGCAAATTTTTTAGCAAGCACCCATTAAAGATCTATGGCATTTTTTAGCAAACCCAACACTAGAAATACTCCAAAGACTTAAGGATATGAAAGGAACTCGGCTAGAGAGAAAGATTGGTGGGTTTGACAGTTGAAAGTAGAGGAAAGGAGAAGCGCTGAATAAGAGAGCAGCAGTATGACACTAATGTGTCTCACTCCTTCCGAAATTTTAAGTGCACAAACAAGAAAAAATTAAGAGGGAATTCTTTCGCCCTTTTTTTAGTCTTCTTTTATAGCTCTTTTCATAAAATGCTATATAAAGTGATATTTGTTGTAGTGACTATACCTATAGAGATAGTAAAGATTTTATCATTGCTGAACACAACGAAGAAACAAGCATTTCATTGTCATGTCGATCAGCAATGATTTGTATTTTCATCACTAGACTTGTAACACGGTGCTTCTTTGGCCGTCATAAATCTATGCTAAGGCACTTCCAAAAAAACACTTACAATGCAACAATGTTCATTAAGTGATGATCATTTTGGTGGCTAATGATATTATTTGCTATAGTGTCTTAAGAACAATTTTCTATGGCATTTGATCAGCTCATACGAGTGTCAAAACATCAAGGAAAAGCCAAAAGAGGCTTGCTTGAAGCACTAAATTGGGGAAGGGGGGCAGGTAAAAGGTTGAAGATTGTTGGGATAACGCAGCTTCATTCCATACCAACTTCAACAATTCTCTGGACATGTGAGGCTTCTTTTTGTTTCATCTACATTGTTAAATTTCTCAACACTGCATAAATAAGCAAACTGTCATGATGGCTTCGGTCCTCAACAAAAAACACATGCGACTTTCCATTCACTTGAACAGTGCTTTTCCCAGGAGATTTCCTCATTTTGTTTGATCTAATTGTTTTTCTCATAGCTGCAACTCTATCCCATCTTCCAACCGAAGCATATATATTAGCCATCTCGACGAAGGAAACTGCACCGTGCGGCTGCAATTCAAAGAGATGATGAGACACATAGTCACCGATTTGCATGTTATTGTGAATCTTACAAGCACCAAGCAATGCACCCCATATGCCTTCATCAAGTTTCACTGGCATAGCTTGAATAACCACCAAGGCTTCAATTAGCTTCCCTTTCCTTCCAAGAAGATCGATCATGTAGGAATAATGATCCAAACCAGGATTTATACCATACCTTTTAGTCATCACCATAAAACATTCCCTCCCTTCCTCAAGGTAGCCTCCATGAGAGCAAGCTTGAAGAACAGCTAGAAACGTGATATGGTTTGGCTTTATTCCCAACTCTGACATTTGATAGAAGAGATTTAAAGCTTCCCTAAATTCCCCATTCAGAGCGCAAGCTGCAATCATAGCCGTCCAAGAGACAACAGTTCTATTTGGCAAACTAGAGAATACCTCTCGAGCATAACTCAAACTACCACATTTTCCATACATGTCTATTAATGCATTACAAACTACCACATCTTTTTTCAATCCACATAAAGATGCATAGTTGTCAATCCAATGTCCAAGCTCAAGTGCCCCTGTTTTACCACAACCTGATATCATGGAAAGAACTGTAACTACATCAGGTTTTTCACCAGCTTCTTCCATAGCATTAAATAATACTAAGGCATCATCAATTCACCCTACCTCATTATACCCACTAATCATGGCAGTCCACGAAATACAAGTTCTAACGGACATACCATCAAACAAAATTGTAGCAGAGATAATATCTCCACACCTAGAATACGTTGATATAAGGGTGTTAATTAAAGAAATATCTGAATCACAGCCCAATTGGAAACCATGACCATGAATTAGTGCCTCAGGTTGCATGCAAGAGGAAAGAAGGCTAATAATCGTACTTGCATCAGGCTTAAACCCATCACAGAGCAATCCTTTGTAAGTATTTACCGCATCTATATATTTCCCAAAGTTTGCATAGCATGCAATTAATGAATTCCAAGAGACAGAAGATCTTACATGCTTTTGAATCCCATGGAACACCATCTTTGCAAGCTGCAGTTCACCGCATTTGGAGTAACCAGCAATCCAAGTGTTAGCAACTGAGACGTCAGCATCCAATCCTGTTTCAATCCCAACAGCATGAACAACAGTCAAAAATCTTAAACTTTTGGCAGATAAAACTGCTCAACTCAATCCAATGACAGTAGCTGCATCTGGCCGAATTCCCACTAATCTCATCCTCACAAACAGACTGAAACTCTATCAAGGGAGCCAATTTGAGAAAAACCAATAATCATAGCGTTCCATGATGCAATATCCCTAACAGGCATTTTATCAAACAAGTTATATGCATCCTCCACTTTACCACACTTGACATACATATCGACCATGGCCGTCTGAACAAAGATATCAGAATGGAATGGGGATTTGATGACATGGGTATGGATAATTTGGGAGTCAGTAAGATGGGAGAGCTTGGCGCAAGCTTTTGCTAAGAAGGGGAATGTAAAATTGTTGGGTTGCAGACCATTTAGCTTCATTTGTCGGAAGAGAACGAGGGCTTTGTACGCATGGCCTTGATTTACAGCGTCTCTTATGTTGGAGTTCCACCAAGTGACAGTTGATAGCTTTGACAAACAGTTGAGATGTGGAGGCAACGAAGACATCTCCACTTCTCAATTCTCATGGCGTTTGGCGAGCATCGAACAATGGCCTGGACGGGAAAAAGATGAATGCAACATGAGTCTTCAAATTAGTTATAAGAACCATCAAAATGCAGTAAAGTTAATTATAGGGAAAAAAGCATTTTAACCCCTAAACTTTGCATGTTGTATCAATTTTAACCTTAAACTTTCAATTTCATCAATTTAAACCTCAAATTTTACAAATTGTATCAATTTTAACCATAAACTTTTAATTTCATCAATTTAAACCTCAAACTTATATAAGTGTATCAATTTACACTCTCGGTTAAGTTTCCATTTCAATCCTTATTAGAAAAGTTTTCCACACATGTCCAAAGTCACGTGTTGTTCTATAATAGGTACGTATTTGTTATTTTTTTTAAAAGAATTAAAATTGCTTAAGAAAATTGGAGTAGACCCTCCATAATGTCTTTCAATTTAGAGCATGACTTTTTTTCACTTTTTTTTTACTTCTTATCTTATCTGATTCTGCTACTTTTTTTCATTTAATTAATTGAGGGTATTTCAATTGTAAGGCATGATTCTACTCAATCCACTGGCTTTAAGTAGAAACAAAGCTTATTTGCATCATATTTTTTCTCAATGGAGTACTCTCCTTTTTGATCGTTTGCCAATATATTTTTTTTAATTTCTCATCGGCCTTTAGCTTGATTTTTCCTCCATCCACTGCAATGGACGTGGGACTTTCAGAATCATCACTCTCATTAGAATTTTAGTCTTTTTTCTCTCCGGCATCGATGTCACTTTAATCCCCTGCAAGATTGTCGACATGGCCGACAAGGTCGGCTAAACCAGTTCATTGTGTTCATGGGCTTCATTTTGTTTGCCATTGTCTTTCTTGTTCTCTCCCGCATTTTAGCTGAGCTCAATCTTCTTTATACTTGTCGTCATTGGTATCGACACCAATGGCTAGGGAGACACACAAGTGTTCATTTTGTGTGAGTCCTACTTTCGAAAGTCGAGTTCGTGGTTTTCATGATGGTGGCGATTCGATCTAGAATTGTTTAATTATTCTTTAGTAAATTTATTTTTTAAAAAATAACAAATAGGTACCTATCATAGGGCAAAATGTGGCTTTGGACATATGTGGGATCTTTCTAATGGTGATGGAAACGAAAACTTAAACGAATGTGTAAATTGATACACTTATTCAAGTTTGAAGTTTAAATTGATGAAATTATAAGTTTAGGGTTAAAATTGATACAATTTACAAAGTTTGAGATTAAAATTGATGAAATTAAAAGTTTAGGGTTAAAATTGATACAATTTGCAAAGTTTGAGGTTTAAATTGATGAAATTGAAAGTTTAGGGTTAAAATTGATACAACATGCAAAGTTTAAGGGTCAAAAATGATTTTTTCCCTTAATTATACTGCATATGGACTAATAGGGTGGCTAAATCATAATGATGTCTACTTAGATTTCACAAAGCAAAATGTCCACTAATTTTGTTATCTTAATCAAGTAATTTATTATATTACATGTTATGGGTAAAATTGGATTAACAAGAATGGGCTGACTAAAGGGCTGCAACGAAGGGCCAAAACAAGGAAAGAGGCCCAATACGAAGTCAAAACGGACCGAAACCGACAGTGGATTAGCTAGAATGAGTGGGAGAAGAAACGGGCTTGGGCCGAGCCCAAGCCCGTGGTCGGCCCGACCAGAACGGCCGAGGCCGATCAGGCTGGCCTAGGCCGACTAGTTTGGCAAGGCCATCTTTTGGGATTTGCCTCGGTCCCTCATGCCACATATGCCCTCGGTCCAGCCCAATTTGATCTTTCATTTCCCCATTCGAAGACGGAAACCCACGAAAAACCCTAGGAATGAAGCTATTTAAGCTCTCCCTCAGGGGGAGAGCAAGGTAAGTTCATTCCAGCTTACAACACTCTCCTACAACTCTCAAAACTCTCTTTGACTTAAGCATCGGAGCCTGTGTGGTCTACACCACACCGGTGTCCAGGTTTTTCTTGTCTTGCAGGCCACGCTCTTCCCCCAAGAATATAAATTCACCGTCGTTGTCACGTGGAGGTCAGGTGATATTTCTCCTGTCCAAAATTTGGCAACAACAGTTGGCGCCGTCTGTGGGGAACGACAACGCTTGCTGGAAAAACCTTGTGCTTAATTCAATCCTACGAGAAGATGAGTAGAACTCCAGAAAACAAACACTGGAATGAAGATGGAGATGACTCCGATCAGGATCGTCACCCGAGACGTACGAGAGAGGTTTCTCCTCCTCGGCCTCGTCCTGACACAGGCCGACCAGAAGAGGAGATTGCCGAGCTGAAGAAAAAGGTCGACAACATGGACAAATATCTTCTGAAAATCTTGGAAAAACTGGAAAACCAAGATCATCAGGAGAAAGAAAAACAGGAGGAGGAACCACCTCTCGTACGAGACCCACAAAAAGGAAAAGCGAAGGTGGTTGAGGGGATGGGAGAATCAAAATCTCATACCCAAAAGCCAACCGAGAAGCTGATCCTTGGAGGAAACAACAAGCCACGTCAACCCTCGGTCAAAAGCCAGACGAGTAAGGCAGGTACGTTGAAATCTGTTGTGCAGATCGTCTCCCAGGCTGATGGCCAAGGCCGACCAGGTAAAGTTGAAGCGACGGTCGACGAGAATATTGAAGCAACATCGGATTTGAGAAGCCTGATCGAATTGAAGAGGAAGCTGCAACTCAAGGCCGAGGCCGACCAGGTACAGGCCGAGGCCGAGGAGATTAAATTAAGGTATGATGCACGAAACCAAAGTCCTCCATGGAAATCAGACATTCTGAAGATCCAAAAGGAGTTTGGAGACCTTCAAGGGAACGTTCTTAGAGCTCGTGAAATCGAGAGGTGGGATCTCGAAGCTCTCATCGAGCAAGTCGATCCCCCTTTCACTTATGAGATCATGAGACAGAAGGTTCCTAAGAAGTTCAAAGTGCCAACCATCACCTCATACGATGGCAATACTGATCATGTTGAACATCTGGATACCTACCGAGCGCAGATGGATCTTTATGGAGTTTCAGAGGCGATCAAATGCAGGGCATTCTCTTCTACACTCACAGGACCAGCCAGGGAATGGTATAGGAAGCTAAAGAGGAAGTCCATTGGTTCCTTCAAAGAGCTGGCAAGAGCATTTGTAACGCAATTCTTGGGAGGCCGAGATCAGCGTAAGCCTCAGATGCACTTGCTCACTATAAAGCAAGGGCCAAAAGAGACCTTACGTGATTATGTCTCGCGCTTCAACAAGGAAGCGCTACAAGTTGAAGGATTCACAGATACAACTGCCCTAATCACCATTGTTGCAGGCCTACAAGATAAAGGCTTGCTTAGATCGATTGGCAAGAAAGAACCGACTTCCTATGTTGAGTTCATAACCAAGGCTCAAAAGTATATGAGTGTTGAGGAGCTAATACGATCGAAAGAAGCTACATTTGATCGTGAAAGAAGCAACAAATTCGCAGAGCAAGATAGAGCTCGGGACAACAATTTTTCCAGTTCGAAGAGAAGGAAGGTCGAGAAAAGAGGCCGAGGCTGACCAGACCCTAAGGTCGTCCTCGGCCAACGGTTCGAAAGGTATACTTCCACAACTCTCCCTCCTGAGCAGATCTTGATGGAAATTCGTCACTTGAATTTGGTGAAATTTCCAGATAAGATGCGAACTCCAGCTGGAAAAATAGACAAAGACAAATACTGTTTCTTTCACCGAGATCATGGTCATGCTACTCATAATTGCTATCTGCTACGAGACGAAATCGAAACCCTGATCAGAGAAGGATATCTGAGAGAATACGTCAAAGATGGCCGAGGCCGACCAGATGATGGCCAAGGCCGACCCGATGACAAACCCCCACGTGAGATTAGAACCATACTTGGGGGACTTGCAGGAGGAGAATCCAGCAGGAAAAGGAAAGCAATTGCTCGCGAGGCCAGACACGACTTAGATTATCGAGGTATGTATTCGGTCCATTCAGAAACTGTGAACCAAGCCTTAGAATTCACAGAGGCTGAAGCTAGGGTCATCCATCAGCCCCATAACGATGCTCTGGTGGTTACCCTGACTATGGCCAATGTGAAGGTTCACAGAATCCTCATAGATGGAGGAAGTTCAGCTGATGTTCTCTCTCTGGCTGCCTTCAAAGCAATGAGGTTAGAGAGGGGGCTACTAAAGGAGAATCTGACTCCCTTGGTTGGATTTGGGGGAGAAAGAGTTACTCCTGAAGGCAGCATTGAACTTCCAGTCACATTTGGGGATGGACTGAACACAACTACTAAGATGATTAACTTCTTGGTAGTAGAATGCACGTCAGCTTACAATGCCATATTAGGAAGACCAACACTCCATCAACTGAAGGCAGTAGCCTCCACCTATCATCAGCTACTAAAATTTCATACTTTGAATGGAGTAGGAATAGTAAAAGGAAAGCAAAAAACTTCAAGGGAGTGTTACTTCACAGCACTCAAAGAGGTCAAAAAATCAAGAAACGAGCAGGAAGCATACCTCGGCAAGCCTAAGGCCGAGGCCGAAGCCGAGGCCAAAAGGGAGGCCGAGGGCGACCACATCCCTATGTACTACTAGGGGGCTTATTATCTGAGTTAGTATTGCATTTTTTAATTTTTGCAAATTTATGTAAAATTCAAATTTTATTAGCAATAGAATTAAATTTTCAAGCTACAAGTTGTGTCACTCAAGCATGAGTTCAACCAAGAAACTCCTACTTGAGTAGGGGGCTACTAAGGGGATATGAAACAAAAGCATTGAAGCTACATAGGAGATATGCCTCTCTGATAAACAAAAGGCAGAAGCTACTAAAGAGATATGCCTCTACAATTGAACAAAAGGCAGAAGCTACACAAAATGAGGCAGAAAAGTCAAGAATTGGAGAAAAATCGAGGCTGAGGCCGACCTCCAAGGCCGAGGCCGAGCATGTCCAAAATAATCTGAATCATGGAATGCAAAGGGATCTTTCTTGAAAGAAGCATAATCTTCTCGAATGACCCATAATCTAAGTCCTTGAACTCCTCTTGTGGCCTTTTTCTTTTTCTTTTGCCTTTGAGCTTCAAGCAAAGAAGTAGATCGTGGAGGCATATCTAAAAAACATAAGCAACGAAATCATGAGTTAACGAAAACACATGAGACAGAAGTTAAAGTAGAGGAACTGAGGTCTGACAAACGTGGCCGAGACGGATCAGGGAGGCCGAGGCCGACCACCTTGGCCAAAACCAACTTCTCCCCAGCACATTGATTATAAGAAGAATTTGAGGTTAAATCCAACCTTTCAGAAGAAGGGGTGGAATAAAACCGATACTAATAAAATTCTCTTGACTAACAAGAGAAAGACTAGGATAAGCTAGCTCCTAGAAAAAATGAAGAAGAGGATGGTAAGACCGAAGTTGTACATGAAAAAATGTACCGACGCGCAAGGAGGCAAGCAGAAGCACCAAGGAGGCCTCGACCGACCAGACCAACCCGGCCGACCAGACCAGCCGAGGCCGACCAGACCTCCTTCCCCTGATGCTCACTCCATTATTCATTTTTCTCCTATCTTTTCCCAGAGTTGGCCTGAAATGAAGCTACATATGTTCAGAAAACGCTTATGAAAAGCGGGAAACTACGAGGCTACAGAATAGCCAAGAATTCCCTCCAGCAGGAGGTCATGAAGCTACACGGCTACAAGATAGCCCAAAATCCCTCCTACGGGAGGTTGGGAAGTCCAGAATAGTCCCTACAGGGCCCCTATGGGGTTTGATGGCAATCCCACTTAAATTTGAGAACCCCCTCGAATTTATATATTCTCTTGAGGAAAACGGCACAGATCACAAATCCAGATGAGAGTCTTAGCCCCCAAGAAAGATCGAAAGGTTCCCTACGGGGTTGGACGACAATCTTGGGATGATCCAAGGAGAACCTTGGAGCCTTAAATTTTCTCCAGGATGTGGACGAACACACACCCAGAGGAGAATCTTACCCACCAGGAAGAGACCGACCTACGGGGTTAGACGGCAATCCTGGGGATGATCTGGGACGCAAAATAAGCTTCACGGAACCCTAAAATTCCTATAGGAAACGGAGAAAACAAGACACAAGATAAGCGACATGGAACTCTAAAATTCCTACTGGAAAATGGAGAAACCGACACTCTAGGAGACTGAATATCCTAGCAAGGATAGGCAGCAATAACTAGAGATAATTCGAGGCAGACCTCGAAATGTCAACAATGAGATAATTCGAGGATAGACAACAATGACAGCAATAACTTAAAATGCTACTCCCAAGTCAGGCTCCATGCATTACTCTGCACGCTCCTAATCTTGAATCCTAACTAGGGAGTGGGGGCTAATGTTATGGGTAAAATTGGATTAACAAGAATGGGCTGACTAAAGGACTGCAACGAAGGGCCAAAACAAGGAAAGAGGCCCAATACGAAGTCAAAACGGACCGAAACCGACAGTGGACTGGCTAGAATGAGTGGGAGAAGAAACGAGCTTGGGCCGAGCCCAAGCCCGTGGTCGGCCCGACCAGGCAGGCCGAGGCCGACCAGTTTGGCAAGGCCATCTTTTGGGCCTTGCCTCGGTCCTTCATGCCACGTATGCCCTCGGTCCAGCCCAATTTGATCTTTCCTTTCCCCATTCGAAGACGGAAACCCACGAAAAACCCTAGGAAGGAAGCTATTTAAGCTCTCCCTCAGGGGGAAAGCAAGGTAAGTTCATTCCAGCTTACAACACTCTCCTACAACTCTCAAAACTCTCTCTGACTTAAGCATCGGAGCCTGTGTGGTCTACACCACACCGGTGTCCAGGTTTTTCTTGTCTTGCAGGCCGCGTTCTTCCCTCAAGAATATAAATTCACCGTCGTTGTCACGTGGAGGTCAGGTGATATTTCTCCTGTCCAAAATTTGGCAACAACATTACACAAGAGTTTGTTCCACAAGCTAACAACAGTTTCAATGTCAAGATATCATATATGCTAATGATACAAAGCAAATAAATTAAAAATAATTTAATATAATTTTAGTGATGAATCTTGCAAAAATTAAATAAAAGTAGTACTAGCAACAAAAAAGTATTAAACTCACAGACATAAGAAATTCTACTAAATGGAATTCGTGAAGCACTCGTGTATTTGCAGCTATGAGAGATCAAAAGCTAAAAAAAATTGGAAGCAGTGTTTTCAAATCGCAAGGCACACTCTAAGGCGACAAACCTCTTAATCGCCTCAAGGGGAGAGGCGACAAATAAGCATCACTTGAGTGAAGTAAGGCACATTTAAAACAAAAGTTAATAAATATTATTTATAAGAATTCTAGGTGAAAAAATACTCGAATTTTAAAAATCATTTTAAAATTTATTTAACTAATTAAGAAAACGTAGAGGTATTTGAAAAGAAGATAGAAATTCTTTTTAAAATATGCTAAAAGAATAGTTAGTCCTCTAATTAATGAATACAAACATAATTATTCATGCCAAATGGCAATCATGCAGCTGGTATTTTTATTTTTTAAAATTTCGGCATGTAGCCACCTTTAATGCTTCTAGAAAATGTGGAGAGACTTTTCTTCTTCCTCCCTTTCTTCTTCTTCTCACTACAACAAAAACTATATTACTTGACGCTTATGAAATGTCAAATTTTGATACTCTTAACGTTTTTAGAAACGTCAAGGAAGCCACCGCCAAGAATATGGTGTCTAAAATGTGACAAAAGAGAAACGTCAAGATATATTTTCTTGATGTTTTACAAATATCAAGAATATTAAACTCATTGACATGTATAAAGTGTCATGTGTATTGACATTTATTATATATCATTTCTATTAAACGTTGACGATTTTAATGAGTCAAATATATTTTTATCTTGATGTTCCAAGAATGCCAATTTAATTAACTCTTGACACATCTAACATGTCATGTTGGTTTGTGTTTTTTTTCAATCTATTAAATATTCTCTATTATCTTAAATCTCTTGCATTGTGTTCCAACAATTTGATATATTGAAGATAGAATTTCATCAACGAAATGAACAATACATCAACCAAATTTCCACCACTAACTTTAATAAAGTTTATATCTTCAACATTACCAAACTATGTATCAACCTCATGAACAATTTCAAAATTGCAACAATTATAAACTCCATATGAACAATTCCAGAATTACAAGAACTATTAACCCTATAAAATAGGTATAACATGGTCACATAAAATTTTCATAATATTATGTTGTTTGTCAAGTACAATATTTTCAATTGCAAAAATTACCAAAAAAAAAAAAGTGTAAAGCTAATTTTAGTAATTGAGATCTACTCATATTAATAAAACAAACCAACAACTCAAAAAATGCCTCTCTTCACACCTCTCCTCCACCCACACCCCTCCTCTCACCCTCACCAGAAAACATGACCTCCCCCACCCCATCCTGCCTATGGAGAAAAACCCTACTCTCAAGCGGCGATCCGCTACCATCGAGAGAAAGAATTACATTATCGAGTTAGACAGCAGATATAGAGGAAACATAGTGAAGTTATCAGAGTACACTAGAGACAGAGCTTTCTTCATAACTCTACACTGGGAAACATTGAAATGGCTTGTTGCAACCATGAAGACCTTACTCTCTGCCTTGTTAAACCAGAAGTTCTTTCGAGAAAATCTTTTTGATGAGCAAATCATTTGGGTTGAAAAAACCACAAACAAGAAAGGTACATTAGCCGAAGTAGCCCTCTTGCATAGTAATGGAGGTTTAAACAAGCTTTTCATACCTGTAGGCGTCGAATGAGAAGGATGGGAAGCCTTTTATAAGCTCTTATCCAACTACCCTCCCACCCCACCTTTTATTAAAGACCACCAACCACAACCCCTACCCTTTAAGCCCAAAAAACGAGCATTGAATAACAGATGCACCTACCAACCAAAAATCTTTCCCCCTGCTTCCCTTCCAAAACCCACCTTTCAAAAAACTTCGACTACACCTGATGTCTCCTACAAAGCAGCTTTACTTGCTAGCAGCCAAAGTTTTGTGGACCCTCCCGTTGCCTAACTACCCAATTTTCCCTTTTGGGATTCTGCAGTGATCGTCGCTAGGAAGAATTTCAACGATGACTGGTATAATATAACTCGCAGCCTATAAACCCATCTCAGTGTCTTCTACCACCTCAAACCCTTTTGAGCTGACAAAGCTTTGCTTAGGTGCGATCATGGAACACATTTAAACCTCATCTTCTCCAACACAGACTAGCAAAGAATCGGAGTTTTCCATCTCAAATTCGAGCGCTGGAGCTCATATGCTCAACAAAGCAATCGGGTGACTCCGTCCTATGGTGGATGGATTAAAATTAGGAATCTCCCTTTGGATCGTTGGGACAACAACACGCTTAGAACCATTGGCGAGGCTTGTAGAGGCTTCCTTGAGGTTGCCCAGAAAACAACTGCCCATATTGACTTAATCGAAGCCACCATCAGAGTGAAAGAAAACGACATGAGTTTCATCCTTGTCGAGGTAACACTCCCATCTTCATCAAGCGCTCCACTATCAGTCATTATAGACTCATTCTTCTCAGCAGACTTTTACGTGAGTTACAACAAAGATCTCCATGGAAAAAGAGGGTTATCAGAGACCCCTCGGACTATAGGGCCTATTATCATTGTCGGTGAGAAGCAATAAGGGATTTTGGGTCCGTACCCATATGACAGGTGTCCTTTCTCTCTCCCCTTTTGTCCTCTAACTAACACCTCTGCATCTACTTGTCACTCTCTCTATTCTCTGAAAACCTCTTCTCCGTACCTTGTTGCTGACGGTGCATTTAATACTCTTTCAAACCCCTCCTGTCCAAACACGCCTCCTTCACCTGCCAGACAACATGTCTTATCTCCTTTACCAAGCATTAGCCCATCTCACAAAAAGCCCACTAAAGAAGCCATCTTCAAAAAGCCCAATCGCCCAAACCCTATCTCCCCCTCCCCTTCTAATCCAAAGCCCTCTTCACCTGATCCAAATCTTGCGATTCTCACTTTCCTAGCTGAGAGCCTACTTTAATTTCCTCCCTTTGATTCACACTGAGGCCAACCGATCCGACCTTTATGATTCATCTAATCAAGCCTTAACTTTGTTACCTAACCCATCAGTCGTCATCTCACCCCTGATAAGCTTGTCATATCTTTAAACCAACATGCCTCTTTCTTTGTGGTTGGTACCAAATCCACTACATCTCCCCCTCTCCTTGACTCTGAAGACGATTATGCTTCTACCTCACTCCCTCTCTCCACCGTTTCTCCTTCTCCTTCTCACCAACCCTTCTCCCCTAATCCAATTGACCTATCAAACACGAAAATTGGTGCCATTCTCCTTGATGACCAAATCAAAGATGAGATGAATACTCAATCTCAACAAGAAGCTCCTCTTTGAATTTTTCCTTGGCTAAAGGAGTACAACATGCGTATCATGCTCATCCCCACCTCAAAAAAGAAAATAAAGACAACTCATAAGCAAAACAAATTAGCTAGAGAATTGGCGGGTCTGGTATCCAACATCAACTACAACAAATCCTCTAAAAAACTCTCTTTGGGCGGCGAAACTGGCTCATGATTATCATCTTGAAATGTCAAAGGCATTGGAGATTGGCAAAAGAGATCTCTTATAAAAACCCATCTCCTTAAATTCAATCATACTGTTGTTATTTTACAAGAAACAAAATTGGCCTCTATCGACCATTTTATCGTTAAGTCCCTGTGGAGTGGTAGGAATATCAGTTGGAACTCCTTAGATACATTTGGTTCGTCGGGTAGGATCCTCATCATGTGGAATGATCCAGCCATTGTTTCTACCGATATCACTCGAGGCTTGTTCACTCTATCTCTCCATTTCACCCTCGCTGACGGTTACAACTTCTAGATCACAGGGGCTTACGGTCCTATCCGTTACAAAGAAAGGCCTCTGTTTTGGAAGAATCATATGACTTAGCCTGCTTGTGCCCAGAAACCTGGCTGTTAGTTGGAGACTTTAACGTCTCTCGTTGGTCCCACGAGAAATCCAATCGCAGGGTGACCTGTAGCATGACAATTTTCAATCGGTTTATCATGGACGAATGTTTACTGGACCTTCCTCTGCGAAACGGTTGTTTCACATGGTCCGATAATCGATCTCCACCAACGATGACCCTCATTGATAGATACCTGACAATAAAAAGAATCCTTAAGAAATTTACCAACGCAGAGGTTCGAAGATTGGATAGACCCACATTAGATCACTACCCCTTTATTCTATCCATGAGCAGCTCTAGATGGGGTCCATCTCCTTTTCATTTTGAAAACATGTGGCTACAACATATTTCCTTCTTGCCTACTATTGAATATTGGTGGAAGAATACACCCATTAGAGGACGGCCTGGTCATGGCTTCATTATGAAACTTAAGGACTTGAAGAATAGGCTTTGGACATGGAACAGAGAATTTTTTTGTTGTAATTCTACTAAAAGGAATCAGTTGCTGACTCAGTTATCCATTATAGATAACTTGGAGGAATCTTGTCCCATTTCCATGGTACAACATACTCAAAGAAAGATGATAAAGGATGAATTGCTCTCTCTAGCAGCTAATGAGGAACAGAGATGAAGAAAAAAATGTAAAAAGAGATGGATTGAAGATGGTGACACAAATTCCAACTTCTTTCACTGTATTATGGCCACAAAGAAAAGAAAGAACACTATTATGGAGATTTTTTCGAAGCGAGGCAGAAGCCTAATGAATGAAAACGAGATTATTTCAGAATTCATAAGTTTTTATAGAGATCTTTACACGAAGAAGGGCATTTCAACAGCTTTTCCATCAGCTAGTGATTGGAACCCCATCGATACTCAGCTTTCTGTAGATTTAGAAAGGATTTTCATAGAATCAGAAATTTGGAAGGCTGTTCAGCTTCTTGGCACCAACAAATCACCGGGCCCATAAGGTTTTACCACATAATTCTTCAAAAAAAAATGCTAGAACATTCTTAAAGATGACATCAAGAGAGTGTTCCAGGAATTTTTTTTAGAAGGGGATCATTAATGTCAATCTCAATGAAACCTACATTTGCCTAATTCCTAAGAAGTTTTATGCTCGATCAATAGCAGATTATCGGCCCATTAGCCTCACCACTTGTCTTTACAAAATCATAGCCAGGGTGCTATCTGAATGCCTCAAAAAGGTTCTCCCTTTAACCATATCAGAATACCAAATGGCTTTCATAGAGGGAAGGAAAATTCTGGATGCTTCTCTTATGGCCAACGACATTTAGTTGGCGGGAATCGAAATGTCAAAGCATGTTTGAAGTGCCCAGTAAGAGAGGAATTGAAGGATTATCAAATAAAAACAAAAGCAAAGCGGGAAGAAAGTAATGCACTCCCAAGCTTTGAGGATTATGATTTGAACACAATTGACGAAGAGGATGAGATGGAAGTTGTTGGATCAAGTTCAAGTTGTGGAACATCTAGAAAGCCAGCACTTGGCAGTGGAGAAGGAGCTAGTGGAAGCCAATCTAAATCACAACTGAAGCCACCACGACAAAAGGGAGCAATGGATAAATTGGTTTATCCAGATCCAGCCAAAGCTGTTGATGATAGGAATAGATTAAAGAAGTTGAAGCAATCGAGCATTAAAAAAATATATAACAAAGAGGCGAGGGATACTACCATTCAATTCATCATGCGTTGGATTGATCAAGCAGGTATTCCGTTAAACATCATTCGTTTAAGAAGCTTTCATGTAATATTAGAAGCTGTCGGTCAATTTGGTCCTGGTTTGAAACCTCCTTCCTATCACGAAGCTAGAGTTACCTGTTTGAAAAAGGAAGTAGAATTCACTAAAAATATAGTGAGTAATCATGAGGTTGAATGGAAAAAAAATGGTTGTTCGTTGATGTTAGATGGGTGGACTGATAAAAGAGATAGAACTTTAATAAACTTTTTAGTTCATTCTGCGGTTGGAAGGTTGTTTTTGGAATCCATTGATGCATCTTCATGCATCAAAATTGGAGAAAAGGTATTTGAACTCTTGGATGGAATGGTAGAGAAGATCGGAGAAGAAAATGTCATCCAAGTTATCACTGATAATGCCTCAAATTATGTCCTAGCTAGTAAATACTTAGAAGCGAAGCACCCACATTTATATTGGACACCATGTGTTGCTCACTGTTTAGATTTGATGTTAGAGGATATTGGAAAGATGGATCAAATCAGAAGGTGTATTAAAAATGTCGTGGCACTTAGTGGGTTTATTTATAACTACTTGTATGTGCTAAACATGATGAGAGAATTCACCAATCAACATGAATTGATAAGACCAGTCGTTACTCGTTTTGCAACACCATTTTTAACACTATCAAGTATTCATAAGAATAAATCGAGTTTGAGGAAGATGTTTATCTCTGAGACATGGACAACTTCTAAATGGGCAAAGGATCCAAAGGGCAAGAGAGCAGCTGACACTGTTTTGATGCCATCTTTTTGGAACTCAGTTGTTTATACTTTAAAGGCATCGGGTGAAGGGAATAATCGAATTAAACCCACAGCGGAAGCATAGGAATCGTCTTTGATTTATTTAGAATTAAACTAAAATACAAGGTTAAGCAATAAATACCTTCCAAATATGAAGATTCTTCTGGCGGGTCTTTATTTCCTCCACAAAGTCTTCCTGGCTATGACTCTAACAAAAGATCAAGGCTTGTGGGAGCCTCTTGAAAGAAAATCCACAAGGGATTGGAGAGAAAGAGGTCTAGAGAGAATTCTCTAATTCTCTCTATTTTAGGAGATGTGTATTATGTAGAATGCCCAATGACTCACCCCTAGGGTCCTATTTATAGTGGTCTAGGGAAGATAATTAAATAATATATTTTAATATCTAATATATTAAAATATATTTATCTAACCAATTCGAATCTTATTCAAACCTTTAAAATTCTCCTACGACATCTATTTCCTAATTTGAATCCAATTCAAATTTAATAAATATCTTTTCTTTAATGTATCTAATATACATTAATTATTTTTAATATTCAATGTATCAAATACAATAAATATATTTTCCTCTTTTATATTTAATATATCTAATATATTAAATATTAATTTGAACACTTCAAATTAAATATTAATTTGAACACTTCAAATTAAATATTAATTTGAACATTTCAAATTTTTCTTTCAACTAAATTGATCTTTTTAGTGTTATTATGAGCTAGCAAGGGGACCTTATGAACCTACGGGTTATAAGCTCCAATGATACAAAATTAATTAATTAAACTCTTTAATTAATTAATTTTCATTCATTAACTATAGGTCACTCCACTATAGACCTAGAGTTGCACTCTTATGCACTGTAGGACAAGTTATGTCCATAGATATAATCATTACATGCAAGTCGATCATTCACGAGTTGTTCGTAATTATAGCTGGGTCAAAAGTCCGTTTTACCCCTATAATTACATCTTGCACCTTAAGTACCACTGATCCTCTAATAAACAATCTGTTTATAATCTAATTATAAACTAAGTCCCTCTCGGGCCAGTGAGAGGGTGGGGCCCCATTGTTCAAGTCCCGAAATCAGCACTTAAGGGGTTACTCATCTACTTACCCTATATGGGAAGGAGTGAATTCTATCTTGTGAGATTATGTTCCCAGCTCCCTATTTGGTCAAGTCCCCAAAATGGTAGGCATATTGAATCGGCTACAAAAGCCACTCTCACCCATGCAAATCAAAGGACAAGCCCTCACATGCAGGAGTTCATAACTCACTCAGGATTAAGATCGAGTCGCATATGATCATCCTGATGAAATATTAATCTTCTCAATTAACAGATTTATAAAGAGAGATTAAATATTTCGTGGTCCAGTCTTATACAAACTCATTGTATAAGATACCCCCACTCACATGTCTCCACATGAATGATTTGGATCAAATCATTTGTAACTGTTACAAAGTGGGCCGTATCAATAGTGTTACCAGGATAAGGCACCCAACCTTATCCATATACTATGACCCTTTAGGTTATTTCTTGAACATGATCCTCTCGTATGTCAACCACATACTGTTCAAGATTACACTAACAACCTTGGATTTTTCATATAATGGATAATATTATATTGCAAATAAAATAATCAAAATTATTATTATTATTAAATAAATTATTAATTACGAGGCTTTAGGGCATAAATCCCAACATCGGGACCCCTAGTTCGTGTTCTTAGACTCGTTGATGGTGATAAACCAACTATGGGATATATATATATATATATATATATATATATATATATATATATATATATATGAGGCTAGGATAGAGCCAAAGAGGCTATTAAGAACGATTTTAATGATAATGAAGCGAAGTATAAGCCTATCTGGGATATCATTGATAAAAGATGGGATTGCCAACTTCATTGGCCTTTACATGCAGCTGGATATTATTTGAATCCATCACTTTTCTATGATCACAAAGAAAGAATTGTTCAAGATGTCGAAGTTATTGGTGGATTACTTCAAGTTGTGCAACGACTAATACCATCTAAAAGTGACAAAAATCGATGCACGATGGAATTAGAGTTGTATTCTAAGGCTAAAGGCATGTTTGGTATTGATTTAGCAATCAACACAAGTAAGATTAAGATGCCAAGTAATGTCATTCTTTAAAAGTTTGGTATTAAAGTTATTCCAAAATCAAAAATTTAAAGTTCTAAACCATTTTAAAATATGTGATTGTGAACAGCATCATGGTGGACTCTTTATGGTGGTAGTACTCCAATTTTACAAAGTTAGCCATGAGACTACTTAATCTAACATGTAGTGCTTCTGGCTGTGAACGCAATTGGAGTGTTTTTGAACACGTAAGCTATTGTTTTCTACATTATTAATTTAATATTTAAAGGTTTACTTTTTAACTCTATATTCGTTAATAATTTTGTAGATTCATTTGAAGAAGAGAAACAGGTTAGAGCAAAAGCGTTTAAATGATTTGGTTTATATAAAATATAACTAAGCACTTAAAGAACGCTTCGATTTGAAGGATCAACTTGATCCAATTTCTCTTGATCATATTGACGAGAGTAATGAATGGTCGGTTGGAACGCTTGAAGAAGAAGATAATGAACATGAAGCTGATAATGAATTGGTTTTTTGATGAAGATGACCTCACATGGGGAGATGTAGCACATGCTAGTGGTGTTAGAGAACCCCTAAAGTATACTAGATCTAAAGGGAAGTCAACTACAACTTCAACTTCTAAAGTTCGAACACCACCGCCAACTATACAGGTGGTTAGTGATGAAGACGATGACGATGTAGAGGAATTGGACATTGAAGAGGAGAATGGTCAATGAGAAGCACTAGATGAGGACTTAGATTTAGATGGGAAGGAGAATGATGATTTTGACATTTGATTGATGTTTTAGTCTTTTAAACTAGTTTTACTTTTATTATTTTTGGTTCATTGATTCATTCTTAATTACTTGATCATGTATGGAACTACTAAAACTTGATTATTATTGGAACTACTAATCTTTTAAGGCTTTGACATTTTAAATGACTATATTTACTATATAAATTTATGCTCTATATGTTATTTATTTGTATATTTATTTATTGAGCCTCGCTTCACTCGGGCGACGCCTTTTTGTCGCCTCTCGTCTTCAGGCGATCAAGGGGCATGTCACCTTGAGGTGCGCCTTGCGCTTTGAAAACATTGTCCCAACAAACTTTTCGATTATTATCAATGGTCGCCCCCGGGGTAAATTTCTAGCTTCCCGAGGTCTTAGACAAGAAGATCCATTATCACCCTTCCTCTTTATTCTCGTTATGGAGAGTTTCAGTCGGATGCTAACAAAAGTTGAAGGAGAAGGCCACGTAAAAGGTTTCAAGGTGGGAGAAAGCAATTTTAGCATCAACCACATCCAATTTACAGATGACACGATTCTCTTTTCCGATTTCAAGGATGAATAGTCTATTCGCCACATTCTTCAAGTGGTTGGAAATTTCAAACAAACTTTGGGGCACAACATCAATCTCCATAAATCTGAGATCATTGACATAAATGTAGATCCCAAATTTATCGAGGTGGTTGCTACAAATTGTGGATGCAAATTGGGTGCTTGGTCGAACTCTTATCTTGGGATCTCTCTATATGGTGCATCAAAGACCAAAGCCTTTTGGGCTCCCATCATTGAAAAGATTGAAAAAATATTAGGAACTTGGGGTTCGACCTTTACATCGAAAGGGGGAAGACTCACTCTCATCCAAGCCACTCTCTCCAACCTCCCAACATATTGCGTCTCCCTTTTTCAGATGCCTTGTGGAGTTGCCCAGGAGGTGGAGAAAGTTTTTAGAACTTATTTGAGGAAAGGTGGTTTGAACGGTTCTAGTCAACACCTCATTAGATGGAGTATTATTCTTCATCCTCTAGATTATGGGGGTCTTGGCCTTCATCCCATAAAAGAAAAAAACAAAGCTCTTCTTGCGAATGGATATGGCGTTATGAGCAAGAAAAGAATGCTTTGTGGCGGAAACTATGAAGAGATCCATATTCATAATAAAGATATAAAAGGAAACCCCTATATTTCTCAATTGACAGATTAGCATCTTGTAGAAGCAGTGTTGAAAAAAAAATTCAATGATCTGAAAAATCCAATCAAATCCAACCCAAAACCAACCAACTGAACTTTTTCCTGTTTTTGATCTTTGCTTCTCGCCTGTAGGATGATGTTTCGTATCTCTCCCTTCCATTCATCTCAATAAAATGGCAAAAAAAGGACAGAGAAAGTAGATCTATTACATACTCAAACTATGGTGATTTTGAGTTTGGAACGTACTGTTGAGAACAAAACTTTCCACGTTTTAAACTGCATATTATGTGTGATTAGCTGAAATTTTTGAAAAATAAATTCCTTATTTTTGAAACATTTTTGGTTTCAATTTAAAAACTTTAAATTTGAATTCAAAATTTAAAAACTATGTTTAGCTGAAATTTGAAAATGCAAGAAAATATCAATATGTGTTTCATAGAATTAATTCTTTAAGAAAAAACTAATTAAATATAATTATTTCTTATTATAGTGAATTTGAACTTATTGTTGCCACAAAGAGAAAGGAAGATAGTGCAAATAGAAGAGATAGCAAATGGAGAGATTACTATAGGTTGAGAAGATTTTTTGTTTTTTGAAATACAAGTAGTAAAATTTATAAGATGAAGAAATCCTTTCCAACAAAGAAAGAAAAAAAAAAAATCTTTCTAGCAAGAGAAAAAAAAAAAGAAATCATTTATCAAAAAGGAAGATATAACAAATTTTTAGGATTAATGTTTACACAACGCTAATTAAATCAATAGTATAATCATCTATAAATATTTTCAGTAATTTTGGTTTGTTGATCTTTGTTATGTGTGCTTTTTATAATAAAAATTTCTTCAAAAAAAATTTGATGATAGATCCACTTTGTAGATAGAAGTGGGCTCATGTGTTTTGAAGAAAAAAGATAATTGTAACATCCAATTTAGTTATTTGACGAAAATGTGTTTTCCAAAGAGTTTATTCTTTGTTTTCATAATTTTTAAAACAATAATTTTTTGTTTTCGAAAAAATGCTATTTTCGAAGTTGTTTTTGAAAACCGTTTTTTAAAATAAGTGTACTAAATGTGTTCTCATCGTTTTTCTTGTATTTTTTATTTTCAAAAATATAAAAATGAAAATGGATCACGAACCAAATGTGATCTATTTTTTTTTAGTTTTCAAACTTGGAGTAAATTTTGAAAACATTTTTTGGAAATAGATAGCAAAACAAAAAACTCATAAGTTGAAGTAGTGTTTGTAAACTTAATTTTCAAAAACCAAAAATCAATAGTTATCAAATGGGCCTAAATTTTTACCCACCCTACTTTCATTTTTTAACTTTTAAAAACCCAATTTTAATGTTCCAACATCTATAAAATTGTATATTTAACTCCTAACGTAAAAAAAAAAAAATTAAAAATTAAAAAAAAAAAAACTCCTACGGTAAAAATGTTTTTTTTACAGTTACGGTAAAAAAGTTCATGTCTACTTTTTTTTAAAAAAAAAAAACTAAAAATGTTCATGTCTACATTATCCATTTATTATTATTTATTGATATGTCACGTCCATCATACTAGCTATACAAAAAAAACTAAGAGGTAAAATTTAATGAAAATTTAGGTCTCTTTAATAACAAATTGAATTTTTTTTGTTAAAATATTATTTTATTTCCTATACTTTAGTTTTCATTCTATTTTAGTCTTTATACTTTTAAATGTTCAATTTTACTTCCTATACTTTCAATAAAGCTTAAAATTACTTCCTACAGTTAGTATGAAGTTATCTTTTTCAAAATTGGTTAAATGATAATAATAATTTTCATGCAAGAAAATACATAATATGAACATATTTTCAAAATTTATTGAATGAAGGCCAATAGAAACTAATTTGTTTTTTAGGAAAGTTAACAATAAGGACCAATTTTAAGATTTATTAAAATTACAGAAACTAAAATTGGATATTTAAAAGTACAAACACTAAAATAGAATGAAATTCAAAGTATAGAGACCAAAATGGTATTTTAACCTTTTTTTGTTGAATTCAAAAGAAAAAAAATTATTCTCTGTCTCTACTTTTTAAAAATTATGTTTATAAACATTATTTTTATTGGTGTGTTCAAACGTTTTGCTATTTAATGTTTAAAATATTTCAAAATTTTGATAACTATAAAAAAAAATTAAATTTTATTCAAGAATTCAAATGAATAAATTTTAATTAAAAGAGAGATAGAGAAACTTATCCAAGAAATTGAAAAGTAACAAGCATAATCTTTTTAAAACAGAAAACAAAAAAACGAAATCATTACCAAACGATACCTTAAATACTAAAATTGAGATTTCAAATGTTAAGTTTCTGTTTGATAATGATTTACCAATTTTAATTTTCTATCTTTAAAAATTAAGCTTATAAAATCTAATTATAAGTTATGCCTATATTTAGCATCTTTAGTATTTCACTTCAAAAACAAATAAACATATTTTAAAACTAAATAGATATTCTATTTTTAGAAATTAGACGAGGATTTCAAAAACGACTCAGGTAGGTTGAGAAAAAGAGAGAAAAACTTTAATAAATAAGCATAATTTTTTTAAATAAAAAATGAAAAAGACAAAATGATGATGAAATAGACCCTAAATCCAAATAAAAGGTACATATATAAGTTAAAAAGACTAATGCCAAACATGTTAAAAGCAATATTTAAATAAAAAGGAAAAAAACTATCATTTTAACAATTTTGTAATAGTAGCAGAATTGTTGGATTTATAATATTTTTGGTTGGTGAAATTTTGCCAAGTCATCATCCACCACAATTATTATTGAATATAAGAAGTCAAGAAACGGGAACTTTGGCATTCCTAACGCATTAATGCTGCATCACCAAACACGACCCTTCTTTTTAATTTTAATATTAAATTCCACTTATTGAGTGTACGTGGCAGTGTCTGAGTGGACAGTTATTTAGAAATATTGGTTCACAGCTAGCCATATCAAATTACCTGACCTCTTTTATTTAACATTATTTTCCACCCTACCTCCCAATTTCTTCTTATTTTGCTAAAGAAAATTCAACTCTGTCTCTCCACGTCCGGACCAAATCCTCACACTTGGACTTTATTTATATATGGTTGATATTTTTAAGATAAATTTTCTTACTAGGAAACTTCATAGAAACTACGTGAAGCATTAATTTCTTTTCATATAGTTATAGATATCAAATTTTGTTGCCTATGTCATATGTGGTTTGAATACATTCATTCGTACTTGTACAATGTTGTTAAGAAAGTTCTCGTGATAAAGTTTGTAAAGAGAAAATGATTTTCATAGAAGACAATTGCATACACGTTTTTTTGTTGGTGATCATTGAAAACAGAAATTGTATTTCATATTTTCATTGCTTTTTAAATATGTGTTTGATAATAGATTTAGGATGAAAAACATTAAAAACAAACAAATGTCGTTTTCAAAATTTTCACTATTTAGATTACAAAATTTAAATACAATTCAAACTTTGTTAACAAAAATTTATTGAATTTCATTTGATTTAGTACATCTAAAGACATGAATCTAAACCTAGACAAGATACTAGCCTAGTCTTTTAAGGAGGGGGTGTTATCTATAGGGATGAAACAATCATTACCACAACAAAAGTGTTAATACGACATAGCTCTTCTTGGTATGTTGATTGCAAGTTGGACCCAAATTATTATATTAATCGCTTTCTTAACTATTATGATGAAAAACGTGAGTTCGTCAAACTAAGCTCTTATATAAATTAAGGAGTCATGAATTGCAAGTTTTTTTAACTTACATCTATACCATTCATCTAGGATGATCCAACTTGTGTGAGTAAAGATGCCTACTTTGATTTTGTTGAATGATTGTCACATGATTCTTGTCAAAGAGATTGTCGCTAATGTAAATGATTGTGTTTGAATAATTCGGTAAATTGAACCTTAAGTCAATAAAAATGGTGAATGTAACTATATATTTATATAACAATTTCGAATACAAAAATTATATTAACTTTGTTGTCATTATTGATAACTTAGATTTACAAAATATCAATAGATATGTAGAGATTTACATCTATAGTATTATATGAGTTGATGTTGGGTTAAAGATCTCACCAGGTTTGAATCATATATAATAATAATAGTAATGGAAAGAATAAAATATTTTCTTTTCCCGAAACAAAATGTGAAGAAAGAAAGAAACAAAAAGGAATAAAGTCATCGAGGGCTGAGAATCCAAAGGAATTATGAAATTGATTTGGAATTATTTTTCAGTTTTATTGATTCCGAACCAGCAAGGAATCATATCGTCCAGCTAAGTTCTTAAAATAATCCCAAATCAATTCACACGAATTAGTTTCTCGTAAGGAAGAAAAAAGTTGAATCTTCGTCCAAATTTCGAAGATTAAATATTTCAATTTTATATATTTTCATTCTAATTTCACTTATTTATCTTTTCAACTAACTTAATCTTTAAGGAGATGTTTGGGACGTGGATTATAATAACATGAGTTATAATAGTCTGTGAAGTATTATGCACTCCAAACACATATTATTATAATTCAGACTAAACAACTCTACATTTTAAACAATATTATATAACTCTACAGACTATTATAACCCACATATTATTATAATCTATGTTATTATAACTAATTCAGCACCCCAAACAGTTTATAAAATTTAAATTTCAACCATTTTCCTCCATACAACTTTGTTATTATCATAATCTTTTAATTCAACGGATAAATGTGTAGTATGAAGGATTCATTACTCGAAAATATATATATATATATATATATGATGAATTATTCAATCTACAATCGTATAAAACCCATGCGGCGGTTAACTCTAAGGAGCTGTTTGGGACACTTAATAGGTTATAATAACAGGAGTTATAATAGTCTGTGGGTTATAATAGTCTGTAAAATAATATAATATTATTTAAAATGCAGAGTTGTTTAGTCTTAAGTTATAATAGTCTGTGTTTGAGATGCAGAGTATTTCATGGATTATTATAACACAGGTTATTATAATCATTGTCCCAAACAGCCCCTAAACTATTATAATTAAAGTTATTATAATTAAATTCTAAAACCCGGAAAGCAACTTTAAACAAAACAAATAATATAAACTGATAAAATTTACTAGGGGAACCCTAAACCTTAAACCACTCTTAGAAGTAAAACCCTAAACCCTATCTTAAACCACCAGTAAAGTAATAGATACCACACTTTATTGAAAGTATTTGTAAGTACACTTTTGATAATAAGCACAACTTGGGACAAAAGAACTTTGATTATAACGATTTTGTAACTTTAGAGAAGCATTAGAAAACAAATTTAAAGAGTGATTTTCACAATTATGTCTTGAATGTTTGTTGAGTGAGTGGGTAGATTGTAGAATGTTTGATGAACAATGAAGAAATGTAGTTTGGATGATGAATTTGGAAAAGAGATCCCGTTGACACCAAAAGGACCACATATTTCTCTCCAAACGTACAAAATGAGCTGTAAGAACAAATAAAAAGATAAAAACTCTTCAGACTCCATCCATAATTCATTGTAATTTTGGAAGAACAAAACAAAAAACAAAACAAAAAACAAAGAAATTCATATCCCTGGACGGCTCTAAAAGCACAGGAAAACCCAGAAGATATGGATCTCTTCTCTCCATCAAAAACCCCAAAAAAATTTCCCGGAAATTCTTAACATTTTCCCGAGAAAATCAGTCGTTTACCAGAACCCCAACAAAATCTTCAGCATAATAACAACAATTAAATAACATAAACACTGATTTCTTTCAAACACTAATCTGCAAAACTTCTCATGAGCAAGGCACATTCAGAGCTTCATCGACCCAACAAGATATGTCATCGTTCCCAAAATCGTTGAAATCGCAATCCGGCAGGCCACTGGGTTCGTCGTCGTCAAACCCGTAAATCTGAAGGTCGTCCATGGCGGTGAAATCGTCCAAGAATTGCCCAATGTCGTCCATGAAAAAGGGGTCGAGGTCCGGTAGTAGCCCCAAATTGTTTTCCAAAGCCGCCTCGCCGACGAATCCCAAATCGGGCATTTGAAGTTCGTTGATCAAACTGGTGTCGATCACTTCCTCCTCCTCTTTGATCAAAACAGAGGAAGAGGTTTCCATTTCAACAATGGCGGCGGCTGGGGATGTTTGAGAGACGACGCTGTCGGATTCTTCCTCGTTCTCCTCGGTGGAGGAAGAAGAAGAGATGTTGTTGCTGCTTTTGGGAGGAGCGGCGGCCATGGCGGATTCGAACTCGAGGCGCTTTGATTCGTAGGCGTGAGAGGCTTCTTCAGCAGTGTTGTAAGTTCCCAGCCAAATACGAGCTCCTTTGAAAGGGTCTCGGATTTCGGCCGCCCATTTCCCCCATTTTCTTTGACGAACTCCTCTGTATTGGGAGGCGGTTCTTCTGGTCGAGAAGATTTTAGTCCCTAAAACCCTCTTCTTCTTCAGCTCTGGGTTTTTGCCGCCATTGTTGCTGTCCTGTGAAGAGCTCTGAGTGCTTGTGGTTATCTCTATTGATTTCGAAGAGTGGTAAGGGAACAAAGGGAGGTGGATTTCTCGAACGATTCGCTTTAATTTGAGGGATTTTGTTTCGATTTCTCCTTCATCTTCGCTGGAAGATGAATCGGTAGCATCTGGATCGTTGCAGATGACGCGGATTTTCCGAGTCATTTTCCGTTCTTCGAGTCTGGATTTGGATTTTTTTCCAAAACTTTTCTGATTCGTTAGCTGTAAAACTCGAGGCTCTGGCATTTTTTTTTGTTTGGAAAAGAAAGAAATAAAGGAAAAAAAAAACTCTTCAACTGGGGAAAAATGGTAGTAGAACCGAACTCTAAGTCGCCAAAACTTGAGGGAAAGAGAGGGCAAGGGAATGAATCAAAATCGAACAAAGGGTTGTTTGTTCTAGGTGAAACCCCCTCTTCTGAAGAGCAAAAGAAGGAATGAGAATCGTTTGATATGAAAAGCTCCAAAGCACTTCACTCCAGAACAAGTCCTGCAAAAGAAAAGAAAAGAAAACGAAAACGAGATTCAAGGGCAGAAAACAAAATAGATCGAAAGAGGAAGAAAAAGAAAAGAAGCCACAAACCTCTTCGGTGTCAAAGGCATCGAAACAGACGGAAACAGGAGATTGAAGCTCTGCTTGAAAGAGCAGAGAATCATACAGCAAGAGAGAGCGAAGGAGGAAGAAGAAGAAAGACAGAGCTGCAACAGAGCCCCAATCAGAACCAAGTAAAACCCAGCCGACATAAATCTCCAGCTCCTAAACTCCCTAGAACTCTGTTTTCCTCTTCTTCCTCAAACCACAGAGAGAAGAAACCCTTATAAGAAGAAAAAAGAAAAAGCCCTCTCTCTCTCTCACTCTCTCTCCCTCTGGCGTTCAGTTCAAACAGAAGACGAATAAGCAAACCAAGGAGAATAAATAGAGCAAACAAAACAGATAGAAAAGGAACAGGAGTACAGAAAGAAAAAGAGAGAAAAGGGGATAGGGATTACAAATCTATGGCTAAGGGTTCCCCTTTCCTAAAAACGTGACAAAGGATGAGTTAAAACTTATTATTTATCTATGGCTCTGGCTGGCGTCTGCATAAACACACAGTGAAATAGAGAAAAATTAAGAGCAACCACACTCCCTAAATTTCTTATAACAACGATTCAACGAACACAAATCTCCATACACACACAAAAAGGGGAGAAGTGGGTAATCGTAATATAAAAATAACAAACCACACTCGTTTGACCAAAACTCAAAAATAAAAACAAAATTAATTTAAAATATACCTCAGTTTCTCACTCTACTCTTTGTTTATGTGTTTCTCTCTCTAGCTTTGGCTTCTATTCCTCACGTCCCAATCAATGACTCTGCGGCCGTTCCTCTTTAGCCCATTCACCTTTCCCCAAGCAGTCAAAAACCCGCATTATTAAACCCACCACAAACAACTACCCTTCCTCCTCCCTTTGTAAATTTTCTTTCAAATAAATTTAAAACAATTTTCATTTTAATTTTTTTTTTATATATATGGAAAATTTTTAATTTTTAAATTAATTTCATATTTCTGATATGGCATATGCTCCCCTCCACCACCATGCATGGCACATTCATGCGATATGCCCATCCCATCCACCATTTCATGTGTATCATGCCGTTACCCACCCGCGCGTCGCCTCCCCCCACTCGCGCTTCTTTCTCACGCGCGAAAAGTCTGTGAAATACGAACCGCCACGCGCTTGTCAGAGGAGAGTGGGAAAGTGGCGCAGCGGGCCGTCAGTATTGTCGGGCTGTGTGTCCTAAACGCGATACGGTACATAAAACCCCAAATAATTTGACGTAATAACGATTGTGCCACTCAAGTAGATACTTGGTCCCCAAGTTTGTATCATAACATACCATTTGTATATATACGATCATCTTTCACGAAGATTCTTTAAGGTCAAATGTTGCCTTTTGCTTTTCTTTTTCTTTTTTCTTTTTTTTTTTTTTTTAAAGGAGAATGTATTTAGTCAAAAAAAAATTTAAAAAACAATAAATAAAATAAAATAAAGAATATGATTGTGTCGAAATTTCTCTGGAATTGCCATCTTAGGAGTCGTGAACAATGCACGATTTGTCGGAATTTAGCAATTTGGATGCAAAGTGATTTAATACAAAATCTCGAACGCTTTTTACTGTTTCTTCTGTTTTTTCCTTTTAAGGTAAATTTATTTCTTACCTTTTATTCTTTATTTTTACCCTTATAATTTCTATCTCTTTCTCTCTCCATATCTCTCTTTTTTCTTTTTTTTTCTTTTCTTTTCCTAATAAGCAGGCCAATATCTTCCACATAAATGAGTTTACTATCTGAGCTGGTTTCTTTTGATTTTTATGATAAAATATGACTGAGAAAGTTGTTGAAATTAAATTCAATTTAAAGCTTTTAAATTGAATCTTTTTTAGTTGGGTTTAAATCCTATTTTGATTTAAAATTTTTATAATTAATTGATTTATTTTTTTTAGACACCAAACAAAAAAAAAAACTTGCTATGAAATTGAAATGGCATTCCTCTCTCCTCTTATTTTTACATTCTTAAGAGCTGTTTGAGGCACTTAATAAGTTATAATAACATGAGTTATAATAGTTTTTAGAGTTATATATTATTGTTTAAAACGCAGAGTTATTTAGTCTTGTTTTAATAGTCTATATTTAGGATTCATAATATTCTGCATATTATTATAACACATGTTATTATAACTGGTTAAATATTATGTTTTATGATTAAAAATCTTTTTAATTATTACACATGTTTTTTTTAAAAAAATAAAGTATTTAACAAAATTAACGAAGGATTAGAATATAATATTAAAAAAATTAAATCAAATAAATAAATATGGCACTTTGTTAACTGAAATGAGTAACCTTTTTTTGTTATCACAATCTTTGGAAATATTGGTTACATTACATTTTAAAATTTTCTTTTTGTAGTTTCTGTTTTATTTGGGGTTCAAAATCAAATCAAATTAATACTCAAATAACACCAAATCAATAACTTTTATGTCATAATTGGTTTGGTTGGGTTCAATGGGTTCTATCAAATTATATATAGAGAGTATTTACCTAAATAGCATAATATAAATATGAATTTTTAATTATAGCAAAAAGTTTAAGACTTCACAAAAATTGCATAATCAAAATTCAACTTTGATTAAAATATAATATGAAATACAATAAAAAAAAATTAATTTATGCTTATTTGTAAAAACTAAAAGTTATAAATTTTGATGGTAATACACTAAAATTTCTATATATATCTTTCATCCTTCTTTTTTTTTAGTTCATCTTCTTCAATACCTTAAAATAATTCATTTAAAAGATCTTTATTGATCTTCTTCAATAATGTAGTTAAATTTTATTTATTTTTTATTAATTTAATCAGAATATATTCTTTTCTAGAAAGAATAATTATGAAAACGTTTTTCAACATAATTAAAAAAGAACCAATTGAACAAACCAATGGATTCCATTTGGTTCAATTTGGTCTGTTTTCTTCAACAAATAAAACTGAGCAACAAAGACTTAATTAAAAATGGAATCAAATGGTAGGTAAATTCAAACAAGAATATTTTTAATGCTTTGTTGCTAACTTGAGCGTAGCTCAATTGGTTAAGGCATATATTTCTCACTAAAAAATTATAAGTTTGAATCCTCACCTGACATATTGTTGCACTCAAAATATAGATAATGCTTTGTTGTTATAGCTTTTGATTTTCACTATTTACTATTTAACACAAAGGAAAAAAAATCATTGCAGGTGATAATCCCATTATTTAGAGAAATAATTAGCAATTTTTTTTTTTATAAATAAAACTAGTAATGGGAATTAATAGGTGCATTGTCCCAATAAGTTGGCATTAGTACCATTCTCATCATCTATCTCAAAATATTATTATAGATAACGTTGAAAAAAAAAAAGAAAGCTAGCAAAATTTTTTAGAATAGTTCAAAGAACTTAAAAGAAAATTTGCTACAATTATTATCTATGGAAAAAGAGATGAAAGTCGAAAGATATGAAGACCAAGTTGGAATACTAGACATTTAGAAGTAGTGGCAGATTCAAAACTTTATGTTAGGAATGACTTGACATATTTTAATATTAGTTTGTTCAAACAAAAGTATAACTAACTTTTTATAGGTTAAAAACAATAGTCCTTATACTTTATGGAAGTAACAATCTAGTCATTGAACCATGGATTGTAACAATTTAATCCTTGTACTTTCAAATTAAATTTGTAATAATTTATTCCTTAAACTTTACTATATAACAATTTAGTTTTTATACTTTTAAATTTATAACAATTTAACCTTTTTATAAAAAAAAAATTAAAATTAAGTGTCAATTTTTATTATGTAACGACTTAGTCTTGGTTATTTATACAATTCATTTGGTCCTTAATCAGTTTATCGATCTATATATGTAAGAAATCTTGTTAAATCTTAACTTTATTTTTGGACTAAATTGTTACAAAATTAAAAGTACATATACTAAATCAACACAAACTAAAATTCATTGACTAAATTATTACTTCAATGAAAGTTTAGAGACTAGAGTAATTTTTTTAAACATTTTTTTTATATAAATATACCAGAAAGAGAATAAAATATTAAATAATAAGTATAGTATTTTGTTTTATAAGAGTTATAATAGTTTTTATGGAATTAATTTCTTAAAAATAATTTACTAAATTATAAAAAATATCTTATTCATTTTCATTTATATTTGATATCAAGGGAAAGAATTAAGAAAAAATTAGCATTTTATTAAAAAAATATATATTAACATTTAAAGGAAAAAAGCGTCAATCTGTAAAAAGAAACAAAACAAAATGTTAATTTGTGTAAAAAAAAATTCAATGTAAAAGGAAACAATTAAAAAAACTAGTGTAAAAAAAGTGTAAAAGGAAACAAAAAAAAAAAAAAGGAAAAAAATATATATAAGTCGAATTTGAACCCACAAAGTGAGCTACAAACGCCAGGGGAGGGCTGAAGGCTTATGCCACCAGGCCAAAAGGTAATTTTTATATGAAATAGGATACAAATAATACTAATATAAAAGGTTTTTTAAGTTTAGGCTTGGGATGCAACAATACAATTATTATTTTTTCTATATATGTGAGTGACTACGAACTGCATCTAACGAAAGAAAACACAAATATTTATTCCAAGATGAATCTCAACACCAAAGAACTTAACCAAACCCTAAATAGAGAGTAAGCCACTATGCAAGTCAAATCACTCTCTAACCATAATTGACCGAAACCAAAGTTTAATCAAATGAGTAACACCTGTCAACTTGGCTTCAAAAGTATAATAAACACAATCATAAGACTCTAAACCAGCTAGAAAAGAAAAGCAAAGGAAAAAAAAGGGGCAAGTAGAAGTTAAACTAAACAAGTTATATGTGGAAATAACAATATATGCGGAAATAACAAACTAAAGTATTTATCTCCCCTTCACAGGTTAAACTAAACAAGTTATAGTCACAAAAATAATATAAAAGATAGAAAAAAGAGAACAACACCGAAAGCTATACTTGCTCTCCCCAAATTCAAGACTACATTATTAAGTCTTTTGCAACTGCATGTTCTATTAAAATATGGAGATTACAAGCAAGTCTCACACTCACACTACAAACAACACTCAATAGTCTAACAAAAGTTATTGACTTCCAAGTACCACAACCCAATAACTTGGGATAAACAACAAAACAAAAAAACTCTCAACCCAACAAGAGAAAACACTCGTTTTCTCTCATAAATACCTTATTGTGGCACGCACCAAAACCCTTGAGGAGATACTAAACAACCATACAAGGTCATACAAAACTCTCTCTCAAAAAAACACTCGAAAAAACGATACATTTAGAGAAAGAATCACAGCGTCAAGACGCTACGAAATTTTTCTGTCAAAATGAGGCACGTGATAACTTGTAGAAATACAAGTTATTATGTCTCAAAAATAGATTATCCTTGCTTTGACAGCATCGTTTTATGCTTTTAAAGAACATTATAGTATGAATTTTTACTAAATAAAGAGAAGAGGTTTTATGCGCTGAGCATTCAAAGAACTCAGGAAGCAATGCTGTGAAAAGTATTAATGTTTTGTCTTATGATCGCACGGCCATGCGTGCAAAGAGAAAACCATAAGCAACCTCACATGCACCTTGTGGCGAATAAGAATTAAAAGTTCAGCACAAAGAAAGCTCTAAAAGAAGCTGTTATTATTGGGACCACAATCAGTTAAAAGGCGTAACAAATTCGATTCATAACCATGAGGGAATCTAGCTGACCATGTGGATGTATTTTGATTGGTTGGAAGTTTCTATTTAAGATGAAGAGCAGACAATCAAATAAGCTTTTTCTCTCCCTTTTGGAGTTTTTTCTTTTTCGAATTTTCTCTCTTATAGTTGTTTATCTTCTAAGTTTTAGAACCCTAGTTAAGTTTTAGAACCCTAGTTTAGTTTTAGTTTCTGCAAGTTTACATTTCTGCATTTTCATTTCCAAGTTTGTTGTTCATCGGTTTGCGGAGAAGAAAAAGAAGTTGCTAGCAATTTTCCTTTTCATCAACTGGTTTTCATTTTTTATTTATGCATTTCTTCTATTCTAGTTTTCTCTTCTGCAAGTTCTTATTATTTCATTCCTGGAATTATGCTGCACTATTTAAGTTCTTCTTCTATTTTATTTTCGATTCTCACCACCATGAGTGGCTAGATCCTCATTGTTTGGCTTCAATAAACTCTAGATTGTAACTCTTATGAATTGAGCAATATATGATAGAGGATTTCTCAATTTCTTCTTGATTTCTTTAATTCTTTTATTGCTTCTTTCCATTTGGCCAACCGAAGTGAAGTAGTAGCATATTTTAATATTGAAGGGGTTAAAATATATGGAAATCTCAAGCGGAACAAGAGCTTTAATTGCTAGGGTATTCTAGAAATAAAATCATCCTCTTATAGAATGAATAGATTGGATTGGGTCTATAGAAATATACAGTTTTTTTTGTTCTTAACACCCTCTTCGAAAGATCTAGGGTAAGTAGGCATCTAGTTCTAATTGAGAAAAATCCAGAAATTTATTGTGATTTCAAAAGGAAGAACACTATAGAGGGAGTTGAAGCCAAGCCTGTTCTTAAATATGTTTTAATTCAAAGATTTGTTTAGTTTTATGTTTGTGTACTTTCATCGCATAAACTCTTATTTGTCCCAAAAATCTACTGAAATAGAATCAAATAGAATCTATGTGAAAATACTTTTCCCTGTGGATCGATCTTTGGAATACCTCTAGTGTATTACTTGTCTGTTTTTAATGTATACTTGTGCTGAAAATAGGGGTGGATAGTGCATTTTGTGCTTGCGTTTAAAGGAGTTATGCATTATTTAGTTATTAAAGTTCAAGGCATAGCATTGTTGTTTAGCATACATGCACCAAATCACCCAATCAGCGCGAGTGCAAAACCATTGGGATTGACTTGCGATAACGTCTTGACACTGTCCTTTCGGCCCAAATGACTCTACAGTAGCGTTTTGGCTCCACAATGCTAATAGTATTTACTTGTATCATTCCATAAGGAGGTGGATTCTAAACCACTACCAAAATTCATGGAACTTTAGAAAATAAACAATAAATGTGTAAATGTTAAGAATTATAAGTGTTGTTGCAAAAATTCGGATAAGGTAAAAACTCACCTGACTTTCACATGATAGCAACATTAAATTTATTTGATGGGGGAAGATGTGGCTTGAAAAATAAGAAAGACTTACAGACCGATGTAGTGCTTGCCACACAGGCTTTGATGCTTAAGTCAGAGAAAATTATGAAGTGTGTAGCAAAGGTTTCGAGAATGAGAAATGACTTACTCTCTGTAGGTTGAAGAAAGATATTTATGTGGGGAATAACCTTGGACTTTCTCATTTCTTCTGCAAATTGGATTAGGAAAGAACCAACTGGACTGAACGGAAACACTACAGGTCGGGGGCATGCATGGCGCATGCCCCCTTTGAAAGCCAACCCTAGGCTTAACCTCGGCTCCTTGTTGAGGCCGAGGAGAGGGATTTGGGCTTCATCCCAATTCCCTTCTTCTTCTCTTTGCTCTAGGGTTTGGGCCTTCCGTGTTTTTCCTAGTTCGTTCTACGCTGGACCTTTTTCTATTAGCTTTGTTCCTGATTTTTTCCTTCTACCTTGAATTTATCCTTTTGGTCCAAGATTACCCATAACAATAAGATTAGCTAACAAATTAAAATTATGTATCACAAACACTTGTTCTAAGGTCTTAAAAGAATCAATTCTGGAACTGAATGCAAAATAAAAGTAGATTGTTTCAATTAGTGCGAAGCTCTTTATGACAAAAAATAATTTGATTGTGATATGTCATTTAATTTTGTACTTACAACTTTCCATAAGATGTTAAGTTGGATATTAAAGTAGAATTTGTACTACCACACATAACAAAGACCTAACAAAAGGATGCTATAGAAAGATATCTCGATCAAACATTCCTCTACAATCGAACCAAACTAACAAAAATTAAAGAAGGGAATGAAAACTCACATCCCTAGCATGCTAGTTGGAATTTTTTTCTGAAGTTAAATACTCAATAAAATAGATCTAAAAGGAGAAGCAAATATACCTAACCTCAATTGATCAAGAAGAACCACCTTAAAAGAGATGCATGCATAAGTTTGTAGGTAACTTATTCTGATCCATATGAATGCAACTTTATAAGTAACCTTACAATTTAGAGAGTGCATCCAAATAAGCAAATTGAAATTAGAATTGTTAGACCATTAGATTAATTACGCTCTTTATTCTGTAATTGCCTTAGTTAATGAATTGTTTTTTATTATGCTTTGTTGTAACCACTACTTAACTGACACGTGTAGGGTTTTTTCAACCCTTACGCTAGCGTTGCACGAAATAAAATTTTCCTTTTATAGTGTCAAGATAGCGTTGCAACGCTAGGAGCAGCATTGGAATCAAATAAAGAAGGAAATAATTTTAATTCTGACGTTGCAACGCTATCCTTCAGCCTTGCAAATTTCTGGATTTAGAGGGTTGCATTTATGCTCTCAGGTCTTTTTGCTTGTGCAATTCTTGTCTTTGTCTTTTTAGCCCAAAAGCTCTCCTTTAAGCTATTTTTTGTCTACAAACTGCTCCAAATCATTAGTTTGGCTTCGAATGCTTGAATTCTGCAATTTATAAGATAAATGCATCAAAGTGCACCAAAAATATGACAAACTAACTTAAATCTAAGCTTAGAAATAACACTTTTTTGTGACAAACTAACTTAAATCTAAGCTTAGAAATAACATTTTTTTGTGTGCTATCATGACTGTTGATAATGGTAATTCTTTACCTATCTCACATATTGGTCATTCTTCTTTGCCTTGTTCAAATACATTGTCTATACATTTAAATCATGTTGTATTCACTCCTACCATATTTATAAGTTGATAAGTATATCCAAATTCTGTCATGATAATAAAGCACCTGTTGAATTTTATCCTACTTTCTTTATTGTCAAGGATCTTTTATCCAAGAAAATCCTTCTTTGGGGCCAACTTGATGGCAAACTTTATAGGCTACAAGTGGCGTCTTCCTCAACATGTGCAATCCACTCAGGCTTGCCACCCACTGTTTTTTTGTCCAAGATTATCTCTTCTCTTTGGCAATTCTCGTTAAGGTCATCCTACGTCTTCTATAGTTAGACAAAATTTGAAATTTTGTAACATTTATTGTAAATCAATCAATGAGTCTAACACTTGTTGATAGGACCGGAAAAGGCCTATCATAACTCCACTAATTCAGGCTAGTTTGGATGGTTTTTATGAGATTATTGCCTATTTTGTAGGTTATCAAGCATTAGGAGCTTTTGAAAGCAGTTGCTTGCGTTCGAGGTTAATTTGGAACTAATTAGAGGTTATTCGAGCACCCAAGCTAAGTTTGGAAGCAAAATGACCATTTTGCCCCTGGAGAAGCATCTAAAGGCTTAAAAGACGCCCAAAAGATGCTCAAAGGCAGTAGCTGGAGAACAAGACAGGGTCTCGATGCTGCCCATAACGTCTCGACACTGCAACAGTGAGAGAAGATCAACGTTGCGGCGAGCCCCAAAGACGCTGGTCTAATTAGGCCATAGCGCGAGCCACTACTTCAAGTTTTATAAAATGTTTCCTTTCCATTTTAGAGTTCATGTTAGACGTTTTGACAACCACCTTCCATATGAAACTCTTTCTCTCTTCCCGTAGTTAGTCTTTTTAGCCACTTTTAGTTAGATTTAGCTTAGATTATGGCCTCAGGAGTCGATCTCGCGGTGTCTGGCTAGAGGAAAACACCAATTCGAAGGTGATTCGGGCATCTATAATGTAATTTTGTGAGATTTGAACTTCTATTCTATATTGTACTATGTTTTAGCATGTTTTGCTTCTTGATTCGATTATAGAATGTATTGGCATGTTAGAATTGACGCATCTTGCATGTTTTTAACGTTCATTGCTAGCCTAAATTTTGTTTACTCCACGTATCGATTTCTTGCACGTTTAAGTTGCAAATAGGTCATTTTGTGTATGCATAGTAGGGAGTTCATCCCGGTGTAGTTTGCACAATAGGCCTTAGGAGCAAAAGGGCATTCTAGATTAATTGGGTTTTGTCCAATTAATTAGGTTGTTCTAATCAATCCTAAACTTAATGTGATCAGTTTAAGGGGTATGGAATGCTATCATGCCCAACCCTTAGAGTCAAATTAGGACTAAAAAGATGCTAGGTTGATTTAGTCTCTAAAGGAATTAAGGTTTTAGGCGACTTTACCATCAAGGCCAATTAGATGCTAAAACGAGTACGTTGCTTGTTGGTACAACTTCGATGATCAAAATTACATGAGAAACGTCTAATGAACTCTTGAATTGGTGTGTGTGGTAAGATTGTTAGTTTCTTCTTTTAATTTCTTTCGTTTATGCATTAAATTTTGAGCAATTTATTCTTTCAAGTCACCCCCCACGTTCCACTTATTAATCCAGAGGAAGAAGTTAATAACTAAATTTCGCCTCCCTGCAGATCGACTTGACCGCTGATACTACCAATATTAGTTGCTTCAGTTTATAAATTTATTTAACGAGTCTGACGAGCCCGATCACTTGTATTTCTTGTCAAAAAGCAAAATGTCATAGACTTCATTTTCCCGTTAGTCATAGTACGTGTTCTCAACCCTTTGTTATTGTTCGTGGTTTAGTTTTATACAAACTCATAGTATAAGATACCCTCACTCACATGTCTCCACATGAATGTTTTAAATCAAATCATTTGTAACTATTACAAAGTGGGTCGTATCAATAGTGTTACCAGGATAAGGCACCCAACTTTATCCATATACTATGACCTTTTAGGTTATTTCTTGAACATGATCCTCCCATATGTCAACTACATACTGTTCAAAATTACACTAATAACCTTGAATTTTTCGTATAACGAATAATATTATATTGTAAATAAAATAATCAAAATTATTATTAATTATTAAATAAATCATTAATTATGAGGCTTAGGGCATAATCCCAACACATCTCCTACTATTATTCTTTGTGATAACATTAATGCCACTTATATTGCTGCATATTTGGTCATGCATCAACGTACCAAACATATTGAGATTGAGCAGCATTTTGTTCGTGAACGAATTTTATCAAACAAACTTGTTGTTCAGTGTGTTCCCTTTGAGGACCAACTTGCTAACAGGATTAACAACATCTAGGTTTCAAAGCTTACAGATCAAGCTCACTGCGCTTCATCACCTAGTCAGTTTGTGGGGGATGTTAGATCATTAGATTAATTACTCTCTTTATTCTGTAATTGCATTAGTTAATTTGTTTTTTGTTAGGCTTTTATTTAGTTTTTGTTGTAACCACTGCTTGACTAACACATGTAGGGTTTTTTCAACCCTTGCACTCTTTATTTTGTCTTTCACCGTTCTCTGTATGCTTTTGAGAAGAATTGAATATTCAACTATCTCCTTGTGTTTCTCTCCATTTTGGCTTAAGGATTTTAAGAATTAACTCGTCCACAATTACTTTTAGTTATAAACTAATTAACACTTCATGAAGGCTCGACAAACTTTTTGTTTGTGATACTTGATGGCAACCCTAAGGACTAAAAGAAGTTCTCAAGTCAAGAGCAAAGAGATGTTTCTTGATTACCCTTTTCTTCATTTTCCAAGCTTAAGTAAAATTTCTTTTGTTTGACATTTTGCACCCTTTCTTGTTTTTAATAGGTCGTGTTGTGACATAGCAGTTAACTATTGTTCCCTTTGATCATTTGCATTAATTTTAGACCTAGTTAAGTGTTTGAATTTCTTCAATCGAACCTTCTTGCTATTTGTGTTAGCCTATACGTTTCTCATAGTTTTTTGGTTGGGTTTTCTTGTTAAATTTGAACTTATACTCATTCTCCATATCATTTTTATGAAAATTAGGATATGTGAATTCTAATGAAATCATCCAAATTACGAATCAAGTTATGTCGATCAAGATTAACAATGGAAAACTCTCTTGTGACAGACTATCGTTTTCCCTATCTCGAAGAGTTATAAACTCGAAGGACAATAGGAAAAATCTATTGTCCAAAGATTTGTATTGTTATACCTTCATTTGTGGAAGAACCTAAGGAAGTTCTTCTCCTAACCAATTGGCAGTTGGATTGGTTATGTAACATTGTGTCACCAACAGTGGCTATTCAAGTAATGGGTTGTGATGAAGCTAAACAATTATGTAGGACTCCTTGCATAAATACTATGGAGTCTAGTCAAGATCTTAAAAGGATTATAATCGTCACATGCTTTAGCAAGTGAGAAAGGGGACCGTGAAGATGAGTGAGTACATTTCAACTATGAAGATATACTTTAATTCTCTTCAACTATAGCAAACTGTCTAATGGACATACAAAGCTTTGTATTCTATGTCATAGCTATATTAGATGAAGAATATTCATCCGTTGTTTGTGTCATTTGTAATAATAATGTGACTTGAGCTTCTAACCTTTAAACAAAGACATGCTCACCTTCAAACTCTTAAGAGCCCATTTGGTTGGAGTTTTAAAAGGATGGGAATAAGTTTGGGTATATAAAGCCCATGTTTGGTTGAAGGAATTGAGTTATTTGCTTAGGAAAAAAGTTTTTTTAGGCATCATGAATGTTGGTGGTTTGGGTTTTTTTAGGCTTAGTTTGGGATTGCGATAACTTTAAAATAACTGATGTCAGCTGTGCTTTTAAAAAAATCGGTTGTGATACGAAGTAAATTAGTGTTTGGTAAGTTCCAGCTCTAAAGATGAAAAAGCATGTTAAAGTGTTTGGTAAATTAATACTAAATTAATTACAACTTAACTATAATAACCGAAATATGTATAATATTTCAATAATGCACAATGTTATCTTGATATTTAATTTCAAAGTTTTTATAAGATAATTAATTTAAATTTCATATGATATAAATTACAATATTGTGTTTAGTCCAAAAATTTATATATTTTGATAAAAGAAAAACAATTGCTATAAAAAGAATCGTACTGAAAAAATGTTATTTCAATTTATATTAAAAAAAAAAGTAAGAAAAAAAATTCCATTGAATTAAAATAATATAGAAGCAACAAATTAAATTTAAAGTAAAAAAATAGGATTGATGGTGAATCATATCTCAACAACTTGGAAGTATGGGAGGATAAGTAGTTAGTTAAATTTTTAGGAAAGCTAAATTGAAAAGCTACTATTAATGGCTTTTGCAAATCAATGTAATTCAAAAAGTACTTTTATACAAATTAATTTATAATAAGTTTTACCAAACACTAAAAATAGTTAAAATTCTTTTATAATCACTTTTATGGTCTTCAAAAGCAATGTTAAATGCATCCTTAATTCTCCCTCCTCCCTGAAGGGAATAATCAAATTAAACCCAAAGTGGAAGCATTGGAATCGACTTTGAATTATTTAGAATTAAACATAAACATAGAAGGTTATGCAAACTTACATTGAAATATATGGAGATATTTTTGGCGGGTCTTTAATCTTCTTACTCCAACTCCAACGAAGTTAAAACTCTAATTCCATAAAGCCTACTTACTATCACTCGAATACAGAACCAAGGCTTATGGGAACCTCTTGAAAAAAAAATCCACAAGAGATTGATGAGGAAGAGGTCTAGAGAGAATTCTCTAATTCTATATTGAGGAGATGTATGTCCTAATGGCTCGCCCAAAGATCCTATTTATAGAGAAACCTAGGACAAATTTTTGCCATAATTATAATATTATATTTTAATATATAATATATTAAAATATATATTACACTTATTTGAATCTAATTCAAATCTCCTACAATATTTATTTAACTTATTTGAATCTTATTCAAATTATATATATATATATATATATATATATATATATATATATATATTTCTTTAATGTATCTAATATACATTAATCATTTTAATATTTAATGTATCAAATACAAAAAATATATATTTCTTTTATATTTCATATCTAATATATTAAATATTTGTTGGGATTTATGCCCTAAAGCCTCGTAATTAATGATTTATTTAATAATTAATAATAATTTTGATTATTTTATTTGCAATATAATATTATCCATTATATGAAAAATCCAAAGTTATTAGTGTAATCTTGAATAGTATGTGGTTGACATACGAGAAGATCATGTTCAATAAATAACCAAAAGAGTCATAGTATATGGATAAGGATGGGTGCCTTATCCTGGTAACACTATTGATACGGCTCACTTTGTAATAGTTACAAATGATTTGATCCAAATCGTTCATGTGGAGACATGTGAGTGGAGATATCTTATATAATGAGTTTGTATAAGACTAGACCTCGAAATATTTAATCTTTCTTTATAAATTCGTTAATTGAGAAGATTAATATTTCATCAGGATGATCATATGCGACTCGATTTTAATCCTGAGTGAATTATGAACTCCTACCTGTGAGGGCTTGTCCTTTGATTTGCATGGATGAGAGTGGCTTTTGTAGCTAATTCAATATACCTATCATTTTGGGGACTTGAACAAATAGGGAGCTAGGAACATAATCTCACAAGATGGAATTCACTCCTTCCCATATAGGGTATTCATTAGAGAATCAATGGTTCTTAAGGTGCAAGATGTAATTATAGGGGTAAAACGGACTTTTGACCCAGCTGTAAGTACGAACAACTCGTGAAGAATCGACTTGCATGTAGTGATTATATTCATGGACACAACTTGTCTTATAGTGCATAAGAGTGCAACTCTAGGTCTACAGTGGAGTGACCCTAGAGTTAATGAATGAAAATTGATTCAAATTGATTAATTAAAGAGTTTAATTAATTAATTTTATATCATTGGAGCTTATAATTTGTAAGTTCATAAAGTCCCCTTGCTAGCTCATAGTAACACTAAAAGATTAATTTATTTGAAAGAAAATTTTGAAATGTTCAAATTAATATTTAATTTGAAGTGTTTAAATTAATATTTAATATATTAGATATATTAAATATAAAAGAGGAAAATATATTTATTGTATTTGATACATTAAATATTAAAATAATTAATGTATATTAAATACATTAAATAAAATATATTTATAAAAATTGGATAAGATTCAAATAAATAAATATCGTATGAGATTTGAATGAGATTCAAATAAATATAAGACATATTTTGATATATTAGATATTAAAATATAATATTATAATTATGTCAAAGATTTTTTCTTGGTCTCTATAAATAAGACCCTTGAGTTGAGCTATTAGACATAACACATATCTCCTCAATAGAGAATTAGAGAATTCTCTCTAGACATCTTACTCTCCAATCCCTTTTGGATTTTTTTTCAAGAGGCTCCCACAAGCCTTGGTCCTGTGTTTGAGACATAGCTAGGAAGACTTTGTAGAGAAGATAAAAACCCGCCAGAAATATCTCCATATTTACTCCAAGTAAGTTTGCTTAATCTTATTTTTTTTAGTTTAATTTTAAATAAAATCAAAGACGATCCAATGCTTCCACTGCAAAGTGAAACGTTCATTCTTTCAATATTAATTTGAACATTTCAAATTTTTATTTCAACTAAATTGATCTTTTAGTGTTACTATTGTTGGGTTTTGTGTCCTAAAACTCGTGGTTTTGTAAACTGAATGTATATTTTATTTACTATAAAGATGTTATTGAGGTTTATTCAGTAAATGTGTTATTGAATAAAGTGAATTGTATATTCTATAACCCAAATCCAATGGACTAAGAACCCTTGGCTATAGTATGTATACTTGAACTTTATGTATGACATAAAAGTGGATTAAGTTCGAGTAATAGCCAAAATGGTCTATAGTATAAGGATAAGGCTGGGTACCTTATTCTGGGGACACTATGGACGCGGCCCACTTTGTATAGTACTAACGATGTGATCCTGAATCGTTCATGTGGAGACATGCGAGTGGGGGCGTCCTATGCAATGAGTTTGCATAAGACCGGACCGCGAAATAGTCACTTAGACTTAATAACTCCGTTTACTGTCTTAACTGACTATATTCATACGATGACCTAGGTAACTCGATCTTAATCCTGAGCGTGCTATGAACTCCTGTTTATTCGAGATTATCCTTAGATCTGCATGGGTGAGAGTGGCCCGAGATCGCCGACTCAATAAGCCTCCCATTTTGGGGATAAGACCGGATAGATAGTTGGGAACATAGTCATGCGAGATGGAATTCACTCCTACCCGCTTTAGGGTTTAGTAGAGAGGTTGTTCCCTTAAGTACTGACTCCAGGTCTTGAACAATGGGCCCACCCTCTCGTTGGCCAGAGAGGGATACGGTTTGTTGGTTGGACCACAAACCAAATTGTTCATTAGAGGATCAGTGGGACTTAAGGAACAAGAAGTAATTACAGGGGTAAAATGGTTTATTTGACCTAGCTGTAATTACGAACAACCTGTGAAGGATCGACTTACTAATCATGGTTATATCGAGTGGACAGAAATATATCTACAGTGAGGAGAATGCAGCCACTGGGCTTTAGTGGAGTGTCCCGGTGGTTAACGAATGTTGATTAGCTAGGCTAAAGAGTTTGGCCGGTTAATCTCGTATCGTTGGAGCTCATGATCTGTAGGTCCATTAGGTCCCCTTACTAGCTCAGACTAAGCCTTGGAATAATTTGAGAGAAAAGAATTTGAATTGTTCAAATTCGGTTTTGGGAGTAAACGTTAATTATATGCGATATACTTAACGTACTATAATTTAATTATGAATTAAAACCACAAGAAAGTGAGAGGGATTGGTCTAATTATTTAATTAATATTTGATATTAAATTAAATAATTAAATTAATTAAATGGTTTAATTAATTAATCAAGTTTTTAAATTAATTTTGATTTAAATGAAACTTGACTAATCCTATATATCCAACCTAGTGTTGTCTTCCATGGGAAGACAAATGTTGTCTTCCATAGGAAGCCTAATGAGGTTTCATTAGTGCCTATAAATAGGATGAAACACAAAAGGATGGTGGGAATTTTCTTTGATAGTTTTTTTTTTAAAACTATCTTGAGCTCTCTTCCTTTCTCTCTAAAAATTCTCTTAAGAAAGGATCCCACAATCCATTCCAATGGCTGAGAATAGTAGGGAAGACTCTAGTGGTGGTCCAAGTATTGTTGGTGATCCAAGATTTGCAAAGAATTTGGAGAATTTGAGCTACAAAGGTATGTGTTCATACTTTCTGGTTTTTTCCAGTTTAGAGCATGTTTTTGTTTGGTTAAATTGATGTACTTTGAGTGCTCGAGATCCGAAATTGCTTCCGCTTTCTTAATATTAACTCCATCAACTATGAGCTAGCAAGTGGACCTTATGGACCTACAGATTATAAGCTCCAATAATACAAAATTAATTAATTAAACTCTTTAATTAATCAATTTTCATTTATTAACTTTAGGATCACTCTATTATAGACCTAGAGTTGTACTGTAGGACAAGTTGTGTCTATGGATATAATTCCTATATGAAAATCGATCCTTCATGAGTTTGTTCGTAATTACAGCTAGGTCAAAAGTCCGTTTTACCCCTATAATTACATCTTGCACCTTAAGTACTAATGATCCTCTAATTAATAATTTGTTTATGATCCAACCATAAACTAAGTACCTCTCGGGCCAGTGGGAGGGTAGGACCCTATTGTTCAAGTCTCGAAATCAGCACTTAAGGGAACTACTCATCTACTTATCCTATATGGGAAGGAATAAATTTCATCTTTGTGAGATTATGTTTCCAGCTCCCTATTTGGTAAGCTTATTGAATCGGCTACAAAAGTCACTCTCACTCATGCAAATCAAAGGACAAGGCAAGAGTTCATAACTCACTTAGGATTAAGATCGAGTCGCATATGATCATCTTGATAAAATATTAATCTTCTCAATTAACGAATTTATAAAGAGAGATTAAATAGTTTGTGGTTTAGTCTTATACAAACTCATTGTATAAGATACCCCCACTCACATGTCTCCACATAAATGTTTTGGATCAAATCATTTGTAACTATTACAAAGTGGGTCGTATCAATAGTGTGATCAGGATAAGGCATCCAACCTTATCCATATACTTTGACCCTTTATGTTATTTCTTAAATATTTATTAAATATTTCTTAAGTGTTGCTACTATTTTTTTTTTTTTTTACAATTTTCATTGAATCTATTTGTGAGTTCTTAGAGTTGTGTTATTAAAGTCAATTCTTAATAAAATTTCAGCTTAGGTTACCTTTCTCTTATGGGTTTTTATTTCCTTTATTTCGGCTATTTAGTTATGAGTTTTGCATCCATTCATTTGTTGTTTTTCATCCCCATCATAATGAGCTAAATTTTCTTTAGGGATTCAAGTTTGCGAAAGCCCTAAGGAAAAATGTAAAAGCTTTAAAGCATAACCAATCTAGCTAGCATGTGAACTTAGTTTGTTTTTGTTGAGTTTAGATTTGGGTAAATCAAGTCGGCCAACTAGTGTTGCTTGTCAAGCTCAAACTTAATATTGAAAGGGTTAAGGAAAAGCAAATGTCACAAAAGCAATGGAGGAAAAGGCTTAGAAATAAGTTATGAAATATCGACTCTAGACATAAGGCGATACTCCAAAACCACTAGAGTTGTGTGCGAAAATATCTATGTTAGATTAGCCATAGACGTATAGGTTTAATCACTTAGCCTCCTAAAGATTTTGAATCAAAATTGAATAAGAGTCAAATTCGGTTTACTTAGTTTTCACATGTTAGCTACAATTGCAATTGCATTTTTGATAGCATTCTTCTAAAATGTGCTTGAACGACTTGAAATCCCTTATTTTCACTCATTGATTTTTCACACATTTTTCGTTAACAAGCCAACCTCATATATTTTTATAACCTCGGTTACCAAACTTGCAATTTGAAATCAATTTTTGCTATCATTTGAATTTTGTTGTATTCGTTCCCTGTGACATCGATACTTTGGAATACTTCCAATTTTATATTACTTGCATCGACAGCTAGACTGGAGCTTATTTTGAATTAATTTTTTTTTTTTAAAAGCTCCCACGTTTCAGTCTGATCAGAGGTTGACAAAAATATCTCGGTTTGCTTTAACTCAGTGGAGATCATTGAAGTGGTCAGTCAGTGAAGTTGTGGTCACATGCAAAAATACAGGAAACTCAATAATTCTTCATATATTTAGCCTTTTTAAATCTAATGAAGCACAAAATGTTAAGCATGGTTAAAATATGTATCTTTCTCATTCTTGCATCTAGAATATATCAACCATGTAATAACATCAAAAAGTATATAGAGGTGCAAAGAATAAGCTTAAATTAGGACTAGATAACCCTTGTATCCAAGAGTTATCAGAGACCTCACTTCCATTCATCGCTAATATGTGTAGAATCAAAATACACAACTCACCCTTCTTTCACTCTCATAATTTCTCTATGAATCCAAATTATGAGTTATCACTCCTTATTCACTCACTTCCTCCTGAGGCTCACTCCAAATATCTCTTGTTGCCTCTTAATTGGTGAGGTAGTTTAATTTTATTTTTCTATTTAAAATTTGTGCTTCTTTATTCTCCATTGGAATTTTAAGTGAATTTCTTTATTGTGATTTTCACCTTTTTTTTTTTTTTGATTCTAAAAATCCTTTATGTAGTTTTAGAATTTCAAACCTTAATGACATGGTTTATACATAATTTATTATAATATTTTTATTTAAGTAAAAAATAATATCTATGTTATAAAATTTAAATAAAGCACATTAAATTAAAAAATTCTAAAAATCTCAATCAAAATTTTAAAATAAAAAATAATTGTAAAATCCTATGTGTTTATTTTTCAAATTGACTAGCATTTCAAAAATAACTTTTAAAACAAACCATAAAATCGTTATGAACGGAAGTTTTAAAATTTGAAATTGTGTTAAAATATATTATGTGTACGTATTGTGTTGAGGGTGAAATTATGAAGGTAAGTCAAAAGCCCGCTTAGTTAGAGGCAAGGGCCACCTAGTCAAAATTTTAAAATAAAAAATAAAATCCTATGTGTTTATTTTTCAAATTGACGAGCATTTCAAAAATAACTTTTAAAACAAACCATAAAATCGTTATGAACGGAAGTTTTAAATTTTGAAATTGTGTTAAAATATATTATATGTGCACATATTGTGTGGTGAAATTATGAAGGTAAGTCAAAAGCCCACTTAGTTAGAGGCAAGGGCCACCTAGTCAATCACCCAAAATTTCAAGGGGTGTAGAGTCCGAGTTCGAGTCCATAGCCCAAAGAAGCCATCACCAAAGGTCTGAAGAGGACGAGATGGTGACTAAGATGAACTTGTCCTACAGTGCATAATAGTGCAACTCTAGGTCTATAGTGGAGTGACCTGTAGTTAATGAATGAAAATTAATTAATTAAAGAGTTTAATTAATTAATTTTGTATCATTGGAGCTTATAATCTGTAGGTCCATAAGGTCCCTTTGCTAGCTCATAGTAATACTAAAATATCAATTTAGTTGAAAGAAAATTTTGAAATGTTCAAATTAATATTTAATATATTAGATATATTAAATATAAAAGAGGAAAATATATTTATTGTATTTGATACATTAAATATTAAAATTTGAAATGTTCAAATTTAATATTTAATTTGAAGTGTTCAAATTAATATTTAATATATTAGATATATTAAATATAAAAGAGGAAAATATATTTATTGTATTTGATACATTAAATATTAAAATAATTAATATATTTGATATATTAAATAAAAGATATTTATAGAATTTGAATAAGATTCAAATAAATAAATATCGTAGGAGATTTGAATGAGATTCAAATAAATATAAGATATATTTTAATATATTAGATATTAAAATAAAATATTTTAATTATGGCAAAGATTTTCCATTGGTCTCTATAAATAGGACCCTTGGGTTGAGCCATTAGACACAACACACATTTTCTCGATAGAGAGAATTGAGAATTCTCTCTAGACTTCTTCCTCTTTAATCCCTTGTGGATTTTCTTTCAAGAGGCTCCCACAAGCCTTGGTCATGTGTTCGAGTCATAGCCAGGAAGACTTTGTGGAAGAGATAAAGACTCATCAGAAGAATCTTCATATTTGGAAGGTATTTATTGCTTAACCCTTGTATTTTAGTTTAATTCTAAATAAATCAAAGACGATTCCTATGCTTCTGCTGTGGGTTTAATTCGATTATTCCCTTCAAAGATTGCAGCATAAGACTTAAGTAGTGTACCAATAAAGTAACAACTAAATCTCTCGCAATTCAAGGTTAAGCAAGAGCTTAACATTAAGTTTTGCATTTAAGGATGTTCAACTAATATTTGGTCTTGAAGGTCGAAAAGGGAAACTTGGACTTAAAGATTAGTAGTTGTCACTCTAGATACACTGGACATTTTCATAATTTCTAAAATTAATTCCCACAAATTAATTCCCACTTGAAAGTTAAGCATGAGATCTTAAAGTTTCTTCAGGATGTTGAGTTCTAGGGGGAAGATAAAATGAGGAATGTTGTCTTTAAGAAAGGAGAAATTGAGTTGTTTTCTCTTTGTGATAACATTAGTAAATGTTCTCCTCATTTAAGTAAAACAAACTCAACGTTATTAAAAGTGTTATTAAAGTAATCACAAAGGATAGGAAAAATACATTTATAGGATTGTAAGTTTGACTTAAAAGTAAAATGAAGAGGATTCAATTAACTTCCCCTAAAGTCAAACAAAGACTCTTAAAAAGGAGAATTGATGTCATGAAGAATTAGGTGAAACAGTGGAGAACAATGATATTTGGTAATTTGTCATATTACCTTTAAAAGAAAATTTTGAGAACAATTATCAGTGTCATTAATTATTAAGAGACCTTCTTGTAAGTTTATGACAACACTTAGTAACTCATTTTTCTTAGAATTGTGTTAGATGAATATAAGAATTGATTTCTCAATTGTATGCTATATGAAGTCAAAACTTATAAAGTTTGAAACTTTTGATTCAGTAACATAAAATGTCAAAGGTTAAAATTCATCTGTGATCTCAATAAGGAATTTTTATCTGTAATTTCATAAATTCTATCAAGTAATTATCACATTTAATGTCTTGAGGTAGATAAGAGTGATAATTATGAATTACAAATTTAGTGGGAGTAAGTTTATTTTCCTAATATAATATGGCTATGACATAATAAGGTTATGATACAAGATGAAAATTTATATAGAGATCTCTTTTATATTGCGAAATGATATTGTGAGATCAATCTCAAGTAACATTGAGATTTCACAAAAGGGTTATGTCAGAAAGTCTTTCAAGTTTTCTAGAATAAAGTTTTATGCACTAAGAAAATCGTTAAAGAAAACAAGCTCAGTCTCAATAAAAGTCCCTTGAATAAGAAATGAAGAATTTCATGATAAAAGTTTAAACGCTTCCTTTTCACTATTAACATCAAGAATAAAAAACGATTATTTTGATAACTCTTAATAGGATCTAAAGAGTTTTAAGGTACTTAACAAAATGATATTGTTGGGATTTATGCCCTAAAGTCTCGTAATTAATGATTTATTTAATAATTAATAATAATTTTGATTATTTTATTTGCAATATAATATTATCCATTATATAAAAAATCCAAGGTTATTAGTGTAATCTTGAATAGTATGTGGTTGACATACGGGAGGATCGTGTTCAAGAAATAACCTAAAATGTCATAGTATATGGGTAAAGTTGGGTGCTTTATCTTGATAACACTATTGGTACGACCCACTTTGTAATAGTTACAAATGATTTGATCCAAATCGTTCATGTGGAGACATGTGAGTGGGGGTATCTTATATAATGAGTTTGTATAAGATTGGACCACGAAATATTTAATCTCTCTTTATAAATCCGTTAATTGAGAAGATTAATATTTCATCAGGATGATCATATGCGACTCGATCTTAATCCTGAGTGAGTTATGAACTCCTGCCTGTGAGAGCTTGTCCTTTGATTTGCATGGGTGAGAGTGGCTTTTGTAACCAATTCAATATGACTACCATGCTGGGGACTTGACCAAATAGGGAGTTAGGAACATAATCTCACAAGATAAAATTCACTTCTTCCCATATAGGGTAAGTAGATGAGTAATTCTCTTAAGTGCTAATTTCGGGACTTAAACAATGGGGCCCCACCCTCTCACTAGTCTGAGAGTGACTTAGTTTATGGTTGGATCATAAACAAATTGTTCATTAAAGAATCAGTGGTACTTAAGGTGCAAGATGTAATTATAGGGGTAAAACGGACTTTTGACCCAGCTGTAATTACGAACAACTTGTGAAAGATCGACTTGCATGTAGTGATTATATCTATGGACACAACTTGTCATACAATACATAAGAGTGCAACTCTAAATCTATAGTGGAGTGACCTATAGTTAATGAATGAAAATTAATTAATTAAAAATTTTAATTAATTAATTTTGTATCATTGGAATTTATAATATGTATGTCCCTTTGCTAGCTCATAGTAACACTAAAAGATCAATTTAATTGAAAGAAATTTTTGAAATATTCAAATTAATATTTAATTTGAAGTGTTCAAATTAATATTTAATATATTAGATATATTAAATATAAAAAAGGAAAATATATCTATTGTATTTGATACATTAAATATTAAAATAATTAATGTATATTAGATATATTAAAGAAAATATATTTATAAAATTTGAATAAGATTCAAATAAATAGATATCATGGGAGATTTGAATAAGATTCAAATAAGTATAAGATATATTTCAATATATTAGATATTAAAATATAATATTTTAATTATGGCAAAGATTTGTCATTGGTCTTTATAAATAGGGTTGAGCCATTAGATACAACACACATCTCCTCAATAGATAATTAGAGAATTAGAGAATTCTCTCTAGACCTCTTTCTCTCCAATCCCTTATGGATTTTCTTTCAAGAGGCTCCCACAAACCTTGGTCTTGTGTTCGAGTCATAGTAAATAAGACTTTTGTAGAAGTCTTGGAACATGAGAAGTAAAGAACCGCCAGAAAATATCTCCATATTATTTTTAAGGTATGTTTTGCTTAAACTTAATTTTTATTGTTTAATTCTAAATAAAATCAAAGTCGATTCCAATGCTTCTGCTGTGAGTTTAATTCAATTATTCCTTTCAGATACATGCTCATTTATCAAAATCAGATAAAGTAGAGATCATAAGGCAACTTGATTTTGATAATATGAGTTGCCAACAAGATCCGTTTTTTAGGTTATGTTCGCTAATTGGTTAAAAGGTACTACTGTCATAATTGTGACAAATAGTCACTTGTAGTAGTTTCACAATTAAAGTTTGTGTTCATAGCATTTTGTGTGGCAACAAACTCATAAATTTTTTAACATTGTCATTAGATTGTCTTGACAAGAATTTGTTGTTTTTCCATATTAATTACAACAACAAAAGCTTTTATATGAGAATTATAAGCTTTGGTTAATAAAGAAAATTCAGAGTTTTGATTATGTCTAAAGAAATACAACTCCATCATTGCAGATCCACTCATTATGAACTTTCACACAAAATTTTAGGAGCATAACGCTCATACAGGTATGAAAATTATGGTATGACAATTGAGTGGGAGTTTATGCTTTCTTAAAGTAGACACAGAGCTTTGTTCTCTGCAGAATAAGGAAGATGAATTATCTTTTGTTACTCTAAATGATTTTCTTCCTAACTATAGTTTGACATAAGGCTAGAAACAATATAGTTTGATCTCTCTAAAGAACAAAGTTTGACCAATAGGGAATAGGCATGTTTAGATCACATTACATGTAATTTCCATGTTGTTCTTCCACACTTGATCTATGTCTTTGAGTATATTTGGTGTGGTGATCATTGAAGGCTGAGTTACGACTATACATGTGACAAAAGCCGTCTTGATTCCTCATTGATATACAAAATTGACCAGATTGTAATTAAAGGGAAGTTTCTTTTAAAATAGCATTTAAGTTATGCACTAAAGAATAAATTAATAATTGTCAATAAAGAAATTGTTACCCAAGTGGAAGATTGTTGGAATTAATTTAATAATTAATTCATATGTGGGTAAAAAATTAAATGACAATTGTATTTGGGCTATTTAATGGGAAAATTATGTGGTATTGATTATGAGCCCTAGACTTTTCATACAGTGGTGTGGCCTGCTAAGCAAAAACCAGCTCATTGATCCTAGGGGATTATGAGAATCCTAGGATAAACTTATAAATAACAAGGTTATGGTCTTCAATATACAATGTCTCTTATTCTCCATATGATAGAGAGGACTGTCCATCCTTAAGTTGCACAGTTGAGGAAGACCATAAACCACAATTTTGTGCTTTCAACATGTCTAATAGTTCCAAGTAATTTTAATCTCTTTTAGTTTTAGTTTTCTTCCATGCTTAGATCCTTTTATAAATCTTGTCATGATTGTTCTTAAATTGTATGTTTTTATTCTTGAATAATCATGAATTGAGTTTTGTTAATAAATTCCAACAAACATAACTTTCATTAAATCAAAAAGAAATCTGATGGGCTACATAATCTGAACTCTCACATTGAATAATTCGCATGAGCCACAACGAAAATCATGAATCCATAGAACATGTCTACACGATAACTCCGATCTAGTTAAACCATCAACCAACTCATTTTGTTCTCGTCTAACATAAAACATATGACTTTGATTATTTTAGTTTGAAATTTCAAAAAATTATGTTTGAAGTACAAATTTAAAAAGCTTGCAAGTTTAGAAAAATTATAGGTGGAGGCTTGAATAATGAGTTATTGTACAACTCAATAGGTTTCTCCAATTCAATTCGAGTTGACAACTTTTCTCTCAATGGGTGGATTGAGGCTAAGGAAGTCAAAGTCGTCCTAAATCGTTGCCATGCTTCCATCCATCCTTTTTTAGTTTAATATTCATGTTCAAAACTTATTAGATTTTGACTAAAAGAAAAAAAAATAAAAAGATGTCTATGATTATTTTAGATTTTGATATGGGTAAATTTGGATAACTGGATAAAATTCAAGAAAATAGTAGACAATTGGATAAAACAGGATTTAAACGGAGGCCCAAGATGAAATCGAGCATAGATAAGCAAGACAAGGACCAAAAGGCCGAGAGACTCAACTCAGCCCGAACCGACTGACCCAATTCTTGCTTACGGAGATGTGCTCCTCGCATGTCTCTGGCCTAATATACCTCGTAGGGCACCACCTCGATCCTAGACCTAATCCAATTTGCAAAGGGGAAAGACCGTAGGTCATCCTCATATAAATACATCATTATAACTCCATTGGAGGCAACTTATTCTCAATCTTCAATCTCTAATAACTTGCTACACTATTTTCCTCTTTGACTTAAGCATCAGAGTAGTTGTGGCAAGCACCAAATCGGTGTGCAATTTTTTTTTATTTTGCAGGCCACCTCTTTCATCTCACAACTACAAATTCATTGTTGGCACGTACAAATCATATGTGTTCCCTTTGCCCAAATTTGTGCATCAACAATTTTAGATTAAAATAATTGTATATTATACGGTTCTTTTAATCCCAAACTAAAATAAATTATTTTCTCTAAGTTCCATATCTTTTTCATGGATTAGCACGAACCAAATTCATTTGTTCAACGAAATTTCACACAAATAATAATAATAATAAATCAAGATGAATGCTTCGGGATTAAAGTGAAAATTGAAACTAATTCAGAAACCTTTGGAAATTTACCCATTCTTCCCTTTCAATTTCACTGATAACAAAATAAATAAAGTTTAATTATATTTTTTCTATCCAACATCAATTTTATCCATATTAAAACAAATAAAAGTTTCAATTTTATCTTTATACTCTTTAAAATTAATTAATTTTAATAGTTCCTATTATTATTTAAAAAAGCCACAAACATAGGATTGATGCAAAGTAATACAACCAATAATTTTGTTTTTTATATTTTCGTTAATGTAAAAAAATTATTTAAGCTAAAAACTCAAATTATAGGATATAAGAACGACAAAAATCACATAAATAGATTTATATTACATCTTGGTCCAAAACATTTAAGCATTTTGTATTTGTCCTTGAATCTTACCTTTTAAAAAACTATTTTAGTATTTTCTATAAATTTTTTAATCAATCATTAAATAAAAATCTAACAAGAAGTCACATATTTCCTTTACTTACCATGCGAGTAGGTATAAACAAATAGTTTAGACCACATGGTCATGTGTTAACTTTGAAAATATATATATACTTTTTTCAAGATATGTTAACTTTGAAAATATGTTATAGATTCCAATAAAAAAAAAATGGGAGTAAAATAAGCGTGTATATAAAATTATATGAACCGAAACAAAATACATAAACATAGATTAAACAAAAATGACTTTTAAAACGAGAGAGTAGAATATGTGCGGAAAATAATTAATATTAAATATAAAAGTTAGAAAAATTTTGAAAAAAAATCAATTTATACCCCTAAACTTTGGAGCTATATCACTTAAAATTTCAAACTAATAATTGTTTCAATTAAAACTATGAACTTTTATAAGTGAATCAATTTAGACATCGGTTAAATGCACAACTTTCACACGTGTATAAGATTTTTTGAAATGTAGGGATGAACGTAAATTAGATAGAAATGTTAAAATCAAATAAATAGTAGAGGTTTTTCATTAATATGAGCGGTTTTTCATCTTCTCATCTTCCTTTATTTTTCTCTACTTATTTAGAAAGAATTACATGATTTTTTTTTTTTGCTACTTTGGTATAATTTTGGGAGAAAATAATTTTATTTAGGTGATTTTAAATATAATCAAGTGAAAATAGTTATAAATCAATAAAGGAGGATCTAAATTGATTCAATTATGAAATTTTGAGAGTTTAAATCATACAATTATTAGTTTGAGATTTTAATTGATACAACTCCCAAAGTTTAAGGATATAAATTGATTTTCCAAAAAAAAAAAAATGATGTTCTATGTATGTAGTTAAGGAATGAGGGAAGAAATTATAGGCAAAGTTTTAAATGTTAATGTTGACGGAAATATTGAGGTCTCAATTTTATAGAAATATCGATAAAAATAGTGATAAAATGTCAATGTCGATCGATATTTATGAAAAAATTATAAATATAAAAAATTTATAAACAATATTTAAATTAACAAATAAATATTTCAACATTTTTAAATAAGTTTAAATTTCTTATTATTAATACCCACAATAGTGAAATTATGTTGATATTTTAGTTATATTTTGTTAATTTTTCTATGATGTAATAGAAATGTCGATTCACCCTTCGTGTCAATATCGAACCATGGACATGTAAAAATGTTGATGGAAATGTCAACGAAAATTTAGAAGATTATAAGAAGAATGAATAAAAATATATAGGGGAAATTATAAAAACTACCTCTGAACTTTTTCATTTATTTTTGTCATTTGTTTAAAAAATACCTCTAATTTTTCAAAAGTTACAATATTATCCTAAAGCTTTTATAAATGTTTCAAAATTACCATTAAAGTAGAAATCTATTAGAATTTTAGACGAAAAATTGACATGGTGGTGACCTAGAATAGCGTGACGGTGACTGAAAAGCTTGTTTAGATGAAGTTTAAAAGAACAATGTTCCACCATGTCGAATTTTTTTCAAAAATTCTAACAGTTTTCTACTTTAAGAGTAGTTCGTTTTGAAAGATTTATGAAAATTTAAGAGTAATATTTGAAATAAATGGCGAGATAATTTTTGTAATTTAGCAAAATATAAAAGGGTTTTTTTTTTTTTTTTTTTGGTTGTTTTTTGAGTTCAAAATATAAAAGGACTTTAATAACGTGGATGGATGTCAGAATGTTAATTAAAAAAGAGTGGAAAATAGAGAAAGGGAAAGGGGGGGAGCACGGTGTGCACGTGAGGATGTTGGGCTCGATGAGAGCAAAAATGGGGAATCCAACGGTGGAGATGAGTTGGGGAAAGATAAGTATTGAATGCGTAGTTTCCGTATCCCAACAAAACCGTACGCAAAAGGCCTTTTCTTTTTATAATCAAAGCAATTTGGTACAATGAAACGACGGCCCCCTCCCCCACTCTACTCCTCCACCCCATTATCGCCCTCACGTGATTTTACTACCCCCCATTATTCTTTATATATTTATTACAAAATATCTTTTTATTAAATTTTTTTTTATAAATTATTTTCTTTATAGTAGTTTGTTTGTGTGAAGTTAATTTTTATGCTAACATGTATTTTTGATTTAAGAAATCAAATGATGGAATCTCTTTACTTTTAAATGTTGTTGAACGAAAATTAATAATAATAAATTTTAGGCCTCCAAGTTTATTGGTTTCATCTCTCTAGTTTGAATATCATTTTTATTTAGTTTCTATAGAATCAAAAAATTTCTAAGTTTGAATTACGGTCTTTATAGTTTAGTTTTTAGTTGCACATTTGATTTTTTTTAATAATTAAAATATCATTTTGGTCTCAAATGTCCAAATTCAATATCTGCACCTTCAATAAATTTTAAAATTAGTCATTGATGTCAGTTTCAAGTTATTATTATTATTTTTTTTTATCAAACTTGGTAAAGTAATAATAATAATAATTTTCATTCAAGAAACACACACAATGTGGATGTATTTCTAAAATTTATAGAGTGAAGGTTAATAGAAACTAAATATTTTTGGAAAACATTAACAATAAACTAACAATAGGAACTAACTTTAAGATTTATTAAAAGTACTGGGATTAAATTTAGATATTTTAAACTACAGAGACTAAAATGAAACAAGTCCAAAAGTACAAAGACTAAAATAATATTAATTTTTTTTAATATAATTTACGTGACAATGAATTGATATTTTCTATTTAATTGACTTGTTTGTATTAAAGTATAGAGTCGAGTAAAAAATAGGAAAAACGGGTGGATTTTCAAAAAGGGTAAAAAAATCATTTAAGAGATAATTTGTGCAATTTAACCAAATTATAGAGAGTGAATTAAAACTTTTAGAAGTGTAGAAATCAAATTAATACCAAATGGAAATTATAATACCAAATTCATAATTTAGGCCCTGTTTAAAAATTAAGCCTATAAATATTACTTCTACCTATGAGTTTTTATGTTTTCTTATATAACATATGTTTTTAAAAACTAAGCCAAATTTTGAAAACTAAAAAAAATAGTATTCAAAAACTTGTTTTTGGAATTTGGAATTTGGCTAGAAACTCAAATATTTCCTTAAGAATGATGAAAACTATTGTAGAGAAAATGAAAACCATTGTAGAGAAATTATGAGAAAATAAGTACAATTGTCAAAAACAAAAAACTAAGGTCCCGTTTGATAACGTTCTCGTTTCTCGTTTCTTGTTTCCTATTTCTGTTTCTTGTTTCTTGTTTCTGTTTCTTAAAAACTCAAAACAGAAATATGTTTGATAACTATTTCTGTTTCTTGTTTCTTGTTTTTTGGTAAAAATAAATTTTAGTACATATACTATAACAAAACATATAACATGCATTAAAATAAATATAAAACAATTATAAAGAGATTATAGTATTTTATTAAGACCCAACACCTAATTAATAATAATAATAATAATAATAAATTTTATCCTTCAAATGTTGTTCAAATTTGATTTGCAATGTTATTTCTCACTTCAATCAATTCACTTTGAACGATTTTGACTTACAAGAGTTAGTTCAATTAGACGAATTTGTAAATTGTCTAAGGTCAGACAACCAAACATACCCACATTTCTTTAATTTAATAATAATCTTTATTTTTATTTTTTTTCTTTAAAAATACATTAGCCAATAATACACGCAAGTAAAATCAGAAAAAAAGAGGGAATGTATATATATTTTTTTACATTTAATGGTAAACATGAAATACATTATTAGTTTATTTATTTAATAAAAAAATAAAATCGTAACCAAAAGGAAAAATAATAGAGAATTAAATAGAAAATAATAACTATAAGCTCGTTAATGTAAAGTAAAAGAAAATAAGAAAATAAAAGAAAAGAGAAAAACATAAACAAAAAGAGAAAAGTAAAAAAGAAAAAAGAAAAAAAAAGATAATGAACTGTTAAAAGAAAAAAAGATTATGATGAAAGAGAGAGAACAAATAGAAAGAAATAAATCAAAAAATAAAAATATAAAAGAAGAAAAAACAAAAAGATTAAAAAGTATTAAAAGAAAAAAAATAGAATGGAAGAGAGAGAGAAAAGAGAGAGGGAAGAGATGGGTAAAAAGAGAAATAGGAATACATGCATGAAACCTGAAAAAAAAATAGAAACATAATTTGAGAAACTACTTTTTGAAGTTTCTCAAAATCTGCCATTTTTTTAGAAATGTTTCTAAAAAATTTCGAAACAAGAAACATGATGGTTTATCAAACATGTCTGTTTCTTGAAAAATGAGAAACATGAACAAGAAACAGGAAGCATGAACGTTATCAAACGAGCCCTAAAAATCCAATGGTTATCAAACCAGGTCTTAACCTTTTAAATTTGACACTTTTCAAAAAATCAAATGAGATGGATTGAATTAACTACTCAGCAACCATAACTATAAAAAAAAAAAATTGATGTACTTTATAAATTAATTTTTTCCATTTCTTCCTTATCTGTTAGACATATTATCTGTTAGACATATGAAAGAGAAATATGAAATAAATGTCAACCCGACTCCACTAATTTAAATATATACCTTGGATTAGATGGTTAAGCTTCAATTTTTTTTTTTTTTTGTTGTTGTTGAACTAAAAAAAGCATATTGGAAAAAATAAAAATAAAAAATCAAAATAAACAAACATGAGGGTATAAAGAATCAACTGGGATTGGAATATATGTCTCAAATAAAAAAAGGATTGGAACATTTATTCAAAAAGCAAATTTACTCTTTCTTCCCTTTGAATAAACCTGAGAGTATAAAGAATTGAATTTATTTTTAGTAAAAGTGAGGCAAGATTTAAGAATTCAGCATTCTTGTTAAAGTGATCAACGAGCATATCGCGTAACTTGTATGGATGACTATTTCTATTTTTTACTTTAATGAATTAGATAGGTTTTGTTATTTTAAAAAAATATATATATCACATTGAGTAAAAGATACTCTTTTTTTAAAAAAATATAGTGGTTTTGTTTAAAAAAATTTATTTTTCGTTCAACAATTACAAAAGTGAAAATCGAACCATCAACTTTTAAAATGGTAATTGTGTCTTATCCACTGAGCTATGCTCGGATTGGCGAGTAAGAGATGTTATAATTATGGAATTATGCTTATTTTGACAAATTGAGGTAATGTTAACACAAATGCACGTATTAAACTTTAGTATAATTTATTATATCATCCTCTAAAATTCAGTTAAAAATTATTAATCTAACTGATTGACCATAATTTTATTAAGATGTAATAATTTAAAAACTAGAATAAATTTTGAAATAAAAGGAATGTGTATGTATATATATATTTGATGAAGTGAGGAAACTCCGTCGAACGTTGCAAGGACAACCTTTATATTTATTTATTTATTTTTGGATAGAGATTCAAGCGCCAAATTTACAGGTTGATGAGTTATGAAAATAATAATAAAAAAAAAAAACTATTTCAAAGGTTGATAAGCTTACTTTTAGCCTTTAAAACATATTTGGAAGTGATTTTAGAATGATTATAAAAAAAATACTAAAAAGGTTTAGGAATGATTTTGGTAAGTCCATTATAAACTTAATTACACCTCTCCATCTCTTAAGCGTCAACTGTATAAGGCAGGCATGATACCCTCTACAAGCCTAGCTTCACACTACTCACATGCAGGCGCTTTGACGTCGCAACAAGGGTGGCCTCTCCAATGTGAAAACTTTTCATGTTAGGGACAACAAAGGAATAACAAACTCTTAACAAATCTCTATAATGGTATGATATTATCCATTTTATGCATAAATCCTTCTGACTTTGCCTATAATATGATCCAAAATGTCTCATACCAATTGAGATGTTGTCATTCACATATATAATCACGATCTTTCGTTTTTTAGCTAAAGTAGGACTTTGGTCAAACTCTCAACATTTTATTAGCTATCATCATTGATCGTATACTCACATGATCTTATAATCACTCTAATTTTGATGTGAAATTGATTTAACTATACATTTCTCCTAGTTTAGAAGCCTATCCAGAGTTATATATAAAGGTATGGAAATGGTGAAATGATCACTTGACCTTTCCATTGATAAGTGTAGATATTATATAGGTTACAAACGCAATCCGTAAAGATAGTAAATTATAACAAAATAGAAAATATGGAAGAATCCTAACTGATTTACAATTTAGAAGAATCCTAACTATTCTACAATTTTGAAGATAGTTATATATTATTCTCTAGTCAAAAGCTTTATTGACCGTCTCTTAACAATAAAAGTCATAAATTACCTTTCTCTCAATCGTGTCTCATCTTCCACTCCAAATAATATTATTTGACGTATGGATTTTTTGGCCTATTTATCCAATCGATGAGTTCAAATACTATATCATTTTTGTGCACCACTTCACACACTATATATTTAGTTTTACCTGTGCTACGAGTATAATAGCTATAAATTATTTTCTTTTGTACTAGTAACTACAATCCACCTTCATCAGAATTAGGCCTGTAGTGTCACATAATGTATGCTTAAATTGTATTAGTATATGAATTTCATCTTCAATTCTAAAAGTATAGTTCAAAATATAATACGAGGATGCATGGAGAATATAGTAGCTATGTCAAGTGCCAAATTCTTGATCATATAGTTTCTAATTCTTTATCTTGTTCCTAAATTACGAAAAAAGTTATTAAAAAAAACAAATAAAAACTTAAACTTCTAAGTGATTGTTGGTAGAAAAGGATTTGACTTGTCAATTCGAACATAGTAAATGAAATACTAATTACCATCTTAAAGGTCGATGGTTCGATCTCCCATTCATACAATTGTTGAACTCAAAAAAAAAAAAAAAAGACTTACCATCAATATATAATTCTACCATGTATTTTTGTTCAATTAAATAAAAAACTGGTTTTATTTATTATTTATTATTTTATATTTATTTATTTTGGAAGACTTCTTTATTAGTTGATAAACAATTGTATTATTTAGTAAATATTTAAAATCTTAACTGAAACTGTTAATTTGAATATAGCTCAACTACTTTAGATATTTATTATTTATCAAAATGTTAGAAGTTGGAATACTATTACTCATATATGTTGTTCTCGAAAGTTCAGGTAGAATTAATTCTATAGGGAATTAGTGCAAGGATTTGTATGGAAGACTATGTTCAAAGCATTTCTACGGTCAACTTAAAAAACAAAAAGATTCTGCACTACTTATCTTTAATTCACAAGTTATTAAATTTTTATAAAAGAGAAAAAAGGATAAAATTAACTTTCAATTACCAATTATATAAAATGGTTAAATATATGTTTAGCCCCTGACGATTTAGATATTTTTTTGATTTAGTTGTTGGTATTTTAAAAGTTTTAAATTGATCCCTTAAGTATTAATATTTTTTAATTTAGTCCCTCACTTTTGGTAAATGCTAAAATTGGTTGATGATAAACTTACATGCAAGGATGAAAACATCTGTTGATATGTCGATATATCGTAAATTGGAGGATTCGACATCGATATTAAGGATTAATCATATCTCAAATATCTTTTACAAATACTCATAAAACATAACAAAAAAATTATCTATTAATTTCAATATAAATATAAATATTAATAACAAAATTTATAACTTAGTTGGGAGGTAAAAACAACTTAATTGTTATTTTAAATAATTTTATAATTTTTTTATTATTTATAAATACCCATTGATATCGATATTTTATCCATATATTCGTAAAATTGAAATTCTGATATTGATATCGACATCGATATTTTTATTCTTGCTTACATGACATAATACTTGGTGATTTTGCATAAATGTAGAGGAGAAAAAAGTCATGTAATAGAAGAGAACTTGAAATTTCTATTAGTTTCTTAGAAATTTGGACGAAGAGTTAAAATTTTTTCTTTCTTATATGATCTATTTCTCCTAAATTTTTTTGGAAGAACTATTTTCGATAAGTTTATCATCAACCAAATTTAACATTTATCAATGTCAAGGGACTAAACTGAAAAATGTTAAAGTATAAGTTACTAAATTGAAATATTTTAAATAATAAAAAAACTAAATTAAATTCAAGCATTAGAAATTAAAGTATATATTTAATGAATATGTTTTTGTTAGATTTTTTAGTGATGTTTTAACGTAATTTCAATAAATATATATATAAATAGATTCTCTTTTATATCAATGGATATGTATGAATTCTAGCTTTTCAAATTTGAAAGAACACAACTAAAGAATCAGTTCAAATTTAGATTTTTCTTTTGGGTGGTAATGGCACAAAATTAATTTATATGCTTTTGAAGAACGTAACTTCCAAAGGTGGGAATATAGAATAAACCTGAAGACTTAAAAGGGGAACAAATTCGAAAAAAGAAAAAAAAAAAGGACGTTCAAAGAACTAGAATGCTTAAAATATCATTTTGATTCCCGAATTTTAGATCTGATTCAATTTTAGTATTTATATTTCAAAATGTCTAAATTTAGTGTCTGTACTTTCAATAAATTTTAAAATTAGTTATTAATGTTGTTAGAAGTTTTTAATTTTATAGAAATTAGTTAAATAATAATAATAATTTTCATCCAAGATTAGACATGAGAGAAGGCTAATAGAGACCATTTTTTTAAAAAAAAGTTAATAATAAACTAACTGTAACGACTATTTTTAAGATTTATTGAAAGTCTAGACTAAATTTAATCATTTAGAAATACATAACTAAAATAGAACAAATTCAAAGTACAAAATGATAGTTTAAATATTGATGTAGACTAATGTGTTGAGGTCTCAATTTTATGTAAATGTCGATTGAAATATCGATAAAATGTGGTCAACATATATTTTTGAAAAAAAATTATAAATGTAAAAATTCATAAAAAAAATATTTAGACTAACAAATAAACAATTCACACATTTTATTATTAATAATAGATTCACAATAGCGACGTTTTATTGATATTTTAAATATCTATTATCAGTTGAATATCCTCTATCTTTGTGGGTTTACCATGTCATGCCCATGCATGTACATCATATCATCATAAACATGGCATAATGTTGACTTTAAAATTTGCGATGGAAAAATCAGTTACGCAAAATGGATGAGATTAGTGGGCCAACGAGGATCTTTGCTTCCGTTTCCCGCCAATTACGCCAGCGTGGAGCCCACCTGGACCTTTTTTTCCCTCCAAAACCGCCCCCTCTATGCCAACAGTTTCTTGCCACGTCTTCAGCCGGCGTTTAGTGTACGCCAGCTGTATGGGTTTTTTCCTGTGGGCCCCGCCCGGCCTTCCTCAAACGGCGTTTACTTCTTTCGAGAAAGAAAAGTCAAATGGTAACGGGGATGGTTGGTCCAGATTTTCGTAATCTCCCGTCCCGTCCCATAAAAGCTATGTGGTAACGAAATGTTTTTTCTTCTATAATGAGGATAACGACAAGTTAAGTTACACTTACACAGTTACACAATTTTTTTTCTTTTTTTTTTTTGCAAATTGTTTTTCCATATTTTAAAAATAAATTCAAATACTTTTTTTTATTGTTTGAAAAATTATAAATTATAACCGTTCATTAATTTCTCTTAACTAAATTAGCACATATGGTATGTAATAAGCAACATGCACTGGTTCTGTTATTATTATTATTATTTTGAAAATCTGGTTCTGTTAAATTTAAAATTCAATAGAGGGTGCGTTTTAAAAATTATGTGACAAAAAAAAATATTATTATATAAATATACAATTTGAAAAATATAAAAAGTCATCGTTATACTAACCTTACTTTTCTTTGTTTTTAGTTTTTAAAATTTGAATAGAATATTTTAAAAGTATCTTTTGAAAATAGACTAGATAACAAAAATAATTGTATGTAAATAATATTTTTTTTAAAAGATAGTTATATATACATAAACCAACTAATTGTATAGACTATAGAGCAGGTTTGAGATTAGGATACAAACTCTCTTTTCATCTTTACTTTTGAAAAAACTATTGATTAAATACTTTACTTAAATATTTTAAAACTATATATATATATATATATATATATATATATATATAGACAAAGATCATGAAAAAAAATTCTTTTAATTAAAAATAATATTATATATATATATATAGACAAAGATCATGAAAAAAAATTCTTTTAATTAAAAATAATATCAAATAAAGCTTTAGAAATTTCAACTTCAAGAAAATAAATAAGAGAGAGAAAATGGAGAAAAACAAATAAAAACTTTGATTTTTTTTTTTTTTGGTGAGAGGAAAAATTGACGTTGACCAAGATTATTGGCACATATCAAAACCAAGAGTGTCATGGTCAATTACTTATGGGAAGTGACATATAAGTTAATGAAATTTTTTATATTACCTAATTATATTTGATAATTGCCAACCCTAGTTCCTACTTGATTGCTTTATTTATTTAATACTAAATATGTTGAGTGTCACTTTTAATTTATTAATTGTTTTGAGTTCTCATGATGGGTGACATTGGCTGAGCAAGACATGACTAGAAAAAGTTGTGAAGTAATTAGAGAGAGACACAATTTTAACTTAGATATTACAAAATGAAATCCCCAAATCATATATACTGGGCATTGCCTTTAGCTATAAGCAACATAGGTCACTGTCTATATTACAAGTTTGATTGACAAAGATTTGTTTTCTTTCCCCTCATTTTACTTAAATTAAAAGAAAACATATTAGGATTATTTTATAATAATTGTTTATTTTTCTTTTTGACTAACCATCAACATAAAGGTGTTCGATAATGATTTATGTATAATTTGAGAGATGCTTTAAAAATAGTGGTATGTTTGTTTGTTTTGTTTTGTTTCAGAAACATTTTTAAGAAACTTGCAAATGTAAGAGACAATGTGGTGTTTAAAATTACTATTCGAATAATCAAAAGAAAAACGTGAAAAAAGTATTAAAATTCAAATTTGAAGAATAGTTATTCAAATATCTCTTTACTAATTTATCTTATTCTAAAAGTAGAAACTATTTTCTAAAGCACTCTCAAACCACTTTTCTTTGAATGAATGATTTCATTACAGAAAATAAAATAATCATATGTCATTTTTGCTTTTTCATATGCAATTGTGTGAGCCAAAGATGATAGATTTTTTAAGAGATAAAAAAAAAAAATCAATTTCTACTTCTAAACTTGACATGGTATATCAATTTTTGCCTAAAGCATTCAATTTCATAAAATTGCACATTGAACTTTGATAAGTATTACAATATTTACTTAAAACTTTAGCAAGTATTACAATTTTGAAATTGCACATTGAACTTTGATAAGTATTACAATATTTACTTAAAACTTTAGCAAGTATTACAATTTTACCTTTTTTTAACGTATGATGATTTTTCCTTCTAATAAACTTTTGTTTTAAAAATCATTAAATAACATATTCTTAGTTGCATTTAATGAATTATAAAAAGTATATCAGGTATGAAACTAATGGGACTTCATAGAAAAAGAATAGCAAAGTTGATTTTTCTAAAGACATTTGTGAGTTATGGAAGGTTAGTTTAATAGTTGATGATCTTGTGCATAATTATGCTCAAGTTTATTCGAGACTTAAGTTTTGTCGATATTCATAAGTTTTGAAAGATTATTATTATTATTATTATTTAAATTAGTGAGTGAATTTAGCAAAGATTAAATAATGGGTAAAAATTGAAAGATTTGTTTAAGTCTAGAGTTCAAATCAATAAAATAAAAAATTTAGGATATAAATTGATACAACATGTCAAGTTTATGGTATAAATTGATTTTTTTCCTAAATTTTAACAATTTCATTGATACTTTGTAAAATTGGAAACATTTAACTAGAGGAGCGTTTGTTGCTTGAAAACTCTTTTGCTTTTGGAAAAAAAAATGGTTACCAACTTATTTTTATGTTTTTAGAATAAATATATGTTTTGTCCTTAATGCGGGGTATTTTTTTAGTTTAGTCTTTATTGTTTAAAAAGTTTTAATTTAGTCCATTTTGTTTTAACATTTTTAAGTAATATCCCTTTTATCGTTGGTGAATATTAAAACTAGTTAGTTGATCAATAATCATACATTACATGATATACTAAGTGATATGGCAGAAATTTAGAGGAAATATTAGGTCATTTATAAGAGGAAACTTTCTAATTTTCCACCAAATCTCTAGCAAAAATTTCGACTTTTCCTTTCTTAAATGACCTCTAAATTTATGCTAACCCATTAAAAATGAATTTGACAAACCTTTTAGTTTAAACATTTTTTTTTTTCTAATAATCATTTCTCACATAGTTAAATTACGAGTATCGATTACTTCCAAATCAATTTTTAGATAGTCATCGTTAAAGTACTTCTTAAACGGTTTCTAGACCAATATGATTTATTTTTTTTAACTTACCAAACATTAATAAGCGCTTTTACCTTTTAGTTTAAACACTTTTGCAAAAAATATTTTCAATAAAAATATAAATATCTCATATTTTTTCAAAAGTTTTTAAATGATTCTATTAATTATAATTATAATTTTATTTTTTATTGCATAACTTGAGAATTTTCATTAATCACTTTAAAGTTATTTTTGGATAATTCATCTTGCAACGGTTTCTTCAAAAAATGATTTTAAATTAAACAAGTTTTTGAAGCACTTTTAGTTTATTAAGATATATTAAAAAAAAAACACTTTTGATCATCTAGAATCACTCAATAAGTTATACTAAACACACTTTAAATTATTAATTTTTCTAAAAAGTGTTTATAAAGAAAGTTGATTATGTTCAAAAAACATTTTTTTATGCAAGTTATTCCAATTACACATTATTAGTAATTTTTCCTTATAGAAAGAGATTTTTTTGTTAATTTAAAAAACACTTTTTTTTTTCCAAAAACCATCGTAAACACACAAAAAAAATATCATCCTAAACACACACAAAAAAATATCATGCTGTGTAAGTTTATCATAAGCTAATTTTAATATTTATTATTAAAAAAGGTATAATGGAAAAATATTAAAATGTAAGGAACTAAATTGAAACTTTTAAAACTAAAAATATCTTAGAATTATTTTGTAATACTGCTATGATTTAATTTTTTTATTCAACTATAATGGAATGATATTGTCTACTTTAGGCATAAGTTCTTCTAATCTAAAAGACCTCATACCAAAAGAAATGTTATCCTTTACTTATATAAAATGAATCTTTCATTTTTTTAGTTGATTTGCGACCTTTTATGCATTTCCAACAAATAAATTAAAGGGAAAAAAAGGATTTGGTAAATAAGTTTCTTGTGCAAAACATAAGATTAAAAACAAAATCACATATGACATACCTTTAAAAAAACACACACACACAATGAATTTTTTTCAGTTCATAATGTAATGAACTCAAGAAAGTAGTATTTGAGAATTTTTTTCCATTTTAGAAATTTTGTTAAGATTTTAGTATTATTTTGGTAAAAGAAAAACCGTAAAGAAATTCTAATAAACATTTGGAGGACATTTTTTTTTCTTTTAATATTGTATTTTTCAAAACTTATTATTAAAATATATTCCTATTAAAACTATTTATTTAAATATTGTAGTTTTTAAATAGTTGGATGGAGGTCGAGACGACCTCCGTAGTTAAAATTTGCAAGTCGTTTCTTCAAGAGATGATCTAGACACAAAGATAAATAAATTGATTTGTTGGTATGTTGGTCACAAGACATTACTATTATATAGGCAAGTATGGATTTGAGCTTAGAGTAGCACAATTCTGAGTTCTTTTTTTCTTTTTTTACAAATCAAATATAACAACTGCATTTTTAAAAAAAAATGTTTTAAACCCATTGAATATTAATTGCAATTTATTCATTTTTTCTTTAAAAAATTGAAATTTAATTAAGTATTAATTATATAAAAACTTTTCTTCTTTCATTTTTTCCTCACATTTTTTTCTTTGTTTTATTTGCTTTTTAAAAATCAAATAATATAACTGTAATTTTTTTTAATGTTTTAAGCCAATTGAATATTAATTAAAATTTGTTTCTTTTTTATTACAGAAATTGAAATTGAAATAAATAGTAATTATTTAAACATTTTATTTTTCTAAAATAAAATAAAATTAATACTACTCCAAGAACTATAATGGTTAAGTTTAAAAGAAAAAAAAAAATCAATTTATAGCTATTTTAATTTGATTTCATTTAAAATCAACTCAAAATCACCTACATAAAGTTATTCTTCCCTCAAAATCCTATCGAAGCCATAAGAAAAATTATCACATAGTTTTTTTTAGAGAGATTCAAGAGAATGAAAGATAGCTCATATTAGAAAAAGAAAGTTTTTAAATAATTAATACTTAACTAAATTTCAATTACTTTAAGAAAAAAGAATAAATTTCAATTAATATCCAAGTGGCTTAAAATATTAAAAAAGTTGCCCTTATTTTATTTGATTTATAAAAAACAAATAAAAGAAAAAAAAAAGAAAGAAAAAAACAGAAGTAAACAAGAGGGAGGGGGAGGGGGGAACGAAAGAAAAGAAGAAAGAAAAAAGTTTTTATATAATTAATACTTAATTAAATTTTAATTTTTTAAGAAAAATAAAATAAATTGTAATTAATAGTTAATTGACTTAAAATATTTAAAAAAAACTGCAGTCATATTTGATTTGTTAAAAAAACAAAAGAAAGAAAGAAAGAAAAAACAGATAAAAAAAAGAAATCGAAAGAAAAACAAAAGAGATTTGTTTGCCTTTATACTATTATGTCGTGTGACCAACATACCAACAACGAGATTATTTATCTTTGCGTGCAGGTCGTTGACTTACTTGTAACGACCCGACTTGAATCGCTATTTAAAGCTGACTCAACACGCTCTTATCTAAGAAAAAGAATGCTTTAAAACAACTTTCAAACAAGAACAGAAAACATGCTTTTCTTTGGGATCCCATTTCAACAGAAATACCTTAAAACAAACATTTCCAAGCGTTTCGATACAAGATCAGAGTACTACAACCCGCAATAAACCAGAAGCAGAATAAACTTTAAAACAAAAACACGAAATTTAAAAGCAGAACAGTTCTACGATCCTAGGGAACAGGGACACGACCTCTATAGCCTAGCCAAGCCAATGCCTCATACCACGCGCCTCTAGAGTCTACTGGCCACATGAAAAGAAAAATAAGGTAGCATCAAATGAGTATTAAAATACTCAATACGTAACCCACTTAAGATCCAAGGCTTACAGTCCAACACATCAACTAGTCAACTTACCCTAGCCATTCAAGCTTCTGATCTTACTCAAGTTCTATACTCTCTGGACTAAGTGGCCACCTAACCTACACTACCTACGATATAGCCTTATTGCCATACCCTAGAGCCATGCTTCCTATCCATGAGTTTCATCCCCACAGCTAGCATATGACAAGAAGGTCCATGACCCCCAAGCCATACCTCAAAAGCCCACTGGCCCTCTAGCTAGCACCTGCAAAGGAGAACACGCCCTCATACCATCACACATCAGGGTACACGACCCGCTAGCTAGTCTCTGCAGTGAAGAACAGACCTTTCATGCCATCACATATCTGGGTACACAACCCACTGGCCAGTCACTGCAATGGAGGACACCCCCTCCATGCCATCACACATCAGGGTACACAACCCACTAGCTCGTCTTTGCAATGGAGGACACACCCTCCATGTCATCACACATCGGGGTACACGACCCACTAGCTAGCCTCTCATAATCATACTAGGTAAGCAAGCTCCAAGTGGGGTAGTAGATGTCACTAGCCTAAGGGTCCTAAGCCATTCCCTAACCCTACCAAGGTTCTCAAGACCTTACAACCACATTTTCACATCGTCATAAAAGTCAGAGCAATTAGGGCCTTAGGATTAAATATCACAATCACAACAAATCAGAACTACCAGTTCATAATCATAAACCATGAATTTCAGACAAAAGATAAATCTGGAAATTTCACATGCCAATCACACTTAGCTAATGACTTTGAGCCCCTAATCCACATGCCACATTCTCAGACAAATTTCTCAATTCAAGATAATTTTTAGGGCCAACCAATCACCGCATACTCCATAATCACAACTCATGCATGCTTACCACAATTCACATAATTCCAACATGATCCAAAATTTAATTAATAACTTAAAAGAGTTCAGTTCAAAAGCTACTTACCTTTAAGCAAGAATAATTAATATTATTCCAAGCACCAAAGACCTCTTTATGAAAATAAACAATAGTCCCTAGCAATAATACAACTGCCATAAATTAGCTCGAGGCTTGATTGAAAGTTACTTAATTAAATTTAATAATTTAACAAAGAACTCCAAACTTAATTTCTGGGGTTCTATTTAAAAGGTGGTGAAAAGCTCACCTTCCCAAATTTCTGGACAATATTTTTGCTCCTTGGAATTTATGACCAATCACCCAATTTTTAAACTTTGTCCTTCTGGTTAACCTTCAATTAATTCCAACAAATTTAAGGTCAATTAATTTATACAACCAGTCCATAAGTTTTCTCAGAATGGCCTAATCGTGCAATCAATTAAATCCAATTTATGTTTAGCCTTTACTGTGTTAACACTTTACCATAAATTCACTAACACTTTACTATAAATTCACTAAACCTTAACCTTACAGTTATGTATAGTGATTTAAAGTGCCTCCAAACTATCCCAAATGGTCTCCAATTGCAATGGGTGTCCTATAAAAATAGTCCGATAGTTTAACGTCATTTTAAATGACCATTTACTATCCAAATCAGCACTTATGACAAATTTGTTTTAAAATGGTGGTGAAATATTATCCAAACCAAACGATACTGGGAAGCGACCGTACAGTATCGAGACCTTGCTGGTTCGGTGTCAGTGTGATTCAAAAATCGACGATTTAGCCTCCACGCGCGATAGGTTTCCTAAACTCGAATCCAAAACGCTTGGGTAAATTTTTAAATGGCCACCAATAAATAAATTAGACCTATAAAACTCAATAATTTTGCCTAAAATAGTGGTGAAATCTTACCCAAGCATAGAACAGTGATGATTGTGGATGTGCAAGACCGAGCTCCGACGTGAGCAGCCATGGAGACGGCGGTGGTTCCGGATCTGAGCTCAAGGCTGCGGGAGGGATCGGCGTGAGCGGTTTTAGGTACAAACGGCCAGGGACTAGCGCGTTGGTGAAGTGGCTGGTGGTGTGGTCTATAGATCTTACAACGGCTCGTTCATGAGGTTTCAGGCAACGGATTGCAGCGACGTGCTTACGTGGTGGCAAAATTTGCCAAAAAATCTTTTAAACTTGTCACAACTAGATGTACAGAATTACTTGAATTAATCCATTCTGATTTGGCTAATTTCAAAAACACCACAAACAGAGGAGGTAAAAAAATACTATATCTCATTTGTTGATGATTTTTCTAGATATACAAAAATTTATCTCTTAAAATCAAAGATGAAGCAACTAGTATGTTTTTGAAATACAAAGATGAAGTAGAAAATTAATTGGATAAAAAGATAAAAAGGTTAAGATCTGACAGAGGTGTTGAATATAGTGATAACTCTCTCAAAGAGTTTTGCAAATTAAATGGTATTATTCATGAATTTACTACATCATATTCTCCTCAACAAAATGGCATAGCTAAACGTAAAAATAGAAAATTAAAAGAAATGATGAATGCTATGTTACTGAGTTCTGGATTACTTAATAACGTGTTGGGGGAAGCTGTGCTTCTGCTTGTTTTATTCTAATAGAGTTCCTCACAAAAAGCTGGACAAGACACTATACAAGCTGTGGAAAGGTTATTCACCTAACTTAAGCTACTTAAGAGTGTGGGGGGTGCTTAGCTAAAGTAGCATATCCAAAAGTTAAAAATCCTACGGTTGGATCTAAAACCTTTGATTGTGTGTTTATTGGTTATGCCCATAATAGTTATGCATATAAATTTATGTATTTAAATGATATCTCAATTTGCGAGTATAGAGATGCTAAATTTTTTTAACATATTTTTCCCATGATTAAAGCAGTCAATGAGTCTGTTAGTACTTCATGCAATAACCAGGTATCTGTATCTTTTTCTCTCAATATTGATAGTATGCATGAGTTTGAACCTAGAAGAAGTAAGAGACAACAGATTGAAAAAAGTTTTGGACTTGATTTTTGGACTGTTTTTCTAGTTAGAAATTCATATAAGATAGACAATTAATTTGATTGCATGTACTTAATAGACGAGGATCCTAAAACCTACTAAAAGGCTCTAAATTATGTAGACTCTAATTTTTGGAAAGAAACAATTAAGAGTGAACTAGATTTGTTATTTATGAATTAAACATGGGACTTGGTAGATCTACCTAATGGTATAAACCTATTGGTGTAAATGGATTTTCAAAAAGAAAATAAGACCAAATGATTTAATCGAAAAATTCAAAGATAGATTAGTAGTTGTGGGATATACGCAAAACCAAGGTATTGATTATTTTGATACCTATTCTTTAGTAACTAAAATATCTACTATTAGAACCTTAATCGCCTTTGCAGCTATTCGTGGCCTAATTAATACATCAGATGGATGTAAAGATGACATTTCTTAATGGTGATTTAGAGGAAGAGATATATATGACACAACCTTAAGGCTTTGTAATTTCTGGTCAAGAAAACAAGGTATGCAAGCTTAAAAAATCTCTTTATGGCCTTAAACAAGTGCCCAAACAATTGTATGAGAAATTTAATAGTACTTTAGTAAACGATGAATTTAAAGTAAATTCTTCATTACAAAACACATTCTTTCATATTGTTTTGGTTTATCAGTTTTAAAAGAAAAAAAACAGAGATCATTTTGAGCATAGTTTCTTTCTTGATTCCAATCCTTCTCTGACGAGTGTACGTTAGAGAAGGGTGTTGTGTTAACCTTGGGAAACAACCAACGTGAGACGATTTAGCACCAAGGGCGTGTCGAAATTGCTTTCAAGGCAGTGGTTCTTCCATGACACAACGATTATTTTTTCTAGTTATGTACCTACAAAAACTACAATATTTAAATAAATAGTTTCAAAAGGAATATATTTTAATAATAAGTTTTGAAAAATATAATATTAAAAAAAAATCCTTGCGAACATCGACATCAATTTTAAAAATGTATGTTTCTCAAAGTTGTATAAAATTTGAAACATATAATTATAAAAGATAAACAATAAATATTGCTAAAATGTAACGACCACACTTTCGGGTATTAATTAGAGTTTTAATTTCGAGATTTAAATTAATTGTAAGGCCAATTTCATGTTTAAAGTTGTGTATTGAAATTTGAATTTTGGGACTTGCATAATTGAAATTGGAGAATTTTAGGGTAAATTAGGAAGAAAGAGGGAAAAAGAGATTTAATTGATGTTTGGGGCATTTTTGTAATTTGGGTGAGTTTAAGCCCAAGCCAAGCCCATGTAGAAGCCAAGCCCTAATTCTCCTCTCTATTATTTTATATTGCACGCAGCCCTAGGTTCAAGCCAAGCCTTCAATCCAACTCTCAAGCCAAACCATCATCTTCTCCAACTCTTTCTTATTCTTCCTTTGTGTTTGACAACCACCCTTGAAGCAGAGAATTTTTTTTTCTTTCTTCTTCTTTCTCTTCAGTAGCTCACCGTCGCCGCCCACACCACCTCAGATCGAACCGTTGTCCTTCCGTCCCTCTGTCGTCGCACAGCCACCATGCAACCACTGCCCGAACGCCGCGCAAACTCGAGCCGAGCTTCTGCAGATCCATGAACTCGCAGCTGTAGATTCGCCTACCACGAGCCTGCCGCCACACGCTGCTGCCGCCGCCGCTCGCCTCCCACCTTAGACAGCCGTTCGCTGCCCGTGCCACGTTGACAAACGCCCCGCCACAGACCCAAGTGCCGCCGCTGCTACAGTTCGTGTATGATGGGATTGCTCTGTTTTTTGGGCTAATTTTCTGGTGATTTTTGACACTGTACAACCTCGGTTTGACTCCGTTTTCACGAGGGTAAGCTTATTCGTATTGTATCCTTATGGTTTTCATATTGGAATTTTGGTTTTGGGCATTGTTACCGTAATTTGGAGGTTTACCTATTGATTTTCGGGCTCTATTTTAAAATACCCATCGTATGTGGAGGTTGGCTTTGCGAAACTGAATCAAATCGTCCTCTATTCGGCAAGGTTCAGTTCTGTTTTTGGGTAGGAGTTTAGGTAAAATTCTCATTCTAACATCAAGCAAATCCTTGAGTATATGCTAGGCTTCAATTCTAAGATTTGGATTGTGTTGAAAAAAAAATTATTATCTTCTAATTCTTTTACTAAGTTTGGGAGGTAGTTTGGACTTTAGGATGACTATGAAATATGAGTTTCTTAGGGATAAGTGGAGTTATTAAACCAACATCTTAGGGTGATTTTTAGAATGGGAGTTAAAGGCTATGAATGTCAAGCATGATCTTTTTGGAATTTTTGTAGGTTTGCCAAGGGATTTCTGAAATAGGAGTTTGAGGATTATTTCTTGAACATTGGCCAAGGTAATGGACTTTATGCTGGTATGCTTAAATGCAAGTTAGGAACTGAATTGAAAAAAAAAATTAAATTACATTTGAAATGAAAAGCTTTTATAAAAGTTTTATTATGATTTTTGGTGAATCTTAAAATGCTTTATTTTATATGAAAATAGATTTTCACTTGTTGATTGCCAATTATTCTTGTGAATGTGATGCATGGGTTATGGTTTATGATTTATGAGAATGTTGCCTTATGATGCATCATGGAATGAAAATTTAAAAAGCTTTGGGACCTCATGCATACATGTGAATTTTCATGATAAAATGATTTCGAAGGTTGTGGCAATTACCCCCTAAATTTAAAGATGTACATCTAAATGGAAAAGAATCTGAAAAGGTTAAATGGAAAGGAACCTGAAAAGGTTAAATTGAAAAGGAACCTGAAAAGATTAAATGGAAAGGAAATGTTAGGTTGGGTTAATTGTCCACATTAAGCTGAAGAGAAAGGTTAAAAGAGAAACGTTTCCACTATGAAAATGTTTTAGGTCCCACTAGAGGAAAAAGTTTTAAAAATCACTTTGTATGTGTTTGCATATCCTGACCCTGGTAGTAAGGTCACTTACTGAGTATTTTAAATACTCACCCTTTTCAAAAATGTTTTTCTTTTCAGGTAAAGGCAAGTGTATCCTAGGTGAATGACAGAATAGTTTGCTGCAAGAGGCCATGAGTGACCTATAGAAGTTTTCCTTCCGCAATTTCTTTATTTTTTTTTTTAGCATTTTTAGAATATCTTTTAGTAGACGCGTTATAAAAATTAACTCAATTGTTAAATGTTTTAATCTATTGAAACAAATTTAAAGGGATCCCAAGATAAAAGTTTTTTATTGTTTAGCAAAAGTTTATTCCTTTTTGTGAGATTATTTAAGTTTTTTTTTTATTTCATTAGCATGCATGTAGTAACGGCCCTAGAAAGTCTAGTAGGAAAAGTAGGGTTCTTACATAAAAGCACAAAAAAATTGAAAACAAATGAAATACTACTCAAAGATAAAAAGAAAAAAAGAAAAGAAAAGAAAAAATAGAATAGGTTTTAATCCTTAATTATAGAAAATCGTAAAATAGTATAAACTTAAAATTAATAAGAAGAAACCTATGATCCATGAAAAAGGTATTGTACACACGTTCAACAAAGAAATTTAATTCGTTGCTAAATATAATTTTATTAAATTTGAAGTTCATATAATCTCTAATATTTATCATCTGACTCTTTCTCTCTCAAATGTAAATTTGTTTTGAGGGCTTTGCAACTTTTTCTCGAATGTGAATTCGTTTCAAAGGCTATGCAACATATTCTCGAATGTAAATTTGTCTCAAGATCAACTTGTTCTCGAATGTGAATTTGTCTCTAGGGCTTTGCAGCTTGTTCTCGAGATTGAATATTCAATTTCTTGAAGAGTCAATTGGTGGCTTGAGGTCTTCAGTTCTTCAAAGAGATTCTTGATCTTCAAGGCTTTGGTTTAAAAAGTCTTTAGTCTTAGGGATTTTTCTTTGAATTATTTGAGCTCTGAATTTTTTGAACCCTGAAATGAAGGATAGCTTTGCTATTTAATAGAGTTTTTCATGAGTATATTGTGGACTTTGACTTTGATGACTTTTTGGGCCTAACCATTTGAGCTTGGACTTTGTTGACTTTGGGCCAAATTGTTCTTGAATTGATTTTATTTGAGCACAATTGTAATATGCCCCAATTTAATTGGGGTAGACTTACTTGATCAAATGGCCAAAATGAAGACACGAGACATTATTTGGGATTTGCCATTTTTTTGTCTTCAAATATAATTGGGGACACATGTTAAATTATAATTGATCCCAAGTTTATTAATATGCTCTTTTGTCATTAATTTAAAAATAATGACAAAGCAATTTGTGATTGGTTGAAATTTCTCATCCAACAAGTATATATAGCCATTTGAGATATATTTAGGTTGACTACATTTAACTTGATTCTTGTCCTTTTTTTTTTTTTTTTTTTTTTTTTTTTTTTTTTTGAGTTCAACAACGTAGCTTTCTATTCCAATAGAATAACAACCAACCTATTTATCATGTACAAAAAAATATATGCATAAAAAGAAATTAATGTCTAATTCTATACATTATCATGTACTAAAAAGAGAATAAATACATGCATAGCTTTCATAACTATGCGTACTACAACCAAACAGACAAGGAATTAAAAAAACTGAAAACCAAAGGGAAATATGAAAACAAGAATGAAACAACAACCTACTATTGTATTTGGATAAGGTTCCTAAGTATGTATTCCCCTCTAAGTACAAACTGACGTTTATAATTTCAAACATTTCCTAAGTTGAGTTTTTCTAATTCTCATGAATTAAACGAAGAAGGAAAAATTAGTATGTAAAAATGAATTAAAAAAATTAGAAATGAAAAAGTTTTGATTTTGTAATTTGAAGAAAACCACATTCTATTTTGAAATAACTATTGATTTACCATGGAAATAACATTGTGATTTTGAAATTGTTCGTAATATTCAATTAAACTAGACCTTGGGTACCTAATTCTAATAATTTCCTCTACTATGAGCTATATAACTTTCATTTTAAAAGAAAAAGAGTTATAAAAATTTATCATGGAATAAGATGGAAAAAGGTACATTTTAACATAAAAAAAAAAAAAAGAAAAAAAAAGTTATAAACATAACTTTAGTTTGGGTAGAATGTACATTTTAATAGTTCACTATTGTTGATAAAAATGATGTAGTAGTATTAAAATATATTCATATTGGAAAGAAGTAAAAAAACAACAAAGAATACCATTTTCATAATTTGTACTCCTCAAAAAGTTTGTATATATTATGAAAACTACATTATAAAAAAGCTTGTTGTTTATGAAGACTACAAGAAAAAGTTTGTATGTATTATGACAAATTATCAAAAAGCTTGTATTGTTTATGAAAACTAGAAGAAAAAGTTTGTATGTATTATGACAAAGAACTTATAATTTTTGTACTTGTGAAAAAGATTATATGAATTATGTAAAGTACATTGATTTTTTTACTTGTCACCAGACTTGTATTTATTATGAAGACTACTTAGCTTTCTATTTGACCAACACCCAATTTTTACCATTATTCGTTCAAGGATAGTTTGAATCATTTTTTTGAACCATGAGATAATGAAACATTTGGATACAATTTTATCACCATTTTCCTCTTATTTTTTTGAAGCAACCATGATGGAAATAATGTGCTATTAACATTCTCTCAAAGTAGTAGAATCAGTGTTGACCTTTAGAAAAGGAGTATTATTTTTTTTTTAAAAATATATATATTTCTTGAAGAAAATGTTGTAAATAAACCTAACCAAAATTTATGGAAAATTTTAACCTTTTTAAACAAGCAAAATACAACTCCTATAATAAAAAATATTTTCTCAACAAGAAATAAACCCATGCATACGAATTTGTAATAAGAATGCAAGTCTTTAAAATTGCATATAAAGTAAATTTATACAAATACAATATTACAAATTGAACTTCAAGCACAGTATGTTGAAGTTGATAACAAACAAGTACATATTCAAATACGAAATGGGGAAACAAAAAACTTTACGTAATGTTTTGTCTCTTGGGTTTAGGATCCAGAAAGTGTGTGAGGCAAAAAACAAATCTACTATAACCCTGTGAAGAAGAAGATAAAAAAAAAAAAAAAAAAAAAAAGAAGTTAGTGTAGGCAATTAGGTGAGAGAAAATGTATGAAAAATACAAAAAAAAAAGGGAGTTTGTGGACAATGATTACCTTAGATATGGTTCATGGATCGTTCACCTAAGAATATAGGAAAAGAAAGTGCATTAGTTCATGACGAGAATACAAGTAAACATTTAGTATAGAAAGCTAATAAACGTGAGCAAATTGCATAAATGAAAATAAAGAAGAGAGCCTACCAACTAAAAAGGACCAAAGACAACCTACTATCTCAAGCCAAATGGACAGAGAATTATACTTAGAAACAAAGGGGTGGTGTTCTTGTGAGGGAGGAGTGATATATGCCCTAAAGCCTTGCAATTAATATTTTAATATTTAATAATTATTTGATAATTATTTTGTTTTTATTTACAATTTATAATATCCATCATATAAAAATCCTAGGTTATCAGTGTTATCTTGAACAGTATGTAGTTGACATACAAGAGGATCATATTAAAAAAATAACCTAAAGGGTCTATAGTATATGGATAAGGTTGAGTGTCTTATCTTGGTAACACTATTGATACGGTCCACTTTGTAATGTTACAAATGATTTGATTTAAATTATTCATGTGGAAAAATGTGAGTGGGGGTATCATATACAATGAGTTTGTATAAGACTAGACTATGAAATATTTAATCTCTTTCTGTAAATCCATTAATGAAGAAGATTAATATTTCAACAAGATGATCATATGTGACTCGATCTTAATCCTGAGTGAGTTATGAACTCCTGTATGTGCGAGCATGTCCTTTGTTTTGCATAGGTGAGGGTGGCTTTTGTAGCCGGTTCAATAAGCCTACCATTTTGGAGACTTGATCAAATAGGGAGCTGGAAACATAAGTTTCATAAGATGAAATTCAATCCTTCCCATATATGGTAAGTAGATGAGTAGTTCTTTTAATTGCTGATTTTGGGACTTGAACAATAGGGCATGTGAAGGGAATAATCGAATTAAACCCACAGCGGAAGCATATGAATCGTCTTTGATTTATTTAGAATTAAACTAAAATACAAGGGATAAGCAATAAATACCTTGAAAATAATATTATGGAGAATATTCCGACGGATCTTTATCTCTTCCACAAAGTCTTCCTGGCTATGACTCGAACACAGGACCAAGGCTTGCGGGAGCCTCTTGAAAGAAAATCCCCAAGGGATTGGAGAGGAAGAGGTCTAGAGAGAATTCTCTAATTCTCTCTATTGAGGAGATGTGTGTTGTGAAGAATGCACAATGGCTCACTCCTAGGTTCCTATTTATAGTGGTCTAGGGAAAATAATTAAATAATATATTTTAATATCTAATATTTTAAAATACAGTTATCTATTCAATTTGAATCTTATTCAAACCGTTTAAAATTCTCCTACGACATTCTAATTTGAATCCAATTCAAATTTAATAAATATATTTATTTAATGTATATAATATACATTAATTATTTTAATATTTAATGTATCAAATACAATAAATATATTTTTCTATTTTATATTTAATATATCTGATATATTAAATATTAATTTGAACACTTCAAATTAAATATTAATTTGAACATTTCAAATTTTAATATTTAATGTATCAAATACAATAAATATATTTTCCTCTTTTATATTTAATATATCTAATATATTAAATATTAATTTGAACATTTCAAATTAAATATTAATTTAAACATTTCAAATTTTTCTTTCAACTAAATTGATATTTTTAGTGTTACTTTGAGCTAGCAAGGGGACCTTATGGACCTACAGATTATAAGCTCCAATGATACAAAATTAATTAATTAAACTCTTTAATTAATTAATTTTAATTCATTAACTATAGATCACTCCACTATAGATCTAGAGTTTCATTCTTATGCACTGTAGGACAAGTTGTGTCCATAGATATAATCATTACATGCAAGTCGATCATTCACGAGTTGTTCGTAATTATAGTTGGGTCAAAAGACCGTTTTACCCCTATAATTACATCTTGCACCTTAAGTACTATTGATCATCTAATGAACAATCTATTTATAATCTAATTATAAACTAAGTCCCTCTCGGGCTAGTGAGAGGGTGGGGCCCCATTGTTCAAGTCCCGAAATCAGCACTTAAGGGAACTACTCATCTACTTACCCTATATGGGAAGGAGTGATTTCCATCTTGTGAGATTATGTTCCCAGCTCCCTATTTGGTCAAGTCCCCAAAATGGTAGACATATTGAATCGGCTATAAAAGCCACTCTCACCCATGCAAATCAAAGGACAAGCCCTCACAGGCAGGAGTTCATAACTCACTCAGGATTAAGATCGAGTCGCTTATGATTATCCTGATGAAATATTAATCTTCTCAATTAACGGATTTACAAAGAGAGATTAAATTGGAAAGGTTGTATGCTATTAAAAAGTATGAATAGTAATGATAAAAAGAAGATTTTCAAACATGCTTGTGCCCCTTTGAATGAAATTGCAGCCTAATATGCAATTGCAATTTTGACTCAACACCAAAACAATGTAAACTAGATTCAACTTCTATTCGTGACCTTAATTAAAAGCATCTTTAGAGGCCTAAGCAATTAAACCTATATTTTTATGGCTAATTCGAATTTAGTTAATTCAAACACAATCATTTTGGTTTTAGAGGTTTTTCCCTATGTCTAGGGTAAAAAAACAAAGCCTTATTTCTAAGCTATTTTCCTCAATTTCTTTTATGAAACCCAAATCTTATCTAACATTTTTAGTAGTAGACTTGACCTTTGTATGTTAATCTAGGTGCTCAATCCAAACTCACAATAAGAAATTAAATCAATAAAAGCAAACAATGCTATGACATTAAGCAAAGTTACTTTTCACATATTAGGCCTTGGTTCCTTTCTCTAGGGCATTCACATATTTGAATCCCAAAGATAGGTTTCGTTCATAGTTAAAGAAGAGAAAAACAAAGCTTGGAATAAAAAGAACTTCATATTAAACTCACCGTGAAGAATACAAAATTGTTATAAGTGAATGAAAAATTAACTAAGGGGGAATACACTTGCTGTAACAACACTATAACTACTTAAAATCTTCAAGGAACTTGCTATTAAGCAAAGAATGGAGGTACCAAACTGAACCTTAGTCTATTAAAAAGGAAGAAAAATCGAATGAACTAAGAATAACAAAAATGCAGAAAATAGACTTTAATATTAATCCAAAAACAAGAATGAATGTTGAAACTTGAAGAAAACTTCTAGACTTTTCTCAATCTAACCCGATTCAACCTTTGTCAAGGAGAATCGGGTTGTAACAATCCTATATTTTCGACTAGATTGGACTGAATGGCAAGTGCAGTAGCTTGAACTTTCTGGAATCAGTATCATAGCATGAAGGTAGGGCAGAAATTGTTCTCTACAAAGAAATGTATTTCTTGTGTGTTTTCTACCCTTTTATAAGCCTCCAAAAGTTAGGGTTGTTGACAATTTTAGTGTATGGAATGATCTTTGCCATTAATGATGGGAATCAAGAGAAATATCTTGAGAATCTCTTCAAAATCAAACAAAATTTAAGATACTTGTTATTATGTCTCTGTGTAGACTTGTAATTGCAATTTCCTTTAAGGATTGCAATTGCAATTGAGCCTGTAGACCATTCTTGTACAAAATCAAAGAAATTAATAAGTTTCAATCATTTCAAGCTCATTTTTTTAGTTTTGAGATCTCATCAACATTGTTGACGAATTTTTGCAAGTGCACGAATCGTTACAAGTAATATAGTAGTGTGAGTACTAGTATTGTTCTCCACAAGGAATGAATGTTACCAATTACCAAATTCGTAAGCTTCAGTTTTATTTGAGGACCAATTAATTGATGATGGGTGAAATTGAAACTAACAGCAAAATAATGAAATAAAGCTCTAAAATTAACAACGTGAAACAAATGATTAAATTTAATTGCAAAAGGTTCTAGAGCTATGACTTCATCATTATCTCCTTCTATTCTTCATTCATTAATAGTTGAAGCAAATTCTATTTCTAGATTGTTGGCAAGTTCTACCCTATAGACTTGATATTCTCTCTCAAGCAATAACGATATTCATTGAAAAGTAAATTGTCTATATCTCTATGACAATTCCAACAATTCAATTATGACAAACGTAGAACCTAAATTGCCAATAAACCCACAAGGATATCTCCATCTCAAGTGTAAATTAGGGAAAACTATTTAGATCTATCAATAATTCTTGTCTCTCAACCTCGAATTATGACATGAAATCGATGCAAATAGTGGCCAAATCTAAAAATGCATTAAGCTCAGAAAAATTTTCACAACCAAATATGAAATTGAAATATCAACTATTAACTAGGAAGAATGGGATTCGAATAGCAATTACACAAAAACTCTAGAAAGAGTAACTTAGTTCATAACGAAAATCTCAACAAAAATCCTCACTAAAACTATTGAAGTCATTACAACCAATAAAAGAGAAGGGAAAGGGAACAGAAACAAATCCAGGGGATTCTACGAGTTTTCAATCATCGCTCCGTTCGGTTGCTCGGATCCTCCAAAATAGTGTCCAGTCTTCCTCTCAGTCTCCCCCTCCAATCCTCTTCAAATTTCACAAAAATATGTATTTATAAGCCAAAAAACCCTGGGCTCACGTCTCGGATTCACGCTTCAAAGTTCGTAGCACCTAGGAGCCGAAAACAGCGCCTAGGCGCTAACATTTTGTCCTCCCACACTGTCTGTGGCACCTAGGTGCTAAAAAAAAAATTTTGGTTAGCTTTCAACTTGAAAATATTTGAACTTTGGCCTTCAAAATGAAATCCTTGGTCACCTACAAAAATAAAAGAAATGCATAAATTAAAATCCAAAAACTATAGGAAAGCTAACCAAAAACAACCTAAACAATACATAATAAATAAATATAACATGAACTTATCAAGCATGCTTAAATGGTTTTGCCTAACCTTGCTTCATTTTGATAGAGTTTATAAACATAAACTGAATTCCCACAAATAACTTAGGTTTAAAGACTAAATAATCCTTAATAATGAAAATTACCAGGGCCCCACCCTCTCACTGGCCTGAGAGGAACTTAGTTTATAATTGGATTATAAACAAATTATAAACAAATTAGTGGCACTTAAGGCATAAGATGTGATTCCAGGGATAAAACAGACTTTTAATCGAATTGTAATTACGAACAATTCGTGAATGATCGACCTGCATGTAATGATTATATCCATGGACACAACTTGTCCTACAGTGTATAACAGTGCAACTGTAAGTCTATAGTGGAATGACCTAGAGTTAATGAATGAAAATTGATTAATTAAAGAGTTTAATTAATTAATTTTGTATCATTAGAGTTTATAATCTGTAAGTTGATAGGATACAAAAGTGTACTATCCCTAGGCTTATATTCTTGCTAGTTTGAGGTGTTAAAGTGTACTTTCATCTACTTAATCTATTCATTTTGTAGGATTCGAGCAACATGGTGAAATTTAGCATGTGAGGAAGATATTTGTATTTTTGGAGCTTCAAGGCATGATTTGGAGGTTTGGAATTGAAGAGAAAACAAGTTAAAGCTTCATGACCCGAGAGGATAGCATTGAGACGCTGTCCATAACGTCTCAACGCTATAGATGCAGCTATCCAAACTCAAATTCCCGCACAAGTAGTGTTGAGACGCCACTTTATAGCGTCTCAACGCCAAAACACGTGCGCCAACCCTTTTCTTTCCGTAGCGTTGAGACGTTGCGTGTAGCGTCTCAACGCTACCCCGACTTTCCGTCTTTATTGTGCGAATTAGGTCACAGCATCGCGACGCTGTCCCAATGATTATTAATATAACATTTTGGTTGCGGATTCGGTGAGACCATTTGGAGAGGAACCAGTCTGAATTCGATTTCTACCTCATAGTTGGGATTAAGGGAGCACTCTTGAGAGCCAAGGAAGACATTCAAGGCTCGAGATCACGACATTTCACGACGGAAACGAGTGTGGCACGCGAGAGTTTTTCCCTTATTTCTTATTTATTTTGTAGTCTTTGTTTTTAGATGTTTGCTTGAGTTTTAATATGTAATTGGTGAATTTTGAGAGAATGATTCTTGTATTGAACTTGGTTTGTTTTCACTCGTTTGGTTTAATTTTAGAGATATTTATATTATAGCAATTTATTTATGCATTCTAGAGAGTATTGTTTAATCGTTTGGCCAACGTTTAGTTTTGATACAATTGGGTTTTTGCTTGAAAAAGAAGAACTCGAATTTAGATTTGAATTTATAACTGTTAGTAAATTTTTGCATGGGAATGGAGTTTTTGCTGATAGAAGCCACAAAAGAACTTTATTTAACGCCATGTTTAGTTATAAAAATAGACTGGATGTTGATTTATCACTAAGCATGAGGTTTAGTTGGGCTTGGAAAAGTCAACTAATAAATTGGGTAATTTATTGGCTTATAATTGTTATTTATGTAAATTATCTCTTATATAGGACCAAATTGGTTTTATGGAATTAAATCATTGTTTCAAGAAGGTTCCCTCTAAGTGTCTCCGATCTTGTAAATAGTTATTTTAGGTTTTAATTTGATTTTCCTCTATTGTTGGTTCTCTAGAAAATTGAGAACTGGTAACTATGATACTTAATTAAGCTAAGAAATCCAATCTCTGAGATCGACCATGACCACTACTACTGCAAATTGTAAAGGTTTGGTTAATAATTGTATTTGATAGAACCTTCGACAAACTCTTTATCAAATTGGCGCCGTTACTGGGGATTGGCGTATTGTAGTTTAATTAATATTATGGTGAAAGTATAAAATTTTAATTTAGAGTGTAATTAAAGTACATTTGTGTAAATTAGTTGTTTATTTTCTTTGTTGTCTTGTCGGTTATTTACTTTTTTACTTTAGTCTTGTTGTATTTTGTTCAAGTTCACTTGGTTTATGCCCAGAGCTAGGGAGATTTAGAGTCCTTTGATCCAGAGATTGAGCGTACCTACAGACGAAACCATCAAATTCGAAGAGAAACTCAAAATCGACAAATGGCGGGTGAACAAGCAAAAGAGCAAAAGGCTATCAGGGATTACTTCAAGCATGTCTTCCCTACGGAAAGCTCTGGAATAGTTCACACACCCATCGCTGCAAATAACTTTGAGCTGAAAACTGGGCTGATTTAGATGGCGAGGGACAGTGCTTTTCAAGGACATCCTATAGAGGACCCAAACTCACATCTAAAATCTTTCCTTGCTTTATGTGGAACTGTTAAGATTAATGGTGTGTCTAATGATTCTATTCACTTACGTTTGTTTCCCTTTACCTCGCAGGACAAAGCCCGGGATTGGTTGGAGAGCTTAGAGCCCCAAAGTATCGCCATTTGGGAGGAGCTGGCCTAAGCCTTCCTAACTAAAATTTTCCCACTAGCCAAGACTGCCAAACTTAGAACGGAGATTGAGGCATTTAGGCAGTTTGAGGGTGAGCAAATGTTCGAGGATTGGGAAAGGTACAAGGAGCTGCTCAGAAATGCCCACAGTATAGTTACCCTAACTGCTACAAATCCATTTGTTTTATAATGGACTGAACGGAAATATGAAGACTATCTTGGATGCAGCAGCTGGAGGGGCGATCTTGTCAAAGACAGTCACGGAGGCAAAGAACCTGCTTGAGGAGATGGCTGCCACTAGCTATCAGTGGCCCACCGAGCGCTCAATTACCAAGCCAATGGCTGGAATCTATGAAATCAATGAGGTAAATGGTCTAAAAGCACAGATGGCTTCTTTGACTAATGTTTTGTCTCAATTATCAGGTCTAGGCAACAATTCTTCAATTGCATCGTTAGCAGCTGCCCAACATCAATATGGAGAAGATTCAAGTATGGAGCAAGTCAACTATGTAAACAACTGGGGGTACAACTAGGGTGGCAATCACATGCACAACTCATTACCTACACATTACCAACCGGGTTTGAGGAATCATGAGAATTTTTCATATGCTAACAATAGGAATGTTTTGCATCCCTCCTCGAACTACGCTTCTGCATCTCAGTCAGTAGAAAGGAAGTCGTCCTTGGAAGACATGATTGGAGCTTTCATTGCTGAATCGAATAAGATGACGACTCAGTTGGAGGAGAAGATGGAAGGCATTGCTTTTGGACATGGGAAAGCTATACAGAACCTTGAAGTTCAGATGAGTCAGATAGTCACCTCCCTGAATGCACTGCATAAAGGGAAATTGGAAGACTTTGGGAGGACTTGTAAGGCGCCACAACGATGAGGGTTATGAATCACTAGAGAATGAAGATAAGGAAGATACACCTGCACATGAGGCTGCAAAGCCATCTAATTCAATTCTTCCATCTGTCCTGAATCAGATTCCTTACCCTCAACGTTTCAAGAAGAAAAATTTGAATGTTGAGTTCTCTAAATTTCTCGAATTATTTAAAAATTTTCAAATAACCATTCCTTTTGCAGATGCACTGGAGCGAATACCGAGCTACTTGAAGTTCATGAAGGAAATCTTAATAAAAAAAAGGAATTTTAGGGCCTCTGAAACTGTATGTGCAGTAAGGCACTCCACAAGAAGCTACCACCCAAGCTAAAGGATCCAGGGAGTTTTACTGTTCCCTGAACTATTGGTAGTTCTTATTTTCATAGGGCATTATGTGATCTAGGTGCTTCTATTAATTTGATGTCTTATTATGTGTACAAGACGTTGGGTCTTAAAGAATTGAAGCCCACAGGAATCTCTCTACAATTAGCAGATCGCTCCATCACTTACCCTAGAGGTATAGTAGAAGATGTTGTGGTTAAGGTAGACAAAATTTTAATCCCTACAGACTTTGTGGTGCCAGATATGGAGGGTGATGATGAAATTCCCATCATCCTGGGACGACCTTTCCTTGCCACAGGGGAAGCCTCCATTAAGGTTAAGGAAGGAAAGATATATTTTCAGATAAAAGACGAAAAGGTAACATTCAACATGAGCAAAGCAATGAAATACCCCTGCGAAATGAGTCAAGGTATGTTTGTGGATGATATTGATAATTTGACTAATGATTTTCAAGAAGTGATGTTGAATAGGGATCCTTTGGAGTGGGTGCTCACCAAGGGTGTCGGCGTGGATTCGTGCAAGAATTGATTCACCACTTGAGCCTTGTCCAACTAAAGACGTTAAAGAAAGCACTTCTTGGGAGGCAACCCAAGTTTTCTATCTCTTTTACTTTTGGTTAGTATAGGTTTAATCTAGAATTTTGAACCGCCATTGAATCTCGTTCCCTTTGTGCAGGACCTCAATCATTCATGTGACTCTCTTTCTCCCATTCACTGAGGACATTACACAGACCCTCTTTTATCAGGGCAGTATTGTTCACTCTTCCTTTTTTCATTGTTTTTATATGATCTGGATTCAATTCAATTTTTTTTTACATCAAGGACAATGCTGGTTTTAAGTTTGGGGGTGGACAGTACTTTGCAAGTCATGGTCTCTGAGCATGTTTGTTTTTAAAATTTTTATATGATCTGGATGAAGTGTATTGCATATTTGTGGCTAAGACAACTTAGGATATGTTGAAATAATGATAGTTTGCAATGGTAGAAATCTGAGAGCTTACCCCTGAATGGAGTTAATTTAAATTTTTTGCTTAATTCCTTTATCTAAGTATCGCACCTAGTTCTCTTGCTTTTGGTTTTGAAGGCTTGGAATAAGGTTATATGGTCCACATGTATGTTGTCACCCCGAAAGGACTAGGAACCAGAAGGCTAAGTTGCATGATAGTTAATAATGTTACACTAAAGAGAATTCATGTTTACATATTTGCCTAGTTAAGCCCTATGATTTATATCTTAATTAAAAGAAAATAAAAATAACTTGTGTGCTTAAAATTAGGGACAAAAAGAGCTACCTCCGCTGTGTTCAGTTAGGCCACTCATTGAGCAAGTGTTTTGGGTAAGGGTCCCTGCAGTGAAAGTGTGCAAGCTAGTGTCCATCAAATTATTGAGAAAATAAAAGTTTGGGGGAGGCCTACCCCGTGTTTAAGGCACCCTAGTGGCATATTATTTTCTTGAGTGTGAAGAGGCCCAATAATTGGAACTTAGAGCCAGAAGTAGGGAAAAAATGAACTGAGGGTTGTATAAAACTGTTTTGGGCTTATAAAGACTAAAATAAGAGACTTTTCACACACACACAAGAGAGTAGAGTTTTTAATTTAAAGTTCTCAGTGACGGGGTATGTTTGATTAATTTCTGCTTTTGGTAATTTATTGATTATTTGGAATATTGAAGCTTGAGCCCCATGTTTGCAATTATTAATCATTTGAGAGTTGTGTTTTATTTTGCTCGAGGACTAGCAAAAATCTAAGTTTGGGGGTATTTGATAGGATACAAAAGGGTACTATCCCTAGGCTTATATTCTTGCTAGTTTGAGATGTTAAAGTGTACTTTCATCTACTTAATCTATTCATTTTGTAGGATTCGAGCAAACATGGTGAAATTGAGCATGTGAGGAAGATATTGGTGTTTTTGGAGGTTTAAGGCATGATTTGGAGGTTTGGAATTGAAGAGAAAACAAGTTAAAGCTTCATGACCCGAGAGGATAGCGTTGAGATGTTGTCTATAGCGTCTCAAGGCTATAGATGCCGCTATCCAAACTCAATTTCCCGTAGAAGTAGTGTTGAGATATCACTTTATAGCGTCTCAATGCCCAAAACACCGCGCTGGCCCTTTTTCTTCCGTATCGTTGAGACACTGCGTGTAGCGTCTCAACGCTACCCCAACTTTCCGTCTTTATTGTGTGAATTAGGTCACAGCGTCTCGACGCTGTCCCAATGATTATAAATATAACGTTTTGGCTGTGGATTCGGGGAGACCATTTGGAAAGGAACCAGTTTGAATTCTATTTCTACCTCATAGTTGGGATTAAGGGAGCACTCTTGAGAGCCAAGGAAGACATTCAAGGCTTGAGATCGCTGCGTTTCACGATGGGAACGAGTGTGGCACGTGAGAGTTTTTCCCTTCTTCCTTATTTATTTTGTAGTATTTGTTTTTAGATGTTTGCTTGAGTTTTAATCTGTAATTGGTGAATTTTGAGAGAGTGATTCTTGTCTTGAACTTGGTTTGTTTAATTTTAGAGATATTTATATTATAACAATTTATTTATGCATTCTAGAGAGTATTGTTTAATCGTTTGGCCAACGTTTAGTTTTGATAAAATTGGATTTTTTCTTGAAAAAGAAGAACTAGAATTTAGATTTGAATGTATAATTGTTAGTGAATTTTTGCATGGGAATGAAGTTTTTGTTGATAGAAGCCACAAAATAACTTTATTTAATGCCATGTTTAGTTATAAAAATAGACTGGAATGTTGATTTATCACTAAGCATGAGGTTTAGTTGGGCTTGGAAAAGTCAACTAATAAATTGGGTAATTTCTTGGCTTATAATTGTTATTTATGTAAATTATCTCTTCTATAGGAGCAAATTGGTTTTACGGAATTAAATCATTGTTTCAAGAAGGTTCCCTCTAAGTGTCTCCAACCTTGTAAATAATTATTTTTGGTTTTAATTTGATTTTCCTCTATATAAATAGGACCCTTAGGTTGCGCCAAAACATTAATTTTCTACACACAAAATTCTCTACGAATTTCTTTCAAAAGTCTTCCACAAGCCTTGGTCATGTGTTCGAGTCATAGCAAGTAAGATCTTGTAGAGATTCGATATTCACTGGAACACGAAGTAAAGAACAACCATAATTATTCTTCATATTTTATCTAGGTATTTATTGCTTAACTTTATTATTTTGTTTAATTATAAATAAATCAAAGTCGATCCATAAATTGATTTTCGAATTGTTTAGAAATTATAATTTTCTGTTGAGCGGTGAAGTATTCATTCCTATCATTTATAACAACATATCATTATTGCAAGGGTTTAGGCGGTAAGTGCACTTACTAAACCCAACCACTAATTAAAAAAAGGAATTTAACCAATTTAAAGATTTGGATTGCAAATAGAGGTCACTTCTCAATTTACTCTATTGCCAATTAACTACAACTTAAGTTGGATGAAATAAAGTAATAATTTAATAAACAATGTTTAGAAGTAATGAGGGTGAAGTGAATGAAGGTAGGTGAGGTGAGATGACAAGCTAATTAGTGGATCAAAAGCATGGATTGTAGTAAGTGTAATAACATAGGCATAACAAACAACGGAATGAAAATGCATATTTAGACACATAAGATTAATTTTATATTTTGAGACTCATATGGGAACAAAAAATTGACAGCCAAATATTGGAGTTTATAATGGACAACAAGCTTAATCAGAACACAGAATACAAAAATAGTATTCAAGCATTTGAAGAAGCATAAGGAAGAACACAAACTACATTGACGAACTAAAAATTGGGTCCAATGAATTAGAAGGCATCCAATTTTGTCATGAAATGCATATGATTTTGATTGACATGAACACAGAACATTAGTGAATGAGAATCAATGAATCAGTAAGAAAGTGAAGTCAAGTATAAGCATTATAATCGGGTAGAAGTAATAGAAATACATATTCAAATGACTGAAAGTAAAATAAAAAAGGCATCATGCATTAAGCTTAGTCATTGAAGATGGAAAATAAGATATCATAGAATAGGTTCATCATCATCGGCCATATAAGTGAAAATCAAACTTGTTGAATGGAGATTGAAGAAGCTCCCCAACCGAACTCCATTAAACTGATTCGAACCTCCTACCATGCCTCGTGGAATGATGATACTTTGATGCTGCCTCACAACCCCAAAAGGAAACGAACAAAGATTGACGATTGTTGCATGGGAGGAAGCCACACGTGGTAACATGATTCTCCTTCAAGGCGGCAAGAGGTCAAGTTTAGTTTTTTGGAGTGGCAAGAGAGTGGGGATTAGGTTTTTCGAATAGGGAGGACAGATTTTTGGTCCAAGGTAGACGCTGAAAGAAGGTTGGTGTGAGGTACCAAACGAATATCGTGTAGTAGATAAAGGGATGAGTGGATCTGCATATAGAAAAAATGGAGTACATCTGGAGAACAAACCAAAAGAGCTCTAAGGAGATGTGGAAAAAAATACCAAAACATGAAGGAAGAAAAATAGGACTAAAAAAATCACGTTGATTTGAGGAGCATCAGCCGATATGCAAGTTTCTTGCAATTTCGAACAAAGAGAACGTGAAGATGGATGGAGGCATGAGAAAAAGAATGGAAGACACAGTTTTAGTGAAAGAAGGGCTTGAGATGGATCGAGACTTCAGTATACGACATTGTTGTAGATTAGAGCGTCAATGGCAGTAAGGAGGAAGTGAGAGTTAGGGTTTCAGTGGGGAAGGAAGGGAAGAGACAAGGGAGAGAGAACATAGCACGTGATAGCACTAATTTCATGCTATATTTATCCCTATTATCTAGCTAGTTTTGGTGTGAATCGGTGATCTTTGATGCATATTTCTCTTGAAAATCGAACAATTGGTGAAGATTTATGAATTTGGAGTGATTACTACCAAAAATGGGAGCTTAAAAGGATGCTAATTGAAGTCAAGGATGAGAAATGAAGCTTTAAAAGGCATTTAGGCCAAGAGGATGGTGTCAAGACTCCTTAATTGGCATCAAAACGTTATAGTTTGACTTGCAAACCTGAGAGCTAGTGTTCAAAACAATGCCTGTGGCGTTGATAGACGACTTGTCGAAGGTCCTATCTAGATTAACTTTATAAAAATTGGACCTCTAAATATTTTGCAATAATAGTGACCAAGGTCATCCACAGAGATTGGAGTTCTTAGATTAATTAAGTACCACAGTTAATTATGCCAAATTTTATTTAGAGAAACAAACTTTGGAGTGATAGAATAAAATCTAAACTACTATTTACAAGGTTAGAGTCCAATTTTTGAGAAACATAATGGTTGAGTAATTTAAGCACATATTTGCAAATAAAGAATTGATTTCAATCAATTAATCTTGAGCCAAGAATTACTAAGTGATCAATATCCTATCTCGAGCTTAATTGAACTCATGCCTAGCAATAAATCAATCTCTTGGTCTATTTCTATTACTAAACATGACATTAGGGGATTCTCTTAAGGCTTCTAGAAATAATTTACTCACTCTCGTGCAATAAACTAAATCTAGTCATGCATATATTGTTCTATGGATAAATTTACTCTCTTGAGCTAAATCTAGCCTAACATGCAAAACCATGGCCAAAGGTTTCAGCAATAAAAATCGGGATGCATAAAAGATGTAATTACAATCATTCAATTACAAAATCAACAAAAGTCTAAAAAATACAACCATTCTTGTCTAAACACAGAGATAAACAACATTATAGTTCATAACAAAACTCCTAAAAACCAAAAGAAAAGTAAAGGGAAAAGAGAATAAACTAAGGTCGTGTGCCAACACTCGTTTCCGACGTGAAGTCCACTATCTCGAGCCTTGAGTCTCCTCCTTAGCTCTCCAAAGGTCTCCTCTAAGCCCTTAGACAGTGTATGAATCGATTTAGGATTTTGGTCTCTCAAAAACGGCTCCTATTTTTGAATAGCAAAACTTCCTTTTTATAGAGTCGAGACAGCGTTGCAACGCTAGGGATAGCGTTGTCCCTTCAAATTTTATACAAAAGGAAAAAATTTGTTTGAGTAGTGTTGCAACGCTATGCTTGCAGTTTTTTAAGGTTGAAAGGCTCTTTAAACGGCGTTGCAACGCTATACCCTCGGGTGCATTTGCCTTGTCCTTCCTCTTCAACACTTGAATCTTCAAATATAGCCTTAAGTTGCTTGAATTTGTCAAAATATCTCACAATTCTCCAATTTTGCTCCAAATGCTCGGTTTCTGAGAAATATACATAAAAACACATGAAAGCACATATAATCATAGCAAAACTAGCATAAAACTAAGCCTATAAATAACACATTTATGTATGCTATGAGGCGTCTCAACGCTGGAATCATGGGAGGGAGGAACTTTTCGTCTGAAGCGACGAGACGCTAAAGGCGCGTGCGCTTTAATGAAACGGTGCGATGGTGCCCTCAGCGTCTCGACGCTGCCGCGACACCTACTATATAAGTATCGCTTCGAGGCCATTTTTTGGGAGACCAACTTTAGGGTTTTTGTCCAATTCTCAATTTCATACCATCTTGGAACCTAAGGAGTTCGATTTGGAGTGTTCGGTTCGAGGCTCGAGATCATGAAATTTGAGGCAAAAGTCAAGGATTTGGGGGTCGACGGTCTATCTACTTCTTTCTTTACTATTTTTGATGTTCTTTAGGGCTATATTTAAGGATATAATGTACTGTTTATTAAGGATGGTTGGCTGAATTTTACTCGTTTAGGGGTTTATAACATTTTTAGACTTGTAATTATGCTTTAATTGATACTGTTGCCTCATAATTACTCTTTATAAATTCATTTGAATGAATTGTGCTTAATGCTTCTAATTAATTGACCACTAATTAGTTGTTGATTTTTTCTATATTGAGCTTGAAAGAGAGAATTTAGGATAGAGATAATTCATTCAATGCCTACAATTTGCCTAAGTGACATAGGATTAACAAATAATAAATAAGGCTAATGATGAGTGAGCTTAGTCTAATTAATTAACTAATTAGCGCTAAAAATACTTAGGTTAATAGTTAATTAAGCGAGTTTGAATGAGACTGACAAGAGATTTCAACCATGTTAGATCTAGGCCTATGAATTAATGAGACTTAATTATTTGGCATAATTAATCAATCATAATTACGGTAGAGTGTGCTCGATCCCCTAAACAACCTTGAACCTTGTTGTCTCCACCATTTTCTTTGTATGTTTTTGAGTTTATTTTCCTTCCAAAGCATCTTTTAGTTATCTTTTCCCTAAATTTTTCAAGTCGTCAGTATTTCTAATAATTATTCAATTCAAAAGCTATTTTATACTCCTTGAGGATTCGATACTTGGTACTCAAATACCATTTTATACTACTTGATCACGTGCGCTTGCATGACATCAAACACACACATGAATGAGAAGAAATCAAGATTAGGAGTTTCGATTTTGGAGAAACCCTAAACCATGAGATTAGGTTTGAAAACCACCATTTTCAAACCTATCCACCCAAATGTGGGCTTGATTCAAAACAGGGGCCAAACGACCCTTTATGGCTTTTTGAAAAGGAAATATATCATTAAAGAGAAAAGTTAAATTGCCATCATGAGTTACATTTGAAGATACATCCAACTTGGCTACATTAATTAGCCAAGAGGGGATTTAAAATACCACAATAAAGAAGAATCACTCTCAACAACAAATGAAGCCAAATTCTAGTCTAACTCATTTGCTTCCATTCTAACCCACTCAAAATCAATCAAACCAAGAGAATTAACAATTAGCCAAGAGGAATTCAAAACACCACAATAAAGAAGCATCACTCTCATTATTAAGGGTTATTTAGCCTTTAAATTCAAGTTATTCTTGAGAATTCACATGTTATTGTTCATAAAGTTTAGCAAATTGAAAAAATCACTTGAGCATGCTAGGAATATCTCAAAATGTTAGGAATGAGCATAAAGTATACAAATTTGGCTAAATTTCTTATTAATGATGTAGTTGAGCAAAAATGAGAAATTCCAACACAATTGCAATTGCATTGTAATTGCAATTCTCGAAAAGGGCAGAAAAACATGAATTTCAGAGTTCACTCTAATTAGAACATTCCACAAGATTTCCTCCTAATTTCAAGCAAGGATTTCATGCAATAATTCATATATGGAAGGAGAAGAAAACCCTAGATGCTCAAGGGCTATAAAAAGGAAGAGAAACACAAAAAAGGGAAGGGTTTTTCTACGCCAAAAAATATGCACTTTTCTTCATCTTGCACTTTTCTTCATCTTGTTTTTCTGTTGTTCTGCCATTTTTCAAGAAACCTCAAGCTGCTAGTCTATTCGATCCAATCCATATAAAAATTTAGGATTGTTACAACCCGATTCACCTTGACAAATGTTGAATTGAGTTAGATTAAGGAGAGTCTATAAGTTAATTTGCTCCAAGTTTCGACATTTATTCTTGTTTGCAGATTGATGTTCAAGTTTAGCTTTCTGCACTTTTTGTGTTTTTAGTTCATTTTGTTTTCCATCTTCTTTAATAGACCAATGTTTAGTTTCATACAAGTTTTATTTTGAAGATTTTGGGAAGGTTCAGTTTGTTAATGTAAGGCTATTTCCCATACTTTTTTAATTTCATTCAATTGTTGTATTTTTTTTTAGTAAGTTGATTATGAATTTCTTCATCTTTAAAGCTTTGTTTTTCTCTTCTTTAATTATGAGCTACGCCTATCTTTGGGATTCAAGTATATGAACACCATAGAGAAAGGAATTTAAGGCATAATATGTAAGAGCAACCTTGCTTAACCTTTTAGCATTGTTTCCTTTTATTGATTAAAATTTTCAATGTGAGTCTAGTTTGATCACCTAGCTTCGCATACAACGATTGAGTCTAATACTGAAAAGGTTAGATAAAATTGAGTTTCCATAAAAGCAATTTAGGCTAGGAGCTTAGAAATAAGACCTTGATTTTTGACCCTAGATATAGGGCAAAACCACTACAACAAGTTCGGACTTCAATGTCAGTTCTGCACTGACATCGAAGCCATATGATGTCGGTTTGGAAAACCAACATCTATCTGGCTGTCATCGTAGGGTACGCTATCGATTTGCTTTGATGATGGTTCAAAACTTACATCACACAAACCATTATCGTAGATGTACGATGACGGTTAGATCGATGTGACACCCCACACTTCAGGTACAATTAATTTCCATATTTTGTTTGTGTTTTGCTGTGAGTGTTTGAATTTATCGCTCGAGGTCAATTCAGGGAGTATTGAATTTAGTTGGTCAATTTAGGTAATTAAGTTTATAGAATTTTAGTTGAAGGATTTCAAGTTAGACCAAATTTCTTGATTTTGGAAAACTCAAATTTGCCCAAGATTTGCCCTAAATCTTGTTAGATAATCTAGGCCTTTATTTGAGGTTTTAAAATTGAGCCTTTGAGAGAAATTGAATTAAAAAGAGAAAAGAAAACCCTAGCCTAAACTTTCTTCTTCTCCCTCTCACGTGTATGCCAATCGAATAAAGTCCCTCCCCATATGATTCTCCCTTTTTCTCCCACGATACCCACAACACCCATGAAGATCTGGCGGCTTCTTCTCCATTTCGGCGACCCACGAGATCCAACAACTCATTTCCATTGGAATTTTGAGACCACACGAGCTGCAGCTCCTTCAATGGCGCGACGCTGCGTTTTCTTCTGCGAACCCATGCATGAGGCGACGTTCCCCCTTCGGCCAACTAATTAGCGAGCTTCTCCTACAGAACAGCTAGTGTGGCTTCAAGAGTTTGACAATTTTAGACATTCTTCGGCATGGGTATTCGAACAACAGAGTGAGTAAGGATTTTTCCAGCAAGCCAGCAATTGAAGACATCGATTTCCTCTTCTCCTCGCAATTTAACGAGCTGTCCAGCAACATTTTCTTCTTTTCGGTGAGGTTTGGTCATGACCCATGTTAAATCGACCTGGGATTTGTGTTACCCACTCTCTAATTAATGACCCCAAATTTGCAGGTTAGGCTTCGTCACACATTGTCTAGTGCATATTTAAGCTCCATTGAACACTTTTCAGCCTGCATTCGAGTCTGTTTGGAGAAGTTCGATAAGTTCTAGCATGTTCTACCCCTTTTGCAAATCAATTACCAAATTCTCTAGCCTCAATTTTATCTAAGCATCGAATTACCAAAGATGAATGAAAATTTAAACTTGCTTGAAGAATAAATGTGATTAAGCTCTAAAATTGACAATGCAAAACAGAGGATTAAACTTAATTGGTAAAAACTATAGAGCAATAACTTCACCGTTCTCTCCTCATACTCTTCGTTCATTAATAGCTAATGTGTTATTCTATTTCTCAATTGTTGGCAAGCTCTACCCTATAGACTCGATATTATTTCTCAAGCAATAATGATATTCGTTGAAAAGCAAATAGCCTATATCTCTATGACTATTCCAACACTTCAATTATTAAATCCGTAGAACCTAATATTGCCACAAAATCTACAAGGATATCTCTATCTGAAGTATAAGAAAACAATTCAATTCATCAATGATTCTTGTTTCTCAACCTCAAATCATGACACAAAAACAATGTAAAGAATGGCCAAATCTAAACATGCATTAAGTGCAAAAGAATTTTCAACACCACAAATGAAATAGAAATATCATCTATTAACTAAGAAAGAGTAGGATTTGAGTATCGATTACATTAAAGCTCTAGAAAGAAAAACTCAATTCATAATCTAAAACTTAACAAAACTAGCTAAAAGTATCAATGGAGTCATTATAAGCATAATAAGAGAAGGAAAAAGTGAAAAGAGAAACAAATCCAAGTGATTGCATGAGTTTTCATGTGTAACTCTCGCTCACATCAATTGCTCGGGTCTTCCAAAGTGGTGTATTGGCTTTATCCGTCATTTCTGCCTCCCAATCTCCCTTTTTTTCAACCCTTCATGCGACTAAAAGACAACCTTTTATACTTAAGACAGTCAACGCAATGCTGGCGCCTAGGCACTGTCAAAAGGTGTGAAAATCTTATGGCTCCAATACCGCGGTGCCTAGGCACCACTGCCTTGCGACTCCGCCTCCAAACGTAGCCCCTAGGCGCCAAGCCTCTACCATTTTATCTCTGTTTTGGACCTCCAAGCGCTTAGGCGCTACTCCTTAGCACCTAAGTACTATACTCATGGAAAAATTTTCCTTTTACTTCACTTTGTCACTTCAAATTCCAAGCAAAGACACCTACAAGGATCATAAACAAAAACAAACAAAAACCAAGCAAAAATTAGTCAATAAAAGGCCTTAAAGTTCTTCATAAGTCCAAATACATCCTACTTTGCCTTGCTTAAAAATGACTTATCATCAGGAAATGACGTGTCTTGAAGGAACCAGTCTCGAGTAGCTTGTGAGGGCTAGACATGAGTGGATTGAATGACTCAGTGGAGTCTGAGTCACTCAATCCACTCATGTCTAGCCCTCACAATGAGTCTGAGTGAGCAGTGTTAAGCTTGAGTGGGGATTCCGTATGCATGACACTAGCATGGCACATGTGTGAATATGGTTTGTAAACAGACCATGCTATGTTTGTTATTTGTATGTGTTAAATGTTAGTTGGTAATGGAAAGCATGATGTTTGTAAGCATGTCGTTTGCTTTGTATGTTGTTTGGTGGCTCTTCAAGTGTGAGCTACTTACTAGTACATGTTATGTACTGACTCACTACCAGGTTTTGCATGTGATGATGAGTACTATGACCATGGTGATGCTGAAGAGGAGCATGAGATAAGAAAGACCATAGTTGGATACTTTTTATCTAGTAGTGGTTTAGTTGAGTTAGTTTAATTGAATTCTCTTTGTAGTTGGTCATGTTCTATTGCAAACTAGTTGTGGGAGTTTAGTATCTTAATTAGTTTTACGTTTAAGTCTATTTCACCTTAGGTGTGTTATTCATGTTGAAAGATTTGCAATAGACTTGTTAGTTTGCTATGTCTTTTAAAGTTTGAACTGTTTGAAGTTTATTGAGGAAGTTTAGTTTCATTTTTGTTTTGGGTAGTTGAGGAATCCTGAACCTATAGTGGTTATGGAGTTGGATTTTGGAGGGTTATCTGTTATCTAGCTATAGAACTGTTATTTTTTTCTAACAGGTATTAGAAAAAATTTGGTATTGTTGTAGTTACGTCGTTATGCTGCTGAAATTTTTCGGGCATAATGGTTATTGGTTTAGTAGAGTTCCCTAGATTAGGCTAAATTTTGGATCGTTACATACGATGTCAATTCATAATCGACATCGAACCCATATAATGACGGTTGCGTACGATGTCAATTTTAAATCGACATCGTATCCAGTGTCATGGAATCCATACAATTACAGTTTCCTATGATATCAGTTGTAAACTGACATCGAACGCTACAATGATGACAACCCTAAATTGACATCTTACCTTCACCCAAACACAAATGCTACGATGAAAATTTGTTTTTTGTCATTTTACCACTGTCATTATTTGAATATAAGATGACAGCTTTACACTGACATTGTTCTTAATACCACCAGTAATATATTTATTAGCATAATTGGAACTTGAAACCCTATAAAAAACCTATAGCAATGCTGTTAAAATAATTATCATCTCCCAGTACAATTAATTTCAGTCCAATCACATAAATACGTTTCAACGAAACACAAACCCAAAAAAAAATTACACAATAATGGTTCCAAACACAATATACTAATATTGTTCAATTGACACGAAAAACACAAATCAAAGAAGCATATATATGCAACACAAACTACTATTTCATTTCATTCAATTCAGTAAAAAAACAACACAATACTCTCATAAACCAAATCTAATATATTTCATTTCATCACTAAATAACCAAACTCTCGTAACAGAGTTGTTTAGCTACCTAATTGTCATAAAAGCTACAAAATTCTGATCATTTACAAAACTGGCTAAAGAGCTATCAAAGTTTCAAAAAAGCCACCTATGATAAGTACTAATAAGCATACGATACTCAAATGATGTAGTTTTAAACATGATTACCCATTCAGCTCGTAACTCGTCGAGTTGTGCTTGTTTAAAAGCCTTCTTAGTATTAAACTACATGAAAACAAAAAGATCAATAAATGATTGCAATTATATGTAAATTAAAAATTACAATGTATATATAAAAATATAAAAGTGAGGAGGTATGTTGCATACAAGAGTTTTAATAAAGACATCTGGATTATGAAGAATCTCTCTCATGAACTTCATGACATAATACCCACATTCCACGCTATCTTGTTGGCGTGGGCACTACAAAACATATAAATAAACAACAATATTTAAATTAAAACACTAGAAAATATATGATAACGATTGATATAATTATTTAATTTACCTTTACGAGTATCCAATTAACAGTATGATTCTTTCTTTGTATTCGATTGGTACTTTGAGCCACATAAATCCTCATTGCCCTAAATAATATTAAAAAATGTATAAAAAGAAACACATAATGTTTAACAAACTTTAAAATAATCATATACAAAATTAACTTACAATACTAAACAAACGTTCGTATTCACAATGTTTTGGAGGTTGTCTGTCATGCTAGAATGTTGGGAGTCGAAAAGATAAGTGGTATTCGCATGTACATCCATAACACACAATGCCCAATGATGCCTATCAAAACTAATCAATATATATGTAATTATCACTATCAAATTAAAGCGATCTTAAATCCAACTAACTAATTTATTTAGACTCTTACCCAGGATGATATGGAATGAGTACCATCTGTCGTGGTTGTTGTAGTGAAAAAACATGTGCCACTTTTCTTGCTCGATTGTCCAAAGTACCAAAACATGGTGCAATATTATTTGAGTCCACTACTCTGAATGTACTTAATCTTTCTTTGTCCTCAAAGTATTTCCAAAAAAACCTGTATTACATTTTTTTCACAAATGCATGAGACTATAGATAATTTAATAGTTATAAATAAAATTATAGTATTATTAAAAATATGTTTACTTACGCGATATAGACTAATATGTAGCTATTTGATATCTCTACAATTGCACAAAATTGCATGATATCTTCTGACATAAGATAGAGTGTTTTCCCTTTCAAATACTTTATCACTTAGAGACACATGCATTGGATCATCCTTACTAAGTTTTTTAGCATATCGATAAAGAATCTTGATTCATGAAGGAACAGTCGTATGACTAGGAAAACTATGTTTAATGGGTTCTTTTTGTTTAGAATCCTATAAAAAAACGCAATATAATTAAAATATTTGATGTATATTATATATAACTACATTTAAACCTTTTTATTGAGTAACATACCTTGTCGTTTTTAACAATAACAAGGGCACGAGGCCAAGAAACTAAATAGCTCTGAGTTTGGCAAAGAGTCTCCATCTTCCCCATCACCGAAATAGGAACACAAAGGTGATAGGAATGAACACTTCATCTCGCAGCGGAAGTATTGAATCATCTTTGATTTTACTTAGAATTAAACAAAAACTAAAGTTAAGCAATAAATACTTTAACATAAATATTATGGAGATATTTCTGGTAGGTCTTTATCTCCTCCACAAAGTCTTCCTAGCTATGGGTTGAACAAAAAACCAAAGAGGTTTGTGGGAACTTTCTTGAAAAAAGAGAATGGGAATGGGATGAGAATTTACTAGAGTTCTTTTCTCTTATTATATATTGCACACAATGGCTTATCCTTAGGGTACTATTTATAGTGGCATAGGGAAAATAATTAAATAATAGGTTAAAATACCATTTTGGTCCCTGTACTTTGAGCCTTATTCCATTTTGGTCCATGTACTTTCAAATGTCCAATTTTAGTCCCTGTACTTTCAATAAAGTTTAAAATTGGTCCCTATGATAAGTTTGAAGTTGATTTTTATCAAAATTGGTTAAATAATCATAATAATTTTAATACAAGAAAAGACACAATGTGAACATACTTTCAAAATTTATAGAGGGAAAGCTAATAGAGATTGTTTTTTTAAAGAAAATTTAAGAATAAACTAACAGTAGGGACCAATTTTAAGCTTTATTGAAAGTTCAGGGACTAAAATTGGACATTTGAAAGTACAGGGACAAAATGGAATAAAGCCCAAAGTACAGGGACTAAAATGGTATTTTAACCTAAATAATATATTTTAATATCTAATATATTAAAATACATTTATCTAACCAATTTGAATCTTATTCAAACCTTTTAAATTCTCCTACGACATCTATGTCCTTATTTGAATCTAATTCAAATTTAATAAATATCATTTCTTTAATGTATCTTAATACATTAATAATTTCTTTGATATTTAATGTATCATATACAATAAATATGTTTTTCCTCATTTAATATATCAAATATATTAAATTTTCATTTGAACATTTCAAAATTTTCTCTCAATGAAATTGATCCCTTATTGTTCATATGAGCTAGCAAGGGGACCTTCTGGACCTATAGATTATAAGCTCTAATGATACAAAATTAATTAATTAAACTCTTTAATAATCAATTTTCATTCATTTACTCTAAGATCACTCCACTATAGACCTAGAGTTGCACTCTTATGCACTATAGGACAAGTTGTGTCCATTGATATAATCACTACAAGCAAGTCAATCCTTCACAAGTTATTCGTAATTATAGTTGGATCAAAAGTCCATTTTACTATTGTAATTACATCTTGTTTATGATCCTCTAATGAACAATTTGTTTATGATTCAACCATAAACTAAGTCCCCTTACCACTGATCCTCTAATGAACAATTTGTTTATGATCCAACCATAAACTAAGTTCCTCTCGGGCCAGTGAGAGGGTAGGGCCCCATTGTTCAAGTCTCGAAATCAGCACTTAAGGGAACTACTTATCTACTTACCCTATTGGGAAGGAATGAATTCCATAGTGTGAGATTATGTTCCCAACTTCCTATTTGTCAAGTCCCCAAAATGGTAGGCATATTGAATTGGCTACAAAAGCCACTCTCACCCATGTAAATCACAGGGCAAGCCCTCATAGGCAGGAGTTCATAACTCACTCAGGATTAAGATCGAGTCGCATATGATCATCTTGATAAAATATTAATCTTCTCAATTAATGGAATTATAAAGAGAGATTAAATATTTTGTGGTCCAGTCTTATATAAACTCATTGTATAAGATACCCTCACTCACATGTGGAACGATTTGGATCAAATCATTTGTAACTATTACAAAGTAGACCGTATCATTAGTGTTACCAGGATAAGACACCCAACCTTATCCATATACTATGACTATTTAGGTTATTTCTTGAACATGATCATCCCGTATGTCAACCACGTACTGTTCAAGATTACACTAATAACCTTGAATTTTTCATATAATGGATAATATTATATTACAAATAAAATAAGTAAAATTATTATTAATTATTAAATAAATCATTAATTGCGAGGCTTTAGGGCATAAATCCAACTAGAAGGTTGCCTTTTCAGCTTGAATAACATCAATAAAGACCTTGACATTATTTTTTTCCTAAAATCACTCCATTTACGTCTCTTTCTCATCACTTTTGAACATTGTAGCCACTGCAACAAGGTTCAAAATTGAGCCTATTGCTAACTTACACGATTTACCCTTCAAACGAATGAAATGAAATCATTAAATGAGGTAAAACAAATATTATATTAATACGCAAAATAATATAAATCATACTTACCTCTATAGGCTGCTCAGCTACAACCCCAGGCTTCTGCTTTCATTCGACACTCTTATTCTTTGATTTAGTTTCAACCACCTTTATGAAGGGAATAATCTAATTAAACCCATGCGGAAGCGTAGGAATCGGTTTGAGTTTATTTAGAATTAAATAGTAATATTAGGGTTAAGCATAACATACCTTGAAAATATGGAGATTCTTCTGGCAGATCTTTATCTCCTCCATAAAATTTTCCTGGCTATTACTCGAACACATGACCAAGGCTTATGGCAACCTCTTGAAAGAAAATCCACAAGGGATTAGAGAGGAAGAGATCTAGAGAGAATTCTCTAATTCTCTATTGAGGAGATATGTGTTGTGTCTAATGGCTCAACCCAAGGGTCCTATTTATAGAGACCAAGGGAAAATATTTATCATAATTAAAATATTATATTTTAATATCTAATATATTAAAATATATCTTATATTTATTTGAATCTCATTCAAATCTCCTACGATATTTATTTATTTGAATCGTATTCAAATTCTATAAATATCTTTTATTTAATGTATCTAATATACATTAATTATTTTAATATTTAATGTATCAAATACAATAAATATATTTTCCTCTTATATATTTAATATATCTAATATATTAAATATAAATTTGATCATTTCAAATTTTTCTTTCAACTAAATTGATCTTTTTAGTGTTACTTTGAGCTAGCAAGGGGACCTTGTGGACCTATAGATTATAAGCTCCAATGATACAAAATTAATTAATTAAACTCTTTAATTAATTAATTTTCATTCATTAACTATAGGTCACTCCACTATAGACCTAGAGTTGCACTCTTATGCACTGTAGGACAAGTTGTGTCCATGGATATAATCATTACATGCAAGTCGATCCTTCACAAATTATTTGTAATGACAATTTGGTCAAAAGTCCATTTTACCCCTATAGTTACATCTTGCACCTTAAGTACCACTGATCCTCTAATGAACAATTTGTTTATGATCCAATCACAAACGCAGTCCCTCTCGGGCTAGTGAGAGGGTGTGGCCCCATTGTTCAAGTCTCGAAATCAGCACTTAAGAGAACTACTTATCTACTTACCCTATATGGGAATGAGTGAATTTCATCTTGTGAGATTATGTTCCCAACTCCCTATTTGGTCAAGTCCCCAAAATGGTAGGCATATTGAATTGGCTACAAAAGCCACTATCACCCATGCAAATCAAAGGACAAGCTCTCACAAGCAGGAGTTCATAACTCACTCAGGATTAAGATCGAGTCACATATGATCATCCTGATAAAATATTAATATTCTCAATTAACGGATTTATAAAGAGAGATTAAATATTTCGTGGTCTAGTCTTACACAAACTCATTGTATAAGATACCCTCACTCACATGTCTCCACATGAACGATTTTGATCAAATCATTCGTAAATATTACAAAGTGGGTTGTATCAATAGTGTTGCCATGGTAAGGCACCCAACCTTATCCATATACTATGACCCTTTAGGTTATTTCTTGAACATGATCCTCCCGTATGTCAACCATATACTGTTCAAGATTACACTAATAACCTTAGATTTTTCACATAATGGATAATATTATATTGCAAATAAAATAATCAAAATTATTATTAATTATTAAATAAATTATTAATTACGAGGCTTTAGGGCATAAATCCCAACACTTTAGAGTTTCTTTGGTGTTTTCAGTTTTTTGAGTACTAAGAGGTGTAACCGTGCAACTTGGTTCAGTTGATGAAACGCTCGCCAGCTTTAACTTAGGTCGCTCTTCGACACTCCTTACTCTCCAATTTACTATCAACTACTTTTGGAGTTTATTTGGTGTCTTCAGTTTTTGGAGTACTCAGAGGTGTAACCATGCAACTTGGTTCAGTCGATGAAACACGCACTCGCTTTGTCACACACGATATTAAATTGGGCATAAACTTCATCAAAAAGTTCTTTTCTAAATAAGACATACTCGTTGACACATGCATGAATCCTCTAATAATTCATTCCGAGAGTACATAGTGCCTTTTTTGCTTCATACACAGAAGTTGGAATCTCATTCGGATTTGGTAAGAGGTCATGTACCAATATTAATAACTCAGTGAAACTTTTATCACTCCATTCAAATCTAGCTTTCAAGTTACATAATTTTAATAATGCAGAGATTTTAGTAAACTTTTGACGTCCTGAGTATAAGGACTTTTGTACATCACTCAACAGTTGGTCAAAATTTTCACCTTTATTTGTAAAATAGTTTTGGGCAGCTTCAAACAGCTCAGTTGTGTTTCTTATATCATTTTCATCGTAATCTTTTTTACCATAAGTAGGAATACTTTCATCCTTATCCATGATAGGTAATTGTTCACCATGTCAAATCCATGTCTTATAACTCTTATCGGTGCCATGGACAAACGAGTGGTCTCTAACTATGTTAGCATCTTGTTTAAAGGCATTTGCACACTTTAAGCACGAACACCACATGAGCTTTGACTCTTTTGAATGACGCAATTCATTTTCAAAGAAGTTCTCAACACCTATGTTGTATTCATCTGACAACCTATCTTTGCTCATCCATGACTTATCCATATTGGAAGAATTTATATTATCTATGGTCGACTGAAAACATGTGGGCTTTTAGAAGAAAACTTTTGAATAGAAAAAAGTCTCTAGTCTAGTGCAAGTGCACATTGTCAAACAAGTAGTAATAGGAAATAATCCAGAGTATCGATCCCACAGAGAACATATACCACAAAATTCAAAATTAATTCAAAGATGTTCACACAAAGCAACCTCGGTAACAAATATTAAATAATTGGGAAGGTTGTGAGTGTACTAAAAGTCAAATGATAACCTAAAATGCAATTGCAATCTTTACTCAAGTACCAAGCAATATAAATCGAGTTCAACTTCCATTCGATTTTAATGGAAAAACTTTTAGAAGCCTAAGTGATTAAACCATATGTCTATGGCTAATACGAACTTAGTTTAATGAGAACACAACCCTTGGTCTTAGAAGTTTCGCCCTATGTCTAGGGTCAAAAACAAGTGCTTATGTCTAAGCTCCTTTCCTCTATTGCTTTTTATGAACACTCAATCTCGTTTAACCCTTTCAGTATTAAACTCGATCTCTATATGTTCACCTACGTGATCAAGTTAGATTCACAATGAGAATGATAATCAATAAAAACAAACACTGCTATGGAATCGAACAAAGTTACTTTTACATCTTAGGCCAAGGCTTCCAATCCTTAGGGCATCCACATATCTGAATCCCAAGGACGAAATTAGCTCATGATGGAGAAAATAAATAAGAAAATAGTAAAAGAAAGAAAACACATACTGACTTTAAAATAAAGAAAAACAGATACTAGAAAATAAAGTATTGAACTAAAAGGTAAAGAATAACTTGAAGGAATAATAATGAACTTTATTCAAACAAAATTTGTGGTGCATTAAAGAACTAAAATTAAAGACAAGGATTAGAAGTAAACTGAATGTGAAATAACAAAAGTTAAAGTACTAGAATTTAAAGAACTAAAACAGAAAATTAAACTTGCGAATACAAAGGAAAATCTAACTCAAAGAGATAACTTCCACATCTCCAATCGATCTAAACTCAACATTTGTCAAAGAGAGTAAGATCTTCACAACCCTAGGCTTTCGACAGGGATGGATTGAAGTTTAGGCAGCGTTCTTCCTCCTTTAAGTCAAGAAAATAGAAAATAGAAAGTAAAGTGGTCTTCAAGTTGTGAAAACGATCTTGAACAACATATCTGTGGCTTGAATCTTCATATTTATAGCCTCCAAATGCTAGGGTTTGCTTCATGTATGTTTAAGGCAAGAATAAGATCTTTATGAGCTTGATTCGTGAATAATATCTTCAAATATCAGCACAAAATCGAATTTTCAAATTTTCTCCTGATTTTTAGGAATCTGTCTCCAGGAAAAATTGCAGTTGCAATTGGAGTCACAATTCTTGCAGTTTACAGTTTTCTGCATAAAAACATCAAAAATCAGTCAAATTCAACTATTTTCCTCTCATTTTAGATTCCTCATCATAAAACAACACTTTTACTGATTTTGGTTATTCTCATATCAATTTGCTAATAATTATGGACATATAAGCATGAATTCTTGCAAATAACTTAAGTTTAGAGGGCTAAAAATACATAAAATATGAGACTCATCAGTCTACCAAAAAAAAAATTAAAAGCTAGTAAGAAATTTAATGACATTTTTAAGTTCACTCTTGGTCAAGGTGAGGGAGATTTTATTGTATAAGTTCACTCTTACTCAAGGTTAGGGACTTTATAGTTTAGTTTCAATCTTGGTCAATGTTAGGAGATTTTAGGAGTTTATGTTGACTCTTGCTCAAGGGTAGGGATGATAAGAGGGCTTGTCGAAGGCCCTATCAAATGAAAATTTATAAATCGGACCTCTAAAAATTTGCAGTAATAGTAGCCAGGGTCGATCACAAGGATTGGAGTTCTTAGATTAATTAAGTACCACAATTAATTATGTCCAATTTTATTTAGAGAAACAAAATTTTAGAGTGATCAAAAAGACAAATAAAAGCTAAACTAATTTGTACATGCTTTGGAGTCCAATTTTGAGAAACATGCATGGTTGATTACTTTAAGCCCAACTTGAATTGATTAATAACTTGATTTTATACTAACAATCTTAAGCCAAGAATTTCTATATAATCAATTGACTCTCTCAAGCCCAATTGAACTCATGCATAGCAACAAATCAACCTCTTGATCTATTTCTATCACTAAACATGACATTAAGTTATTCTCTTAAGGCTTCTAGAATTAATCTACTCACTCTCGTGCAATAGATTAAACCTAGTCATGCATCTAGTGTTCTACAACTAAACTTACTCTCTCAAACTAAATTTAGTTAAACATGCAAAACCATGACCAAAGATTAAGACAATATAAAGAGATACATAAAAGACGTCAATATATAAACTAAATTAAAAGTCAACCAAATGTTCAAAAACTACAACCAAGCAGGGGCTAAACACAGATTTACAACATAAGTACAATCCACAAAAACTCTTAAATTCAAAAGAAAAGGAAAGGAAATAGAGAATAAACTTAGGTCGCGTGCCAACACTCATTCCCAACGTGATGTCCACGATCTCGAGCTTTGAGTCTCCTCTAGGTCCTTAGACAATGTTGGAATTGAGTTTAGGGTTTTTGGTCTCTCAAAATGGCTCCCTTTGCACGAAATACAAACTTCCTATTTATAGACAGTAGGCAGCGTTGCAAAGCTGTCACTTTTTCCTTCTTTACAAATCGTGGTAGTGTTGCATCGCTACAAACAGTGTTTCAACACTATTTCTGCTGCACTCAAAGGTTGAATGGCTGCCGATGTAGCGTTGCAACGCTACAAGTTGCATTACAACGCTATGCTCTCGGGTTCAAACGCTTTGTTCTTCCTTTTCAACTCTTGGATCCTCATTTATAGTCTCTAATTGCTCTAAATTCGTTTAAATACTTCACAATTCTCCGGTTTTGCTCCAATTGCTCAGTTTCTGCAAAATATACATAAAAATACATGAAAACACACACGATCATAGTAAAACTAGCATAAAACTAAGCCTAGAAGTAGCACACTTTTTCCCACTATCAATGGGACTTTATTGTCTAAGTTCACACTCTAAGTTTATAAACATGCTAAGCCGATGTCGTCGTTTGGAGAAGCCGCCGCCGTCCAATCCAAGAAGATGTCGTCATCCCTTGCGTTGATGTCGTTAGAGAGGAGAACAAATGGGGGCTGTCAATCAAATAACCCTCAAGGAGTTTAGAAACCTTAACCCAAAACAACGTCATTTTTCTTATGTAGAAGAGCGAAACGTGAGTTTTCTATGCAGTGGCTCGCATGTTTTTTGTCTTTCAATTTATGATGTCGGTCAAAAAGCGACATCGTTGGCACGTTTTGATGATGGGTAATGATCGACATCGTAGATACGCTTTGAGGACAAGTAATTACGAGTGTCATCCACAAAAAATGTGCGCCATTTTTCTTTTATCGTTCGATGACAGTCTAGAACTGACATTTTTTTCGCGCGCCATTTTCAACAAATTTACACCATTTTCTTCTCACTTTCCATGATGGTTCATAACCAACATCATATGTAGTATTGGGTGAAGGTAGAAAACTGACATCGTTCATCAAATTACACACGTCATCGATAAAAAATGCTCTCCATTTTTCTTTTATCATTCGATGGTAGTGCAAAACCGACATCTTAGGTTCGTTTACAATGACGGTCTAGAACCGACATCTTTTATAAAAAAAAAAATTGAAAAATTCTGTAAATTTTCGTGAAAATAAGCGTGTTTTCTTTAAACCAACATCATTTACAAAATGCCAATTGCACAACCGAAATTAAAGCCTAAATTTGTTGTAGTGAACCTTTAAAACCAACAGGATTGTGTTTTTATTTAACTAAGTTTGTATTAGCCATAGAAATATTGTTTTAATCTCTTAGCCTCCTAAAGATACTTCATAGAAGGTCGAATAGGTGTTGAATCCGGTTTACAAAGCTTAAATGTTGAGTCAAAGGATTACAATTGCAATTAGGCCACCATTTCAATCAAAGGAGTTTGAATGTGCTTGGATCTCTTCCTTTTATTATTCTGTTTTTCTAAAAAAAAAAAGATCCATCACAAAATTTGATTACTTTGGTTACCTTAATTGCAATTTGAGAACAATTTTTGCTATCTTTTTAAATTTGTTGTATCTGTTGCTGATAAGCCTTAGAATTAAGGCTTATTTAACTCTCAATTGCTTAAAATATTCTTGTTTTGACTTAAGATCATTTGAAAATAGTGGAAGATTGCTTGAATTTAAAGAAGAAATGAATGTGATAGAATTCTAAGTAAATTGATCTTGTTTACAGAAATTGTGGAAATTGCAAAATCAAATTGCAAATTTGTGATTCTGCAATTGTTTCTGGAGCAGTGAATGTAAAAATTGCAAAATCAAATTGCAAAATCGGATTCTGCAATCTGGAGCAGTAGAAAAGTTCAAAAAAGGAAAAAAAATCTGCATTAAACCCATTCCGAAATCTTCAATTACAGCCTGATTTGGAGGAATTTAAGCACGAAATTTGGGCATTCTTCAACCCTAATGAAGGCCTATAAAAGGGGAAGAAGAGGAGGAGCAACACAATTCGATTGGGAGGCGTTTTGGGAGCTTATTTCGTGGGTTTTTCCTCTGTTTTTCTGCAACTTTTTTTCTCTGTTTTTTTTTAGTTTTTGCTCTCTGTTTTGCACAAATTTCAGCTTCTGTCTTTATTTTTTTTTTTGAAATTTCTTCTTGTATTACCAAGAGCGTTAATAGTATGATTTTGTTCATCATTCGAATTCGATTGGGAGACGTTTTTGGATGTTTTTCATCGTGGGTTTCTGTCACATTTTTCCTCCTCTGTTTTTTTTTTTATTTTCTTTTTCTGTTTTACACAGTAAGTTGCTGTCTTTAGATTGATTTTGTTGTTATGTCATTTGAGTATTGTCATTTACAAGTTGTTCTCCTCATAAAATTGATGTCTTGCGTGGAAATTGATATCCAATTGCCTTTAATTTCCTATTCACGGTAAGAAGTTTGGAGGTAGAATTGTGTTGAGTGTTTTTGCCAAGTTTTCTTTCAACTCAATTAATTTTAGCTATCAGTAATAATTCACTCAATTTTCTTTAATATGATGTTTCCTTCAAAAATTAATTGTGACATTTTTCTTTTTAATTTGAGCTAAAACTTCTTAGGGGATTCAAGAATGTGAATTCCCTAAGAAGTAATTGTAGCCTAAATTTCAATGAAAATCAAGCCTACATCTCAATTGTTTGCTTGTGTTGATTAAAATTCCGTTGAGATCCTAGATTGATCAACTAGGGTATCAACTCAAGCTTAGATCTAATACCGACGGGGTTAGTGATAAGCGGATTTCACACAAGTGATGGAGAAAAAGAGCTTAGACATAAGCCATTCCTTACCCTAGACATAGGAATTAAGGACTCTAAGACCCATAAAATTGTTGAGCCAATTGATCTAAGATAGAGGGACTATAGACATATAAGTCTCTAACTTAGCCTCCTAAACCCTAAATTCAAGGTGAATAGGAGATGCAGTTTTGGTTTACAATTGAGTGTGGAGTAGGTTGGAATTGCAATTTTGGCTTGCAATTACAACTTAGGGCAATGACATTCTTGAGCCCCATCTTATTCTAAAATTTCCTTTGCAATTTCATTTACTAAGCTTATCTAATTTTCTATCCAATATTGCCATTGACTACGAACTAGAAGAATAGGGGTTAGGGTACATAGTTGGGTTACTTAACATGCTAAGTGATAGCATGTATTTATGCTATCTTATTTCCTATTATTTATGCTAATTTTGTGATTATTTTGTGAGCTTTTATGTCTATTTCTCTTAATTTTGTAGAAACTGAGCTTGAGGAGCAAAACCAAGTATTTGAGAATATTTTGGTGGATATTGGAGCCTTTTGAAGCTTAATTAAAAATTCAAGAAGATTAAATATGTTATTTGAGCATAAGGCACATTCCAAGAGATTCTACATTGAATCACGATTCCAACGCATCGAACCGGAGGTCATTCGGACACCCGAGCGAAGAGATATAGCAAAAATTGTTCATGCTGTCTGCAGGGTAGCGTCGAGACGCTGTCTATATTGTCGCGACGCTACGAAAACTCAAAAAACGCTGTTTTTGCCCAAAAATGCGCGTTTTCTAATTTTCTTGCAGCGTTGAGAAGCTATGAGCAGCGTTGAGCGCTGCCTTGCAATTTTCTATAAAAACATCATTTTTTGCGCCGTTTTGGGAGGCCAATCCGAGAGTTGGAGCCCTAATCTCGATTCCAAGCTAAAATTGAAGGTTTAGGGAGCAATTGGGAGCGTTTGTGGAGCATTTTTGAAGATCCAAAGCTTGAGGGACATGGAGATCACGGCGGGAACGTGGGATCGACCATTGTTTGCTAATTTCTTCCTTTTTCTTTAGTTTTAGTTTCTGTTTTGTGGCTGTAAATTAGGAACTTAGAGATTTAATTGTATGAATATTATTAGTATCTTTGCTCCTAATACTTGGGATTTTGATGTACCCATTAGACTTGGGATTTTAATTGATTAAGTACCTTGATTGAATGCTTTTGTTTCATTCATGCTTTTATGTATTTAATGCTTATAATTTCTTGATCAAAGATTATTTGCTTTATTGGTCTGAATTTGTGCTTGAAAAAGTATGGTTTAGGCTAGAACTTAATTGCATGACTATTTGTAAATTCTTGCATGAAAGTGGAGAATTCTCTTAGAAGCCATTAAAAAAAGTTGCTTAAAGCCTTGCATGTTATTAAAATCTAGATAGAGATATTAGGTTTATAACATTGCATGAGAGCTAATTGTGCTTGAAAGAGTCAGTTAACACCCTCACTTCTTGGCTTATGGAATATTTGCATGACAAATCTTGGTAATTTTCGCTGTAAGTCTAATTGGTGAAATTAATTCCCTAGGATATCTCTCTCCTATTGTGTCTCCATTTATCTTTTTCTTTCTAGGTTAGCTCTTTAGTTTAGCTTGTTTGCATTTGATTTCTTTCTCTAAATAAAGTTAAGTGGGAGTAATTACAGTACTTAAATGAACTAAGAAATCCAATCCCTGTGATCGACCCTGGCCACTATTATTGCAAATTTTAGAGGTTTAGGTTTATAAATATATTTGATAGAGCCTTCGACAAGCTATTTATCACTAAGCATCGAAGATAAACTCTCCTAAATCCATTAGATGGGATAAACACAAGAGGAGTTTGGGTTTGAATGTTTTATGGAGAAAAAGAATTTATCAAGTATTATGATCTTGAAAACTTCAAGTTGGTGTAAAACCACTTAAAAGTTGAGAAAACTCTAGGTATCATCATTCAGAGTTTTTTTTAACAAAACACCAAAGAAAACAATTTGTAAACTTGCTTTGAACATGATTTTTATGGCATGCTTGTGCGAGGAATAGAATTTTTTTTTTCTTTTTTTTTTTTTTGAAAGCAAATAAACTAAATAAGCATAAAAGAACTTAACTAAGCCTCAAACTAAAAACATAACAATTAAGAAAGCTGGAAAGATAGGTTAAAGAGAGACTCCCCTATGCAGAGAAAAATGTGTTGTTGCCATTACTGTCATCGGGGTAGTTGGGGTCTTTGACAAAGAATTCTCCTGAAACTGCAATTGCAATTTGCTTTCGCAATTGCGACTACAATTTCTTCCTTCCGCTCTTTCTTATTATATTTTCCTAAAACTCAAGAGTAGAGCATCAAAAAGTTCACACAATTTTTCTCAATGCAAAGTTACTTTTTGGAAATTCCAATTTTTGAACTCAAAGTTGATTCATCAAACTCCCAGGTAAATCCCCAGGTAGAGGTGTTCCCTTAGCGGTCAACTTAAGTACCTCAACCTAGACAGGATTCTCCTTAGACAGAGCTTTTCTGAATTAACTTCTTCATTCAAATTGGAATTTTAAAAGTTGAAAGTTTCTCTCTTTTTTTTTTCTTTTTTTTTTCTTTTTTTTCTTTTTATTTTTTATTTTTTTGTTTTGAAAGAAAATGAACGAAAAGATAAAACTTATCCTATTCCAGTGGGGAGACCGCAATTGTGTTCCTTCATTTTGCACCTAGGTCTAGATGTTGGACGAGATTTCATTCGTAGTTGAGGTGCTTTGATGACAACGAGCTTTGATGACTCAAGAGATTTATATGTTTCTTTGGAAGTAGAAATTGCAGTTGCAATTTGTGTCACATATTGCATATTGTCATCCTTCATGCTCTCCTTTCTGCATGTTTCTTCATATAGTGTTTCCTGCAAGCTGCAATAAGCGAAAGTAGGGCATTCCAGCATCGGGAGCACTTTGGATCTCAATTGCTGTGAAATTGCGATTTCATAGCTCACTACAATTTTCTTTTGTGGTTCATTCTCTTCTTGAGGTGGTTCTTCTTTGGTCTCTTCTCTCCCTTCTAGCTCCTTAATGTTGTCAAGTGTTGGAGTGCTTTCTACTTCTATTGGGAGTTTAAGGTCTTCATGTTCCAATTCAGTTAGTGTCACCGCCTCACATTTTTTTTCTTCTTGTTTTGAAGTCTCTATGTCCTCGAACAAGATTCCTTGGGATCTGTTCTCCAATTCATCTGCAATTTGTTTAATATGGATCTCCAAATTCCGTAGAGATGCAGCTTGACCTTGCATTACAACATCTTTCTTTGCTCTATATTCCCTCGCGAGTTCTTCGATGCTTGGCTCTTTTGGGATCATCTTCCCTTGCTGGAAGCACTGATACTGAAGTTAACTTGCAAATCTGGGTAAAAATCCATAACACAAAGAATCAGGATTATAAGGACAATTATCAAATGAATGACTTCCTTTACAATAAACACAAGAAATAGAAGAGATAGGGTTAAAATGAGCTATAGGATTTCCCATCATCAAAGTTTCTGTAAACCCGGAATCCCTCCTTGAAAATTCTTAAGAAAAATGTATTGGTAAGCTTGTTAAAAAAAAAAGAGAAAGAAAGGTGGAATGTGTTGTATTGTTTTTCCTAAATGAAAAAAAAAAAAAGAAAAGAAGAAATTAAAACAAAAGAGAAATGGAAAGTGGAAGGTGTATGTTTTGTTTTAAAATTAAAAAAAAAAAAAAGAAAGTGGAAGGGTGGGAATTATAACCCTTCTACACACTTTCACCCAATTTAGATTTTCATTTACCAAAGGAAAATAGAGGGGTTTCGAGGGAGAGAGTCTGAAAAAGAAGAAGAATGAGATTTTGAAGGTGGAATTGAAGAAGAAAAGGGGGAAACACAGTCCAAGTTGCATGGTAAATTCTGGTGTTCAATTCTGCCAACGTCTGGTTTTTTTATCATTCTGAGCTCCACAGGAAGAATTAAGAGGTAAGGTTTGATTCTTCTGAAATTTAATTCATTTTAGAACGATTTTCGTGAAGGAAGCTCGAGCAAAATCTGATGTTATGTTAATGATTTGTGAAGAGGGAACCGAAGGAGAGGTTTTTCTGTCAAATCTGAGGAACCTCTGGTTTTTGGGATGTGCTGATCTGTAGACTTCGAATTAGAAGCTTTATTAGGTATGGTTGGAAAGATGATTTAATTTTCTATAATTTTCATGAAGAAGTCGTGGTTAGAAATGGATTAGAAGTCGCTTTAAATTTTAGGTTAGTTTTGGGCTGCCGCAGGAAAACAGTTCTGGTTTTAGCTGAAACGTGTTTTGGGGAAAATAGATTTCAAGGTAGTTACAGACACATCCTTTAGGAATTTCGATTTCATTCCTTCAGATAAATTTTAGAGGGTTCAAAAAGGAAGGGTTTGGTATAAAGAACATAAATTTTGACCAAGTAATGGAAAAGTTATGAGGGTGTGAGTTTCGGGTGTTAATCATGTGAAATGCTAGGAATTGATGGGGTGGTTTTTGCAACCCTAGGCCTTAAGTTCGTGAGGTCAAGATTCTAATGCTTATTTTTGTTTATTTGGCAGGCCAAGAAGAAATAGGACAAATTTACGGACCGAGAATCTAATATTAACGCTGTGAGTGACAAAATGAATTCTGAAAATAAATTCTATGCTTGAACTTGTGTTCATGAAAAGAAAAGACTTCCTAAGAATGATGTAGCTTAAAGATTTATGGTCTCTTGAACACGAATTCATAAGCATATATGGTTTCCTAAAAATGATTTAAATTGTTCGTTGTGAGCATATGTTTACTGATTTTCTGAAACTAGAAGAAATACCTTAATTCCAAGTCTACATGTGTTAGCAAGAACTGTTAAAGGTTTTCATGTGTTTCTCTGAGACCTGAATGAGTTAATGGTTGAGATACTGAGCCCGAGGTTGTATAGTACCGAGTGCACACAGGTCATTTTCTGTTGTCGACGTTGAGTGTACTCCGTGACAACAATGCTGTCGTGAGTGCTGGGCGAGCCCCACTACGACAAAGACGATGGGAGTGCTGGGCGGGCCCCACTACATCGTAGAATGAACATTGTTTGTACCGGGCGAGTCTTACACAACTAATTTGTCATATGTTTAAAATGGTTAATACTTTTGACACGCTTGCTGGACTTCTGTAAAAGCTATTGATGTTATATGTTATGATTTACGAGTTAATAGTTTTAAACTCAGTCACTCACTGAGCTTCCCAGCTCATACTTTCAATGTTTTCCAACTTTTCAGGTAGAGATCGAGCTCCCAGTGCCTGAGATCCTGCCATCGCCTGTAAGCCCTAAACTCTCTTTTGATCATATTGTGCTCATATATGATGTTTTGACATATGCAAATTGATATAGGTTGCACTAAAAGATGTCGTGGTAGAATTTGGGAATCTCCTAAGTTGTGGATATTAACGTACACAAAGCTTCATAAGGAGACAGGTTACGCATTGGGATAAGCATATTAAAAGTTGAGTTGAAGTAAGTTAAGGTCATGAGCAAGTTGGGTACACATTAGGTGTATGTTGTGTTGAATACAAAAGCTGTAATTTCTAATTAATTTAGTTAAAATTTCTTTACAATTTAGGTGAATTGAAAGGGACTTAAAGTCTAAAGAGAGAAGGAGGAGCTTGCCATTTTAGTTACATTTTCGTTGGAGTTTTTTTTGTTATAGTGGAAGGATGAGCTGTCCAACACTTGTGACTGCAGTAGACAGCTGGAAGCTCTAGGAAGTGGATAAACTTAAAACAGTCATATCTCTCAATCCACTTGAGAAAATTCGATGATTCTTGAGCCAAAATCTCAAAAATTGAATGAATATTAGGTGTGGAAAATTTTGTGAGAAAATATGAAGAAGAAGGTCGTGAAAATTTAAGAAAACCGAGAGGTGTTCCCAGTTTTTCGGCCAGCAGAACAGGGTGAAGAAATCTGGTGATTTTGAGCTCTTGAGGACGAATTAGAAGCTAAAATTTTGAGGTAAGTAAGTTTAGATGTTTTATTTGAGGGTTATCAAAAAATATTAGATGGTTGTTTTGCTAAATTTTGAGGAACCCAAGCTAAAAGTTGAACCTGGAATTTTAGGTGCAAGAAAAAAAAAACTGCTAGCAGAACAGTGTGAAGAAATCAGTTTCTTTTGAGCTCTTGAGGAGGAATTAGAAGCTGAAAATTTGAGGTAAGTAAGTTAAGATGTTGTACTTGAGGTTTATCAAAAAATATTAGATGGTTGTTTTGCTAAATTTTGAGGAACCCAAGCTAAAAGTTGAACCTGGAATTTTAGGTGCAAGAAAAAAAAACTGCTAGCAGAACAGTGTGAAGAAATCAGTTTCTTTTGAGCTCTTGAGGAGGAATTAGAAGCTGAAAATTTGAGGTAAGTAAGTTAAGATGTTTTACTTGAGGTTTATCAAAAAATATTAGGTGGTTGTTTTGCTAAATTTTGAGGAACCCAAGCTGAAAGTTGAACCTGGAATTTTAGGTGCAAGAAAAAAAAAACTGCTAGCAAGAGATTGAAGGAGATGTGCTTCCATTTCTATATACCTTACACCCAAGTGTGTATGGTTATTATGAATTGAGTTATGAGACTGAATTAGATATGTTTTTAAGGTGTATAAGGAAAGGAATTAATGTTATTAATTTCTTTTTCAGGGCAAACGGAGATAGGAATAGCTTATAATCCTTGGAACCCTTTTGGTGATTGTGAGTGACTCTATTTTAGAACTATGCTTGACCTTTGTTTTTCTTCAAAAGCATAAATGTTGATCATTGAAACATGCTTGACTTACTTTTGTATATTTTTCATGGAGCTTTTAATAGAATGTCATTGATGGCACTTAAGCATGATTTGAATTAGTTTGTAACTACACATTCAAGCATGGAAACTAAATTATGGAAGTATGATTTCCTTTAGAAAATGCCTTGTGTAAATCCACTTGGAAACATGTTTAGAAAGGAAAAGTGCAAAGGTTGAGAATTTGTTGTTTGTGTTATCAAAACATGATTTCCAAGGTAATCAAAGTATGCCCCGGTATGTTGTTAACCCCCAGTACTGAAGGACATTGAGAAGGTACTTGGGAGGGAGGAATCATGATTTCCGATACTGAAGGACAAAGAGAAGGTATTCGGGTAGTAACTGGTCTAACCCCAATACTGAAGGACATAGAGAAGGTATTAGGGAAGACCAGTGTGTTCAATGGCATTCCACGTGCACGTGAGAGAGGTATGAACGTTGTTGGTATAGAGATGACTCTACCACAGCTAAGGTTCGAAAGTGGTATCATGTTATGAGTTTTATTGTTATGAGCTTCTACGCTTTTGAAATGTCTATTCTTCAGTATGGTACTACATTATGAGTTTCTATGTTATACATAATGTGGTGACTTAAACCTGTAAATGGGTAGCATGGTTTGATTATGCTTACAAATAAGTGATAAGTTATCTCTAACTTGTAGTTTGTCCATCATTATGCTTCACCTTTGAGCTTATAATGTTTTTTTTAAGATAGACACTCACTGGGCTTTCCAGCTCACGTTTTCAACATGTTTTCTCTCCCCAGGTAGCAAACGAGTTCTTGGTGCTCAGCCTTGACAAGACCTGTTTGCCACCACGCCGTTTTAGCTCCTTGTATATACACTTTCTTATGTATATAGTTTGTAGTAAAAGCATTTTAGCGGGGTTGTAATAACTATAAAATGTTATGACTTGTTAAAGAACATAGGACTGAAAGTGAATGTGTCTTGCTCATATGTGTATTTGAGCGTTTCAAACTTACTTGTTCAAACGTGCTGTGTTGCCTTCATTTTCAGCTATATGTTGGGATGGTCAGGGAGAGCTAGTAATAGGGTTGATTGTCTCTATCTTTACATCTCTTTCTAGGTTAGGCAAGTAAGCTGGGAAGGGGTGTGACATCGCCGCCGAGGGTTCTCAGAGTTAGATACTTTGTACGTGGGTGGTATTATATAGCGAGTCTGCTCGTAGTGTAGATAACTTAAAAGGGACGTGTAGTTATGTTCGTGTATGAAACTAGTGGTCTTGTTTGTGTAAACAACGAGTGGTTGTGTTTTGATTGTTCAAGTGAGGTTTTAACTAAAACTGCTCCGTGTGCATATGTAGAAATTTTCCAGGGTTCCGCTGTGTAATATGTAAAGTATTTCGTTTACAGGTATGGTTTGTTTATCAGGAATTAAAAGGGTCATAGGTATCGTTAAGAAGTGAAACGATGCTTGTTGGCTTCACGCCTTCCTCCGGGCTAAGATAACAGGTAGTTCGGGAGGGGGTGTGTCAGTTTCCATCATGTAGCTTAAAGATGAGGCTTGGGTGCTCAATGCTGCAATGATGTCTCCTTCCATCTCGTGGATTTTCTCAAGCAATCAACCCTATGTTGTGTCTTTTTGAAATTTCTCTCCCTCAATAAGTGAAATCGAGCTCCTCCTGCAATAGGAGAAATTGTTGCAATCTTCTCTTACAATGTTTGCTAAAACAAAATTTTCGTTAAACTGCCATTCCCCGGCAACGGCGCCAAAAACTTGATCGATTGTTACACGCGATCGAAGTAATATAAAATGGTATCTGAGTACCAATTATCGAATCCCACAGGGAACGAAGTAACAAAAATATTGTAAAGAAAAATGTAAGGAAAATTGCAACTTGGAAAACTAAATTGCGAAAATAATGTTGGGTTGGTGTGTTGATAAAGAGAAAAATTGCAGAATTTAATTGCAGAATCTAGAAATGACAATAATCAAAATAACAAAAATTGCAGAATTGAGAAATAGCAATATTGGAATGACAAACTAGATAAACTTAGAAAATGAAATTGCAAAGGGGATTTTAGATCAAGATGGGGCTCAAGAATGTCATTGCCCTAAGTTGTAATTGCAAGCCAAAATTGCAATTCCAACCTACTCCACACTCAATTGTAAACCAAAATTGCATCTCCTATTCACCTTGAATTTAGGGTTTACGAGGCTAAGTGAGAGACTTATATGTCTATAGTCCCTCTATCTTAGATCAATTGGCTCAACAATTTTATGGGTCTTGGAGTCCTTAATCCCTATGTCTAGGGTAAGGAATGGCTTATGTCTAAACTCTTTTTCTCCATCACTTGTGTGAAATCCGCTTATCACTAACCCCGTCGGTATTAGATCTAAGCTTAAGTTGCTACCCTAGTTGATCAATCTAGGATCTCAACGGAAATTTATTTAACACAAGCAAACAATTGAGATGTAGGCTTGGTTTTCATTGAAATTTAGGCTACAATTACTTCTTAGGGAATTCACATTCTTGAACCCCTAAGAAGTTTTAGCTCAAATTAAAAAGAAAAATGTCACAATTAATTTTTTAAGGAAACATCATATTAAAGAAAATTGAGTGAATTATTACTGATAGCTAAAATTAATTGAGTTGAAAGAAAACTTGGCAAAAACACTCAACACAATTCTACCTCCAAACTTCTTACTGTGAATAGGAAATTAAAGGCAATTGGATATCAATTTCCACGCAAGACATCAATTTTATGAGGAGAACAACTTGTAAATGACAATACCCAAATGACATAACAACAAAATCAATCTAAAGACAGCAACTTACTGTGTAGAATAGAAAAAGAAAATAAAAAAAAAACATATGAAGAAAAACGTGACAGAAACCCACGACGAAAAACATCCAAAAACGTCTCCCAATCGAATTCGAATGATGAACAAAATGATACTACTAACACTCTTGGTAATACAAGAAGAAAGTTCAAAAAAAAAATAAAGACAGAAGCTGAAATTCGTGCAAAACAGAGAGCAAAAACTAAAAAAAAAACAGAGAAAAAAAGTTGCAGAAAAACAGAGGAAAAACCCACAAAAGAAGCTCCCAAAACGCCTCCCAATCGAATTGTGTTGCTCCTCCTCTTCTTCCCCTTTTATAGGCCTTCATTAGGGTTGAAGAATGTCCAAATTTTGTGCTTAAATTCCTCCAAATCGGGCTGTAATTGAAGATTTTCGGAATGGGTTTAATGCAGATTTTTTTCCTTTTTTGAACTTTTCTACTGCTCCAGATTGCAGAATCCGATTTTGCAATTTGATTTTGCAATTTTTACATTCCCTGCTCCAAAAACAATTGCAGAATCACGAATTTGCAATTTGATTTTGCAATTTCTACAATTTCTGTAAACAAGATCAATTTATTTAGAATTCTATCACATTCATTTCTTCTTTAAATTCAAGCAATTTTCCACTATTTTCAAATGATCTTAAATGAAAACAAGAATATTTTAAGCAATTGAGAGTTAAATAAGCCTTAATTCTAAGGCTTATCACACCCCCAAACTTAAAATATTGCTTGTCCTCAAGCAATTAGAAAACAAATAGCACATACACAAGCAAACACTTCACAAAATGATTCAAATGGTGTTTTTGAAAAGAATATGTTGTTCAGGAGAGGTATCAAACTTTTAACACTTTACACAATTCCAAGATTTTTGCCTATGGGATCGATACTTTGGAGTACTTCTAATTTTATACTACTTGTTTGACAATGTGCACTTGCACTAAACTAAAAACTTTATCTTATTAAAAGCTTTCTTTATAGCTTACACGTTTTCAGTTGATCATTAATCTTAACTCATTTGCTTCCATTCTAACCCACTCAAAATCAATCAAACCAAGAGAATTAACAAGGGTCACAATTTTGGCAATCAAGATGCCTTTATCTCAGCAAGGGATGAACCTTGAGTTGGTGTTCTTTGAATCAAACTAATCTACACAGAAAGAGGCAAACATAGGGCATGTTTGAGAGTGATTTTGAAATTGTTGAAATCATTTTTTTTATATTCAAAATCATCCCAAAATATACATTTAATTATTCAAGATCATTTTAATGTTTGGTTTTGTACTTTTAAATGCGATTTACATACCATCAAATTTGATTTTGAATGATTAAATGTATATTTTGGAGTAATTTTGAACGTGACCAAAGTGATTTTAACCATTTCAAAATTACTCTCAAACATGCCTTTAAGCTTCATCATATATCCCTTGAATTTTCTTTCAAGAATAGCCATAACTTTCACTATAAGAGAGTCGTGTGCTGCATCATAGGATCACTTCATTAAAGCTACCTCAAAATATCATTCATCACAATTCACAAATGTCGCTCTGTCGAGATTTATGCCTTAAAGTTTCATAATCAATAACTATTTTTTTTATTTACGATTAAAATAATTGGTCAATGTGAAGTTTTTATTTTCCATTTTACAAAAAATCTTTGGTTACTAATCTTGAACAGTATATAGTTTACATACACAGGAATAGGTCCACAATTAACAAAATGTGAGAGTTGAAGATTACCTTTATTAGTAAATAAATATTAAAATTTAAAAAGAAAAACTTATAATAATCCAATTATTTTTATTCATAAATAAATATTAAAATAAAAAAAAACTTATAATAATCCATGAAATTTATCCTTCTTAGAATTAACGGTTATTTTTAATAAACATATTATAATTTAATTTTAAATAAAATAAATGGATAAATAATTTTAAAATAATATCTTGTTTTACTATGAGTATATATATAATATTCAAAAATGGAAACAGGGATACCTAAATTCTTCTTCTTCTTCTTCTTATCGATCGGTGTGATATGCATGAACATGTTGGTTGAGTTACGAATGAATGGAGGATTGGAATCTATAAAAGAAAATATAATCAGCCAAGTACAAGTGCAAGTATACATTGTTAACAAGTAATATCCAGAGTATTCAAGAGTATCAATCCCACAAAGACTAGGGTGAATGTAAAAAGAATGTTTAGTGAAAAACCTTGTCAAATAGCAACTGGTGGTAACCAAACAAATAGTGGAGGAGTGGTGTTTGAAGTGCTTGAACATACAATTTAAGAAAAGTGTAAGGATATGAATGGTAATGTTGCGTTTCTACCCTTATAAGTGAAACTGCCTATATGCACTTGCATATAGTCGTGCATAATACCTTATGTAGTGAACTGAATTCTACTCCTATTCAGCCTTTATTTTAAAGTGCCCTTAGGAGCCTAAGTAATCAAACCTATATGTCTATGGCTAATTTAAAATTAGTAAATTAAACATATAATTCCTTAGATTTAATCTAGGGTCAAGCATCAAAGTCCTACAACTAGGTTTTTTTCCTATATTGGTTTTACGACATCCGTTACTACTCAACCTTTTTAATATTGAATTCTAACTTAATTTGTAAACCTATGTGGCCAATTCAAGCTTATAATAGATTCTAAGTTCAATAAAACCAAACCACACTTGAGTATTGGACAATTTTGCAAAACTCATATATTAAGCTTGTTTCATCTCCTTAGGGCATCCACACATTTGAATCCTGCATTTGAATCCCGTATTGGACAATTTTGCAAAACTCATATATTAAGCTTGTTTCATCTCCTTAGGGCATCCACACATGAATCCCTAGGTAAGATTTAGCTCATAATGAAAGGATAAAAAAAAAACATACTTCATTGAATTGAAAATTATATTTACAAATGAAATAAATAAAAAATAATAAAGGACTGAACAATTGAAATATGGAAAATAGTATACTAGAGGTGATTGTCGAACAAAGGAAGAAGAAATCTCCAGGGAACCCTCTAGATCTAACTTGATCCTTCCTTTCACAAAGAGAATCAAGTTTTTACAAGCCTAAACTCTCGAATAGGTTGCTGAAATTTAATATGGGCAGTGAGGAAGAAGTTTCCTCTCTTGGACAACTTTTAGAGTTTCTTCTAGAGTTTCACGCGCTAAGCCACCAATCTCCAGCTCTCCCCTCATCTCCTCGAGTTAACTTCCTTTTATAGACCTTTAGGGAGAGGGTTGTTGTCGAAAATACTGTGGATGGCTTAACCATTGACTCTCGCAGTCAGTTGAGTTTGATCACGAAATTCATGCTAAAACAGTCAACTAGGAGGTTTGCGGCTGCATAAAGACTTTGCCTTGCAGCCTTGTGGGGTGCTTAGTGGCCATTTCCACAGTTTCTGCACAAAACATAAAAAAATACTTAAGTTTCATAAAACATGGTTCTTTTTGCACTCATATCAATTCATTTAGCACATCATGGATATCAACACATGCTTGACTCACTTTTGTATAATTCCAACAATATTTAACATGAAAAGCATTACAAAAGTTCAATCTTCCAAGGAATAAACTTGCATTTGAAACTAAATAACACTTGTAAACAAGAGGTATCATATTCCTAAACTTAGCTTATTGTTTGTCCTTAAGCAATTCTAAACTAATAAATAACATGAAAGCATATCAATGTTTCCCAAAAAAGTTTTCAAAGACAAGGGGCCTTTCAGGAGAGGTCTTGGGCTTCAAGTGCCAGGACTACTCTAAGTTACTTTCCACATAAAACTCTAATTTTCTTTCTCATAACAAAACTTTCCTCATCTAAACTCACCTATCACGTTTATTCTAACTCACTCCTAGTCATTGAGCTTAAGGTGTTCCCCTTTGTCTAACAAGCTAAGTCTAAACCTTTCCTTTTTACAATATGTTCTTATTTCTCTCCCCTTAAACTTATTTGACTGCTAGGGCTCTATGTTTTTCTTTTTCTTTTCTTTTTCTAGAGAGAGTCTTACTGTCACTTGTGCTTTCGTTTTAGATTACTAACACTTAATTATAATTATAGTTGACAGCTATAAAACATCAAGAAAGGATTATATTAACAACAAAAAAGTATCAATAAAAAGAGTATTGCTGACAGTTTAGGTATTAACGTTGACGATGGAAAAACGTCAACTTGACCCTACTTTGATGGCTGAACTATGTCAATAAAGATATTAAAGTTGACGAATTTTGGATACAGATGATAGCTAAAGCATGTCAACACTAGCATTAATGATGGTCAAAAAGCGCCAACAAAGACATATAAGTTGATGTTCAACAACTGTCAACTAAAAAAATATAGTTGACGTTTTTAAAAGTGGGGACGAAAAAAGAGAGGGTAAAAAGTGTTGAATGAGAAATTTCGGTCAGTCACAAATTACCACGCCATTATTTTTAAATTTATGACAAAATTACATTTTTAAATTTAGGACATGTAACAAATTAACATGTCCCCAAATTTAATTAAATGACATTAAAATGACAAATCCAAATAATGTTATGTCTCTTCATTATGGCCATGTGATCAAGTGTCAAATTGAGTCATGTGGTATTTAAGCAATGTTATGGATAAATTGGACCTAATAAAATAAGGCTAAGACAAGATAAAAGTCAAGATGATAAGAGCCCATAAGAGAAACAGGCCCAAGGGAACCCTACAAGCCCACATATCAGCCTTTTCAAATCCAATTCCTAGATACGAGAAGAAACCCCTTTGAATCCTTATCTTAAAAGGAATATGAAAAACCTAGGTCAATGATCCTATAAATAAATCATTATGACTCAAAGAAAGGGAGTTCAACTAAACCCATATTTTCTAAACTCTTGCTTGCTACACTTTGCTTCCTCTCTGACTTAAGCATCGGAGCTGGTGTGGCAAGTACCACACTAGTGCCCAACTTTTTTCTCTTTTGCAGGTCACCTCTTTTTTCTAAATTACAAATTCACCGTCGTTATTAAATAAAAAGGCTAGCAAAAAGTTGATTTAAATTGAATTATTGTTGGAAGCATTTTAAATTAAGTAGGTGAAGAAAATAAAGCAAATGAAAATAAAAACCACACTTACTTGATGTTGTTGTGCAGGAATTTGAATAATGCAACAAAAATGCAATTGCATTGCATTTGCAATTCTGGAAGATCTGGAAAACAATGCAACAGAAATGCAATTGCATTTCTGCAAAAATCTGGAAGTGCGAAAATGACAGAAATCATGCGATTTATGGATTTTCTACACGATTTTGGAAGATTCTCATCCCAATTTGATTCCTAGAAGTTAGCTCATGGATTGAGGATGATTTATATGAAAACCCTAGCCTTTAATGCCTATAAAAATGGGGAAAATGAAGCAAAAGGTGGCTGGATTTTTCTTCTCACGCCCATTTCTGCAATTTTCATTTTTAGCTTTGTAGTTGCTGTTTTGTAATCATTTCTGCTACATCTCAGTCCCGAATCTCTTCCTCAATCCCATCACAACAAGAGTTGGCGTTGGTTATGAACAAATCCTTGTTCGATTGAGCTCGATTTGGGAGGAAGATCTTCTTTTCGTTTTTGGGTTTTCTTTACGAACGACAGTGTTTTTTTTTTTTTTTATTTTTTGATTTTTGATTTCTGTTTTTTTTTAATTTAAAGTTAGCTATTGATTGTATCTTCTTTTTAGCATTTTAATAAGTTAGAAAGTCTTCTATTTTGCTTCAGAGCATTCTTTTGGCATAATAGATTTTCCATACAAGTTTGCTTGCAAGAATTCTTTAGTTTATTTCCAAATTTTCTTTTCTACCAATGAATTACTTTAATTTTAGCGTACTGTTTTTGTTAATTTTATTATGATGAGCTAATTTTCCTTGGGATTCAAGTTGTGAATGCCCTAAAGGAAAGATGTAAGGCTCGATAGCAAAATCAATCTAGTTAATTTTTGAACTATTGTTTGCTTTTGGTGAGTTCAATGTTGAGTAAACATTAGTTGGCCATCTAGTGTTGCTTGCCAAGCTAAACTTAATACTGAAAGGGTTAAGGGAAGCGGATGTCACAAAAGTAATGGAGGAAAAGACTTAGACATAAGCACTAAAACATCGACCCTAGACATAGGGCGAGACTCCAAAACCACTAGAATTGTGTGCAAAAATATCTAAGTTAGATTAGCCATAGAAATATAGGTTTAATCACTTAGTCTCCTAAAGATACTTCATAGAAGGTCGAATAGGAGTTGAATTCAGTTTACTTAGTTCTTGATGTAGCTACGATTGCAATTGCCTTCTTGTTGCATTTTCTTTCCAAATGGGTATTAGCATTCTTGAATCCCTTTTTTCAATTTCATTATTTTTCAAACAATTTTTCTTTTAGTCAAAACACCTCACAAATCATTTTTACACCCTCGGTTACCTTAAGTTGCAATTTGTCTACGGTTGTGTGCCATTTTAATAAATTTTATTAAAACCCATTCCCTTGGGTACGATACTCTGGAATACTCCAGTTTCTTATTATTTCGATCATGTGCACTTGCGTGTTGTAGCAATTGGACCATATGGCCAAATAAAAAGGGGCATTTTGAAAAATATCCAATAACGGAAGGCTCATGATTTATGGACACACATGGGAAACTTGTGTTGATTAACTTTTCAGATTTTCCAATTTGCCTCTACGGGTGTGATTTGATTTTTGTATTTAAACTATAAACTATATATCAAATTTCTTCCTAATTTAAATTTGAGGTTGTTATTTGTAAATTTAAATTTCGAATCTCTTGATGTTTGTACATCTTAACTTTTTTTTTTCTATTTAAATTATCTTTCAAAGTTCTAAATTAGATATTTATAATCTTTATATTTTTTTTTCACATTTTTATATGATTGATTTGATAATTGAGATTTTTTTTTTTTTTTTTTTGCCAATTGATCATGACTTGCTTTACAATCATTTGATCGCAATTCTCGTTCAGCTTATTTAATTTTAACAGCCTTTGATTATATATCAGTTTGAATTATAGGTATGGAAATTTTTTGCTAATATATTTCTGGTTCAATCACTCACCATCCTACTCTATACATAATATGCTTATATTGGGAGGTGAGAGAATTCCTCTGATTACCTTTTGTCCCTCCAGTGCTCGCTACTAATTGATTTACTTTTCTATCCCAAAGCTAGTTGAAGAGGTCAAATTCCATATACAGGTCAGACTCTAGTGCCCTTCTTTTACAACCCAGTGATTATTGTTCTTAATTTTAATATGCGAAGTTAAAAGAATGAATCAATTATACTATTAATTTTTGTTTAAATGAGAATCCGGTTGGAGAAATTCATGGGTTGCCTCTGTTCAAAGGGCTTATGCGAAGGAACCATTTGCTTGGTTTTTGGTTTGATAAATCTTCATATGTATCTCTCTCCCATTCCTTGATTAATCAAACCCTTCCAACTTGTCGAGCCTTTGCTCTGATTCTCAACACTTTCGACGAGATCAATTACAAGTTTAAATTCTTTTAAAAGGTTTTTGTTAGGTAGAAAGTATATTTTTTAAAAAAATTTAAATTTTAAAAAGTATGAAAATGAATCAAATAATCGTTGTTGTCATTTTTATTCATTAATAAGATAGATGTCAAATTATCTTGTAATTTTGATTTTCGATTGTCCCATGATCCCTTATTTACGAGATTTGAGTTCTTTTGATTTGAATTTTTTTAATTATCTTTTGATTATATTTTATCAATCTAAGTATCAAATTATCCTTTTGTTAGGTTGATTTATTAATTAGTTAAAATTTTAATTATTATGTATTTTTTATTTTCAAATACATAACTAGTCCTTGATTTAAGGAATTTTGTAGAAGATATGTTTGTTGTAATTTGTATTATAGATTTGAAATAATTGTAGGATAATTTTAGTATCTTGGATTCAAATTTGGGTTATTTTCGATATTTAATAATTCCATTTAAAAAATTCAAAAAAATCATTTAGCCATTTTTTCAAGAAAAATCCTTAGACATTTTTCCAAAAGCACATTTAAATTTGGTTGGTTTATGGCGTTGCCCCAAATTTCATTAAATGATAATTTGGCCCAAAACCCAAAGACGTAGGCCCAAAACCAACAAAGAACCCAGACTTAGGAAAGACCTTCTAATAGCAAGAAAGCCAAAAATTCTTTCTCTAATATGTATTTTATTGTAAATATGACAATAAATGCCCATTCCACATGCCCTTTTATACCCATGCCAAGTGGCTTTCTCTCCATAGCCAAAGTGTCCTCCATGTGTCCAACAAAGGCCATAGCTTGGTGTCCAAATGGACCACATCATGCTCTCCAAATTGCCTATAAATAGTGGTTCATTTTGGATAAATTAGATATACATTTTGGTAAAGTTGTGGTGCCCGGTTTCGCCTCTCAATTTTACAACACGTTATCAGCACGAATCTCTGTCATTTTTCCCGCTAAAGGTAAGTCTTATAGGTAAGCCATTTTTACGCATTTGGTTTATGTTAAATTTATAATATAAATATATATTATTATTTTGATAGTGTTATTATGGCAAACCTTACAAAGCTAGAATTTGCGGCCCTGGATATTAATGGAAACAACTACTTGTCATGGATCCTTGACGCTGAGGTCCATTTAGATTCTATGAATCTTGGAGAAACAATTAAAGAAGGAAATGATGCATCAAATCAAGAAAAAGCAAAAGCCCTGATCTTCCTTCGCCATCATCTTCACGAGGGATTGAAAATGGAGTATCTTACAATAAAAAATCCCTACGTTCTATGGCAATGTTTGAAAGAAAGGTACGATCATCAAAAAACAGTTATTCTTCCAAAAGCTCGTTATGATTGGATGCACCTAAGGTTACAGGACTTTAAATCAGTAAGTGAGTATAATTCCGCACTCTTCAGAATTAGTTCAAAATTAAAATTATGCGGAGAAAAGATTACTGATGTTGATATGTTAGAGAAGACATTTTCCACTTTTCATGTCTCGAATATGCTCCTGCAGCAGCAATATCGAGAGAAGGGTTTTGCAAAATATTCTGAACTTATCTCATGTCTTCTCGTTGCTGAACAAAATAACGAGTTATTGATGAAAAATCACGAATCCCGACCAACTGGAGCAACACCATTCCCTGAAGTGAATGCTATGAATTTTAATCATCGTGGTCGTGGTCGAGGTCGTGGTCGTGGTCGAGGTCGGGACCGCGGTAGAGGAAGAAATACCTATTTTCGTGGTGGGCATTATAATTTTAAGAAACCCACACGAAGTGATGATCATAAAGGAAAGGCTCCACAAGATAGAAGTTCGAAAGGTGATGAACATAAATGTTTCCGGTGCGGAATGACTGGGCACTGGTCACGTACCTGTCGTACGTCAAAACACCTTGTTGATCTCTATCAAGCTTCTCTGAAAGAAAAAGGAAAAGGAAAGAATGTGGAGGTAAATCTTGCCATTCAAGAAGATGATGTGTTTGACCCATCCAACATGATGCATCTTGATGTAGCTGATTATTTTGAATCTCCTTGAGAGAGAATTGATGCAATCAAACAAGTAGAGGATGATTTGTATGACAATATATAATTAAATACTGTTTAGTATGTTTTTGTTGTTGTTTTGTTTGTATATATATTTAAGACTCTTTGTAATCGTTTTTCTTTTCTTTTCAATGAAGAAATATGAACAATTTCAATATGTTGAGTAACTCGAAAATGAGCAATGAGGATTTATGTCTGGCAGATTGCGCAACTACGCACACGATACTCATAAATAGAAAATATTTTACTAGATTGACAATGCTGGAAGCAAAAGTCAATACTATATCAGGTTCTGCAAATCTGATTGAAGGTTTTGGAAAAGCAAACTTTATTTTGCCTAGAGGAACTAGATTTACAATTAATAATGCTCTGTTCTCCAGCAAATCGAAAAGAAACTTATTAAGTTTTAAAGATATACGTGAAAATAATTATCATGTTGAAACTGATTGTAAAAATAATATAGAGTGTCTCTATATAACATCTATTGTTTCACATGAAAAACGTATATTAGAAACACTGCCTGTTTTTTCTTCTGGATTATACTATACTCATATACGAGTAATCGAAAGTTATGCAATAATGAACCCGAAGTTCATGAATCCAGAAATATTCAGTGTTTGGCATGATCGATTGGGTCATCCAGGGTCGATAATGATGAGGAAAATTATTGAGAATTCACATGGACATCCTTTAAAGAGCCAGAAGATTCTTCAATCCAATGAGTTGTCATGTGATGCTTGTCTCAAGGAAAATTAATTATTAGACCATCACCAGCTAAAGTGGGGAGTGAATCACCTGCATTTTTAGAGCGAATTCAAGGTGATATTTGTGGACCTATTAACCCACCAAGTGGTCCATTTAGATATTTTATGGTATTAATTGACGCATCCAGCAGATGGTCACATGTATGCTTATTATCAAGTCGAAATCTTGCATTTGCAAGATTACTTGCTCAAATAATTAAGTTAAAAGCACAATTTCCTGATAATACAATTAAGACCATTCGACTTGATAATGCTGGTGAATTTACATCCCAAACTTTTAATAATTATTGTATGTCAATTGGGATAAGTGTTGAACATCCTGTAGCTCACGTTCATACACAAAATGGTCTAGCAGAATCATTTATAAAACGTCTGCAACTAATTGCAAGACCATTGCTTATGAGAGCTAAACTTCCTACATCAGTATGGGGTCATGCTATTTTGCATGCTGCATCACTAGCACGTATTAGGCCAGTAGCTTATAATAAATACTCCCCAATGCAATTAGCTTATGGCCAGCAGCCAAATATTTCCCATCTAAGAATTTTTGGATGTGCAGTATATGTACCAATTGCTCTACCACAACGTACTAAGATGGGTCCTCAAAGGAGGTTAGGAATATATGTTGGTTTTGATTCTCCATCAATTATTAAATATCTTGAACCCCTGACGGGTGATGTATTTACTGCACGATTTGCTGATTGTCATTTTAATGAGACAAATTTTTCAACATTAGGGGGAGGAATTAAGAAGTTGGAAAAAGAAATTACATGGAATGCATCGTTATTATCTCATTTAGATTCTCGTAGAGATCAATGTGAACTTGAAGTTCAAAAGATAATTCATTTGCAAAATATAGCAAATCAACTACCAGATGCATTCACAGATACTAAAAGTGTGACTAAATCATATATACCAGCTGCAAATGCTCCATCAAAAATTGATATCCCAAAGGAACAAGTTGTCAATAATGAGTCTGGAGCACGCCAGAAGCGTGGTAGACCAATAGGTTCTAAAGATAAAAATCCTCGGAAAAAAAAAGTAGTTGAGAATCAAAATGATTCAATAAAAGATATGGATGTTCCAGAAGAAATCCAGAATACAACTACTCAAAAGAGTATCGGTAAAAATCAAACGCTTGAGGATAATAATGAAATTTCTATAAACTATGTTACAACAGGAAAGAGATGGAACCGAAATGATATCATTATTGACAACATTTTTTCTTATAATGTTGCTCACGATATTATTCATGAAAGTGATGATTTTGACCCAAAATCTATCAAAGAATGTCAACGTAGAAAGGATTGGCTGAAATGGAAAGAAGCAATCCAAGTAGAATTGAACTCACTTTCAAAACGTGAGGTTTTTGGACCAGTAGTCCCAACACCGGAAAACGTTAAACCTGTGGGATATAAATGGGTATTTATAAGGAAAAGAAATGAAAAGAATGAAGTCACAAGATATAAAGCGAGACTTGTTGCACAAGGATTCTCGCAAAGGCCTGGTATTGATTATGAGGAGACATATTCTCCTGTGGTGGATGCAATAACGCTAAGATATTTGATTGGTCTGACTGTATATGAAAAGCTTGATATGCATCTAATGGATGTAGTCACGGCGTATTTATATGGATCTCTGGATAATGACATTTATATGAAAATCCCGGAAGGATTTAAAATACCAGAAACATATGAATCAAGTTCTCGGGAATTGTATTCAATAAAGTTACAGAGATCATTATATGGATTAAAACAATCAGGACGAATGTGGTATAATCGCCTGAGTGAATATCTGTTGAAAGAAGGATACCAAAATAATCCAATATGTCCGTGCATTTTTATAAAGAAATCTCAGTCAGGATTTGCTATTATAACTGTATATGTTGATGACTTAAATATAATCGGAACTCCTGAAGAGTTATCCAAGGCAATAGAATATCTTAAGAAAGAATTCGAGATGAAAGATCTTGAAAAAACAAAATTTTGCCTTGGTTTGCAAATTGAACATTTAGCAGATGGGATATTTGTTCATCAATCAACTTATACAGAGAAAATCTTAAAAAGATTCTATATGGATAAAGCACATCCATTGAACATTCCAATGGAAGTTCGTTCACTGGATGTAAAGAAAGATATATTTCGACCTCGAGATGACAGTGAAGAACTACTTGGTCCTGAAGTACCATATCTTAGTGCAATTGGTGCACTTATGTATTTAGCTAATAACACAAGACCAGATATTGCATTCTCAGTAAATTTATTAGCTAGATATAGTTCATATCCTACAAAAAGACATTGGAACGGAGTTAAGCATGTACTCCGATATCTTCGAGGGACAATTGATATGGGTTTATTTTATTCTAACAAATCAAAATATGATCTAGTTGGTTATGCAGATTCTGGTTATCTATCTGATCCACACAAAGCTAGATCTCAGACAGGTTATCTATTCACATGTGGAGGAACTGCTATATCGTGGCGATCAGTGAAACAGACTATAACGGCCACTTCTTCAAATCATGCTGAAATCCTCGCTATTCATGAAGCAAGTCGAGAATGTGTATGGCTAAGATCGATGACACAACACATTCATGAGACATGTGGCTTATTTTCAAGTAAACCTCTTCCAACGATGTTATACGAAGATAACACAGCATGTATAGCTCAAATCAAGGGAGGATATATCAAAGGAGATAGAACAAAGCATATCTCACCAAAACTCTTCTATACTCATGATCTTGAAGAAAATGGCGATATCACTGTACAACAAATTTGTTCGAAAGATAACTTGGCTGACTTATTTACGAAAGCATTACCAACTGCAACCTTCGATAAATTAGTATATAGCATTGGAATGCGGCGATTCAAAGACTTTAAGTGATGTCTCCATGAGGGGGAGTGAATGTATTATAATAAACTATATAAAATATGTACTCTTTTTCCTTCACTAGGGTTTTTCTTCCCATTGGATTTTTCCCTAGTAAGGTTTTAACGAGGCATATTTTATATAAATGGGCATTTAAGGGGGAGTATTGTAAATATGACAATAAATGCCCATTCCACATGCCCTTTTATACCCATGCCAAGTGGCTCTCTCCATAGCCAAAGTGTCCTTCATGTGTCCAACAAAGGCCATAGATTGGTGTCCAAATGGACCACATCATGCTCTCCAAATTCCCTATAAATAGTGGTTCATTTTGGATAAATTAGATATACATTTTGGTAAAGTTTTGGTGCCTGGTTTCGCCTCTCAATTTTACAACATATTTCAATTTTTTCAATAAAAAATGTATTTCAATTCTAAGCAGATTGTGCCCCGTTCCCAAACTGCTTAAAAACGTAACTTGCTTTCAAATTCTGTCTAGCATCCTAATTTTGACATAACAAGCTCTTGAGTTGATAAATATTCTAAAACAAAGACTTTTCTTTTTGTGGAGAGGGGAGTCAACCATTTTTCGGTACACATTTCATTTTTTGCTATAACCCTTGAATGATTGGAACTTGCTTTATTCTCAAACTACATAAACGATGAACACAAGTACAATGCTTGTTCCCATGGATAAGGATGAAGATATGTTTTAGCTCATCTCTTTTCCATCAAAGCAAAAGGGGGGAAAAAAAGTTAAAAAAAAACCAGAAACCACCAACCAATTTAAAAGAAAGTGGAGAAGGGGAATGTGAAAGAAAAAAGCCGTTGAATCAATCAGACAAGCTAGAGTAGAGAATTTTTACCTCTCTACTTTCTATCCCATTTTCCAGGAGACTTCAAAGTTCTTACCAACTGGCAATGACAATCCCTTCACCTCTACCATGGCAGTTTTCCTCTTATCCCCTCCATCTTCTAGTTTTTCTTGCTGATAACTCTGTTCCGATGCATAAAACTCGATATTTGAACCTCCCGCAACAGCTTTTCCATTGATCTCGAGGGCGTTGGCCTGCTTGCTTGCATCTAACCCCAACACAATAAGTTTCTCAACTATCCAACCCTTTTCCAAAGCAAATTTGCTTTCTTGAACTGCAGACCATACTTTAACACTCCCCTTGCTGACAGTTGCATAAAGTTCAATGTACGTTGATAGACCGTCCCCAAGATTAATCTCCGGATGCTCATCGTCATCGAGGAACAGCTTTCCCTTGGCCTCTCCTGCGCTTTCATCGGCAGGGAAGGCCACAATGAACGTGAATGGAGTTTTTCGAGCTTCCTTTGAAATCAATCCGCCTCGCTGCATTGGTAGAATGGTGTTTTGATACAAATGCACATTAATAACATTCAATGGTGCAGGAAGAGACAGATATTGAACTTCTTTTGATACTATGGTTTGCCTCATATCAAACAAGCTGTACCAAGTGCCTGGGGGAAACATTGCACTGACTTTTGTCTTTGCCTTATCAAGCACAGGGGATACCAAAACACTGCTCCCAAGCAAAAATTGAGTGCTCACATTATAACACTCCTTAAGATCTGGGAATGAGAAGAAGAGCGGTCGAGCAATTGGCGCTCCGGTAGTATGAGCTTCGTAGTTCAAGGTATATAGATAAGGTAAGAGCTTATACCTCATCCCGAGTGCATTTCGAGCAGATTTAGCAACCGATTCCCACTGATAAAGCTCCTGTCTTGGGGAATAGTAATTGGCATGATCCCTCGAGAATGGATAGAAGGCACCAAGTTCGATCCAACGGTTGCAAAGCTCTTCTGTGGGTCCTGGATAGAACCCACATATATCAGAACCAACCATTGGCACTCCAAATATACCAAAATTAAGCATGGTAGAAATAGAGTACTTCAAATCGTCCCATGTTCCCTTGTTATCGCCAGTCCAGTGAGCTGTATATTTTCCCGAACCAACAAATGTGGAGCGAGAAAGAATAAACGGCCTCTTGCCCTCATGGCCGAGAAGGGCCTTGTGCGTCGCAATGGATTGAGAGAAACCATAGAGACTGTGAGCGTCATACTCGAGAACACCATTGTAGTGAACTGCACTGGTTGCAATGGTTTTGAAGCCTATTGGCACCTGCAATCCTGAAGCATTTATCTTGTAAGGTGGATCATCCCATCTTGTTTTCGTAATGTTCTTGCAGTCCAAGCAGCAAATCCAACCAGGTCCAGTTCCACTCGGGCACTGTTTGCCTTTTGGAATTTTGCACAATCCAGAACAGAAGTTTGAGGCTTCATTCATATCAATCCATAGGCCATCAACTGGGACAAGTTCACGGAAGCGGTGGACCTCATCAACCCACCACAAAACAGTTTGCGGATTAAGGAAGTCGGGGAAGTTCACCGCACCAGGCCAAACTTGAGCCAAGTATGGTTCACCCTCATACTTGATGAAAACGTCCTTTGCCATGCCCCTTTGATGCACGCCATAACTGGAATTAACAGCAATGCCAGGGTCAATAATCACAATGTACTTCATGCCAATGCTATGTATCTTGTCCAGGAAAGCTAGAAGCTTCGGACGCGGATAATTGACGGGGTTGAGAGTGAAATCCTTGTGTCCATCCATGTGATCATCATCGTTCCAAATAACGTCGAGAGGAATTTTAGCCTTTTGATAGTTCTCAACAACATCCTCAACAACAGATAGGTTATGGTAACCCCATCTACATTGGTGAAATCCTGCACACCAAGAAATAAAATTTCATATGAAGTTTGATTTATTGTAGAGCTTTGAAGGTTTAAAGTAGTAAATAAAGGCACAACAAAATGCCAATAGAAAAAAGTGCTAAATTTTGGCGACTGAAAGTTAGTAAAAGAAAAGCCTACAGTGGCATGAACCATAATTTTAACGGTACAATATTTTTCTTGTAGAGTCTAAAAATTCTTATGACATATACGAAATGTAAAGATGTCAAACTAAAGATATCTCACTTACAGCTTCAATGTGGCCGGAATCTTTTATTTTTATTTTTATTATTTTATTTTATTTTATTGTTTTTTATTTTGGGGGGGGACATAATGAAGAATCAGATTTACAAAGAAAAAGTATAGATTGGAGTGAAGTTATGCAGATATGAATAATTGATTTAGGTCCAACGTTTGTAGACACATGCTTAGGAAAATAGAACAAAGGAAAAATCATGAAAATACATATAGCCTCAACTTTTTAATAAAAGGCTGGAAATAAAAATATTTTCTTTTAAAAAAATAGTCTATCATGAAATATAATATCCTTTGGATCTAAAGCTTGATTCTAAAGGCAAAATAAGTAAATGAGAGTTGAATACACTTAAAAAGGCTGTCCAAGGGACCACCCAACACCTACCTAACATTATAGAAGGAATAAAAATATCTACCCTCCAAGAAAAAGGGGGGGAAATCATATCACCAGTAATCATAGTTAACCAAATGTGTTTTTTTTTTTTTTTTGAATTTCAACAACATTTGGGATTAAGGGATTTGAACCTCTGACCTCTTGGTCGAGATTACATGTCAACTACCACTGAACTATGCTCACTTTAGCTAACTAAACGTGGTGTTAAGATCTGGAATTCAGAATTCTTTATGAGGGAAGTTAACCTATGCAACTTCAGTAAATGGATCAAAGATAAAATTCATATAGAATTTTTCATAGAAATTCTCAAACAGATCCATGGTCAAATTAAAGCAATCTTACAAGAAATGACATAATTTAACACAATGTTTGGAACAAAGATTCCAAATCCTTGTATAGTAGAATAACCAAGCATTATTTAAAAAAAAAACTAATTACAATAACCAAGCATTCTGGTATTATATTGTGTCCTCCCCCATAATTAATAGAGAGAGCGAAAAGAAAGGAAGAGAGAGAATCTTTTCCCTACATAATGGGTTTAATAAATGAATTTACTTTAGTGAAAAACACAAGAAGCCAAATTGCCCGTTATGGCAATAATCCAGCGAGTAAGCAGAGACATAAAGTGGCAAAACAACCCTTTTCCTTAATATAAGGATGAGCATTTCAAGGCCCAACCTCTTCCAAGTAGTTTAAGGTCTCTGAACTTTTACACTTCTTTAATTATAGTCCCTAAATTTTGCAACATAGAGAAGGGTTTCAAAGCTCTGACGTCTTAGTCAAAGGTATATGTCTTAACTAATTGAGTCATGCTCTTCTTTGTGTGTGTATATATATGGTTAAGTTACAAGTTTAGTCTCTCAAGTTTGAAATTTGTGTCTATTTGGTCTCTGAACTTTCATAAGAGTCTAATAGTTTCCTAAACTTTCAATTTTGTATCTAATAAGTCACTGAACTTTCAATTTTGTGTCTAATACATCCCTGACAAATTCAAAATTTTTATAAGTGAATTGATCTATTAGATATAAATGTGAATTTTATGTTTATTGGAACCCTAAAATTTCAATTTTGTGTAGTAGATTTGTAAATTTTAAAAAAGTTCTAAAGTCCATGGACTAATTTTGTAGTTTTGGAAGTTCAGTGACCAAATTGACACAAACTTCATAATTCAATGACTAAACTTGTAATTTAACCTATATATATATATCTCAGTCCTTGCATTCAATTTTTATTAAATTATTTAACCAAAACTTGAGACAACTACAACTTTAATTCATTTATTTGGACAACAGTAGTCTACAAGGAAAAGTAATAAATGAGGTGTTAAGTCATCCACTCATTTCCTTAAAAGTTAGAGAGTTTTAAATCTCTACCCCTTACAGTCAAACAAAAGATATGAAAAATCAAATAGTTTGGAAAAAAAAATACCTTTAAAAAGTTTAGGCACTACCAAAACAGAGCATCAAAACAGAATAGAAAACCAAATCGTCAGTGTATGTTCATCCCTAAGAAATCTAAATATACATACTAACCAAAAACATTCACACGCACAGAGAGAGAGAGAGAGAGAGAGAGAAGAGTTAAGAAATAGAATGATACCAAAGGCCCAGTAGGGCATGGGAGCAGGTTTGCCGATGAGTGAAGTGTACTGTTGAACAACATCAAGTGGTGAAGGCCCAGAAAAGAAGTAAAAATCCAAAACCCCTCCAATGACCTTGTACGTCAAAGACTTCCCTCTGTAAAACACATCCATCCCATTGCTATTCAGCAGCAGCACCGCATGTGCCGACGCCTTCCCCGCTTCATTCCTCAGGTCCAAATACACTGGGTGAGACCCATAAAGGTCCGTGTTCAGATTAATGGCCGACACATCCGTTGTGTACAGAGTGTAGGGCTCATTCGGGTACAGTCTAATCCCATGCGGCTGCGTGTTCTCCCCTAGCCCGTACAGCGAAGCCTCTTCTGGCAATTTCGTCGAAATCTCCAGATACTGATCTTTAAACACCAAACTGCTGTATGGGTCTGAATCAGAACAGCTCGAATCGAAAAGCGTTTCGCCGTTTGATTTCCTTTTCACCGCGAACGAAAATGGGTCCGATGTGTAGCTGAAGATTAGGTTACTGCCGACGAATTCCGACCCTGTAATGGAGTTTTTCGTCGATTTTCCGATGGTTTTCTTCGCCGCTGGCGGCTGTTCTCTTGGTAGGAGATTGTACGGAACCTCCCATCTCTCTTTCTCCGCGTCGGTGATATGAACCCTCAAGCGGTCGTTTGTCTCATGCCTTGAAAAAAAAAACCCAAAATCAGAAAAATGAAGCAAATGCGGAGGACAAAATGTAAAAAACAGAACATAAAATTGGAACAACATGAACATACTTGACAAAGAGCTGCAAGTAAGGGATATCGGGGCCATAAATTTTGTTGGGTTCTTTAACTTGGAGGCGACCCAAGAGACCTCCATCGGGGGTTTCTTCAACAGAGATTAAACGGTAGCCCTGTCCAATTTTGGCAGAAACAGGGGAAGAAGAAGGAGACTTAGATTTGGAATGGACTCCATTGCAGAACAGTATCAGAAGAGAAAGTAGAAGAAACCGAGAGGAAATTGGGGGAGAGGGAAGCATTGGAGCGAGTGAAAGAGAGGACTGTGAAAAGAGAGCTGGAAGAACCGCTTAGGGAGTGGGTTTGATATAAAGGAGCTGAAGTCTGCAGATCATAGGATTCGTCAGCTTGATTTGATTTGGTGGTACACTAGAAATCTGACAATTCATGCCTTAATAATTCCTAAAGTTTTTAATTAATTGCTCTTAATCAGGATTGTGTCTGATCTAATCTAATATGTTCTGATCATCAAGTTCCATTTTAATGGTTAATTAATTAGTAGAGTTTTTTTTTTCTGTTTCAAAAAAAAATTAGGAGAGTTTTTTTTTTTAATAATTGTTTCTTTTTAATGGTGTGTTATATAACTTATTTGCATGAAACCTTTGATAGTTTCTTTACATGGAGGACTCAAGTTCTAGATTGGGATGGATTTGTTAAAGTTTTGGATAATTGTCTTTTTTTTTTTTTTATGGTAAGTATGCATGAAGAAAATTATTGAATTCCATACAAGGAGACTCCCATTCTGAATTAGATTGGATTATTATTGTTTTGGATAATTTCATAACTTTTTTGTGAATTTTTAAAATGATATATTTTCAATTTGCAACTTTTTCAAAATTTGATGCTTTGGATAATTTGTTTTTATGGTATGTTATAGACTATAAATTTACTCATTTTCCTACAAGGGAACTTAAATTCTAGATTTAAATGGATTATATTCTGATTCAATTTATTTTAGTTTTAGATAATTTTCTTTATTTATAACTTTTTAAAATATGACATTTTCAATTATAATTATTTGTTCCTAATCCTAATTAAGTTTGATAATAAGTTCATATTTTTTGCGGTTGTATTAATTGTCTATTATTATTTAGTTTTTCAAATGTATTGAAAGATTTTCTATTTCTAAATTTAGGTTACTTTACAATATTTGGAAAAAGGAAAAAGTCATTTTTCATGGTAGAAAGCAATGATGCAAATATCGATATCAATAGCTCAATTTTACAGATATATTGATGGATATTTGAATATCGAAGAATATTCTGAAAAAAATTGTGAATATCACATAAACTTATATTGTAAATTTTTTTGTGAAACTTTAGAATAAGCTTATTTAAGCAATAAACTACTATTTTAGCCATATATACACTAACTATAGGTCAAATATGAATAGTAATAGAATAATAGATGATACTGAAGATCGAAAAATGAATGGACTTCAATACTTCATTAATACAAAATTCTTGTCATACAAGTACATGGTTTACTAATAAGATGATGACTTTGGAGGTATTAAACCAGCATCAATATAGTTGATTTATTAGTGGCAACATTGCTCCAAACTCAAGGTATTTTCAAAATTTCGGACATTGAGTATCATGATCAACTCCAATGACACCAATAGGAGGATACTTTTCGTCAAACTATGTTCCATCTAAATGAGAATGCTCTAAAAGAATGAAGATAATATAGAGGTTCTAAATCTGAGTTTGGATCATCTTCAGGTGGAAGTTGTGGACCATGTGTATAGATTCATTTATTTTGTCCTTGATTATAACCATAAGTATTATAACCACTTGAATGACTATAGTTACTATTATTATAACCATAGTTAGTATTGCTATAACCACAATTACTCCTACTGCTATAGCTATAGTTACTATTGTTATGGTCATATTGTCTATGTCCATACTCGGTGTCCAAACTCGCCCCATCCATGCTTGAAACAAGAGATTCTTCATCAAATTGAGCATTGCAATTTGTGGATCTTCTACGAATAAAAGGTTTTCCTATTGCTCAAATTCCTGGACCACCAGCCCTATGCCCATGATCGAGGTCTTGTGTGGCAAAAGTGTTGAAAATGAAAGTTTTGGATACTAAAACAAGCAAGAATCAATGTTGAAGTGAAAATACAATGCCAAAAGCTCATCATATCATGTTGGAAATGAAAACTCACAATAAAAGCTCACCATATCAAGTTGGAAATGAAACTCACCATAATATTAACATGGAGAAAAAAATGTGGATATTGTGTAAATATTCAGAGATATTTAGCAGAAATTTAGTGGATATGTCCACAAAAAATCAACGAAATGTCAAAGATATTTCAGAGATTTTTGGCAATAAATCCACGATTTCTTCCCACATATATCGATAAATCCATAAAAAGATATATTGGCGGTAGCTCCAAAATATCTCCGAAAACCATGTAAAAACGACCCTACCCTCCAGAATCTCTATCGACCCCCTAAAATACCGACATATTGTCGAAATATTGGCAGTTATCGACGATTTTTACATCCTTGGTAGAAAGCAATCCAACAATTGTAAATGCATGGAAATCAATAATATATCTTACAAAAGTTTTCCGCCTATCAATAAGAATTTTTTTTAGTTTTACGATTTAAATAGTGGGTTGATTCAAACCTACTATTGATAATTAGTATCTTAATTAAGGTTCATATTGACCTATCAATAATATTTAAAACGCTATATCATAGAAGTTTTATATTAAAATATTTAATCTAATTTTTTTCTACTACGAAATATTGGTATCAACTAAGATGAATTTTATAAGTTTAAATATTATTTTAATTGTTTTATTTTGATCTCTAAACTTTCAAAAGTTATGCTTTAGCTTTTCTTTCTTTTTTTTTTTTTTGAAAATAATTATGCTTTAGTTCTTAAATCTTGTCTAAGAAACTAATTTCATCTTTGTAAATTATATATATACACATGCATTGTGCAATTGAATAAAAATCAAATGCTAAGTAATTGAATAAAAGTTGTGATTTGGTCAAGTTTTCATTATATAATTTATAACAAAAATAATGATAATGGAAGGTTTTATTTTTAATTCAAAGTTCATACGTTAAAACAAAATATTTAAAAATTTATGGACCAAAATAACTTTTTTTTAATCAAGAATAAATGGTCTAATTGGATAAGGTGTTCGTAAGTTTTTTTTCGAATATAACATTAATATTTAATATTTAGAATATCTCATACAAAACAATAATTTTGATTTTTCATAACATCATTTATTGAGTAGTCAGATCCCACCCAATAAATGGTAAAAAAAAAAATTTATGGAGTAGTCAATCTCAAATGATTAACACATCCTTAAGCTTTCCTATAGGTTATTTAAGTACAACCCATATATATATATGCTATATAGATCAATTTGTAAACGTAGCTTGACCAATCTCATAAAGACAATCAATTTATTGTTATAATATTTGTAAATTTTTAATTGGCTAAATATACAAAATAGTTTGTAACAACTTTTTAGGAAATTTCAATTTGGTCCTAGAACTCTTGAAATATTCAATTTTATCATTAATGTATTAAAATTATTTAATTAAATCTTTCCATAAAAAAAATGTAAGGGGCTGTTTGGGGCAAGGAGTTGCAGGAAGTAGGAGTTAATATGTCTGGGGAGTTAGGAAGTCTGGGGAGCTAGGAAGTCTGGGGAGTTAGGAAGTATGTGTTTGGGGTGCAGAGTTGTTTAGTCTGGAGTTAGGAAGTCTGTGTTTGGGGCAAGGAGTTGCAGGGAGTAGGAGTTCTGAAATCTGTGTTTGGGGTACAGATTTGTTAAACCTAGAGTTCTGAAGTCTAAGTTGATTTTATATAGTTTTTTTTCTACAATTTCTCAAAATTTCATTATTAAGAATTTGTTCCCATGAATTCTAAGATTGAGATTTTTTGTTTTTATTAATTTATGTATATTTTACAAATTTCTTTAAAGTAAAAAAAATAATTTTGAACAAAATACCCCACATTCTTTTTTTCAATATATCTCACATTAATTATTCATTTATCTTGGATAGTTTTCAAATAAAGGAGTCTTACAATACTTTTTAAAATATTACATGTGATTTGGAAATATTTCAATCCATTAATTTAAAGGGATTCAAATAAAATTCAAGATTTTTACGTTTTTATTCTTTCAATTCTAGAAATAATATAGATTTGTTTCCGTCAATCCTAAAATTGAGATTTTAAATTATATTATTTTATGAATATTTTACAATTTTATTAGAGACTTGTTTTCGTCAATTTTAAATTTTAAATTTAAGATTTGTTTTTCAAGCTTAATAAAATAATTTTTTTACATAATTTAAAATTTTATTTTTCTAACTAATCAATGTAATGAATTATCTAAAGTTTGATTAATTTGAAAATAATATATTCTTTGAAGTTTTAAAATAACTAAGTTAAAAATAAAATATCAAATATTTATGCTATTTTAAAATAATTAAGTTCAAAATGAATATATATATTTTTTAACATCATTCAAAATGAATATCATACATACTTTTGTTCAAAATACTATATATTTATGTTATTTATTGTAATAATTTTATTTTATTAAGTTTGGAATGAGAAATTGTTTATCTTTTTACTTTGAATATGATTAGTTTGAAAATCAAAATTTTTTAATACGTTAATCTTTTTTAATACTAATTTTCTAAAATGTAATACGGGTTAGTTTAAAATATGTTTTTCTTATCTTCAAATCATAAAATTATATATGTTTTTGAGCTATTAATAAAAAAAAAAGCTTAAGAAAGATGAGATTGTTATTTGTTATAAGTAATTTTAGTTGAAACTTAAAAAAAAATTGTAGATGACAAATGGAGGAAGTGAAATAGAAGATTTTTATCAATTAAAAAAATTGTTATGTAGTACTCTAATTTATATTAAAATTTCAAATTAAATAATAGTATCATGTCTAAAACATTCTTATATAATTTATATTTAAAAAATAAAATTATAGAATAAAAAGAAAAATATTTTTGTTAAAAAATTGATTAAAATTATAGAATAAAAAAATAATTATTTATATTTAATTAGTAGTTAGTAACAATGATGAGAAAATTTATATCAAAATAAAGAAAAATTTTCAAATTAAGAAATTAAAAAAAATAATGTAAAAAAATAGAGAGAGAAAGGAGAGGGGAGAAAAGAGAGAGGTATGAGTGAGGTGAGGTGAAGAAAAAATAAGATAGGAAAGTTGTGGGGCCCACAATAAGGAGTTGGGGAATGAGTTAATAAGTTTGTGGGACCCACAATAGGGAGTTGGAGAAGGAGTTAATAAATCTATGGGGTCCACAATAGGAGTAAAATTATTCTTGGGCCAAACAAGGAGTTGGGGGGAGTTATTAACTCCTCCCAACTTTACTCCCCCCCAACTCCTCAATCCAAACACCCCCTAAGAGTTTATTAACAAGAAGTTAGATGTATTTGAACACATATGTAAACATGTCACTCAAATACCACTTGACACATAAAATTTATTATGTCCATGAGCCAAATCTGATTTATAAATTTTAGGCTAAATTATAGAAAATACTCATAAACTATGAGTTATGTTTCAATAATACCCCTAAACTTTAAAAATTTTCAAAAATACTCATGATCTTTCAAAGACGTTCAAAAATACCCTTACCGTTAAGTTTTGGATGTAAAACGTTAAAGTTTCGTTTCAATAATAGATCTGAACTTTCAAAAGTTTCAAAAATACCCTCGACCTTCAAAAATGTTCTAAAATACCCTTTCCATTAAGTTTTGGATGGAAAATGTTAACGTTTCGTTTCAATAACACCCTTGACCTTTCAAAATAATTAAAAAAAAAAAACTCTTACAAGAAAATATTTCTTCTTCTTTCTCTCTCTACGGATTCTTCATCCATGAAAATTAATGAGAATGAACAGATTATTAGCATTTGGAAGGTCGGAGTAACAATTTGACCAAATAAGCTCCAAAAACCCAAAACCCATAACCACAAACCCTCCCTCTCCAAAGATGAAAAAAAAGCTAAATTGTAGTTGGGATGGATTTGGAAACCTAAATAGGCGAATTCAAGTAGAAATATGTTCAATTCGTTGAAGTTGAAGGATAATTTGTCGTCGTCTTGCTTTGTGGGATCGATTTCTAGCTTGAATTCATTTATAATTCAGCGACTCAATGTTTGAATTGACATCAAATTGTGGGGATAAAACATAAATTCTTGATTACTCACCTATTTCTTCCATATCCAGGTTTTGTTGTTTTTCATTGCATCAAGATTAACACTCAAATTTGAAATTTTTGGTGACTCTATGGTTGCTTTAAACTTCTGGGTTTCCCTTTAGTAATTGTTAATGCAGCATTAAACTTGGAAACAATCAACTGAAAAACGCTAGCTAGGTAGGTTAGTGTGCAATGACTTTCTCTACATTGGTGTTGCATAAAATTATTCAATGTAATACTACAAGTGTACGAGTCAAGTTTTAATATCAAAGGTGGATCTACGTTGGGGCTAGGAGGGGCATGTGCCCCCTGACATTATGAATTATATATATATATGTAATAGTCGTTTCAAATTAAAGCCCCAAATAATCCCTTGGTTTGTTGACTAAGAGGGGGCATAGTAAAATTTTGCGCTTGGGAGGTCATCATGTCCTATGAAGCGCCATTCTCCTTACTTTTTTAGCTTCATTTTTTTTTTAAATTTTGTATATATATACACACACAAAAAATCGTCTGCTCTTTTTAGTTTAACTTCATTTTTTCAAAAAAGTTTGTATAGATATACACACACACAAAAAAAAAAAAAAACGCATCTTTAGTTATTGGAATTTTAAAAATTGTGATCTTAAACTTTTTAATTTTGTGTTTAATAACTTTCAATTTTATATCTAATAGATCTTAAATTGAAAAAAAAATTATAATTAATTGTTCTATTAGACATAAATTGTAATTTTGTAACTAATAAATCTATTTAAAATATGTCAAATAGGTTGAAGACTTATTAGACACAAAATTAAAATTTATGTCTAATAGAGAACATTTATTTATTTATTTTTAAATTTTGAATGCATCCGAGATCTATTAAATACATAATTGAATCTTCAAAGATCTATTAGACACAAAGTTGAAAATTCGAAGACCTATTAAATATTTTTTAAAGTTTAGGGATCATATATACACAAATTAAAAGTTTAACGACTGAACTTGTAATTTAAAGTTCTGGTTAAATATGAACTTGTGTCCCCCAGCGTAAAGTTCTAGATCTGCCACTGTTTAATATAGTCTAAGAATATCATAGTATCGTCCACATGAATGGTGTTTTAGTTCACTTAATTACCATGAATACAATCACTCAATTTTATTCAGAGAAAGAAATAGAAAGATGAAAGATGAATAAAATAAAAGATGGAGAACAATCAGGAGAGAGATATCTTAGGGAGTTGATTTCATCAATCAGATCAATGATTCAATTAATTAAACAACCAAGTTAACATGCAAATAATCCATAAGTTAAGAAGACAAATGTAAAAACGGCCACATACGAGCACAATTAAATGTCAAGGGTATTAATGAAACTTTAACATTTTTCATCCAAAGCTTAACGGTAAGGATATTTTTTAACGTTTTAGAAAAGTTAGGGGTATTTTTGAAACTTTTTAAAGTTTGACACGAAAATTTGACGTTTTCCATCCAAAACTTAACGATAATAATATTTTTGAACATTTTTTTTAAAGATCAGGGATATTTTTAAAACTTTTTAAATTTTAGGAATATTATTGAAACAGAACTCATAATTTAGAGGTATAATTTAGCTTAAATTTTAATATATTAATCAAAACTTGAAAAGTAAAATGGAGAAATTCAAAAGATTAATTTTTTTTTTAGAGTTTAGGTTTTATATGGTTGAAGCGGTTACTACGGTAATCAAACAAGATAGATTTAGCGGATCGAAAAATTTGTAGTTATACATCAAACACATCGATTAAATAAATATGTAGACGAGACGATTAATGGCGGGAAAAAAACGAAAGCGTATGGAAAGCGGTAAAGAAATTTTTGATATTTTTGAGAATATAAACAAAATAAGAGAAGGTGGCATAAATGGTGGCATGTGATGATATTGACAAAAAGGGGGGAAAAAGGGTCCCACCCTCTTTTATGAAAACCTTGACCACCACCACTACCAATTTTTATTTCCCCACACTCCAAAATTAGGCCTTCATTATAGCAATGCCATTTTTTTTTCTTTTTTTCTTTTCCTATAAAAATCATTTTTAGATCTCATCTAAGGCCGTGTTAGGGATCAATCTAAAAAATAATGTACATATTCAACCAATTTTACTTCAAGTCAAAACTCGTCTTTGAAGAAACTAAAATAGACTTATGCATGATAGAAAATGACTCTTTTTTTTTTTTTAACACACAGGGTCTTTGCACAAAAATAAGAGACCTTTGTGTCTATAGAGTAAGAGATAACCAATGGTGTTTTTTTTTTATAAAATGATTTATTGACTGGACTGTTGTTTTCTTATCAAAAGAATACTATAGGTTTGTTGAAAGATCGTCGGTGTAACTTAAATATAAATGCATCTTATTTTTATTCATTATTTCCAAGCTATATTATTTATTAAAAAAAAGAAAAAAAAAAGGAGGAGTATTTAAGGGGGTTTGTAAGATGGAATGAAAGGAAAATGAAGAAGTAGAGTTAGCCCGTGACTTGTGAATTGTGATAGATGATTTTTGTGGATTTAAAGCGAGTGATTCGCGCAACTCCAATCCCCATGTTTTCGTGTCGGCTCGACTTTTGCTGCCACCTAATTTTCTAATGAACCTTCTCAATCTTATGCCTTCTCCTCTCTCTCTCTCTCTCTTTAAAACTAATACTTGCACATTTTATTTTTATATATGATTTCTTTCCTAATAAATAGATTTTGCTCTTGAATTTTTATTGAAAAAACAATTTAGTGTAATAATTTAGTTCATCTACTTTTGATTTTATAACAATTTAGTCCCTAAACTTTAGTATATAATAATTTAGTTCATGTATTTTCAAATTTATTAGAAATTATTGTTAAGATTTAATAAAATTTCTTACATAGGGTAGATCAATAAAATAATTAGAGATGCAATATGTTTATAAGCTACAAAGTTTAAATTATTAAATAATATAAATCGGCATTTAATTTTGATAGATTTTTTTATGATATGAATTAAATTGTTACAAATCTGAAAGTACAAAAATTAAATTGTTACATATTAAAATTCAAGAATGAAATTATTACTTTCATAAAAGCTTAAAGATAAAAAATGTTTTTTAATCTAATTTTAAGGTTGCTCAGTAGTCATGGTTCTGCATGGAGTTCTTTGGATATGCGATAATATTCACAAAGCGAGAGGCGGAGACGACTGTATTTGACTTCCATTTAATTATCTAGCTCTGCAAAATTTAATGAAGAATATCATGAAAAAATTATAAGAATTGAGTTCCTTACGAATAACTATTCTTCGTTTATTTTTTTTAATCTCAATTAAATAAAATATTTTTTTTTAGAAAATGTTCAATTAAACAATTAATTTTCCATGAAAAAATCTTCATTTAAATAGTTAATCTTCCATAGGAAATCTCCATTTAAAGTGAAAATTTCTTAAACTTCAAAATAAAAACAAAATCGTATTTTATATCAAATTATCAAATTATCCATACATATAGTCAAGGGGGCGGAGGTACATTGGGCCCAAGGGCTTAACCCCCTCAACTTTTAAACATTATAAATTTTTATTAAGAGTCAAACTAATTTTCAAATTTTAATTGTGTTGGAATAAGACCCCCTAGCATCCTTCAGGTCTTTGGTTCAAACCCTCTGCTTCCTTTCTTTTCCCTCCTTTTTCGTATCTTTTTTTTTTTTTTCATTTTCCCTCCTTTTTCGTTTTTTTCCCATTTCCCCCTCTTTTTTCGTTTTTCCTTTTTTCTTCCCCCTTTTTTTGCGCTTTTTTTTTTCGTTTCTTTTTTGTTGTTGGGCTTTTTTGGCAAAAATAATATTTGTTTTCTCCTATTGTTTTAGGAAAAAAATTAATTTCACACCTAAATTTGTATAGTTATATCAAATTTAACTCTAAACTCTCAATTTAATAAAATTAGACCCTAAACTCATATATGTATTGCATTTTTTCACCATCTATTCAATTTTTTGCTAATTCACCCACTAGTTAATAAAAAGCAATGTAAAAATCTCCATACAATCACTAATGTCAATAAACTTAAGCTTTGCACAAAATTAAATTTGATTGATGCACAAATAAACCAATGAAAACCTTGCCAAAATTTACAAATTTCAACAAAATTTTAGCTCTAATGTTGTTTTTCTTTGAAATTTTATCAATTGTGTACCATATATATGTTTTAGAATTCAAAGAATGCATGTGAGGATATTTTTTTAATTATATTTCAAATGAAAGCTTATAGGGTTAAAATTGCAACTCTTTTTAAAGTTTAGGGTTAGGATTGCAATACTTATCTAAGTTGAGGGTGAAATTTGATGAAATTGAAAGTTTAGGGTAAAAATTTACACAACATGACAAGTTTGTGGTCAAAATTGATTTTTTTTTCTATTTTTTAAAACAATTTAAATTGATACATAATAACAAATATATGATATTATAATTATTTTTTCAATTTAGTTTTTCTTTTCCAGAGTCAAATAAAGAAGGAACAATAAAATTATTTTTTACCTTTAGTACATTATATTTTAAAATTAATTACATAATAAATTTATAATTCTCATAACAAAAATCTATTTGTTTTTTCAAGTTTCATTTTTTAATATATATTTTATAAGTTTGATCTATTCTAATAGGCTTTTTTTGAATTTAAAAAGTATGTAATTGGTCTTTAAAATTTCAATTTTTTATGTAATAGATTCCGAAGTTTTCAATTTAATGTCTAATAGATTTGTAATCTAATAGATTTTTTTTTTAAAGTTCAAGGATCACAAAATTGACAATTCAGGAATCTAATAGACAGAAAATTGGTAGTTCAGTGACTTAATAGAAACTTTTTAAAGTTAAGGATTTATTAAACACAATCTTAAAAATTTAAGGACCAAATTTATAATTTAGCCTATTTAATATCAAAATATACAAATGATATGAATATATCAATGTGTTCAAAATTATTTCTATTTGGCCCCCCTAACATATAGTTCTAGATCTGCCACTGCATATAGTTCAAATGTTCAACTATATATAACAAACATATCAAATAATTCTAATCATTAAGGTCTCGTTTGATAACCATTTAGTATTTGATTTTTGATTTTTGAAAATTGTGCTTGCTTTTTTTTTTTTTTTTTTAATCATTTCTCTACAATAAGTATCATCTTTGTTATGAAAACATTTGAATTCTAAGTCAAATTTCAAAAAAGAAAACAAGTGTTTGAAAACTACTTTTTTAGGCTCCGTTTGATAACTATTTGGTTTTTAGTTTTTGATAATTAAGCCTATAAATAATACTTTCACCCATGGGCTTCCTTATTCTGTTATCTATTTTTCTACATATGTGATGCAACGGATTTAAGGTTAGGCCAAATCCATGGCCAAAGAAGGGAAATCCATCCCAAAAAGAGAGAAAATTCTCAAAAGAACTAAAGTTCTATTTCAAATTGATATTTTAAAAGCAATGTTATAGTTCTAACAAAGGACTATTTATAGTCTTACAACAAAAATAACCTAAAACTAATTAAACATCTAAAATACTAATTAAGAACTAATTAATCTAAAATTAACTACTAAACTAATAATAACTAAAACTAGGCTAATTATCTAATCTTGTCCTACATCAATATGTTTTCAAAAACCAAGCCAAGTTTTGAAAGAAAAAAAAAAGTTTTCAAAAACTTGTTTTTGGAATTTTGAATTTGGCTAACACTTCAAATGTTCTCTTAAGAAGATGAAATTCATTGTAGAGAAATTTTTATTATAATTTATATGTTAATAAAATTTTAAAATATAATAATAAGTTTCTTATAAATTAGGAATTATTACTTTGTAAATGAATAATTTATTTTTTAATATTATTGTTAATCTGAAAACTTTTTGAATAATTATTTTGTAAAACAAATATTTAGTTAGTTTTGTAATTATTTTTTTTCTAATATTTGTCAATGTAGGAACAAAACACAAAGAAATTCATTATTATAAATTTATCATTATAATTGCTCTAAAACATGAAGTATAACAAAGCCGACATATCGGTTTATGAATTAATTATTACTATTTGAAATTTGAAGTAAATTTATTTACATATTTATTATAAAGTTATCATTAATTAATTATTTTTATTTAACTAACATATTTTTATTAAAAATTTAATGCATTTTAAAAGCATGATTAAATAAATAAAAAATGTACTGTAGCAAACTTGGGGAGTATGAATAAAGTATTGTAGCAAACTTGGTAAGTAAGATAAAACATTGTAGTAAACTTGAGGGGTAGAATAGTATCTATTGTAGCAAACTTGGGTTAACAAAACCGTCGACCAAACGTGGGTTTATTTAAACAATCTCATACTCCCCCACTACTACAAAGGAAAAGCAAATAGAGTTAGGGAGAAGAAAAAAATGTCATAAAATGTGAGAGGGTCGTTTTTTACAGGAAAAAAAATGGAGTTTTACGTATTTTATGAAATTTATGACACTATTTAAACGTCATAGAGTTATGACTTTTATTAAATGTCATTAATAAAAAATAATTTATTTTCATTTTTAAATATATTTTTTATCTTAAAAAAATAATTTAAAAAATGGGAGAAGAGAGGGTAAAATAAACCCTAGCCTCAATTCCTTTTCTCCCTTTCCTTTCTTCTTCACGTGAGCAGTCGCCAATCGATCTTCCCCTTCTCTGATGAACGGCGACGAGGCCGCAACCACGAGACTTTGGTGACCCCTGTGTTGTTGTGCATTTCCTATTCCGAAGACAAGCATCCAAAGCTACGCAATTTGGTTTCCACGATGCTTCATCCTATGATGAACAATGACTTACCTCTACCGACGAGCACGAAAGTGGCTCTCCTCCTACAAGCTATCACCACAACCAGCCGACCACAACACTAAAACCCTCTCTAGTCGCGTATTCATCTTTTTCTTGGGCGACTAACACTGCTTAGCCTAGACTAGAGTTAACATTAAAGGTTAGAATTTGTTGTTGCTTATTCTTACTGTAAAGTTGGTTTTCTAATGTTTTTTTGCTTTTAAATTCGATTCTCGACTGATTTGAGGTTGTTAAATTTTGTTTGTTATTTTCTACGGCTTTATTATGTTGGATGAGTTTGGAAATTTTCTAGTCATATTATATGGTTTTATTATGTTGTATGAGTTTATTTTTTATTCTAAGATTCAAATTTGGTGGAGCCATTTTTACGAACTGTTATTGACATTTTAAAGATGGAGGTATTTGGTTATTTCTTTGTATGTGGATGAAGTGACAACATTTTGTTTTTGTTTTCTGCACTCTGTTTCTAGAACCGATGATGAAAACGGCATGAAAAATGGCTTTAGCTAATATATTATCTCAAAAGGTGGAATTCAATTCTAATTTCAATTCTTCCTTTATGTGTCTTTCCCCCTTATGGGTTGCTTCTGCAATTGGAGAATTTGGGTTTCTTGCTTTCAAATTTTCATGGATGAAATTAAAGGTGAGCAATTGAATATTTAGTAGCTACCATGTGGTCGTATTCAAAGTTTTTGCAACTCATTTGCTTATTCCCAAATTTTAATTCTTCTAGAAAGAATATTGAAGGAGAAGATGAAATTTATTCCTAGTCATGTTGCATAATATACCCTTTGGAGTTGATATGTTCTTTTCACTTCTCTCTCTATATTTCAACTTTCAATTTTCTACCATCTTTTTTATTTTCTTTTTGTTGGAATATATGGCTATCGTGCTTGATCTTTTATCTTATTGTACATAGATTATGGTATTATGGTTTGCAAATGTAATATTTCCTTTTATTTTATTTTACATTGATTTTAGCATTCTTGTTTGCAAATTTAGTTTTTCTTTTTATCTTATTTTCATATCAATTGAAAGCTACTAAGTTGGGAATCTATCTCAATAATATTGTTGAGGTGGAGTTATTTACATAATTTATTCCTATTCTTAAATCTTAATGTTATATGTAATTTGTGTGTTGTAGACAATGGCAAAAAATGTTATTGCAGCGCATGCCAGTAATGGGTGATCGAAAACAGTGTGTCAAGGTATTGCCAAGTTCATTTGCATTATTATTTACTTCAACTAGGCCTTTAATTCAACATATGTCAAGATAAGATTGTAAGATAATGGTTAATACTTACACATGAGACTTCTTGCATAAAGATAGATTATCCTCTGCAATAATGTGACAAATCTAATAATTTGATCATCTTAGTTGGTTAAATTTAGTGCCCTTATGCTTTTTCTATACTTACACTTTTATCATGGATGAGTATCATAGAGTTTACCTTTTGTTTACTTTGTTCAAGAATTTAGAAACAAAGTGTATCTTGTTTACTTTGAGTTGAGTAATATATATGAACGGAAATTCAACCAAATGAATCATTCGATTTAATTTATTTCTTTGGAAGGTATAAAATTTATCAGTTAATGACTTTGGAATTTTTCTTCTCTTAATAGATTTTAAGATATCAAATGAATAAAATGTTACGGTACAAAATATGGTTTCAAAAAATATCTAAGGTCAATCATGCTAGGAAGATCAAAATCCTTCAATTCCAAGTAAGATTGTTCTTATTCTTAATTTTTGAATTGTACTAGGGTTTATACATGCTCATTTGAAGTTTTTAATTAAATTTACTTAATAGAGATTAGGAAGTGAAAATTCTACAATGAAGTTATCTCATGTCATTCTCTTGCTTAGTAGTTGCTCATACATAAAAAAAGTACACATACTCCCAAGACGGTTTTGGTTGTATATGCAGAATATCTTTATGCAAATTGTATGTATTTAAAATATAGTTAGAATAGGGTTAGTGTTTCTAAGATTTTTGGGTTAAGAGTGTTTTTCAACAATTTGTATAAGCATTTTGTTACTTCTTTTGCAATTCAAGAGTTAGATAATTTGAAATGTCTTTGAAGACAATATGAAGTGAATTCTTCTATCTTCTGAGGTTTTGATATTCAAATATTTCAAGTTTGGCGCCTTAGTAGTTCTCTTTATAGTCTTATTTGTTTTTCAACAAGTTTGAGCTTTTGATTATTAAATAATTAAAGGTGAGCTCTAGTTGTTGCTTGTTCATTCAATAGTTCTTATTGTCTTCAAATCAACTTGCAATGAAGCTTTGTAGTTCCTTTATAGTTCTTGTAACAAGATGTCTCTTTGTTTTAGAGCGGTGTGAACAAACTTGTAGACTTAGTCGGAGTTATTCTTGGTCCAAAAGTAAGGCATGTGGTTCTTGAGACCAATGACTTAGCTGGTGATGTGGTTGTTTTGACTCAAGATTTTATTGTTGAAGGTGTCAAGGTATCTAGATGTGGAGTAAACCACATCATTGAAAGGTACTTATTTCAATTTCAGTTTCTTTTTTTACCCTCAATCAGTCTAAATTTATTTGCATTTCTAAGTTTCAATTTTCAGTAACTTACTCAGAAACCCCCTACCCCTGTCTCACATCATTGAAAGATACTTATTGAATTCTTTAACTTGTTGCCATTTTGTGGAATTGTTATTCTACTTAGTTTAGAAACCTTCTCATCAATTTATGAGGTTACTTGGCATTTCATTTATTTTCCAATGTTTTTCTCTACTTGAACAAATTGTAAAGATAAGTTCAATGGTTAGGATTACTGATTCTTGTTTGTGTAGTTGTACTGCAATGCTATCAACCCATTGAGTGAGTTGTGGCGAAGAGCTTGGATTATTCCAGCTTTCTGAATTTTGCTTTTTTTTGTTCTCTTGGTGGCTATATGTGTTCTTTGGGCTTCTTCTCATAATCCAATCACTAGGTAATCAATCCCTTGTCTCCTTTAGGGAATTAGAAGCTTCTAGATCAACATAGTTTTCCACTTGAATCTCTTTGGGTAAACTGACCACTTTAGCAAATAGTTTATGTATAGATCTTGGTTCAAAAGGGTCTATCCCATTTAATAGGGTTAAACAACAAACTTTGCCCAACTCACAGAATATGGAGATGTTAGATGGAGCAATATGTTTACAGTTGCATAGGATTCTAGTCTTCTTGGTATATTAAAAAAAAAACTTTATTCAATTGATTGGCACGTTGTAGTTAGACATTTCAAGGAGGAATTGTACTTTGACTAGGACATTGTATGAATTTCTATAAGTTTCTTTTAGAAGTTTTTCTTCTAAAAGCTTGATTTCATTGGTTTCATCAAGAAGCATCATTCAAAATTAGGTGATATCTCACAAACCAACTAAAATGAAATAAAAAGATAGAGAGGGTAGCACGACAACAAATTTCCCATAGTATGTTCTTGCGTTTCTTGTGAAATTTGGGATTTATTTATTATGTTGCTGGATTTCAGTCTTTCCATTTTCTTTGTATTTTGAAAATTGATTTTGATTATTGGGTTTTTTTCCCTCTGTTGAGTTCCAAATGAGTTTAGAATGTGGGTGTATGAGGAGACTTTGCCTACTAGTGGAAGAATGGGAGGACGTGGTTTTGGTATTGACTTGTCCCTGACGAATTTATACTATATTAAATGATTCATGTCATGGCTCATGGCTATATTATTGCCATATTCTTAAACCTCAAAGTGTAAAGAAAAAATCATCATCCAACTCTAATCTATGTATCATTTGTTGAGGTTGTGTAGGGTTTGAAAGGAAGACACCTCCATAGAGACACGTGCATGATAGATGTAAAATTTCTGGTGTGTTCATGTTTTCTATTGGTATACCCCTAAATCATCTTAATTAAGGAATTAGTTGTTTTAGGTATTTTCTTTTTTCATTTTCCTTTTGTTTTGCGCAGATCCGAAGAATATGCATATTAAGTTATGTGTCCAAAGCACTTCATTCAACACTGTCCCACAAATAGAGATCCAAATTATGATACTCAACCTTTCATTTCTGCGTGTTTCAGTTTTAATTGTTGATTTGATCGATTCTAGCCATTCACTCATTATATCTAAACTGAAATAAGGCTGCTTTTGAGGAGATTAAAGGATTACCTTCCACACGTTCAATTGGAGGTTTTAAACTTTGTTCGTTTAATATTGGGGTGAAGTATTATCTAATGCTAATTTAGACATTTGCATATTTCTTTGATTCTATTTTTAGGGATTAACCCAATATTTCGATGAGATTCTACGAGGAGTAGATAATATTATTCTATCCTATGGGAATTTGGGTATAGATCTCCCACCCAAGAAGGTTAGTTTCCTTGAGTACTTATAAAGGCTTGAGATAATATATCATGTTTTATGTTATGTTTGAAAACTAAGTACAAGTTTTTAACGACAATTTTCTAAATTTTTTAGTAATAGGGTTTAGGTAGGATTTCTTTCAGATGCGTCGATTAATCTTATGTTATACACCTACCTACTTAAACTACTCTGCTATATTTGAATATAAATTAGCATAGCCACACATCTCCAACTCAAGCTCATGCCAATTATTGTCTTATTTAGCTTGCAATAACAATCACCTGAGATTGATGTTTTTAATTGAGCAAAATCTTATATGTAATTCTAGAATATAAGTATTGATATAACCATGGGAGATGCCCTCTCTGATGTTCATGCAATTAAGGATTCATGACTAGATATCTAGTTTTCTTATTATAGTTTACTTGTTTATGTTATTTGATTTGGTGTTATATTCCAAAGTTTAATTAAGTGTTAAGTATTTAATTAAGTGGCTTAAAGTTTTAGTTAAGTTTAATTGTTTGGGTTCAATTTTTTGAGTTTAGTTGTCGGCTTGAGTTTAGTTTAGTTTAATTAAGTGGCTTAAAATTTTGGTTAAGTTTAATTGTTTATGTTCATTTTATGAGTTTAGTTGTTGGGATGATGATAAGTTTTCTTGTTATGTTCCTAAGTTCTAGTAAGTGTTGTTATGTTCCTAAGTTCGTAATTATGTCTTGCAGGAACTCAATGAAATGAAGAAGTCACTACAATTAGTTGATGGATGAGCTTTGTTGTTGGGTTAGTGACAAAAGACTATAGTACACTCTCCCATGTTAGTTGAAACCTAGTGTAAAAATTGTTCTAATGTATAAATTTGATCATAGTTAGTTTGTATGTAAACAATTGACGGAATTTGGTTTAATGATATATAAAAGTTATTTATGTATGTATTTAGTTTGTGCCAAAATTGGAGTGATTTTATTTTGGAAATATGTGTATTTACCGGTATCAAACAATATAATTTCTATGGGTTTGATAAATAAATAAATAGTGATATACCACTATTTATGATGATTCATCAATATCATAGAAATTTCTTGGGTGACAATTTTTTGTTGTCATTATAAAGCATTTCTGTGACTTTCAAAACTGTCATGACATGTTTTTTTGTTGACAACTACAAACTATCAAAGAAATCAAATACTTGACACCAAAATACTGTCATGACATGTTTTTTTATTAACTACTATAAACTATCAAAGAAAGCATCTTGATACAAGAATAGAACATTTTTTCGTTGTCATAAAAATAACATGCTTGACACTGAAATCTTGTCATCAACAGAATTTCTATGACGTTTAAAAGTTATCGTTAATATATATATCTTGACGGAAATGTGAGTTTTAGGAGTTATTTATTGACAATGTTTAATTGTCATAAAAAGTGTACTATGATAATTAACAAATGTCATAAATATGTTTTTTTTACAGCAATTAAGTGTCCTAAAACAGTTAATTATGACAAGTTTTTCAATGTGTCATGTATAGAGTTTTCTTGATGGGGGCTTCTAGGACTGAAAAAAAAATGTCATAAAATGTGCTTTTGACAAATTTTCAATGTCATGAAATTCCAAAATTGTACTAGTGCACTTCCAAAATAGGGAACCAAACACCCTCTAAATGATTATCAAACATGGTCTAAACAATTAAAACTTTAAATTTAAATCATACATATGTATATACTAGTTAGCAACACATGCGATGCATGCAGAATTTGTCATTTTATTTTACTAAATTTAGAAAACTGACTTTTCTCACAATTATTATAAAGTAAATATGTATTTTTAATTCTAATAGAATTCATATTAAATTTATAGTAAATACTATTCAATACTATTATGAACGATAAATTGAGTGTAGTTGAGATTAAAAATGAGTTAAAATAAAAACAGACTATTAAAATATTTTTGTTGGTATCTCCGACCAATATTTTTACTGTTCTCATAGAAATAATTATAGACAATGTAATGTATACCTATTATGTAAAAAACTATATTTTGAATTGTGTTTGCACAGTGGTAACCTTTATATAATATTAATGTTTATTCTTTTCATTTTTCTAACATTTCAAATATTTAGGTAGATCTTTACACTTTTCAAGATTTTAAAATTAATTATGTTATTGCTTTAAATTAACCAGTAATAATTAAATAAAAAAAAAACTATTAAAATATCATAAATTAAAAATGATAAAAGAGTCTGTTTGTATGTCTATGTTCAGTCATACTTAAACTCTTTGTATTTTTTACATTTTCCAATGCTTAGATAAACCTTTGCACTCATCAAGATTCATCCTTTATTATTCATTCAAATTTAAATCTTCATAACTATATTATTTAAAAAAAAACTATATTAAAATATATTGTTTAAATTCTACAAATTAGAAAATACAAAAGCAAAGGCCCAAAAGAGAAGCCAGCCTATTTTATTAAAAAAATTTAAAAAAGAAAAGAATAACAAAAGAAAAATGTCATGAAAATCCTTAAAATACAAATTAGAAAAAACTGAAGAAAAAAAATAGGCCAGCCGTTAAAAAACAAACACAACCCATTTATTGAAAAAATAAAAAATGTAATGAAACCCTAGAACTACCCTCATCTCTCCCTTTTCGGCTTTCACGCCATTTTCTATGCTCTCCTTCATCTTCCTCTCCCTCTTTCAAAGGACATGTTTCTCTTGCAAATCTTCGCATGCCATCCATATGATCAGCAACGCCAGTTGATTACATCGATCACAATGATATAATAGCATCAATCACCCTCCCCTCGAGATCCATATCAATCATTGGGTTTTTAAGAATTGATCGATCTCATCTCCTCAATTTTCATTAGGTTTTTGAGCGTCGATATTGCTCATGCCTCCAAAGATTCGCTTGTAAGTTTTTAGCCCTTCCCTAATTGCGTTTTGCTCATGCCTCCAGTGATTTTATCGACCATTTGTTGAAAATTTTTTGGTACATCAAAAATACTAAAAATTTTATTGTAAATTTTGAGAAATGGATAACCACAGTTAAGAGAGAATGATTAAAAAAAAAAAAAGAAAAACTCTTTGAGAAGCTCTCTCCCACTATCAACCGTTTGAAAAAGGCAAAAAAAAAAAAAAAAAACCTTCAAAGCAACTATTCGATTGAGCAATATTGCTTACCGAAGGAGATGAAAATTTTCCTTTGCTTCATCTAGTAGTTGTTTGATAACAATTTTTTTTTGTTTGTGTTCAGATCTTTGATGAGGCTTTTCTCAAATTGCTTCACTAAATTTGTTGGATTTTTGTTCTGGGCAAGGAGAGAATGAATATTTATATATTTAGAAAAAGAGAGGAAGATGAAGAATCGAGAGGAAAAAGTGTGGGTAGATGATGGAAAAGTGCAATGGGTTGAAGAAGTTGAATGGATTTTCTTTACTCAATTAGCGTAAAAACTTCTCTATATTAACTATTGCACAAATATTTAAAATCAGCAGTTACATGTCAATAAAATTTACTTAAATCTTTTAAATGATTCACTAACAAAGGTTTTTGAAACTTACCGGAGCATTACATTAAATAATTGAATAATCTATAGTATACAAAATTGAATACGAAGATTAAAGATGAAGTGTAATCTCACGGCAGTTTGAAGGAAGAAAGACAAAAGACAAAAGATTAAATGACACTATTAGCATTCATTCAAAAATTGAAAGGGTAAAATAGAAACAAAAAGTTTCTCCTCGTGGCTTTTATCTATATATATTGTAGATATATATATATACACACTATAGATATAGATATAGATATATATATGCAAGGCGGGGTTAGATAATAGAAACAAAAAATATATTCTCTATCTCTATTCCCATTTAGCTCACATGAATTTTTTTTCCCACTCACTCTCTTGTTCTATGCTTAAATAGAGATTCTCCACTTCATTTGAGATGAGTCATGCGAGCAAAAAACACAACCCATAGGCTGATCCAAAGCTGCTCCTTTACAACCTCCAGCTGCTGACTTATCCAAAGAACTCCATAGAGAACTAGGACCCACAGAGACCATGGAGAACCAAGACTATTGAACAAAACTATAATTTAATAAAAAAAAATCTTACTAATTTTAAAATTTATCTGACAGTAAAAAATTATCTAAAAAATCTTACCAAATGTAAGCATATATATATCATTAACATATGCATTAAAATAAGAATAGATAGTAAAAAAATGAATGTAAAAAAATAACATGAATTTGATTAATTCATGGATTAGTAAACCTGTCAGTACGAACAAATACATCGTTATGATGAGCGGGCTGAAGCTTAGTGCAAGTGCACACTATCTCTACAAGTAATAAAGTGGAGAGTACTCTAAGTACCGAATCTCAAGAGAACAAAATTAACAAAAATTCAATTAAGCAGCAAAGACCTCCTTTTATTTGCAACCAATGTAACCGAAGAGTGTTAAAGATTTTGTGGGTTTGTAAAATAGAAAGTAAAGTAAAAGCAACTAAAATGAAAATGGAGGAAAAAACAATAATGATAAAAGGGGATCCAAATATGTTCTCTATATGCTTCTCCATATGTAGTCGTATCCTGGGTGCATCTGGGGTCTATTTTACAGCTTTTACACGAAAGTAACAAAACTTAACAAATTCTTACAAAAATGACTCTATTTACACCTATTTACTTTTATCAAATCAAGGTCTCAAACACATGCTAAACTTGTTTTTACCTAAATTTAGTCTAAATGACATGAATTATGACAATAAATGCTCACTTTCTAAATGATAAGCTTGGTTTTTAGAGCTGAATAACTCTTATAAATGAGTATTATCAGTTATTTAACAATAATGAGAAATTTTTAGGGTTGTAGACAATCATTATCAATAGGTTTAAATACTATTTTGGTCATTGTACTTTCAGCTTTGGTTCATTTTAGTCCATGTACTTTAAAAACATTCATTTTGGTCCTTGTACTTTAAAAATATTCATTTTAGTTCCTATATTTTTAAAAATGGTTCATTTTAGTCCTTACTATTCATAAACAAACGGGTTGATGATATGACATTTTTTATGAGACGAATAAATGCTTACGTGGTCACTTTAACTGGCATATAAGTCGGGGTCGAGTTAAATTCCTGGGTCATCTTCCTCATCAACCAAAGTGATTAGTCTCGGCTCGGTCTTGGCACTAGAGAAGAAGAGGCGATTGATTCCAGCAACTGAAATCAAGGAGATGAAAAATACAATTTACCACAAGCACTTCATCTCTCACCAATTTTAACCCAGAAAGAGGAAAACTCGAGATGTCCGTTTATGTGAAATTCAGCCATTTCAATGCAAAATCATAGCTAAGTCCTTTACCAAAGCAGACCTAAACAACTGAGAAATGCAGTAAAATTGGAGCAAACGTTGTCATTATCAGAGGAAATTGATGAAGACTGAGAAAGCAGGATGTTATTTTGGTCGAAAAAAGGGTGAGCAAAGTCAGTGTTAGAGACTAATCACTTTGGTCGAAGAGGAAGACCTCATTACTAAATGGTTTAGAAGCAAGGGGAGTTTAAAATTTGACTTGAAATGTGAAATGTAAAACGTTTGGTTTGTTGAAGGGTAGATGGGCAATTCTCTGAGGAAAATCCTATTACCTGGTACAAATCCAATGTTGAATGATAATGGTGTGTTGCATAATTCACAACCTTATCAATCAAGAGATGGGGGAAAGTGCAATAACCGATCACTTGGATGAGGTGGACTCAGCTTCAGCTACCATCGGGTGGGACCACATCAATTGAAGGGAATAATCATATTAAATCCACAGTGGAAACGTTGGAATCAACTTTGATTTTATTTTAGAATTAAACAAAAAAAATATTTAGGCCAAGGAAACTTACATACCTTTAGTTTAATGGAGATATTTTTCTGGCAGGTATTTGTCTCATCCACAAAGTCTTCATGGCTATGGCTTGAACATAAGACCAATGGCTTGTGGGAACCTCTTGAAAGAGAGAGGGAATGAATAGGAGAATTGAGAGAACTATTTTCTCTAAAGAGTGGAGGCACACTACTTGTGGCTAATGCATCAAGGTCCTATTTATAGTAGCCATCTAGGGCAAAATTTTGTCATAATTAAATAATATATATTTTAATTTCTAATATTAAAATATATATTTAAACTTTTGAATCTCATTCAAATATTTCAAATTCTCCTAATATATATTTTTATTTGAATCTCATTCAAATTATATATATATATATATATTTGTATCTTAATATATTAATAATTTTATTTTATATTTAATGTATCAAATACAATAAATATATTTTTCCACATTTAATATATCAAGTATATTAAATATTAATTTGAACGTTTCAAATTTTCTTTCAACAAAATTGATCCTTAATTATTCGTATGAACTAGAATGGAGATCTTATAGACCTACAGATCATAAGATCCAATGATCCAAAATTAATTAATTAAACTCTTTAATTAATCAATTTTCATTCATTAACACTAGGGTCACTCCACAATAGACCTAGGGTTGCACTTTTATGCACTGTAGGACAAGTTGTGTCCATGAATATAATCACTACATACAAGTCGATCATTCACGAGTTGTTCATAATTACAATTGGTTCAAAAGTCCATTTTACCCCTATAATTACATTTTGCACCTTAAGTACCACTGATCCTCTAATGAAAAATTTGTTTATAATCCAACCATAAACTAAGTCCCTCTTGTGCTAGTGAGAGGGTGGGGCCCCATTGTTCAAGTCCCGATATCAGCACGTAAGAGAACTACTCATCTACTTACCTTATATGGGAATGAGTGAATTGCATCTTGTGAGATTATGTTCCCAGCTCTCTATTTGATCAAATCCCCAAAATGGTAGGCTTATTGAATCGACTACAAAAGCCACTCTAACCCATGCAAATTAAAGACAAGCCCTCACAGGCAGGAGTTCATAACTCACTAAGGATTAAGATCGAGTCGCATATGATCATCCTGATGAAATATTAATCTTCTCAATTAACGAATTTATAAAGAGAAATTAAATATTTTGTGGTCCATTCCTATACAAACTCATTGTATAAGATATCCCCACTTACATGTCTCCACATGAACGATTTAGATCAAATCATTTGTAGCTATTACAAAGTGGGTCGTATCAATAATGTTACCAGGATAAGACACTCAACCTTATCCATATACTATGACCCTTTAGGTTATTTCTTGAACATGATCCTCCCGTATGTCAACCACATACTGTTCAAGATTACACTAATAACCTTGGATTTTTCATATAATGGATAATATTATATTGTAAATAAAGTAATCAAAATTATTATTAATTATTAAATAAATCATTAATTACGAGACTTTAGGGCATAAATCTCAAAATCAATTTCATTAAGACTTCTAATGAATGGAGCCAGTGGAGAGATGATTTGGCCTAACAAATGTTTTCCAAATGGGAGTTATGTAATAATTGATGCTTTCTTGGATGTTTTGTTGTATTAGGACTTCTTTATGGTTTTGGATGTATATGCATTAACTGTTGCTTTCAAACCATAATGTTGTACTTTGGTTAAGTATGTTATGTATTTTATTTCAAAAAGTAAATGAAGCATTCTCTTATGTTCTAGCTAGACCCTATAACGATGTACACTTATGCATTTAGCAGAATGTCGGTGCAGCGAGAGCCCCTAAGCACTCATGGACAAAGAACGAGGACGCGAAGTTGGTGGAATGCCTTACGTCGTTGGTCCAATCTGGCGGGTGGAGATCAGACACGAGACTTTCCGACTTGGATACTTGATGCAACTGCAACGTATGATGAGTGATAGGATACAAGATTGTGAAATTTAGGCAAGAACCATCGATTGTAGAGTTTGAACCATTAAAAAACAATATCATGTAATCGTAGAGATGCTCAGATCAGGCTGTAGTGGATTTGGTTGAAATGATGAATTTAAATGCATTAAGGTGGAGAAGGAGACTTTCAATGCATAGGTAAATGTAAGATTGCATAGTCCCATTATAACTGGTATGTAACATTCTATAACATATACTTTTATCTTCATGCAGGATCATTTGGCTGCAAAGGGTTGGGAAACAAGTCGTTCCCCCACTTGGATGATTTGCCCTTTATCTTCGGCAAATATCGAACTATAGTTGTGGAGATCCCTGGGGATATGACATCCAATGTAGGAGAGCATATGGATGAAGAGATTCATGTTGGTGGCTCTTAGGAATACTATGTCTTAATACCGATGGTGTTAAACCCAGAATGGACATGTCTTAAGAGGAGATGCAAGGAACACCCACCAGTCGAAACAAATGCAATAGGGATTTCCTCTAGGCGTAGCAAGAGAAAGTGATCTTCTTATCACTCTGAGATGGTAGATGTAATACGGAATGCTATAGATATGCAATCAACCCACTTGAAGATGATTGTAGAATGGCCAAAAAAGAAGCGTGCAGTGGAGGTCGATGTATGCGCAGAGATTGTGGGCCAACTATACAAGATCCCAAAGTTGGATAATCGGGCCAAAGCGCAGATTATGAATATCCTCTTTTGTGATGTCCTAGCATTGGAGAACTTCTTGTCTGTTCCTCCAGAGTTGAAATTGGACTACTGCCAACTCCTCCTCGAGAAAGATGACTAATCAACCCTTCTTCACATAATTTTTTGGATGATAACAAATTATCTTATTTTTGTTGGAACTATGTGTTATGATATGCTTTTGTGCAATCGTAGTGGTGGCTCTTAATTGACAACTATCACTCCTCGAAAACCCTTTTTTGTGTACCCATGGAGTTAAAAGATAGGTTGTCATTGTACATTTCCAAATATGGAGCTTATATAATGAATGATAGCAGTTCTTTTGTGCATCTCAAACTTCAAAATGGTCAAATCGTGGAATAAATATTTTTTATTTCAAATTTTAAAGAATTGATATTTAATATGGCATTATTGTATAATACAAAAAAAAAGTTGAAAAAAAAACTGTCAGCCTAAACACAACTGATAAGGATCACTATTCAACCTGCATTTGATGTTCTAAAAACTATTATGAGGGACGAAGGATCATTTGGAGCTTTAGAGGTCAATGTGTGCAAGATTGAAGTTACTATGGAGTTTCCATAAATAACATTTGAGTTTGGAAATCATTTTGACAACTTCATTTGTCATTTTGAAGTTTTTCTTATAATTTCATCTTATTTCAACTATACAAAACAATAGTATAAATACAATGTACAACACAAAAACATAAAAGGAATATTCTGCCCTAATCAAATCTTAAATAAACTTAAAGGAATATAAATTAAAAGAGGAGATAATAAACCTAAGATACAAAAATACAATATTGCCCTAACTTTGACTATAATTAACAACACTCCCCCTCAAGGTGGGTTGTATATATTATACAATCCCAACTTGTAATTCAAATCTTCAAAGTTAGGTCTCGGTAAAGGCTTGGTAAGGATATCTGCTAACTGTTGCTTGGTAGGTACATAGTTGAGTTGAACCACTTCATTATTGACTTTTTCTGAGATAAAGTGTCGATCAATTTCAACATGTTTTGTCCTATCATGATGAACTGAATTCTTGGCAATACTTATTGCAGCTTGATTATCACACATCATCTGTATTGGTGATGAACAATCCTTTCCTAATTCACTTAGGACTCTCTTAATCCATATGCCTTCACATATGCCATGAGCAAGTGCTCTAAATTCAGCTTCTGCACTACTTCTTGCAACCACAGACTGCTTTTTGCTTCTCCATGTCACAAGATTACCCCATACAAATGAACAATAACCTGAGGTAGATCTTCTATTTGTAATGTCACCTGCCCAATCTGCATCAGAATATACCTCAATGTTTCTCTTGTCGGTTTTTTGAAATAACAGTCCTTTTCCAGGAGTCATTTTTAGATATCTGAGGATTCGGTACACAACATCCATATGTTCTTCATTGGGACTATGCATAAACTGGCTAACCATGCTAACGACAAATCCAATATCAGGACGTGTATGAGAAAGATATATAAGACGCCCTACAAGGCGTTGGTATCTCCCCCTATCCACTGATGTGCCCTCATGATTAAGTCCAAATTTCTTTTGAGGGTCCATAGGAGAGTCTGTTGGTTTACATCCTAACATACCAGTCTCCTTGAGAAGATCTAACACGTACTTCCTTTGAGATACAACTATACCCTTTTTCGACCTAGCAACCTCCATACCTAGAAAATATTTGAGATTTCCTAGATCTTTGACTTCGAATTCTTGAGCCAAGTGCTTTTTCAGCCTTTGTAATTCCAGTTCATCATTTCCTGAAAGAATAATATCATCAACATACACTATTAAGAGGGCAAGTAAATTTCCAGACTTCCTTTTGACAAACAGTGTATGGTCTGACTGGCATTGTGAGTATCCAAGACTGAGAATCAAGTTTGTAAATCTACCAAACCATGCACGAGGGGATTGCTTAAGCCTATAGAGAGATTTTTTCAATTTACAAACCTTTGTTGGATTAACATTCTCTTTACATCCAGGAGGAATATCCATGTATACTTCTTCTTCTAGGTCACCATTCAGAAAAGCATTTTTAATATCTAACTGTTGGAGACCCCAATCAAGATTGGCCGCTAGAGATAAGATAATTCTTATGGTGTTGAGTTTAGCAACCGGTGCAAAAGTTTCTTGGTAGTCAATCCCATAAGATTGAGTAAATCCTCTAGCAACAAGTCTAGCCTTCAATCTCTCAATGCTCCCATCTGCCTTATGTTTCACTGTAAATATCCACTTACATCCAACAGTTTGTTTTCCACTAGGTAGATCTGTCACTGTCCATGTGCCATTTTTCTCAAGAGCTTCAATCTCATCTTGTACAGCTTTTCTCCAACCAGGATGCTTCAGTGCTTCATGAATGTTGTTTGGTACCTGAACATTATCAAGACTAGAAACAAATGCTCGATATGATTCAGATAACCCATCATATGACACATAGTTCCCTATAGGGTGAATGGTGCAACTCCTAACTCCTTTCCTTACTGCAATTGGTAAGTCTAAATCATCAACTTCTGGAATTACAATTTCTTCTAGCTCACCTTTATCCTCACTTATGGATTCATTGGAAGTAAGAACCGGTTCAGACGTTTGGGAGGGTTGATTTGTTCTAGAATCTATTTTCTCAACTTGTTTGTTTCTCCTTGTGTATGTGAGGAGACTTCCACTAGCAATTGGAGGGACGACACTTGGATTTGTTTCAGGAGATATTGGGAGAGACACAGGAACACCTTGTGAAGTTGAAATCGTGACTTGAGGATGAGGGTGAAGTATGGATTCGGGTTCGGTCTCAAGTAATGAGATCCACAACTGATTGTCACTCATGTTCTCCCCCTGACAAGAAGTTTTGGTATAGTATGGGAAATGTTCAAAGAATGTGACATCCATAGTGACATATATCCGTTTTGTGATAGGAGAGTAGCATTTGTAACCCCTTTGATTTGGTGAGTATCCCAAGAAAATGTATTTATGGGCACGAGGATCCAATTTGCTACGATGTTGGGAATGGATGTGGACAAATGCACTACACCCAAAAACTTTAGGGACCAAATCAAGAGACTGAACACGAAGGTGAGGAAAGGATTTGAGGAGGACTTGATGAGGAGTGGAGAATCCAAGGACCCGAGAGGGCATACGATTGATCAAGTATGTGGCAGTGAGAATGCCTTCACCCCAATAGAATTTTGGAACATGAGTAGAGAACATCAAACACCGAGTGACTTCAAGAAGATGACGATTCTTGCATTCAGCCACTCCATTTTGTTGGGGAGTGTCAACACAAGTGCTAAGATGGAGAATCCCTTGAGCTGATAGATAATCCCCAAGACATGAACTAAAGAATTCTTTTGCATTGTCTGTTTTGAGAACACGAATTTTGGTTTGGTATTGAGTTTGAATCATATTATGAAAATATTTGAAATGGTGGTGAACTTCAGATTTTTCTTTCATAAGAAAGATCCATGTAACCCGTGTATGATCATCAACAAAGGAGACAAACCATCGAGCCCCTGAGATATTTTTTATTTTTGAAGGGCCCCACACATCGCTATGAATCAAAGAAAACGGACTTGACGGTTTATATGCAATGCGAGGATAGGGATTGCGAGTATGCTTGGCAATCTGACAAATCTCACAATTGAACAATGCAGGATTTTTATTATGAAAAAGAGTTGGAAACAATTTGGAGAGATACAAAAAATTTGGATGACCTAACTGATAGTGTAATAACATAATTTCACTATCTTTGTTGACAGAAGAAGAAAAATGACTACTACTACTAGAAGCAAAGGAAGATAAAAACGAAGACTTGTCTCCAATTGCTATTGAGCCTCGATCATAGTTGAGAAGATAGAGTCCAGAACAAAGTTTAGCACTGCCAATCGTCTTCCCCGATTCCAAATCCTGAAAAACACACAAGTTTGGATAAAATTTAGTTACACATTTAAGATCACGAGTCAATTTACTTATGGAAAGTAAATTACAATCCAAGTCTGGTACATGTAATAAGAGTTTAGATATAAATGTTGAGTAACTCTAATTGAACCTTTCCCAGCCACTTTGGAATATGACCCATCTGCAATTTTCACAGAGGAGTTGGAGGTGTCAGCTTGATAGTTTTGGAACAGAGATGCATTCCCTGTCATATGATCTGAAGCTCCAGTGTCTACAATCCAGGGTTGTATCCCTCCTTTACTAGCTGTCAAGGCAGTAGGTATAACTTTCTGTGCCACCAGTCCTGCTCCCTGAATTGTGTGACCGATGATCATTTGCAGTGCATTTATTTGTTCTTTGCTAAATGGCGTTGCCTCTGAACTGACAGAATTATCATGAGCTACATTAGCAACATAGGCCTTACCATCACGATCATTGCGATGCTTAGGTTTCCAATCAACAGGCTTCCCATGAATCTTCCAGCAAGTGTCTTTTATATGACCCACCCTTTTACAATGTTCACACCAAGGTCTTTCTCGTTTCTGCTTATTATGACCAGGCACTGTTGGGTTAAAACTACGGGTAACAAGTGCAGATGTTTCCAAAACTGTAGGGACTAAGTCTGATTTGCCTATCATTACACTCTTCCTACTTTCTTCTCGCCTTACTTGAGAGACGACTTCACGGAGAGTTGGCAACGGATTGGTTCCCATGATTCGACCCCGAACTTCATCAAGATTGTGGTTAAGGCCAAGAAGAAATTTGAAAGTCCTCTTTTGCTCAAGAATTTTCATGTATTGGGTTGTATCATCGGCACACTTCCATGTATAGACTTCAAATAAATCTAGTTGTTGCCAATAACGAGAGAGAATATTAAAGTACTCAGTGACAGAGTGATCACCTTGGCGAATATCATGGAGTATGGATTCTATTCGAAACAATTCAGAAGTGTTCTCCTTACTAGAGTATGTTTCCTTGACAGCTTCCCAAATCTGATGTGCTGTTCCATACAAAAGGAAATTTTCACCGATCTCAGTAGTCATGGAATTAATCAACCATGACATGACCATGTTATTTTCTACTTTCCACTTCCTGAATTCCGGATCAGTTGCTTTAGGCTGCTCATTCTCTTTCGAGAGGTACTCATCTTTACCCTTGCCACAGATGAACATCATGACTGATTGTGACCATTGGATATAATTGTGTCCATTCAGTTTGTGACCCGTGATATAGGCAGGTGATGAATCATATCCTCCTTGACCATTGGAGATTAGGTCAATTGATTTGGAAGAAGACATAGTAAAAAAAATATATCACCTGCAGATGATATAAGTGGACAAAGAGCAAGGGTGTGTAGGTACTGTACTGTACTAAATTAGGTTAAAAAAAATGTTAACAGCCAAGGCAGATACGACCATTATAGCATATGTGAGCTTTGTCAAATGGAGGAGTCAAACAGAGGTACTGCACAGACGTATTTTAACAGGCAGGGTATTGTGTCGGAGGAGTCGCAGTCGCAAATCGGCGTCAAACGGAGGTACTGCACAGTGAGGTTCGTGATTTCACGATTTTGGAGAAGCTCGCTGAATCACGATCTAGCCGTCGGAGGTGTTTGCGCCGGAAGTGTTTGCACCGGAGGAGTCTGTCGGAGGTTTCTGAGGTGTTTGCGACTGGAGAGGAAGCGCGATTTCGCGATTTTCGGTCTAAGTTTCTAAGGGATATGGTTGTCGTGAGGGTACCGGAGAGAGAGGCCGTCGGAGGTGATGAAAAAGGACGGCGGCGGTCAGAGGTCCGACGGTGGTGACGGCAACGGCGAACTAGGTTAAAAAAAACTAGGGTTTTATTTCTGCTCTGATACCATGAAGTTTTTCTTATAATTTCATCTTATTTCAACTATACAAAACAATAGTATAAATACAATGTACAACACAAAAACATAAAAGGAAAGAATATTCTGCCCTAATCAAATCTTAAATAAACTTAAAGGAATATAAATTAAAAGAGGAGATAATAAACCTAAGATACAAAAATACAATATTGTCCTAACTTTGACTATAATTAACAACAAGTTTCATAAACTCTTGAGTTTAATTTTTGAGCTTTTAGATGTTAGTTTCAAGTTTAGATAGTTAAGAAAGGGAGTTACTAAACATGTTAATCATGGCCACTACATTTGTAACTATTTTTTGGGCATTGGAAGGGTTCTGGGTTACTTTTGTGAGGAGGCTATAGATACCTACATGATTTGTCTTGTAAAGAGAGATGATGATGATTGAGTGAAATGAACTCTCAAATTTGAGACCCTTTTCTTGCAATTCTTGTGGTAGAATGCATGTGAGCCCTTCAATCAAGCCTTGATCAAATTTGATTATGGAGTGACTCAATCTAGAACAAGATTTCCAAATCTTGCTTCTAGATCTTTGATCATAAGAGGTAATCTATTTCTAGCATTGTCTCTTGGTTGATCTAAAATTTGTATAAGGAGGTGTTGATTTCTTTGCTTCAAGGGTTCTTGCTTCAAAAGCTTGGATCTTTGGGCTGAAAATTAGGATTGCCTTATCATTTTGGTATTAGAGAATAGGTTGCATCTTTGTGGCCTACTCTAGAATTGATTATATCTTTCATTTTAAGCTTGTTCATATTTTCTTTAAATTCTGTCCATTCATTTCATGCCTTCCATTTCATCCATTGTTCTTCATCTTTTGATTTTGATATCATTTCTATCTTAAAGTTCATATTTTGATCTTGAAAGAAAAAAAAAAAAGGATTCAGAAATTGTTCATGTTGAGATCTTGAATTGTTCATGCAAATTTGATGTTTGATCTTTGAAATTTGAACCAATCTGAGATAATAGTGATATAACATCATTTATCATTATTTTATATCAATTATTAGACCAATTGGACATTTATTTGAAGGTCTAATTAGCTTCCAAACAAATTTTGCTGAAAATGTCCAATTTTGTAATTGCTGCACTTAATGCTCCTAATTTCGTGATAAACTCCTTGATGACGTCCGAATTTGATTGATTGTCTTGAAGTGAAAAGTTAGATCGGTCTGTTATCTTTCAAAGTTAAGAAGGAAGTTTTATCAAATTCATAACGTAGTACATTCGTTTTTGAAATTCCAATTAGGTGTGCAGTTTTAGCCGAAAATTCCAGCAACTTTATTATTTTCTCCCTTCTCTGTCCTCTTTGTTTTCTTTGTTCTAATTTGTTGTTATTTCATAATTATCTTGTCTTTGTTTCTTTGAATATGTAACGACCAGCACTTTCAGGTATTAAGTAAGGCTTTAATTTTTTTAATTTTATTTAAATTAATTGAAAGGCTAATTTTTGTTTAAGGTGTGTTGGTATTTAAATTTTGAAGATTGGCATCTTTAAAATTAGAGAATTGGAGGTTAGTTTGGGAAGAAATAAGGAGAAAAAGGATTTAATTGATGTTTAGGGCTATGTTGTTATTTAATTGGGTTTTAGCCAAGCCAAGCCCAAGAAGAGCCAAGCCCAAATAATTTCCCTCTCTATTATCTTTAAATGCACGCAGCCCTAGGTGAGTGTTAAACTCAAGCCCTCAAGCCAGCCAAGCCTCCATCTTCTTCATCTTCTTCTTCTTCCTTCCTTTTGATCGACAGCCAGCTCCATTGAAGCAGAAAGTTTTCTTCTTCCTCTTCTGCAGCTCATCACAGCCAATCGTGCTCCGCTGCTGCAGATCGCTCGCTGCCGCACGCCCACGCTGCACGAACCGCTCGCAGCGGCAAGCCCAGATTCACGAACCGCCGCTCGGATCCTTGTACACCGCTTCCCCAGACCGCAGCTGCAAACCAGCTCCTCTGCCGTTCTGCTGTCTCTCAGACCCGCGCAAACCCCAAGCTCCACTGCATGCCGACCAGATCTGCGTTTAGCCTCTCGTCGGAATCAGATCGAGCGCTGCTGCCGCCGCCCTCGAGCAACATGCTCCGTTTGTGTTCTGAGTTGGGTGATTTTCGATACTGTACAGCCCCGTTCCAGCTTCGTTTTCGCGTGGGTAAGCTTACTCGTGTAGTTTACTCATGGTTTTTCATAATGGAATTTGATTTTGGGCACTGTTTTAGTAATTTAGAGGTTGACCCATTGATTTTCGGGCTCAATTTTAGAATACCCATCGTACGTAGAGGTCGGCTGGACGAAATCGAATCAAATCGTCATCTATTCGGCAAGGTTTGGTTCAGTTTTGAGGTAGGAATTGAGGTTTGCCAAAGGATTTCTGAAATAGGAGTTTGAGGATTCTTCTTGATTATTGGCCAAGGTAAGGGATCTTACGCTGGTATGCTTAAAAGCAAGTCAGGAACTGAATTGAAGAAAAAAAAATTAAAATTTCTTCAAAATGAAAAGTTTTATAAATGTTTTAGTTGTGATTCTTGATAAGTTTTAAAATGCTTTATTTTATATGAAAATGGGTTTGCTCATGTATGGTTGCCAAATATGAATGTGATGCATGATGTATGATTTATGATATGAGGAATGGCATGAGAATTTTCTTTGTGTTGCATCATGAAATGAAAAATTTAAAAGCTTTGGGCCCTCATGCATGCATGTATGTTTTCATGATATAAATGATTTCAAAGGCTGTGGCAATTACCCTCTAAAACTATAGATGTACATCTAAATGAAAAGGAAGTTAAATGAAAAGGAATCTGAAAAGCTTAAAATGAAAAGGAAGTTAAATGAAAAGGAACCTGAAAAGGTTAAAATGAAAAGGAACCGAAAAAGGTTAAATGGAAAGGAAATGTTAGGTTGGGTTAATTGTCCACATTAAGCCGAAGAGAAAGGTTAAAGGAATATTTCTACTATGAAATGTTTAGGTCCCACTAGAGGAAAAAGTTTTAAAAATCACGTTGTCTGTGTTTGCATATCCTGACCCCGGTAGTGAGGTCACTTACTGAGTATTGTAAAATACTCACCCTTTTCAAAAATATTTTTCTTTTCAGGTCATGGCAAGGGTATCCTAGGCGAATGACAGGATAGTTGCTGAAAGAGGCCATGGGTGACCTAAAGAAGTTTTATTTCCGCAAACCTCTTATAGGCTAGCATTTTATTTTATTTTATTTTATATTATGACCTTTTAACTTTCGAGCTCTATAAATTATTTTTGATTTTAAATGTTTTAGTTTATCCTTATGTTTTGAAATAAAGGGATCCCGAGCTAAAGTTTTTGATTGTTTTAATAAATGATTAGATCTTTTTGTGTCTTTATTAAAGATTACTAAATTTATAGTAGAATGTATGTAGTAGCGTCCCTAGGAAGTCTAATTTGATAAGTAGGGTCGTTACAGATAGCTCACTATTACAAGAATTGCTTGATCCATATTAGCCTACCAAAATTCATCATTTAGCCACTTTTCCCAAATAGCCTACCTTTGTGTGTAAACACGAGTGCCTCGAGTGTAAAATCAGTGAGTTGAGTGTGCGAGGTCCATTTCTTGTTATTTTACATTCTTTTGTAACATGTTTCACCAAGGAAGAAAACATCATGAGGCCTACAATAATGAAGATCATTTTTGGAAGAATATTCGAAAGAATTTGGCTGAGATGCACCAATCAATAAATTACATGGCTGAATTGTGTCAAGAAATGAATTTGCGAGATCAAGCCATAAAGGAAAAATCTGCACAACCCAATCAAAATGGTGAAGATTGTCCAATGCCTCAAGAGGATGACCAACAAATTCAAATTGAAGGTGATCATCAAAATTCAAAAGAGGAAGAGACAAGTGGTGAGATAATTATAGAAGACAAGGGGATACTTGAAGTATGTGTTAAGAATGAGGTGAAGACAACATCTCTTGAAAAATGTGTGAAGAGTGAGGAGAAAAGAGAAGAAATTGTGAAAAGAGAGACAATAGAGAAAATAAATGAAAAAGAAAAAAATAGATGTGAAGAAAAGTGTTTAAGGAAAAAAAAATCATGAGAGTGAAGTTTGTTTTCCAACTAATTTTTTCTTGCAATGTCTTCCTAGTGTTTTTGATTGTTCATCAGAGACGAATTTCATTAAGTTTGAATTTATTGATCAACCACCAAGGAAGAGGATTACTCTACTAAAAAAATTTACATATGATTCAAGAGAAGAGATTCCAATCAAATTATTTGAACGAGCTCGAGATGATGACTACAAAGCTGCCTTGTAAGGAGATCCTTTAGATTCGAGGACGAATCTTCTCAAAGAAGGGAAGAAAAATGATAAGGCAATCCTAATTCTCAGCCCAAAGATCCAAGCTTTTGAAGCAAGAACCCTTGAATCAAAGAAATCAACACCTCCTTATACAAATTTTAGATCAACCAAGAGACAAGGCTAGAAATAAATTATCTCTTATGATCAAAGATCTAGAAGCAATATTTGGAAATCTTGTTCTAGATTGAGTCACTCCACAATCAAACTTGATCAAGGCTTGATTGAATGGCTCACATGCATTCTACCACAAGAATTGCAAGAAAAGGGTCTCTCTTTACAAGACAAATCCCGTAGGTATCTATAGCCTCATCACAACAGTAACCCAAAACCCTTCAAATGCCCAAAAAATAGTTACAAATGTAGTGGCCATGATTAACATGTTTAGTAACGCCCTTTCTTAACTATCTAAACTTGAAACTAACATCTAAAAGCTCAAAAATTAGACTCAAGAGTTTATGAAACTAAAATGACAAATGAAGTTGTCAAAATGATTTCCAAACTCAAATGTTATTCATGGAAACTCCATGGTAACTTCAATCTTGCACACATTGACCTCTAAAGCTCCAAATGATCCTTCGTCCCTCATAATAGTTTTTAGCACATCAAATGGAGGTTGAATAGTGATCCTTATCAACAACATTCAGAACTCTATATTAAACAAATCTGCACCGCAAACACAGACTTCTTGAAGCCAGACTAAAATACCCTACACCCCAAACACAGATTATTATAACCCAGACTGAAATACTTTGCACTCCAAATACAGACTATTATAGCCCCACAAACTATTATAACCAATTATGCACCCCAAATAGCCCTTTAAAAATTGATTGGTGAGATAAAATAGAACAAATGAAAAAAAAGTAATAATAATAATAAATATTTTTTTAGGCAATAATAATAATAAATGTTGATGAATAAACAATTAAAATATAGATTAGGACAGAACTCAATTACTATTTTTTCTAATACCATTATATGAGTAAAAATTAAATATTACATAACTCTAGGCTCATTCCACAATACTCATAATTTAATTAAGAGTGATGCTTGTGATTAATCTAGGGTTATCATATATTTTATTTGATAGCTACTGAATGGATGTAACAAAGGAATTTTATTTTTTCTTTTCATGTTTTCCAATAAAAAAAATGGTTAAGCATATAATTTGGTTCTTTATGCGTACATTTAAAAAAAAAAAAAAAATTCATTCTTCAATATTTTAGAATTAAATTTTATCTTTGATGTACAAAGGATTATCTTTGAAACATATTATTGATTTATTGAGATGACATTAAAATATAGGTATGATAATGGGTGGGATAAAGAATCCCTCCTCAAGGAGTGGGGTTCCTTGTATGAAAAATATTTGTTATATATATTTCTTAAATTATTTTTAAATAAAAAATAAAATCATTAAAATAGTATTGATAAGATTGACTAGTTGAAATAATTAGTTTTTTTTAATAATTTTTTTGTAAAGGTTTTTTTAAAAATATTTCATTTTGAGAAGCATATTCTCAATAATTATATAACAAAAATTTAAAAATATATATAAGAGCAATTTTTAAAAAACAAGGTTGGAGTAGGGGAGAGAATTTATTTGTGAAAAAATTTCTCTCATCCCCCCTTCAATCCTTTCTAAACAAAGATTTTCCATCTCATTTAAAGAAATCAGAATCAATAATCAAAGAAAAGCTGAAATAGAGATGAATTTGAATATTGTTTGTATTTTTGTGTATCGTATACAAAGGCACACCCTTTTTAAATAGAACGAGAAAGAATAAAAATGAATTTCAGAATGTACATAATTTGTTACAAGAGTGGTGACATGCCACCATCTAATTGAAGCACTAAGAATAACTAGGGATGTCCATTTAACCCGCGGGGCCGGGGCCCCGGGGGACCCCCCTGAACGGGGCGGGGAATCCCCGATTACACGGGGAATGGGGGAGGGAGCGGGGAAGTTTTTTTCCCCGTTGGCTAAACAGGGACGGGGACGGGAAATATATTCCCCGCCCCGATTCCCCGATTAATAATATATATATATATATTATTACCTATAAATAGATTTTTAAAAAAAAAAAAAACTATAGTAGGAATTAGTTTAAGACTATTTCGTTATAAAAAAAAAATTAAAGTCTATGTTGTAATATTGAAATTTGAATTTTTAGAAATTAAGTTGTTTCGACATTATAGTATTTTTACTTATGGTATATTATTGTTTTTATTAGGAAATTTTATAACATTTACTTTAAATAGAATTATATTGAAAATTATTCATTTAGAAATAATTTTTATTATGGTTGAGAATAAATTTAAAAAATAAAAAAGATAAAAAAAAAAAAGAATGGAGAAAAATTCCCTGCGGGGAACCCGATCCCCGCGAATTCCCCGAGGGGAATCCCCTCCCCGATCCCCGCGAAATTAAACTGGGAATTTCGCGGGGACGGGGAATGAAATGGGGGGCGGGGACGGGGACGGGGAATCCATTCCCCGGCCCCGCCCCGCCCCGTGGACATCTCTAAGAATAACCCAAAAGGTTAGAAAGGGTATTTTCTCAAGAATAGATGATTCTGAAATTTTCCAAATTCTCAATTGCTTCAGTGTTGGAAACGTCATCGTTTGGATTGTCTTCCTCTTCCTTGACATCCCCCCCTCAAACAAGAGTGTGTAGACACCAGACTAAGTTTGTTGCTAGATAATAAACTGTGTATGATTGAGTGATTTGGTAAGACACTCGGCAACTTGTTGCGTAAAATGCAATACTGCAAGTGTACGGGTCAAATTTTAATGTAGTGATTGAGTGTTTCGAGTATCGTCCACATGATTGGTTTTCTAGTTCACTTAAGTACAATGAATAATATCACCCAAATTTATTTAGAGAAAGAAATCGAAAGAGCATTCTAAACTAAAATATAGGGAAAAATATGGAGACAAATCAGGAGAGATATATCTTAGGAAATTGATTTCACCAATTAGACCAATGAATCAATTGATTGAAAAATCAAGAATGATCATGCAAATATTCTATAGGTCTAAAATTCTTAAATCATGAATGACCTTTTTGAAGCCAACAATTCTCATGCAATGTTATAAAACCTATATTCTTGATGATTTTTAATAACATGTATGGCATTAAGACTCTCCATCAAACAACCTCTAAAGAAGCCTCAATTATGGTCATGTCAGAACTACCTCTAGTCATGCAATTGAGGTCTAATCTAAACTACCATTTTTCAAGTATAAATTCAGATCAATAAAGCAAATAATCAATGGCCAAAAGATCATAAGCATTAAGCACATGAAAGAATGAATGGAAGAAAAACATTCAATCAAGTCATTTAATTAATTAAAACATAAAAATCTAATGGGCTACATCAATCCCTAAGATAATAGAGTTCATCCACTCATACTCACTAAAACAAAATCTAAACTCAACAACAACTCCATAATAAAAACTACAAAATAGAGAGAAAAAAAGAAAGAACTATGTCGCGTGTCGATCTCCTGTCTCCGTTGAGATCTCCACTAACTCGATAAAATATCTCTCTCGTGCTCCACCAAGCTCCCCTAACTCTCTAAATAATGTAGAAATCAAATATAGAGTTGTTGAAGGAATGAACGTTTCACTCCGCAGCGGAGCATTGAATCATTTTTTATTTTATTTAAAATTAAACTAAAAATTAAGGTTAAGCAAACTTACTTGGAGTAAATATGAAGATATTTTTGGCGGATTTTTATCTCCTCCATAAAATCTTCTTGACTATGACTCGAACATAGAACCAAGGTTTGTAGGAGCCTCTTGAAAGAAAATCCACAAAGGATTGGAGAGGAAGAGGTTTAGAGAAGATTTTCTAGGAGATATGTGTTGTTTTTAATGGCTCAACCCAAGGGTCCTATTTATAGAGACCAAGGGAAAATCTTTGCCATAATTAAAATATTATATTTTAATATCTAATATATTAAAATATATTTTATATTTATTTGAATCTCATTCAAATCTCCTACGATATTTATTCATTTGAATCTTATTCAAATTCTATAAATATCTCTTATTTAATGTATCTAATATACATTAATTATTTTAATATTTAATGTATCAAATACAATAAATATATTTTCCTCTTATATATTTAATATATCTAATATATTAAATATTAATTTGAACATTTCAAAATTTTCTTTCAACTAAATTGATCTTTTAGTGTTACTATGAACTAGCAAGGGGACCTTATGGACCTACAGATTATAAGCTCCAATGATACAAAATCAATTAATTAAACTCTTTAATTAATTAATTTTCATTCATTAACTATAGGCCACTCCACTATAGACCTAGAGTTGCACTCTTATGCACTGTAGGATAAGTTGTGTCCATAAATATAATCATTACATGCAAGTCGATTCTTTTACAGCTTGGTCAAAAGTCCTTTTTACTCCTATAATTACATCTTGCACCTTAAGTATCACTGATCTTCTAATGAACAATTTGTTCATGATCCAACCATAAACTAAGCCCCTCTTGTGCTAGTGAGAGGGTGGGGACCCATTGTTCAAGTCCCGAAATCAGCACGTAAAAGAACTACTCATCTACTTACCTTATATGGGAAGGAGTGAATTACATCTTGTGAGATTATGTTCTCGTTCCCTATATGGTCAAATCTCCAAAATGGTAGGCTTATTGAATCAGCTACAAAAGGCACTCTTACCCATGCAAATCAAAGGACAAGCCCTCACAGGCAAGAGTTCATAACTCACTAAGGATTAAGATCGAGTGGCATATGATCATCCTGATGAAATATTAATCTTCTCAATTAATGAATTTATAAAGAGAGATTAAATATTTTGTCGTCCAGTCCTATACAAACTCATTGTATAAGATACCCCTACTCACATGTCTTCACATGAATTAGATCAAATCATTTGTAACTATTATAAAGTGGGTCGTATCAATAATGTTACCAGGATAAGACACCCAACCATATCCGTATACAATGACCTTTTAGGTTATTTCTTGAACATGATCTTCTCGTATGTCAACCACATACTGTTCAAGATTACACTAATAACCTTGGATTTTTCATAATAATCGATAATATTATATTGTAAATAAAGTAATCAAAATTATTATTAATTATTAAATAATTAATTAATTATGAGGCTTTAGGGCGTAAATCCCAACAGTTGTGTCTCTCTAAATGGGCTCCCTTTTCCAGAAGCCAAAACGTTGAATTTATAATCCTCGAGGCAACGTAGCATCTTGACATTGTCATCAAATAAGGTAAGGCACGTTTATGGTGTTAGCTTTACGAGCTTCAATCATACGACTATATATTTTGATGATAAAAAACCTATGAATTACTAATTATTTTAGTGTTTTGAAGTGTCCACAGTGTAGAGCTCGAAAAGAAGATTCCAACCCATTTTGAATAGCTCAAATCGGACTTCAAACGAGAAAGTTATGACCAAAAGAAGATTGAGAAAAACTGCTATTTAGCAATGACGTGAACGAATAATATTGTGACACGTGGCATTTTTAAATAGCCGTTAGAGGCATTTTAAAATTATTTTTTAATCATTCTTTTGTCATTTTCCTCCCAAATTTCCTCCACCTTTGATCCATCTTAACCTAGATCTAATGGATCAAACTTATTCCTTACAACTCCATTTAAACATCATTTTCTTTCTCATTTCATAACAATCATGCCCAAATATTGTTGAAATTTTCTCTCAAACATTCTCCATTGTTGATCATTCTTCAAAGCTTCATCATTTTCTGTTTTTCTTGTGAGACAATTTTATATGAGAGGTTAGATTGTTCCTTTTGAGCTAAAACTTGTAAACCTACTCTTTGTGAGAGTTTCTTTGTGGGTCTTTAAATTATTTCACTATTTCAATTGGGTTTTGTATTAAGGTGTGGGTAAACCTTGGGATTTTGAGTGATCCTAAACCTGAAAAAGGATTTGTAGTGGTTTGATCCTGAACCCGGTAAAAGGATCGTAGTGGTTTGATCCTGAACCCGTTAAAATGATCGATATAGGTTGGATTCTGAACCTACAAAAGGATCGGTTGGGGGTTGACTCTTGAACCCTTAAAAAGAGTGCCAATCGGTTTGGTTCTCACCCGTAAGAGGATCATTGCAATAAAAATACCCAAGAATGAGTCTTGGGGAGTGGAGTAGGGATTTCCGAACCACTATAAAAATTTTCGGTGTTATTTCTTCCTCTCTATTCTTTTAAATTTTCGTTGCTTAATATTTTTTGTGAGTATAGATTGCATGCTTAGGAAAATTGTTCTATATTTATAGAATTTTTTTTAGGGTGTTTATTTTGATTAGTTTGGATTACATTATTTTAGTTTAATTCTTTAAAAAAGTTTTAATTTTTTTAAGCAACCCTATTCACCCCCCTCTAGTGTTGCGATACGGGATCTACATATGGAAGGATAGCGTCGAGATGATATATCGCAGCATCTCGAGGCTACGGACGGAATGACAATGTTGCGTGCGTTTTAGGCATTGCGATGCTCCCAAGTGGCATCTCAATGCCACTCTTGCAGATTCTCATGCTTGATTTGCTGCATATAGAGTGTCTAAATGCTCTCTGGGCGATGAAACACTACTCCTTTAGGTTTCTTGGCTTAGTTCTTTTCCTTTCTCATTTGATTGCTTCATTTGATGCCAAATTTATTCCTTTTTCACCATGAAATTTCTAAAAGCTTGATTTTGCTCTAAATTATGAAACTCTACAAAATAACCAAATAAGATCGTGAAAGCACATATTTAAACCACAAAACTAACAATAACTAAAGCCTAAGAATAACACATTTTGTGTGTTATCACAACCTAATTAAGAGAAGGTACATATCGAATCTCAAGACTGCCTTGAAGAACTTGGTGCCGAACATTACATTGATTTCAATGTGCTTGGTGCATGCATGAAAGACCAAGTTTGCAGCGAAAGCTTCGACACCTAAGTTGTCACACCATAATATTTGTCAATGTGCGAAAGGTCACCCAATTTTCAAAAGTATTTGCTAAATCCAAGTGATTTCAACTGAAGCTTGAGCTAAAGCTCGATATTCTGATTTGGTGCTCGAACAAGCTAAGAGGCCTGCTTCTTTGAGGACCAAGAAATAAGTGTGCTGCTAAGAAATACATAATACACAGCCACAGACTTACGATCATCGATATTAGCTGCCCAATCAGCATCATAATAAAGCCGATAAGGTATAAGTAGAGATTAGTTGAATAAGAAGGCCAAGAGGTAGTAGTGCCTTTGAGATAATGGAGAACCCGTTTAAGAGCGTTCTAGTGAACATCAGTGGGGGCCTTTAGAAATTGACTGAGTTTATTAACAATGAAGGAAATATTCGGGCGAATGTTGGTTAAGTACTAAAGCGCACCGATTGTACTGCGATATATCAGAGGATTAAATAATAGAGTTCGTTGTGAGATAGACAAACTTTGACCCATAATAGAAGACATGGGACAAGGTTTAGAGGTGTCCATGTGAGTTTTGACTAGCAAATCTTAACATACTTGGCTTGACTTAACAACAATCCTGATGAAGTATAATCAATCTGTAAGCCAAAAAAAAAAGCTCCAACGGCCAAGATCTTTTAAGGAAAAATGACTATCCAACTTGCAGACTAGACCATTGATTACAGAGTCATTGTTGCCCATAAGTATAACATCATCGACAAAGATCAGCAGGAGAGTAATATTGGTACCTAAATGAAGTATATACAGAGACATGTCAACCTTTGAATTTCGAAACCCCTAAGAAAGTAGTGAAGTTTTGAGCTCATCATTCCAAGCACAAGGGGCTTGCTTGAGACAATGGGGCTGGTTGGGAATCTGAAGATGGTAGGGGGTTTGAGTTTCTAAAGCCTGCAACAAATAGGAATTCAGACTCAATAAAAAAACCACATTACGTGATATGAATACCATACCCGACGGACTGAGACACTGATGGCCTTTGTGTATGGACTAAAACCCAAATAACACACTTAAAGGATGTGAAATTCAAACTTGTTTTAATGATATGATATGAGGCACGGAAAATAGACAACCAAAGACTCGAAGGAAGAAATAAACATGCTTCTTTCGAATAAGAACCTCCATGGGAGATCGATTTCCAACCACCGATATAGGCATACGGTTAATGAGAAGAGTAGCTATCAAGAATTAGCCCCACCAAATTGAAGAGGTATTGATGCTTGAGCAATGAAAGTGAGACCGCTATCTATAATATGTCAGTGTTTTTGTTCAGCACGTCCATTTTGAGCAGGTGTATAAGGGTAAGAATTCGGGTTTGTACGCCTAATTCGCGACACAAGGAGTGGATGAAGATTGAATAGCCAAAATATTTGTGCCAAAATGAGTGTGAATTATAGAAAGAAACTATTTGAAGGCAAATATCGTGCCACATTTCTGTCAAAGAGGAAAAATTCATGTGAAACAACTAAAGTAATCTAGAAAGTGCACACAATAATGATACCCCTTGGAGAAAAGTATTGGTGCTGGACCCCCAAAAGTCTATATGAACCAAGTCAAATTTCTTGGGTGCCTAAGACTGAGAAATTGAGAAGGAAGAACATGAGATTTACCAAACTGGTAGGCATCAAAAAATAATAAAACTTCACTAGATGTGTAGGGTAAATTACACTATCTAATAAGTTGATCCAAAATTTTACTAGATGGGTGACTAAGCAGGATATGCCACACAATTCTAAGCACTATTACATTGACTTCATTAATTGAAAAACAAGCCGTAGATAAACGATTTGGGACACCAAGAGCAATAATGGACTATGGACTAGCGAAAGAATTAAACAAGGCATTGGTTACACTTAAAGCACTATTGAAATAGGCAACGACACGATCAAGCATATATAACCTATCATTAAGTGTTTCTTTAAGTAGAGTAGTTCTCGATGTTTTGTCCTTAACCAAGTAGAAATTGTTGGGATTTATGTCATAAAGCCTTGTAATTAATCTGTTTATTATTTAATGATTAATTAATAATTATTTAATTATTTAATTTTCAATTTATAATATCTATTATTTAAAAAAATTCTAGGTTATTGGTGTAATCTTAAACATTATGTAGTTGATATAAAAGTGGATCATGTTCAAGAAATAACTTAAAGAGCCTATAGTATATGGATAATGTTGGATGCTTTATCCTGGTAACACTATTGATACGACCCATTTTGTAATAGTTATAAATGATTTGGTCCAAATCGTTCATGTGGAGACATGTGAGTGGGGGTATTATGTACAATGAGTTTGTATAAGACTAGAACATGAAATATTTAATATCTCTTTATAATTCTGTTAAATGAGAAAATTAATATTTCATAGGATGATCATATACGACTTGATCTTAATCCTGAGTGAGTTATGAACTCGTGTCTGTGAGAGTTGCGTTTGTAGCTAAGTCAATAAGCCTACAAGTTTGGGGACTTGACTAAATTGAGAGTTGAAAAAATAAGTTTCACAAGATGAAAATTTACCCTTTCCCATATAGGAAAAGTAGATGAGTAGTTCGCTTAAGTGTTGATTTCGGGACTTGAACAATGGGACCCCACTCTCTCATTGGCTCGAGAGAGATTTAGTTTATGATTGAATCATAAAAAAATTGTTTATTAGAGGATTGATAGCATGCATAAGTGTGCTATTTCTAGGCTTATTTTTATGCTAGTTTCGCTATGATTTTGTATGCTTGCATGTATTTTTATGTTTATTTCTCAGAAACTGAGCATTTTGAGCAAAACTGGAGAATTATGAGATAATTTGACAAATTTGAACAACTTAAGGCTATATTTGAGGATTCAAGTGTTGAAGAAGAAGAACAAGACATTTGGACCCGAGGCCATAGCGTTGCAACGCTATAAGATTTAAGAAGTTTTTCAACCTTAAAAATCTGTAGGCATAGCGTTGTAACGCTATAGACGGCGTTGCAACGCTACTCAAACAAATATTTTCCTTCTTTATAAAATTCGAAGGGATAGTGTTGCAACAGTGTCTCGATGTCTATAAAAGGAACTTATTCATTAGTGCAAAGGGAGCCGATTTGGAGAGACCTAAACCTTAATTTCGATAGAAGCACTGTTTGGAGGTCTAGAGAGCATATTGGAGAGTTAAGGAGGAGGCTCAAGGCTCGGGGTCGTGGGACATCACGTCAGGAACGAGTGTTGGCACACGTAGTTTTTCTCTATTCTCTTTTACTTTGTGTCTTTAATTTTAGGATTTAGTGGAATGTATTTGAATGTATTCGAGTATTATAAACTCTTAGTTGATTGCATTATTGTTATAAAACTATGTTTGACTTATTGAATGTGTTTGTAATGTCTTTTATGCATCTTAAATTAATCTTTTAAGCTCTTGGCCATAGCTTTGTATGTTAAGTTAAATTTAGCTTGAGAAAGTAAATTTAACTAAGAACTTAGATGCATAACTAGGATTAATCGATTGTATGAGAATGAATAGGTTAATACTAGAAGTTATTAAGAGAATTTCATAATGCTATGTCTAGTTGTAGAAATAGACCGAGAGGTTGATTTACTTCTTGCATGAGTTCAATTGGGCTCAAGAGAGTCAATTGGATATTTTAGTAATTCTTGGCTTAGGATTGTTGCATGTTTCATAATTCTTTAGTCAATTTCATAGTTGAGCTTCATGAATTGTAATTAACAAATGTCTCTCTAAAATTGGACTCCAACTTTGTACATAATAGTTTAGGTTTTATGTTTTTGTCAAAAGAATCAAATCAAAGTTAGTTTTCTCTAAATAAAATTAGGCATAATTAACTATGGTACTTAATTAAATCTAAGAACTTCAATCCCTGTGGATGACCTTGGCCACTATTATTGCAAAATACTTAGAGGTCCGATTTGTATAAATTTAATCTTGATAGGACCTTCGACAAGTCATTTATCAAGGATCGATGGTACTTAAGAAATAAGATGTAATTATAGGGGTAAAACAAACTTTTGACCCAGTTGTAATTATGAATAACTCATGAATGATTGACTTGCATATAATGTTCATGGACACAACTTGTCCTATAGTGCATAAGAGTGCAACTCTAGGCTTATATTGAAGTGACCTAGAATTAATGAAAGAAAATTAATTGATTAAAGAGTTTAATTAATTAATTTTGTACCATTGGAGCTTATAATTTGTAGGTTCATAAGGTCATTGGTAGCTCATAAGAACATAAAAGGATCAATTTCGTTAAAATAAGAAACAAGGTAATTCATATAGTTCGCATCATACCAACTATTTCAGGGAACTAGTTTGTTTGACCCATCACAATATCCCTAATAAATTTCATTACATTATATCCAAATTCTAACTCAGGTTGATGAGGGCTCTATATAAATAATAATTATTAAAATAGTAATAAATATAAAATTATTAGATAACTTTATCATTGTAACGAAAAAAAATACTTACTTTCACAGGAGGTTCCAAAATAATTCTTTTTCTTCTCGTCAATCTTGCTTCAGATCTAAAGATCTTTAAAACTCTATTTTAAAAATCAAACAGATGCCCACTATACAAACCTATTAGGGAGCATTTGGCGTTCAGAGTTGAGTTGAGTTGTGCAGAGTTAATTTGTCTGTAAGTTAATATGTCTGTGTTTGGGGTGCAAAGTTAAGTTGAGTTGAGTCAGGAAGTTTGTGTTCGGGGTGCAAAGTTGAGTTATTAAGCCAGGAATATCTACTATAGTTTTTTGTAACCTGAAAAGTCTGATTTTTTGTTGGCTCTTTTTGTTTGCTTAATTTTTTTTTCCAACCATTCAATTGCAAACACATTTTCCCAACTTTTCAATACTCAATTGAGATATCAACTTCAAAATAAAAATATATTTCAACATTAGTGGAATCTATGAGTGGAATATTCACAAAAATAATGTTTCAATGCATTGATATTGATATTTTTTTTTAAAAAAAACTTTATTTTTTATCTTTCTTTTCTTAGAAATTGACTTCTTTCAAACTATAGGCAATGTGACCTTGTTTTCTCTTTCTGCTACAAATTGAACTTCTTTCAATTTATAGAAATCAAATGTTGCATTACACATTGAACCTTTTTCAATTTATAGAAATCAAATGTTGCATTACACATTGAACCTTTTTCAATTTATAGAAATTAAATGTTGCATTTTTTATAGCAACAAATGGCAATTGGTTAATGGAAGAAAGGCAATGTACATGTATTTTTTTTTTCTTTAAACACAAATTGAACTTCTATTAAAATATAGAAATCCAAGGTTTCATTTTCTAAACACACATTGAACTTCTTTGAAACTTACAAATGATGACCATATTATCACTTTTTTCAATTACTAATAGGGTCTTTATTACTAAGTTTTTTAAAAAACACATTGAACATTACTTATTCTTTCTTTCTTCTTTGTTTTTTTTTTTTTTTGCAAAGGAACATTGTACGTTTACATTTGTTTAAACACATGTACTAAATTGAATATCTTTGGAAAAGAGAATGCTAGTATTTTACTTTTTCATGATGACAAGAAAACAACGATATATTTCAACTTTAGTGTCATGTAGGAGCAGAATATTCACAAAATATCAGTAGGTCACCAAGGGCCTATTTACATGATTCATAAAAAAATAACTAAGGTTCACAAAAAAATAATTATGGTTCACAAAATATAAGTAATTGCCAATAATGGGTCAAGTTCGTAAGTCCGAAGAAAGATTGTTGGAATAGAGAGTCAGACCAACTAAGTACATGTGCATTTCATATTATTTTGAACCATGGGAATGTCGTTGGTCGTCGAGAATTGTCGCCAACTATAGGCGTTGGAGAGGGTCGCAGGTGGTGGACATCGGTTGCCGGATATGGTCACCAACGATTGTCATCGATTGTTAGAGAAGGTAGTCAGTAGTGGTCGTCGGTTGCCGCATATGGCCGTCAATTGCTAAAGAAGGTCACTGGCGATGGACGTCGATCAATGGAAAAGGGTGTCAATGGTTGCCGTGTAGTCACTTAAGAAGGTCGCCGACAGTGGCTGCCAGTCGCTGGAGAAGCGGTGATAAAATATGTTAATACATTTATTATACAAGTCAGTGGAGTTAATATTCCAACACTATACCAAGTCGGTAGAGTTGAGTTCTTTTATGGGGAGTTAATTTCTCCATGGGCCAAACGAGGAGTTGGGTTTAAAACCCAACTCAACCTAACCCAAGTAGCCAAACGCCCCCTTATATATATATATATATATAATAACAAAAAGTTAAACTACATACATGTTTACAAGAGCTTTAACTTCATCACGAGTAACAATATGTCCATATAAATCTAATACAACTAGTATTCCTTGAAACCTACACAAAAAATATAATTTACACTAAATGTTATTATACAAACATAAATTATATACAATAAAAAAGAATATATATGATGTGCGGTGATGTGAAAATGATGTGTGTTTGACGTGGTAAAAATATGGGAGGATGAAAATGACGAGCTGAAAATGAGAACACACAGAATTTCATCACCTGATGCACTGGCACAAGTATACGCCAACGCATTAGCAAGTAGTACTTGAAGCGTCTTCCAGAGTCGAATCCAAAATGAATATTTAAATGCATTAATAAAAAATTGCAAAATAGTCACAACAGTGCCCTATATAAGGGTAATCTGTTGAAAATGCTTTGGGTGTTTTTTGATGAGTAAAAGTAAATGCAATATTGTAAATAAAAGTGACGTGGTTGGTCGGGTTGTCAAGACCCACCAAAATTAAAACTGGTTTCCTACTCTAACTTGTAGAAATAGTGGACAAGGTCAATATCCCAAGGGAACCAAAGCAATCAATTTCTCAATGTTAAATTTGAAAAGAAAATAAAACAGAGGGGTTTTGGTTTGTTGTAAAAATAAATAAAATCAATAGAAAGCAATTAAAGCAAAGGAAAATATCAATCTTACCAAAATTTCCAATTTAAAGGAATGGTTGTCATCCAATTGTAACACTAATCCTGGACTTACCAAAAATACATTAATTAACTCCCACGTACTTAGCCTACTTATTCGAAAAAGCTATGATAAGTTTTATTCCCCTAATTTAATTGATTTTAATAAAGCATTACAACCAATTCTATTATCTAATTAACTAGGCACGATAGCATTCCATATTAATCAAACAATAGCATGACGAGCAACGGGAAGATTAAAATAAGATTTACTAGGCGAGATAGCTACACTTAATCAATTTCATTTCTTTTATTCTAGAGTCTATCATGCAAGCTATGTAGTCATGAAATAGCCATAAAAACATACACACGAGCCAACTCTTATGCTACTCGATTCATTCATCTAAGACAATTACATATCATAAATTCATGCATAGCAAACATACAAGCAAGCAATACAATTGAGGCATCAATTCAATCAATAAAATATGCTCGTAAGAATAAAAGCAAGATAAAATAATACTTGGGATTAAGAAAATTGCATTAAAGCTTGAAACCTCACAGTTTTACAATTGGACTCCAACCAACCCTTGAATCAGAAACATGAACTTTAGCCGCTTATTGTGACGATATAGCTAAAATCCGTCATGGTGTGATCTTCAAAAACTCTCAAAGGAAAAATGCAAAGAAAACTTAAAAGTGTCTAAAAACCTAAAAGCATAACATAGGTCACATAATGCCCTAGAGAAAAAGAAGTATTTATATGGACTACGAAGCTGACCTTGCAAATAAAGGAAAAATCTAAAACATCCCATGGCGTCGAGACGTTTCCTTCAATATCGAGACGCTTTGGACACACTTCCTTGGGTGTGCGTGTTTAGAGTGTCAAGATGCTGGTAGCAGCGTCATGACGTTACTAACATTGAGCATGTCGTATTTGCAGTGTCAAGCATGATGTTGTTAGGCAATTTTCGTAGCATTGAGATGCTTCAAGACAGCACCTCGACGCTACCTGCATGGAGAGCTTGTTGCAGTGGTGTCTTGACGCTTGGATAGCGTTGAGATGCTATCCCCTTGATAACTTAAGCTTGAACTTAATCTTTCCTTGACTCGATAGCTCAAATTAAGTACAATTAGCTTTTTTTTAATCCTAATTCTTCCAAAATGCTCCAAATAGCTTCAAATTACTCGATCCCTATAAAATGGACAAATAAACACATGAGAGTAACAGAACTAGCATGAAATAAAGTAATTAAATAGCACATTTTAGGTGCTATTAAATTAGTTTTTACTATATATAAAAATATATTTGTTTCTAATATATTTTAAATGACTTGATTTTACAGTTAGTTATTTTTAATTCATTATTGATAACACATTAACTGTGCTATTTATTCTCTCTATTTCGTGCTAGTTTTGTTACTCTCACGAGCTTGATTGTTTATTTTGTAGAGTTTGAGCAACTTGGAGCTATTCAAGACACTTTGGATGAATCAGGATCCAATAGGAGCAATTAAGGCTTAAATCAAGCAGCTGAGTGAAGAGAAATTGAAGATCAAGTCATTTAACCCGAGAAGATGGCGTCGAGACCCTACTTTGGGCATCTCGACGCAGCTGCAAGAAGCAATCAAGCAAGAAAGACTGAAGATGCTACTCCTAGCGTCCAGATGCTAATTCGATAGCACTCAATGAAGGCTCGCTTGACGCTGGTAGTGTCGAGACGCTACTTGATAAGTATTAAATTGATCACATTTATTATGTCTAATTTCCTTACATTTTAATTGCATATTGTGCTTAATTGTTAAAATTGTGTTTAATTTAGTTTAGGTGGTAAATTGCTCAATATTTGGTAAAATTAGTCTAAAATGCATACATTAGTTTAAATTCATAAATAGAAATGAAATAGGAAAAGAATTAGGAAAAATGAAAAAATGAAAAAAAAAAAACAGAAAGCAATATAAAAACTTAAAATAAATAATAAATATACATAACAAATTTTGTTGTTTTTTTTTCTTTGTATAGGTGGCATGGAAGACTTCTTGAGTGGGCTTCTTCAAAGTCTTAAGGATAAACAAAATTGGCCACCATTTGTGGAGAAGACTCCTTCATGCATTCTTTTTGGCAAAATTTAGGGAGTGGGAAAAACTATTTTTAGTGGGGGTTTCTACCTATAAAAGGAGCATTGAAGGAGCATTGAAGCAAGAAAAAGAAGAGTTCTAACTTCTTTTGTAAAAAGGGTTTAGAGAGTGAAAAGAGTGTTTTTAATTTTCTTTAGTTCTTTGAGTTTTCTGTTTTTTTTCCTTTATGTTTTCTCCCCTTCATAGTTTTTATTACTTTTCCACCATGTGTGGCTAAGTTTTAATTTCTAATTCAAGGGTGATTTAATTTCCAATTGTAATTTTGTGTGGCTTTGGGCCAAATTGAAATTTTATTTTTAATTCAAGAATTCTTTGTTTCTTGTTTTTATTTTTATGTTGATTGTTATGAAATTAAATTGACGCCTTAATTTAGTATCAATTGATTTATTGCTATCTATGATTTTGTGATCCGTAATTGTCACAATTGATTAAATTATGTAGCCCGGGTTGGCTTATGTGTGTGTAGTTATGGCTTTTCCATTTTACATAGCTTGCATAATAGACTCTAGGGAAACAAAGAAACAAAATTAATTAATTTGTAGCTATCTCGATTAGTTAGTTTTGGTTTATTCATTCTCATTGTTTTTAATGCTATTATTTAATCGATATGGAACGCTATCGTGCCCAATTGATTAAATGATAAGTTTTGATTTTGATGTTTGGTCAGAGTCAGTTAAAATAGGAGAATTTGCACTTGTTATGGCTTTTCCAAATAAGTAGACTAAGTTCTTGAATTTGAGAAATTGAAATTGATTTTTTTTAAAGCCTATGATCAAAATTACAATTGGAGGAAATTTATACCCTTGAATTGGAAGTTTCATAAAATTGATTTTTTCTATTCGTTTTTTTTTCATTATTTAATTAATTACAATTTTTGTTCAACAATTCAACCCCCCTTATTTTATTATTATTTATTTATTAACTTTGAGAAATTAATTCAATTGGTTCCTTTGGGATTCGACCTGGTCCACTATTTCTACAAGTTAGATCTAGAGAATCAGTAATTATTTTGTAGGGCTTCGACAACCCGACCAAAATTTGGTTGCCGGGGAACTATTTTAGTTTCTCATTGTTTAATTTGTTTGTTTATTTTACAGTGTATGAGTCGTTCTTCTCGAAATATTGAATTGCAGTACAATCCTGAAATCGAGAAGACAACACGTAGACTGAGAAAGGAGACGAAAGAAAGAAAACGTCGTCTTAGAGAAGAAGCCAATAGAGATTTTGATAGTGGTGACACATCTACATTTCAAGATCAACTTCAAGAGGAGATGGCAGACAACACGGCAGAGAGAACTCTCAAGCAGCTGGCAGCACCTGATTTAAATCAACAACCTTTATGCATTACTTTTCCTACAATTGCATGTGATTTTGAACTTAAGTCAGGCTTAATTCACTTACTCCCTTCTTTTCGTGGATGTGCAGGTGAAGATCGTCATAAGCACTTGAAGGAATTCCACATTGTATGCTCTGGAATGAAACCTCATGGTGTCACAGAAGAGCAAATCAATCTTAGAGCTTTTCCTTTTTCTTTAAAGGATCAAGCAAAAGATTGGCTCTATTACCTACCTTCCGGTTCGATTAGGACGTGGAATGAGATGAAGAGATTGTTCTTGGAGAAATTCTTCCCAGCATCAAGAGCTGCAAACATCAGGAAGGAGATTTATGGCATAACACAGATCACTGGGGAGACGTTGTACGAATATTGGGAGAGATTCAATAGATTGTGTGCTAGTTTTCCCCACCACCAAATTTCTGACCAACTCTTAATCCAATACTTTTACGAGGGATTGTTGCCAATGGATAGGAGCATGATTGATGTAGCCAGTGGTGAGCATTAGTAAACAAGACACCTGAAGCAGCCAAACAATTAATTTCAAACATGGCAGAGAATTCCCAACAATTTGGGACCAGAGCTGGTGGAGCTGTTCAGCAAGTTAAAGAGGTAAGTGAACTTAAAAATCAAATTTCTGATCTAACTGCTCTGGTTCGTCAAATGGCTGTAGGGCAATTGCAGACAGTAAAGGTGTGTGGAATATGTTATCTTCCAGGACATCCTACAAAAGCGTGCTCTCAACTGCAACAAGATTCCTTTCAAGAAGCCAATGCCATAGGAGGATTTTCTGGTCAACCTCAAAGGAAGTATGATCCCTACTCTAACCATTACAATCCTGGATGGAGAGATCACCCGAACTTCAGCTACGGAAATCAAGGAGGACAACAGAGACAACCTCCTCAGAATTTTGGTAGACCACCACAAGCTCCTATGCAAACTCAAACTTCAAACTCAGGTATGTCTTTGGAAGATGTTGTTAAGACTCTAGCTAACAGTACTCTTCAATTTCAACAGGAGACAAGGGCAGGCATGCAGAATTTGGGCAACCAAATTACTCAATTGGCTACATCAGTTAGTAAATTGGAAGCCCAAAATTCTGGAAAGTTACCTTCACAACCAGAGGTGAATCCAAGGGAGAATGTCAGTGCAATTATGCTGAAAAGTGGGAAAGAGATTCCCTCAGGAGGGATTCCACCTAAGGAGAGAGAATTAAGCAAGGAAAAAGAAGGAGAAGAAGCTTCTTCTAAGGCACCAAACAGGGTAAAACTTGATCCTCCTCTATCTTTTCCTTCACATACTTCACTACCTCCTTTTCCTAGCAGGTTAGCAAAGCCAAAAGAAGATGAACATGAAAAGGAGATCCTTGATACATTTAGGAAGGTAGAGATTAATATCCCATTGTTGGATGCTGTCAAGCAAATTCCCAAGTATGCAAAGTTCTTGAAGGAATTGTGCACAAGGAAGAGGAGAACAAAAAAAAAGGAAAAAGTTGTGGTAAGTAAGACTGTGTCGGCTATCTTGCAAAAGAATATGCCAGAAAAGTGTAAGGATCCAGGTATGTTTTCGTTGCCTTGTATTATTGGTAATAAGAAAATAGAGCGTGCCATGTTAGATTTAGGAGCTTCCATTAATGTCATGCCATTTTCTATTTATCAAGAATTAAAATTAAATGACTAACAAGAAACTGGTGTAGTAATACAATTAGCTGATCGTTCTTATATTCACCCTCTAGGAGTTGTTGAAGATGTCCTAGTGCAAGTTAATGAACTCATATTCCCTGTTGACTTTTACATCTTAGAAATGGATAGTAATTCACATTCAAAATCTGCTTCAATTTTGTTAGGGCGACCATTCATGAAAACAGCTAAGACAAAGATTGATGTAGATGAGGGTACTCTCTCGGTAGAGTTTGATGGAGAGATTGTTAAATTTAATATTTTCGATGCCATGAAATATCCTAATGATGAGCATTCTCTTTGTCATATTGATGTGATTGATTCAATTGTACAAGATGTATTCATAGAGGAAAATATTGAGCATGAGCATGAATCAAATGCACAGTCTAGTTTAGAACAAATTGATGATGAAATTGGTGTAGAAAAGTTGTTTTTATCAGAACCAGTAAATTCAAATGCTGAAATTTCTACTTCAACTAACAAAATGTTATCTTCTATCGTGCAGGCACCAAAGCTAGAGTTGAAAGCTTTTCCAGATCACCTTAAATACGTGTATTTGGGTGAAGTTGATACATTGCCTGTCATCATCTCAAAAGGACTCACAGCAGAACAAGAAGAGAAGTTGGTTAGAACCTTGAAAGAATACAAGCTTGCAATTGGATGGACTTTGGCCGACATAAAAGGCATTAGTCCATCAATTTGCATGCACCGAATTCTACTTGAGGACAATACCAAAACATCAAGGGAGCAGCAAAGAAGGTTGAATCCAACTATGAAAGAAGTGGTAATGAAAGAGATACTCAAGTTGTTGGATGCAGGTATCATCTATCCAATCTCAGATAGTGAGTGGGTAAGTCCAATTCATGTAGTTCCGAAGAAAACTGGAATTACTGTGGTAAGGAATCAAAATAATGAACTTGTACCCATGCGTGTGCAAAATGGTTGGAGAATGTGTATTGATTTAGAAAACTTAATCAAGTGACGAGAAAAGATCATTTTCCTTTACCTTTCATTGACTAGATGGTAGAACGATTAGCTGGCAAACCCTTCTTTTGTTTTCTTGATGGCTTTTCAGGTTTCTATCAAATCCCTATTGCACAAGAAGACCAGGAAAAGACGACATTCACTTGTCCCTTTGGGACCTATGCTTATCGGCGAATGCCTTTTGGTCTTTGTAATGCTCCAGGTACGTTTCAGAGATGCATGATGAGTATTTTTTCTGAATATATTGAGAAATGCATTGAAGTATTTATGGATAATTTTACTGTATATGGAGATTCATTTGATTAATGCCTGGATAATTTGACCAAAATTATGAAAAGATGCATTGAAACTAACTTGGTTTTAAATTATGAGAAGTGTCATTTTATGGCCACCCAAGGCATTTTACTAGGGCATGTTGTATCTTCTAGGGGTATAGAGGTCGATAAAGCGAAGGTGGATATTATTGCAAACTTACCTTACCCTACCAATGTTAGGGGAGTGCGTTCTTTTCTTGGACATGCAGGATTTTATCGCAGGTTTATCAAGGATTTCTCAACAATTGCTTTGCCAATGACGAATTTATTGCAGAAGGAAGTTCAATTCGAGTTTGGAAAAGAATGCAAAGAGGCGTTTGATAAGCTAAAAGAATTGTTGACAAGCGCACCTATTATTCAGCCACCTCGATGGGACTTGCCCTTTGAAATCATGTGTGATGCAAGCAACTATGTAGTGGGAGCAGTTCTAGGCCAACGAGTTGACAAGAAAAGTCATGTCATCTATTATGCTTCCAGAACCTTGAATCCTGCTCAATGCAATTATTCCACTACGGAAAAGGAGCTTTTGTCAATTATTTTTGCTTTAGATAAATTTCGATCTTATGTACTTGGTTCTGAAGTTGTTGTGTTTTCTGATCATGCAGCTTTGAAGTATCTTTTGGCAAAGAAAGAATCAAAACCGAGGTTCCTTCGGTGGATTTTGCTTCTTCAAGAGTTCAACATGAAAATCAAAGACCGAAAAGGAGTGGAGAATTATGTTGCAGACCACCTGAGTAGATTGGTAAGAAAAGAAGATGATCTACCATTTAATGATGATTTTCCAGATGAGCATTTGTTCCAACTCAAAGGTATGATTCCTTGGTATGCTGATATGGTCAATTATTTGGTTACAAGAAATCTACCTCATTTTCTTAGTAAGTCTAGAAAAGCAAAAATAAAAAGTGAGTCAAAATATTATGTTTGGGATGAGCCCTTCCTATGGAAATTTTGTTCTGATCAAGTGATTAGGAGATGTGTGCCTGAAAATGAATTCCAGTCTATTTTAGCTTTTTGTCATGATTATGCATGTGGAGGGCATTTTGGACCTAGACGAACTGCTAGAAAAATCTTAGATAGTGGTTTGTATTGGGAATCTATGTTTAAAGATGCATATCAATTTTGCAAGAGTTGTGAAAGATGCCAAAAAGTAGGTGCAATAACACGTAAGAATGAAATGCCTCAAGTCCCATTTGTGAAATATTTGATGTTTGGGGTATTGATTTCATGGGCCCTTTACCCTCTTCTTGTGGCTTTTATTATATACTTTTGGCTGTGGATTATGTGTCAAAATGGGTGGAAGCAAAAGCCACCAAAACTGATGACTCTCAAGCTGTTGTAGGTTTTATCAAGACTAACATCTTTAATAGGTTTGGAATTCCAAGAGCTATTATCAGTGATCAAGGAACTCATTTTTGTAATAGAACGGTCGAAGCTTTGATGAGGAAGTATGGAGTGAATCACCGAGTGGCCACTGCCTACCACCCTCAAACCAACGGACAGGCTGAAGTTTCCAATAGAGAAGTTAAAACCATCTTGGAGAAAACGGTGAGTCCAGGAAGAAAAGATTGGAGCCTTCATTTGGACGACGCGCTGTGGGCCTATCGAACGACCTACAAGACTCCTATAGGGATGTCTCCTTACCGGTTGATTTTTGGTAAAGCATGTCATTTACCGGTGGAGATTGAGCATAAAGCTTATTGGGCGGTTCGGCGATGCAACATGGACCTAGACAAAGCTGGAGCATCAAGGTTATTGCAATTGCAAGAATTGGAGGAGTTGCGGCTGGATGCTTATGAGAATTCGAGAATTTATAAAGAGAAATCCAAATTGTTTCATGATAACATGCTTGTTCGAAAACAATTTGAAATTGGTCAAAGAGTTTTGTTATATAATTCTCGATTGAAGTTTATGCTTGGTAAGTTTCGTTCTCGATGGATTGGCCCACTTGTTATTACTAATTTATTTCCTTATGGTGTAGTGGAAATAAAAAGCTTGGATTCAAATAAAATTTTCAAGGTGAATGGTCATAGATTGAAAATTTTCCATGGGGGTGAAATTGCTCCATGTCTCATTAGCTTCCGGTTGGATCGCCCCACTTATTTGGATGAATGAAACCTTTCTTGGCTCCGTTGAGCAAAACGACGTTAAACAAAAGCGCTTATTGGGAGACAACCCAAATGTTTTCTTTACTTTTCCAACTATTTATTCTCTTTCTCTTGGTTTGTTGTATTTTTAGTTTTTATTTTATTATTTTTTTTAATTTAATTTTGTTTGCAGGACATTAATTTTTAATAAGGCGTGACCACCCATTCTCTCAACACCACAAACTATCCAGTCCAAGTTGTTTGCAAATCAGGGGAGTTTAATTTTCTTCTCTTGTTCATTTCTTTTGTGAACAATCTGCTTAGTTATACATTGAGGACAATGTATAGTTTAGGTGTGGGGGAGGTTTTTGTTATACAATTTCTTTTCTAAAAAAAAAAATTCTTTGAATTTAGCATGTTTTAATTCGTACATGTTGATTTTTCTTTTGAAACCTTGAGTCTTTATTGATATCCTTGAATGCCTTGTAAGTTAAGGATGCATCTTTGGTTTGAATTTTAATGCATGACAGAGATGAGCATGATTAGTGTTTTCTTTAAAAATTATATGATAGTGTCTTATTGATTTATTGATTGAAAAGTGCACAAGGCTTGATGCAAATTACACCTCCCAGTGAGTTTTTGGGCCTATGAGCAACTCATTATATTTTGCTCCATTTATTTCATGATGAGTGTTGTCAAACTTAGTGTGCTTATTCTAGAACTTGCTTGTGAATGCATTTTGAGACCATATTTCTTGGATTGATGCTTTAACCAATATTTTTTGGACTCTCTCAAAATACCCACCTTTATGTTTTTCCCTTTAGTTAACCACTTTGAGCCTATTTTCCATTTTTTTTTTCTTGCTTCAAACACATTATGTTCAGCCTAAGACCTTTTCATTTGTTATCCTCAACAATTGTACCTTTGCCAAGACAAGAGAAAATTTTGCATGGTAGTTAATGTTTGAGTGAAAAAAAAAAATCAAAAAGAGAAAATTTGTGAAAAAAAAAATATAAGGCAAAAAAAAAAAGTGTGCCTTAACATCAACAAAAAAAGAAAAAAAAAGAAAAAAAAAAGAGGAATATATATATATTTGGAGAAAATTTTGCTAAAAGCATTTGAATTATTAAATGTTACTTCTCCAAAGTTCTTAGTGCTTGAATGAGACATGAGAATAAAATTCAAAGTCTTGGGTAGTGTGTTTTGTGATTGTTATGTGGCATTAATATCATGCAAGTACACAACTCTTGTCTTGATTGTGAAAACACCTTAAATTTCGTCCTACCATACCCTTACCTAAGCCCCATTACAACCCTTGCTAAGTCCCTTTGATTTTTGCATTCAATTCTTCTATATAGTGGTGGAAATTTGATTCATTTGCAAGCCTATGGTAATAACATGCTATGTTTTGATTTTGAGAGTAAAAGCACCCTAAATACTTTGAGAGTATTGAGTGAAACCATGTGAGGGTGTTAAGTCTTGTTGCATTTGATTTTGGTGAATTTATGAGATGCTGGAGTTTTTGTATAAAATGTATCCTATGAGTGCTCATTCTCTTAATTGTCATTACAATTCAACATTGATGTGTAATTGGCTTTATTGGTATTCTTGGATATTGAGAGAGATGAAAAGAGAGTAGAGGGTAGAATTGGTATGTTGAGTTAAGGTGTGATTGAGGACAAGCATGGATTAGGTGTGGGGGAATTTGATAAGTATTAAATTGATCACATTTATTATGTCTAATTTCCTTACATTTTAATTGCATATTGTGCTTAATTGTTAAAATTGTGTTTAATTTAGTTTAGGTGGTAAATTGCCCAATATTTGGTAAAATTAGTCTAAAATGCATACATTAGTTTAAATTCATAAATAGAAATGAAATAGGAAAAGAATTAGGAAAAATGAAAAAATGAAAAAAAAAAAAAACAGAAGCAATATAAAAACTTAAAATAAATAATAAATATACATAACAAATTTTGTTGTTTTTTTTTCTTTGTATAGGTGGCATGGAAGACTTCTTGAGTGGGCTTCTTCAAAGTCTTAAGGATAAACAAAATTGGCCACCATTTGTGGAGAAGACTCCTTCATGCATTCTTTTTGGCAAAATTTAGGGAGTGGGAAAAACTATTTTTAGTGGGGGTTTCTACCTATAAAAGGAGCATTGAAGGAGCATTGAAGCAAGAAAAAGAAGAGTTCTAGCTTCTTTTGTAAAAAGGGTTTAGAGAGTGAAAAAAGTGTTTTCAATTTTCTTTAGTTCTTTGAGTTTTCTGTTTTTTTTTCCTTTATGTTTTCTCTCCTTCATAGTTTTTATTACTTTTCCACCATGTGTGGCTAAGTTTTAATTTCTAATTCAATAGTGATTTAATTTCCAATTGTAATTTTGTGAGGCTTTGGGCCAAATTGAAATTTTATTTTTAATTCAAGAATTCTTTGTTTCTTGTTTTTATTTTTATGTTGATTGTTATTAAATTAAATTGACGCCTTAATTTAGTATCAATTGATTTATTGCTATTTATGATTTTGTGATCCGTAATTGTCACAATTGATTAAATTATGTAGCAAGGGGTTGGCTTATGTGTGTGTAGTTATGGCTTTTCCATTTTACATAGCTTGCATAATAGACTCTAGGGAAACAAAGAAACAAAATTAATTAATTTGTAGCTATCTCGATTAGTTAGTTTTGGTTTATTCATTCTCATTGTTTTTAATGCTATTATTTAATCGATATGGAACGCTATTGTGCCCAATTGATTAAATGATAAGTTTTGATTTTGATGTTTAGTCAGAGTCAGTTAAAATAGGAGAATTTACACTTGTTATGGCTTTTCCAAATAAGTAGACTAAGTTCTTGAATTTGAGAAATTGAAATTGATTTTTTTTTAAAGCCTATGATCAAAATTACAATTGGAGGAAATTTATACCCTTGAATTGGAAGTTTCATAAAATTGATTTTTTCTATTCGTTTTTTTTTCATTATTTAATTAATTACAAATTTTGTTCAACAATTCAACCCCCCTTATTTTATTATTATTTATTTATTTATTTATTAACTTTGAGAAATTAATTCAATTGGTTCCTTTGGGATTCGACCTGGTCCACTATTTCTACAAGTTAGATCTAGAGAATCAGTAATTATTTTGGAGGGCTTCGACAACCCGACCACTACTCGATATGCAGAGATACATTCCTTATTTAACGATGGCAGCGTCTCGTTGCAACTCTTGACGTCTCAACGATGCCTCGATGACTATATGTAGATGTCTTTCTTTAGGGAAAACGTGTGTTATTTTTTAGTTTGATTGTTAGGCATTCTCTAGAAGGTTTTTCTTGTACTTTTCAATTCTACCTTGCAAACATCGAACCATGGTGAATTCTTGTTACATCATCATGAGTGGCTAGAGTTTGTGTTTTTGATTTGAGGGTTAGTTCGAGTCTAATTGTAGATTGTGAGGCTTTAGGCTAAGTTTATTTTCAATTATTTCATCTAAGTATTTCTTTGTTCCTTATGTTAATTTATATGAGCTTTCTTTAATTGAATTGACGCCTCAATTGAATGGATTGCTTGTATGCTTTCTATGTATGTTTTTCGTGATCCGTAATTGTCATGAATGCATGCTTAATTTAGTAACAATAGGGTCGTCTCATGTGTGTGTAGTTTAGGCTTTTCTTCAAATTACATAGTTTGCATGATAGACTCTAAGGAATAAAAGAAACATACTGATTAGGTGTAGGTATCTCACTTAATTAAGTTTGCCTTAGTTGTCTCATTGCCCTTAATGTTGTTGTTCAAGTTAATATGGAACTCTATCGTGCCCAGTTAATTAGACAATAAGAATTGGTTTAATGCTTTGTTAAAACTGGTTAGACTAGGAGATTAATACTTATCACGACTTTTTCGAATAAGTAGACTAAATACTCAAGTGTTTAATTGAGTTACCTTTGATAAGCTTGGGATTAGTAAACAATTGGACAAGACTTCCTTAAATTGGAAACTTTGGTAAGATCTATTTTTCCTCTTCTTTTACTTGTTAATCTTTATTCTCAATTGCAAACCAAAAACCCTCCTCTTGTTTTATTTTCTTTTGCAAACTTAATTGAGAGAAACTAATACATTGGTTTCCTTGGGATTCAACCCAGGACCACTTGCTCTACCAGCTTGTGAGATCAGTTTTATTTTGGCGGCCTTCGACAATCTGGCCAATTATTTTTTAAATTAAAAAAAAGATTCGCATGAAAAATATTGAAAATTAAAGTTCAAATATTAAAGTTATAAATTAAAATTGAGATATTAAGTTAAATTAAAAGTTTAGTCTTGAATTTTAAAATTTTTATTTTATAAATCCCTAAACTTCAAAAATTATTTAAAATTATAGTTTATTAAATATGAAATTTTCATTATATAAGTTAATTAGTTTTTAATGTATTTAAACTCACACAATTTTTTTTTTTAAAATTTTCCTTTAATGATCTAATTCTTTATTTTTTAAATTTAAATTTAAATTTTTTATATGGCTATTTTGTTCAATCTATCAAAATTTACTTTTTACAAAAAAAAAAAAATAATTTAAATAATATTCACACTAATTGTAATTAAGTTAATTATAACAATTAGTTTCTAAATATTCTATTTTCACTCTCTAACATATATACATAATTTTCTTCTTTTTTTAAAAAAATTATTTAACCATTTTTGAAAAAATTAATAATGAAATTTCAATTTTAGTGGGGTCAAATATTAAATAATAAAAATTTTCAATTTTAATGCTGTCATATATATATATATATATATATATATATAATATTTTGATAGAATATTTTTTATTTTTTAAAAATATTTAATATTTATTTTTTATTTTATTTAAGCCGTACATTGATTTGCCTCTCGATTTGTCCATGGAGACCATGGTGTTAAAAAAATCATGGTCTAGTAAAACAATAATTTAGCTATTGACTAGAGTTCACATTCGTTGCGGTGTAATGTTAGTCTTTAGACCACAATTGTTAACAATGGAGTCTATAGTTGGATTTTAGACCATAGTTTTAATTGATTGTGGTGTAAATTTTGCTTTTAGCCATGATTTTATATACATGTAGTGCATAGTATGCTTTTAGGCTATGGTTTTTGTTAACTGTGGTGTAACGTTAATTTTTGCACCATAGTGTTAAAAACTCATAGTCTATCACAACAATTGTTTATTAAGCTTGGTATAAAGATACACTTTCAACCATGGTGTTAAAAACCATTATCTAAAGTAAAACAGTAATTTGACTATCGACCATAGTTAATATTAGTCAAGGTCACAATTGTTAACATAGTATTCTATAGTTCGCTTTTAAACCACGGTTTTAGTTGGTCGTGGTGTAAATTTGACTTTTAGACCGTGGCTTTCATACCATAGTTTTTATTGACCGTGGTATAAAGATAATTCTTTCACAACGATTTTAAACACCCATAGTTTATAGTATGCTTTCAGACCACATTTTTTTTATTAAATGTGGTCTTTAAATGTGTGTATTTATTTTAGACCACGGTTAAGTTTAATCTCTTCAACATTAGACTGATTTTTCAAAAACCGTGGTCTTATGTCTAAATTAAAGTGTAGTGTATACCAAATTTTGTAGCAGTGTATATAAAGATAATTTTTACACACCACAGTTTTAAACAACCATAGTTTATAGTATGCTTTTAGATCACGATTTTTTTAAAAAAATGTGGTCTTTAAATGTATGTATTTATTTTAGACCACGGTTAAGTTCAATCTCTACAACATTACACCACAGTTTTAATCACCCATGGTCTTGTATTTTTGTTTAATTCTAAATAAAATCAAAGTCGATCCAAAATTTGATTTCTAAATTGTTTAGAAACCATGTCTTCCACTGCAAGGTGTAGTATTCATTCTATCAATTGTTATTAGAACGGTCTTTGATTTTCATTTAGAATTAAACAAAAATACATGGTTAAGTAAACTTACATTGAAGTAAATAGAGAAATTTCTAGCAGGTCTTTACTTTTTGTGTTCCAGCGAATCTCGAATCTCCATAAGATCTTCCTCACTATGACTCAAACATAGGTCCAAGGCTTATGGGAACCCCTTGAAAGAAAATTGTTTGGTGTTCACACAATCAAGTAATATAAAATGATAGGTATTATCAAGTATCGAATCATCAGGAAGTGTAATGGAAGCATTTTTCCTAAGTTGATTAATTATTAAGAGAACTCATACTTGAAATTATTTAGGGTAAAAACTAAACTGATAGAAAGTTGCAAATAAATTCTAAACTAAGAAAGTAGTTAAAAAGGTGGAAATACCAAATTGAAGGGTAGTTTAGGGGATCGAGCACGAATTAGGTTACAATTATGGCAATTGGACCTGACATTTAATTAATCTTGCTAATTCCATAAACCTAGAGCAAAATCGGTCAAAATCTCCTATCGGTCTCATTCGAACACTCTAACCAATCGCTTGCCTAAGTGTCCCTAGCGCTAATTGATTGATTAATTAGGATTAAGTTCACTCATAATTAGTCTCACCAGTCAATTATTTATCCTATGTCACTTAGGCAGTTTAGGGTGTCAATTGGATTAGTTTGGTCTTAAATTTCCTCCGTCGAGCTCAATTTAAGACTAAAATCAACTAATTAATGGCCAAATAATTAGAGGCATTAAGAACAGTCCAATCAAATGCAATTAAACAAGTAATTAAATGTCAATAACCATAATTAAACCATAATTTCAATCCTAATTGTGCTCTTAACCCCTAAACATATAAAATTAGCCCATAATTCTTAGTGTACAACACAATAAATACATCCTTACAATCCTATGATACATAAAACAGAGGAAGAAAGCGATAAAAGAACTCATTGTCACTGAAATCTTCGCTTTTGCTTCGAATCCCACAATCCCGAGTCTTGATTTTCGCTCCCGAACACCTCGATTCGTGCTCCACAAGTCTCAAGAGGATGAGAAATCTTAAAAATGGGTTAAACCCTAAAAATGGTCTCCCCAAACTTAGTCCCAAAATGATGATTATATATTGATCCTAGATACAGCGTCGAGATGTTAGGCACAACATCTCGACACTGTGCTGAATGCAAAGTTTTAACTCAACGCGCGCCCTTAGCGTTGAGATGCTGAGGGCAACATCAAAACGCTTTGGACAGAATCCTTTGTGCGCATGCCTTTCTAAAGTCAAGACACCACAGGACAGTGTCTCGACGCTAGCCCTCAGGTTTGAATGTTAAATAATAGCGTCTCAACGCTATTTTGGGTGTTCAGACGCCATTCTCTTGACCAATTTCACTTGTCAAGCCCCTCTTCTCCATACTTAGCTTCGTTTTGAGTACTTTTAGTCCCCAAAACATACCCGATGCTTCAAATTTGCCAATTTTAATCTGAATTGCATGGTTACCTGAAATAAAGAGAATATCTACGTAAAAGCTCACAAATACATCCAAAACTAGCACTTAAATGGGCTAATTATAGCACTAAATTAGTGTTATCAAATACTCCCACACTTTAACTTTTGCTAGTCCTGAGCAAAACAAAATCAAACTTCCACTGAAGAGATAAATGTTTCAAAAAAATGCATGCAACAGTGACTTCATTCTCAATGTACTCAAAAGTGGAGTAAGATAACAAGAACAATGGAATGAGATCATGCCAAAATCACAAGCAATTTAAAAAGAATTCTAAACTCTTTACATGTGTGTTTGCATAGCCTAATAATGACTCGTTTACTAAATCAGAGTAACTTTATGCTTCCCGCTAATTGTCTACCCCCTACACTCGCTCAAAAGACTCAATTCAGCTCCCTCACAATAAAGAAAGTAATAAAAAGCTAGGTGCTTGAACTCATTACGGGATAGCACTTTCCCACACTTGACTTTTACCACAATCAGGGGTACTAACTTTCACACTACTATCGTAGAGACCCTTATCCAGAGCACTCGCTCGATGGATGGCCTAATTGATCTGGATAGAGGTAGCTATTTTTACCCCCGAGCACTTAAACTCATGCAAGGTATTTTTCTTTTCTCACTATCACTTTATTTTTTTTTGTTTTCATACGCAAATTAACACTTTTTTCCTTACTCCTAAGCTTAACATTACAAACTATCTTGCAAGTTCACTTACAAACCAAGCTTTAAGCCTATAGGAGTGACAAAAAACTTCTAGAAAATATAAAACTCCTCTTAATGCTCAACTTACCAAAATTGGGCTAAGTGCTCAACATATGCAAAGACTACAAAGCAAAACTTTTAAAATTTATTCAGATTTCAACATGCTTCAAATTCCACAATACATATGCAAAAACAATCCATTCAAAAGCACAAATCATGGAATTTCTTCCACACAAAAGCATGCAAGATCCTTAAACCATTTACATCACATATTCTCAACATTCATCAAAATCTTCAAATAAGCTCAAAAAACCACTAAAGCTTAAAAATCATCACATCATGTCAAAATATCCCTCAACCAACCGTAGCACCATTCCCCCCCACACTTAAACCAAACATTGTCCTTAATGTTTACCTAAAAGCAACTTGACATGCAAAAAGGACAACTAATTAGACTAGGGATAACAGTACTTCCCTAAAATGGCGAGACTTCCCATAATAAACACACACGACCTAAAACACTTCTCAGGAATTGCAAAACACAAAAGGGCCATTTATTCAACTAACTACAAAACACCAGCAACTAAATGAAGTAAGTAAAGAACCGTTGGGATGCCTCCCAAGAGGTGCTTGTTTAACGTCATTAGCTCGATGTTTTCCATGTGCTTCTTTCAAACTAGCTCAAAAATAAAGAACCGAACATCCTCCCTTATTCCTGCATTCTCAATTCCAATAGCACAATCTCCTACATATTTATCATTAGAACTAGCAGTCAAACACTGGGAGAAAGATGAAGGGAATAATCGAATTAAACCCACAGCGGAAGCATAGGAATCGCCTTTGATTTATTTAGAATTAAACTAAAATACAAGGGTTAAGCAATAAATACATTCAAAATATGGAGATTCTTCTGGCGGATCTTTATCTCTTCCACAAAGTCTGAGGCTATGACTCGAACACAGGACCAAGGCTTGTGGGAGCCTCTTGAAAGAAAATCCACAAGGGATTAAAGAGGAAGAGGTCTAGAGAGAATTCTCAATTCTCTCTATTGAGGAGTGTGTTGTGTAGAATGCCTAATAGCTCACCCCTAGGGTCCTATTTATAGTGGTCTAGGGAAAATAATTAAATAATATATTTTAATATCTAATATATTAAAATATATTTATCTAACCAATTTGAATCTTATTCAAACCGTTTAAAATTCTCCTACGACATTTATTTCCTAATTTGAATCCAATTCAAATTTAATAAATATCTTTTATTTAATGTATCTAATATACATTAATTATTTTAATATTTAATGTATCAAATACAATAAATATATTTTCCTCTTTTATATTTAATATATCTAATACATTAAATATTAATTTGAACACTTCAAATTAAAAATTAATTTGAACATTTCAAAATTTTCTTTCAACTAAATTGATCTTTTAGTATTACTATGAGCTAGCAAGGGGACCTTATGGACCTACAGATTATAAGCTCCAATGATACAAAATTAATTAATTAAACTCTTTAATTACTTAATTTTCATTCATTAACTATAGGTCATTCCACTATAGACCTAGAGTTGCACTCTTATGCACTGTAGGACAAGTTATGTCCATAGATATAATCATTACATGCAAGTCGATCATTCACGAGTTGTTCGTAATTACAGCTGGGTCAAAAGTCTGTTTTACCCCTATAATTACATCTTGCACCTTAAGTACCACTGATCCTCTAATGAACAATATGTTTATAATCTAATTATAAACTAAGTCCCTCTCGGGCCAATGAGAGGGTGGGGCCCCATTGTTCAAGTCCCGAAATCAGCACTTAAGGGAACTACTCATCTACTTACCCTATATGGGAATGAGTGAATTCCATCTTGTGAGATTATGTTCCCAGCTCCCTATTTGGTCAAGCCCCCAAAATGGTAGGCATATTGAATCGGCTACAAAAGCCACTCTCACCCATGCAAATCAAAGGACAGGCCCTCACAGGCAGGAGTTCATAACTCACTCAGGATTAAGTTCGAGTCGCATATGATCATCCTGATGAAATATTAATCTTCTCAATTAACGGATTTATAAAGAGAGATTAAATATTTCGTGGTCCAGTCTTATACAAACTCATTGTATAAGATACCCCCACTCACATGTCTCCACATGAATGATTTGGATCAAATCATTTGTAACTATTACAAAGTGGGCCGTATCAATAGTGTTACCAAGATAAGGCACCCAACCTTATCCATATACTATGACCCTTTAGGTTATTTCTTGAACATGATCCTCTCGTATGTCAACCACATACTATTCAAGATTACACTAATAACCTTGGATTTTTCATATAATGGATAATATTATATTGCAAATAAAATAATCAAAATTATTATTCATTATTAAATAAATTATTAATTACGAAGCTTTAGGGCATAAATATCAACAATCTCCCACTTGCACTAAAGCCGGCGAGACATGTATCTTAGGGTATACTCTATACCCAACATGTTCTCCCACTTGCCCTAGCGAAGATGAGGCATGTCTCGTAATCCTAGACATTCTAGGTGACCCTTAAACACTTTAGCCTGGAGAGTCTTTTTATATAGATCTAAACGACTGTCATTAAAAGCCATCTTGGTCACTACCATGATGCTTTCTCTCTCTCGATATGATTCCCTATACGTTGGTGTTTTCTATTTTCCTTAATATTAGTCTTTACACCACTATTATTATAATAAAGAGGATAGACTAAATCATATTTGAAACACCTTTCAGATCTTCAAGGAACTATTTGAGTCATACAAGTCCTTTTGTTACTTCATAAGCAAAACAATTTAACTTATATACCATACTCCACCACCTACGGTAAAATTTATCTTTACATAGATTTCCTAAATCTTTGTAAGAACCAGTGTATCTTGTAAAGATCAAATCTTTAACTCCATACACAAAAATTTCTCATCATCCATAGATAATTTGAGAAAGTTTTTAATTTTCTACTCAATGGTCATACCATTTGTTTAACTGATATATGTTAACCAATTTTATATTAAATGTTCAGTCTCATTTATGCATATCATATACTCTCAACATTTGAGGTGTCTTAAGATACACTTTCTTAGACATAAAAATCAAATATTTGACAACAATTTTTTCAATATAAGATGTTTGAGACAAAGTTAACATTTTGTCCTTAAAATCTTCATTTTGGACATTTAAAATATATTGAGTCATTCAAATCACTTATTTGAAATTGGTTACGTAATCAACGTTTTATGTTAGACATCTTACATCATTCATAATGGGTAAAAATATCACCAACATAAAACATGAGAAAAATCCACTAAGCAATTAATGATGTTCTTGTCTATACAAGCTTCATTAATATTTATCCAAAGTCATAGATTTTGATACTTTTATCAAACCTTATATTCACAGATCTAATAATAAAATTCGTTTCATAAATGAACCTTTACTATTTCGCAAACGTTTTGCTTTTGATTTGTGAAAATAAACATATATGATTGATTTGTGTAGATGCATTATCTAAGATTTCTTTTCATAAAAGAATTCTAAACATTTTTTTTTATATCACATTTGCAACAGTGAATTATATAATGCTTACACACTTCAGTATGGCAACAAGTGAGAAAATTTACTTGCAGTTTACTTTCTCTTATTAGGTTTAACCCTTTGCCATTAGTCTCACTTTGCAGGTAATAAGCCTTCAACTTTGTCATCTAACATGACAATTTGGGCTTCAGTTAAGTCCTTGTAAAGGTTGAGTCATCTCATAACTCTCCCACTACGATGAGGCTTATCCAATTTATGACTAGGATCCATTTGACTTTCAAATGTAATAAAATTGTTAACAACTTTTGTTAACTATTTAGTGGCTTCACTTGGAACCAATTTATTAACACTATCTCACCTTATTAAAGGTTTGTAGTATTTTATTTGACATTTCTTATAAAATTGATATTTGTCATACAAATACCTTATTCGTTTTAGGACTACATAAAAGACCACTTTATACTCCTTAGGGGTGGCCTACACTTAGGCTTATCTTTGAACACATACAAGCTTTTTAGGCTTGTTTCAACACGTGAGCTTAACATTCCCAAATGGTGAAGTGTTGTAAACCAGCTTTACAACTCTTCTATAATCTTTAAAATTGTCTCGTAGACACTTTTAGAGGGAATCATGTTCACCATGCAATCTCTATTGCATTTCCTAATTGGAGTATGGTAATGGTGTGTAACTCATTATTGATGTGACCATGTCTAACAAGGTCCTGTTTCTCCTCTTGCAGCACATTTTCACAAAATTGCACTTGGTATTAAGATAATTGGGATAAAAACCCATTTTCTATCAATTAGTTTTAGTACGTAAGGTTCCTGTACTTTCTATTATGATCTGATCATAATATTTTGATAGATTGAATTACCTAATCGATTTTTTAACTCTAGTCTTAATTTTCTTGAACTTTTGAAAAAATTTAGACTTATGTTGTATTAGGTAAAGATACTTGTACCTTGAATGATCATCAACTAGAGTGACAAAATATTCATGACTTTATTTGACCTTTACATTCACCAGACCACATGGGTTAGAATATGTAAGCCCAAAGTATTCTTTGGCGTTCTAGCCCTATCTAATAAAGGCCCAATGATTATCTTGCATGAAAGGCAAGATCTACAGACAGGTAAAGTAATTAACTAACTTTTTAGAGAATTACCTTTTACTAGTCTTTTCATTCTATTCAAGTTGATGTTAATCAACCTTAACAGCCAAAGTCAAGTATCATCTTTTAGGAGAAAACAATGTCTTTCTATTTTGGATTCTATAATCCTGCATATCTGAGTATTTTGTAGTATAGTATATGCCAACATTTTTAACATATACAAATTGTTCTTATTTTCAGCTGAATGTATTTTCAAACAATTTTGAAAATATAAACTTTCATACTTCAAAGTAATTCATACTATATGAACATTTTTGTAATAAAGTTCAAGAAATTGAATTTCTCTTATGGTTACTAAAAACACCATATTCAGCATTATGTAACAATTTTTACTTAATGACATCTTAATGTCTCCCACTACACTAATTGAGATAGGCTTCCTCGTGCTAACTTGTAGAAACTATTCTACATTTTAAGTATTTTCCAAGAATTACATATTAAATGTAATGAAAAATAAATCTTGATAGTAGATTTTATATCGACTATCTAGGTGACATTATGTATATTCCACCAAAAATCTAGTAAATCAAATTTACTTTCATTTATATTTTTCTTCCTAGAGGTATTTCAAAAATTCCTCTTATTATGACTGTCCTAGCTAATTTAGGAACTATTTCCTTTTATATAGCTTCAATCATTTGGTTTCTTTACTTGGATTTTTGTAATACTTAGTTTGAGATCATTTAGACAACTTTCTAAATTTAGCTTATGTTGACTTCAACATCTCATATGTTGTTGTCATTTTATTTATCTTCTAAATTTGACATCTAACATGTCAACTAGGAGAATACGTACAAGCTATCTCATTTACTTTTGATTCATTAATCATGTGCTTCACGAACAATTCGAATAGCATTAACAACAGGTTTTGAGAACATTTCTCAATAAAGAGAAATTCAGAATTTTACACTACCATTACAAGTGTTAATGTTACTTTTCCAAGTAATAAAATTTCTCAATTTTGACTTATCAGTAATAAAATTAAAAATTATGAGAGAAAATGACATAATATTGAAATATATAAAATATATAATTTAACATCATGCAAATAATTATCCATTCAATTTTAGCATAGAAATCAAACAATTTGAAAAATGAACCCTATAAATCATTTCTAATGCTATGGTACTTTAGTGAGTTAGAACAAGTGCCGCCGTAGGGTAGGTCAAGTATTTCTTCACTAAACTGAGACAATCTCAATCAAGTATTATACCAGAATAACTCTTATTCCTATAATATTTAGTTACCATTAGTTTGGTCAAAGACATCATTAACAACTTTAATGAGTCATTTGTAAGTGTGACCCATAATTTTAGATCCCGTAGTTTTATCCCAACAAGTGCCACCGTAGGGTAGGTCAAGTATTGGAAACAAAACTACAATCCTATCCTTCTCAGGAGTTCACCCTGATATTGACCCATGCAAACACCTTCCGTAGGGGGACGGTCCAAAAGCCGCCACGAGGCCCCGCATGAATCTCACGATGTAAACTAATGATGGAGACCGTAGGATATGTTGACACATTTCCTTCTCCCACTTACTATAATACTTTCTCAAAAGATTCACCTTGATATTGATCCATGCAAACACCTTCTGTAGGGAGGACGGTCCAAAAGCCGCCACGAGGCCCCACATGAATCTCACGTTATGAATCAATAATAGAAACCGTTGGATTTTTGACATGTGTCCTTCTCCCATTAAGTATTTTGAAATATGGTTTTCTCTTACTTAGACAAATTAGGCTAATCTCATTTATCGAAGTTCCTCAATCTACCTTTCATAACCCTTATATTGTTAGATAGATTTTAATATGAGTTACTAAGTTTTTAAACTATTTAAAAAATTAATCACATTATGAGCATGCTTAGTGAAATTAAATAAAATTTGACTAATTCAACTCCCAGGTCGGTTCCCAGTTAGAGGTGTTCCCTTTCGGTCAGCTTAAATATCCCAGTCTAGACGAAACCTTCCATAGACAGAGTTCTCTTATAGTCAATTTTTATTTCAAATTCATTAATCTTTAATTAACTATTAATTATTAGATTAATGAACATAAGTGAATTTATAAATAAATGTTTTTAATCCTATTAAAAAATAACTCACTTGAATAATCTTAAAAAACTATCATTTTAAACACTTTAAAAACAAAATTAAAAGATTACCCTAAAATCTAATCATATTAGAAATAAATAAAGATAAACTAAATTCAAAATTTTAACTATTTTAAACAAGAAAAAAAAATATCTTTATTAAACGGAAGCCCTAATCTCATTAGGAAAACATGCATTCTAATTAAGAAAACAAATATCCTAATTTAATTTTCCAATCAATTTCTAAACATAACAATTATATTCAAAGATATGGAAAATATAAACTAATTAGGAAAATATCTTAATTCTATTAGGAAAAACCTAATCAATTTTAAAATATAACAATTATATTCAAAAATAATTAAGATGCATGATCATACTTAATCTATGGTGAGATTTTAATCTAAATGACATACTTTATGCAACAATTAAACAATTTAAAACATACATCTCATGCATAATTAAATTCAAATTAGCAAAGTTGACCGGCATATTTGGCATATCCTAAGAAATTGAAAACAATTTAAATTACAATAATTTAAAATCCAAGACATATCTTGGTCTTCAAAATCTTTTCTTGTTGAGGACTCCAAATTTAGGATTTTCCAAAAAAAAAAAAACTAACTTTCGGCGGCATTGATAGTTGCCATGAAAACTCTTCTAGCGAAAATACCTTCACATATGTTACTGGCTAAAGCTCATTGAATCACCAACATTTATGTGCTACAAGCATATATATATAAGTCCCCAAGCAATAGAATTTTAATTTCATGCAAGACTTTTGAATCTGCCGGCTTGATTTGATATATTTATTTATTTATGGATTTCAACTTCATTCTTCACCGATTCTTGTGTCTTCATGTGTTATTTGAAATCCACCGACGACAGCAACCAACATCATGCATCCATCATAAATAAAGCATTCGCTAGTCAAATTTCATCTCCGAATTTAATTTTAAGACCTTACCGCCAGCGAAGAAGACCTTGAATCGAAGACCTCTGATTTCCATTTGAACTTTAAAAAAATTACAAAAAATCCTAACCCTTTTGGGTTTTACATTTGATCTAATCAAAGTAATAAAACTAATGCCAAATAGCCTAAACAGTCAATTTGCAAACTACATATCATATATATGATAAAATTAAAATACCCACCATACGAACTTTTAATTCTAAATAAAAATCAAAGTAGGTTCTGATACCAATTGAAAGGAATAATCGAATTAAACCCACAGCGGAAGCATATGAATCGTCTTTGATTTATTTAGAATTAAACTAAAATACAAGGGTTAAGCAGTAAATATCTTCCAAATATGGAGATTCTTCTGGCGGATCTTTATCTCTTCCACAAAGTCTTCCTGGCTATGACTCGAACACAGGACCAAGGCTTGTGGGAGCCTCTTGAAAGAAAATCCAAAAGGGATTGGAGAGGAAGAGGTCTAGAGGGAATTCTCTAATTCTCTCTATTGAGGAGTGTGTTGTGTAGAATGCCTAATAGCTCACCCCTAGGGTCCTATTTATAGTGGTCTAGGGAAAATAATTAAATAATATATTTTAATATCTAATATATTAAAATACATTTATCTAATCAATTTGAATCTTATTCAAACCGTTTAAAATTCTTCTACGACATTTATTTCCTAATTTGAATCCAATTCAAATTTAATAAATATCTTTTATTTAATGTATCTAATATACATTATTTTAATATTTAATGTATCAAATACAATAAATATATTTTCCTCTTTTATATTTAATACATCTAATATATTAAATATTAATTTGAACATTTTAAATTTTTCTTTCAACTAAATTGATATTTTTAGTGTTTTTATGAGCTAGCAAGGGGACCTTATGGACCTACAGATTATAAGCTCCAATGATACAAAATTAATTAATTAAACTCTTTAATTAATCAATTTTCATTCATTAACTCTAAGGTCACTCCACTATAGACCTAGAGTTGCACTCTTATGCACTGTAGGACAAGTTGTGTCCATTGATATAATCACTACATGCAAGTCGATCCTTCACGAGTTGTTCGTAATTACAACTGGGTTAAAAGTCCGTTTTACCCCTATAATTACATCTTGCACCTTAAGTACCACTGATCTTCTAATGAACAATATGTTTATAATATAATTATAAACTAAGTCCCTCTCGGGCCAATGAGAGGGTGGGGCCCCATTGTTCAAGTCCCGAAATCAGCACTTAAAGGAACTACTCATCTACTTACCCTATATGGGAAGGAGTGAATTCCATCTTGTGAGATTATGTTCCCAGCTCCCTATTTGGTCAAGTCCCCAAAATGGTAGGCATATTGAATCGGCTACAAAAGCCACTCTCACCCATGCAAATCAAATGACAAGCCCTCACAGGCAGGAGTTCATAACTCACTCAGGATTAAGATCGAGTCGCATATGATCATCCTGATAAAATATTAATCTTCTCAATTAACGGATTTATAAGGAGAGATTAAATATTTCCTGGTCCAGTCTTATACAAACTCATTGTATAAGATAACCCCACTCACATGTCTCCACATGAATGATTTGGATCAAATCATTTGTAACTATTACAAAGTGGGCCGTATCAATAGTGTTACCAGGATAAGGCACCCAACCTTATCCATATACTATGACCCTTTAGGTTATTTCTTGAACATGATCCTCTCGTATGTCAACCACATACTATTCAAGATTACACTAATAACCTTGGATTTTTTATATAATGGATAATATTATATTGCAAATAAAATAATCAAAATTATTATTCATTATTAAATAAATTATTAATTATGAAGCTTTAGGGCATAAATCCCAACACGTCTTTGATTTTGTTTATAATTAAACAATAAAATTAAGGTTAAGCAAAACATACCTTGAAAATAATATTATTGAGAATATTCTGGTGGATCTTTATCTCGTCCAGAAAGTCTTCCTGACTATGACTTGAACACAGGACCAAGGCTTGTGGAAGCCTCTTGAAAGAAAATCCACAAGAGATTGGAGAGGAAGAGGTCTAGAGAGAATTCTCTAATTCTCTCTATTGAAGAGATGTGTGTTGTGAAGAATGTCCAATGGCTCACCCCTAGGGTCCTATTTATAGTAGTCTAGGGAAGATAATTAAATAATATATTTTAATATCTAATATATTAAAATATATTTATCTAACCAATTTGAATTTTATTCAAACCTTTTAAAATTCTCCTACGACATCTATTTCCTAATTTGAATCCAATTCAAATTTAATAAATATCTTTTCTTTAATCTATCTAATATACATTAATTATTTTAATATTTAATGTATCAAATACAATAAATATATTTTCTTCTTTATATTTAATATATTTAATATATTAAATATCAATTTGAACACTTCAAATTAAATATTAATTTGAACATTTCAAATTTTTTCTTTCAACTAAATTGATCTTTTAGTGTTACTATGAGCTAGCAAGGGGACCATATGGACCTACATATTATAATCTCCAATGATACAAAATTAATTAATTAATCAATTTTCATTCATGAACTCTAGGGTCACTCCACTATAGACCTAAAGTTGCACTCTTATGCACTGTAGGACAAGCTGTGTCCATTGATATAATCACTACATGCAAGTCGATCCTTCACGAGTTATTCGTAATTACAGCTGGGTCAAAAGTCTGTTTTACCCCTATAATTACATCTTGCACCTTAAGTACCACTGATCCTCTAATGAACAATATGTTTATAATCTAATTATAAACTAAGTGCCTCTCGGGCCAGTGAGATGGTGGGGTCCCATTGTTCAAGTCCTGAAATCAGCACTTAAGGGAACTACTCATCTACTTACCCTATATGGGAAGAAGTGAATTCCATCTTGTGAGATTATGTTTCCAGCTCCCTATTTGGTCAAGTCTCCAAAATGGTAAGCATATTGAATCGGCTACAAAAGCCACTCTCACCCATGCAAATAAAATGACATGCCCCACATGCAGGAATTCATAACTCACTTAGGATTAAGATCGAGTCGCATATGATCATCCTAATGAAATATTAATCTTCTCAATTAACGGATTTATAAGGAGAGATTAAATATTTCGTGGTCCAGTCTTATACAAACTCATTGTATAAGATACCCCTACTCAGATGTCTCCACATGAATGATTTGGATAAAATCATTTGTAACTATTACAAAGTGGGTTGTATCAATAGTGTTACCAGGATAAGGCACCTAACCTTATCCATATACTATGACCCTTTAGGTTATTTCTTGAACATGATCTTCTCGTATGTCAACCACATACTGTTCAAGATTACAATAATAACCTTGGATTTTTCATATAATGGATAATATTATATTGAAAATAAAATAATCAAAATTATTATTAATTAGTAAATACATTATTAATTACGAGGCTTTAGGGCATAAATCCCAACAATCTCCCACTTGCACTAAAGCCGGTGAGACATGTATCCTAGGGCATACTCTATACCCAACATGTGCTCCCACTTGCCCTATTAGAGATGAGACATGTCTCGTAATTCTAGACATTCTAGGTAACCCTCAAACACTTTAGCCTGGAGAGTCTCTTTATATAGATCCAAAGAACTGCCATTAAAAGCCATCTTGGTCACTACCATGATGCTTTCTTGATAGCTCTTAGAATGAGAGCTATTTAGGGGGTTTTAGTAAAGATTTTGTGACTTAAAAGCACTATTTTAGGTACTTTTGTACTTCAGAAGCCTCTTTAAATTGATGACTTAGTAGTAAAGGAGTCCATTCTCATGTGAAAAGCACTTTTGAACTTTTTAATGCTTAATATTACTTAATTGTGCTATTTGTGACTTGTGCAGGCCAATTGCTGAAGGTAAAGATGGCTAAGTCTGGAAAATCCAACCTGCTATGCTCGAGTTTTGTTGTTGATGGAAGGTCAAGCTTGCTGGAGCAATTGTTGTGTTTGATAAAGCATTATTAAAGCTAGAGCATTTACTTGAGATCAGTTACACAAAACGCACGTGGGAGTTATCTCATTAATTGACGTGGACAAATTATAACACCTGTACTGATTTAAACGAATGAGGTGCTGCCATTAGTCTTAAAGTGTCCACTCAGCCCTGATTTCAAAGAAGAGGAGAGGTATAAAACCCTAGCTTGCCATTTTTTGGAGGGGAGCTTGGAGATTAGACATTTGGGAGGGCAGAATTTCGAGAGAAGAAGAAGAAACCCTTCTTGGGAGGTGATCCACTTCTGGAAAGGAGGGAAATCTGCCATAAAGGAGCTGCCCAACACCATTTCTTGTCAATTTCTCCTAGTTTCTACAGTATTTCTTTATTTTTCTGCATTTCAATATTAAAGACAATTTCTAGAATGTTATTTCAGACTTTTCTTACTGTTATTGCTGTCTTTTCTTGTAATTATGAACTAATCACCCCTTGGGTGAGGGATTAGGGGATTTATTGTTGATTCTTGCTGAATGAAATAGTAGACTTGTATAGTCTTCACTCCTATGCCTTGTGTGCTTAATTTTTAGCTTGGAATTGTCTGGCCAACTTATCTAAGCTGCGTTTTTCTTAAACTTGGGAAAGGGAGAGATGAACTGATTGCATGGCATAACATTAGTTCTGATTAGGAGCATGCTCTAAGGTAATTGGGGACACTAGGGATAGTAACCCATCTAATGTTTGCAGTTATGGGCTTAATTTCAAAGGTTAATGGGAGTTAATCACTGATTTCTTGGGAATTCTGGGAAGAATCCGCGAATTAACTGCATTGAGTGATGAAGCATGATCAATGCTATAACATTTAGTTTGATGAAGCAAAATCCTACCCCTAATCTTGATCCCTTCTTTACAAATTCTGTTTAGTCTCATTTTACTTACTGTTTTTTCTATTGTTCCAGCATTTCAGCACCATTTTACTCTTGTTCCTTAGTTCTTTTAATTTCATTGCACCATTTGATGTTTAATTCTTGTTACCTAACTAAAATCAGCTTAGGCATTGCAAAAATCCACATAACTAGTCCCTGAGGAGAACAATATAAAAATACTTATCACTTGCTGCATTTAGGCTGTGTATACTTGCACATTTAGGGTGTTTTCATTCTGAAATTGCATACACTCTTTAAAGCAACAAGTTTTTAGCGCCGTTGTCGGGGACTAGTTTGATTTTTACATTGTTTAAGTTGTTTTTAGTCATTTTGACCTTAAGACAGAACTAACTAAAGTTGATTTATTCATTTCAGATTTATTGGTTGTGTATGAATGAACATCTTGGGTTAGAGTTTATTTTAGATCCAGAAATAGAAAGGACTTTTAGGAGGAGATTGAGAGATCAAAGAGAAGTTATGGCAGATCCACAACTCCCTAGAGATCCTTTAGCTCAACATTTACCTAACCCCGAAAATAGACAGCAGCCAAATCCTTAGATTAATAGACCAGCTGGAGTGGTTAATCAGGCTATAGGTCCTGCCAATGCTATTGTTTTAGCAGATGACAGAGAGAGAGCCATTAGGACATATGTCAATCCCTTAGTTGATGAGTTAAATCTAGGGATAATTAGACCTACAATTCAAGCCCCTACTTTTGAGCTTAAACCAGTCATGTTTCAAATGCTCCAAACCATAGGACAATTCCATGGATTACCATATGAGGACCCTCATTTGCATTTGAAATCCTTCCTAGGGGTTAGTGATTCTTTTGTCATGCCAGGAGTGTCTAAGGATGCCCTAAGGTTGAGTTTATTTCCTTACTCCCTTAGAGATGCAGCTAAGACATGGTTGAATGCATTACCTCCAGGGGCAGTGGACTCTTGGAATACTCTTGCTGAAAAATTTCTCATTAAATACTTCCCACCTACTAGGAATGCTAGATTTAGAAATGAGATTGTGGCTTTTCAACAATTTGATGATGAGACCTTGAGTGAGGCATGGGAGAGATTCAAGGAATTGCTTAGAAAATGCCCTCACCATGGACTCCCTCATTGTATTCAAATGGAGACATTCTACCATGGGTTAAACACAACCACTAAGCAAGTTGTGGATGCTTCAGCTAATGAGGCTCTTTTATCAAAGACCTATAATGAAGCCCATGAAATCCTTGAAAGCATATCATCAAACAACTGTCAGTGGGCTGATTCAAGGAGTAACCCAGGTAAGAAAAACAAAGGAGTTTTGGAGTTGGATGCCTTAACTGCTATAAATGCCCAAATCTCATCCATGGCCAACATGCTGAAAAATTTGACTGTGGGAAATGTGGCCCAAAATGCTCCTAATGTGCAGAATGCAACTGCTGTAAACCAAGTAGGTACTGATTCATGTGTTTACTGTGGTGAGGGCCATACTTTTGAATTTTGCCCCAGCAATCCTGCTTCAGTCTGCTACATTGGGAACCAAAACCAACAGAGAAACAATCCCTACTCGAATACCTATAACCCAGGTTGGAGGAATCACCCAAACTTTGCTTGGGGAGGCCAAGGAAGTAATTCTCAAGCCCCTCAAGTACAGCAAAAGGTGAATTACCCACCAGGTTTTGGGCATCAAGGTTACCAAGCCTTTGGAAATCAGCAACTCATGCCTCAGCAGCAACAGAAAGCAATGCCCCAGCAGCATATTCCAGGTACATCTCTTGAGAGCTTGATGAAGGAATATATGGCAAAAAATGATGCTGTTATTCAAAGTCAGCAAGCTTCATTGAGAAATCTGGATTGCAAATGGGTCAACTAGCTAATGAGCTCAGGGCAAGGCCTCAAGGTAAGCTTCCCTCTGATACTGAAAATCCAAAAAGATAGGGGAAAGAGAAAGTGCAAGCCATAGAGTTGAGAAGTGGAAAGCCATTAGTTGAGGAAGTAGAGGTTCACAAGAGAAAACATAAAGTGAAAGACACTGCTGTCCAAGTTGAGGAGGAAAAGAAAGAAAAGCAAAATGAGAATGAAGGAAAGAAAGAGGAGGAAGTTGAGATTACACCTAGAGCTGAACCTTCAAGAGAAAATTAGTATGTAGATACCCCCCATTCCAGAGTTTAAACCACCTCATCCACCATTTCCTCAAAGGTTGAGAAAGAGAAAAGAAGAAGCTCACTTTGACACAATGAAATATCCCGCTGATTTGGAAGAATGTTCTGTGATTCAGGTGCTGGAAGAAGTTATCAGTGAGACTACTGAAGAGGAATTGCTGCAACATCATGTTAAACCTTTTGGAGAAATAACAGCAGAGGATTTGGAAAACAGCTGTTTGGAAAGGGATGGTGAGAGTTTGTGTAACAACCGGAAACTTTCAGGTACTAACTAAGGCTTTTGAATTTAATTTAAGTATAAGCCCAATTTGATGTTTAATTTGTGCATTTGGTTTTAAATTGAAGTCTTGAATTATGAAATTGGAGAATTGAGAGTAATTTGGGAAGATTTGAGGAAAATAGGATTTTATTAAAGTTGGGGGCATTCTTGTAGATTAAAGGACTTTTAGCCAAGCCAAGCCCAAAGAAGCCAAGCCCACAATTATCTATCCCTAATATTTTATTCTGCACGAAGCCCTAGGTCAGCCAAGTTTTTTTTCAAGCCTCCAAGCCACCAAGCCATCATCTTCATTTTCTTCCTTCTTCCTTTGAGTTTCAAGAACCACCATTGAAGCTAAAGGATTTTTTTCTACAAGCTCTTCGTCGCCGATCGCTCATCTCCGGCCGCCGCTACAAGAACCGCAGCTCGCCGAACCCAGATCCGCAGCCCGTGGCATTTCCGATCGTTCCGCCGCGCCAACCGATTGCCGAGCACCGCTGCTCGCACGTCAGACGGCGCCGCCGCACGCCAAGATCCACGAATTGCTCGCCTGAACGCCGGGCCTCCAACCCGATCTGTTGCTAGCCACCGCGCGAAGCCCAGATCTGCCGCCCCTGTATGCTGAACGCCGAGCGCCGAACCGCCCCAACCTCCGCCGCTTCCCCGTCGCGCCCCGCCGCTAGTCGAGCCTGCAATCCGCCGCTCGGGTCCGTTTGAGCAGCAGCCCGGACCGCCGCTGCTCACGATCTCGAATTGCCACACGAACAGCGCCCACGCGCCGCCACCGCCGCCCACGCGCCGCCGCCTTCCGATCACCGTTTTCGATTGTGCTCTGACCTTGGTAATTTCGATACTAAGCCAAATTTAATTTGAGAACTTTAAGATTGGATTAAGGAAGTAGTTATAAATTCTTGGAACTTATTTTGGGGAAAAGAATTTTAGGATAATTTATGAATTTTAGAAATTTTCCTAACCTTAGGATGATTCGATCTAGGCTCTAAATTGGTTGGCTGAGACTCAAGGAAGGAACTTTTGGTGAGCAAATTGAGTACTTGGATTCTTGAGACTGACCAAGGTAAGGGACTTTATGCCAGTATGTTTAAATGCAAATCAGGAACTTAACTGAAAAGAAATTTCACCTTCAAGATAAAAGTTTTATCCATGTGTTATTCATGATGTTTGATGAATTGGTAAATGTCTTGTTTGTGTGAAAATAGATTTTTACATGTATGATTCATGATGTATGATGATATGAGAACTTTGTTGCATGTTGCATCATGAAATTTAAAAGTTAAAATGCTTTGGGACCTCATGCATACACTATGTTTTCATATAAAAATCTATTTCGAAGGCTGTGGTAATTACCTCCTAACACTATTGATGTACATCTATATGGAAAGGAACCTGAAAAGGTTATATGAAAAGAAGCCTTAGGGCTATATGAAAAGGAATTTATGAGGCTATGTGAAAGGTAAGGTTAGGTTGGGTAATTATCCACATTAAAAGCCGAAGGGAATTTTTAAGTAAATGCTTACACTATGAAAGGAAGTTAGGTCCCACCAAAGGAAAGAAAGAAAAGAAAAAGGTTTTCGAAAACTCATTATGTGTGTGTATGCATATCCTGACCTGGTAGTAAGGTCACTTACTGGGTATTGAAAAATACTCACCCTTTTCAAAACTATTCTTTTCAGGTAGAGGCAAGGGCATTCTAGGCGAATGACAGGGCAGTTGTTGCAGAAGCCATGGGTGACTTTGGAGAAGTTTTTATTCCGCAATTCTTCTTTAGGCTAGCATGTCATTTATTTATTTATTTATGACCTTTTTAACTGTCGAATGCTACAAACTATTTTAGATTTTAAATGTTTTTGGTTGTCCTCATGTTTTTAGTTTTTACAAGGGATCCCGAAGGATAAAGGATTTTTATGGTTTTAAATAAATGCTTTAAAGTTTTGTGTTTCATTAAAGATTTCTAACTTTTAGTAGTATGCATGTAGTATCGTCCCTAGGAAGTCTAGTAGAATAAGTAGGGTCCTTACAGTTTGGCTGAAGTTTCCTGTTTTAGGAGAGTGTTTGAAACTCTAGAGTTAGGAGATAGGAAGACACCACCTATGCAGCCTTCCATTACAGAACCCCTAACCCTTGAGTTAAAGCCTTTGCCCATACATTCAAAGTATGTCTACCTCGGAGAGCAGGAAATTTTTTTAATCATCACATTAGTAAATCTGCTACTTGAGGATGATGTTTCACTGTTGAAATTGCTTCAGCAACTTGAGATTAGGAATTATTTCCTTGATGAGCAGTTATTTAAAGTTGATCACATCAAGAAAGTGGAAAAACCTTTGTATGATGACCTTGCCAACGACCTTAATTATGGAAATTTGCCCCCTGGTTTATCAAAACAACAGTTGAATTTTTTTTTTCATGAGGTGAAGTCTTATTTCTTGGATGATCCATTTGTGTTTAGACAGTGTGTTGGTAAAGATGAGAGAGTTTAAGGTGAATGGGCAATGAATTAAACACTACTTGAAAGAAGAGTTCCAAATAGGCATAGCCTCTGTCAGTATTAGTGGATGTTTGAGAAGAACATTTTTGGGAGCTTGTGTAATTCTTGATAAATCTGATTTGCTCCAAACAATTAATTTCATTTCGCTAGTTTACTTGTTTTACTTTTTCTTTATCGGTTTAACTTAGTTTTCTTTATGTTCTAGTTGTTTTGTTTTTTCAGTTTTGTAGGTGCAATCAAGGCTTCATCCATAAGCAGTCACGGGTCCTTATGGAAGAGGGAGGATATTTGTTGGACTGATATGCATATTCCTAGAGATGAAAATTGAAGAAAAAGGGAAGTTGTGTTTTAAGTTGTTGCTGTCCTTTCATGTTGTCATGTCTGTCCTACTTCGTTTGATTGCCTTTATGTTGCTTTTAATTGCTTTTAAGTTCTTGGTGAGGGTAGTTTAGTATCTTTTGTACATTGTTCTTTTTCCTGGTTGAGTTGTGTGCTGAAAATTTGAAAGAAAAAATCTGCCAAGAAATTAATGTTGCTGTGAATGAAAAGCTAGTTGTTGTCTGTGGTTTAATTTTTCTTCCAATTCTGTTAAGCTCTGTGCTCTTGCAATTCTTCCCTTGAATTTTTTTTTACTGTGGATGTAGCTAGCCTAAAAGCTCCTTGTTGTTAGTTGTTAAATCTTGAGAGTTTGCTCCATTTAGCTCAAAAATTGGGAATGGGATGCTTAATGTTGCTAGTTGTTTAAAATAAGTTTGGGGGACTTTGTAACCTCATTCTTTCACTCATTGAGGGCAATGAGCAAAATAAGTTTGGGGGGAGTAAGGTTGCCCTTTTTGTTTTTTGAGTTTCTCTTTCAATGTGTGTGTCAAAGAGTATCACCCTACCCCTAAGATCAATAATTTTTCTTTAAGCATTCAGGGCCCATTTGAAAAAAAAAAAAAAAAGAGCAAAAGTTAGTAAGAGAGTTATTCCTCTGTCAAAAGCTAACCATTAAGACAGGGTTAGACATGATACCCATGTTTATCCTTGAGCTAAAAGGTGGCTTGAGACATGAATATGCCTTAGCAGCCCAACTTAGTAACAAAGCTCATTGTTAGGCAACTTTCATCACAAATGTTAGTGTCTAAATCGAAGGCTTTGTATACAAAGAGGGTTCTCTCTAAGAAAAAGAAGAAAAAAAAAACATAAAAGTTGTTTGTTAAAGTTTACCTGTTATAAGCTCTTTGATGCTTAGGTGAGTTGCACCACAAGTGTGGCCATTCTAAGAACTAAGAAGGAGCTTAGCATAAAGTTAAGGGAGCCTGATTGGTTAAGGAAATTATTGATTCTTAGGGGGAAGGTGCCTTGAAATAGTGTCTGTTTTCTTAGTGAAATGAAAATAAGCTGGAAAAAGTAGCTAGCTTTCCTTTTTATGAGCTAAAGGAATGCAAAGTGAACTCAATGAAGGCAGAAGGCAGTGGTTTAGCTGTGGGGCTATGTAAAGGCTGAGGCTATGTCTTTGGTGTAAAAAAAAATCTAGGTAAATCCTTAGGATGCTGAGCTTGAATAAGAATTAGAGAAATTAAACTGCTATAACGGTATCTATGCTGTGATCCAAGTGTTGGCAGATTAATTTGACTGTTTGGTAGCTGGATTATGTGTTGAAATTTTCTGAAATGAGGCATTACTCAGGGACTAGTAATGGTCTAAGTTTGGGGGCTTGATAGCTCTTAGAATGAGAGCTATTTAGGGAGTTTTAGTGAAGATTTTGTGACTTAAAAGCACTATTTTAGGTACTTTTGTACTTAGAAGCCTCTTTAAACTAATGATTTAGTAGTAAAGGAGTCCATTCTCATGTGAAAAGTACTTTTGAACTTTTTAATGCTTAATATTACTTAATTGTGCTATTTGTGACTTGTGCAGGCCAATTGCTGAAGGTAAAGATGTCTAAGTCTGGAAAATCCAACCTGCTATGCTCGAGCTTTGTTCTTGATGGAAGGTCAAGCTTGCTGGAGCAATTGTTGTGTTTGATAAAGAATTATTAAAGCTAGAGCATTTACTTGAGATCATTTACACAAAACGCACGTGGGAGTTATCTCATTAATTGACGTGGACAAATTATAACACCTGTACTGATTTAAACGAATGAGGTGCTGCCATTAGTCTTAAAGTGTCCACTCAGCCCTGATTTCAAAGAAGAGGAGAGGTATAAAACCCTAGCTTGCCATTTTTTGGAGGGGAGCTTGGAGATTAGACATTTGGAGGGGCAGAATTTCGAGAGAAGAAGAAGAAACCCTTCTTGGGAGGGAAATTTGCCATAAATGAGTTGCCCAACACCCTTTCTTGTCAATTTCTCCTAGTTTCTACAGTATTTCTTTATTTTTCTGCATTTCAATATTAAAGACAATTTCTAGAATGTTATTTCAGACTTTTCTTATTGTTATGTTGCTGTCTTTTCTTTTAAGTATGAACTAATCACCCCTTGGGTGAGGGATTAGGGGATTTATTGTTGATTCTTGCTGAATGAAATAGTAGACATGCATAGTCTTCACTCCTATGCCTTGTGTGCTTAATTTTTAGCTTGGAATTGTCTGGCCAACTTATCTAAGCTGCGTTTTTCTTAAACTTGGGAAAGGGAGAGATGAACTGATTGCATGGCATAGCATTAGTTCTGATTAGGAGCATGCTCTAAGGTAACTGGGAACACTAGGGATAGTAACCCACCTAATGTTTGCAGTTATGGGCTTAATTTCAGAGGTTAATGGGAGTTAATCACTGATTTCTTGGGAATTCTGGGAAGAATCCGCGAATTAACTGCATTGAGTGATGAAGCATGATAAATGCTATAACATTTAGTTTGATGAAGCAAAATCCTACCCCTAATCCTGATCCATTCTTCACAGAATCTGTTTAGTCCCAGTTTATTTACTGTTTTTCTGTTATTCCAACATTCCAGCACCATTTTAATCTTGTTCCTTAGTTTCTTTTAATTTCATTGCACCATTTGATGTTTAATTCTTGTTACCTAACTAAAATCAGCTTAGGCATTGCAAAAATCCACATAACTAGTCCTTGAGGAGAACGATATAAAAATACTTATCACTTGCTGCATTTAGGCTGTGTATACTTGCACATTTAGGGTGTTTTCATTCTGAAATTGCATACACTCTTTTAGGCAACATTTCTCTCTCTCGATATGATTCCCTATACATTGGTGTTTTCTAATTTCCTTAATATTAGTCTTTGTACCACTATTATCATAATTAAGAGAATAGACTAAATCATATCTGAAACATCTTTCAGATCTTCAAGGAACTATTTGAGTCATACAAGTCCTTTTGTTGCTTCACAAGCAAAACAATTTAACTTATATACCATACTCCACCACCTAGGGTAAAATTTATTTTTACATAGATTTCCTAAATCTTTGCAAGAACCAGTGTATCTTGTAAAGATCAAATCTTTAACTCCATACAAACAATTTCTCATCATTCATAGATAATTTGAGAAAGTTTTTAATTTTCTACTCAATGGTCATACCATTAGTTTAACTGATATATGCTAACCAATTGTATATTAAATGTTCAGTCTCATTTATGCATATCATATACTCTCAACATTTGAGGTGTCTTAGGATACACTTGCTTAGACATAAATATCAAATATTTGACAACAATTTTGTCAATATAAAATGTTTGAGACAAAGTTAACATTTTGTCCTTAAAATCTTCATTTTGGACATGTAAAATATACTAAGTCATTCCAAATCACTTATTTGGAATTGATTACTTAATCAACGTTTTATGTTAGACATCTTACATAATTCATAATGGGTAAAAATATCACCAACATAAAACATGAGAAAAATCCACTAAGCAATTAATGATTTTCTTGTCTATACAAGCTTCATTAATATTTATCCAAAGTCATAGATTTTGATACTTTTATCAAACCTTATATTCACAGATCTAATGGTAAAATTCATTTCATAAATGAACATTTACTATTTCACAAACTTTTTGCTTTTGATCTTTGAAAATAAACATATCTGATTGATTTGTGTAGATGCATTATCTAAGATTTCTTTTCATAAAAGAATTCTAAACATTAATTTTTTTATATCACATATACAACAATGAATTAAATAATGCTTACAGACTTCAATATGGCAAGTGAGAAAATTTACTCGCAGTCTACTTTCTCCTATTAGGTTTAACCCTTTGCCATTAGTCTCACTTTGTAGGTAATAAGCCTTCAACTTTGTCATCTAACATGACAATTTGAGCTTCAATTAAGTCCTTGTAAAGGTTGAGTCATCTCATAACTCTCCCACTACGATGAGGCTTATCCAATTCATGACTAGGATCCATTTGACTTTCAAATGTAATTAAATTGTTAACAACTTTTGTTAACTATTTAGTGGCTTTACTTGGAACCAATTTATTAACACTATCTCACCTTATTAAATATTTGTAGTCTTTTATTTGACATTTCTTATAAAAATGATATTTTTCATACAAATACCTTATTCGTTTTAGGACTACATAAAAGACCATTTTATACTCCTTAGGGGTGGCCTACACTTAGGCTTATCTTTGAACATATACAAGCTTTTTAGGCTTGTTTCAGCACGTGAGCTTAACATTCCCAAATGGTGAAGTGTTGTAAACCAGCTTTCCTACTCTTCTATAGTCTTAAAATTGTCTCGTAGACATTTTTGGAGGGAATCATGTTCACCATGCAATCTCTATTGCATTTCCTAACTGGAGTATGGTAATGGTGTGTAACTCATTATTGATGTGACCATGTCTAACAAGGTCCTGTTTCTCCTCTTGTAGCATAATTTCACAAAATTGTACTTGGTATTAAGATAATTGGGATAAAAACCCATTTTCTATCAATTAGTTTTAGTACGTAAGGTTCTTGTACTTTCTATTATTATCTGATCATAATATTTTGATAGATTTAATTACCTAATCGATTTTTAAACTTTAGTCTTAATTTTCTTGAACATTTAAAAAATTTAGACTTATGTTGTATTAGGTAAAGATACTTGTATCTTGAATGATCATCAACTAGAGTGACGAAATATTCATGACTTTATTTGACCTTTACATTCACCAGACCACTTGGGTCAGAATGTGTAAGCCCAAAGTATTCTTTGGCATTCTAGCCCTATCTAATAAAGGCCCAATGATTATCTTGCATGAAAGACAAGATCTACAGATAAGTAAAGTAATTAACTAACTTTTTAGAGAATTACCTCTAACTAGTCTTTTCATTCTATTCAAGTTGATGTTAATCAACCTTAACAGCCAAAGTCAAGTATCATTATAACAACCAACATTTTTAGGTATTAATTAAAGTTTTAATTTTGAGATTTGAATTAATTGTAAGGCCAATTTCATGTTTAAAGTTGTGTTGAAAGTTAATTTTAGAGATTTGCATAATTGAAATTTGAGAAATTTGAGGGTGAATTGGGAAGAAAGAAGGGGAAAAGGGAATTAATTGGTTTGGAGAAAATTTTGTTAATTAGGTGACTTTGAGCCAAGCCCAAGCCCAAGGAGAAGCCAAGCCCAAATATCCCTCCCTATTATTTTTATACTGCACGCAGCCCTAGGTCAAGCCAAGCCGTCATCTTCTCCAACCTTCTCCTCTTTCTCTATGAAAAACAGCCTCTACCATCAATCTCTCTCTCTATCTCTCTCCCTTTCACTACCAAGAGACTCATCCATTCGAAAGCTTCTTCTTCTTCAACAAAGATCCATCGCCGGATTTTTCCTTCACGCCGTAAGTACTGTTCACGCTGCGACACTATTCATGCGCAATACTGTTCACGATGCGATACTGTTCACGCTGCGAACTATTCATGCGCGAGTATTGTTCACGTCGCGGGGGGCACTGTTCACGCCGCATACTGTTCGTGCTGCTGTCTCCCGATTGCGTTCTGATTTGGGATAAGCAGGAAGCCAGAGTTTGAGAAGACTTTGCTGCCCAAAATAAGAATAATTATTCTGTTTGAGGTAAGTAATTATTCGGATTAAGCCCTTTAAGTTAATTGTGACTTGGTTATTATTATGAATTTTAGAAGGTAAGCATGAAATTCATAATTATGAAGCATGCTATGTTTAGGGAAATCTTTCCATGGGCAATTTGGAATTAAATTTGGACTAAGTTTGTGGCTATGTTGGAATAGAGGGCTTACGGATTGGAGTTATTATGAGGAACATGTGTTTTATTAAAATAACTTACTTGAAATAGTAGAGGGATGAAATTATGTTATCATGGTAACTATTTATGGGTAAAACTTAGTTACCTAAGCAGGTGAATATTCTTGTTGAAGAATTTAATGTAGTAAACCCATGGTGGGTTCATGTGAATATACAGTAATTTGAGTAAGCTTGCCTAAGGTTCATAAGTTGAGTTGGTTAAGTAATAAGTTCTTTTGAAATCATTATAGGCTAAGAAAAGATCTCCATAAAAGGAGGAAGCGAGCTATTTGAGCCAAAGTAAGGGACTTTATGCCGGTATGCTTAAATGCAAGTTATGAACTGAATTGAAAAACTACATTTGAAATGAAAAGCTTTTATAAATGTTTTATTATGATTTTTGATGAATTTTAAAATGCTTTATTATATAGGAAAATGGATTTTCACTTGTTGATTGCCAAATATTCTTGTGAATGTGATGCATGAGTTATGGTTTATGGTTTATGATGAATGATATGAGAATATTGCCTTGTGTTGCATCATTGAATGAAAATTTAAAATGCTTTGGGACCTCATGCATACATGTGTATTTTCATGCTGAAATGATTTCGAAGGTTGTGGCAATTACCCTCCTAAAATTATAGATGTTCATCTAAATGAAAATGAACCTGAAAAGGTTAAATAAAAAGGAACCTAAAAGGGTTAAATGAAAAGGAACCTGAAAAAGTTAAATGAAAAGGAAAGGTTAGGTTGGGATAATTGTTCACATTAAGCCGAATAGAAAAGTTAAAGGGAAACGTTTCCACTATGAAAATGTTTTAGGTCCCACTAGAGGAAAAAAGTTTTAAAAAAATCACTTTGTATGTGTTTGCATATCCTGACCTCGGTAGTGAGGTCACTTACTGAGTACTTTAAACTCACCATTTTCAAAAATGTTTTTCTTTTCAGGTAAAGACAAAGACATATCTTAGGCGATTGGCAAGGCAGTTTGCTGAAAGGGTCATGGTGACTTTGAGGATCATGACTTCCGCATTTAGATAGTGGGTTAGTTAAAACATATTTTGTTTAGTAAACAATGTGTTGTGAAACCATTTCAACTGATTGAACGTTATAATTCATATTATGTTTTGAAATGATTTTTAAAGGGATCCCGAGCATAAAGGTTTTTGATTGTTTAGAAAAAAGTTTAATTCTTTCTGTCTTTTACCAAAGATTTTTAAATTTCTTCAGCATGCATGTAGCAACGTCCCTAGAAAGTCTAATAGGAAAAGTCGGTTCGTTACAATCATCTTTTTAGGAGAAAATAATGTCTTTCTATTTTAGATTCTATAATCCTGAATATCTCAGTATTTTGTAGTATAGTATATGTCAATATTTTTAACATATACAAATTGTTCTTATTTTAAGCTGAATGTATTTTCAAACAATTTTGAAAATATAAACTTTTATACTTCAAATTAATTCATACTATATGAACATTTTTGTAATAAAGTTCGAGATATTGAATTTCTCTTATGGTTACTAAAAACACCATATTCAACATTATGTAACAATTTTTACTTAATGACATCTTAATGTCTCCCACTATACTAACTGAGATAGGCTTTCTGGTGCTAACTTGTAGAAACTATTCTACATGTTAAGTATTTTCCAAGAATTACATATTAAATGTAATGAAGAATAAATCTTGATAGTAGATCTTATATCGACTATCTAGGTGGCATTATTTATATTCCACCAAAAATCTAGTAAATCAAATTTACTTTCATTTATATTTTTCTTCTTAGAGGTATTTCAAAAATTCATCTTATTATGATTGTCCTAGCTAATTTAGGAACTATTTCCTTTTATATAGCTTCAATCATTTGGTTTATTTTCTTGGAATTTTGTAATACTTAAATTCAAGATCATTTAAACAATTTTCTAAATTTAGCTTATGTTAACTTCAATATCTCATATGTTGTTGTCATTTTCTTTATCTTCTATACTTGACATCTAACATGTCAACTAGGAGAATACGTACATGCTATCTCGTTTACTTTTAATTCATTAATCATGTGCTTCACGAACAATTCGAATAGCATTAGCAACAGGTTTTGAGAACATTTCTCAATAAAGACAAATTCAAAATGTTACACTACCATTATGGTGTTAATGTTATTTTTCCAAGTAATAAAATTTCTCAATTTTGACTTATCATTAATAAAATTAAAAATTATGAGAGAAACTGACATAATATTTAAATATATATATAATTTAACATCATGCAAACAATTATCCATTCAATTTTAGCATAGAAATCAAACAATTTGAAAAATGAACCCTATAAATCATTTCTAATGCTATGGTACTTTAGTGAGTTAGAACAAGTGTCGACGTAGGGTAGGTTAAGTGTTCATTCACTAAACTGAGACAATCTCAACCAAATATTATACCATAATAACTCTTATTCCTATAATATTTAGTTACCATTAGTTTGGTCAAGGACATCATTAACAACCTTAATAAACCATTTGTAAGTGTGACCCATAATTTTAGATCTCGTAGTTTTATCCCAACAAGTGCCGCCGTAGGGTAGGTCAAGTATTGGAAACAAAACTACAATCCTATCATTCTCAAGAGTTCACCCTGATATTGACCCATGCAAACACCTTCCGAAGGGGAACAATCCAAAAGCCGCCACAAGGCCCCGCATGAATCTCACGATGTGAACCAATGATAGAGACCGTAGGATATGTTGACACATTTCCTTCTCCCACTTACTATTTTGAAATAGGATTTTCTCTTACTTAGATAAATTAGGCTAATCTCATTTATCTAAGTTCCTCAATCTATCTTTCAAAACCCTTATGTTGTTAGATTGATTTTAATATGAATTACTAAGTTTTTTTTTTTAAAAAAAATCACATTATGAGCATGGTTAGTGAAAATAAATAAAATTTGACTAATTCAACTCCCAAGTCGATTCCCAGTTAGAGGTATTCCCTTTCGGTCAGCTTAAATACCCCAGTCTAGATAGAACCTTCCATAGATAGAGTTCTCTTATAGTCAATTTTTATTTCAAATTCATTAATCTTTAATTAACTATTAATTATTAGATTAATGAACATAAATTTTGTTTAATCTTATTAAAAAATAATTCACTTGGATAGTCTTAAAAATCCATTATTTTAAACCCTTTAAAACAAATTAAAAGATAATCCTAGATATTTTATTCTAATTCTATTACAAAAATAGAAGATAAATTAAATTAAAAACTTAAACTATGGATAATCTTGAAATTCAACCATTTTAAACCATTTAAAACTAAATTAAAAGATTATCCTAAATTCTAACAAATAAAGATATATTAAATTCAAATTTTAAACTATTTAAAGCATGAATTCGAAATATCTTTATTTTAAGAAAAACCTAATCTCATTAGGATATATCCTAATCCTATTAGGAAAACATGGATTTCATTTATGAAAGAAAATATCCTAATTTAATTTTCTAAATATAACAATTATATTAAAAAAATATGGAAAATATAAGCATCTTAAGAAAATATCTCAATTTATTAGAAAACATCCTAATCAAATTTTCCAATGTAACAATTATATTAAAAAATTAATCTTAATTCTATTAAGAAACAACCTAATCAAAATTTTCAAATATAACAATTATATTCAAAAATAAATAAGATGCAGGATCATGCTTAACCTATGGTGGGATTTTAAATTTAAATGACATACTGTATGCAACAATCAAACAATTTAAAACATACATCTCATGCATAATTAAATTAAAATTAGCAAAATTGACCGGCATATTTGGCATATCCTAAGAAATTGAAAAGAATTTAAATCCAAGACATATCTTGATCTTCAATATCTTCCTTGTTTGGACCATTCCAAATTTAGGATTTAGAAATCCTAAATTTTCAATTGCAGAAGCTGACTTCAATCACGTTTTTCTTTTTTTTTTTCTGAACGTTTTTTGCTGTCGACTTCTTCAACCCATATAATCGAAATTTGCAGCTATCGTAGTCATTAAAGTAAATTACATGAAATCCCAACCCTTATTTCTTTTACAATGATCTAATCAAAGCAATAAATCTAATGCCGAATAGCCTAAACAATCAATTTGCAAACCACAATAAATATATGATAAATTAAAATACCCACCATCATAAAACTTTAATTCTAAACAAAATTCAAAGATAGCTCTGATACCAATTGATAGGAATGAACACTTTATCCCGCAGCGGAAGCATTGGATCGTCTTTGATTTTATTTAGAATTAAACAATAAAATTAAGGTTAAGCAAAACATACCTTGAAAATAATATTATTGAGAATATTCTGGCGGATCATTATCTCTTCCACAAAGTCTTCCTGACTATGACTCGAACACGGGACCAAGGCTTGTGGGAGTCTCTTGAAAGAAAATCCACAAGGGATTGGAGAGAAAGACGTCTAGAGAGAATTCTTTAATTTTCTCTATTGAGGAGATGTGTGTTGTGAAAGAATGTCCAATGGCTCACCCCTAGGGTCCTATTTATAGTGGTCTAGGGAAGATAATTAAATAATATATTTTAATATCTTATTTATCTAACCAATTTGAATCTTATTCAAACCTTTTAAAATTCTCCTACGACATCTATTTCCTAATTTGAATCCAATTCAAATTTAATAAATATCTTTTCTTTAATCTATCTAATATACATTAATTATTTTAATATTTAATGTATCAAATACAATAAATATATTTTCCTCTTTTATATTTAATATATCTAATATATTAAATATTAATTTGAACACTTCAAATTAAATATTCATTTGAACATTTCAATTTTTTTCTTTCAATTAAATTGATCTTTTAGTGTTACTATGAGCTAGCAAGAGGACCTTATGGTCCTACAGATTATAAGCTCCAATGATACAAAATTAATTAATTAAACTCTTTAATTAATCAATTTTCATTCATTAACTCTAGGGTCACTCCACTATAGACCTAAAGTTGCACTCTTATGCTCTGTAGGACAAGTTGTGTCCATTGATATAATCACTACATGCAAGTCGATCCTTCACGAGTTGTTCGTAATTACAGCTGGGTCAAAAGTCTGTTTTACCCCTATAATTACATCTTGCACCTTAAGTACCACTGATCCTCTAATGAACAATATGTTTATAATCTAATTATAAACTAAGTGCCTCTCGGGCCAGTGAGAAAGTGGGGTCCCATTATTCAAGTCTCAAAATCATCACTTAAGGGAACTACTCATCTACTTACCCTATATGGGAAGGAGTGAATTCCATCTTGTGAGATTATGTTCCCAGTTCCCTATTTGGTCAAGTCCCCAAAATAATAGGCATATTGAATCGGCTACAAAATCCACTCTCACCCATGCAAATCTGTAACACCCGAGATTCTTTGGGTAAGTTTAAAATGTTGTTTTGGTAAAGTTTTATTATGAATTTAATTATTTTGAGGGTAATTTGGTGATTTTTGGAAAAAGAAAGGGCATTTTGGTCTTTTAGAGAAGATATTTTGATATTATTATTATTATTATTATTATTATTTTAAAAAAAAAAAAAGAAGAAAATTTTCTTCTCTCTCCCTCGCGCAGCTCTCTCTCTCTCTCTCTCTCTCTCGCCGAAGCTCCCGTCTCCGCCGCACGCCGCCGGCCCCTCCTCCTTCTTCTTCGTTCTCACCGAGCAGCAGCCGCCGAACACCCATCCATAGTCGTTTTCTTTTTCTTCTTCAGCCTCGCCGGAGCTCACGAACGCCGGTCTGCGTCAGCCCCGCCGGTGTCGGATCCACAGGTGTCATCTCGCCGGAATTCGCGAGCTACGTCTCGCCTGAAGCCGTCGACCTGCACGCCTAGCCTCGCCGAACAGAGCAACTCGCTGCCGTGGAGTGTTCGAAGCCGCCACAGCACTGAACATCGCCGGAAAACACCATTTCCGCCGCGATTTCAAGGTGGGTTTTCGTTCCGTGAGAAGTTTGGCATTTTGAGCTCGAGTTTGATCGATTTTCAGCAAAATAACCTCGGATTATTGTAGATCGGGCTGCAACACACCAGAAGCGAACCTCCACGCGCCGTTTGGAAGCCTCACGCGCCGGCCACGCGCCGCCGTCCGCCGCTACACGCGCCGCCGTGCTCCGGTCACGCGCCGCCGCTCGCCGGAGTTGGGTAAAAATTGCCATTAGGTCCGTTTCGTCGAGTTATTAATGTTAGAATGTGTTCTAGCGTAAATCGGATGGTTTAAGACACGTTTAGGACACTTTTTAGGTGAATTGTCGAGGACCTTGGTTCGTACTTGGAGTGGGAACTCGAGAAGCTCATTTCTAGTGAAGAAAGAGTATTTTAGTAAGTAAAGACATAAGGTAAGGGATCTCACAACGAAAGAAGTTTTCAAAACCTTGAGCTAGCTCTATGTTTACTTTGAAAGTTTATGTTTTTCATGTTAAGTATTTAAGAAAGAAATTGTATTATATGTATGTCTTTGAAATGCGATTGCTTTGACTTATGCATTCATGAGTATGATCTAAAACGAATGGGACCTCATGCATGTGTTGTGTGCTCATGAAAAGATTTATGTAGGCCGTGACGATAATTCTCCCAAAAGTTTTATGTGGGTTTTGAGGGAACCCGAGTCTTCGGACTCTATATGCTCCCGGGGTTCGAGAGTGCCCCCACGATGGTAGCCGACGGGCTTGAGTCTTCGGACTCCACGATGGTAGCCTTCGGGCTGAGTCTTCGGACTCCATGATGTATGTTAGCTTTCGAGCTTAACTCTCAGAGGTAGGGAGGACTCTATTCGATGGAAAAACTATGTCTTCGGACTATTTAGAGGCCCTCGAGAGAATTTAATCGTTCACAAGAGCCGCGAGGAAAAGTACATGGTTTATAAAAAGGAATTTTAGGTCCCCTACTAAAGCGATGGTTTACGATGGTTTTATGATTTAAAATGACATGTTGCATGTGATTGAAACTCTTATTTTGAAACTATGATAGACTTACTGAGTATTATTCGTTAATACTCACCCTTTTTCTTTTTAAAATGTTTTCAGGTAAGGCTAAGATCGGCCCTAGCGCGTGACCGGAGATCATCTACTCGAGTCATGGGAGCCGACCGATCGCTATTCCGCTTCTTTTATGTTTCTAGATGTATATAGAACTCATGTTAAGTTTTTAAATGTTTAGAAGAATGTTTCAAAATCTTTTAAACCTTTCTTTGTAAATCGTGCACGTGTATTTGGTTTCTGCTGTTTGAACCCTAGCATCATATTGAGAAGTTTGTTGGATGCTAGGAGGTTGTTTGAAAATCTTAGAAGTGTGTTTTCTATGTCTTATTAGGTAAGGGTCAGATTTTTGGTTTTCGCGTAGTTACGTCGTTATGCTGCCGAAATTATTGGTAATATAGCGACGTGACTTAGTAATGACTCTTAGGTAGCGTGTTGAGCCTATAGGGTCGTTACAAAATCAAAGGACAAGCCCTCACAGGCAGGAGTTCATAACTCACTCAGGATTAAGATCGAGTCGCATATAATCATCCTAATGAAATATTAATCTTCTCAATTAACGGATTTATAAGGAGAGATTAAATATTTCGTGGTCCAGTCTTATACAAACTCATTGTATAAGATACCCCCACTCACATGTCTCCACATGAAGTATTTGGATTAAATCATTTGTAACTATTACAAAGTGGGTCGTATCAATAGTGTTACCAGGATAAGGCACCCAACCTTATCCATTTACTATGACCCTTTAGGTTATTTCTTGAACATGATCCTCTCGTATGTCAACCACATACTGTTCCTGATTACAATAATAACCTTGGATTTTTCATATAATGGATAATATTATATTGCAAATAAAATAATCAAAATTATTATTAATTATTAAATAAATTATTAATTACGAGGCTTTAGGGCATAAATCCCAACACATGCAGTCAGCGTGATCAGACACAACAACATCATCATCTTTTCTCAAAAATAAAAAACTCTCATCAATCAAATCATTCTTTTTGACAGAAACATGATCAACAATTATCCTATCAAAACTAAAATTCTTCACATTCTCAGAATCAGAAAAAAGAAACACCAGGAGATACATCAGATGAAGAACCAGGCACCTCCAACATTTCATAATCCCTAAGCCTATTCCTATTATTATGCTCAGAAGGTCTAATTTCTACTAAATCAATCCTAAACCTCTTATCTTCAATACCGAAAGAATTAATAGGGTTGAAAATGTAGAAAATTACCTTTCATCGTCCACTTGCAGGGTTGGCTTACCTCAATGCATGCTCACCTCCGCCCTGCTTGTAGCTAAAAAAGGCCTCCCAAAAATGATCGAGATCTCCTAATCCTCCTCCATATCTAAGACCACGAAGTCTACAGGAAAAATGAACTTGTTAGCACATCCTCCACTATACCTTTCAGTCTTACTATCGATCGATCGGCAAGTTAGAGGGTAATATCAGTGGGCTGAATTTCATGTGGTCCAAGTTTTCTAAACAAAGAATAAGGCATGAGGTCAATACTGGCACCTAAGTCATATAATTCCCTATCTATGGTTAGATTACCAATTTCACAAGGGATAGTAATACTCCATGGATCCTTTTGTTTCAGGGGCATCTTTTGCTTCAGAATCTTCATGCTCGTCTCAGATAGGCTGAGCACTACATTTACCTAAAATCTTCTCTTCTTTGAGAGCATCTCCTTCATGAATCTTCCATAATTAGGCATTTTTTTGGAGCATCTGCAAGAGGGATGTTAATATGCAATTTCTTAAACATATATAAAAAGTCAACAAACTGAGCATCTAATTTAACATCCTTAAATCTATGAGGGTAAGGCAACTCATTGTAGTCTAATATCGGGTACTCTCCACGCCTCCTAAGGGGACTGATGTGTGCACCCTTATCCACTGGTCTACACCTCGATACCTCATGCTCTTCTCTTCTCACTAGCTCTTGGAACGCCTTCTTTTCTTTCTTCTCTAATTCCTGGGGGTTAATGTCATAAGCAGTCATATAAGGAAAAGAAGGAGAAGGAAACTTACTTGACGTGGTTTTTTCTGCCATAACTTTTTCTCTTGTAATCTCATCCCTCTCAATCTCCACCTTCTTCTCAGGGCTGCATATTGATGCTAGCACAACTATGCGTTACCGTAGTGCATGGGGCCAAGTAATAAAGTGGTATGAGTATACCAGATATCGTATCCACAAGGAATTGTTATGGTTGGTTGAGTACAGAAAATACTTACAATTAATTATGTTTAGAGAAATAACTCGAGAACTAGGTGATTAAAATAACTAAAGAAATGCAAAGTAAGCTACGATTGAGAACAGCAGGGTCAAAGACATTTAGGGAATTAATTTCATTAATTGGATCTTGCAATTAAATAATTGGGCTATTAGTATTGTTATCTCATCTAATTACTAGGCCTATAAGTCTAATTCCAAGGAATCCTCTATCGAGCTCCTCCTATTCTTGAGTGCAATTAATTAAATCTCGTGTCCGGCTCATTAATTAATCCTCACTCGGCATTAACGAACCTTCAATTTGAATCTCAATTAATTTCCGTTGTTCCTATGTCATTTAGGTGAAATTTAATTGTCATGCATTATTTTTCTAAGTTTAATCTACTCTGTCGAGCTCAATTAAACTAACGATCATTTAACCCTATTACTTGATTTATTAAAGGCATTAAGAACCCAATACACAAAGCTATTAAGAAGAGATACAATATCAATAAACATCAATTAATTACCTCCAAGGATCTATTAGCTATATTAATTCCCCAAACTAATGTAATTAGCCACTAAACATAATCAAAACAGTCATAAAACTAGTCATTACAACCTAATTACAACAACTCAAAAGGAAAAAGAAGCTAAAACCACATCGATCCTCGACTTTTGCCTAGATCTTATTGATTTTGAGCCTCAACCTTCACCGAACAACCCCCAAAAGCTCCCCAGCTATCCCAATTTTCTCTGTTTATGTAAAAGGGGTTTAAAACCCTAAGTTTTGTCCCACCAAATCGAGCAAAGAAGCAAAATACTTAAAGTTGCTAGTGCGACAACGTTGCAACGCTAGGGACAGTGTTGCGATGCTGTCCAAAATGATGTTGTATTCACTGTGCGCATGAAGGTTGCGTTGTAACGCTATTAGTAGCGTTGCAATGCTACGGACGGAATGCCTCCTCCTTATGTGATTCTAGCATTGCAATGCCATAGTGTAGTGTTGCAACGCTAGCGATCGAGTTTGCCTTCTAAATTAGGGCGTTGCAACACCATTTCAAGCGTTGTAATGCCGTCCTCACGGCCCCAACAGCAAGTACTTCATCTCTTCCACTCCTTAGCTCCTCAAATGGCTCTAAATTAGCATCATTTTCAACATCTTGCTCCAACTTCATCCATTTCTCTTAGAATTGCTTAGTTTCCTGAAATAAGCAAATAATCAACGTGAAAGCTCACATTTAAACCATAAAGCTAGCTAAATAGAGGTATAAATATAGCACTAAATTAGTGCTATAGCATACCTAAGTCCCACTCCTCAGTGAAATCACCTTACACGGCTCTTCTAAAGTGTGTTCACGGCACTGGCAATCTGACCAATCCGCACTTTCATATTTTTCAATGTTGTGTCCTGATCACTCACTGCGGTGGCTAAGGTTGAGATCGAGGTTTTCAACTGCTGGTTGACTCCGCTATGCTCTTTTATAAACATCCCAACATATCCTCTAGGTTCTTCTTTTTCTTCTGAGAAGATGGTCCTACAAACCTAGGTGGCTGCAAAACATTCTTTTGGTTAGTGTAAGAAAATTTTTCATGATTACGCAAACCTGGGTGATAGAAGTTGGGAAGATTCTGGTTCTGATGGCCTTGATAGCCATATCCTCGATTTTGCACATACTGGCACTACTCCATAAACTACTCCTCCATATTATTCGAGTTCAATGTTGAAAGTCAGGCGATTGACTGATTGGCTCCTGCAGTTGACAATTTATTCAACGCATTAGCTAAGGATGCCATTTGTGCTTTAAGAGCACTCACCTCATCTATCTCGTAAATGGCCACAATGAATTTCGAAGATGATTAACGGTTTGATGGCCATTGGTAGCTCATCGTGGCCATTTCTTCCAATAGAGCATGTGCCTCATCTATTGTTTTTGCTACAAAGCTTCCCCCTGCACTTGTATCAAGAATGGTTTTAGTACTCGAAGTCAATCCATTATAAAATAAATGTACCTATAACCAGTCCGAATAGCCGTGCTGAGGACACTTCTTCAACATATCCTTGTATCTTTCCCAACTTTCATACAATTGTTCTCCATCAAGCTGGCGAAATGTACCAACCTCCGTCCTCAACTTCGTCGTCTTTGTCGGGAGAAAGAATTTTTTTAGGAAGGCTCAGACAAACTCGTGCCATGAAGATATGGTACCCGACTTCAGGGATTCAAGCCAACCCTTTGTTTTGTTCTGTAACAAAAAAGGAAACAATCTCAATCTAATTACATCAGTAGAAACCCCATTTAATTTTATCGTTCCGCAGATCTCAAGGAAATATCTCAGATGTGAATGTGGGTCCTTCGACGGATACCAAAGGGTTGTCTCGTGCTATTTGTATCAGCCCCATCTTCAGCTCAAAGTTTTTCGCCTGAATGGGTGCATGCACAATCCCAGAATGGTCCTTCGGGAATATGGACTGGAAATAGTCACAGATCAACTTTCGCTCCTCCTCGTTGCGTTGTTCTTCCATAGTGACTCGAGTTTCTTTCCTCAACCTCCTGCAAGTTCTGTTTATCTCAAGATGTAAAGGGAATAGGTTAGCCCCCTTATCACTACGCATAAACCAACAGCCTCCTCAGAAAACAAAGTCAAACAGAAATAACAATAAAAGCACAAAAACAACAAGACTAAAAAAAATCAAGCAAATAAGATAATAAGGCATTTAAGGGTAATGTAGCGCATCAGACTGAAAAGTGGCACTGCACAACACCGCTTAGTGAAAATGCATAGAATTGCCTTGTTCTTGTGCTCGCATCTTATCAGTTACCGTTCCTTGCAAGAAAGGCGATAAGGCGTTGCAACATGATGATACAACTAAGTAGTGAGGCGGCGGTACTTGAAGGAGACCAAATGGATTTGTGCGCACTACCCGTGTCAAAAAGGACATATGGTGGAGCAGAAATTGTACTATGTGCAAGATCAAGGCCGACAGAAAAGTAGGATGGCAGAGGAGGGGACCACTAGCGCATAAGCCATATTGCGCAGAGAATGAAAATGGGCGCGTGAAGTAATATTCTCACCTACAACTGTTGCTTATATAAGGATATCATCTTTTTCATATAAAAAAAGGAAGAGATGAGAGAGAAGAAGGAACAATAAGAAAGAAGGGAACGAGGAAAACAAGAAGGAGAGAATGCTGGTAGACAGATCTTCATCAGGAAAAATGCCATAGCCATTGTCGAAGCTCAAGAAAGAGGAAGTGACATCCCTCTAAGAGACGCGACAGGAGCCAGCAGTCACTGCACCATTGCTTTCTTCCCCCTATTTTCAATGTAGAGTTGTTTTAATTAATGTCTAGTTATCTTAATTTAATATTTTTCAATATGGTTCGTAGGAGCTAATTTTCTCATCAAGACTTGGCTAGAAGGCTCTTTTTTTTTACCTTACCTTAACAATGTCTTAATACTAGTAAAGTAGAAGTTTAACTCCAACCTTCTTCTCGAGTGTGTCTATTGAAATTGCTTGAATTTCGGTTGGCCAACCGAGTTCGGGTAGTAGCATGTTTTAGGCACCAGGAGGGTCAAAGCATGTGGAAAGAACTTGAAAGGAGCAAGGGTAACACTTAGTTGCCAGATTGATTTAGGGATATTTCAATCTCTTGAAGGCAGTTGTTGTTGAGCAATAGTTACACAGAGGAATCTAACCTCTATTGTGAGTGAACGTGATACCGGGAGGGAGGTGCTCATAGGTCCCCAAGTCTAGGTTGAGTGAATACTTCTGCAGCATTAGCATTTTGCATAATTGGGTGGGTTGGCATAAGGCGCCAGGGCTAGGTCTTGAATTTCCTTTCTATCAGTTTCTCTTTGCATTATTCTGAATAACGTTGTTACTTGTCATTTATTCTATCTTAAATTTGTTTATTTCTTTGCACGAAAATCACCATGTCACAATACTTCGGGTACTGTACAAATTCTGCTAAGTGACGCTTTGTAGTGAAGTTTTGTCATTGCATCAAAAGAATAGTACACCTTCCTTGTGGATCTCGACGCTAGAATACAAACCAGGTATTACTTATTGGTGCATCGATGTGCACTTACACTGATGTGTTAGGTGTCAATGAACTCGTCAGTGTTGTAGGGTAGAAATCAAGGGCACGACCTTGCATATAATCATCCATCCCATCGCATCATTACCCTTGCATCTTGTAACTTTTACATCACTCACGCGTTGCATCTTCTTATACCATCACCACACAAACAACCAGCAATTGAAAAATGAGATTATCAAATCGTATACCTAAAGAGCTAGATTGAAAACCAAAATGTTGCTGAATCAAGTCATACTCATGTCATCAAAGATCGCAACAAAGGGAAGGTCGTTGTGCAGGAAGATCAACCACAACCCTCCACTTCGATCACTACACTATCTGTCCAACAACTTCAGGACATGATAAAGAACTCCATTAGAGCTCAATATGGAGGGGCTTCTCAAAGTTCTCTTTTGTACTCTAAACCTCAATATTTTCTATTAGAGCGTTGATATAATTAAGTTTATCATATATCAACTTACGCTTTTGGATGGATTGATGATTTAACATGGTATCAGAGCATCAATTCCTCCCTCAATTATGTTAGGGATCCACAATCCTAGACGACAAGAACCACCTCACAAAATTACATTCTCCAAGATACACATACTAAAACGACAATAAAATCAGAAAATGTAATCATGAGATTCATCGACTTCCAAACATAACATACAAAGAAAAGAATCGAAAGATCAGTACCATGCACTCATATCGATGAGAGTGGATATAATTTTATCTTTAATGGTAACCATCAAATGTAAGAAATAGTTTACTAATTTAAACATAGGTTAACTGGTTAATACATATAATTTCTGACTTTTTCGATTTAGAGGTTTAAAGTTTGGATCCTCTCATTCTAGTATTGTTGAACTCAAAAAAAAAAAAAAAAAAGAAAGAACATATTTTGAAAATTCCAACGTTAGAGATAGAAGCAATTCTTGTAGCGAAAGAGCCCAAACATGATCTCATCATTGAAAGATTTTTTTTAAAAAAAAGTTCATAATAAATTAAAGAAATACAAGAAGACTAGTAACATGTGGCTGTTTAGAGTTTAAAAAAATGCTAAATTATACAAAATACTCTTAGCTTTGAGATAGAATTCAATTATGCTCGCATACTTTTGAAAAATTTCATTTTAACCTTTAAACTTTTAAATTGTTGAAAAAAATTCTTCAGAGTTTTTATGAAATGACGGATGGAAATTGACATTTCAACTCATGTGTCAAAATAAGAAGGCATATGTGATGTCATTTACAACTAAATTTCAACTATGTAGTGTTAAGGACAATGGAACCTCTACCTATCTCTATAATGGTATGATATTATCCACTTTGGGCATAAGCGCTCATGCTTTTGCTTTTGGTTCAACTCCAAAGGCCTCATACAAATGGAGATAATTATGCTTACTTATATGACCATGATCACTCCCTTCCCTAACTAATATGGAACTTTGTTTGCACTCCTAATATGTAGCACATTAAGATCATTGTTACCATTCATTTCAACTTAAAAGATGTTGTTGACATCATTTACAAAATGATTCACATGATCAATTGTTACACATTAGCTATAATTTCAACTAACGTGAATGATGTTGTAAATGATGTCATATATGTATTTCAATTTTTACACATAGGTTTGCCACATCAATTTCCAACCACAACTTTAATGGAAAAAGTACTCTTTAAGGATTTTTTTGGAACAAATATAAAGTCGGTTCTTTTCAAAATATAAAGATATATAATTGAAACCCTACCCCAAAGTTGAGGAGTATTTAATATAATATATTTTGTCCAAAAAAAATAGTATATACACAAAAAAAAGTATGTGATAAATTTAAAAAGTACCTGCTTATTGTTGTGAACAAGAACAACTTAGAAACACAAGAACACAATGGAGAAAAGAGAGCAAAGTAGATAGATTTCTTATTGCCAAGTGAATTATTTGTTTTGGTATATATCTCTTATTTAAAACCTTCATATTACACATATTTATAGTGTTCTAAGTAAATAAGCTCCAAGTAATCAAAATAGGCTCAAAGTAATCCAAGTAAGTAGGCTCCAAGTAATCCAATGTAGGCTCCAAGTAATCTAATGGATATCTACCATATACAATAGTGTATTTATAACACTTTTTTAGACAATCTTCATCATTAATTGTTTTTTGAGTTCCCATCATTAATGTTTAAACATACTAATCTAAGGTGCTCAAAAAAGAAAAAACTAATCTAAGAATTATCTTGCCACAAAAATGATAATAGTAATAGACTAATTAGTATTTTTTTTAACAAGAGTTGACGAGATGATCTATATTTAAATCATAAATGAAACTTCCCTTTGTAATTGAGTAGATATTATTTGATAAAATTTTAATTAAAATATAGTTTTGGTCCTTTAAAGTTTACCTTCATTTTTAATTTAATTAGTCCCTAAAATTTAAAAATTTTATGATATTTTAATCCCTCAATGTTTTTTAAAGTACTACATGGATCAATTCTGATTGTCATTAAAATCTTTAATGATGAAAAGTGCACGATTTTTTTTATTTGACATCTAGCTACAAATCTTAAATACTAAACTTTTTTTTCTACCAATATTTCCTTTGTTTAACGTCTTCATTTTGGTCTTCTTTGACTATTGAAGAAGTTCTAACGCTATCTTTTCTTTAATGTCTACATGAGTATAGTTTAAATATATCTATAGTGTCAACAAATATTAGTTCAAGAAATATTAGTTCTACATTAGTTATGTACAGATATAATGTTATTTTTTTCATCAATTCTTAGAATAAAGTTTCAAGGACCAGGGACTGATCATTGACGACCACAACTATCTATATATGGCATACTAGTGAATATATAGCTTTTATATACGCGGTTATTACACACCGTAGAAAGAAAAGACACGATGTTCTTAAATTACTCGAAGAAGAGAGATGAGACAGCATCATGTGTGGAGACAAAAATGCTCTTTGGAACATTACGAAGTCCAAGGAAGGAACAATTTTCAGCTCTGTAAGAAGAGTCAAGAGAACAATTAAAGCCAACAACAGCTACAAGTGTCAAGTGTATATGTAATTGTTGGGAGCACATGCACATGTCTTCAAATTCAGCTTACATATGATACCTGGTCCCAACATATTTTGCTTGCTGATCTACTGTATTGAAAGCTACGATAACCCCTTGTTGGAGGTTATAGATGGGGTTAGGGGCTTTGTGTTTTTAACTTCTTCTCAGCTGCCTGTCGGTGGCCTCTCTATTGCCATCACTCTTTAACCAAATATGTGTGTATTTTATAAATTTTAATATTTTATAGATATCGAGCTTTTATATTTCAATTTTTTTTCAATTTTGGTTTCTAAAGAAATTTGCAAAAATCTCCTCTAAATTTTTTTTGGTACCTTTAACAGAAATTTTGATTTCGAATCCATATGAATTATCAAATGAACTTTAGATGTATTGAATATTCAATATATTAGGTCATTCTCAATTTGGTCCATAGTTTTATGAAATTCTCAATTTGGTTCTTAATGTATTAAAAAATCTCAATTAGATCCTTTTACAAATGTTTTTTTTTTTGGTTCAATTAAAATTTTAGTTCCTGACTTTGACTTTAAGGTTTGTGTCTATTTGATCCCTGAACTTTTAAAATTACAAATTTAGTCCATGAGCTTTCGAATCTTTTAAAATTCACGAATCTACAAAAAACAAAATAGAAAATTTAAGGTTCCATTAGACATAAAATTCAAATTTATATCTAATAGATCAATTAATTTTTTAAAATTTTGAATTTTTCAGGGATCTATTAGATACAAAATTGAAAGTTCAAAGACCTATTAGACACAAAAAAGTTAGAAGATCATTAAGGCATTGCTTTGATAACCATTTCAATTTTTTATTTTTTTTGTTTTCTATTTTTTATATACAAAATTATATATGATTGGTAACTGTTTTAGTTTTCTGTTTTTTAAAAATATAGAAAAACAAACATGTTTAATAACTTTTTTTTTATTTTTTAAAAAAATGTTAGAGAGAACAAAATATGTAGAGGCAAATAAACTTTAGAGAGATAAACAAAAAGTTTTAGAGAGAGAAATATTAGAAAAAGAGAAAGATGTGTTAGAGAGAGAAAAGTTAAAGAGCGTGAGTTATGTTTAGAGAGAGAATATTTGTTAGAGAAAAGCAAGAAATAACATTAGGAAGAGAGAAAAGTTAAAGATCGAGAAATATGTTAAAGAGAGACTATTAGTTAGAGAAAGAAAAAAAGAACTTTAGATAGAGAATATTAGTTAGAGAAAGAGAAAGAAAAAAAAATTATAGAGGGAAATGTTAAAGAGCAAGAAATATGTTAGATAAGGAATATTAGTAAGAAAAGTAGAAAGAAAACTATAAGAAAGAAATGTTAGAAAGAAAAAGTAAGAGCGAGAGATATGTTAGATAGGGAATAATAGTTAGAGAAACAGTAAGAAAAAATTATAGAGAACGCATGTTAGAGAGAGAAAAGTTCAAGAGAGAGATATATTAGACATGAAATACTAGTTAGAGATATAGAAAGAAAAATTATAGAGAAAGAAATGTTAGAGAGGAAAAAAAATAAAGAATAAGATATATATGTTAGATTAGAAATATTTAGTTAGAGAAATAGTAAGAAAATTTATAGAAAAAAAATATTTGAGAAAGAAAAATAAGTTAAAGAACAAAAATTTAGAGGAGAAAACAAGAAATTTTAGAGAGAACAAATATATAGAGAGTCAAAGACAACCCAAAATAGAAAGAGAAATTCAAGTTATAGAGAGAGAAATTATAGAAAGAGATATGTTAGAAAAATTATACATACAAAGAAAAAAGTTTGAGATCTAATAATTGTTGAGAAAAAAAAGTTAGAAAGATATGTTAAAAGATCGAGAAAGTATAATAAATGTAATTGTGAGATGAAAACTCTAAAGAGAATTTTTTTTTTTAAGGAGAGAAATTTAGAGAGTGAAAAAAAATTAAAGAGAGAAAAATTAGAGGTACATTTGTTAGAAAGAAAAATAAATTAGAAATGAATAGAAAAGTTATAAAGGAAAACTTTGGAGAGAAAAAATTGGAAAAAATATTAAAACTTTAGAGAGAGAGAAAAGGGACACAGATATATTAAAAAAGAAACGAAAAAAATAATAGAGATGAAAATTTTAGAGGGAGGGAGATAAAATTTTTAGTAAAAAAATTAATGGAGGAAAAAATTTAGAGGGAGAAAGGTTAGAAAGATAGTTTAAAAAAAAAAAAAAAAAAAAACTAGAATGAAAGATAGTTTAAAGCATAGTCAAAATATTTTATCGAAATCAGATCAAATAGTTCCTAAACCTCACATATATAGCAAATTAAAATAAGTTATTAATTATCATCAAACAACATGTATATATACTAAAGAGATATATTGAAATCAGATTCTATGTGCCTATAATCATACCATATATACCGCATAATATATCAAACAACATGTATATGTTTCATGAATATTTTTGGTCTGGTGTCGCTAAAAGATTAGCGATACCAGACCATAAAAAATCATGAAACATCACTAATATAGCACATCAAAATAAGTTAATAAGAATTTTCAAATATCATATATATATATATATATATATATATATCAAATTGATTTGTGCCTAAAAATATATATGTTGTGCAAAACTCACTATGCAAGCATACACAATTGTAGGTAGTAATTGATAGGCAAGGTCGATCCCACGAGGACTAATTAATGCAAATTCTATAAATTTGAGTACGACTAAGATCTAATTCTAAATTAATTAAATGATCTAGAATTAACAAAATGCAAGCCCGACACAAGAAAATTAAATTCTAGCAATCTAAAGGAAATAAGTAGTTAAAATTGATAACAAACAAGACAAGAATCAATTGATTAAGGCGTCGGAATTTATGGAAGTTCATTGCTAATTTTACCTCCTAGATGTTGTGTGATACTATAGCATTTTGCAGCATTATTGCACTATGTAGTAACTGAAAAACTTGAGAATAAATTTTGAAAATTACTTCTAATCCCCTAATTTTAGTTTTAAAGCAAAGTTTAACATATGTCTATGAAAACTCAGCTTTCAAACACATGAATAGCCCAAACTCCCTAAGTTTACAAGCTAAAAGTATATAGACTTGAAGGGAATAATCTAATTAAACTCAAGCGGAAGTAGGAATCGATTTGAGTTTATTTAGAATTAAATAATAATATTATGGTTAAGCATAACATACCTTGAAAATATGGAGATTCTTCTGGCAGATCTTTATCTCTTCTGCAAAGTCTTCCTGGCTATGACTCGAACACATGACTAAGGCTTGTGGGAGCCTCTTGAAAGAAAATCCACAAGGGATTAAAGAAGAAGAGGTCTAGAGAGAATTCTCTAATTTTCTCTATTGAGGAGATGTGTGTTGTGTCGAATGCACAATGGCTCACCCCTAGGGTCATATTTATAGTGGTCTAGGGAAAATATTAAATAATATATTTTAATATATAATATATTAAAAAATATTTATCTAACCAATTTGAATCTTATTCAAACCGTTTAAAATTCCCCTACGACATCTATTTCTTAATTTGAATCCAATTCAAATTTAATAAATATCTTTTATTTAATGTATCTAATATACATTAATTATTTTAATATTTAATGTATCAAATACAATATATATATTTTCCTATTTTATATTTAATATATTTAATATATTAAATATTAATTTGAACACTTCAAATTAAATATTAAATTTGAACATTTCAAAATTTTCTTTCAACTAAATTGATCTTTTAGTGTTACTATGAGCTAGCAAGGGGACCTTATGGACCTACAGATTATAAGCTCCAATGATACATAATTAATTAAACTCTTTAATTAATTAATTTTCATTCATTAACTATAGGTTACTCCACTATAGACCTAGAGTTGCACTCTTATGTACTGCAGGACAAGTTGTGTCCATAGATATAATCATTACATGCAAATCGATCCTTCACGAGTTGTTTGTAATTACAGCTGGATCAAAAGTTCATTTTACCCCTATAATTACATCTTGCACCTTAAGTACCACTGATCCTCTAATGAAAATCTATTTATAATCTAATTATAAACTAAGTCCCTCTCGGGGCAGTGAGAGGGTGGGGCCCCATTGTTTAAGTCATGAAATCAGCACTTAATGGAACTACTCATCTACTTACCCTATATGGGAAAGAGTGAATTCCATCTTGTGAGATTATGTTCCCAGCTCCCTATTTGGTCAAGTTCCCAAAAAGGTAGGCATATTGAATCGCCTACAAAAGGCACTCTCACCCATGCAAATCAAAGGACAAGCCCTCAAAGGCAGGAGTTCATAACTCACTCAGGATTAAGAACGAGTCGCATATGATCATCTTGATGAAATATTAATCTTCTTAATTAATGGATTTATAAAGAGAGATTAAATATTTCGTGGTCCAATCTTATACAAACTCATTGTATAAGATACCCCCACTCACATGTCTCCACATGAATGATTTGGATCAAATCATTTGTAACTATTACAAAGTGGGCCGTATCAATAGTGTTACTAGGATAAGGTACCCAACCTTATCCATATAAGGTGATTCTTTAGGTTATTTCTTGAACACTCCTGTATGTCAACCACATACTGTTCAAGATTACACTAATAACCTTGGATTTTTTATATAATGGATAATATTATATTGCAAATAAAATAATCAAAATTATTATTAATTATTAAATAATTAATTACTTACGAGGCTTTATGGCATAAATCCCAACAATGCTTGATAGGGACAACCGACCCTCGACAGATCTCCACATTGGTATGATATTGTCCACTTTGGGCAAATGCTCTCGTGGCTTTGTTTTTGATTTCACCCAAAAGGCCTCATATCAATGGAGATAGTGTCCCTCACTTATAAACCCATGATCTTCCCCTTATCTAGCCGATGTGGGACTTTGGTCGCACTCCTAACAAGACTACCCTTGAATTCATCCTTAATTTAAGACATGAACCTGCTTGCATTGCTTAGGTTATTTCCACTCATTTTAACCTTTTTAGAATTAAAACAAGTTGGTATCCTTTCCTAAGTTGATCACTCTTAAGAAGAACAAATAAGAAATAAAAAACCCATAAGCAAACTACATTTTTATAGTATTTTCAAAGCATAAGGGTTCCAAAAATAGAGCTATGGCTCCATAAATTCCAGCCTACAGAAATTAGTTCATGACTTTTACAAGGAAAATAAACAAAAATAAGCCACTACTCATAGGCATTTTGGATTAAAATAGAAGTTCACAAACCACTCTCTCTAAAAACAACTTAACGTAATTAAAATTTCAAGAAATAAGAAGCAAGATACATCTAAGGAATAAAACTAGAGAGTAAAAAGAAGAAAAGGAGAATGGATAGTTGACGAAAGTTGATGAAGAAGCTTCCTAAGAATCGCCTTCAGCTGCTGTTTTTTTCTTCTCGTCTTATTTTCTGCTACAGTAGGATGGATTCCTCTTCCCCTCTTTCTCACTTAAGACACCCACCCAAATTAGGTTTCATTTTCTTCCAACCATTGCATTGGGTTTTATTTTCTTTCCATTTTCGACCCATCTAAGTTGGTTTAAGGGCAAAAAGTGCTGGTACGTCACCAAAAGTGGGCTCACAATCCCATATTCAGCCAGACTGCTAATGTTGCATGATGTTGCGTGATGCTACATGATGCTATAACATTACTTCTTCAACATGTTTTTTTTTTTTCGAACTTTAGGCTTCAAAACAAGGGGCAAACAAAACTACAATTAACCAAACTACAACAAAAGACTAAAAAGAGTAAAAGAAATAAGAAAAATGAAAACTAAACAAAAACCCAACTCTTAATTAAATTTAAGAGGAAACGTACTAAAAACAAGACTAAAACGTGCACTGTACTCAACTTTGACTGAGAATAAGCAAGAGAAGATGCTACATTAATCCTATTTCAAGGGATTATCAATATAACGGAAATCAAAATCCTAAAAAGGGAAACTAAATAGCAGTGAGCAAAGTTTTCTAAAAAAATATGTGAAACAAATAACTTGATTTGTGCCTAAAAATATACCAGAAATCAAACCCTTATTCTAAAAATTTCCACAATAGAATCATTTATAGGATTGAAACAAACCCTTCTTCTAAAAAAAAAATATTCAACCATACCTAAATGGATTCAAGGCCTCAGCGAAAGAGGTGGCAGATGGTGGTAATGCGAGATGGTGGAGGGTGGCGGTAAAAGAGGGCAGCAGATTATGGTGAGCAGTAGAGCTCTAAAGGCATTGATGCAATGGATGGAAAATTTGGGTTGTAGAAAGAAATACCTAACTACAATTATGACAGGTTTTTTAAAATGTATTTGAATCATTTTTTCTTTATTTGATTTTTTACTTTTTAAAAAGTAGGTGGTATGCAAGTAAGGGTGTATTAGTAATTGTATCTCAACTATGGTGTAGAAAATATTGGTATGTTGGCTAAACTTGTAAAAAAATAGTGGGTTTTAATTATGTAAAATGAGCCTAATTAGTAGGCTATTCATGTAGAAAGCCCTTTTTTATACTTAGACTGAAAATGTACTTCCGAGACTACTTTGGGTTGGGCCTACTTGGACAAACTAGGATGCTTGTTACGAGGCAATAGAGTTACAGAACGCCCATAAGAAGAGCCCTGCACTATTGGCTTGTATGGGCCTTTATCCCTCTCCACATGATGGGCCGAAACTTATAATTTTGTGGGCTGATAAGAAGAATGGCCAAAATTTTTAAACTTATAATTAAATAAACGTTTTAAAAAATGTCCAAATTTTTTTCCCTTGAAAAATGGCCAAACGTTTTTCTTCCATTTTTAAATAGAATTATTAAATGTCGAAAATGCCATCTAATGAAAATTTGAATCAAAGGTACTACAATTATTCTCTAATTAATCAAAATCTATAATTCAAAATCACAACAATAGTATCTTCTACAAAATATCTTAAATAAAAAATTAATTATGTATTTTAAAATAAAAAATACATAATAATTAGAATCCTAACTAAATAATGAATTAACTTAAATAGAAAGATAATTTGATGGGCATTCTAAGTTGGATAAACAACAAATTACGAATAAATTGAATTTGACCTAAAAAAATCTAAGCAAACTTATGGAAATGTAAAGAACTTAAACATAAATACTTAGTATTCATAGACAACAGAAACCACCCACTGCATAGAAAATCAAAACACAACAAATCAAATCAGAGATTACAAAAATTAGATAGAGGATAATTCAAACAAAAAAAAATGTATCTAATTGATTAATCAACATAACTAGAAGGATAATTTGATACAAGATTTATAAATACCAAATTACTTAAAAAAATAGAGGATTGAAATCATGAATTACGAAGTAATTAAAATAAATCTCAAATTCAAATCAGAAGATAATTAAAAAAAATCAAATTAAAAGAACCCAAATCTAGTAAATAAGGAATCATTGGACAACCAAAAATCAAAATTACAATATAATTTAAAATCTATCTAATTAATTATTGAAAATTGTCCTTTCGTGATTGTATCTAACAATCGAGACCCTATAGCTTTTCTTTTGATGCTTGCGATCTTGCCAAAGCTTACCACGCTTCTTCTCACGAGCTTCGTCGTAATTGACAAGACAGAGACCGAAAACGAATCGACGTTCCATTTGAACTCTTTCTCGTCAATTGCTCTCATTTTGGACAATACCCTCACTCTTCCAAACATGGACTCCAATTTTCTCCTTCATTCTTCCAACATGGGCTTTGAATCTGGATATGGTCCTTGTTGTTTGTGCTTGACGATGGTAATGGAGCTTGCGTTGGAGCTGATCAAAGCCCTAATTCATGTAATTCAGTGGTTCACTTCCTAGATTCCTTGTTGATTGTGCAGTGGAGTCTAGCAGAACATCCTCATCATCGGCACTCAGGTTCGTGCACCCCTAGACAAGCCATCAACGAAGCAGATCCAGATCTAATAGAAGCGACTTTATCTATAATAAAGATATGGTTCAAAACTTTAATAGATAACAAACTCTAAGATTCAGATTTAAATTTGAAAGAGAATGAAATTTGATATAGGATTTATAGTTTAAATACACTATCTCTCATCCCAAAATAGTATACAACTCAAATCACATCTATAAGGGCAAGATAGGAAAAATGAAAAATTATAAAGCATGCTTTCTCACGTGGCCATAAATTTAATTTGCTGATTTTTGTTTTTGGACGTTTTTCAAAATCAGCCTTATACGGTCCAATTCCCCTAATTTTGTTCATGGGTTAATTACATATAGATGAGTCATTTGAAGACCCAATTTACACAAATGTCTAGTTTTCAAAAAAAATTCCAGCTATGCCTAGAAGTCAAATAAGGGATTGAATTTACATATGTGCTCATTAGGTTTTTTTGTAATTATTTTAAATTGACATATAAAAAATGGAAAGAATAAAATGATAGGTTTTCAATAATCGATGTAGAATAGATTTCCAAGAAACACTCAAAATCGATCAAACTTTCCAAAATTTTTGTAGATCCATTCACCTTCTCCTTCATCTAGTTAGGTTCGAAGGCTAACGGCAACCTATTTTTCAATTTGTGTATTTTGTGTGTATATTCTATTATGTTATTATGCAAGAAGGTGCTTATACACAATTGCAAACTGCTAATAGCTCAGTAAATGATCTCACTTGCTTACACTAGGTACATTATGCTTGTATCTACTTTTCCCAAGTCAACTTCATATAATTGGCTATGTACCTCAGGGACTTCAGGCGAATCAAGAGTGGGAATGGAAGAATAAATAATCAACAGGTTGGTTTTCTAATTCGATATATGTGGTGTATGTTTGGCTTGTAAGAGTTGAGTTCATTGGGATTCGGATTAGGGTGAACAGACTGATATATAGATGTGTAAAAAAATTAAAAATTAATGAAATGTGTGAAAATCATATTTTTGAGCAGAAATTTACGATGCAAAAGACAAAACTCCTCCGACAGATGGAGGTTTGATTCCTTGGAGGGTGGTCAAGTCTTTCTTCAATAGATTGGCCTTCAATATTGGTTTGATTTCGATGGGGTTTGATTTCTTCAACGACCTGAATCTTCACCTAGACGGTTTGATTTTCTTTGACGGCCTGAATCACACCACTTTTTTTTTTTTTTTTTTTTTTTTTTTTTTTTTTTTTTTTGCGGCGAACCACCATCTAAATCCGACAACGAAAATAAAATATATATGGGTCTATTTTCAAAGATTTATTTTCGAATTTCAAATATATATGAATTTATTTAAAATAATCCAAGAACACAATAGTTATTTTCAAACCAATCATTTTGGTGAGATCTAGACTATGGTTGTAGTCTTTTTTCAGTGAACACTGGCTGTGATACCATAAGAAAAAAATAGTATCCTTCTGCCCTATTTGTATTCGAATGTTTATTTTTTCCAACATCTTATTTGTTCTTTCATGGGACTGCTCACGTGCGAACGTCGCTTGTAAAGGTGAAGAGTGTTAGGGATACTTAACGGAGAGGCCTTTGAACGACGTGGGTTCTTTATGGGTGTATAATTGTTTCATACCACGTATATATTTCCTCAATGTATGTATATATATTTAATAATATGAGACACATATTTTGTAAATATACAATTTATGTTGGGAGAATTACAAATAATAGAGGAAAATTGAGTAAATATTGTGAAACAAACACGTAAACAATTAGGTTGAAGCACGAGTATCTCGTTCTCTTTAAGGAGATTCAAGCCCTCTGCAGTGTATATATTTATCAACCACAAGTACATCAGATATTCTCTGGCCTGTTCCCTCTAGGATACAACAACCCAACTGAAATGTTATGTGTTTGAGAGTGTGGTAAGAGAGATATTTATACTAGAATTTTATATAAAAATAAGTAATTACATTGTAAACTTTTTAATTAAATTGTAGACTTTTTAATCTTTCTTACCAATACGTTTTATTCTTTAAAAAGATGAAAACTCTCACAAATTAAAATCTAAAAAGAAACTCATATTTAAAACTAATTAAATATTAAAATGTTACAACATTCTCCCACTCATTTTAATATTTTAAATAATGAAAATTAATTGGCCAAAAGAAAGATAATTATGCATCATAAATGCGTGACTCTGCATTGAACCTTTACTAGTGAAATAATAATCTCTACTCCAGCATTAGTAGTGGTCTTCGACTTGAACTCTAACATTTAAGGAGAAATAGAGAACTATTATCCACACATAATTATCCAGGTGTTGACATGAGTTTTATTGGTTAGCACATTATCGGCTTTGTGCTGATCCCAAAATTTCATGAGTGTATTTGAGAATAAGCCCCATATCCTCATAGAGAGTGGCCCTACTCTACTCTCACACTCATATAGGTAAAATCTGTCAAGGGTTGCCCCTATAACAACGACACCCCACTCATAAGAGCTATAGATTTTATTAAGAGTTTATTGAAAAACTCAACCATCCACAACGTTATAGGATAAATGCACTCACATCATAGGGATGGATCAACATATAAAGATAGAGCATTTTTACGGCCACCTTATAATTCATTTTTCCATTTGAACCTAGTTCTCAGGATCTTTGATCACTAGGTGTGTATTCTTGTATATGGCTCATGACAATTACAAAGGCTATGTGTTATAGACCTTTTCTCTTGCAAAGGCATTTATTAATGGATCTGCAAGATTTAATGTAATTCACAGTAATAATCTCATTACTCAAATAGGATCTCACAGTACTGTGTTTTCTTCTTATAAGTCTAGATTTACTGCTATAAAAACGATTTTTTACTCTTACCAATTATGGTAGTGCTATCACAATGTATTTGTCAAAATAAGAAGTATTAGTTTCTCCCACATTGAAATTTAATATAATAAATCTCTTAGCCAACTTGCTTCCTCACTAGCTGAAGCTAAAGGAATAAGTTCTACTTCCATAGTAGAGTTGACAATAATTGTTTGTTTTTTAGATTTCCAACAAATAGCACAACCTTCCACGGTAAAAATATACCATGTAGTAGATAAAGAATCAACTGACAATATATTCCAATCAACATCAGAAAATCCTTCAACAACAATAGGATATTTTTATAAAGTAAGCCATAGTATTTTGTTCCCAATAAATATTTCATAACATGATCTATGACATGTCAATGTTCTTTACCTGGCTTACTTGTAAACCTGATAAGAACTCCTACTGCATATGCAATGTCAAGTTTAGTACAATCAGTTACATACCATAGGCTACCAATCGTGCTAGCACATACTCATTTTCATTCATTACATCACTTTCATTTTCAATGAGAAACAAGTGAACACTTGAATCAAATGGAATAGATACATGTTTACAATAAAAATAGTTGTATTTTCTGAGTACTTTCTTAATATAATGTTATTGGTTAAGGAAAAACTCATATGAAGTTTTTGTTATTTTCATATCCAGAGTAAAATTAGCCTTACCAAGATATTTCATGTCAAAAAAGCTCCTCAATAATTTTTTCGTTTCATTTATAACGAAAAATATTTCAGCCAAAGATCAGTAAATCATCAATCTATAGGCTAATAATAACAATGTGAATCTTCCTATAATTTATATTAGATATATTTATCACATTCATTTGGTTTATAACCATTATTTAGCATGCAAGAATTAAATTTCTCATGCCACTACTTTGGGGCTTGTTTTAAGCCATATAGGTGTTTAGTAAGCTTACTAATGAAAAACTTGTGGAAGGCTCATCAAATACATTTATAATTATCGATCTAAAATTAAATACTTATAGTACTTAATAGTGGACCAGATCGAATCACAGAGAACCGAATAATTGATTTCTATTAATTAGCTTTCTTATTGACACGGACTGGAGGGATTTGGGATAAAGGATAAACAGATAGAAGGACTAAACCGAAAGGAATAAAGATAATTATCTCACCTCGGGCACTGAATCGGGATAAATAGGCACTATGCAATAATCGATCATTGAAAACTAAACAAATAGGCAAATTCTAGGGTTTTAAGACCAACCAACTCCTCGAAATACCGTAGGAACCTCCCCTAAACAAGTTTAGATTTCAACGCCTAAATCGACTTTAAACTAATTATTAAGCTGGGCATGAACATTCCATGCTTTCTAATTAGAAACGTTAAGCGCTTGGGATAGGTGGAAACGTAACACTTAAACCCGACAAGCCTATCGAATTTAACCATTACGTGCAATTAAATTTGAAGCCTACCACATGCGAAATAATGAAGTGATCAACTCTTAATTACTAATGTGGTTGTAAGCCTATTGCTACTCAAATTAAGCATGAAACCGAGGACCCCTACAAGTATACGTGCATAGCTATGAATCTGCTAATTCAGTCAATTTGTCAAACCAACTAAACTAGAAAGCTTCTAATAATAAAACAAGAATTAACAGCCGTAAAACTTGCTGGAAAATATAAAAATAATACTCAAAATCTCACAATAATTGTATATACTGTGTTTACAGCCCAAAACGACGTTGAAAGTCTAGCCGACCATCGAACCGATGTAGTTCGACATTGAGAATCGATCAAAACAACCTAAACTATCCTAAAACTACTAAAAATAGAGAGAAAAAGCTTGACATGGTCCCTTGGCGGTGGAAAAATGAGAGACAAATGACCTAAGGGTCGAAAAATTGCTCTTATAGAAATAGCAGTAGCGTCAAGACACTACCCAACGTTTGGCAGGGCTCGCCGTGTCGAGTGAGGCTCTCACGCGGACACTTGTGACAGCATTGAGAAATTGTCCTGAAAATTTTGCTACTGTTTGCAACATCATTTGAGTGTCGTGACGACGTCTAGACGCTTCCTTTAGGGGCAAAAAGGTTATTCTCATGATTCTTCTTGTTGGGTTGCTCAAACAACCTTTGATGTGGTATGAATTAACCCCGAATCGCTGCAAACTCTCCATTTAATGCCTTTTGCACCAATTCCTATAAAATAAACAATAAATCACATAAAAACTGTCAAACTATTAGGAATTAACATGAATAATATAAGACTATTTAGGTCCTATCAAATTACCCCCAACCTCAATCTTGCTAGTTCTCGAGCAAGGCAAAAAAAAAAAAATAGTAAATATGGGACTCGTTGGATGCAAGCTCATGACTTTAATTTGATGCTTAAAATAACTAATCACTTACAAAAAAAAAAAAAACCAAGGCTAATACACAGTCCATCCAAGAGAAATTTAAAAACTTTTCTTATCATTTATTGCATGTGTGTGTAGGTTCAGCTTTCCTAATACAATCCTTGCAAGCTCGGGGTAGGTTTATAGGGTCCTCAATCTTTCTCCCCTTACACTGGCCTAAAAACTAGCTATCAAGCCATAAAACAATCAAGAAGGCAATGTTTCACGTAGGTGACAGAAATACAAACAAACCCATGGGTTAAACTTGCACTCTTTTGACTCAAAGGCACTAGCATTCATACACCTGTCATGGGGACCTTTACCTAGAGCACTTGCTCGATAGGTGGCCTAACAGGTGACGACAGAGGCAACTCTTTTTACCCTTGATCATTTTACTAATTACAAGCTTATTTTTCTTTTCTTTTTCTTCTCTTTTCTTTCAAAAGAATGATTTTCTTTCTAAGCTCAATTTTTCTTTTCTTTTTCTCTTTTATTTCTTGCAGGCATATAACACACTTTTTCTCCCTAAGTAGGACATTATAGACCATTATCCAAAAAGCGACCATCAACCTAGTCTTTAAGCCTATTCGAGTGACAATAGACATCTAGACCTCATAGAACTACCTTAGGCCTTCAAGACAACAAAAGATAGGCCAATGTGCTCTTAACATACAAGAAAATCAAAGAAATTTTTTTAAATATGCTCAAATTAGGACAACATGCTTCATGCTTCATCAAATTGTAAACAACAAGCTACAACAAGCATCTCATGGATTGTCCTGATCAAGAGGCATAATCCAATTCATCCATCAAATCAAGCTCATAATTCTCAAAAATATCAACAAAAAAATGCTCAACATATCAATTAAAAGTTTGAGGCTCAGGTGCTCAAGACTCAATCAACATGCAAAGAAGTCAATATAAGCTCAAAATTTTAAGAGATTTTCAATTTTTTTGCTCAAAAGCTAAATAATTTGCACTCAGATGCTCAGGACACAAAATTATGCTTAGAAAATATAAAACCCCACCCCCAACCTAAAATCTACATTGTCCTCAATGTATCTTTACATAAAAGCATAAAGATAAATGAGAGAGGAACATAAAAACTCCCTTGAATTTTCCAGCACGTAGGTGGTTGGTGGTGTGTCTTTAGCCTCCAAGAATGATAAAATTTGTCCTTCAAAGGACACTTATTACCTACAAAAACAAAAATGAACTAATCTAGAAAAAACCAGTAACAAAAAGCAATAAAAGGAAAGCTAATAAAGGACTTTTCGAAGGTCCTATCAAGATTAAATTTATAAAAATTGGACCTCTAAATATTTTTCAATAATAATGTCCAGGGTCGATCACTGGGATTGGAGTTCTTAGATTAAATAAGTACCATAGTTAATTAGCCTAATTTTATTTAGAGAAATAAAACTTTGGAATCAAGGGGAAATAAAATCTAAACTAATATGTATATGCTTTGGAGTCCAATTTTGAGAAACATGCATGGTTGATCACCTTAAGCCCAACTTGAATTGATTAATAACTTGATTTTATACTAACAATCTTAAACCAAGAATTACTAAGTTATCAATATCCTCTCTCGAGCTCAATTAAACTCATGCCTAGCAATAAATCAACCTCTCGGTCTATTTCTATTACTAAACAGGGAATTAGGCGATTCTCTTAAGGCTTCTATAACTAATCTACTCACTCTCGTGCAATAGATTAAACATAGTCATGCATCTAGTGTTCTACAACTAAACTTACTCTCTCAAGCTAAATTTAGTTTAACATGCAAAACCATGGCCAAAGGTTAAGACAATATAAAGAGATGCATAAAAGACGTCAATATATAAATTAAACTAAAAATCAACCAAATGTTCAACAACTACAACCAAACAAGGGTCTAAATACAGATTTACAACATGAGTACAGCCCACAAAAACTCCTAAATTCAAGATAAAAGGAAAATAAATAGAGAAGAAACTTAGGTCGCGTGCCAACACTCGTCTCCGACATGATGTCCATGATCTCAAGCTTTGAGTCTCATCCTTGGCTCTCCAAAGGTCTCTTCTATGTCCTTAGACAATGCTTGAATCGAGTTTAGGGTTTTGGTCTCTCAAAACGGCTCCCTTTGCTCGAAATACAAACTTCTCTTTTATAGTGTCGAGACAGCGTTGCAACGCTGTCCCTTCAAGTTTTAGAAAGAAGGATTTTTTTTAGTAGCATTGCAACGCTATAGACGGCGTAGCAACACTATGCCTGCAGATTTTTAAGGTTGAAAAGCTTCCCAAATGGCATTGCAACACTATAAGAAACGTTGCAACTCTATGCCCTTGAGTCCAAATTCCGTGTTGTTCTTCTTCAACACTTGAATCTTCAAATATAGCCTTAAACTACTCAAATTTGTCCAATTATGTCACAATTCTCTGGTTTTGCTCCAAATGCTTGGTTAAGAGAAATATACATAAAAAAACATGAAAGCACATACGATCATAGCAAAACTAGCGTAAAATCAAGCCTATAAATAGCATACTTATGCATGATATCAAAAGCAAATAAAATTTTAAGCTTGGCTACCTCTTGGAAGCGCAAATTTTTATAGTCAATTGGTCAACTTGCTGTGTGGCACGCGTCAGGGCATGTGGAAGTTCTCCCATTTCTTCGGCCATTTGTTTCTTGAATCCACAATGCCCATTGTACAAAGCAAGCTCTTCAACATCTGATGGGCTCCAGAATTACAAGTCTTTTTGTAATTTTTGGACTCTAAACATAAAAATAGAAAGATCAAATAAAATAGACTCTGACTCTAACTCGTAAGACAAAGAAGAAAAACATTCACATAATAAAGAGGACTCGAAAGGTAGAATAGATGTAGGTCTTTCGACTTCCAACTCTACCACCTGAACCTCCTCGTGGAACTGGAGCTCGATTTCCTCACTTACCTCACATACCTGTTCCTAACATGGCAAACAAATTTCATAGTTAAATTATAAATTACCCTCACAACTTCATACACCAGGGATATCTAAAGACGGATTCTCTTGAGGACTCTCTATACTCACCACTAGATCAGCCAACTGGACAATGGGGCTACCCAATAATTAGGCCATCTCTTTTCGAAATCGAAGATTTTCCTACTGACTCTGGTGCTTTTCTGCTTCAACTCGAGAAAGTTCTTATTAAGTAACTTAATTAACTCCTTTATAGACATACCTAAAACTAAAGACTGGTAATTTGGGCTCTGTTGCTCCTCCTGGCATCGATAGGAAAGATCCCACTCAGGATTGTGAAGATTGTGGCTCGTCTTGTGCTCGCTAGGAACTCCTCCATGGTTATAGTGACGTGAAAAAGAATGCTCCTACATTTTAAACAACTAAGAAGCCAAAGAGAATAGTTTAGAAATTCTGGAATTTAAATCACTAACCTCATTGTCATGCGGGGTAGCTCCACTGAAATTCCAGAAATAATCAACCATTAAAAGAACAAGGTATAGACTTATATATATATATATATATATATATATATATATATATCTTATTTTTATTAAAATAAGAAAACCAAAATCAAATTAATTGGCGGTTCTCCGACAATATGCCAATTTGATCGAAACTTTGTCAGATCCGTCAAATAAATTTATAAACCAGACCACTGATATTTGTAGTAAAAGTGGCCAGGGTCGATCATAGGGAGGTGGGGCTTTGGTTGTTTATTTTTCTAACTTTGGATGTAAAACAATCTAGACAAACAAAAGGGGGGGGGTTTCGTGCTTGAAATTTAATTGGTTGAAAATTAAAATCATGCAAGAAAAGTAAAAGTGGGGAAATAAAGGTCGAGATTCACAGACTTACCAAAATGCTAATCCAAGGTACGTCGTGATATTTAATTGCAACATTAATTACTGAATTCTACTAAACATGCTAAATTACAACGTTTTAAGATCAACTGGGCTACTTGAAATACCGTGGTAGCCTGGCCTAAACAAGTTTAGATTTCAACAGCTAAATCGACTCTAAACTAACTCACTAGCTGGGGGCGAACGGTCCATACTAGCTAATTAGAAGCGTTAAGCTCTTGGGACAGGTCGAAACATAATAATTTAACCTGATGTGCCCACCGAATTAAACTACTACGTGCCAATTGATTCTAAAGCCTACCACATGTGAAGTTGATAGCACACAAAAGGGTGCTATTTCTGGTCTTAGATTTAGGTTAGTTTTGTGTATTTTTAGTGGACTTTGATGCTTTTACGTCATGAATTGCAGAAGTCGAGCATTGAGAGCCAAACCGAGGATTTGGAGTGGTTTGGAGACAAAGAGAAGCTTAAAGGAAAGCTTTTGGGCAAAGGAGATAAGGAAAAGATGTGAACAAGCAAATAGGCCTGAGAGCATAGCGTTGCAATGCTATATAAAACGTTGTAATGCCATACATGCAACCCCTTAAACCTAGCAAATAGCACACAGAGTGTTGCAATGCTAGCCTCAAAATTTTTTCCTTCTTTAATCGATTCAAAGGGACAACGTTGCAATGCTATCCCTTGTGTATAAAAGGAAAGTTTTAGTTTTGTGCAAAGGGAGCCGTTTTTGGAGATTTTTGGGACCTTAATCTTGATTTTTGGGACCTAGAGGGCACTTGTGAGAGCTAAGGAGGAGACTCGAAGCTTGAAATCGCGGTATATCACGAAGAAAATGAGGATTGTCACGCATCCACAAGTTTTTCTCTTTATCTCTTTACTTTATTATTGTGAGTCTAGATTATTAGGAGTTTCTGGTTTTGTAATGTTGAACTTGAGTAATAAGACTTCTTGAGACTTGTATTTAGAATTTGATTTCCATTTAGTTTATACTATATTGTAGCATTATTCATGTTTCTTGTGTTGAATGTCTAAACTATTGGCCAAAGTTTAATTCTTGTTAATTTGAGTTTTAGCTTGAGAAAGTAAGACTTGAATTAGAACATTGCATGAGAATGAATGTTTTATTATTAAAAGCTGTTATAATGAATTTCCTAATGCCATGCATGATTGATTAATGAGACTGAAAAGTGATTTAGTTTTCTTGCATGAGTTTTAATTGGGCTTGAGAAAGAAAATTAATTAATTTAGTTGTTCCTTGGCTTATAATGTGGTTGAATATAGTATATGTCTTAGGGAAATAAAATTTGTTCTGTTGTTGAAAATCAATGTCTCAATTCTTCTATGAAAATCAGACTCCAACTTTGTAAATAATTAGCTTAGTTTTATTTTCTTTCATCCAAAATTTTGTTTCTCTAAACAAAATTGGGCATAATTAACTATGGTACTTAATTAATCTAAAGAAAACTCAATCCTTGTGGAGACAATAACTCGATATTCAATATCACTATATTAAAACTTGACACCATACACTTGCGGTTATTTGCGAGCACTTAAAAACAACGAAACAAGTTTTTGGTGCCGTTGTCGGGGATTAGCATATGTTTAGTTTAATTAATGTTGTGGTAAAATTGCTTGATTTTAATTTAGAGTGTAAATTGTTGTAATTATTGTATACTATAGTTTTTGTTTTCTCTGTATTTTTGTTTAAATTTCCTTGCCTTTTTTTCCAGTTTGTATAGTTAGTTTTTGTTCCTAGTTTTCTTTTTTTTTTTTTACAAGTGTTTTTTTTGTGCTAGGCTCATTGGGTTTATGTCTGAAGCAAGAAATATGACTTACAAGTCAGATGATCTAGACATAGGTATTGTAGACCAAGACATAGCCATCTTTTGTAATGCATTAGATCAATTACCCATAGAGCATGATAATAATGTGACTGATGCCCCATTAGAAGCAAATGAAATTGAAAAATTACAGTCACCTGCATTAGAATTGAAATAGTTGCTTGCACACCTTTGTTATGCTTTTTTAGGTGAGTCTCTACCTTTCCAGTCATTATTTTCGCTGAATTAAGTAAAGAGGAAGAAGAAAAGTTGATAAACGTCTTGAGTAATCATTGTTCTGCATTAGGGTGGCCCATTAGTGACATTAAAGGTATTAGTCCGTCCATAGTTGTGCATAAAATCTTAATGGAAGATACATTTAGTCCATCAATGAAACACCAAAGGAGACTTAATCCCGCAATGAAAAATGTGGTGAAGGCTGAGGTATTGAAACTTTTAAATGTAGGGATTATTTATGCAATATCTGACAATTCTTGGATGAGTCTTGTACAGGTGGTTCCTAAGAAAGGAGGAATGACAGTGGTGAAAAATAGCAAAGATGAATTTATCTCCATAAGGATAGTGACAGGTTGGTGTGTGTGTGCATCGATTACAGGAAGTTGAATAAGGCTTCAAGCAAAGATCACTTCCCTCTTTCTTTTATTGATCAGATACTTGATAAATTAGCTGGCTTTCCTTACTATTGCTTTTTTTATGGTTGCTTAGAGTAAAATCATATTGCTATTGCTCTGGAGGACCAAGAGAAGACCACATTTACCTGCCCTCTTGGGACATACGCATTTAGGAGAATGTCGTTCGGACTATGCAACGCTCCTGACACTTTCCAATACTGCATGATAGCCATCTTCCATGACATAATAGAAGAGATTATGGAGGTTTTATGGATGATTTTTCAATTTTTGGATCTTCTTTTGATTCTTGTTTGCAGAATCTTTATCTTGTGTTGTAGAGGTGCAGGAAACCAACCTTGTACTAAATTGGGAGAAATGTCATTTTATGGTCAAGAAAGGTATAGCTTTGGGGCATAAAGTGTCTGAAAAGGGACTAGAGGTGGACCGAGCTAAAATTTCTGCAGTTGAGCAACTTCCACCTCTAGTTTTTTTTTTTTTTTTGAAAGAAACTTCCACCTCTAGTTAATGTAAAGGGAGTCCATAGTTTTCTAGGCCATGCAGGGTTTTATAGGTGCTTTATAAAAGAATTTTCAAAAACTGTGAAACCCTTATGTAATTTACTTGCGAAGAATTTTGCCTTTATATTTTTTGATGAATGCATGCTAGCTTTTAATGTACTGAAAGGAAAATTAAATTCGGCACCCATTATTGTTACACCTGACAGGAGTCAACCATTTGAAGTTATGCGTGATGCTAGTGACTATGCAGTAGGGGCAATTTTAGGCCAGTGTTGAGACAAGATTTTTAAGAGCCATCTATTATGCAAGTAGGGCTTTAGATACTGCACAACAAAATTACACCACCACTGAAAAGGAAATGCTTGCAGCTATGTTCTATCTTGAAAAATTTAAAGTGTACTTGTTAGGAAGAAAAGTGATTGCTCCTACTGACCATGCAACCCTCACGTACTTGTTCAATAAGAAGGATGCCAAGCCTCGATTAATAAGATGAATTCTTCTTTTGCAGAAGTTTGATTTTGATGTAAAAGATATGAAAGGATGTGAAAATTTAGTTGCTGACTATGATAAGAGGGCTTGTCAAAGGCCTTATCAAATGAAGATTTATAAACCATACCACTAAAATTTGCAATAATAGTGGCCAGAGTCGATCACAGGGATTGGAGTTCTTAGATTAATTAAGTATCATAGTTAATTATCCCCAATTTTATTTAGAGAACCAAACTGAAACAAGGGAAAATAAAATCTAAACTAATATTTACATGCTTGGAGTCCATTTTGAGAAACATGAATGGTTGATTGAATTAAGCCCTACTTGAATTGATTAATTAATTGATTTTATATTAACAATCTTAAGCCAAGAATTTCTAAGGTAATCAATTGACTCTCTCATGCCCAATTGAACTCATGCAAAAGAATAAATCAACCTCTCGATCTATTTCTATTTCTACACATGGCATTAAGTCATTCTTTTAAGGCTTTTAGAATTATCCTACTCACTATCATGCAATAGATTAACCTAGTCATATATCTAATGTTCTTTAACTACATTTACTCTTTCGAGCTAAATCTGGTTTAACAAGCAAAACCATGGCCAAAGGTTAAGACAATCAAGATGAGATGCATAAAAGACGTCTATATATCAAATAAACTAGAAATCAACCAAGCTTTCAACAATACAACCAAACTAATGTCTAAAACACATATAAACAGTCCACAAAAATTCCAAATTCAAAAGATAAAGCAAGGGGAAAAAGAGAGAAAACTGAGGGACACGTGCCAACACTCGTTTCCATTGTGATGTCGCACGATCTCGAGCTTCGAGTCTCCTCCTTATCTCTTCAAAGGTCTCCTTTAGGTCCCAAGACAAAGATTGAATCGAGTTTAGGGTTTTTGGTCTCTCAAAACGACTTCCTTTGCATGAAACACAAACTTCCTATTTATAGACAATGAGCATCATTGCAACAATAGGGGCAACATTGCAACGCTATCTCTTTTTCCTTTTTTTACAAATCGTGGTAGCGTTGCAACGCTATGCCTACTGCACTCCAAGGTTTTCCATATTTTATGATAATACTAAAGAAAAAAAATGATTAGCAAGACAACGTAAAAGAATGTATAGGAAATAGTACTCATCTTTGTCATCTTTATCAATTTTCTCTTGGTGTTCCATGAACTCTTCAATGTTCATGCTTTTAGTATCGATTTTCTTTGTGGTTTTTTTTTTTGTGAGGACATAGGCCACTTTAAGAAGATTAAGGTAAAATAACATTTTTTCCTTCCATCTCTTAAAGTGTGCTCCCTTAAATCGAAAAGACATGTTGAGATCTCCAACATTCTCATTAGGCTTCTTAATTGTAGACTCCATGTTGAATCTCCTTAAAATTGTTGGGGGAATTACACATAACAGAGGAAAATGGAGTAAATATTGTTAGGTTAAGGCACGAGTATCTTGCTCCCTTTAAGGAAATTCAAGCCCCCTGTGGTGTATATTTATTTATCGACCACCGATGCATCAAATCTTCTCTGGCATGTCCCCTCCAAGATACAACAACCCAACTGAAACGTTGTGTAGCTCAAACCACTTTGCACGAAGAGATTGAGCTAAAAGCTCCACAACAAAGAACAACCCTCTTTTGGCCAATTTCTCTTAAAAGAACAAAGAAGATAAATATGAGAAATTAGAGAAAAGAAAGGATTGAAATGTTGTGTGTTTGGGAGTGTGGTAAGAGAGGTATTTATACTAGAACTTTAGATTTAGGAATTAAATTGTAAACTTTTTAACCTCTCTTACCAATACGTTTTCTTCTTTAAAAAGATGAAGACTCCCACAAATTAAAATCTTAAAAGAAACTCATATTTAAAATGTTACAAAATTTATTTTTGGAAAAGATCGAGTATATATTTACAAATGACGTGATGATGGTGACAAACAAAATAAATATATACCGAGTATATATTTGCAAATAACTAAATATATCGAGTGTATATGACAAAATCCATAATAGATGGAATACATATGTCAATCAAGATGGAATATCATATATAAATGTAGTATTTATGTTGGATTAAATTAATTTAATTGTATCATTTATACTGCTGTGTTTGTGACTATATGCATGAAAAAGAAAAAAAAACCTAGCATATGCGGTTACAATGAGTAAAACAAAGAAACTGTGTACATGGTATATATGAGGTATATATGGAGTTATATATGAATGTTTGGAATAATATATATAAACGTAGTACATATGTTGGATTATATTAATTTAATATTATTACTTATATTGTTGTGTTTGCGACTATATGTATGACAAAAAAAAATCTAGTATCTGTGGCTACAATAAGCACAAAAAAAAAAAAAAAAAAAAAACTCTCCACATGGTATGTATGAGGTATAGTTATATATAAATGTCAAAATGAAAGTAACTATATTAAAGCAAAAACTATACTTTTTCTTTTTAATTAAACATGCAATAAAGGGATGAAATGCTTGCTTTAAATGAAAATTTAGATAGATTTTTCAACTGAAAGTTTTTTTTAATGTTGACAACAAAATCATAATTATTTTCAAAAATCATAATTGTGTAATTATTATGAAATATTATGTGTAATAATTAAAACAATATATTTTTGAAAATAAAAATTATCATAAATTTTTGAAATAATTTCCTTAAATAAAAATATGTATATTAAAAAAATATAAATTTAAAATGGACAATTAAATATAAAGAGAAAATATTAAATTAGGTTGAAATCATACAAAAAAAAGAGCAAAAACTCAAGCCTTGCTAAAGTTGAAAATTTTCATAAAAATTGGCATTTGTGAAATATAGTCTTGGAAATGGGTCATTTGGCGTAATTTATTTTCGTTCATAGACATTGGGGGTATTTATGCGTTTATACTATCAATTATCAAATGCAAATAATTAAAAGACTATATCGAGTAAATAAAATATTACAAAACTATACCTTGGGCACCACATGCATAAAAATAAAAAAAAAAAAGTTTACTCATATAGCCTATTGTATAGATGCTTTTTCAAATTTGTCCTGCTTTTAATTTTTCTATCATTTTTTACCAAGGCAATTAGTATATTCAACACTTTTTAATTTTACTTTTTCTCTTTTACCTCACACGTTGTTTTTATTTGAAAATAATGGAAACAAATAAAGTTGATTAGTAGGTATGGTTATCCAAACTTATGGATGATTTATAAATAAAGTTGTAAAGTTTCATTTCATAACTGAATCTTTTCTTTTTCTTTTTTTTTTTTTTTTTTTTTTTTGTTTGTAATGGATAAAGAAAGAAGCTCATGTGTGGCTAGATGTTGTGGCCATAAATGAGATATAACAAAATGTAAGATCTTATATTTGATAAAGTTGTTAGATTTATTTTTTCTTTTTGGAAGAGTGAGGATTATCTAGAAGTAATTACAAATGATCAATGTATAGTTATTGTTATGGGTTAATTTGGACCAACGAACACCCCGAGACTAAAGGAGAAGCTTGAATAAATAAAGTTGAAGTAGGAACAGACATAAACCCTAGTAAGTCGACCTACTCGACCAAGGTCGACTTTGATTTTGACCTAATCAAGCCATTCTCTAGGGCCCATTTAAGCCCTAGGCACCATGGGAATAAGGCCCAATTGGCCACCTCTGCCAAGGCGAAGGAGGTTGAGGCCGAGGTGGGCCAAGCACAGTCTGGGTATGCCTCAAGCATTCCCCCAACCCAATAAGATCATTTGAGCTTGATTCGATCCAATTTCAAAAGGAGATGAGAAGCGCTAGGTTAATCGTTTTATAAATACATGGTTATGACTCCATAGAATGTAACTTCATCTTCATTGTCTAAACCTTAGCCACTTTTTCTTTCTAACTTAAGCATCAAAGTGTTTCTGGCATGTACAATACTAGTGTGCAGTTTTTTCTATTTTACATATCACCTTTTTCTCCAGTTAAACAAATTTAACGTGAAGCACATGCGAATTAGATGAATTCTCCTTGACCAGATATGTGCATCAACATTTAGTAGCATTTATGGAGAATGGGAGTGCTTTAATGAGAAAAAGCGTGCCATATTTTTTGAGGATGAGTAAGAGGACAGATAATCTGAATCATGCTCTGGACAGAGATGACTTTGACTAGGATCACAACCTATGGAGAGTTGTGATCCAAGGGCAGACTTCCTAGGATCCTACAGACTTACCTCTAGCCATGGAGTCACCTTGACCTCGACCAAAAGGAGGACCAACTGGAGGATGAGTAAGAAACATTGGAGAAGAAAGTGAGTGAGACGGACCAAAACTTGACTTGCATACGGGAGATTCTTAATCAATCAAACCCAAATTTTCGACAAAATCCTATCAACCAGGAGCAAGGAAGACTCGTTCATGTTCTCTGATAGCACTAATCTACTGCTATATTTAGGCCATATTAATTGCTAGTTTTATGTCTAATTGTGAGTTTTTTTTTTTTTGGATATTTTCTATATTTCAAGAAACTGGGCAATTCAGACTAAAGGTGATGAATTTGGATCATTGGGTGATTTGTAGAACCTAAAAGTACCCAAAATGGAGCTAAGTATGGAGAAGAGGGAATTCAAAAGTGAATTTGGCAGAGAGGATATCGTCTTGACGCCTAAAAGATCGTTGAGACGCTGTTGTTTGATATTTAAACTCGAGGGCTAGCGTCGAGATGTTGTCTTGTGGCATCTTGATGCTAGCAAGAGGTGTGCATGAAGGCTTTCCGTTCGGAGCATTTCGACGCTGCCCTCAACATCTTGATGCTGAGGGCGTGCGCAGAGATTGAAACGTCGTGTTTTGTGCAGCGTCGAGATGCTATGCCTAGCATCTCGACCCTACTTCGACAGAGGGTATTTATTCTTTGCTTCATCTTTGTCCAAATGGAGACTATTCTAGAATTTGAGCCTGTTTTTGTGACTTTTCACCCTCTTGGGACCTGTAGAGCATGAAACAGAGTGTTAAAGAGCGGAAATCGAGGCTCGAGATCACAGAATTAGAAGCGAAAGCGAAGATTTCAATGACGACAGTCTCTTTTATCATTTCTTCCTCTGTTTTATGTATTCTAGGGCTGTAGAGGTGAGTTTCTTGTGTTGTACACTGAGTATTATGGGCCAATTTCAATTGTTTAGGGCTAAGAGCACAATTAGGATTGAAATTATGGTTTAAATGTGTTTATTGGCATTTAATTACTTGTTTAATTGCATTTAATTGAGTTGCACTTACTGCTTCTAACTAACTAGCCATTAATTAGTTGATCACAATCCTTAATTGAGTTCGACAGAGAGAATTTAAGATATAATTAACTCAATAAACACCCTAAAATTGCCTAAGTGACATAGGATTAATAATTGACGGTTGAGACTTAAAATGAGCGAACTTAATTTTAATTAAATAATCAATTAGCGCTAATGACACTTAGGCATGTGATTAATTAAGCGTGTTCGAATGAGACCAACAGGAGATTTCAACCGATTTAGCTCTAGGTTTATGGAATTAGCAAGATTAATTAAATGTCGTATCCAATTTTCGTAATTACAACCTAATTCGTGCTCGATCCCCTAAACTACCCCTTTAATTCGTATGTCTAGCATTTTAATTACTTTCTAGTTTAGATTTAATTTGCCAGCCTCATTTATTTTAGCTTTTTCCCTAAATAATTTCAATTGTGAATACTTCTAGTAATTAATCAATTTAAGAAAGAACTTCCATTTCTGCTTTCCTGAGGATTCGATACTCGGTAATTCTTACTATTTTATATTACTTGATTGCATGTGCTTGCGTGTACCATGAACATTCTCGTCAAAGGAAAAACCCTGATGGTGGAAGAAGTGGGTGAAATTAACACCCACAGTTAGAGACCAAAGGAAAAGTTGATCCTAAATGGAAATGATCGAAGGAAATAGCATGACAATCAACTCACCAAAGCCAGTCGAATAGATGGACTAAAGTCCATCATCCACAAAGTGCTTAGGAGCCGAGGTTGAAGAAAAACCCTAGTCCGAGATTAGAAGGTCGATGACGCTATAGAGACAAACCTGAGGACCCTAATCAAGAGGAAAAACCTTGATGGTGGAAGAAGTGGGTGAAATTAACACCCACAGTTAAAGACCAAAGGAAAAGTTGATCCTAAATGGGAATGATCGAAGGAAGTAGCAGGACAATCAACTCACCAAGGCCAATCGAATAGATGGACTAAAGTCCATCATCCACAAAGTGCTTAGGAGCCAAGGCTGAAGAAAAACCCTAGTTTGAGATTAAAAGGTCGATCACGCTATAGAGATAGACCTGAGGAGCCTAATCAAGAGGAAAAACCCTGATGGTGGAAGAAGTGGGTGAAATTAACACCCACAGTTAAAGACCAAAGGAAAAGTTGATCCTAAATGGGAATGATCGAAGGAAGTAGCAGGACAATCAACACACCAAGACCAGTCAAATAGATGAACTAAATTCCATCATCCATAAAGTGCTTAGGAGCTGAGGTTGAAGCAAAACCCTGGTCCGAGATCAAAAGGTCGATGATGGTATAAAGATAGACTTGAGGAGCCTAATCAAGAGGAAAAGGCTCGAGCATGCCTTGGTCAAGCCAAGGTGGAAAGCTCGCCTTGGAGGGCTGAGTTGCTAAAAATCTAGAAGGTATTAGGGAAAATCTAGAGAGATATGTAGAAGGCTCCAGAAACATAAGGTTTTGTTCTAGATGCTTTGCTAGAGCAGGTAGATCTGCCTTTTACTAATGATATCATGAAAGTGGAGATGCCTCAAAAATTCAACATCCCTATAATTAAACCGTATGATGGAAAGGACTCACTCGAACACTTAGTACATATTGGTCTTAGATGGAGCTTCATGGGGTGCAAGATGCCATCAAAAGTAGGGAATTCTCTTTCACCTAGATAGGATTACCTAGAGAATGGTTTCGTAAGATTAAGAGAAAGTCAATTGGTTCCTTCAAAGAATTGGCATGTGCCTTGGTAACCAAGTTTTTGGGAGGAAGAGATCAGCCATAAGCATACGCACATTTGCTCACTATCAAGAAAGGACCCAAATGGAGGTCTTCCTCTGTGTGTGACAATTGCAATGGCTTTTTGGCATATTCTATCATCTTCTTTATCACTCCTTCCGCCAGTGACTGAGGCAAAACCAACACGAAGAAAATCTCCAACCCCAAGAAACAGAAAGACAATAAAATGGTGTTTGGGTCCTTTTCTGAAGGAGGTGACAATGGCTGGATCCTTGTCAGAAGAGACAACAGTGACATTGGAGACAAAGAGAGAGAGAGAATAAAAAGGATGAAACCCTTGAACTTTTATGTTGAGAGAGACGACAGTGATGTTGGATGGGTCTTGAAGAAAGAAAATATTGCATTGCAAAACGAAACCCTAGAACTTTATATTGATTGGTTAAGTTGAAACCAACTTGAATCGAGTTGACTCAATTTGGTTCGGTCTGAAATTTGTAATAACCAAATCGAACTAATGTGGTGAAGCAGCGAAGTTTTTTTTTCTAGTTGATTAATATTAGGAAGAAAATAGGAGGAATTAATTTAGGAGTTTTTGTGTGATTTTCTTGTATATATTTGTTCGTGTTTTCTTGTTTGTTTGTTTTTGTTTTCCTGAGGTTTGTTGTTTTTGTTGCTTTTTGCTTTTATTTTTGTTTGGTTTATTTTCTAAGGAGGCCATTGGTTTATGCATAGTGATAAGGGGGCTAATATTTTGCCTTTAGATCTTGAGATTGACAGGACTTGCAAGCCGCTAAAGAAAGAAACTTGAATCATTATGGCAGAACAATGCAACAAGGGGGAAAGAAAGCCGATTCGTAACTACTTCCAGTCCATATTCCTGAAGGACCATTCTGCGATTGTGCATGCGCCCATTAAAGTGAACAACTTTGAGTTGAAAACGAGGCTAATACAAATGGCACGGGACAACTCTTTCAAAGGGCATCCATTGGAGGACCCACACTCACGTCTCAGATCTTTCCTTGAGATCTGTGGAACGGTAAAATTAAATAGGGTTTCTTATGATGCAATTAGTCTGAGATTATTTCCTTTCTCGTTGCAGGATAAAGCAAAGAATTGGCTCGAATCCCTAAAGCCAGGTAGCATATCTTCATGGGATGAGTTGGCCTAGGCCTTCATAACGAAGTTTTTCCCCCCAGCAAAGACGATGAAGCTGAGGATGGAGATTGGGACATTCCGCCTGGATGGAAAACAACTGTACGAAAGCTAGGAAAGATACAAGGAGATGTTGAGGAAGTGCTCTCAGCACGGCTATCCAGATTGGCTTCAGGTACAATTATTTTATAATAGTTTATTGACGAGTACTAAGACGATATTGGATATGAGTACAGGAGGGAGCTTTCTTATGAAGACGATGGATGAGGCACATGCTTTGTTGGAGGAAATAGCCACCACAAGTTATCAATGGCCATCACATCGTTCATCATCTTCGAGATCTACTGCGGGCATCTACGAGATAGATGAGGTGAGTGCTCTTAAGGCACAAATGGCATCCTTAACTAATGCGTTGAATAAATTTTCAACTACAGGAGTCAATTAGTCGATCGCCTCACTTTCAGCATTGAACTCGAAGAATGTTGAGGAGCAGTCTGTGGAGTAGTGCCCGTACGTGCAGAATCGAGGTTATGGTTATCAAGGTCATTAGAACCAGAATTTTCCAAATTTTTACCACCCAAGTTTGCGTATTCTTGAGAATTTCTCTTACACTAACTAGAAAAATATTTTGCAGTCACCTGGGTTTGCAGGAACATCGAGCTAAGAGAAGGAATCAAACCTAGAGAAGATGATGGGAACCTTCATTAAGGAGCAGAGAGAAGTGAATCAACACTTGCAGATGACCATCATGACTCTAGCCACGATGGTGAGAGCCCACGACACTGCACTGAAGAACATTAAGGTTTAGATTGGGCAGATCGCCAGCGCAGTCATTGCTCTCCAAAAGGGTAAGTTCTCCAATGATACTGAGGTGAACCCATGGGAGCAGTGCAAATCCATAACACTGAGGAGTGGGACCCAGTACGAGGGATGTCGACAAAGAGCGTAGATGATGGAGAGATCGATCATCCAGAGGCTGTGGCGGAAAAAACCACACAAAGTAAGCTTTCTAGCCCATCTTTTCATTTTAATTATGCTAATTAGTGTTGTGAATCATGAAGAGATAAGAATGATGAAGGTCAGGAGAAATAATCAAAAAAGAAAGAAAAGAATAAAGAAAAGAAGGCGTTCTAAGAGTCAGTGATAAGAGTGTACACATCAGTCCTCCTATGAGGCGTGGAGAGTGCCCAACATTCAACTACAGGGAGTTGTCTTACCCTCATAGATTTAAGGATGTTAAATTTGATGCTCAGTTTGCTGAATTTCTAAGACATTTAAGAAATTGAATATTAACATCCCTCTTGCAGATGCTCTAGAGAAGATGCCTAATTATGGGAGATTTGTGAGAGAAATGTTGTCAATGTTGCAGATGCTCTAGAGTTAACAAGTTCATATTTCCTGTAGACTTCGTTGTCTTGGATATGGAGGAGAATGAGGAGATCCCAATCATCTTGGGAGGCCGTTTTTAGCCACGAGCAGGGCGAAGGTGGGCATGCATTAAGGTAAGCTAACCTTGTAAGTGGATGATGATAACTATTAATGCTTTTGGTGTTGAGGGTAAGAGATTTAGGGTTGATTTAGTGGAAGTTAGACCTTCAGAGCATAATGATAGGAATAGGCCTCGAGACCTTGAAATGTTAGATGCGCCTGATTCTTCTGATGTATCTCATGCTATTTATTTTTTTGATTCTGAGAATATAATGAATGTTGGTTCTGATGTGATTGATAATGCCTTTTTTTTTCTGTTGAAAGAAAAAATTTGCTAATGATAGTTTTTTGTATTTGAGAAAAAATGTTGTTGATGTTGGTATATCTGATCACCCTGACTGTATGTTGACTGAGTGTGCTGTTAGTGAATCTATTTTTTATGTTAATTGTTTGAGTAAGAGTGTTCAGAAAGTCTTGAATATTGAGCATGTGTTAGATGATTTTCTTGAGAATAGCGATTTCTTTGCTTTTAATAATTCTACCATGCTTGATATTGAGAAAATGGAATTTGAAAATTTGTTGAAGAATAATGTGTTTGTTGAGAATGTTGAGTAGGATTTTGTTTTGACTCCTTGTTCGAATCCTATCTTGGATGGGAATCACGAGGAGATGCCTACTTTAAGTGCTCGGGATACTTCTGCACCTTTTCCTATTTATAATAATTCTTTCTCCCAGTGTTTGAGTGGTAATTTGAATGTTACATTTGTGCGAGATTGTATTGTTGGTATTGAGAATGCAGGGACAAGGGAGGATGTTTGATTCTTTATCTTTGAGCCACCTTGAGAAGTGTTTAGGGAACGTAGAGCTAATGACGCTAAACAAGCGCTTCTTGGGAGCCAACCCAAAGGTTCTTTACGTGCTAGTTGTTTAGTTTGTTTTTGTTTTCACTGTTAGTTGAATAAATGGCCCTTGCTTGTTTTGCAATTCCCTTTGGTTGTGGAGGTCGGTTGTGCTTATTATTGGAGGTCTCGTTATTTTAGAGAAGTACCATTACCCTTAGTCTTTCTATTTGTCCTTTATGCATTTTTTTTATTTCTTTGGGGTGAACATTGAGGATAATGTTTGGTTTAAGTGTGGGAGGAATGGTGCTACGCTTGGATGAGGGAGAATTTGATGTGATCTGTTGATATTGGGCTTATTTGAAAATTTTTTATGATTGGTTGAGACTATGTGCTATAGAATGGTTTTAGGATTTTTCTTGCTTTTGTGATGAAGAGATTATATGACTTGTGCTCTTGAGTGGATTGTTTTTGCATATGTATTGTGGAATTGAGCATGCTGAAATCTGTGTAAATTTTAAGATTTTTGTTTTGAATTATTTGCATTTGTTGAGCACGTAGCCTAGTTTTGATAAGTTGAGCATTTAAAGGAACTTTATGTTTTCTAGAAGTTTGTTGTCACTTCGATAGACATAAGGCTTGGTGTGTAAGTGAATTTACAAGATAGTTTGTAATGTTGAGCTTAGGAGTAAGTGATGAGGGCTGCTACGTAAACGCCAAAAGAAAGCGCAAGTGCAGGTTGTCACAAACAAGTAATATATGGAGTATTCTAAGTATCGAACCCAAGGGAACGGTTAACAAAAACACTCCAGTTAACAATACAATTTCTCACAAGTTACAACCGAAGGTAACTAAGAAAATAAAGTTGATTTTTGGGGTTTTGTGCATGAAAAAGTAAAGATAACTAAAAAGGTATGAGAAAAACAAAGATGAGAAGTAGGGGATTTAATTCTGGTTCAACCCTAGGAAATGCGCCCACCATGCGCCTGAAAATTGCCCAACTAAGTCTGGCTATTTTTGAGATCCTACCTCTTGCACCTGCATACTGACTATGTCGAGTTATGTACGATTCAGACAGAATGCTGCTGAAATGCGCTCGCAACCAACCCTTTTTCGACACTTAGCTAAGTAAATCAAGTTCAACACCTATTCAACTCCTTTTCCAAAAACTTTTAGAAAACTAAGCAATTTAAAACTCATATGTCTATGGCTAAATTCGTTTAGATAATGAAAAACACAACTTTATGATTTTAAAGGTTTTTGTCCTATCTAGGTACAAAAAGCAAAGTCCTATGTCTAGCCTATTTTCCTAGATTACTTTTAGGAAAATGCGTGTCGATTCCAAGCTTTTCAGTATTGAAATCTTCACAACGATGCTAACTCAGATGGCCAGTTAAGCTAACAATGAAACTTAAACTCACTAGAAGTAAACTAAGATAAATGTTGAGCAAATCTACAAGAAAGACATGGTGGTTGCTTATCTCCTTTTTAGGGTATCCACATGATTGAATCCCCTCCAAGGAGTTTAGCTACTCATCGAAGAAATAAATAAAGTGCAGAAAGTAAAAAAGAAAACAAATAGAAGAAAGAACACAATTCATTGGAATAAATAAACTTGAATATACTTGAAGAATAAATCCAAGAAAGAACAAAAAAAACTTAAAACTTGAATTAAGAGAAAAAAAACTTACAAAGCTGGAAATAAAATAAAATAGGAAGTACAACTCCTAAAAACTTATAAAACTGAATAGAAAAACCTAATAACAAAAACAACCCTAAGATGTTCTTCCTTTCTAACTTGTTTTACATTTTTCAAGGAGAATCAAGTACTTACTCCTTGTTCTTTCAAAGTTGTAGTCCGAATGGAATATGAACAGAGCTTAGGGTAGACTCGGAGTGGCTACTAAAACTAAAGAGAAAACGACATAAATTTGGGATGAAGAGAATTCCCAACTCCGAGCTCTCTTTCAAATGATGGATTGAGTCGCCTTTTATAGACTTCACGCCTAGGGTTTGCTGCCCAGATCACTGTGGAGAAGCTTGGTCGATCATATCCCTTGATTTTCGTAGATTTGATTGAGAATAATTGATTTTATCTACAAATCTCGCAAATCTGGGAGAATCTGTCGAAAAGGTCCAAATGCGGCCGCATAGTGAGAGCAATTGTGTTGTTGTCGAAATGGCCTAAATGTGGCGGCATAGTTGGGTGCATTTTTGAGTTCTTTCTACAACAGTTGGAATTTTTCTTCTGCTCTCAATTGCTGGCGCATCCTGGTCGCATATTTCTTGGATCATCTTTCACTTGCCTCAGTTGCGGCCAGAATGTGGGCGCATTTGGGTCATTTTTCAGCCTCTATCAAAATGAACAAAAATTAACATTTGCTTAATAAAAATGACTCTAAATAGACCTAAAAACTTATTTTTACAAAATCAAGACTTCAAACACATGCAAAACTTGTTTTTACTTAACTTTACTCTTAATGACATGAATTATAACTTTAAACACTCGCTTTCTATGAAAATAGCTTAGTTTTTTGGGCTAAATAATACTCATAAATGAGCATTATCAATAAGAAAAAATGTTAAATTGCCTAAGAAAAGAAAAATTGAGCTCAGAAAAAAAATATAAATGATAGTGAAAAGAAAAGTTTCTTGCGTGATCTTTAGGTGTTCGGAGGTAAAAAGAGCTACCTCTATCGTAATTCGTTAGGCCATCCATTGAGGAGTGCTCTGGATAAGGGTCCCTGCGATAGTTGTGTGAAAGCTAGTGCCCCTGATTGTGGTAAAAAGCAAGTGTGGGGGAGTACTACCCCGTAGTGAGGTAAGGAACCTAGCTTTGTATTACTTTCTTAACTGTGAGGGAGCTTAATTGAGTCTTTCGAGCTAGTGTAGGGGGAAGATGAATGGAGGAAGGCATAAAGGTACTATGAATTAGTAAACGAGTCATCATTAGGCTATGCACATACACACGCAAAGAGTTTAGAGTTTCTTTTAAAATTGCTCATGATTTAAGCATGTTCTCATTCCATTGTTCTTGTTCTCTAATTCCAATTTTGAGCACATTGAGAATGGAGTAACTGTTGCATGTAATTTTCTGAAGCATTTATCTTCTAATTTAGTGCTATATTTAGAGCCAATTAATTGCTAGTTTTGTGTCTACTTGTGAGTTTTTATGTGGATATTTTCTATATTTCAGGAAACCGGGCAATTCGGATTGAAGGTGATGAATTTAGAGCATCAGGTGATTTGTGGAGCCTAAAAGTACCCAAAATGGAGCTAAGTATAGAGAAGAGGGGCTTCACAAGTGAATTTGGCCGAGAGGATAACGTCTCGAGGCCCAAAAGATCGTTGAGACGCTATTGTTTGATATTTAAACCCGAGGGCTAGCGTCGAGATGCTATCCTGTGGCGTCTTGACACTAGGAAAAGGCTCGCATGAATGCTTTTGTTCAGAGCATTTCGACGCTACCCTCGTCATCTTGATGTTGAGGGCGTGTGCAGAGATTGAAATGTTGTGTTTTGTGCAGCGTCGAGATGCTAACCGTACTTCGACAGAGGGTATTTATTCTTTGCTTCATGTTCGTCCAAATGGAGACTATTTTAGGATTTTAGCCTGTTTTTGCGACTTCTCACCCTCTTAGGACCTGTGGAGCATGGAACAGAGTGTTAAAGAGCAAAAATCGAGGCTTGGGATTGCAGAATTCGAAGCGGGAGCAGAGATTTCAATGACGACAGTCTCTTTTATCATTTCCTTCCTCTGTTTTATGTATTCTAGGGTTGTAGGGATGAGTTTCTTATGTTGTACACTGAGTATTATGGGCTAATTTCAATTGTTTAGGGCTAAGAGCACAATTAGGATTGAAATTATGGTTTAAATGTGTTTATGGGCATTTAATTACTTGTTTAATTACATTTAATTGAGTTGCACTTACTGCTTCTAATTAATTGGCCATTAATTAGTTGATCAGAGTCTTTAATTGAGCTCGACGGATATAATTTAGGATAGAATTAACTCAATTAACACCCTAAAATTTCCTAAGTGACATAGGATTAACAATTGGCTGGTGGGACTTAATATGAGTGGACTTAAGCCTAATTAATTAATCAATTAGCGTTAAAGACACTTAGACAAGCCATTAATTAAACGTGTTCGAATGAGACCGACAAGAGATTTCGACCCGTTTACTCTAGATTTATGGAATTAGCAAGATTAATTAAATGTCTATCCAATTTCCATAATTACAACCTAATTCGTGCTCGAACCCATAAACTACCCCTTTAATTGGTATATCCAACATTTTAATTGCTTTCTAGTTTAGATTTAATTTGCAAGCCTTGTTTATTTTAGCTTTTGCCCTAAATAATTCCAAATGTGAGTACTTTTAGTAATTAATCGATTTAGTAAAGAACTTCCATTTTCGCTTCCCTGTGGATTTGATACTCGGTAATTCTTACCGTTTTATTTTACTTGATCATGTGCGCTTGCGTGTACCACGAACATTCTTGTTAAAGGAAAAACCCTGATGGTAGAAGAAGTGGGTGAAATTAACACCCACAGTCAGAGACCAAAGGAAAAGTTGATCCTTAATTTGAATGATCGAAGGAAACAGCATGACAATCAACACACCAAGACCAGTCGAATAGATGGACTAAAGTCTGTCATCCACAAAGTGCTTGGGACCTGAAGCTAAATCAAATACCTAGTCCAAGATCAGAAGGTCGATGACACTATAGAGACAGACTTGAGGAGCCTAATCAAGAGGACAAACCCTGATGGTGGAAGAAGTGAGTGAAATTAACACCCACAGTCAGAGACCAAAGGAAAAGTTGATCCTAAATGGGAACGATTGAAGGAAGCAGCAAGACAATCAACACATCAAGACCAGTAAAATAGATATACTAAATTTCATTATCCACAAAGTGCTTAGGGGCTGAGGCTGAAGCAAAGACCTAGTTTGAGATCAGAAGGTTGATGACGCAATAGAGATAGACCTGAGGATCCTAATCAAGAGGAAAAGGACCGAGTATGCCTTGGCCGAAGCCGAGGTGGAAAGCTCACCTTGGAGGGCTGAGTTGCTAAAAATCCAGAAGGAATCAGGGAAAATCTAAAAAGATATGTAAAAGGCTCGGGAAACATAAGGTTTTGATCTAGATGCTTTGCCGGAGCAGGTAAATCTGCCTTTTACTGATGATATCATGAAAGTGGAGATGCCTCCAAATTCAACATCCCTACAACTACACCCTATGCTGGAAAGAAGGACTCAGTCGAACACCTAGATAAATATTAGTCTTAGATGGAGCTTCATGGGGTGCAAGATGCCATCATATGTAAGGCATTTTCTTTCACCCTAATAAGATTAGCTAAAGAATGGTTTCGTAAGATTAAAAGAAGGTTAATCGGTTCCTTCAAAGAATTGGCATGTGCCTTTGTAACCAAGTTTTGTGGAGGTAGAGATCAACCATAAGCATATGATACTCATTCTCACTATCCAGAAAGGACCCAAATGGAGGTCCTCCTCCGTGTGCGACAACTGCAATGGCCTTTTAGCATCTTCTATCATCTTCTTCATCACTCCTTCCACCAGCGACTGAGGCAAAACCAACTGGGAGATAATCTCCAACCCCAAGAAACAAAGAGATGATAAAATGGTGTTTGGGTCCATTTCGGAAGGAGGCAACAATGGTTGGATCCTTGTCGAAAGAGACAACAACGACATTGGAGACAAAGAGAGAGAGATAATGAAAAGGACGAAACACTTGAACTTTTATGTTGAGAGAGACGGTGGTGATGTTGGATGGGTTCTTGAAGAAAGGAAATATTGCATTGGAAAATGAAACCCTAGAACTTTATATTGTTCGGTTAAGTTAAAACCAAACCGAATCGAGTCAACTTGATTCGGTTCGGTCTTAAATTTGTAATAACCAAAATAAACCAAATCAAACCGACTCGAATTGGTTTGCTTCGTTTTTTCATTTTGGTTCAACCCTAGTATAACCTTTGGAGATAACCCCAATTCAATAACTAAGATGGTGAACTTCCTTATAGTAGATTGCACTTTTGAATACAACGCAATGTTAGGAAGGCCCATCTTACATGAACTGAAGGCAATACCCTCTACATAGCACCAATCAATGAAGTTCTCAACACCTATAGGGATAATGAGGGGAGAACAAAAAACTTTAAAGGAATGCTACTGCGCAGCCTTAAAGGAAGCCAAAACAACTCAAGAATTCACTCCTTTACACCTCAGTTTGAAAGAGGCTGACGTGAAGATTCTTCTTCCTTAAGATATTTGATACTCAAGCACGACTCTCCTATAAGCAAAATCCTTTTATAGTCCAATTATGTAGGGGATATACCTCCCTTTTAAACAAAAGCAAAGTTGTCTCTGAAGAACCTAAGTTAGAACTCTAGACAAGCTTTCAAATGAAAGTTCATGTAGAAAATGGGGAGTTAGGTCAACCCATTCCTAGTTAAGCCTGAGCTAGCTCTTTCCATGCAACATTTAGTGAAAAATTGGGGGCTGGGCCAACCCACTCCTAGCTAAGTCCAAATTATCTCTTTCCATGCAACATTTGATAAAAATTTGAGGATTGGACTGACCACCCTAGTTAAAGCCCAAACTCAGGTTTGAGCTCGAATTTATACAAATAGGACCCAACGTAGGCTTGAGGGCGTCAAGCTAAGAGACCAAAGCTCAAAATGGCACCTTGGCAAGGTCTAAGAGGGTCAAGGCCAAGGTGGCCAAATATGTCAAGGTGCAATAGGCTTGAAGAAGTCAAGAAAATGACCCAAAACCCCAAAAAGGTACCTCGCACAAATCCAATAAGATTGAAGCTGAGGTGGCTCAAATATGTCTTAAGTATGCTCAAAGCAGTTGATGATTGAAACGTGTGTGAGGTATTTGGAAAGATATTGTGAAAGAGAATTTAGCCAAGTGTACTTATACATTGTCAACAAGTAAGATATAAAAGTATTGCAAAGTATCTATCCCGTAGAGACTAGTTATAAATTCAAGTGTTTAAAATAAAAAACTTTATCAAATTACAACAAGTAGGTAACTAAGAAAGTAGTTGGGAAATGGTTGTTGTGAGTGACTAAATAAAAGTAAAGATATAAATGAAAATGTGGGGATTCAATCATGTTTCTTCCCTAAGTGAGTAAATTGTACCATACACCTGCATATTTGTCTGTGTTACGTGATTTTGTGACCATGCAAAGCCGCAAATGTACGATGTCAAGTTTTAGTGTAGTAATTTGTGAGTGCAAGTGTATCGTCAACAAGATTTGTTTTCTAGATCAAGTAAGTACCATAGATACTAAAATTCAATTTTATTTAGATAAACAGATTCTTGAGAAAAAGTAAATAGCAAAGCAACTAAAAACAGTGAGAAATGTTAAGGAGAGAAAATCTAGGGAATTGATTTCACCAATTAAATGTTGTTTTAATTAATTAATCCAAGAAAAAATAATGCCTAACCATAAGCAAGAAGTTGAAAATACCCAAAAGACCTTTTCGAGTTCAATTGATCTCATGCAGTGTTATAAACCTAACGTGTTCGTCTAGATTTTAATAACAAACATGGCATTAAGTGACTTCTTTTTAGGCTTCTAAGATAACTCCTCATTCACATAAAACAATTTACAAATAGTCATGCCAATCACTCTCTCAAGCAATAAGTTAAACCAACAAAACATGCAAACTTGGGTCAAAAGCTAACACATATTAAGAACATACAAGCATGAATGATTATAAACATAATCAAATTATGAATTAACAACTAAAACAATAAGTTCAACAGCTACATCAATTCCTAGCTAAAGTCTAGCCACTCATAATTACTAAAAATAAATCTAGATTTATACAAAAATCCATAACGAGAACTAGAATTAAAAGGAAAAAGAAAAACTCCAAGTAACGTGTCAATCGTCGTTTTCAATGCACGTCATGATCTCGAGCTTCCAACTCTCATCCCCAACTCCCCAAAATGTCCCTTGCCTCCCAAAATAGTGTAGAAGTCGATTTAGGGTTTAGGTTTCTCCAAAATGGCTCCCTCTTTCCATAAGCAAATAACAATCCTTATATAGAAATCGCAACAACATTGAGATGCTAAGGGCAGCGTCGAGATGTTGTCCTTCAAACCGTGTGCCTTTTCAAATGAGAAAAAGTAGTGTCATAACGCTAGGTTATAGCGTCTTGATGCTACGAGGTTGGCCTTGCTCAATCTGTCGCATTGAGCAAAATAGTGTTGCGACTTTGATCGTCTGACATTGAGATGCTATAGGCAGCGTTTGTGTGGATTTCTTGACTTGATGTGCTACATTTGAGGCATTGAGACACTATTGATGGTGTCTCAACGCTATACCCTCCAGTTTCTTGGTTCATTTCACTTATTTGCTTCACTTGGCTTCTCCATTTGTGTTCAATAGCTCCAAACTTGCCTTGGTAACTCCAAAATCTCCGATTTCACTCCAATTGTTCAATAACTGAAATTTCAACAATTAAACCCGTGAAAAATACTAAATAGTCTATAAAGACTAACAAAAGTAAAGCCTAGGAATAACACATTTTGTGTTCTATTAGTCACATTACCATATGCATGTGAATTAGATTCATCTCCTATTCTGCCTTGATTTCAAGCACCCTTAGGAGTTGATGGGTGCTAAAGCCCAAGTGCACGTTGTCTCTCAAGTAATATATGAAAGTACTCAAGGTATCGAACCAAAGGGAACACATGTAACAAAACTTTCTAGTAAACAACAAAATTACTCAAAGTTGCAACCAAAGTGGTAACCAATAAAACAAAGTGATTTTTGGGAGTTTTGTAAATAGAAAGTAAAAGTAACTGAAAAAAGAACGAGAAAACACTAATGAGAAAGTAGGGGATTCAATCTAGTTAAACCCTAAGAAAATACGCCCACCATGCGCCATATTTTGCTTAACTAGGTGAAGAACATCTGGCAATTGTTGTCCATTTGTGCCTGCATACTGGTTCTTTCGAGCTCTGTACGGTTCAAACAAAATGCTACCAAGATGCATCCACAACCTACCCTATTTAACACTTAACATCGTGAATCAAGTTTAACACCTATTCAACCTTTTTCTAAATTCTTTTTAGAGCCTAAGCAATTAAACACATATGTCTTTGGCTAATTTTCAACTTAGATAAATAAAGAACACAACTAAAAAATTCTAGAGGTTTTTGTCCTATGTCTAGGCACAAAAAGTGAAGTTCTATTTCTAGACTCTTCTCCTTGATTGCTTTTATGAAAATGCGTGGTCGATCCAACCTTTTCAATATTGAATATCACACAAACTATGCTAATTAAAGTGATTAGTTTTACAAGCAATGAAACTTAAACTCAATAAAAGCAAACGATGCTAAATATTAAGTAAAGTTGCTAATCACATGGTGGGGCTGATCTCCTTGTTAGGATATCCACTTCATTGAATCCCCTCCAAGAAGTTTAGCTACTCGTCGAAAAGAAAACTAAAGTACAGAAAATAAAGAAGAAACAAGAATAAGAAATAACAACATTCATTGAAATAATGAACTTGAATACACTTTGAAGTATGAAAACAAAGAAAGAAATAATTGAATTAGAATTGAAAGAAATTGCAACTTGAATTCAAAGGTTAAACAGAAGCTTACAACTCTGAAACTAAGAATAAAACAATAACTACAACAATAAAAAACAAAAACGTACAAGACTCAATCACAAATGATCTTATGTTTGTTCTTCCGTTATAACTTGTTCAACCTTTTTCAAAGAGAACTAGTCCTTACTCCTCCTTCTTTCAAAGTTAGAATCTGAATGGAGTTTGAACAGAACTTAGAGGAGACTCGAAGTGGTTACTAAAAACTAAAGAGAAAATAATAGAACTTGGGGATGAAGTAGAAATCCAAACCCCGAGCTCTCTTGAAATGGAGATATGAGTAGCCTTTTATAGACTTCATGCCTAGGGTTTACTTCCGAGATCTGAGAGAGGCCTTGGATGACCATATCTCTTGATTTGAGGAGATTTGGTTGAGAATCTTCCATAAAATCTATCAATTCTGCAAATCTAGGAGAATGTGGCAAAATGGTCCATGGGTGCATTTGTGGGCGCATTTCCATCTGTTTTCGAAATGGTCTAAATGCTAGTGCATTCAAGTCGCATTTAAGGGTCTTTTCTGCTTCACTTGAAAATTGCCTTTTGCCTTCAAATGCTGGAGCATTCAGGTCGCATTTTGCATGCATCAACACTTTTTTTCTCCAATTACTACCTGATTGCTAGTGCATCTGAACCATCTTTCAACCTACGCACAAAAATAACAAAAATGAACATTTTCTTTACAAAAATGACTCTAAGTACGCCTAAATACTTTTCTTTACAAAATCAAGATGTCAAACACATGAAAAACTTGTTTTTACTTAAATTCACCCTAAATGACATGAAATATAACATTAAACACTCGCTTTCTAAGCAAATAGCTTATTTTTTAAGGTTAATTAACACTCATAAATAAGTGTTATCACACCCCCAAACTTAACTTATTGCTTTTCCTCAAGTAATTTTAAGCAAAAAAAAAAAAAAAAAAATCAGCAAACAAGTAACAACATGGTTCCTAAGGAGGTTTTGAAAAAAATTGCCTTTCAGGTGAAATCTCAACTCTTAGTACTTACACAACCTTGAAGTTTTTTGCCCATGAGGCTTTATCTTTTTCTTTTCAAGAAAAAACATTCACATGCAAACTCGCCCATCGTGGTTATGCTACCTAAGATTCAATCATAAAATCTAGGGTGATCTTTTGTCTAGCAAGCTAAGTTTAACTCTTTATAAGTACAAAACATTATATTTCCCCCCAAACTTATTCAATGCTATTGCTAGGCTCTTTTCTTTCCTTTCTTTTTTTCATTTTTTCTAGAGAGAGTCTTTTGGTCACTTGTACCTTCGTTCTAGCATACTAACACCTTGTGGTGAAAGTAGCTGACTACGAGCACAAGTCACTGCTAAGACCATTTCCACATACTCACTTCCTAAGTTAACTTTTTTTTTCATGAATCCCTAATAGTAGTGTAGTACATGATACATCAGAATTACAATAGCAAAAGCTTGAAACTACAAATACAAACCCATCGCCCCAAACTTAAATGGGTCAATGTTCCCATTGACTAAGAACAAAGGAATAAGAGTGCTTAGGGTACAAGTTTTTGTCGTAACTAGACTTACTAAGCATCAAACTAAACTCTCCTATGCACACTAAGTAGTCTAAACACAAGGAGAATTCTGATTTGAAAGTTTTATGAAGAAAAGTGATTGATAAAGTACATGAAACTTAAACCTAAGTTTGCATAAAGTATGAAAGTTGAGAGAGCTCTAAGTATCATCATAAAGGACTTTTTAACACAACAACTAAGGAAAGCAAATTGAAAACTTGTTTTATTTTTATTCGGTTGATGTCGAGGGCAAAGTACCACACTGTCCTCCCTATGAGCGTGAGTTCATTTTTCATTTCATCCCCCAGGTGGGAATAAAACTCATGAACTAGTGGCATAGTCGCTCTCTTAGGTTGCTCAAAAAATTGCTCCCATCCATACTTGCAAACAAAGTTAGTGATGTACTCAGGGATGAGGCTAGTTTTGTTGGAGAAGCCCTTTTCACTCATTAGCACCTGATAACACTAATTTAATGCTATATTTATGCCTTAATTTAGCTAGTTTTATGCTAGAACTGTGAGCTTTTACTTCGATTATTTGTTAATTATAGGAATCCGAGCAATTAGAAGAAAAAATTGTAATTTTGGAGCATTATGTTGAATATGGAGCTATTTGAGAGCTTTTGGAGGAGCTAAGAAGAAGAAGAGATGAAGTGAAAGCTATTGGGTCCGAGAGGACGACGTTGCAACGCTTGAAATGGCGTTGCAATGCCACAATTTAGTGTGAAAACCCAAGAGCTAGCATGCAACGCTATCCTGTGGCGTTGCAATGCTAGAAACGCGCTAAGGAGAAAAGCTCCGTCCATAGCGTTGCAACTCTACCCCTATACACTCAAGGAGAACGATGCCGTTTTGGACAACTTTGCAACGCTGTCCCTAGCGTTGAAAGGCTGTCGCGATTGTTGCTATAAATTCTTCGCTTTGTTTCCGAATTAGGGGAGGCCATTTAGGGTTTTAGCATTTCGATTCCTACCCTCTTGGGACCTGTAGATACAGATTGCAGGTGTTCGAAAGCAAAGTTCGAGGCTCGGAAGCATGGATTTCAAGGCGATAGTCAGGATTTCAGCGACGATGATCTTGTCTCTATTTTCCTTCCCTCTTTTCATGTATCTACTTGCTGTTAATGATAGGATTTTGTGATGTTATTTGAATATGTTGGGCTAAATTTGTATTTAGGGGATTGGATCACGATTAGGTTTGGTTTTATGTTGTAATCGACACTATTGTCATTTAATTTTACTTGTCATATTTCATTTAGTACGATTGTACTTAATGCTTCTTATGAATTGGACATTAATATGCTGAAGTAGTCCTAGATTGAGCTTAACAAAGGATGTTTAGGGTAGACTTAGCCTAATTAACGCCGCTAGATTGTCGAAGTGACATAGGAACAACAATCGAATGGTGAGGCTTAATCCTAATTAACTAATCAATAAACACTAAGGACACTTAGGTAAGCGATTATGTAAACCCGGAATCCCTCCTTGAAAATTCTTAAGAAAAATGTATTGGTAAGCTTGTTAAAAAAAAAAGAAAAGAAGAAACTAAAACAAAAGAGAAATGGAAAGTGGAAGGTGTATGTTTTGTTTTAAAAAAAAAAAAAAAAAAAAAAAAAAAAAAAAAAGAAAGTGGAAAGGTGGGAATTTTCACCCACCGCCAAGACCTTTCTTTATAACCCTTCTACACACTGTCACCCAATTTAGATTTTCATTTACCAAAGGAAAACAGAGGGGTTTCGAGGGAGAGAGTCTGAAAAAGAAGAAGAAGGAGATTTTGAAGGTGGAATTGAAGAAGAAAAGGGGGAAACACAGTCCAAGTTGCATGGTAAATTCTGGTGTTCAATTCTGCCAACGTCTGGTTTTTTGATCATACCGAGCTCCACAGGAAGAATTAAGAGGTAAGGTTTGATTCTTCTGAAAGTTAAATCATTTTAGAACGATTTTCGTGAAGGAAGCTCGAGCAAAATCTGATGCTATGTTAATGATTTGTGAAGAGGGAACCGAAGGAGAGGTTTTTCTGTCAAATCCGAGGAACCTCTGGTTTTTGGGATGTGCTGATCTGTAGACTTCGAATTAGAAGCTGTATTAGGTATGGTTGGAAAGATGATTTAATTTCCTATAACTTTCATTGAAGAAGTCGCGGTTATAAATTGTTTAGAAGTCGCTTTAAATTTCAGGTTAGTTTTGGGCTGCCGCAGGAAAACAGTTCTGGTTTTAGCTGAAACGTGTTTTGGGGAAAATAGATTTCGAGGTAGTTACAGACACATCCTTTAGGAATTTCGATTTCATTCCTTCAGATAAGTTTTAGAGGGTTCAAAAAGGAAGGGTTTGGTATAAATAACATAAATTTTGACCAAGTAATGGAAAAGTTATGAGTATGTGAGTTTCGGGTGTTAATCATGTGGAATGCTAGGAATTGATGGGGTGGTTTTTGCAACCCTAGGCCTTAAGTTCGTGAGGTCAAGATTCTAATGCTTGGTTTTGTTTATTTGGCAGGCCAAGAAGAAATAGGACAAATTTACGGACCGAGAATCTAATATTAACGCTGTGAGTGACAAAATGAATTCTGAAAATAAATTCTATGCTTGAACTTGTGTTCATGAAAAGAAAAGACTTCCTAAGAATGATGTAGCTTAAAGATTTATGGTCTCTTGAACATGTATTCATAAGCATATATGGTTTCCTAAAATTGATTTAAATTGTTCGTTGTGAGCATATGTTTACTGATTTTCTGAAACTAGAAGAAATACCTTAATTCCAAGTCTACATGTGTTAGCAAGAACTGTTAGAGGTTTTCATGTGTTTCTCTGAGACCTGAATGAGTTAATGGTTGAGATACTGAGCCGAGGTTGTATAGTACCGTGTGCACACAGGTCATTTTCTGTTGTGGACGTTGAGTGTACTCCGTGACAACAATGCTGTCGTGAGTGCTGGGCGAGCCCCACTACGACAAAGACGATGGGAGTGCTGGGCGGGCCCCACTACATCGTAGAATGAACATTGGTTGTACTGGGCGAGTCTTACACAACTAGTTTGTCATATGTTTAAAATGGTCAACATTTTTGACACACTTGCTGGACTTATGTAAAAGCTATTGATGTTATATGTTATGATTTACGAGTTAATAGTTTTAAACTCAGTCACTCACTGAGCTTCCCAGCTCATTCTTTCAATGTTTTCCAACTTTTCAGGTAGAGATCGAGCTCCCAGTGCCTGAGATCCTGCCATCGCCACCGAGGGTTCTCAGAGTTAGATACTCTGTACGTGGGTGGTATTATATAGCGAGTCTGCTCGTAGTGTAGATAACTTAAAAGAGACGTGTAGTTATGTTCGTGTATGAAACTAGTGGTCTTGTTTGTGTAACCAACGAGTGGTTGTGTTTTGATTGCTCAAGAGAGGTTTTAACTAAAACTGCTCCGTGTGCATATGTAGAAATTTTCCAGGGTTCCGCTGTGTAATATGTAAAGTATTTCGTTTACTGGTATGGTTTGTTTATCAGGAATTAAAAGGGTCATAGGTATCGTTAAGAAGTGAAACGATGCCTGTTGGCTTCACGCCTTCCTCCGGGCTAAGATAACACAGGTTTCGGGAGGGGGTGTGACAACTTGGTATCAGAGCAGTTAGCTCCATGGGAAACGAGATAGAGCGAGTTAGCTCTAAGAAAAAAACTGAGAAATAGAGAGCATGTTAACGAGTTAGTTCAGATAGAACTAGTAAAGCATGGTCCAAGTAAGGACAAGAGCAAGTCTAGTCAGAACTAGAATATGAATAGAAGTTTGGTATTGTACATTTGAGTTAAGTATCCATAGCACGTCTAATGTATTGATATGTTATAGGAGTCATGCCACCACGTACTAGGAGACGACGCAGGCAGGATCAGGACAGGACGCAGGATCCTACCCAAGGTCAATCTGAAAGGGGATCTAGCGCCCTGAGAGTTCAGACTGGGGCAGGAAACAAGCAGCATGCTAGTTCCTCACAGGGGATAGAGAGAGCAGGGCCAAGTGAGCCAGAAAAAGCATATGGAATAGAACGCTTAAAGAAATTAGGAGCTATAGTGTTCGAGGGTTCCACAGACCCAGCTGACGCCGAGGTTTGGTTGAATATGCTGGAGAAATGCTTTGATGTGCTGACTTGTCCTGAGGAGCGAAAGGTTAAGTTGGCCACATTTCTGCTGCAGAAGGAGGCAGAAGGATGGTGGAAATCGATACTAGCCAGGCGTAATGATGCACGTACCATGGATTGGAATTCTTTCAGAGGCATATTCGAAGACAAGTATTACCCTATCACGTATCGTGAGGCAAAGAGGAATGAGTTTTTAGGGTTAAAGCAAGGGTCGCTTTCAGTGGCCGAGTATGAGAGGAAGTATACCGAGTTGTCCCGGTATGCTGATGTGGTTGTGGCATCTGAGAGTGACAGGTGTCGAAGGTTTGAAAGAGGGTTGCGTTTTGAGATACGTACCCCGGTCACAGCTATCGCAAAATGGACGGACTTTTCCCAGCTAGTAGAGACTGCCCTACGTGTGGAGTAGAGTATAGCAGAAGAGAAGTCAGTAGTGGAGCCTAGTCGTGGGCTTCGACGGCTAGTAGCTTCCGAGGTCGTGAGCAGCGAAGGTTCACACCTGGGGTGAATGTTTCAAGTCGTCAGGACTTTAAGAACTGATCTGGTGGCCAGGCATCGAGGCAGACGAGTGTGGGTAGTACCTATCAGAGGCAGAGTCAGAGAGCACCCAATCAGTCTGCTAGATTTGTAACAAGACCGCAGGCAGGGCAAGAGTCTATTGCCAGTGTGACAAGGAGAACCCCATGTACGAATTGTGGCAAGAATCATCGGGGCCATTGTCTTGTTGATGCCGGTGTGTGCTACCAGTGCGGACAACCAGGGCATTTCAAGAGAGATTGTCCACAGCTGAGAGGGGTCGCACAGAGAGACCTGGGGGTTGAGTCCCAGACGGTTGAGCAGCCGAGGGTTCCAGTAGCTGCAGGGGAGGGCACCAGTGGTGCTAGACAGAAAGGAGTTGTAGGGAGACCTAGACAGCAGGGAAAGGTTTACGCTATGACTCAGCAAGAAGCAGAGGATGCACCAGATGTTATTACTGGTACGATTCTTGTTTGTAATGTACCTACACGTGTTTTAATAGACCCAGGTGCTACGCATTCCTTTGTTTCTACCATGTTCCTAACTAAGCTAAATAGGAAGCTAGAGCCTTTATTTGAGAAGTTAGTTATATACCCTCCGGTTGGTGATGCTTTACTAGTCAATGAAGTGTTACGGGATTGTGAGGTCTTAGTAGAAGGTCTCAGTATGATAGTGGATCTTCTTCCACTAGAGTTGCAGGTGTTAGACGTAATCTTGGGGATGGATTTCTTATTCACTCATTATGCTTCCATGGATTGTCATAGGAAGGAAGTAATTTTCAGGAAACCAGGTTTGGCTGAAGTAGTTTTCAGGGGAGAAAGAAAGATTATGCCTATGAGTATGATTTCAGCCCTAAAAGCTGAGAGGTTGTTGAGGAAGGGTTGCACGGCATTTCTTGCACATGTAGTGGAGGTGCAGGAAGAAAAGTTGAAACCAGAAGATGTTCCTGTCGTGAATGAATTCCTTGATGTTTTTCCAGCTAACCTGGCAGGTTTGCCACCTGATAGGGAAGTTGAGTTCACTATCGAATTGTTACCAGGAACAACACCTATTTCGCGAGCGCCGTATAGAATGGCTCCAAGCGAGCTCAGAGAACTGAAGATACAGTTACAAGAACTAGTTGACAAGGGATACATCAGACCTAGTGTATCGCCTTGGGGAGCTCCAGTGTTATTCGTAAAGAAGAAAGAGGGTACTCTAAGATTGTGCATTGACTATAGGCAGTTAAACAAGGTCACGATACGTAACAAGTACCCTTTACCACGCATAGAGGACTTGTTTGACCAGTTGAAGGGAGCATCAGTGTTCTCCAAGATTGACTTAAGGTTAGGATACCATCAGTTAAAGGTTAGGGAATCAGACGTTCCTAAGACAGCATTCAGAACGAGGTATGGACACTATGAGTTTCTAGTAATGCCTTTCGGTTTAACTAATGCACCAGCAGTTTTCATGGATCTCATGAACATGATCTTTCATCAGTATCTGGATCAGTTTGTTATAGTATTCATTGATGATATACTAGTTTACTCAGTTGACAGAGAAGCCCATGAGAAACATCTGAGAATTGTTCTGCAAACACTACGTGATAAACAGTTGTATGCTAAATTCAGCAAATGTGAGTTTTGGTTGAATCAGGTAGTGTTTTTGGGGCATATCGTTTCAGCAAATGGAGTTAGTGTGGATCCGCAGAAGGTAAAAGCTGTGGTCAATTGGGAAAGACCAGCTAGTGCAATAGAGGTACGTAGTTTCCTAGGTTTGGCAGGATACTACAGACGGTTTATTGAAGATTTCTCACGATTGACATTACCCTTGACAACTTTGACAAGGAAGATTGTTAAGTTTGAGTGGTCAGATAAGTGTGAACAGAGTTTTCAGGAGCTGAAGAAGAGATTAGTAACAGCACCTATTCTGGCACTCCCTGTAACAGGGAAAGAATATGTGATTTACTGTGATGCTTCGAGGCAAGGATTAGGGTGCGTGCTTATGCAAGAAGGAAAGGTAATAGCTTATGCTTCAAGGCAACTGAAAAAGCACGAGTGTACTTACCCTACCCATGATCTCAAGCTAGCAGCCGTTGTTTTAGCATTGAAAATCTGGAGGCATTATTTGTTCGGTGAGAAGTGCCACATTTTCACGGATCATAAGAGTTTGAAGTATATTTTCGATCAGAAAGAGCTGAATATGAGGCAGAGGCGATGGCTAGAATTGATTAAAGATTATGATTGTACTATAGAGTACCATCCAGGTAAGGCGAACGTAGTTGCAGATGCATTAAGTAGGAAGTCGAGACTTCCTATGAATGCTTTATGTGGTATGCGAGCAACCTTCTTAAGTACGCTAAGAGGTTCAAAGGCGGTTGTGACTGCAGAGGATTCAGGAAGTCTCTTGGTTCAATTTCATGTCAGGCCTTCGCTTATAGCAGAGATTGTGAGGAAACAGGCCGAGGATAGGGACTTGCAGAAGAGGTTTGGGAAGTCCAAACAGGACCCAGAGGGGGAGTTTCTGATAGGAGCAGATGGAGCTATATTAAAGATGCTTTACTAGAGGAAGCTCACAGTTCAGCTTACGCTATGCATCCAGGAAGCACCAAGATGTACAAAACTTTAAAGGGATCGTATTGGTGGCCTGGGATGAAGCGGGAGATAGCTAATTATGTTGATAAATGTTTAATTTGCCAACAGGTTAAACCAGTTAGACAGAGGCCAGGGGGACTCCTTAATCCACTGCCAGTGCCGGAGTGGAAATGAGAGCATATCACTATGGATTTCCTTTTTGGATTACCACGTACTTCTGGTGGACATGATGGTATTTGGGTAATAGTGGATAGACTCACTAAGACAGCACGGTTTATACCGATTAAAGTGACGTATACACTTGATCAGCTTGCTAAGCTATACGTCGACAAGATTGTGAGTCAGTACGGAGTGCCAGTGTCCATAGTTTCAGATAGAGATCCGAGATTTACATCTAAGTTCTGGCCTAGTTTACAGAAAGCTATGAGGACAAAATTAAATTTCAGCACAGCGTTCCACCCCCAGACAGATGGTCAGTCAGAGAGGACCATCCAGACCTTAGAGGACATGTTGAGAGCATGTGTCCGTCAGTTTAAAGGAAGTTGGGATACCCACTCATCACTTATGGAGTTCGCTTATAATAACAGCTATCAGACTAGTATCGGCATGGCACCGTTTGAGGCTTTGTATGGAAGACCATGTAGAACTCCCGTGTGTTGGAACGAAGTGGGGGAACGGAAGCTAATCGGACCTGAGTTGGTACATGTTACGACAGACAATGTGAAGGTGATTAGAGAAAATCTTAAAGTAGCTCAAGATCGTCAGAAGAGCTACGCAGATAAGCGGCGAAGAGACTTAGAATTCCAGGTCGGGGATCAAGTTTTCTTGAAGTTATCTCCGTGGAGAGGTGTCCTTCGTTTTGGTCGGAAGGGTAAGCTGAGCCCTAGGTATATTGGTCCTTATCAGATAACAAAACGAGTTGGGCCAGCAGCGTACGGACTTGCGTTGCCAGCAGAACTATCTCGAGTGCATGATGTCTTCCATGTGTCCATGTTGAGAAAGTATATTCCAGATTCGACACATGTGTTGCAAGCACAACCAGTTGAGCTAGAGGAAGATTTGAGCTACATAGAGGATGCAGTTCAAATCCTTGATAGGAAAGAACAGGTTCTGAGAAACAAGACGATCCCACTCGTGAAGGTTCTTTGGAGACATCACGGAGTGGAGGAGGCAACCTGGGAACCAGAAGACCAAATGAGGAAGAGTTACCCGACGCTTTTCATCTAAGGACTACTCAATTTCGAGGACGAAATTTCTTAAGAGGGAGGTAAGTTGTAAACCCGGAATCCCTCCTTGAAAATTCTTAAGAAAAATGTATTGGTAAGCTTGTTAAAAAAAAAGAAAAGAAGAAACTAAAACAAAAGAGAAATGGAAAGTGGAAGGTGTATGTTTTGTTTTAAAAAAAAAAAAAAAAAAAAAAAAAAAAGAAAGTGGAAAGGTGGGAATTTTCACCCACCGCCAAGACCTTTCTTTATAACCCTTCTACACACTGTCACCCAATTTAGATTTTCATTTACCAAAGGAAAACAGAGGGGTTTCGAGGGAGAGAGTCTGAAAAAGAAGAAGGAGATTTTGAAGGTGGAATTGAAGAAGAAAAGGGGGAAACACAGTCCAAGTTGCATGGTAAATTCTGGTGTTCAATTCTGCCAACGTCTGGTTTTTTGATCATACCGAGCTCCACATGAAGAATTAAGAGGTAAGGTTTGATTCTTCTGAAAGTTAAATCATTTTAGAACGATTTTCGTGAAGGAAGCTCGAGCAAAATCTGATGCTATGTTAATGATTTGTGAAGAGGGAACCGAAGGAGAGGTTTTTCTGTCAAATCCGAGGAACCTCTGGTTTTTGGGATGTGCTGATCTGTAGACTTCGAATTAGAAGCTGTATTAGGTATGGTTGGAAAGATGATTTAATTTCCTATAACTTTCATGAAGAAGTCGCGGTTATAAATTGTTTAGAAGTCGCTTTAAATTTCAGGTTAGTTTTGGGCTGCCGCAGGAAAACAGTTCTGGTTTTAGCTGAAACGTGTTTTGGGGAAAATAGATTTCGAGGTAGTTACAGACACATCCTTTAGGAATTTCGATTTCATTCCTTCAGATAAGTTTTAGAGGGTTCAAAAAGGAAGGGTTTGGTATAAATAACATAAATTTTGACCAAGTAATGGAAAAGTTATGAGTATGTGAGTTTCGGGTGTTAATCATGTGGAATGCTAGGAATTGATGGGGTGGTTTTTGCAACCCTAGGCCTTAAGTTCGTGAGGTCAAGATTCTAATGCTTGGTTTTGTTTATTTGGCAGGCCAAGAAGAAATAGGACAAATTTACGGACCGAGAATCTAATATTAACGCTGTGAGTGACAAAATGAATTCTGAAAATAAATTCTATGCTTGAACTTGTGTTCATGAAAAGAAAAGACTTCCTAAGAATGATCTAGCTTAAAGATTTATGGTCTCTTGAACACATATTCATAAGCATATATGGTTTCCTAAAATTGATTTAAATTGTTCGTTGTGAGCATATGTTTACTGATTTTCTGAAACTAGAAGAAATACCTTAATTCCAAGTCTACATGTGTTAGCAAGAACTGTTAGAGGTTTTCATGTGTTTCTCTGAGACCTGAATGAGTTAATGGTTGAGATACTGAGCCGAGGTTGTATAGTACCGTGTGCACACAGGTCATTTTCTGTTGTGGACGTTGAGTGTACTCCGTGACAACAATGCTGTCGTGAGTGCTGGGCGAGCCCCACTACGACAAAGACGATGGGAGTGCTGGGCGGGCCCCACTACATCGTAGAATGAACATTGGTTGTACTGGGCGAGTCTTACACAACTAGTTTGTCATATGTTTAAAATGGTTAACATTTTTGACACACTTGCTGGACTTCTGTAAAAGCTATTGATGTTATATGTTATGATTTATGAGTTAATAGTTTTAAACTCAGTCACTCACTGAGCTTCCCAGCTCATTCTTTCAATGTTTTCCAACTTTTCAGGTAGAGATCGAGCTCCCAGTGCCTGAGATCCTGCCATCGCCACCGAGGGTTCTCAGAGTTAGATACTCTGTACGTGGGTGGTATTATATAGCGAGTCTGCTCGTAGTGTAGATAACTTAAAAGAGACGTGTAGTTATGTTCGTGTATGAAACTAGTGGTCTTGTTTGTGTAACCAACGAGTGGTTGTGTTTTGATTGCTCAAGAGAGGTTTTAACTAAAACTGCTCCGTGTGCATATGTAGAAATTTTTCAGGGTTCCGCTGTGTAATATGTAAAGTATTTCGTTTACAGGTATGGTTTGTTTATTAGGAATTAAAAGGGTCATAGGTATCGTTAAGAAGTGAAACGATGCCTGTTGGCTTCACGCCTTCCTCCGGGCTAAGATAACAGGTGTTTCGGGAGGGGGTGTGACAGATTAGTTAAGTGTGTTCGAATGCGGACGACAGGAGATTTTGACCAGTTTAGCTCTAGTTTGTGAAGTATGCAAGATGTAATTAAATGGCGGGTTAAAGTTCACATAAAAGCAACCTAAGAGTGTTCGATTCCCCTAAATTTCCCTTAATTCGTATCTCTCTATTTTTTAATTTCTTTTTAGTTAGTTTATTTTTCAAGCATCTTTCGTTAACTATTTTCCCTTAATAATTCCAATTTCGTCGATTCTTGGTAGTTAATTAACTAAAAAGAACTTCAATCTCGCTTCCCTTGGGACATGATACTCTGTACTCTTTTTCTGTTTTATTATTACTTTGATCACGTGTGCTTGCGTGCTTTAAATCTGATTAAGTTTTAGGCGCTGTTGCCGGGGAAGCAACGACATTCTATTTAGTTAGTTAATATTGAGAAGAAATTAGGAGGAGTTAGTTTAGGAGTTTTTGTATATATTTTGTACACATTTTTCTGTCCGTTGCTTTTCATTTGCTCTTATTTTTTTTCGTGTTTACTTTTGGTTTTTGGTTGGTTTGTTTTTCTAAGGGGGTTGATATGTTATATTCATAGTGATACGGAGGATAATCTTTTGCCTTTAGATCTCGAAATTGACAGAACTTGAAGGAGGTTAAGCAGAGAAGCCCGAATCACTATGGAGGAGTGTAATGATGAGGAGAGGAAGTCGATCCGTGACTACTTTCAGCCCATATTCCTAACAGATCATTTCGGGATTGTGTATGTGCCAAACATAGTGAATAATTTTGAACTAAAGATGAGGCTGATTCAGATGGCGCGGGACAACACATTCAAGGGACATCCTTTAGAAAACCCACACTTGCATCTCAAATCTTTCCTTGAGATCTGCAGAACGGTAAAGTTAAATGGCGTTTCTCCTAATGCCATTAGACTGAGACTTTTTCCTTTTTCATTACAGGATAAAGCAAAGGACTGACTCGAATCCCTGAAGCTGGGTAGCATATCTTCATGGGACGAGTTAGCCCAAGCCTTCTTAACCAAGTTTTTTTCCCTAGCAAAAACTACGAAGTCAAGAACGGAGATTGGGACATTCCGCTAGCTCGATGGAGAACAATTGTATGAAGGCTGGGAGCATTACAAGGAGATGTTGAGGAAGTGCCCTCAGCACTGCTATCCAGACTGGTTACAGGTACAATTTCTTTATAACGGTTTATCCTCGAGTACTAAAACCATTCTTAATACCAGTGCATGAAGGAGTTTTTTAGCGAAGACTAGGGAAGACGCACATGTTCTTTTAGAGGAAATGGCCGCAACGAGTTTTCAGTGGCCATAAGACCGATCCACCTCCACTTCGAGGAACGCTGCGGGCATATACGAGATAGATGAGGTAAGTGCATAAAAACTCATATGGCTTCATTAACTAATGCGTTGAATAAACTTTCTACTATATGAACCACAAAATCAATTGCCTTGTTATCAGCGTTGAACTGGAGGGAAGTCGAGGATTAGTCTTTTGAGCAGTACTAGCATGTGCAAAATAGAGGCTACGGATATCAAGGCCTTCAAAACCAAAATCTACCAAACTACTACCATCCAAATTTGTGTAACCATGAAAACTTCTCTTACGCTAACTAGAAAAATGTTTTGCAACCACCTAGGTTTGCAGGAACATCAAACCAAGAGAAAAAGTCGAACCTAGAGGTGAAGATGGACCCGTTCATGAAGGAACAAAGAGGAGTGACCTAGTAATTGCAAACGAGCATATCAACCCTTGTTACTATGGTGAGTGGCCACAACACTGCACTAAAAAATATGGAAGTTCAGATAAGGCAGATCACTAGTGCAGTTAACACCCTCCAAAAGAATAAGTTTCCTAGTGACATTGAGGCGAACCCACGGGAGTAGTACAAATCCATAACGCTGAGGAGTGGAACTCAGTTACGAGGGGCATCGAAGAAGGGCATGATTGATGAAGAGATAAAGAGTCAAAGGGCTATGGCAGAAAAAACCACACCAGTCTTATAATGTTTGTTTTGGTTCCAGAAAAGAAAAGAAGAATGAATGTGAAAAGAATAGATTTGAGAAGAAGATGAGAGGATAAGAAAGATCTTCCTGGACTTGGTTGCTGAGGAGTCTAAGGAGTTGGCATGGGATATGAGGTATTTGGACCCCGATCAGTTAACATGGGAGCACACATCAGTCCTAAGAGGCGTGGAGAGTGTGCTACATTTAATTACGAGTTACCTTTTCCTGAGTGCTATAAGGATTCTGGATTAGTGATCAATTTTCTGATTTTTTAAACATGTTTAGAAAATTGCACATTAACATTCCTTTGCAGAAGCACTTGCCAACATGCCTAATTATGGGAGGTTCATGAAGGAGATGCTTTCACAGAAAATGAGACTTGAGGTGAATGTAGTGCTCAGCCTGTCTGAAAAGAGCACATCCATTGTAAACCAGAAGATGCCCACGAAACAAAAGGACCCAAGGAGTATTACTATTCCCTGCCAAATTGGTAGTTTAATCATAAATAGGGAATTATGTGACTTGGTGCCAATATTAATCTCATGCAAAAGCTTAAGTGTGGGGCTATTTGATAGCACTAATTTAGTGTTATATTTATGCCTTAATTTAGCTAGTTTTATTCTAGAAATGTGAGCTTTTACGTCGATTATTTGTTAATTTCATAAATCCAAGTAATTAGGAGAGAAATTTATAATTTTGGAGCATTATGCTGAATATGGAACTATTTGAGAGCTTTTGGAAGAGCTAAGGAGAAGAAGAGATGAAGTGCAAGTTGTTGGGGCCAATAGGATGGTGTTGCAACGCCACAATTTGGTGTGAAAACCCGAGAGCTAGCATTGCAACGCTGCCTTGTGGTGTTGCAATGCTAGAAACGTACTAATAAGAAAAGCTCCGTCTGTAGCATTGCAACGCTACTTCTATACACTCAAGGAGAATGATGCCATTTTGGACAACATTGTAACGTTGTCCCTAGCGTTGCAATGCTGTCGAGATTGCTACTATAAATTCTTCGCTTTGTTTTCAAATTAGGGGAGGCCATTTAGGGTTTTAGCTGGCCAATTTCGATTCCTACCATCTTGGGACCCGTAGATACAGATTGGAGGTGTTCGGAAGCAAAGTTCGAGACTCAAGAGCATGGATTTCAAGGCGATAGTCAGGATTTCAGCGGCGACGATCTTGTCTCTGTTTTTCTTCCTTCTTTTCATGTATCTACTTGCTGTTAATGATAGGATTTTGTGCTATTATTTGAATATGTTGGGCTAAATTTGTATTTAGGGGATTAGATCATGATTAGGTTTGGTTTTATGTTGTAATCGATTCTATTGTCATTTAATTTTACTTGCCATATTTCATTTAGTACGATTGTGCTTAATTTTTGTCCTATGTCTAGGCACAAAAAGTGAAGTTCTATTTCTAGGTCTAGGCACAAAAAGTGAAGTGCTTACTTGTCTTATTTCATTTACTTGTCATATTTCATTTAGTACAATTGTGCTTAATTTTTGTCCTTGTCTAGGCACAAAAAACACAACTCTAAAGATTCTAGAGATTTTTGTCCTCTGTCTAGGCACAAAAAGTGAAGTTCTATTTCTAGACTCTTCTCCTTGATTGCTTTTATGAAAACGCATGCTCGATCCAAAATTTTCAATATTGAATCTCACACAAACTATGCTAACTCAAGTGATCAGTTTAAGCTAATAATGAAACATAAACTCAATAAAAGCAGACGATGCTAAATGTTAAGCAAAGTTACTAATCAGATGGTGGGGTTTATCTCCTTGTTAGGATATCCACTTCATTGAATCTCGTCCAAGGAGTTTAACTACTCATCGAAAAGGAAACTTTAGTACAGAAAATAAAGAAGAAACAAGAATGAGAAATAACAACCTTCATTGAAATAATGAACTTGAATACACTTTGAAGTATGAAAACAATGAGAGAACTAATTGAATTATAATTAAAGGAAATTGCAACTTGAATTCAAAGGTAAAACAAAAACTTACAACTCTGAACATAAGAATAAAATAACAGGTACAACACTAAAAAATAGAAACGTACAAGACTTAGATGAAATACACTGAGAATCCTAAGCTTGTTCTTCCATTCTAACTTGTTTAACCTTTCTCAAGAAGAACAAGTCCTTACTCTTTCTTTCAAACTTAGAATCCGAATGGAGTGTGAACAGAACTTAGTGGAGACTGAACGTAGCGCTAAAAACTTAAGAGAAAATAACAGAACTTTTGGATGAAGTGGAAATCCAAACACCAAGCTCTCTTGAAATGGAGATATGAGCCACCTTTTATAAACTTCACGCCCAGGGTTTGCTATTGAGATCAATGTGAGGTGCCTTGGACAAACATATCCTTTGATTTGAGGAGATTTGGTTGAGAATCTTCCATAAAATAATTCAATTCCGCAAATCTGGGAGAATCTAGTGAAATTGTCCAATTGCAAGCGCATTTCCATCTATTGTCGAAACGGTCTAAATGCTAGCGCATTCAGGTCGCATTTCAGGGTCTTTTCTACTACACTTGAAAATTGCATTCTGCCTTCAAATACTGGCCTATTCAAGTCACATTTTGCATGGATCAACATTTTTCTTCTCCAATTGCTACCTGATTACTAGCGCATATGGGCCATCTTTCAATCTCTGCACAAAAAAAAAACAAAAATGAACACTTTTTTTCAAAAAATGACTCTAATGACACCTAAATACTTATTTTTACAAAATCAAGACGTCAAACCATGCAAAGCTTGTTTTTACTTAAACTCACCCTAAATGACATAAAATATAACATTAAACACTCACTTTCTAAGCAAATAGCTTAGTTTTTAATGCTAAATAACACTCATAAATGAGTGTTATCAGAAGTTTAAGTGATTAAAAATATATTTCTATAGCTAAATAGAACTTAGATGACTAAGCATGCAATCATTTTAATCCTATAGGTGCGCTCTATGTCTAGGGTCAAACAACGAAGTCCTATACCTAGGATCTTCTCCTATAATGATTTTATGTCATCTGTTTATTACCCAACCTTTTCAGTATTAAGTTTAACTTTCTATGTAAAACCTAGGCGATCAAGTTAGACCAACAATAAACATATTCAATCAATAAAACCAAATTGCAGTAAAGGTAATTTAACAAATATGCAAGTGATATGGAGCAAGCTTAGCTCATCTTCTAGGGCATCTACATAATTGAATCACAAAAGAATCTTAGCTCATAATGGAATAAGTAAAAGCATAATTCTTCATTGAAATATAATTCATAATTACAAAGATGAAATAAAATAATAGTAACAAGTGCTGGAAAAATAGTAAACATAAACTCCAAGTGCAAAAACTGAGTGCAATCAAGGGAAAATCACTCTATGATTCGATCCACTGCCTTTTTTAAGGTGGAATTGATCTTTACAAACTCTTTCACTCGAAGACTAAGGGTTATAGAGTATGGATTATGAGTTTATCCTAAATGAATTCTCTCCAACACCACTTCATTCCCTATCCTAAGCTCCTCACTCGAAATCTACGAAAAAACCCTTTTTCTGTCACTTTTCATCTTCCTTTCAAGCTTCACGAATTGTCCTTTATAATGGCCTTTAGAGGGTGAGTAGTTGCCTATTTTTATGCCTTGGACCTTGATTTGAACCCTCATAGTCAAAATAGGGTGTAGATTGCAGTTTTGACTCTAACAACTTGGACCATAAAGTTCACGAATTTGACTGGAATTAAGGCATTATGCGGCCGCATAATGTATGCCTGCAAAATTTTGCGGTCGCATAATATATAGTTTCCTACAAAAGAGGATATTCAGTTAAAACTTGACCAAAAATGACCTTTTTACCCCTTAATTGACTCAATTAACACCAAATGACTATTTTCACGCGTCAAACTTACTTATGCATGCTTTTGAACCACGAAAACACGAAAACAAATGCAATTAAACACATTTTAACCAAGAAATGAACTAAATTAAGGGTAAAATATAGGTGATAAACATAGTTCATCACACCCTCAAACTTAGCTCATTGGTTGTCCTCATGCAATACTAAACAAGGAAAACAAATAGTCATTCAAAAGGAAACATGGGTATCAAAATAGTTTACTTAGAAAGATTCCTTTAAGGAGAGGTCTCATACTCTAGGGCCATTCATAACTCTAAAGTCTCTACTCTCATGAGCTCCTAACTTCCCTATTTCAAAGCAAATCTCTCCTAATATGCCCTAATCACCATGCTTAATTCACCTAACCTTTAATCCTTGAGTCCAATGTTACCCTTTTTAGTCCATCTAAGCTTAGACCTTTATAACAAAACTACATGAGATTTCCCCCCAAACTTGTTGAACTACTAAGCCTTCACTTTTATTTTCTTTTTCTTAAAGAGAGTCTTTGTTGTCACTTCTACCTTCATTCTAGCTTATTAACATTTTGTGGTGAAAGTGTCTAACTACGAGCAAGAGTCACCTACTAGAACTTGCACTCACTTCTTTAAGCCAACCTTTTATGCAGTGGAAAACATGGGTATCATGTTTGCCCCTGGTTACTTGGTCAACTCAAAAAGGAGATGTATGTCCCTTTTATTCTTTGTTTTTTTTTTAATGTAATATGGCCTAGCAGCAAAAAACATTACAAGATACACCCCCCCCCCCCCCAAACTTAAGAGTGACAATGTTCTTATTAACTACTTTGGAATTTTCACAAAGAATGAGTCTGTTGTAGGCTTAGGCTTTTGCAAAAACTTAAAGGCTAAACTTTCCTAAACATGTTAAATAAGCTAAACATAAGGAAGTTTAGACTTAGAAAAGTTTTTCAAAGAAAAAGAAATGACTCAAAACTCACAATTTCAAAACTTAAAAGCTAAGATAGTTTGGCACTTTATTGAGCAGAGATATGCTCTAATAATCATCACCAAGGATTTTTAAAGAAACAAACAAATACAAGCATGCTCAAAATTAAAAGAGTTAAGTAAACAAAGCCAAGAGTTCACAACTTCTATCCTATCCATAAAAACAAACCTAGTAGCTTATTCCTTGTCCTCGTCGTCAAAGCTCTGAGGCCTTTTAGTTAGGTTTTCAGGAAAGTCAAGGAAGCTAGGAGCAACTCCAGGAGCTACCATGAGAAAAATCTTCTTCATGGCCTCATCACTTTCTCGAGACTAGGCCCTATAGGCCTTTAACTGTGTGTAAACGTGCTCCAACTGGACCATCATAAGGCTACTAGAATTTAAAGAAGAATGAGATGGAGTCGAAATCTATGAAGAAGTTGCAGCCACATTCTTTGAGATAAATTGTTTTTATGTAGCTAAGGCCTTCCTCTTTTTCTGAGCATTCAATAACTCCAGCTTGATGATCTATCGTGCATCAAGCGAGGTTTTAGTGATGCTCAGCTCCTTCCCTTTTCAGACTGGTACCTTTGCCTTTTGGCAAAGCTGTGTAATCAAAGAGCCAAAGAACAATCGGCCCACAATCTTCTTTCCATAGGATAATAACTCATTTTGAATGATGCTTCCTATATTCAATTCAATTCCTTTATACAAGAAATATATGAGCATTACTGTCTCTTGAGAGATCATGGAGTCATGTATAGTGATAATTATCCTGTTCTTAATGAAGTGTAGCCACACAGCCGGTTCACCCATTATGTCACTAAGCACCAAGGTTCTAAGCCTTGTGGTGGACAACTTTCACTCCGTCCCCTTGTGGGTTAAGAGTTTCAGAGCTTCTTTAAGCTACTTCTCAGTGGGGTTCCTAATGTTCTTATTACCCTGAGCATTGATGGTTTAATTTAACTTGTACATCATGTTGATGTCCACGGCCGAGAGGCTCGCTACTTTGTCTCTCACCATCAACATGCTCACCTCTTCATCTACCATACCCACATAGAATTCCCTCACTAAGCTGATTATGGCTGTGGGTGGATGGGCACAAAGCTCTTGCCACTTGTAATTGACAATGACCTTGGTGAAAAACTGAGGGAGTTGTCTAGCGATATCTAAGAATCATTTCTCAACCATCACGTCTCTTCCCTTTATTATCTTAATCTTCCCCTTAACATCCACCTCCTTGAATGCTCTAGAAAATGGGGTCTTTTGTGAGGGTGATGGTGTTGGTGCTTGCACATGTGAGGCATGGGTAGACCTCATCCTTGGCCTTTTGGAAAAAATAGGTTTACGTTTGTTCTTTGTCCTTCTCTCAGTCTGTTCCTCTCATTGTCTCTTTCTCAAAACTAAAGAGATGAAACTTTATCTTCATCCAATTCCAATACCTCATCATCATAATCTAAAGTTTTTTCTCCAGCCCTATCATCTTTCTTTTCTTTCTCAATCTCTTCTTCTAAAGAGGAGCTCCCTTCTGGTGTCATTGTTCTAGTATCATACTAAAACAGAAGCTCCATAGGGATCTCAATGTCAGGTTCTACTCTAGTCTCCTCTGTTTGCAACTTTTTGGTGGTTGCGAACTTGGACCTTCTCATTCTTTTTAGGCTAACCTATTATTTTGATGATGATTGAGGTGGAGTAACTTCAACTTGTTCATTAGGCCTCTCAAATACCTATGGTTTAGTCTCTTTTGTTGGGGTAGTGTTTTCTTCTTCTTTCATCTTCTGCTTTTTCTTGCCTTCTTCTTGAACTTGAAACATAAACAAACTCATCAAAAAGTTCATGTACTTTAGACAACTAAAGGAAGATTAAAAGAAAACGAAAACCAAATCAAAAGCGTTGATCAATTCAACTTCCATGTGGGTCTCTAGGTAGAGGTGTTCCCTAACTGGTGAACTTAAGTACCACAACCTAGACAAGACCTACCTTAGACAGAGTTTCCTCTTGATCACAACTTCTTATTTAACTTCACACACCACTGTCTTCTCTTTTTTTCTCTTTTTTTTTAAGTGAAAAAGAATGACTTATCTGATCCCCAAGAGGGAGATCAGAGCCTTCTTCCTACTTCTTGGGCCATCAACTTTCATCTTGCACCTAGGTTTTAACGAGGGACAAGATTTAAGTCTTAGTTGAGGTGCTTTGATCATGAACGACTTTATTGACTTAAAAATTTTCTTTTGTCAGCTCAAGAGATTTATACATGCTTTTGAATGTAGGAATTCCGGTCGCAACCTCTATTGCATACTGCAAATTGTCAACCTCCATGATTTTCTCTTCCACTTCTTCACCCAATCATTTTTCTTTTAGCGTTTTATACAGGCTACAAGAAGTAAAAGTATCAATTCGACCAATAGCAGGGTATTTTAGTGTTGACTTCCTATAAAGTGGCGGCCACATGGCTCTTTGCAACTTCCTTTTCTTATTCTTTCTCTTTAGTCTTTTCTAGAAGTGATTTTTCTTTAATTTCTTCTTTCTCTTCTGGCTCCTTAGTGTTTTCAAGTGTTAGAGGTTTCTTACTTCTACTATGAGTTCAAGACCTTCATATTCCAATTCATTTCTAAATGTCACCACCTCATGTTGTTCTTTTTCTTCTCGTTTCTGACTTATGCTGTCAAGCAAGGTTTCTTATGGGTTGTTGAACAATTCGTTCACAATTTGTCATAACTGGATCTCCAAATTCTCCTAAGATACTGCTTGGCATTGAATCTTAACATCCATTCTTGCTTTATCTTCCTTTATAAGTTCTTCGATATTGGTCGGCACTTGTGGAATCATTTGCTACTGCATCTCTTGCTAGGCATACTGATATTGATCTTGGTCTGCAGAACTAAGTAGAAATTCATGATCCAATTGAGGCATTGAGTTGGAGTTATTAGCATCTTGTTAGGCTTCCCATGACAAGTTAAGGAGCTGCGACCATCCTGGATTATTCTTATTCAAATAAGGATTCAACCAGCTCTAACTTTCTTGTTCCCCTACATAAAATATAAAATCAATTTGTAAAGACAATTCTCAAATAAATGATTTCCTTTACAATAAACACAAGAAATAGAAGAATATGGACAACATTCACAAAAATGATTCTCGCAACAATCAAAACCAAAGGTATCAAAAAGTTGGTAAATAGAAGCAGTGGGGTTATTGTTTCCCATAGTTAGATTTTCAAGCATGTTGGTCATTTCTTCCATTTGCGCGTTCAATATTGCAATGATGTCTACTTCCATCCTGTGGATTATTTTGAACAATCAAACCATACTGTTGTGTCTTTCTTCTTTCCCCTTTATTCTTTCTTCCAAGAACATAATGTTCTTTCTATCTCAGGATCTAATTCAAAAGGGCAAGACTCTTGGCTCATGCACTAACCTCAACCTGCAAAAGAAAACCAAACTGAGGTCAGATTTTGTGAGAGAGATATTGTGGTCACAATCTGACAACAATTTTCATTAAAAACTTTAATGTATAAACTAATCCCTGACAACAGCGCTAATTGATGACTAAAACATGTGTGATCTATTTGGAAAAAATATTTTGAAAAAGAATTCTGCCAAGTGAAAGTATACACTGTCAACAAGTAATGTATTGAAGTATTCCAAAGTATCGATCCCACAGAGACTAGTTATAAATTCAAGTGTTTAAATTGAAAAACTTTATCAAATTGCAACAAGTAGGTAACCAAGAAAATAGTTGGGAGATGGTTGTTGTGAGTGACTAAGTAAAAGTAAAGATATAAATGTGGGGATTCAATCATGTTTCTTCCTTAAGTAAGTAAACTGTACCATGCACCTGCATATCTATAACATTACCATATGCATGTGAATCAGATTCATCTCCTATTTAGCCATGATTTCAATCACCCTTATGAGCCTAAGTAATTAAACCTATATTTCTATGGCTAATTAGAACTTAGATGATTAAGCATGCAATCTTTTTGATCTTATAGGCATGCCCTATACTAGGATCAAACAACAAAGTCCTATGTCTAGGCTTTCCTCCTATATTGATTTTAGGACATCCGTTTATTACCTAACCCTGTCAGTATTAAGTTCAACTTTATATGTAAAGCCTAGGTGATCAAGCTAAACCAACAATAAACGTGTTCAATCAATAAAACGAATATGTAGTAAAGGTAATTTAACAAATATGCAAGTGATATGGAACAAGCTTAGCTAATCTTCTAGGGAATCCACATAGTTGAATCCCAAAAGAAACTTAGCACATAATAGAATAAGGAAAATCTGAATGCTTCATTGAAATAGAATTCATAAATACGAAGATGAAATGAAATAAAAGTAACAAGTACTAGAAAAACAGTAAACTGAAACTCCAAGTGCAGAAACTGAGTGCAATCACGAGAAAACCACTCTAAGATTTGATCCACTCTCTTTTTGAAGGTGGAATCGATCTTTACAAGGTAACTCACTCGAAGGCTAAGGGTTCTAGGGTGTGGATTATGAGTTTCTTCGAAAGGAATTCTCTCAAACACCACTTTGTTCCCTATCCTAAGTTCCTCACTCGAAATCTAGGGTAAAAACCCTTTTTCTGTCACTTTTCGTCCTCCTTTCAAGCTTCACAAACCTCCTGTATATAGGCCTTTAAAGGGTCAGTCGTTGCCTATTTTCATTCCTTGGACCTTGACTTTGAACCATCAAAGTAAAAATAGGGTGTAGGTTTTGGTTTTGACTCTAGCAACTTGGACCATGAAGTTCATGAATTTGACTGGAATTAGGGCATTATGCGGCTGCATAATGTAAGACTGCAAAACTTTGCGGTCACATAATAGACATTTTCCTATAAACGAGCAAATTCAGTTAAAACTTGACCAAAAATGGCCTTTTTATCCCTTATTGACTCAATTAACACCAAATGACTATTTTCACGTGTCTAACTTACTTATGAATGCTTTTGAACAATAAAAACACGAAAACACATGCAATTAAAGACATTTTAACCAAGAAATGAACTAAATTATGGGCCAAATATAGGTGATAAATTTAGTTCATCAATAACCCTCATAAAAGAATAGAGAGAGATAATAGACAATTAGATGTAAATTGTCTTGATTTATTACATTATAAAGTAATATCTCTTTTATTTACAAATAAATGTGATATCAAAAAGAAAATGTACAGCAAGATTGTTTACAATTAGAGGTAGAAATTAATGCAAAAGTAATGACAAAATATTCTCTAATATGCCTCTTCAAACTGATGGCTGGAGTGAAGTCAGAATTTTGTCCCTAAATGACAAGAATATCTGAGATGATAGTGGTTTTGTGAATAGAACAGAAATATCCTTGCGAGCAACTTTTTCAAGAACACAGTTGATCTTTAGAAGATTTGAATCGAACAGAAATATCCTTGTGAGCAACTTTTTCAAAAACAGAATGATAGTCAATCTCAATGTGTTTCGTATGGGCATGAAAAACGGGATTGTCTGCAAAGGAAATGGCTTAAACATTGTCGCACCACAATGTTAGAGGAACACTTAAGGTGATATGGAGGTCTCAAAGGAGCTTCCGTAGCCAATAAAGATCTGTAATTGTAGTTTCCAGTGAGCGATATTAAGCTTCTGTAGAGGAACGTGAGACCTTTGGTTGCTTTTTGGTTGAAAAGGATATAGGGTTGGAGTCAAGAAAGATAATGAATCTGGAGGTGGATCGATGATCAAAAGTGCCACCAGCCCAATCAGAGTCACAAAAGACAGTGATAGATAAATTACCTTGACAGAACATAACTCCAAGGTGTTTAGACCCACAAAGATAGCATAAGATTTGCTTGACGGTGGATAAGTGATCAACTGTGGGACGATTCATGAATTGACTTATAGGATTTACTGCAAAGGCAATGTCAGGTCTGGTAAAAGTAAGATACTACATTTATCCAACTAGTTGTTGATAAAGTCTTGCGTCGTTGAATAAAGGTGCAAAAGCATAGAGATCAACAAAGGTAGACATGGGCATTAAGCATGAATTAGCAAAGGACATTCCTGCAGTTTGAAGTAAGTCAGTAAGATACTTAGCTTGATTAACAAAAATATTGTCAGAGGAGTTGTGGACTTCCAGGCTAAGGAAGTATTTCATTGCTCCACAATCTGATGTCTAAAATTCAGTTGCCAATTGCTTCTTTAACACAGAAAGATAAGATGAATCAGATCCAGTGATAACCATATCATCAACATAAAGTAACAAGTAGGTTAAAGAAGATCCAACTGAACATAAGAATAAGGAAGAGTCATAAGCAGAAGCAGTAAATCCCAAATTGAATAAATAGGATGTAAAACGATTGAACCAAGCACGAGGAGCCTGTTTAAGTCCATAAAGGCTTTTATGAAGCAAGCAAACATGAGTTGGGCATTATTTGTCCAGAGAACAAGGAGGTTAAGGCATATAGACTTCCTCTTTTAAGTGCCCATGCAGAAATGCATTCTTAACATCCAGTTGAGTTAAAGACCACTGATATTGAGTCGCAAGAGCTAGTATAACTCTGATTGTTGGCTTTTTAACAATTGGGCTTAAAGTTTTTGTAAAGTCAAATCCTTCAACCTGATGATAGCTCTTAGCAACTAGTCTGGCCTTATATCAAGCAATGGAATTGTCAGTGTTATATTTCGTCCTGAAAACCCATTTGAAGCCTACAACATTCATGGAAGGTAAATGAGGTACTAAGGACCATGTACCTTGTTCCTGAAGAGCATTAAACTCCTCACACATGGCAGATCTCCATTCTGAATATTTCGAACCTTCAGTATATGAAGTAAAGTCTGTTGGAACTATAGTGGACATGGTGGTGAGAAAGGCCTTTGGCTTAAAAATCTCAGATTTTGCACGTGTTTGCATGGGGTGATTGTTGATAGTACTTTGTGAAATGCTAGTAGAATCACCATGAGGTATTGAACTAACATTAATCTGGTCATTTACTATCTTCGTATCATGAGAAGGAAAATCTGCAATAACAAAAGTTGAAGCATGCAAAGTCTCACAAGGAGAGTTAGTCTTGTTGGAGCGAAGTGTAGATGAAGAATGAACGTCAACAGTGGGTAATTAAGTAGGGATGGTTGGAGTGGAATGAGTAGGCTTTAAAGACATATGTAAAAGGGTAAGTAAAGGGGTTGGGTCATTAGAAGGTTGGGTAGGTGTGGTAGGTTTTATTGGTTGAGCAAAGGGAAAGGTGGTTTCATGAAAGATGACATGGCGAGAGAAAACGGATTTTTTAGTGATAGTGTTATAACATATATATCCTTTATATTCAAGAGTATAACCAAGGAAAATATGTCGAGTGGTTTTAGGTTCAAGCTTATGTTTGGTGTAAGATTTTAGCAAAGGGTAACATGCACAAACGAAAACTTTTAAATGATGCAAATCAAGGGTGTAACGAAAAAGTTTCTCAAAAGGAGATAACATGTTAAGGCATGAAGTCAGCATTCGATTTTTGAGAAAAACTGTAGTAGAGAAGGCAAAGGGCCAAAATTCAAGAGGGATGGAAGAATATAAAAGTAAAGACATTGTAGTTTCAACAATGTGACAATGTTTACGCTCAGCAACCCCATTTTGTTCAGACGTCTAAGGGAATGATTTTTTATGTAAAACTCCTTTGGAGTTATAGACAGAGTGAATAGAATTATTACAAAATTCACCATCAGATTGAAAAAAAAATTAATTTTCTAGAGAGAAAATTTTCAACAAAAGGCACAAATTTATGGATAATAGAATTCACATAAGTTTTATAAGAAAAAGGGAAAAGCCAAGTGAATTTGCTAAAATCGTCAACAAAACTAACATAATAGCTTAATCCATTAAAAGAAGTAATAGGAGAAGGTCCTCATACATCACTATGAATAAGTTATATTGGTGTAATAGAAGTAGAAAGAGACATAGGAAAGGAAAGCTTAGACATTTTAGCTGTTAAACAACTAATGCATTGGCAAGTAAAAATAGAAGAAGATAAAGAAAGACCAAGATGAAATAAACTAGAGAGTAAAACTTTGGGGGCAGGATGTCCAAACTGATAATGCCACAAAGAACACTTCTATTTTGCAAGAAAATTGTAGTTTTTGGGGTGCAAATTGAAATAAGATAAGGTAGATGGACTGAAAATTGGATAGAGGCCATTGATGCTTTCACCAGTGTATAAAGTTTTGCCAGAGACTTTATCCTAAATGAGGAACCAGTCAATATCAAAGATTAAAATACAATTATTATCAAGGAAAAATTTATGAAATGATAAAAGATTTGCAGTCAGATGAAGAGCATGAAGAATTTTGGAAAGATTAAAAGTATGAGTGGAGGCAGAAAGTGTATCATTGCCTGTATTTTGGATATTTAAAAGTTGACCATTACCCACTGTTGCAGATTCTTCACCATTGTAATTATTGGAGAAATTAAGATTTGCCAGATCATTTGTCATATAAACACTACAGCCACTGTCCGATAACCAAAAATTATTAGAATGGTTATTATAAGACTGTGAATTCATAGAATTCACTGCCATAGCAGCCAATTGAGCCGGTGGATGACGACCTTGATAATAAAAATTCATTCTATTTTAGTAATCAAGTGCTCCATAACCAGGTTTTGAGTAAATTTGGCAAACAATTCGACCTCTAGAAAATCCCAAATTGGGATGTGATGAAGCAGACCCAAAATTATTACTTCCAAATCCAAAATTCATGTTTCTAGACCCAAAATTCATGCTTCCACACCCACTATTTGAATATCCAAGACCTGGAAGTACCTGAACTGGTACCCAATTTTCCACATGAATTTGATCCATTAAATGATCCAGCATTTGAATTTATATGAAATGGGTTTGGGCCTTGTTAAGATGAGAAATTATTTTGGCCACTTCCACATTTATTGAAGTTACGTTTTCCTCTTCCACGTATAGTAGGGTCTGAGAAAGAAGACCTGATGGTGGCCATGGCAGTAGGTAGAGGATCAGCTTGTTGGTTTTGTTGAATGGTTTTCTTTTCAGCTTTGAGCAAGACGTGGAGTTCTTCAAGAGATAGAGAGCCACTACGTGTTAGTATAGAGTGCAGAAAGCATTGAATTCAACCGATAGCCCATTCAAGGTATGAACCAAAATTCCTTCATCTTCAATGGAAATAGAAGTTGTAGCATGCTTGTCAACAATCTCTTTAATTCGAGAAGTATATTTTTCAATAATTTAGACGAAAGTTTCTTGATGGTATATAAAGTAGATCACAAATCAAGAATGCTAGATCTAGTATTCGATGAACATCATTTTTTTAAAGAGGTTCATAAATCCTTTGAAGAAACAAAACCAACAACATGTGCATGAGCAGAAGGTGATATGGTTGCATTAAGGTTATTAAGGCTTGATCACGAGAAAAACAATAAATGTAATCAATACTGATCTCTATTGTGAGTGTACGTATGGATGAACGAACAAATTATTCGGGCTTGGGGCGAGAGTCAAAAATATGCCTAAAGAAAGAGTGGGCCTTCAAAATAGAGGAGACTTGAAATTTCCACAACACATAATTTGTTGAATACAAGCGAAGTGGCACGAGATTCCAAATATTTGATAAAAGAAATAGAGGTGAAGTTGTTAATGAAGCATTTTTAGAGGAAGATGATGAGACTGTATTAACGGCCATTGGAGAAGAAACAAAATAGCTTGCTAATATTTGCTTGAAGGCTTCATCCCTCTCCTTAACATAGGCCCAATAGATCGTCAACTTCTCTTGCAAACTTTTCTGCTTTTTAGGGAAATTACAATATCAAATTGCAGAATCAGTGCTTCTACAAATTTTCCTTTCCTCTTCCATTGTAGGATTTGTTGGGTTTTGTGTCCTAAAACTCGTGGTTTTGTAAACTGAATGTATATTCTATTTTACTATAAAGATGTTATTGAGGTTTATTCAGTAAATGTGTTATTGAATAAAGTGAATTGTGTATTCTATAACCCAAATCCAATGAACTAAGAACCCTTGGCTATAGTATGTATACTTGAACTTTATGTATGACATAAAAGTGGATCAAGTTCGAGTAATAGCCAAAATGGTCTATAGTATAAGAATAAGGCTGAGTACCTTATTCTGAGGACTCTATGGACGCGGCCCATGGTGGGGTTGTCGAAGCCTACCAAAATTAAACTGGTTTCCTACTCGAGCTTGTAGAAATAGTGGGCCAGGTCGATTTCCCAAAGGAGCCAGAAATTTTATATTCTCAGTATTAAGTTCCAGTAACAAAATGAAACGGGGGGGGTTTGGAAAATATTTTCTTACTTAATGGAAATAAAAATTGACAAAAATTGAACAATTGCTAAAAAGGATAAAAATCAACTCTTACCAAGTTCCAGTTCAGAGGTGCGATTATATTCAATTGCAAACATTGATCATAGGCATTCAAAATATTTAATCTTAACCATGCAAGTACTCGGTCAACTTATTAGGAAACCCCAAAAAGTGCATGTTCCCTAAAATCATTAACTCTAACGAACGCCAAGTTAACGCTAATTACCTAAACAAGTCTTTACGGAACCGCTTCAATTTATTTAGGTAAAGGCATTACGAACTTTGGAACGACCAAGACAATTGATCAGGTAAAACAACTTTCACCTAATTAACATGCTTATTTAATTCCTAGAATTAAACATGCAAGCCATGTATCATGGAAACCCACAAACATACACATGTGATAATTCTAATGCTACCGGTTCATTCAACATGACAATTACGGATCATGATCGTGATTAGCAATAAAGCATGTAATGGGATTAAGGCGTCAATTTAATCAAAATACATACTTATAAAATCAACACGGGAATTAAAGAACACTTGCAATTAAAAGAAAGCTAAGTTTAAGTACAAGCCTCACAATGTCGCAACTGTTTACAACCGACCTCTGAACCGGAATTGCAATATCTAGCCGAGCATCTCCATAGAAAACCTCGAGTTCCAACAAGCTCGATTAGACACCATCAACTCTCTAAAAGTAAAGGGAATGTCTTTCAAAAACTCTCTAAAAATCGTGTGTACAAGGAGGCAAAAAGTGTCTAACCCTAAAGAGAAAAGTTGATTAAATAAGGCAGAGAAGCGTCTAGACGCCTAGGACAGCGTCTAGACGCTGCACCCTCGAATAAGGAAAAAATCTGGCAGAATCAGGGTAGCGTCTCGATGCTTGATAGTAGCGTCTCGACACTACCAGGGTTTTGAGCAACCTCTCTGCAGCGTCGAGCGAGCCTTGCTTCTTCAAGTTCCTCGCGTCTAGAGGCTTGGAATAGCTTCTAGACGCTATTCCTGCGGATCTCCAAGCTGGACATGATTTTGCAGCGGCGTCTAGACGCTTGGAATAGCGTCTAGACGCTCTGCACTCGGTTCTCTTGGCTTGTATGGTCTCTCTTCTCCATTCTAATGCTCAAAATAGGTTCGATTGGCTTCCTTTTAACCCCGATTCATCCAAAGTCTTCCAATTGGCTCTGAATTTCTCAATTCCCTACAAAATAGACAAATAAACACGTGAGGGCAACCAAACTAGCATGACATAAGCTGATAAAATAGCACTATTACTGTGCTATCAAAATACCCCCAACTTAAATAATTGCTAGTCCTCGAGCAAAACAAATGAAAACAATTCCTCCAAAACATCTAGGATAAATGTATGGATGACTCAAGCCTCAGAAATTCTGAAATTAAAAAGATCATAAAGAATTGAGATTGGGTGTTAGAGTTCTCATCCAAGTAGTTTCAAATTCAGTTTTATCATCCCTTGCGTGTGTGTGTGATCGTCTGACCCAAACTAGTCTTTATGAGCCCGAACCTATTTTATGCGACCCTCAACTCATCTTCCCTCTACTCTGGCTTTAGGTTCTAATTTTCAAGGATTCCTACACTTAAAAAGGGTAATGTGCCACTAGGGTGCCAAGGGCCCGGGTTAGGCCCACCCCCAACTTAAATATTTGCTTTAATTTAGTGGGCACTAGCTTTACACATCCTATGTAGGGACCCTTACCCAGTGCACTAGCTCATGGGTGGCCTAACTGATCACACAGGAGGTAGCTCTTTTTGCCCTTAATCTTTTTAAACACAAGAGATTAATTTAACTGATTTTTTTTTTCAAAGCCAAATCGATCATGTAAGTGTTCCTTAGTGTCATATTACTCAATACCATGCAGGTAGACTCTCTAATTAGTTCCTAAGGCCTTTCGTGGTGACAACAAGCATATGGGTTACATAACCTAGGTCTAGGCTTTCATGACCCTGTATAGGTAGACTAAGTGTTCTCTTACTGCAAGGGGAGTCAAGAACTGCGTTTGACTCTAATAAGAATCAAGAAAACTAGTCAGGTCTCTCGAACCAAATGATCATTCTAAAATCAGAATCAATATCTTCCCAGGTCATCCAAAACAAAGAACATAACTATTTTAGCCCAAAATAACAAAAATTAGTGAAATGTGAGTTGAATAGTTGGCGTGCAATTCAAAGTTAAGTGCAGTCATGTGGTTTATAAATAATCAAAGATAAAGTTCATGATAACAGCAAAATAACAGACACCCGCAACTCAAAAGATTACATTGTCCTCAATGTAATACAATAGAAAAAAGGTAATACAGGGAAAGAGGACAAATGTAGATATAAAAGAAAATGAGAGGGGGAAGGAGAGAGACTGCCCTGAACAAGTGACCTCACTCCTCGTCTGAAGAAGCATATGGCGGCATAGGTGATGGGAAGGTCGGGTCTCCACCGGACATGTGGCGCATGCAAGTGTAGACGTGCTGGTGATAGACCTCGTCGCGCATATGGCGGCGCTCGATCCTATGGAGCAGCACCGAAATAGCCGCCCAATCCTGGAATGGACAGTGATTAGTAGGTGGGGTTGGAAGGCCCGGAGGCGGCTCCTGCAAATCTGCCTCATCCTCGTGCTCGTGCTCACCATCGTCTCCCTGTGGGTAGTCCCAGCCTCGCAAACCCATGATAAAGTTTCGATCCATGAGAGCTCGTGGCTGCACGAGCTCCTCATCGGGGGCCCAGGTGACTCCGACAAGTCGGCATAGATCGGTGATCAAGGAGGCATGGCCAAACCCGACGGTGGTGCCACCTCGCCGGATGTGTCTGATAGATCGACAGATAAGCTTGTCGGCATCGATGGTCTTACCTGTGGCGATGGCGTAAAGGAAACAACTCGTTCCTTCGTTACATCAGTCAATCTGGATACGGGAAGGAGCTTCGCGCATATGAAACTGTGCCATACCCTGTTGGTGACACTCAGGTCAGAAGCCCGGAAGTGAAGTACCTCGCCTTGCGGTGTCTGAGTCCATTCCGCTCCAGGTCAACATAAGTGCTGAATGATTTGGGTGTAGTCGACCTGCCCAGCGGCATACTCTGTATAATCGTCCCTATCGTAGGAAGGCAGCTGGTAATAATGGGATCTGGCGTCCGCGCACATAGGAATGAGAATCACCATCCCGGAGGTTAACGTAGAACTCCTGAACAATGGCCACGACGCCGGCATCAGGATGCTGGACTAGAATGCTCCAACCGCGCTCAAGAATGGCGGCATGTAGGTGTCGGTGGTGGGAGTCATCTGGGGCAATTCCTCGCTCAGCAACGATCGATCGAGATACGACGTGCCTCTGATACCAGTCAGCGGCCTCATGATCGACGAATCGGTGAGAATCAAAGGAAGATCGGGAAGAAGAGGCACCGCGCGATCTCTTAGGAGCCATTAGTTTGTTCCTAACACCAAAAGTACAAAAGATTAGTAAAGTTAGAAATTAGCGCAACGGTCAAGAACGATGGAATATGGACAGACAGAGACATCCTAGAACGGCCCAAAAATGAATCTAGTAATTCGAATCCATTAACAAATTAGGCCCACTCAAATGGTAGATTATCACTAAATGAGCAATAATTCGCTTAATGCGAGTGAAATACAAGGACCCTCTATAAAAAGAAACGACGGGCCATAAGCAAGAAACCAAGATGCGAACTACCTTCCCAAATTAGACCAAAAGCCAAATAAAGCGCATCCAGAACAGAATATAAGGCAAGAGGAATGAGCTCAATCATCGAATAACAAACATAAACATCCAATTAATTCAAATGTCCCAATTAAACAATTCACCCAACTCTAAATGTGCCATACAAGTTAAGATATATCCCCAATGTTCAACAAGGTACAACAATGCAGATTATGGGCAGAGTCAATAACAAAAAGACGGCACAATCAAGCATTTCAGAGACAAAATTGCAACCCCATTGAGTGCTCAACCCAAACTCATCACCTAATGTCATAACCCACCTCCATTTGCTTCTAAAACGTTCATTCTATCAAACAATCTAATAATCTATCCACAATGGAACGACAAGGCAAAAGGGGGAAATCATAGGGGTATGCCTCAAATGGAGAATTCAGTCTAGACCCAAATATACTCACCAGAAAATAGGTTTGACTTATGGTAGCAAACAATGCATAAATCACCCAGCAAGATACATCATAATTCACCCCATATTTGATCAAATTCGAATAGAAATGTCACCAAACTCAACCAAAAATTCATCATAAAAGGCTGTGGGTATACCCAAATCACGAAGTGTGTTCCTAGGCTAGGTAAGTGAAGCAAAAAGCACATAATATAGAGGGAGAGCGAAGAGAGATTTACCTCGAATGAAGCTCATGGTAGTGGAGTCCCGAAACCCACAAAATTGCCAAGTTGTCGAAAAAAATATCGAAAATAGGATGCGTATGGGTTAATATGTGAGTGGGGTGGGCCAAATGAGCAAGAAATTTAGAGAGGAATGAAAGAAATTGGAGGAAAAGGGAGGAAGAAGGACGGAAAATGGTATAGGGCTGAAGAAGGGGCGCTTTAATCGCGAAGAAGAAACTGTTTTGTTTTTTTAAAAAAAACGACGTAGCGTCGAGACGCTACTTACAGCGTCTCGACGCTGTGCTTGCGAGTTCTGCATGTTAGACGCGTAGCGTCTATACGCTAATAAGGGCGTCTCGACGCTACTCCCTGGCCTTTTTTTTTGTATAATTTAAATTAAAGGAAAGGAGTTTATTTAATTCTAAATTAAACTAATTAACTAAAAAAAACAAAACTTAATAAAAGTAAAATTAAATAAACTTAAAGAAAACAAACTAAAAATGAAAGAAAGAGATAGAAAATTGGGTTGCCTCCCAATAAGCGCTCAGTTTTACGTCCTTAGCCCGACGGATCTGATACGATGATTACTAGTCCGAATAAATGGGTGCCTTTAACGCAAAACTTGCGAGGCACGGTGCTGCATCTCCCTCGTGGAATATCTTCAACCTCTGTCCATTTACTTTGAAGGTTTTGTCTGTCTCCAATTCTTTGATTTCCACTGCACCATAAGGAAAAACATTAGTAACGACAAATGGGCCATTCCACCTAGAATGGAACTTACCTGGCATGAGCTTTAAATGCGAATTGTAGAGGAGAACTTTCTGACCAATCTCAAATTGTTTCCTAATAAGCATATTATCATGAAGCCTTTTGGATTTTTCTTTGTAAATTTGTGAGTTCTCGTAGGCATCTAATCTCATTTCCTCTAATTCCTGTAACTGTAGTAGTCGTGACTCTCCTGCTTTATCCATGTCAGAGTTGCACCGCCTTATTGCCCAATAAGCCTTGTGCTCGATTTCCACTGGCAAGTGACACGCCTTTCCAAAAACCAACCTATAGGGAGACATTCCTATAGGAGTTTTGTAGGCTGTGTGGTACGCCCACAAGGCATCGTCCAAGCGAAGGCTCTAATCTTTCCTTCCTGGGCTCACAGTCTTTTCCAGGATAGACTTGACTTCTCTGTTGGAGACTTCAGCCTGACCATTAGTTTGAGGATGATAGGCAGTGACTACTCTATGGTTTATCCCATATTTCTTCATTAGAGCTTCCATGGACCTATTGTAGAAGTGTGTCCCTTGATCACTTATGATGGCTCTTGGAATCCCAAACCTGCTGAAAATGTTAGTCTTTATAAAACCTACAACAGTTCGAGCTTCGTTAGTTTTGGTGGCGTTTGCTTCCACCCATTTAGAAACATAATCCACAGCTAACAAAATATAAGAAAAACCGCAGGAAGAAGGAAAAGGACCCATAAAATCAATACCCCATAAATCAAATATTTCACAAACTAGGATAGGCACTTGGGGCATTTCATTCCTACGAGAAATAGTTCCTACCCTCTGGCATTTCTCACATGATTTGCAAAACTGGTAGGCATCCCTAAATAAAGATTCCCAATACAGCCCACAGTCTAAGACCTTCCTAGCAATTCTTTTAGGCCCAAAATGTCCCCCACATGCATAGTCATGACAAAAAGCTAGGATAGACTCAAACTCATTATCAGGCACACATCTCCTAACTACTTGATCAGCACAGAATTTCCATAGGTAAGGGTCATCCCAAACATAGTATTTAGAATCACTTTTTACCTTGGCTCTTCTTGATGTAGAGAGATGGTGAGGGAAGTTACTTGTGACAAGATAATTGACCATATCTGCATACTAGGGAATAAAATTTTGAATCTGAAATAGATGTTCATCAGGGAAGTCATCATTGAATGGCAGCATATCCTCCTCCCTTATCAGTCTGCTTAGATGATCTGCAACAGAGTTCTCTGTTCCTTTCCTGTCTTTAATTTTTAGGTTGAACTCTTGAAGGAGCAGAATCCATCTGAGTAGTCTTGGTTTGGATTCCTTCTTTGACATCAAATATCTCAAAGTTGCATGGTCAGAGAAAACAATTACTTCAGAACCAAGAATATATGAGCGAAATTTATCTAAAGCAAAGACAATGGACAAAAGCTCTTTTTCTGTTGTTGAGTAATTGCACTGAGCAGGGTTCAAAGTCCTGGAGGCATAATAGATGACGTGGCTTTTCTTATCGATTTTCTGGCCAAGCACTGCTCCCACTGCATAGTTGCTTGCGTCGCACATAATCTCAAAAGGTAGGTCCCATTGGGGTGGGTGAATTATAGACGCACTGGTCAATCGTTCTTTAAGTAGGTCGAATGACTCTTTGCATTCCTTCCCAAATTCAAAGGGAACATCTTTCTGCAATAAATTGGTCATTGGCAAGGTAACCTTGGAAAAGTCTTTAATAAACCTGCGATAAAAACCTGCATGGCCAAGAAAAGATCGCACCTCCCTAACATTGGTAGGGTAGGGAAAGTTAGCAATAACATCTATCTTTGCCTTATCAACCTCTATGCCCCTGGAAGAAACTACATGACCTAAAACAATGCCCTGGTTAGCCATAAAATGACACTTTTCATAATTCAGCACAAGATTAGTTTCAATATAGCGCTTCATGACTCTAGCTAAATTATCTAAGCATGCATCAAATGACTCTCCATACACAGTGAAATCATCCATAAACACTTCAATACATTTCTCAATGTAGTCAGAAAAAATGAACATCATGCATCGTTGGAATGTACCTGGAGCGTTACATAGATTGAAGGGCATTCGTCTGTAGGCATAAGTTCCAAAAGGACAAGTGAAAGTAGTTTTCTCCTGATCTTCCTGTGCAATAGGAATCTGATAAAAACTAGAAAAACCATCAAGAAAACAGAAAAAGGGTTTTCTAGCTAATCTTTCAACCATCTGATCGATAAAGGGGATAGGGAAGTGGTCTTTCCTCGTCACATGGTTCAGCTTCCTATAATCTATACACATCCTCCAACCATTCTGAACAGGCATGGGTACTAACTCATTGTTATTGTTCCTAACTATAGTTATGCCAGTTTTCTTAGGAACTACATGAATAGGACTTACCCACTTACTGTCAGAAATTGGATAGATTATACCTGCATCCAGGAGCTTGAAAATCTCTTTCATTACTACTTCCTTCATAGCTGGGTTCAATCGCCTCTGTGGTTCTCTTGTTGGTTTAGCCTCGTCCTCCAGAAGAATCCTGTGCATGCACATAGCTGGACTTATACCTTTTATGTCAGCTAAAGTCCACCCAATACCCAGCTTATGCTCCCTCAGAACCAGTACTAGCTTCTCTTCTTGTTCAGGTGTGAGTTCCTTTGAGATAATGACTGGCAATGTCTCAGCATCTCCCAGATATACGTACTTGAGATGTTCTGGCAGAGCCTTCAGTTCTATTTTAGGTGCCTGCACAACAGAAGGTAACATCTTGTTAGTTTGTGCAGAAATCTTAGCATTAGATTTAATTGGTTCAGAGAGGGTTGCTGAAGACAACTCTTCTGGACCAATCTCATCATAGACATCATTCAGACTAAAGGTTTCATAGTCATTCTATTCTTCAAAAGTCAGATCCTGCACAAGTGAATCAAAAATATCAACATGACAGATAGAATGGACGTTTTCAGGATATTTCATGGCATCAGAGATATTGAACTAAGAAACTTCACCATCGAATTAAACTAACAAAGTACCTTCATCAATAGAGATTTTAGTCTTTGCAGTTTTCATAAATGACCTCCCTAACAGAATTGAAGCAGAAGTAGAGGAGGACTTCCCATCCATTTCTAAAATATCGAAGTCTACAGGGAATAACAATTCTTTAACCTGAACTAGCACACCCTCTACGACTCCTAAGGGGTGAATGTATGACCTATCAGCTAATTGAATAACAACGCCAGTTTCTTGTAGTTCATGCAGTTTAAGCTCTTGGTAGATAGAAAAAGGCATGACATTTATTGAAGCACTTAGATCTAGCATAGCATGCTCTATTTTCTTATCCCCAATCACACAAGGTAAAGAAAACATACCTGGGTCTCTGCATTTCTCTGGCATATTTCTCTTAAGCATGGCTGATACGTTTTTGCTCACTAACACTCTTTCTTTGTCTTTTAATTTTCTCTTGTTAATGCACAGTTCCTTGAGAAATTTAGCGTACCTGGGTATTTTCTTAATAGCACTAACAAAGGGATGTTTACTTGCACTTTTCTGAATGTTTCAAGAATTTCCTCTTCCTGGTCTTCTTTCTTGGGCCTCACTAACCTGCTAGGAAAAGGAGCAACTGGGGGGTGAGAACTAATAGATAAAGGTGGATCAAAACTTACCCCTCTTTTCACTTTGGCGGAATCTTCTTTGTCAGCTCTCTCTTTGATTTGTTCACTCTCTTGTTGTAAGGTGCTCGAAGGAACTTCCCTTCCACTCCTGAGAGCGATTGCACATATGTTTTCTCTAGGATTTACTTCGGGTTGCAAAGGTAATTTTCCAGAATTCTGTGCTTCCAACCTGCTCACTGATGTAGCTAACTGGGTAATTTGGTTTCCAAGATGTTGCATCCCAGCCCGTGTTTCCTTTTGAAACTGTGTTGTTTCCCTTTGAAGCTGTGCTATCTCTTTTTGAAACTATGCTGTTTCTTTTTGAAATTGCATTGTGTCTTGTTGAAATTGAAGAGCGTTAGATGCCGAAGTTTTTTACAATATCTTCTAGAGACATACCTGAGGATGAAGTTTGAGCTTGTGTGGAAGCCTGTGCTGGTCTATTGTAATTTTGTTAAGGTGCTCTCTGTTGGCCTCCTTGATTTCCATAACTGAAGTTTGGATGATCCCTCCATCCAGGATTGTACGTGTTCGAGTAGGGATCATACTTTCTCTGATTTTGGCCCTGAAATCCTCCAATAGCGTTTGCTTCCTGAGTGAAATCTGGCTGAACTTGACCTGCAGCTATTTGACGAACAAGAGTTGTTAAATCTGATAATTGACTTTTAAATTCATTTACCTCTTTGACCTGATGGATTCCTCCACCTCATCTCGTACCAAACTGCTGGGAGTTTTCAGCCATGTTTTGAATCAGTTGTTTTGCCTACGCAGGTGTTTTATTTACCAATGCTCATCCACTTGCTGCATCGATCATACCTTTGTCATTGGGCAGCAAACCTTCTTAGAAATACTGAATCAGGAGCTGGTCTGAGATCTGGTGGTTTGGGAAGCTAGCACACAATCTGTTATATCTCTCCCAATATTCGTAGAGTGTTTCTCCAGTAATTTGCTGAATACCATAGATCTCTTTCCTGAGGGCTGCAGCTCGTGAGGCGAGAAAGTACTTTTCCAGGAAAAGCCTTTTCATCTCGTTCCATGTATTAATGGTCCCCGATGGTAGAAAGTACAACCAATCTTTTGCCTGATCTCTCAAGGAAAAGGGAAAGGCCCTTCGGTTGATCTGTTCCTCGGTCACTCCATGGGGTTTCATTCCAGAGCAAACAATGTGAAATTCCTTGAGATGTTTGTGAGGATCCTCACCTGCAAAACCACGAAAAATAGGAAGTAAGTGTATTAAACCAGACTTTAATTCAAAATCACCTTCAACAGTAGGGTAGGTGATGCATAGTGGTTGCTGGTTCAGGTCTGGTGCTGCCAGCTGTTTTAATGTTCTTTCAGCCATCTTTTCCTCAATTTCAGCAAATATTGAGGATTCGCCGATGGTACAGTCAAAACTGAGATCTTCTCTTAGCGCTCATTCTCTTTCTTTCGCCTCTCTTTTCAATCTGCGCTCCTCCTTCCCAAGTTCAGGAAAATACTGAAATTCAATACACTAAGAAGAACGGGTCATATACAGAGGGAAAGAAAGTAAATGAAATTTAATAATGAGAATTTAAATATGGCTCCCCGGCAACGGCGCCAAATTTTTGGTGGAGTTGTCGAAGCCTACCAAAATTAAACTGGTTTCCTACTCTAGCTTGTAGAAATAGTGGGCCAGGTCGATTTTCCAAAGGAGCCAGAAATTTTATATTCTCAGTATTAAGTTCCAGTAACAAAATGAAACCCGGGGGGGGGGGGGGGGGGGGTTTGGAAAATATTTTCTTACTTAATGGAAATAAAAATTGACAAAAATTGAACAATTGCTAAAAAGGATAAAAATCAACTCTTACCAAGTTCCAGTTCAGAGGTGCGGTTATATTCAATTGCAAACATTGATCATAGGCATTCAAAATATTTAATCTTAACCATGCAAGTACTCGGTCAACTTATTAGGAAATCCCCAAAAGTGCATGTTCCCTAAAATCATTAACTCTAACGAACGCCAAGTTAACGCTAATTACCTAAACAAGTCTTTACGGAACCGCTTCAATTTATTTAGGTAAAGGCATTACGAACTTTGGAACGACCAAGACAATTGATCAGGTAAAACAACTTTCACCTAATTAACATGCTTCTTTAATTCCTAGAATTAAACATGCAAGCCATGTATCATGGAAACCCGCAAACATACACATGTGATAATTCTAATGCTACCGGTTCATTCAACATGACAATTACGGATCATGATCGTGATTAGCAATAAAGCATGTAATGGGATTAAGGCGTCAATTTAACCAAAATACATACTTGTAAAATCAACACGGGAATTAAAGAACACTTGCAATTAAAAGAAAGCTAAGTTTAAGTACAAGCCTCACAATGTCGCAACTGTTTACAACCGACCTCTGAACCGGAATTGCAATATCTAGCCGAGCATCTCCATAGAAAACCTCGAGTTCCAACAAGCTCGATTAGACACCATCAACTCTCTAAAAGTAAAGGGAATGTCTCTCAAAAACTCTCTAAAAATCGTGTGTACAAGGAGGCAAAAAGTGTCTAACCTTAGAGAGAAAAGTTGATTAAATAAGGCAGAGAAGAGTCTAGACGCCTAGGACAGCGTCTAGACGCTGCACCCATGAATAAGGAAAAAATCTGGCGGAATCCGGGTAGCGTCTTGACGCTACCAGTGTTTTGAGCAGCCTCTTCGCAGCGTCGAGCGAGCCTTGCTTCTTCAAGTTCCCCGCGTCTAGACCCTTGGAATAGCGTCTAGACGCTATTCCTGCGAATCTCCAAGCTGGACATGATTTTGCAGCGGCGTCTAGACGCTTGGAATAGCGTCTAGACGCTCTGCACTCGGTTCTCTTGGCTTGTATGGTCTCTCTTCTCCATTCTAATGCTCAAAATAGGTTCGATTGGCTTCCTTTTAACCCCGATTCATCCAAAGTCTTCTGATTGGCTCTGAATTTCTCAATTCCCTACAAAATAGACAAATAAACACGTGAGGGCAACCAAACTAGCATGACATAAGCTGATAAAATAGCACTATTACTGTGCTATCAGCCCACTTTGTATAGTACTAACGATGTGATCCTGAATCGTTCATGTGGAGACATGTGAGTGGGGGCGTCCTATGCAAGAAATAGTCACTTAGACTTTATAACTCCGTTTACTGTCTTAACTGACTATATTCATACGATGACCTAGGTAACTCGATCTTAATCCTGAGCGTGCTATGAACTCCTGTTTATTGGGGATTATCCTTAGATTTGCATGGGTGAGAGTGGCATGAGATCGCCGACTCAATAAGCCTCCCATTTTGGGGATAAGACCAGGTAGATAGTTGGGAACATAGTCATGCGAGATGGAATTCACTCCTACTCGCTTTAGGGTTTAGTAGAGAGGTTGTTCCCTTAAGTGCTGACTCCGGGTCTTGAACAATGGGCCCACTCTCTAGTTGGCCCGAGAGGGATACGGTTTGTTGGTTGGACCACAAACCAAATTGTCCATTAGAGGATCAGTGGGACTTAAGGAACAAGAAGTAATTACAGGGGTAAAACAGTTTATTTGCCCCAGCTGTAATTACGAACGACCTGTGAAGAATCGACTTACTAATCATGGTTATATCGAGTGGACAGAAATATATCTACAGTGAGGAGAGTACAGCCACTAGGCTTTAGTGGAGTGTCCCGATGGTTAACGAATGTTGATTAGCTAGGCTAAAGAGTTTGGCAGGTTAATCTCTTATCGTTGGAGCTCATGATCTGTAGGTCCATTAGGTTCTCCTTACTAGCTCGGACTAAGCCTTGTAACAATTTGAGAGAAAAGAATTTGAATTGTTCAAATTCGAATTTGGGAGAAAAAGTTAATTATATGCGATATACTTAACGTTTCATAGCTTAATTATGAATTAAACTATGATAAAGAAGAGTTGGAAATATTTAAATATGATTTAAATATTGGTTCGGTTTAAAACATGAATAGGGATTCATGTTCGAACGTTTGTTTTGAGAAATTGGGATTGGTCCAATTATTTTATTTGATATTTGATATTAAATTAAATATTTATTTAAAATTAATTAAAAATTTTAATTAATTAAAAATTGATTTTAATTTAAAATTAATTTTATATTAATTTTGAATTAAAATTAAAAGATAATTCAAATTCATTTAGAAATGAAATATGGACCAAATTCATTACTTAATGAACAAGCTTCTTGTTTGAAGCTTATCTTCTATGTGTTGGCTTCTTCACTAAGTAAAAATAGAAGCATGTGGTTTTTCTATATATAGAGAAGAAACACAATAAAAAACAAAAAAAAAAGGAATGAGAAGAGATTTTTTAAGAAAATTCTCTACCCTTTTGTTATTAGACTTTTACTCATTCTTCTCCCAAATTCTCTCAATCAAAGATCCCACAATCTGTTCCAAGGCCTGAGGATAGTAGGGAAGACTCTAGAGGAGGTCCACAACTGGTATTTGTTCAAAGAAAGCCCACAGATTAAGAGAAATTGATCTTGTGGTGCTTCATTTCCTTCCTCTCGTTGTGCCTCATCAACCTTTTGATCCCAATTTCATCTAAAGGCCTTATTTCTACTTTTGTTCTTGTGACTGAAAATCTGGCCATCTTGCACAACTTGGTTACGAGGGAAGGGAAAAATAGCTTACCAACCGACCCTCTTCTTTCCCCCAAGCACCAACTCATTTCTAATGAGTCTCCCCATATTTATTTCGTATCCCTTATATATACTATAGAGCAACATGATAAGGTCCTAAGAGATAGTGGACTCGTCTGTGGTGGGAAGAATTATATTTCTGATGAAGTTCCACCACACAGAGGGTTCATTTCTCAAATCTCCTGCATTCAAATGTCGTTTTCCCTTTCAAGGTACTTGCCACTGGACTTCGAGATGAGCTAGAAATTCCAAGGCTTCATCAAGTTACATTTTTGTTGGATGTGCCATTGCCTCGTTCCCCTCTGTATTCTTTAGGGACTTGAGTTTATATGCTATGTTTATGTCCCTAGCCGAATATATCACTGTCTTCCCTTGAATGTCAATTAGTTTTTGCTTTTGCCGCCTATATGGGAATAAAATTCTAGAGCTAAAGCCTCATCAGCCGACTTTGGATGTTTACAAAGTTTTTTCCATTCCATTTGGCTAATCACAAGGTTATGAATGGTGGCAAAGATCCTAAAAATCCCACTCTCCTTGAAAGCCCATTTTCTCCATAATTTTTCTTCTTTCTCTAATATCAATAATTCCTTCTTCTTCTTCCTCTTCACTCATTGATTCTTCTCTTTTCCTTTTTCTTTTGTTGTCATCCTCCTCTCTCTTTATATCCTCCCTCTTCAACTTCCCACTCTTCCTCACTCCCTATTTCTTCTTTTTCTTCTTCATAACTTTCTTGCCTTTCTTTTTCAACATCATCTTCCTCATTTCTATATTAGACCTGTTCACTCCCATCCCTCATCTCAGATGATGAGGTGCTAGAGGTAAAGTCCCCTCTAGGCTCTATGTTCATCAAATCATCAAAAGAATTAGGTGATACATGTTCATTTGATTCAGAAATGTCTCCCCATTCGTTACTTATTCCTTCAGTGTCAGGAATTACCCTCTCAGGTTCACATGCTGGTTCAGAAAACCTACAAGGCCTCTTCGTGCTTAGTCCTAAAGCCATATGTTGCTTGTGGGGACTTGGAACGTTCTAGAGCCTTTTTCACCCAATCTTCCTCTTCGAGTTGCTTCTTTTCTGCAATGAATTTTTGCTTTGGAGGTGGCATTTCCTCAATCGCTTTTCCAATCGAGATTTTCTTCCTTTGTTGGCCTTCCCCTCATTTCTCTTTCCTTTTAATCGGCTTGGATTGGTCTTGGGTAGAGGTAGGTTTGACGCTTCGAATGTGGGAGTGGGTTTCTTCTTCGATGGCCTCTTTGACTGGCGTTGGTAGGCGTTTGCGGCGGATTTCATGGTGGCTATGGTAGTTCAAAAGATTTGGGTTGGAGGAGAAAGATGGATTGCTCGAATGAAGACGAAGGTAGTTTAGGAAGTAATTTGTTTTTCCTTTTTTTTTTCTTTTTTCTTTCATGCAAGGGAAGTTTAAAAAAAGGCAACAGTTGGGCTTCTTTAAGGAAATAATTTTATTCCTTATTTGTTTCTCCCAAATCCTTTTAATTTCCTTTCTTGTTCCTGCGCACTCCTTCCCTTTTTAAACCTCATATTGCAATTTCGATTTTGCAATGCTGCCTCCTTCGTTGCTTGCTCTAATTGTAATTCGCGATTCCAATTTCGATTTTTGCAATGCCTCCTTCGCCTTCTGCTTTTCCTAAATTGCAAATTGCGATTGCAATTGCAATTTGATTTTTCAATTTCTTCCTTGTACAATTGTCTTTTTCCTATGACTAAAAAGTAATTGATTAAAAAGTTCACACATACTTTCCTACTTATTAATGGCTAACAATTTTTTGTCCAAATGGTTGAATCGCTTGAGTTAATTCCCAAGTTGTTCCTCAGGTAGAGGTGTTACCTTATCGGTCAACTTAAATAGCTCAATCCTCAACAAGAATTTCCTTAGATAGAATTTTACTCAAGTTGTTCTCTGATTTGTACTGAAATTGTTGCAGCTCAAAAAAAAATTCTAATAAAACGAATCAACATACTTGACATTAAAAGATAACCATTTACAGCAAACCTGGTATTCTTTCATTTTTCTTCCATCAAAGAGATGGTGACCTTGTCTCTATTTAGATTGTCTCCTCAATAAGGTTTAACTCTCTGGCCATTGAACTTGAAGATGTTTCCCTTGTCATCCCTCAGTTCAACTGCTCCGTGTTCATAAACCCTTTCAGTTTAACCTGGAATTGAACAGTAGGACTTATTGTCCTCTTTTGAGATATTTTCCACGAATTCTCTGATCATGCCACTTTTTCATCTTTTCCTTGTATATCGTGGCATTCTCATAGGATGAGTGTCTGAGTTCTTCTCGTTCATTTAATTTTAGTTTTCTTTTCACTTCGGGTTGATTAATGTCGAGATTTAGGTTCTTTATTGGCCAGAAAGCCTTGTGTTCCAACTCAAGTGGTAAATGACATGCTTTTTCGAATATGATTCTGGATGGTAACATCCGTAAAGGTGCCTTGAATGCAGTTCGGTGAGCCCACAAAGCTTCATCCAATCTTACTAACTAGTCCTTCCTTGATGGGTCAACTATTTTTTCTAGTATTGCCTTGATTTCTCTATTTGAAAGCTCGGCCTATTCTTTGGTTTGTGGGTGGTAAGCACTCACCACTCAATGGTTCACATTGTACTTTGCAAGCAAATTGGCCCTTATTCTATTTATAAAGTGTGTGCCCTCGTCACTGACCAGCATTCTTAGAGTCCCATATCTAGTGAAGATATGTTTTAAAAGGAACTTTTTGACTACTTTAGCATCATTTGTAATTGTGGTTACTCCTTCTATCCATTTGGATACATAGTCTACTATCAGCAGGATATAGTGGTTTCCAAATGATGGGGGGAATAGTCGCATGAAGTCAATTCTCCAGACATCGAGGATTTCTACTTCCAGCATGTATTTCATAGGCATTTCATCACGTGCTATTATGTTCCTTCTTCTCTAACACTTGTCACAACTCTTCACAAAGATCTGTGCATCCTAGAATATGGTGGGCCAAAAATAGCCACTTTGCATAGCTTTTGCTACAGTTTTGGTTCCTGCGAAATGGCCTCCATAAAGAGCCATGTGGCATGCTTGCAAGATTTTTCTCATGTCCTCTTCTGCTATGCATATTCTCCATACCTGATCTAGGCCTAGCTTATAGATATGGCTTGTCCCAATAGTAATACTTCATATCATGAAAGAACTTCTTCACTTAGTATGAAGTAGTTCCTAGGGAAGTCACACCACTGACTAGATAGTTCGCAATGTTTGCATACAAAGGATCTGGTCTGATCTCTATAGCCAACAGCTACTCATTAGCAAATATATCTTTTATTTCTGTTTTGACTTCCTTTTGAGCATTTGTTCCTAGCTTGGACATGTGATTTACATCTTGATTTTCAGTGCCCTTCCTATCCTGAATATCTAGGTGAAACTCTTATAATAGCAATATCCATTTGATTAATTGTGGTTTTGCCTCCTTCTGTGATACTAGGCACTTAAAGGCAGAGTGATCGCTATGAACGATAACCTTTGTCCCTACTAAGTATGATCTGAACTTATCAAATGAAAAAACCACAGTTGGCAATTCTTTTTGAGTAGTGGTGTAATTGCTTTGTGCTTCATTCATTATTTTACTGGCATAGTATATTGGATGAATCATTTTGTTCCGTCGTTGTGTCAGTACTGCCCCACTGCGAAATCACTTGCATCGCACATTAGTTCGAAAGGTTTGCACTAGTTGGTTCTATCATGATAGGAGTTGGGCTTAAGGCTTCCTTTCACTAATTGAAAGATTTCATACATTCTTGATCAAGCACAAATACTCAGTCATTTTCCAACAGCCTACACAAGGGTTTAGATATTTGTGAGAAATCCTTGATAAACTTTCGGTAGAAGCCTGCATGACCAAGGAAACTACGAATTTCCTTTACAATTTTAGTGGGTAATTTGGCAATTAATTCCACCTTAGCTCGATCTACCTCGATCCATTTTTTCCAATTTAGTACTAGGTACGTTTCTTCACATCGTTTCAGCACTTGTTCTAGATTCTCCAAAACTCGTTGATAGGTTTCTCCAAACACAGAGAAGTCGTCCATAAATATTTCTATCGTTCTTTCCACCTTGTCTGAAAAAATTGCCATCATGCTCCTTTGAAAAGTTGCAGGTGCGTTATGTCACACCCCCCCCCCCCCCAGGCTCACTTGCCTAACCTAGGGAGGAATGTGAAGACAAAGAATACTAGCCCTCTTACTAGCACTCCCAGCCCAACCAAACATCCACCTGGAACTGTACACAACGTAATATGTATGAACAAGTAAAATTGAGCACACAATTGCACACCTGAGCAAGTTACATTCAGTCCCTCATACGAAGTATGCATACTAAGTCATAACATACATAAGTCTATTACAACCCAGCTAGAATGCTTTTATTTCAAAACTATACACATGTAGAAGATATATACAAGGAGCTAAAGAGGCGTGGTGGCAAACAGGTCTTGATGAGGCTAAGCACCGGGAACTCGTTTGCTACCTGTGAAGAGAAAACATGTTGAAAACGTGAGCTGGGAAGCCCAGTGAGTGACTACTTTAATAGAACATGCGTTCAAAGGTAAAGTATCAAAAGTACTTTAACAAGGCTGCCAATTTACAGGGTTTAAGCACCCTGAAAAGCAATGAATAAGAACTCATAACAAAGAAAATTTGTAGCATGGTGCCTTTCCAAATGTTAGCTGTGGCAGAGTCATCTCTAAACCAACAGCTTTAATACCTCTCTCACGTGCACGTGGAATGCCATTTAAGCTCAATGGTCTCCCCTAATACCTTCTCCATGTCCTTCAGTATTAGGGCTAGACCAACTACCACCTGAATACCTTCTCACTGTCCTTCAGTATCGGGGGTCAGGTTTTCTCTCTCCCCCAGGTACCTTCTCCGTGTCCTTCAGTACCGGGGTTTAATAATATACAAGGCATGCTTAAATATTTAGAAACATAGTTTGGAATCCCGTTCAGAAAGTTCTCAACATAAACACAAACTTTCATTTTAAACAAACTTCCAAACGTCGAGTGTTATGCTTGAACGCGGAGTAACAATTAGTTACAATTATGCTTAACTTTCATTTATGAATAGGAGTTCAATGAAACATGAATATAAATAAGCTTAAGCATGCTTCAATATCCATCACTAGTAAGCTTTTGAATAAAGATCAAAGCATAGGTTTTCAAACAAAGTCACTCACAATCACCGGAAGTCTCCCAAGGCTTATAAGCTTCGCCTATCTTCGTTTGCCCTGAAAATGAATTCCGTAACATTAATCCCTTTTTCTACTTGGCCCAAAATTAGATCTAATTCAGTCACATAACTCATAGCATAGCAACTGGACACACTTGGCTGTAAGGTATAACAAATTGGAAGCACATCTTCCTTACTCTTTCTCTAGCCCTTTCTCTTTTGAACCAAAAATTACAGATTCAACTTCCAGCATTGGTTTCTCAATATTTAGCAAAACAACCACCAAAATTTATTTGATAACCCTTAAATACAATGTCTAAACTTACTTACCTCAAAATTTGAGCTTCTAATTCGTCCTCATGAGCTCTAAATCTTCAGATTTCTTCACACTGTTCTGCTGGCCGAGAAACTGGAATACCTCTCGGTTTTGTTACTTTTTCATGACCTTCCTCTTCGTATTTTCTCACAAAACTGTCCAGACACAATCTTCATTCAATTTTTGAGATTTTGGCTCAAGAATCATCGAATTTTCTTAAGTAGATTGAGAGATATGACCATTTGAAGTTGACCCTTCCAGCTGCCTATTGAATTCACAAGGAATGGACAGCTCCTACTTCAACAATCCGTGAATCATGCACATTGGCCAGCTCCTACTTCATCAATCCATGAGTCATACTCATTGGCCAGCTCCTACTTCCTCTTTTAGACCTTAAGTCCTATTAAATCTTCCTAATCCATAAACAAACTTTAGCTAATTTAATTAGAAATTAAAGCTTTTGCATTCAACACATAATACACCCAATGTATACTCAACTTGCTCATTACCTTAACTTACTTCAACTCAACTCTTAATATGATTATCTCAATGCCTAACTTGTCTCCTTATGAAGCTTTGTGCACGTTATAATCCACAACTTAGGAAATTTCCAAATTCAACCACTGCATCCTTCAGTGCAACCTATACCAATTTACGTGTATCAAACTTCATGTATAAATGCAATAAGATTAAAAGAGAGTTTAGGGCTTACAATTTATTACCCCCTTAAAGAGAATTTCGTCCTCGAAATTCAACAACGTCATTAGCTCGAAAATAGTTGTGGGTACTTTTCTTTCATCTGATCTTCACTCTCCCATGTGGCTTCCTCAATGCCGTGGTTCCTCCACAATACCTTCACCAATGGTATCGTCTTATTCCTGAGCACCTGCTCCTTCCTATCAAGTATTCGTGTAGGTTCCTCCTCATAAGTTAAATTCTCTTTGAATTGCACTGGTTGTGCCTTGAGCACATGGGATGGATCCGAAACGTATTTCCTTAGCATCGATACATGAAACACATCATGTACTGAAGACAATTCCATAGGTAGAGCTAGTCTGTAAGCAGATGGCCCTACACGTTCCAGAATCTCGTAAGACCCTATGTATCTCGGGCTCAGCTTCCCTTTCCTTCCGAACCGTAAATACCCTTCCACGGGGATAGCCTCAAGAAAACTTTGTCTCCGATTCCGAATACTAAATCTCTCCTTCGCTTGTCAGCATAGCTCTTTTGTCTATCACGGGCTATCTTCAGCTTTTCTCTGATTAATTTCACATTCTCCGAGGTGACTTGGACTAACTCTGGTCCTATCAGCTTCCTTTCTCCCACCTCGTCCCAACAAATAGGGGTTCTACATCTTCTTCCATACAATGCTTCGTATGGTGCCATTCCGATGCTAGAATGATAGCTGTTATTGTACGCAAACTCCATCAACGGTAGATAAGTCTCCCAACTTCCCTTAAACTGCATTACACATGCTTGAAGCATGTCCTCTAGGGTCTGGATGGTCCTTTCTGACTGACCATCAGTCTGCGGGTGAAATGCTGTACTGAAGTGCAACTTAGTTCCTAATGCCTCCTGGAGACTCGGCCAGAACTTGGAAGTAAACCTTGGATCCCTATCTGACACAATTGATACTAGGGCTCCGTATTGGCTTACGATCCTATCAACATATAACTTAGCAAGTTTATCCAAAGTAAAAGTTACCTTAACAGGTAAAAATCGAGCAGTCTTGGTTAATCTGTCCACTATCACCCATATCCCGTCATAACTGCACGTCGTTCGAGGAAGTCCAAATAAGAAATCCATAGTTACGTGCTCCCACTTCCATTCGGGTATTGGGAGTGGGTTTAGAAGTCCTCCGGGTTTCTGTCGTTTAGGTTTCACCTGCTGACAAATCAAACATTTAGACACATACTCTGCTATCTCTCGTTTCATTCCTGGCCACCAATAATGACTCTTCAAGGTCCGGTACATCTTTGTACTTCCCGGATGCATAGCATAAGCTGAACTATGCGCTTCCTCCAATATTGCATTTCTCAAAACTGTATCTTTAGGTACACATAATCTTCCACACTTCATTAACGCTCCATCAACTCTCACCCCATAATCCGTTCTCTGCTGCAAGTTCACTTCTTCCGCTAGTTTTTTGAGAACGGGGTCCCTAGCTTGACCTGAGATAACGTCATTGATTAGGGTAGGTCTTACCTGAAAATGAGATAACAAATTTCCTTTTTCAGTAACCGACACTACCGCGTTAGGACTCTTCAATTCTTCTAACAGGGTTACTCTAACAGTATTAAGTAAACCCTTAGGTTGCTTCGACTTCCTGCTCAATGCATCAGCTACAACATTAGCCTTCCCTAGGTGGTATTCAATAGTACAGTCATAGTCTTTTATCAACTCGAGCCACCTCATCTGCCTTAAATTCAACTCCTTTTGCTCAAAGATATATTTCAAACTCTTATGATCCGTGTAAATATGACACTTCTCACCGAACAAATAATGCCTCCAAATTTTCAGAGCTAACACCACCGTTACGAGCTCTAAATCATGGGTAGGATAATTACATTCATGCTTTTTCAGCTACCTTGAGGCATACGCGATCACTTTCCCTTCCTGCATAAGTACACATCCAAGGCCCTGATGTGATGCGTCACAGTAGACCTCAAACTCTTTTCCCGAGGTAGGAAGAGTTAGTACCGGTGCTGTCACAAGCCTGTTCTTCAACTCTTGGAAACTCTTCTCACATTCATCACTCCACTCAAACTTTGTGTTCTTCTTTGTCAACCCAGTCAAAGGAAGGGCTATCTTCGAAAACCCCTCGACAAACCGTCGATAATATCCAGCAAATCCCAGAAAACTACGGACTTCAGATACTGAAGTGGGTCGTTCCCACTTGACTATAGCTTCTGTCTTTTGGGAATCTACTTGAACTCCGGCTGCTGACACAACGTGTCCCAAAAACACAACTTGATCCAACCAAAACTCATACTTACTAAATTTAGCATACAACTTCTGATCTCGTAACGTCTGTAGCACTATTCTGAGATGTTTTGCATGAGCCTCTTCATTCTCTGAATACACCAAGATGTTATCAATAAATACTATCACGAACTGATCAAGGTAGGGATGGAATACCCGATTCATGAGATCCATGAATGCTGCTGGGGCATTCGTTAAACCGAATGGCATTACTAAGAACTCGTAATGCCCATATCTTGTCCTGAAAGCCGTCTTTGGGACATCAGTCTCCTTAATCTTCAACTGATGGTACCCTGATCACAAATCAATTTTAGAAAACACCGAAGCACCCTTTAATTGGTCGAACAAGTCATCTATGCGGGGCAAGGGATACTTGTTACGTATTGTTACCTTATTTAGCTGCCGGTAATCAATACATAATCGTAGTGTTCCATCTTTCTTTTTCACAAACAACACAGGTGCTCCCCACGGAGATACACTCGGTCGGATATGTCATCCTGTGACTATACATATGGGGATTCATTCATTCCTTTTGTTTTCCACTACAGTCATTCCGCATTGCTTAGGCGCACATTGAACTGGGCTCACCCCCACCTGCTATCTGAGATAGGATAGATGACTCCAGCATCGATGCACTTTATAATCTCTTTTTGCACTACCTCCTTCTTTGCAGGATTTAATCATCTTTCACTCTCTACATAATTCCATGCTCCTTCTAGGTTAATTTTGTGCATATAGAAGGGTGGGTTGATTCCATAGATATCTGCAATCGTCCATCCAATTGCTCGTTTGTAGAGTGCAAGTACCTACGTCAAAGAAGATTCATCTTCATTAGTTAATGTGGCAGAAATGATTGCTAGGAGGGTCTTATCTTTTTCCAAAAAGATGTATTTCAGATGTGGTGGAAATGGCTTTAATTCCAGTTTAGATGGTTCTATGATGGATGGTTGGATCGATGCTGCTTTATCCCTTGTCACTATGAGTGGACTTATTCATTTACGAATGTTGTTGATTCCCATGGATATTCATCCTCATGATCTTCATCCTCGAATTCTTTTTCTTCTGGGTATTCTTGTGATTTGTAAAGTTGCAATGCTTCTGGAATGTTTATCCTTGAGCAGTCCTCTATATCCCCAGAATATTTCAATGCATTTAGCATGTTGACAGTGATTTGTTGGTCATTCACTCGTATTGTAAGTTCCCCTTTTTGGACATCTATTAAAGTTCTTCCCGTAGCTAAAAATAGTCACCCTAGAATGATTAGGACATCTCGATCTACTTCACAAGCCAAGATTATGAAGTCTGCTAGGAAGACAAACTTGACGACCTTTACCAGTACATCTTCTATCTTCCCAATGGGTCTTGCAATTGACTTGTCTGCCAATTGTAGGGTGATTGTCGTTGGACGAGCCTTACCTATTCCCAATCATTTGAAAACTGATAAGGGCATCAAATTGAAGGTTGATTAAAGTTGACTAACATTAACTTGAATAGAATGAAAAGACTAGTAAGAGATAATTCTCTAAAAGTTAGAGTTGATTACTTTACTTGTCTATAAATCTTGCCTTTCATGCAAGATAAGTGTTAGGCATTTATTCAATAAGGCTACAAGGCCAAAGAGCACTTTAGGCTTACACATTCTGACCCAAGTGTTTGGTGAATGTAAAAGCCAAATAACATTGTGAATATTTCATCACTCTGATTGATGATTATTCAGGGCATAAATATTTTTATTTAATGCAACATAAGTCTAAATTTTTTAAAAGACTAAAGTTGAAAATCAATTAGGTAAATCTATCAAGACATTATAATCAGATCATAATGAATAGTACAGATACCTTACGTACTAAGATTAGTTGATAGAAAGTGAGATTTTATTACAACTCTTAATACCAAGTACAATTGTGTGAAATTGTGCTGTAAGAGGAGAAACAAGACCTTGTTAGACATGGTCACATCAAAAATGAGTTACACACCATTACCAAACTTCAGTTAGAAGAATATACAATAGAGATTGCATGGTGAACATGATTCCCTTCAAAAGTGTCTACGAGACAATTTTGAGATTATAGAATAGTAGTAAAGCTAGTTTACAACACTTTAATATTTGGAAGTGTTAGGCTTACATGCTGAAAAAAAAAACCCAAAAAGGCTGGAATATATATGTTTAAAGATATCCTTAAGTGTAGGCTACCCCTAAGGAGTAACAAAATGATCTTTTATCTGGACCTAAAAATAATAAGATATTTGTATGAAAAATATCATTCTTCTATAAGGAATGTCAAATAAAAGATCATAAACCTTTAATAAGGTGAGATAGTTGATGACTTGCCAACGCAAAAGAAAGCGCAAGTGCATGCTGTCAAACAAGTAATATATGGAGTATTCCAAGTATCGAACCCAAGGGAACAGATTTAACACACAAATTCTTTAGTTTACAATACAATTACTCACAAGTTGCAACCAAAGATAATCGAGAGAAAAATAAAGTTGATTTTGGGGTTTTGTTCATGAAAAACTAAAGATAACTGAAAAAAATAATGAGAAAAACAAGGATGAGAAGCATGAGATTCAATTATGGTTCAACCCTGAGAAATGCGCCCACCATGTGCCCCCAAACTGCCCAACTAAGTCTGGCTAATTTAGAGATTATGCCTCTTGCTCCAGCATACTGACTCTACCGAGTTCTGTATACCCGCAACTTATCCTAAATGATACTTAGCTAAGTAAATCAAGTTCAACACCTATTCGGCTCCTTTTCCAAGAACCTTTAGGAGACTAAGCAATTTAAACTCATATGTCTATGGCTAAATTCGCTTAGATAATGAAAAACACAACTTCATGATTTTAAAGGTTTTTGTCTTATGTCTAGGTACAAAAAAGCAAAGTTCTATATCTAGACTCTTTTTCTACATTACTTTTAGAAAAATGCATGTTGACTCCAACCCTTTCAATATGGAAATCTTCACAAACTATGCTAACTCAAATGGCCAGTTTAAGCTAACAATAAAACTTAAACTCACTAAAAGTAAACTTAGCTAAATGTTGAGCAAATTTACAAGAAATACATGGTGGTTGCTTATCTCCTTTTTAGGGTATCCACATGATTTAATCCCCTCCAAGAAGTTTAGCTACTCATCGAAGAGATAAACAAAGTGCAAAAAATAAAGAGAAAATAAATAAAAGAAAGAACACAATTCATTGAAATAAATAAACTTAAATACACTTTGAAGTATGAATCCAAGAAAGAACTAAATGGAATTGAAACAAAAGAACTTATAACTCATATTAAAAGATAACAGAAACTTACAAACAGAAAATAAGGATAAAACAGCAAGGGCAACTCCGAAAAACTTATAGAATTTTAATGGAAAAACTAAGAACAAAAAGAACCCTAAGATGTTCTTCCTTTCTAACTTGTTCAACCTTTTTCAAGGAGAATCAAGTACTTACACCTCCTTCCTTCGAAGTTGTAATCCAAATGGAATATGAACCGAGCTTAGGGGAGACTTAGAGTGGCAACTAAAACTTAGAAATAAAAATGACTAAATTTTGGGATGAAGAGAATTCCCAACTTTGAGCTCTCTTTCAAATGGAGGATTGAGCCGCCTTTTATAGACTTCATGCCTAGGGTTTGCTGTCGAGGTCAATGTGGAGAAGCTTGGTCGATCATATCCCTTAATTTGAGGAGATTTGATTGAGAATAATTGATAAAATCTTCAAATCTTGAAAATCTTGGAGAATCTGTCGAAAATGTCCAGATGGGCGCATTTGGGTTGTTGTTCAAATGGCCTAAATGCGGGTGCATTTGGGCTATTTTCTGCAACATTTGCAATTTGGCTTCTACTCTCAAATGCTGACGCATCTTGGTCGTATATCTGATGGATGTTTTCTTATTCGCTTCAATTGCGGCCGGAATGTGGGCGCATTTGGATTCTTTTTCAGCCTCTACACGGAAACAAAAGAAATTAACACTTTTCTTTACAAAAATGACTCTGATTACACCTAAAAACTTATTTTTACAAAATCAAGACTTCAAACATATGCATAGCTTGTTTTTACTTAAATTCACCCTAAATGACATGAAATACAACACTAAACGCTCGCTTTCTAAGAAAATAAGGTGGTATATAACACTCATAAATGAGCGTTATCAATAGTATTAATAAATTGGTCCCAAGTGAAGCCACTAAATAGTTAACAAAAGTTGTTAACAATTGAGTTACATTTGAAAGTCAAGTGGATCCTAGTCATGAATTGGATAAGCCTCATCGTAGTGGGAGAGTTGTGAGATGACTCAACCTTTATAAGGACTTAATTGAAACCCGAGTTGTCATGTTAGATGACAAAGTGGAAAGGCTTATTGCCCTCAAAGTAGATTGCGAGTAAATTTTCTCACTTGTTGCCATATTGGAGTCTATAAGCATTATTTAATTCACTATTGCATGTAGGATATGAAAAATGAATGTTTAGAATTCTTTTATGAAAAGAAGTCGTAGATAATGCATCTACACAAATCAATCAAAGAGGTTTACTTCAAAAGATCAAAAGCAAAAAGATTTGCAAAATAGTAAAGGTTCATTTATGAAATGAATTTTAGCATTAGATCTTTGAATATAAGGTTTGATAAAAGTATCAAAATCTATAACTTTCGATAAATATTAATGAAGCTTGTATAGACAAGAAAATCATTAATTGTTTAGTGGATTTTTCTCATGTTTTATGTTGATGATATTTTACTCATTATGAATGATGTAAGATTTCTATCTAACATAAAAGGTTGACTAAGTAATCAATTCCAAATGAGTGATTTGGAATGAATCGGTATATTTTATATGTCCAAAATGTTAACTTTGTCTCAAACATCTTATATTGACAAAATCGTTGTCAAATATTTGATATTTATGTCTAAGGAAGAGTATCATAAAACACCTCAAATGTTGAGAGCATATGATTAATTATCTACCCTAAGTAGGAGACAACTAATGCATAAATAAGACTTAAGATTTAATATATAGTTCGTTAGCATATATCAGTTAAATGAATGTTATGGCCATTGGATAGAACATTAAAACTTTCTTAAATTATCTATGGATAATGAGAAATTTTTGGAATTAAAGATTTGATCTTTATAAGATTCACTAATTCTTACAAAGATTTAGGGAAATCTATATTAAGATAAAATTTACCCTATGTGGTGGAGTAAGGTATACAAGTTTAATGTTTTTGTTTATGAAGCAACAAAATGACTTGTATGACTATAATAGTTCCTTAAAGATCTAACAAGTGTTTCAGATATGATTTAGTCTATCCTCTTTATTATGATAATAGTGGTGCAAAGACTAATATTCAAATAAAGAAATATATAAATATCGTAGAAGAATTTAAAAGATTTGAATAAGATTCAAATAGATTAAATATATGTATTTTAATATATTGATATTAAAATATATATTATTTAATTTTGACAAAGATTTTCCCTAGGTCTCTATAAATAGGACCTTTAGGTTGAGCCATTATAGCACACATCTCCTCAATAGAGAATTAGAGAGTTCTCTCTAAACCTCTTCCTCTCTAATCTTTTGTGGATTTTCTTTCAAGAGGCCCCCACAAGCCTTGGTCCTATGTTCCAGTCATAGCAAGTAGGCTTTATGGAATTAGAGTTTCAACCTCGTTGGAGTTGGAGCAAAAAGATTAAAGTCCCGCTAGAAATATCTCAATAATATACAAAGTTATTTATTGCTTCACCTTAGTTTTTGTTTAATTCTAAGTAAAATCAAAGACGATCCAATGCTTCCGCTGCGGGATGAAGTGTTCATTCCTATCATTGGGATGTCGCCTCCACCCTGGATTGTATGTGTTGGAGTAGGGGTTTGACCTGTTTTGTCTTACATAACAGACAGAAGCCGAATTGTAAGGATAATTATCAACAAGATGGTTATAATTACAATAAATACAGGATGGAGAAGAAATTTGATTAATAGTAGCTACTGGAGCCTGGTTCCCCAAAGTCAATGTTTTTAAGGTGTTGTTCATCAGTAATATTTGAGCACTTAATGCTGCAATTGCATCAACTCCATGCATTCATGCAACATTTCTAGTGTTGCTTGGCTCCTCTTCTCCCCATTCGCTATTGTTGGGTACCATTGCATCCAAAATTTTGTTTTCCTTGTTCACAGTCTTTTTCAATAGAGATCCATTGGTAGATGCGTTAACTAAGGTTTTCGAAACTTGAGTCAGCCCATTGTAGAAGTGCTCAATTAGGAGGCAAGCTGGCAAATTGTGGTGTGGACATTTCCTCACCAACTTCTTAAGGCACTCTCGTGTAGCATCTAAGCCTTTATTTATCCCTTGTTTGAAGGTGATATTCTCCTCTCTCTTTTGTGCATTCTTTGTAGGTGGAAAATACTTCAACACAAATTTGTTTGCAAGTTCAGCCCATGTTGTGATCGAGTCTAGAGGAAAAGAGTCGAGCCATGCCTCAACGTTTCCCTGTAAGGAAAAAGGGAAGAGTTTCAATCGTAGTGTATCACTAAGACTCCTATCATTTTGAAGGAATTGCAAATTCTCAAGAACATCTTTATGTGCTTATGCGGGTCTTCGCTTAGCAATCCTGTGAATTGACCCATTGTGTTGATTATCTAGAACATCACAGGTTTCAATTCGAAGTGATTGGCCTCAATGTTATGTTTTACCATGCCAGTGATCAGGTTCTAGAAGGTGGTAGTTGCGAATCCCTAATTGCTCAATCTCACTCTTCTGCAATGAAAATAGGATTTTGCAGAGGGATTGTTTGTTGCTACTATGCATTATTATTTTTCCCATTGTTCTGGCCCTCATTGCCTAGTGGGTTAACTCGAGATCCATCCGGTAGATCCATGAGTGGTTCCTGCAAACAAGTTTCCACTGCATTCTTCCAGATGTTCAACTTGCATTGTTTCTGTTTCTTCTTCCTTTACTGTCTGCGGTGCTAGTGGAAGATTCTCTCTATTTCAGAATCTAGCTCAAAGAGATGAGGCCCTTTTTGCATACACTGGATCTATCCTGCAATTGTTGCAAGAGAAATTCAATCCTCCTGCAATAGAAGAAATTGCAATTACAATTCTTTCTTACAATTTGTTTTCCTAAAATAAAATATTTGTTGAAACTGTCATTCCCCGGCAACTACGCCATAAATTGGTCGAGTAGCACTTATGGGTTAAAAAGTTAGAAAAACGTTCAGCCCTAGTGCAGGCGTACACCGTCGATGCAAGTAATAAAAAAGAATATCCCTAGATATTGTCTACAAAACGAATGGTGTAACAAAGATTGCAATAGAAAATTGTATTCAAAAAGTGCAACTTGGTAACTAAATTGCAAAATCATATTGCAAAATGGTGCAAAACAGCAAAGAAATCAAAATGCAAAGGAATAGCTTATGGGACTCAGTAATGTTCATTACCCTAAGTCGTGAATTGCTATTTTAAATTGCAATTGCAATCCTAACTTACACAAGCAATGGTAAACCAAAATTGCTACTCCTATTCACCTTGCAATTAAGCTCGTAGGAGACTAAGTGAGTGACTTATATGTTTATAGACCCTCTAACTTAGATCAATCGGCTCATACAATTTTGTACGGCTTTGGAGTCTTTTGCCCTATGTCTAGGGTAAAGATTGGCTTATGTCTAAGCTCTTGTCTCCATTGCTTGTGCAAAATCGACTTTTTACTAACCCTTTCGGTATTAGAACCAAGCTTAATTTCAACCCTAGTGATCAATCTAGAGTCACAAAAGCAAATTATTCAACACAAGCAAATAATTGAAGTGTAGGCTTGGTTGTTTTTGCAATTTAAGCTCAATTCACTCCTTAGGGAATTTACATCCTTGAACCCCTAAGAGGATTTAGCTCATGTTTAACTCAAAGGAACTTAAATAAAACTTATAAATATTTTCCATGTTAAGAAATCAATCGACAATGGCTTGATATTAAGATTAAGAAGGTTTAATTCAAGTGATGTATAATAAAGACTAATAAAAATAAAAGGTGAAGAGATAAGCACTTAACAACTTGAACACTTCAAAGAACCACTTTTTCTGGAAATAAAGCCCATGACCATCATCTCTAGAAAACTCAAATTCAACATGTAAAAAGTAATCCTTCAAAGAAAAATTCAATACCAGTAGTTTGCTATAATTGGAAATGAAATAAAAACTAAAAGAACACAGCTAAAAATGAATGAAACAAAATCTAAATTTAAACTTAAACAATCTAAGAACAAGATGAAGGTATACTTTGAATAAACCCACTACTCCTTTTATAGGTTTCAATCAATCCAACCCCTTTCTTTGTCAAGAAGGGATGAATATTCACATTCCAACTTTTGTTTGGATTGGATTGAATCTAAGGAAGAACAGGTTGCCTTCTTGAGTGGACTCAAGCAGCTGGACAAGATGAAGAACCAAAGAAATCATGTATCATCGAAGAGGAAATTCACGTCCCTTTTTGTCAAGGCTTCTCCCCCTTTTTAATCTCTGTGAAACTAGGGTTTTGACCTCTTCAATTCGTCCAAACTTCCATGGAAATCGTGCAGAATTTTATGGGATTTAATTGCTTTCCTTGTTTTCTTCAGTCACAGACTTTAGCACTTTGCTTGTCTGCTACTGCTCGACTCCTGAATCAGATTGCAAATTCAGATTTTACAATCTAATATTGTAATTCTCCAATGCCCTGCATCCAAACGCCATTTTTAGTCTTTATTTCATTCTTTTATTCAATTTTCTTATCAACTGCATTTTCCACAGAACTACTGATGTTTTCTAAGATTTGCTAACTTCTTCATATAATTTTTATGGAATTCCAAGCATAGTCTATAAAAGCTAAATAAGCCTCAATCCTAAGGCTTATCAAAAACCACCACACTGAGTTCCTCTCTATTATTTTGCCTAGTCTCATTCATACACATGATTAAAAAAAAAAAGTTGTAAATACTCGATTCACCTTAAAAAAATGAGGAATCGAGTTAGACTGAGAACCAAGCATAGAGAGTTTGTTTTATGTTTTTTGTATTTACTGTTTTCTAACTTCTTGCAATCTATTATACACTAAACTCTTTTGCAATTCATTCAATCTTAATATGAAGTTAGTTTTTATTCAAGTTCATTTTGTCTTTTTCTTTAATATAAGCTAAATTTCTCTTTGGGGATTAAAATATGTGAATACCCTAAAGAAGGAAGTAAGTCCTACCTTGTGAATTAGCAACCTTGCTCAACACTTAGGGCCATTTGCTTTTATTGAGTTTAGATCTTATTGTTAATCTAAACTAATCACTTAGGTTAGCATATAATGTTGAATCTGATACTAAAAGGGTTGGGTAAAATATAGGTTTCATAAAAGCACTATAGGAAAAAGAAACCTAGACATAGGACTTTGCATTTGACCCAAGACATAGGGGTAAGACTATAGGGCAATTAAGGTTGTGTGCCAAGTTATCTAAGTTTTAATTAGCCGTAGACATATATGTTTAATTGCTTAGGCTTCAAAAAGCCCTTAAGTAATGGTTGAATAAGTGTTGAACTCGATTCATGGTGTAAAGTGTCGAAAGGGTAAGGTTGTGGGTGCAAACAAGTTACATTCTGCTTGAACCCTTTTGTACCCAAAAGGGTAAGTTGTGAGCACATATGGGCAGTAATCCCTGTTGAGCTTCTCCTAGTTGAGACAGTAGATTGTGGGCACAATTTCCTGAAGAGCTAAAATGAATTTGAATCTCCCTTCTTTTATCAATTTTCATCAATTGTTTTCCTTTATCTTTTATTACCATTGCTTATTTATTGGTTTCACAACAACAACCATCTCAATTATTTTCTTGGTTACCTTGGGGTATTGATTTCATGGGACCGTTTCCACCTTCCTTTGGAAATATATACATATTGCTCCTTGTGGACTATGTGACCAAGTGGGTAGAAGTTGTGACATCTCCTTCTAATGATGCCAAGGTAGTGAAAAGATTTTTCCATAAGAATATCTTCACGAGATTTGGAACACCAAAAGTGATGATAAGCAACGAGGGAACAAATTTTCTAAGAAAAATGTCAGGCATCGGGTAGAAACTGCATACCTTCCTCAAACCAATGGGCAGGCAGAGTTGTCAAATAGAGAAAGGATTGGTCATTACTATTAGATGATAAGCTTTGGGCTTATAAGACTGCATTCAAAGCACCACTAGGAATGTCACCTTAACGAAGTATATTTGGAAAAGTGTGTCATTTGCCACTTGAGTTAGAATATAAAGCATTCTTGGCTGTAAAAAAGCTCAATTTCAATATGTACCAAGTTGGAATAAAGAAAAGGTTGCAATTGAACAAACTTGAAGTACTACGGCACTTTTCCTATGAAAATGTCAAGCTCTATAAATAAAGTGTAAAAGATGGCATGACCAGATGATTCATGGAAAGAGTTTACAAGTAGGGTAACAAGTCTTATTGTATAATTCTCATTTGAAATTATTTCTAGGAAAGTTAAAATCAAGATGGTTAGGATCGTTTACAATGCAGCAAGTATATCTACATAGAGTAATGGATTTGCAAGATAGCCATGGCAATCTGTTTAAATTTGACGGTCAAAAAATCAAACCTTACTAGGGAGAAAGCTGGAACACAAGCAAGGATACGGTCTCCTTGGTGGAGATCAACTAAGTTATTCAATAGTGTTTCATGTAAAATTTTTTAAAAAAAATTATCTTCAAATCTTTATGAACTTTTTAATAAGTTTCTTTGTGTTTTAGATCAAGCAAAAGGTCAATAGCTAGAAAGGAGAATAAGTAAGCTTCACCAAGCATTCATTGATGCACAACTAGTTCAAAAATTGAAGTTGCTCAATGCTCAGAAGAAGAAGAAGGTGCTAACTCCTCAGAAGAGCCATTCTCCTACTTATGCAGTCGCATCTCCCTTGTAACCGTCAACATCTGCTACCCCCTCTCCGAATGTAAGCATTTTTATGCTTAGACAATTGGAGCACTTGAGAGAGCAACTCAAGGCCTATTAGGTCAATGCTAGAGAGTGAGTTGAAGCGATGAAGGAGTTCTTTCTCATGGTGGCTCCGGGTGTGACTCCAGCTTTCCCTGACTTTCAGAAATCCTAATTGAAAAACCCTAGAGTTTCGATGATAAAGAGAAGACTTCATTTGTTGATTAGGGAAGTCTCGTTCCTCGTCTACTCATTTATCTTGACTTAAGATGTTAATTAGTTTTAGTTTTAGTTGTTGATATTCTATTACTTATGTTGAAAATTTGAATTCTTTTTGTGAATAGGTTAGATTATGCACACTCTTGATCCCTTTTACATAACTCTTTTGATTTTGAGGATGCTTTTCTTTATTTATTACTTTGAAAAACCATCTTGATGATGATCATTAGAGCATATCTCTACTCACTAAAGTGTCAATCCATCATAGCTTCTTAGTTTTTGAAATTATGAGTTTTTAGTCATTCTTTTTTCTTTGCAAAACTTTTCAAGTCTCAACTTCCTTATGTTTAACTTATCTAACATGTTTATGAGAGTTTAACATTTATGTTTTGCAAATCCAAAGCCTACACCAAACTCATATTTTTGTAAACCTCAAAGTAGTTAATGAGGACATTGCCTTCCTTAAGTTTGTTTTGGGAGGGGGAGAGGGGCAGAAGGGGGGAGAGTGTGAGTTTATCATGTAATGTTTGCTTCTAGGTCATATTTGAAAAAAAAAAGGTAAAAAGAAAAAAAAAAGAATAAGGAGAGATATTCCTCCTTCTTAAATTGACTGAGTAACCAGGGGCATTCATGATACGCATGTTGTCCACTGCATGAAAAGTTAGTTTAAAGAAGTGAGTATTGTGCAAACAGTCTTAATAAGTAACCCTTGCTCATAGTTAGATACTTTCACCACAAAGTGTTAGTAAGCTAGAACGAAGGCAAAAGTAACAATAAAGACCCTCTCCAAAATAAAAGAAGAATAAGAAGAAAGAAAGTGAAAAGGCAAGGAAAAAGAGAATAAAAGTAAAAGCCTAGCAGTTAAACAAGTTTGGGAGAAGCCTTAAGTGAATTGTGTAAAAAGGTCTAGGCTTAGCTAAAACAAAAGGACCACCCTAGGATCAAGGACTAAAGGTTAGATGGAGTAAGAATGTTGGTTAGGACAGATTAAGGGAGTTTTTCTTTGAAAAAAGAAAGATAGGAAGATATTAGAGTAGAGTTATTGAAGATATGAATGATACTAGCGTACGAGACCTCTCCTGAATGGAACATTTCTTAAGTAACTGATAACACTCATTTATAAGTGTTATTTAGCTCTAAAAATCAAGCCTATTTATAGAAAGTGAGCGTTTATTGTCATATTTCTTGTCATTTAAAGTGAATTTAAGTAAAAACAAGTTTAGTATGTGCTTGAGAACATGATTTGTGAAAAATAAGTAAATATGTGTAAATATAGTCATTTTTGGCAAGAAAGTGCTAAGTTTTGGTGTTTTTGTATAGAAATGTAAAAATGGCCCAAATGCACCTAGCAGGAAACCGCATATGAAGGTAGAAGGAAAATTCAACTGAAATGAAAATCAAGCGAAATGCGCTCAGCATGCAACTGCATTTGGACCTAATCGACAAATTCTCCCAAATTCACATATTTGATAGATTTTAGCAAAGGTTCTCCAACATATCTTCTCAAATCAAGGAATCATGTCAACTACACCTTCTCCACTAATCTCGACAGAAAACACTAGACCTTGAGGTCTATAAAAGGTGGCTCAAGCTTCAATTTTAGAAGAGCTCGAATTGATAAATTCTTCCCACACTCTACCGTTTCCTTTTCAACCGCCACTTCAAGTCTTCCCTCAATTTTGTTCAAGCTCCATTCGGACACTAACTTTTAAAGAAGAAGGTGTAAGTACTTGTTCTCCTTGAAAAATGTTGAATAAGTTAGAAAAGAGGAACAAACTTGTATTTTCTACTTTTCTTTAGAATTAAATTTGTTGTTTTTGTTCTTGTTAAGAGTGTAAGTTTTTGTTTTAGCTTTTGAATTCAACTTTCTAAGTTATAGTTTTAGTTTTGTCTTAATTCAAGTTACTATTTCAATTCTATACTTCAAAGTGTATTCAAGTTCATTCTTTTCAATGAAGTTTTATTCTTTATATTCAATTTTCTTTTCTTACCTTTGCACCTTTATTTTCTTTTCCATCATGAGTTAAACATCTTCAAGGGGATTCAATGAAGTGGATACCCTAAAAAGGGAGAAGCTTCTACCTTGTGCTTAATCAACCTTGCTCAACACTTAGCACCGTTTGCTTTTATTGAGTTTAAGTTTCATTGTTAGCTTAAATTGATCACTTGAGTTAGCATAGTTTGTGTGAGATTCAATACTGAAAATGTTGGATCGAGCATGTGTTTTCATAAAAGTAATCTAGAAGAAAAGTCTTGTAATGCCCGGCTTATTCAGGGGCGTTAATTTCGAAATTTTGGAGTTGAAATTTGGTTTAGTTGGTTATTGGGCTAAATTGAAATTTAGTGAGTTTGAAAGGGAAATTTTGGAATTAAGAAGTTGGTTTGAGGGCAATATTGGTTTTTGTTTAAAAAAAACAGAAAAGAAAAACAACAAAATCATGGAGCCACTTTTCTTCTTCTTCTTCTTCTTCTTCTTCTTCTTCTTCTTCTTCGACTTCTTCTCCCTCTCTCTCCCTGTCGTCCACCTCCCTTCACCTTTCCCCACCACCAGTTACCATACATGCCCCGCCGTTCTCTTGAATCGCTACAGTTCATCCACCGGCCAGCTCAATTTACGAGCGCCCACGCCTATTCGCTGGAGCCAAAAACCTCCAAGCCGTGCAGAAGCTCGATCTGCCACCCTCGTCGTCGATCGTGTCTCAATCCGTCGCCAGCCCAAACCTTGTCTCGCAGATCAAACTGCGACGCTCCTCCCAACCGTCAGTGCTGTTGTCTCCATTGTTGGACCCGGAGTTGGTTTGGTATAGTCACAAATAGTGATTTGGATTTAGGTAAGTCTTCCGGCGATGATTCGAGGTGGTTTTTGATTTTTAAAGGTGACTTATGGTGCTGTTTTGGTGTTTGAAGGCTAACCTTTTGTTCGTCGGACTTAATTTCAGAATACCCATAACTTTTGTGTCTTAGATTTGCAAAACCGAGCTTATTTGGAGCCAAACCAACATGATTTGGATTCGTTTTGAAGTGGGTAACGCTCCTTTTGTCATGGGTAAGTATTTCAAAAATGATTTGAAGTATTTTATGGGTTGCTTTGATGTTTTAAAACTTATCCATAATGCGTTAGACATTGTTCAAGGTTACCCATTGCATTTGGAGGTCGGATTGTCGAGTTCAAACCTATTCGACATCAATTTCAGCAAGTGAATTGTAACGACCCTATAGGCTCAACACGCTACCTAAGAGTCATTACTAAGTCACGTCGCTATATTACCGAAAATTTTGGCAGCATAACGGCGTAACTACGCGAAAACCAAAAATTTGACCCTTACCTGATAAGACATAGAAAAACACACTTCTAAGATTTTCAAACAACCTCCTAGCATCCAACAAACTTCTCAATATGATGCTAGGGTTCAAACAGCAGAAACCAAGTGAATTCAAACATAGAAAGCCAAATACACGTGCACGATTTACAAAGAAAGGTTAAAAGATTTTGAAACATCCTCCTAAACATTTAAAACTTGACATGAGTTCTATGTACATCCAGAAACATAAAAGAAGCGGAATAGCGATCGCTCGGCTCCCATGACTCGAGTAACTGATCTCCGGTCACGCGCTAGGGCCGATCTTAGCCTTTTCTAAAAACATTTAAAAAGGAAAAGGGTGAGTATTAACGAATAATACTCAGTAAGTAACTCATAGTTTCAAAATAAGAGTTTCACTCGCATGCAACATGTCATTTTTGAATCATAAAACCATCGTAAACCATCGCTTTAGTAGGGGACCTAAAATTCGTTTTATAAACCATGTACTTTTCCTTGCGGCTCTCGTGAACGATTAAATTCTCCCGAGGGCCTCGTAAATAGTCCGAAGACATAATTTTCCATCGAATAGAGTCCTCCCCTAACTCTGAGAGTTGAGCTCGAAAGCTAACATACATCGTGGAGTCCGAAGACTCAGCCCGAAGGCTACCATCGTGGAGTCCGAAGACTCAAGCCCGTCGGCTACCATCGTGGAGCACTCTCGAACCCCGGGAGCATAGAGAATCCGAAGACTCGGGTTCCCTCATAACCCACATAAAACTTTTGGGAGAATTATCGTCACGGCCTTACATAAATCTTTTCATGAGCACACAACACATGCATGAGGTCCCGCTCGTTTTAGAACATACTCATGAATGCATAAGTCAAGGCAATCGCATTTCAAAGACATACATATCATTTCCATTCTTTTTAACATGAAAACTCAAATAGAACTCATGGAACTAGCGTATAAAGGAATATACATATAAAACACTTTCTTTCTTAAATACTTAACACGGAAACATAAACTTCAAAGTAAATATAAGGCTAGCTCTAGGTTTCGAAAACTTCTTTCGTTGTGAGATCCCTTACCTTAAATCTTTACTTACTAAAATACCCTTTCTCCACTAGTAATGAGCTTCTCGAGTCCCCACTCCAAGTACAATCCAAGGTCCTCGACAAATCACCTAAAAAGTGTCCTAAACAGGTCTTAAACCAACCGAACTACGCTAAAACGCATTCTAACATTAATAACTCGACGAAACGGACCAAATGGCAAAATTTACCCAACTCCGGCGAGGCTTGCAGCGATCGATGCTGCTCGGTACTGAACGGATCCGGCGACTGCAACCAAAATTCGACCGACGAACTGTGGTAGGAGCTTCGACTGAGTTGGGGTCGAGGGACAGGCCGGCGGTTAAGGACGAACTCCGGCGAGCTGCTGTCGTTCGACGAAGACGAGGAAGAAGGAGAAGAAGATCGACGGATGGGGGCGGTGGCTGGCCGACGAGGCTCACGCAGACGACTTCGACCGGCATCCGTGAGCTTCGGCGAGAGGAGAAGAAGAACGGTGGAAGGGTGTTCGATTGGAGAGAGAGAGAGAGAGAGAGAAAGAGAGAGGGGCTGCGCGAGAGAAGAAAAAAAATTAATAAAAAAAAATTTTTTTTTTTTTTTTAACTAATAATAATATAAAATCAAAAATATCTTCTCTATAAATGACCATAATACCCTTTCCTTTCCAAAAATCACCAAATTACCCTCAAAGCAAATAAATTCTTAATAAAACTTTACCAAAACAACATTTTAAACTTACCCAAAACGTCTCGGGTGTTACATGAATGTGTTGTTTGGGTAAGTTTTCTTGAGTGATTTTCGTCTCAACTTGTTTGAACTCATGGTTGGATCAATAGTTTGTTAATTATTGTTAGGACTTTGTTTGGCGATTTGGAATGCTTTGGAAGTGTATATTGTTGTTCTTAAAAAGGTAAGTAGTCATTTAGATTTAAGCCCCTTTAAGTTATTATTTGATCTGGTTGATGTTTGAAATTTGTGAATGTGTAAGCATGCTTAAAATTGTATATGTGGGGCACTGGTTGTTGGCTGAACTGTTCTAAAATCTTTCTTGAGTTTAAGTTGCCTAAGCATGTATTGTATTGGTATTAAGGGGTTTAATTTTTGGAGCACTTAGGATTATCGAGTGCTAGCATGTGTAAGGGTCATGGTCAAGCGAATTTCTTGTTATAGAATATTGTTGAGAATTGCACGTGAATATATGGATAGTTGATTTAAATCAAATGATCATGGACGTTTGGACTGTCTAAGAGATTTGGTTAGCAACAGAATGAAGAATACATGAGTTATTAGAATGAATGGTTAAGTAAGGTCAACATGAGGTGTTGGGGTGTTTAACCAAGCATAGAATGCTTGAAACACTTGAATGGTTATGGTTGGATGGGGTTAGTTCTCTTGGGATGTTGGATGAGTTCACTGTGTGCAGGACGCTGGAGTTGTTGGATTGGACTAGTGGCCCATTTAGAACACCTTAAAGGTTGCAGTGCTCAGGGTCATTATCCGTGTTTCGTGTATTCAAAATGGTATAGATGACTGGGCATATTTAACATGTTTTTGTTTGGTTTGAATGTGGATGGGAGCATAAGGACCGTTATGATTCCTAATGTGTGTAGAGAGTTAGCACTGGAAGAAACTACTTAAGGCTATAAGCTACTAGCAACTTTGTAGAAAAGGGAGAAGTTGGTTTCCTTTGTGCTGGCCTAAGCGGTAAGTAGCCATTCGGATTGGCTTGTTAAGAATTGAGATGCAAGGAATGTGGGTGTGAGGCATGCTGAGCTAGTTTATATGAGAGACAAGCTTGTTGGAATGTCGGTGATTTATGTTTGACATTGAATTCGCATCTCTAGCTGTGTTTGTGAACCTCGAGCTAGGTTATGGATGTGGATCTGACATGATTGATGGATTTCGTATGGTGGATTACCCTAGAGGTTCCAAAAGCGTTGCGAATGTACAAAAGCCCGTTAGACTAGTGCCACCTGCCATTGTGTCTCCCCTGGGCGAGTCAGTAACTCTAGGTTGATGTGATGTGAGTGGGCATGAGGGTTGCTTTCCTTTTTTTGCTTGTGCTACTTTAGGGGGCGATTCCCCCACCGCGTCTAGATTGAGGGTTGCTTTCCTTCTTCGGCATACTAGCTTATGGGGCAATTCCCTTACTGTGTGTAGGTTAAGGGTTGCTTTCCTTCATTCGATGTGCTTTAGAGGCAATTCTCCATCGTTAGAACATGAGGGTTTCTTTCCTTCATTGCTCTGTATAGCTAGAGGGGGCGATTCCCCCAAGAGTATAGCGTGGGAGTTGCTTTCTTTCAATGCCTTGGTCAATCTAAGTTACATGATTTGCAAGTAGAGCTCGAAACAATACCATACAGGGGTGGACTTGAGATAGGGTGTGCAAGCTTTAGCTAGTTGGATGGAGAGTTGAGGTTAAGTAGGAACCCATGCATGCCAAGACAACTTTTGTGATGTGATTATGAGTTTTGGACCCTTAAATGGGCTACTTACTAAGTATGTTTATACTCACCTTTCTACCTTGCTTGTATCCTTGCAGATGGCGTGAAACCACGAGGTGGGTGATGATGGCGACGACCTGACAAGGCTATGGAGGCATTCTTATTTATATACCTAGGCTCATCTCTTTCTATCTTTTTTATTCCGCTATCTCACGTTGTACTAAGTTATGAATTTTGTTGGTAGGAGTTCTTATGTTTCCTGAACTTTAGTTTCTTAGAAGTTTGTAACTGTTTAGTCTGTTGTGTGTGAGCTCAGCCTTTGTTCTAGTAGTTGGTGGGCGTTGAACATTTCATTGTTATAAGAAGTGTTCTATGTCTTCTTCCAAGTTCTTGAAATTTTCAGATTTCTTGTAGTTATGTCATTATGCTGCGAAATTTCAAGCATAAGCGATGTAACCCCATTGCACTTTCTAGGTAATCTACTCTAAGTTTTAAGGTCGTTACAAGTCTAGAAATAGAACTTCTCTTTTTGTATCGAAACATAGGACGGATACCTTTAAGTCATTAAAGTTGTATTATTTATTTACCTACGTTAAAATTGGCGATGGACATATGAGTTTAATTGCTTAGGTTCCTAAAACCAGTTAGAAAAGAGTTGAATAGGTGTTGTACTCGATTCATGGTGTTAAGTGTCGATTGGGTAGGTTGCAAGCGCATTTTGGTCGCATTCTGCTCGAACCGTACAAAACTTCAAAGAGGCAGATGCGAGCACAAATGGACAGCAATCGCCAGATGAGCCTCGCCTAGTTAGGCAAATTGCAGGAGCATGGTGGGCGCATATTCCTTAGGGTTGAACCAAATTTGAATCCCCCTACTCTTATTAGTGTTTTCCTCATCATTTTACATTTTAGCTTACTTTTACTTTCTGTTTTGCAAAACTCCCAAAAATCTCATTTGTTTTCTGGCTACTTCGATTGCATACTTAGAGAAGGTCTTTGTTGTTGAATTGAGAGTTTGGTACATATGTTCCCTTGGGTTCAATACTTAGAGTACTCTCCATATATTACTTGAGAGACAATGTATACTTACGCTAGCCACTCATCAGTAACTCCTCTAGAAAGCATGTTTTCTTTCAAATGATTGTTTGTCTTTCTTATTGACTATTGCTTGAGGACAAGCAATAAGCTAAGTTTGGGGGTATGATGAACTATGTTTATCACGATTATTTAGCCTTAAATATTAGTTTATTTCTTGGAAAAGTGTGTTTATTTTCACTTATTTGTGTGATTATTTTGTCCTAAGCATGTATGAATGAGAAAGTCACGTGAATATAGTCATTTATTGATAATTAAGTAAGTTTAGGGGCAAAAGAATCATTTTTGGTCAGAAATAACAGTTTTGGTTGATTTTGTAGAAATCTGCCAAGTATACAACAAATGCACCCTCAAAGTTTCTAAGGCAAAAAGAATGTGCTTATAATCTTCCCTAGACAGTGTCAACCGAGGATTTCGAGGTCAATTCTGTTCAAGCCATTTTCACAACTCCTTTTCTATTTTGACTCTGAGAGTGTAAAGTCAAACCTTGGAGCATGGAAATCGGCAACTACTAACCTTCTAAGGGCCTATATAAAGCAAAACTTGTGGAAATTCAAGGGGATGAATCCTTTTGAAGATATCAACCATCATACCTGCGAGAGTCCTTAGTCCATTCAAGAGTCTCACCTTCTAACCTTGCTTGAGAGGTAGTTTGTAAGGCTTAATTCAACTTGAAAAATAATTGAATTAAGCTAAAGAGAGAACTCCCTTTAGCGTATATTGATTTCAACCAAGAGATTGTCATTTTCCTTTTATATTCACTTTGTTATTTCCTTTATCTTGTAACTATGACTTTTGATTCAATGAAATGCTATATTTTTATTTTATAATGAGCTAAGTGTCTTTATGGAATTCAGATCGATGGAGACTCTTAAGGAATGAGTTAGCCTAACATATTGTTCTTGCTTGTCACCTATTTTCCTTGTGTTATTCTTCTTTTATTGAATTTAGAGTCTAAATATTAAGTTAAACTAGCCACTTAAGTTAGTATGCAACGTGAGTCCGATACTGAAAGGGTTGATAGTAAATGGTTCTTGTAAAAAGGATATAGGAGAATAGCCTAAACATAAGATTTCGTTGTTGACTTTAGACATAAGTCACGCCTATAGAATTAAAGGGGATTGTGAACTTGAATTACCTAAGATAAATTATCCATAGACATAGGAGCAATTATTTAGACTCCTAAGGGTGCTCAAAATCAAAGCTGAATGGGAGATGAATCCAATTATAACACAAGGTAAAATGCGGTGACTATGCGCAAACTGTTATCAACTTTACTTAGGGCTGAAACTAAATTGAATCCTATACTTCTTTATTGTTGCTTTCGGTCACATTACCATTCACATCCTTCAACTATTTTACTAGGTTATCTTTTAGTTGCATTAGTAAGCTCTTTTTTGATTAACTCTGAGTTTTGCAAGCAGTCTCTGTGGGATCAATGCTTAGAATACTTCAATTTATATTACTTGTGGACAGTGTGCACTTGCACTGAACTAAAATCACTTTTTAAATACTTTTCCAAAACTCCACACATGTTTTAGTCTCCATCAACAACTATACAATGTCAATAAATGTTTTAGTTGATACGATAAACCATCAACTTTGATAGATTTGTTGATAGTAATTTTGTAACTTTTCGTCTATTTTGGTGCATCTTCGCCTTTTTCAATTTTTATTGACAACTAAGAATTGTCAATAAAAATATTTTTTATGGTAAAAACCGTCAATAAATATGGTTTTATTGACGGATGTCATACTCCGCCCTAGATTTCCCTCGAAATTTTTTCATTAGGTAAATTATCATTAGAAATGTTCAAATTTACCTTGGTGGGATTTTCATTACCTTCTTGAATCAACACATTTTGGCCTCTTGCCTCTTCCTGCACATGAATATGAGTAATTAGCACCTTTAAGAAAAAAAAAATCTTATGGCACATATTTTTCTGAAATTCTCTCCATAATGATGGAAGCTTATCAGTTATCTCAACAATAATAAGATTGTCTCCAATCTTAATTCATATGTTACGTCAGCTACTATTATATCATCTTCTAGCCTTGTGCTTACTCTACTAACCAGGACTTTTCATCTACCATTTGAAAGCAAAAGAAACAACTTGCAACACATTTTTTTATGCCTACTGTTTCAATATCATATTTACTTTCTAAAACTTTCCATATTTTCTTGATACATGTGAAAATAGTATCATAATAATCACAAAAATTATCAACAAGACAATTTAAAAGATAGAAATGACAATTATACTCATCTTTTTCACACTTATCAATTTTCTTTTGGTGTTCCATGAACTCTTCAACTCATGTTTTCAATACTAATTTTCTTTAGGTTTTTTTCTATGAGGAAATTGTTGTGAGTAGTACTTAACTATGTTGTTGTGTGCATATGTTTTGAAGAGTAAAAATAAAGAAAAATAAGAAAAAAAATAAGGGTGAAAAGAAAATAAAGATGGGGAACACACACAAAATGCCACACAAAGCAAAAATAAAGAAATATAAGATAAAAGAAGGGTGAAAAGGAAATATAGATGGAGAATACACACAAAAATGCCACACAAAGCACTAGCGCAAGTGCACACTAGTTCTTTGACAAGTAATAGCAAAAAAAACATTCCTGGATCATATCCACAGTAATTGAATTACTAAAGAATAACTTGTTGCTCAACGTATAGAGGTAACCAAGAACAAAAAATATGATTATTGAGTAAAAAGAAATAAAGAAAGTAAATAATAGAAATTAATAAGATGCAGTTGGCATAGAATTTCCAAAAACATAACTCACAGCACAAGATGGCAAGCTCGACTCACGATTACACTAACATTGCAATTCTCAATTTAGGCTACAGCAATTTCTCACCAGTAAACTTCTAAACTAAGACAAAATTCACTTCATATGACTACATTCTACCGAGCTACTTCTCAACCTAAAATATAAGTCATACTTGAGTTGCTACAGTGTATTTTACCAAAATCTCTTCTTCTACCTCACGAGTGGTTTTTCTTTATGTTTAAAGCAACCTAGAGATCAAAATGTTGTCTCGCTCTGTTTAGAAATTCTGACATAACCATACCCTTTAGGTATCAAGATGTGCTAATTATTCTAATCGATTGGCCAAATAGAAAAGAATGCTATAGAATAAAGACATACAAACAAGAGTTCAAAAAAATAGCGATGAAGAAATTACAATAATATAAATATCGAATTATATATGCTAGTTCATCATGAGTCTCTAAAGCGAACTTGTCGAGGGCTTGTCAAATTACAATTTATAAACCAATCCTAAGCTACTTGTAGCATTGAAGGGACCAGGTCGATCTCAAGGAACTGAACATTAATTTCTCAAGTTAAATTTGCAAAGGAGACAACAAATAAAAAGGGGGTTGTATTTTTATAAATAAAATAAAACGTGAACAAATAAAAATAAAGATAGATCAAATCTTAGTAAAATTTAATTCAAAGATACGGTTTTATTCAATTGCAAAATCAATCATAGGCATTCAAAACATTTAAACTTAATAATGCAAGTACTTGGTCAACTTATTAGAAAACCCCAAAAAGCAACAAATCTCTTAAAATCATTAACTCTAACAAACGTCAAAGTCAATACTAATTACCTAAACAATTGGACACGAAACCGTTCCATATTATTTAGATAAAAGCCATAAGCACTTTGGAAAGAACAAGACAAACCGATTAAATAAAATAACTTCAACCTAACCAAATTGCTCATTTAATTCCTAGAATTAGACATGCCAGCTATGCAATTATCAAAAACTATAAACCACACACATGTAATAATCCTAATGCTACAGGACTCAATCAAACACGACAAATACAAATCATGCATCATGAATAGCCATCGAGCATATACAGTGACCAAGGCGTCAATTCAATCAAAGACATATGCTCATAAATTGAAAACAGAAATCAAAGAATACTTGCACATATAAGAAAAGGTACATTAAGTTCAGGCCTCGCAACAGTGCAATTGGCTTACAACAGACCTTTGAATCGGAAACGTGAGGTTTAGTCGAGCATCGTGATAGTATATCTCTCGTTAAACATGGTTCGATTTGTTACAATAAAAGTGTAAAAATAGAAGGAGAAAAACTCTCAAAAACTCTCTCTCAAAGGAGGCAAAAGTTCCTAACCTAAAGTGCAAAAGTGTTATAATGGAGCTTTGGCAACGTCGAGACACTAAGGGTGGCGTCGAGACACTTCCCTCACAAATAAGGAAAGAAAAATCGCTCGTTCGTGTGGCGTTGAGCGACGTCAAGCATGGCATCAAGACGCTACTAGCAAGCCAAACCGCAGCGTTGAGCAAAGATAATAGCTTAGCATTGAGCAACGTCGAGCATGGCGTTCAGACGCTGCTGGCATTGAGCATAGCATTGAACAGTGTTGAGAAGATGCTCCCTGGACAGATTTAGTAATTTTACTCTAACTTTTTTCTCAGGTGTCCGAATGGCCTCTAGTTTGGCTCGTTTGAATCGTTATTCAACATAGAGTCTCCAAACATGCCTTTTGCTTATATCCCTACAAAATAAACATGAGAACACATAAAAACTATCAAGCTAACAAGAATTAAGCATGATTAAATAAAACTTTATAGGTCCTATCACAACCCCCAACCTAAATCTTACTAGTTCTTGAGCAAGGTAAAACTAAACAATCTTATGACTAATTAGTTGCATATTAATGATTCTAATCTCAATGCTTTAGGCAACAAAACATTTGCAATGGAAGAAAACAATCAAACACATTTAATCAATGAGAATTATAAAACTAATCCCTTCATCCCTTATGTGTGTGTTTGTATAGTTCCCCTTATCTAAGTCTTTATCAGCCCGCAAAGGTTTTATTCCATCCTCCACTCATTTTTCCCCTACTTCTAACTTTAAGATCAATTCTCAAGTTTTCCTACACTCAAAAGTTTAACAGGAAACTAAGGTGCCCTGGGTAGGCTTGCCCCCAACTACCGTAGGGACCCTTTGCCAGAGCACTTGCTTGATGAATGGCCTAACTGATTACAGTAGAGGTAGCTCTTTTTGCCCTTAGACTTTTAAAAACATGCAATCATTTTTCTTTACTCAAGTTTTCATTTTATCACAGTAATAAAGGCAAATAAAACATGCAATTACTCCTAAGTTTCACGTTACTCAACATCATGCAAGTAGACTCTTAAACTAGTTCCTAAAATCTTTCGGGGTGACAACAAGAATCTAGACCAAATAACCCAATCCTAAGCCTTCAAAACTATAGATAAAAGGGCTAAGTGCTCAAAAAGTATAAGGGAATCAAAAGAAAATTTTTAAAATATGCTCAAATCAAGCATGCATCTTCAAGTTTCAACCATTTCAAATGGAATTGCCTATAGCACCTCCTAAATTGTCATAATCACCTAATATGCAACTAACTCATCATGCAACTTAAGCTTAAAAATTTTGAAATTTCACGCTCACTGCTCAACATGCTCATGAATAATCCTAAACATACAAATCTAATGTTCTCCACCCCTAACCTTAATTGATACATTGTCCCCAATGTATCGCTAAACAGAGTTGCACAAAAAAAAGGCAAGAGGAACAAAAAACTCCTCTAGTTTTTTGATGGCTTATGGGTGGTAGTGTATCTTATCCTCAATTTCTCCTCCTAAGTGAAACACCTACAAAAGAAGAACAAAACAAAGTACGGAAAGAAAAGAAATAACTGAAAAGAAAAACAAACCAAATACTATAATTTAGGTTGCCTCCCAAAAGTGCAATGTTTTAACGTCATTATGCTCGACAAGACTCCTGTGCATGTCAGGGCACATAAAATTCTTCAATCTTCTTTGGTCCTTTCTTGCTCGAATCAATATAGCCTTCCAAGTCTAAAAGGCTCACCTGCTTCTCTAGGGTACCAAACAAATCATTATTTTTGGAATTTTTATATAAGGAAGGAAGGGCATAAAATAAGACTCAACTTACTTAAAAGAAATAAAAGACTCTACAAACTCATGAGAATAAAGAAAATGTAATTCAATATCAAGAGAAAGGCAAGGGAATAAAATAGGCAAAGGCTTTTCAGCCTCCAACTCTATCACCTGAATCTCTTCTTCGGGTGTAAGCTCAGACTCCTCCTTAACCTCACAAATTATCTATTCTTGGCAAGGCGCGAAATTCACAACCTCCTCATCACTGTCTATGTCGATCTCCTCATAAAATCTTTCCTCAGTGGTGTCAAAAGAGTGTTGCTCCGGTAGACTCTCCAGTCTCCTCACTGAATCAGCCAACTGAGTAATTTGATCACCAACGCTTCACATTCCAACTCGCATCTCCTGCTGAAACTAGAGATTTTCCTGCTAAATTGGAGATTTTCCAACTGAAACTGGAGAGTGCTATTAGCAAGTTCATGCACTAAAGTCTCTAAAGACATACTTGAGTCTGAAATCTAATAGCATTGGCTTTGATGCTCCTTCTGGTATCTATAGTCATAATTGGATTGATCCCATTTAGGATAGCATGGATCATAAGACTTGTAGTTCACTTTATGACCAGGAAGTTCTCTCAAGGTGTAGGCATTTGGAATAAAGTTATGCTGCAGTTGAGGGCATTCTTCTGTGGGGTGTCTTTGAAGGGAGCATAACCTACATGCCTTCACTACCTGCAACTTCCCTATTGCCACTTGAAGAATAACAAAGGTTAATTAAGACATTTGAGTTTTGAGCTCACTAACCTCATTAGCGTATAGTGCAACTCTACCAAATGTCCAACAATACTGAGGATTTTCTACCATATAAGAACAGGTATAGACAAAAATAAAAATAGAAGAAATTTTTTTTAAAAGCAAATTTAACATCGAGAAACTAACAATGGTTCTCTGGCAACGGCGCCAAATTTGAAGGGAGCTTGTCGAGGGCTCGTCAAATTACAATTTATAAACTAATCCTAAGCTACTTGTAACATTGAGTGGACTGGGTCATTCTCAGGGAACCGAACATCAATTTCTCAAGTTAAATTTAGAAAGGAGAAAACAAATAAAATGGGGGGAGGGGGTTTGTGGTTTTATAAATAAAATAAAACATAAGCAAATAAAAATAAATATAGATCAAATCTTACTGAAATCCAATTCAAAGATACGGTTTTATTCAATTGCAAAATTGATCATAGGCATTCAAAATATTTTAACTTAATAATGCAAGTACTTGGTCAACTTATTAGGAAACTCCAAAAAGCAACAAATCCCCTAAAGTCATCAACTCTAACAAACGTCAAAGTCAATACTAATTACCTATACAATTGGGCACGAAACTGTTCCATATTATTTAGATAAAAGCACTAAGCACTTTGGAAGGACCAAGACAAACAGTTTAAATCAAATAACTTCAACGTAACCAAATTGCTCATTTAATTCCTAGAAACATTCAAGCCATGCAATTATGAAAAACTATAAAACACACACATGTAATAATCCTAATGCTACGGGACTCAATCAAACATGACAAATACAGATCATGCATCATGAATAGCCATCGAGCATATACAGTGACCAAGTCATCAATTCAATCAAAGACATATGCTCACAAATTGAAAATAGGAATCAACAAATACTTGCAAATATAAGAAAAGATACATTAAGTATAGGCCTCGCAACATTTCAATTGACTTACAACCGACCTTTGAATCAAAAATGTGAGGTTTAGCCGAACATCGTGATAGTATATCTCCCATTAAACATGGTTCGATTTGCTACAATAAAAGTGTAAAAGTAGAAGGAGAAAAGCTCTCAAAAAGTCTCTCTCAAATGAGGCAAAAGTTCCTAACCTAAAGTGAAAAAGTGCTATAAATAAGGCTTAGGCAACTTCGAGATGCTAAGGGTGGCGTCAAGACGTTGCCCTCACAAATAAGGAAAGAAAAATTGCTCGTTCGTGTGGCGTTGAGGGGCATCGAGCAGCATTGAACAAAGACATTAGCTTAGCATTGAGCAATGTCGAGCATGGCGTTGAGACGCTGTTGGCGTTGAGCATAGCGTTAAGTTGCATTGAAACGCTACTCCCTAGACAGATTTAGTAATTTTGCTCTAACTTTTTGCTCAGGTGTTTGAATGGCTTCCATTATGGGTCGTTCGAATTGTTATTCGACATAGAGTCTCCAAACACTCTTTTACTCGAATCCCTACAAAATAAACATGAGAACACATAAAAACTATCCAACTAACAAGAATTAAGCGTGATTAAATAAAACTTTATATGTCCTATCAGTCTTGCCTAAGGAAAATTAGCACATGACTGGGTAAGATTCACAAAACACGAAATAGAAGTAAATATTGAAATTAAAATTGAGATGAAGAGAGAAATGAAATAGAAATGTTGCTTGCACCGAAGTCTGGTGCGTTCCGAACATGTCCAAAGGGAAATCTCCAGACATCAGGCTCCCTTCTTTTCTGATAGCTTTGTTCTGCTGTTCTCACCAATTCCTGCCTTCTGTTGAAGTCAACTGCCAACTCTTCCTTGCTCTATTGGCATCTCACATGCTTGAGTCACAAAGATAATGTCTTGTCCTCTGCTTCATCGTTTTCCGTAGGTCCAACGTTGTTTCTTCTCTCCACTAGAGAAGAAACTTGCTAACTTCTCTCTCAAGGTATGGAAAAATATAGCGCAAGAATGGTAAGGCCAACTCTCTTCTTACTGACTGGTCTCTGTTCTTTTACAACCTAATTTCTGGAGATTTCCTTATGGACACGTTCGGAACAAGGCTAAAATGTTACAACATAAGTTTTTTAATTAAGTAATGATTATATTTAACATCTTTTGGTACCATGTTAAATAACTACAACTAAATCTGAAAGTTGAGTGATTTAACAAGTACATGTGTTTAAATCAAACACCTGCTTTTTTAGCAACATTTCAAATATTTGAAGACTTGTTTGAGAATTTTTTTTCAAAATAGTTGTCTCTATTTTTTAGAATGAAAATCAATAAAAAAAACCTTCAAATATCATTAAAGAATTACATCCTTTTTCAAATAACAAGAAGCCTTTCAGCTTATTAAAAAAATATGCTAAATATAAAAACCGGTCGCAAATATACATGACGTTTTCAATTTTGTTCCTATTTTTCTAAATGCATTGATTTGTTTCGATCATCTCCATTTGTTAAAAAATAGGGCTTTCTACATGAATAGCCGCCTACTAAATAGGCTCATTTTACATAGTTGACCTAAACTCACTATTTTTTACAAGTTTTGCCAACGGGCCTTATTTTTTACATAAAAGTTAATATCCAATTACTATTAAGCTTTCTTTCCTTATATGACAGTTATTAAAAAAAGAAAAAAAAATGAAAATACAAATATGGAATATCCCACAATTTTAGGTTTATTTTTTTCCATTTATCTCTTCTATTCTCACGATTTTGTTTCATAGCATTTGACTCACACAAAAACATAACCTCCAACCATCTTTTTATTTTTTTTTATTTTTCTTTTTTCGAATTTGTCTATTAAAGTAATTTTAATATATTTACATCCATTTTTAAAATCATATATAACTCCATACATACCTCATATATACCATGTACACCGATTTTTGGTTTACTCACCGTATATATTAGTTTTTTCTTGTTATATATATAGTCACAAACACAACAATAAGAGTGATAATATTAGATTTATATATTCCAACATATATACTACATTTATATCCATAATTTTATCTTTATTGAGATAAGTATCCCACCTATAACAAATTTCATCATATACACTTGGTATATTTAGTTATTTGCAAATAAATACTCGGTATATTTATTCGTCACTGTCATCATATATTCCACCTATTACGAATTTTGTCATATACACTCGGTAGACATATGCTGAGTATATATACATATTTTTTTCAAAAAAGAAAAACAAAATTGTATACAAAATATATAACTCATATTATTAAATATACTCAAACATTTAGGAAATATATACATTGTATGTAACAACTATGCAACCATAAAGAACTCTATTGTTTTCTGAGAGATTTTGTTCATATGTATATTTCATATCACTATTACATTGAATATCGTATATGTTTAGTAGAGTAAAAAGCAATTATTTTCACTAATTTAGTTGTGAATGTTCGGTATGTACTAAAATATGTTTGACAATATGTTATGTAATATATTGTATAGTCACACTTGTATATCAGTACGTATATATGATATATGATGGTTTTGGGCTAAAGTTAATAAAAAAAAACCTACATTGACTGATGCCCTTGGTATATTAAATAGAATAGGGGGCATTTATATACATTCTCCTACAGGCCTAAATATTCGTTAGTTGTTGAACTATATTTTAATCATTTATCTAAATATAATGGGTATTTATAAACATCATCCTGCAGTGCTAAATATATATATATATATATATATATATATATATATATATATATATATATATATATATATATATATATATATATATATATATATATATATATATATTTATTTATTTATTTATTTATTTATTTATATATATATATATATTTATTTATTTATTTATTTATTTATTTATTTATTTATTTGTTTATTTATTTATTTATTTATTTATTTATATATTTATTTATATATTTCTATATATATATTTATATATTTATATATTTATATATATATTTATATGTTTTTCACCCTTATGTATAAATGATATATATTAGGTAATGGCTAAAGTAAAATTCACTAGGAACAATGAAAATAGATGGAAAAGTCAAAAGAATATTCGGTAGTTCTAGTAGAAAAACATAAAAAAGGAAATGAACATGACATTGTCACAATTGATTACGAGGTATATAATATGTAATAAATGAGTTAATATATGTAATCATGGTATATAAAACAGTATACAATGCAACATACCATAATTATGGATATAATATATAGCATGGTATATATTATATTTTTAAATATACTATATATTGAAAATACTATAGAATGTTTGAAGTTTATTATACCATAGAATGTTTGAAGTTTATTATGGTATATGGAATATATGGGTATATATATATATATATATATGATAATTACATGGTATATTTACATGCCAATATACATTGTATAGTCTCGTAACAAAGGACAAAGTGCAAATATAGATTTCTGCAATGAATAAAACATACAAAATTATTCGAACAATGACAATGAAATTCATACACATTTTTCGGTATAATTGACAACTGGAAAAAAAACGCTCAACTGTTGGTGGCTGATCCAGGGATTATTTGAATAATAGGAAACTTACTGGCTGGACGTTCATAGAAGATGACTGACGACAAGATAGAAATCCAATGGGTGTCAGAAACAATGGAACCAAAAGGAAAAAGGGAAAATGGTTTCTAAAAAATGAGTGAAGATGATGACAGAGATGAGAAAATAAAACACAAAAATCATGTTAAATTTCATATCATTAATTGCTAAAATCATGGGATTTGATGAAAAATATTATATAAATAAAAATTTTGAGTCATTAATTGCTAAAATTGTGAGAGTTGATGGAAAATATTATATAAAAAATAATATTCTTTATTATTAATATACACATTAATTAAAGAAAGAGAAACAAGAAATAAGGACATAATGGACCGACTTTGCACATTAAATCTAGATTTGAAAATTTTCAAATCTTTGTATATTTATGAAAATACGTATATTTAAACTAATTATTTATGTTGAGAATCCCACATCTGATAGATGAAGAGAGACCTCACAATTCATGTTGAGGATCCCACATCGAACTCCATGTAATCTAATAATTTATGTAAAAAATCCTAAAAAATAAATAAATATCAAAACTTTTTTTTTAGACAAAAAAAAATAAGTTGGATGTAGCATTAAAATTATGTATATCATTTGGAGTGCATACTCAATAATAATCTTAAACTCACCCACATACTAAGACTTAGTCTCTCAAAAAGAAAGAGAAAAAAAAGACTTTGTGAATAATCCAATCTAGACCAAACTTACCTATAATGAATAACAAATTAATAATTCAATCTATGTGTCCAACGACTACTTTTTACCTGGATTTCCCATCTTCTTACCTAACCAAAAAGAACGATGAGTTTTTCTTTTTCTTTTCTAATTGCAAAAGAAAGATGAGTTTTTCTTTTGTCTTTTCTAATTGCAAAAAAAAGATGAGTTTCTTAAAATTGTACTTATTTTCTCATCAAATCTCCAATGAATTTCATTTTTCTTAACCAAATTCCAAAAACAAAAATACATTTTTGGAAACTACTTTTTTTTTTGTTTTAAAAACTTGGCTTGGTTTTAGAAAATATAGGTAAAAGGTAGATAACAAAACATAAAAATTCATAGGTGGAAGTAGTATTTATAGGCTTAATTTTCAAAAACCAAAAACTAAAAACTAAATGGTTATCAAACGGATAAATTATTTAAAAAAACAAGCAAAATAGAAAAGATATGTGTTTTTCTTTTTTTGGATGCATAGGATAAACCATTTCATGAAATTACCAATCTCCTTATTTCTTAGTTTATTTTTAATTTGAAATCATGTCAGTTTTTTACTTTTTTTTTTTCCTTTAAATAAAGGGATTTGATTATAAATTTTTGGGAAAAAAGCATTTTTTACCCCTAAACTTTGCATGTTGTATCAATTTTAACCCTGAACTTTCAAGTTCATCAATTTAAACCTCAAACTTTGTAAATTGTATCAATTTTAACCCTAAACTTTTAACTTCATCATTAAACCTTAAACTTTGTAAATTGTATCAATTTTAACCCTAAACTTTTGATTTCATCAATTTAAACTTCAAAAAGTGTATCAATTTACACCTTCGTTTAAGTTTTCATTTCCATCACCATTAGAAAAATTTCCCACATATGTCCAAAGCCACATTCTGCTCTATGATAGGTACTTATTTGTTATTTTTAAAAAAATAAATTTACTAAAAGAATAATTAAACAATTCTAGATCGCCACCATCATGAAAACCACGAACTCGACTTTTGAAAGTAGGACTCACACAAAATGAACATGTCTCCCTCGCCATTGGTGTTGATACCAATGACGACAAGTATAAAGAAGATTGAGCTCAGCTAAAATACGGGAGAGAACAATAAAGGAAATGACAAACAAAATGACGCCCATGAACATAATGAACTGGTCTAGCCGACCTTGTCGGCCCCGTCGACAATCTTACAGGTGATTAAAGTGACATCGATGCTGGAGAGAAAAAGACAAAAATTCTAATGAGGGTGATGATTCTGAAAGTCCCACGTCCATTATAGTGGATGGAGGACAAATCAAGTTAAAGGCCGATGAGAAATTAAAAAAAAAATATTGGCAAACGATTCAAAGAGGAGAGTACTCCATTGAGAACAAATATGATGCAAATAAGCTTTGTTTCTACTAAAAGCCAGTGGATTAAGTAGAATCATGCATTACAATTGAAATACCTTCAATTAATTAAATGAAAAAAAAAACATAATCAGATAAGATAAGAAGTAAAAAAAAAAATTGAAAAAAAGTCATGCTCTAAATTGAAAGACATTATGGAGAGTCTACTCCAATTTTCTTCAGCAATTTTATTTTTTTTTTCAAAAAATAACAAATACATACCTATTATAGAGTAACACGTGACTTTGGACATGTGTGGAAAACTTTTCTAATAAGGATTGAAATGGAAACTTAACCGAGGGTGTAAATTGATACATTTATACAAGTTTGAGGTTTAAATTGATGAAATTAAAAGTTTAGGGTTAAAATTGATACAATTTGTAAAGTTTGAGGTTTAAATTGATGAAATTGAAAGTTTAGGGTTAAAATTGATACAACATGCAAAGTTTAGGGGTCAAAAATGCTTTTTTCCCTAAATTTTTTTAGTTCTACAATATGTATGGTTGGGATATGAACCTCTAACTTTTTAATTAATCTTATAATATTAAGTTGGTGGATTTAATAACAATTAATTGATATGTGTAAGATATAATTAGAACTTTTTTAAAAAAAGTTCTAAAGAATATAAATAAAATTTTAAAATATCATATAAGATTATAGACCAATCTATATATTTTATATATTGTCTTAAACTACCCCACTATAGGCATCATATAAAGATTGATTCCTCTTTTTGATTAGACATTAGGGAAATATTCCATTAAAATGGCATCCAAGTCCAAACTTTGGACTATATATATAATTACGAAGATTTTCATATTATAATGTGTACATTTTTGTTGACTTGTTTAGCTATAAGTTGATTTAAACCTTGAGCAAAGTCAAAGGTATTACTCATTGAATGATTAGCGGAGAGAGAAGCTAGAACGAGTTATACATTAAATTACATTTCTAGTTCATATACTGCAACTTTTAATTTAATTACTTGGACGCCTATGTTTTTTAGAAATTTTATTATCATTATTTTCTTTTTTATGAAATTAAAGTTGGTTGAATGTTCATACCATTATCTAGAAGTAACGAAATTCCAACATGATAAATCGCATTTAGTAATTCAATTATAAAATAATTAATATAATTCCAACAAGATAAAGAATTAACAAAATTCCAACATTTATCAATGGCATGAAAAAGAGAACAACTGGCATATTGAATTTGTTAACGACCATGAGGTCTGTGGTTCGAATCCCCCCAACTCCTATTGTACTAAGAAAAAAAAAAAGAGACCAATTTTAGCCTCTTATATACTTTTTAACCAATTTAATTGAGCCCATTAAAACCCAAACTAAAAAATAAAAATAAAAATTAGAATCCGATTCAAGAATGATAAACCCAAAGAGGCACCATCTTAACCCAAACGGGTATTTGGTCCAATAAAACTCAAACGGGCGGGTATTCAGTCGAAAAAGTATATATATATATATGGGTTACTCCTGCCAATTGATTTTGAGATGAAACCTCATGTAATCTTAATATTTAAAAATTAAATGAACAATTTTCACTTTGATTCCTCTCCATTCTTATTGCTAGTTAGTAAACGGAACCTAAATTCATACTTTTCAGTGACATCTCAAACATATATAATTGAAATAAATTTAGAACACATCTACTGCATGCACAAATAATTTATGACATTAAATTTATGTTGCACCCACTAAGTTCAAATCTTGTCATTAAACTTAAAATTTTAGATAGAATTTTTTATTGGCCATTTAATAAAATATTTTGTTTTGGTTTTTTATTTTCAAAAAACAAGTTTGTTTAATCAAAGCTTCTAGGTTCTGTACACTTTTTTTAAATGTATTTAAAATTTTAGCCAAAATTTTTAAAATAAGAAAATTATTTTTGTCTGTTTAAAAAAAGTTGACTATAAATTTAAAAGTGTCTTCAAAAGAGAAACAAAAAAACAAAAATTAATACTTGAGAAATTTTTCTTTATTTTAGTTTTCAATACTCAACTAAAATTTTAATAGAATTTAAGAAAAATATATTACAAAATAAAGAATTGGTGAGTTTACGAGTTCACTTCACTGGTTAAGAATAAAAAAAATAGAACTAAAAAACGACTATCAAACAAGATCTAATGGTATGAGTTTAATCCGCTTACTTTTTAAAAAAAAAATAGCTATCAAACAAGATTTAAAATGTAGGCATTTCACTTTCTATTATTCTTTTAGTACTAGTAAGTACTGTTATGTATGTGTCAACACCTTAGATATATTATATACAAATAACAAGATTCCTTTCAATAATATGTTTTTTTTCTATTTCCTAAAAACTATATTGTTTACTAACAATTTTCATCTAGTTTTTATTTTAAAAATATAATTTTAAATCTTAGTTAAATTTCAATTAAAAAAAACTAAAAAATCATTCTTTAATTTATAGAACTCAAATAGAATTTCAAAAGTAGATCGTAGACACACAAGAGAAAAAAAAAATAAACAAGCATCTTCTTATAATAAGCCACCTTTTAGTGTAAGATTTAGGCTTTAAAATAGAGAATAATAGAGAGAGAGAGAGAGAGAGAGAGAGAGAATATAAAACTTTTTGCTTTAAATATTTATTATGTAGAAAAAAAAAAGAAGTTGGAAAAGTGATGACACCGACGAATATGAGTTGAGATGGAACTCCAATTTTGATTTGTTTTGTTTTTGTTGTCATTTGGATGGATCACCAAACATGGACAATTTGTGGTAAAGCTGTCTACCTTTTGTCTCTCTCCCCATGTGATGAATCATGTGGTGGACTGGTAGGGACTCTTCCTCGTGGCATGTTTATCTTTTCACATATTATAAAAAATAAAAACAATAAAATTAAGTGTCTTTTTCCTAAAAACAAATTAAATTAAATGGAAAGATCGGGGTCTTATAAGATACAAAATTCACAAAAATAGACACGTAAATTTTTTTTAGAAAATGTCGAATATTTGAAGGAACCTATCACAAAATTAAAAATTTTAAAGGACTTAATAGATGTTTTTTAACTTCAAATATATATTGACTACGAATTTGAAATTTTTGAGTTCTTTTAAGACTTTTTAAAAGTTAAGGAATCTATTAGACATCACTTTGAAAGTTTTAGAAAATAAACGTTTTATACATTCAGGTCTTTAAATTTGAGAAATCATTCATTTTTATCTTAGGTTTCAAAGCAACATTTTAACATCTAACATTTGAGAACTTGTTCGAATTGATCATATCTGAAGTTATTGTGATCATCGCGTTTGCTTTTGTGAGTTGTAAATTTAATTCTTATACTTTGAGAGCATTCTCTCTTTAGTCTTCTTTAAACTAAAAAATTAATAATTATATCTGTAAACGTTGAGATATGTATGTTTCTATTCAATTCATGTGAATAACATCATTCACAAAAGACTAACATGACTTTTTAATTAGATAAATTTTGGTTGAATTGTCATGACGTGGCAAAATAAATAAATTAATGATCGAGCATGTCTTATATCAATGTGTTCTCTAATAAGGTGGGATAGCGGCCAAATAGAAACATAAAATCCAAAGTTCAAAGATGTAACTAATCAAGGCTACGTCTGGCATTGTGATTATAAAAGAGCTTTAACTATTTTTAGTGTTTGGTAAAATTGACCATGAATAAAGTCATTTAAAATCATTTTTTTACAACATGTTCATTCACAAAATATGTTCCTACTAGCTTTTAAAAAAAGATTCTCGTAGAATCAAATGCCTCTTCCTAACAAATTTTCAATTTTCAATTTCATCATTCAAGAAATTAGGATTGATTTTATATGTATAGTATCTTCTCACACAACCAAATTCTATTCCCTAAGCCACGCTTGATAACCATTTGGGTTTTTAGTTTTTGGTTTTTGGTTTTTGAAAAGTAAGCTTATTTTCTCTCAACTTCTCTACAATCGTTTTCATCTCTCTAAAGGAAACATTTGAATCTTAGTCAAATTCCAAAAGCAAAAACAAGTTTTTAAAAACTACTTTTTTAGGCCCCGTTTGAAAATCATTTGGTTTTTTATTTTTGATTTTTGAAAATTAAGCTTGTTTTCTCCCAATTTCTCTACAATGGTTTTCATCTCCATTAAGGAAACATTTGAATTCTTAGCCAAATTCTAAAAACAAAAACAAGTTTTTGGAAACTACTTTTTTTAGTTTTCAAAACATGGCTTGGTTTTTGAAAACATAGGTAAAAAGTAGATGACAAAACAAGTAAAACCATAGGTGGAAGTAGTATTTATAGGCTTAATTTTCAAAAACCAAAAACCAAAAACCAAATGGTTATCAAACGGGACCTTAAGCCCTGTTTGATAACCATTTAGTTTTTGGTTTTTGGTTTTTGGTTTTTGAAAATTAAGCTTGTTTTCCCCCAATTTCTCTACAATGGTTTTCATCTCCCTTAAGGAAGTATTTGAATTCTTAGCCAAATTCTAAAAACAAAAACAAGTTTTTGAAAACTACTTTTTTAAGTTTTCAAAAACATGGCTTGGTTTTTGAAAACATAGGCAAAAAGTATATGACAAAACAAGTAAAACCATAAGTGGGAATAGTATTTATAGGCTTAATTTTTAAAAATCAAATGGTTATCAAACGGGACCTTAGTTTTCAAAAACTTGTTTTTGTTTTTGAAATTTGGCTAAGAATTCAAATGTTTAAATCCATCATGAGAAAACAAGCACAATTTTCAAAAATCAAAAACTAAAAACCAAATACTTCTCAAACAATGCCTTAATTTTTTAAATTGATTAGTTAAATGCAACCATTTTAAAAAATAAATAAATAAATAATAGTAGAATGTTTTTTCTATAAAAACAAAAAAAAAAAAATCAGGTATTACGTTTAACAATTTAACAAATAATTTAGAGCAAAAAAAATTCAATTTAAGTTGAAAGTATAAAATATTTTAAACATTTATTTTAAAAATTATAAATTATCAACAAAACATATATACCTGTAGTATTCATTTACCAAATATTGTAACATGTTTTTTCAAGTTTAAAATTAAAATTTACGAAATATTAGTTTGCTTCGTATTACAGTTAATTGTTCTAAAAGTAAAGTTATCAATAATTATTTTAAAAGCTACACCAATCCCAAATTAAGCTCAAAACTTTTAAAGTGGGAGGTCAATAATAGATATACTAGATTTATTAATTAACCAAAAGGCACTTATCACTATATTCCCGTCATTTTTCAGCATGTTTGGTTAGATTTACTCCTGTTTAGGATCCTTGATTTGGGATGATTTCAAATCATTTCACGTGTTTAGATGACAAAAAAAGTGAGGGATTTCAAATTAGTTGTGATTCCAAATCTTGATTTTTTTTTAAAAATGATATGTTCTAAATAGGTCGGATTTTGCAGGATTTCAGATTTTAAGCTTCAAAAAAATCTGTTTCCAAATTTTACCCCCATCTTTTTTTTTAAATTTACGTCTCACGATAGTTTCTTTCCTATCGAACTTCATCCAGATCAATAGTTTCTTCTATATTCAACTCAAGGTTAAGTTTCTATTTTGTTTATTTTGCTAGTTTTTAAAAAATTAATAACAATAATTTCAATGTAGCTTTTCAATTTCCAACAAGTTTTTTTATAAATAAGCAAACTAGAAGTGATTTTTTTTTTCTTTGTTCATCTTCCTAAACATTTTTTTTTATTTATTGATTTGATAAGAATAATATTTTTTTTCTTTTTTTTTTGTTGATTGTTATATATTGATTCAAACTTTTTTTTCCTAATTTCTTTATATATTTTTTTAGTTTTATGTTTTTCATACATTGGTTTGAAGAAGAAATCAACAAAAAAAAATTGCTTCTTTTGATTTTTTTCTCCATGGTTGAAAATAAATGAAATCTTTTTGATAGATTTTGCTTAGATTCATATGAGTTCAATCTCTTTTTTGTTTCATTTGAATTAAGACATTTGCAACTTTTTTTATTTTCTTTTTGAATTTTTTTTAACAATAATGATAACATTTGCAAAATTTAATTTAATAAGTTGATTTGTTTTGATTAATGATATGTTTTCATGATTCTATGTATTTGATTCAATAAAATGTTATGATTTCTTTTCATTTCTCATGAGCATTCAAACAAGAAATTTTAATTTTGGTGATTTCAAATCAATTTGGTTCCAAACACAAATAGGAATTTAAAATCATTTCCATCTTTTAAAATCTTGAAATTTGAAATTATTTCTTACCAAATTTATCTGACAAACAAAGCATTCATTTAGTCTCATAAACTACAAAAAAAAAAGTAATTTAAGAGATTAATTTGAAGCACTTTTCAGTTCTCAATGGTTAAAATGTTCTCTCTCTCCCCCCAAAATTTTAGAGACCAAAATGAATCACTTTCCAATTAAAAGGTATAATATTTTTATTTTGTTTCAAATATGGATCACTTTCTTGTTGGGGTATTGCAAGTGGGAAATGTCTATCAAATTCATGTATGCCTATCTTGATATGGTTAGGCCATCTGCCTTTTTGGTCCACATTTATTTTGGCATTAACTTGTACACAAAGTACTCCCTATTATATTATAATAATATTAAAAATAAATTTTTTTTAAAAAATGGAAAAGATTGAAAGAGGCAAGTGGGTGTGAGGTGGGTGTGAACTAAAAGAAAAGAAGAAAGATTAGAGATGTGTATCTTTCCAAGTTATGTGTTCCAAAGTTACCTATTTTTGGATGAGCTTTTTAAATGTTTGGAAGATAATTTACACATTAATTCTGATAGCAAAGTAAGGTCCATTTCTAGGTATGAAATTTTTGGTGTTTGCAAAAAGCTTATCTTCAAAGAAGATGTTTAAATCAAAATAGTCTAATTGGTAGGAAGATGCATATGATAGCTCCTAGGAGTATCCAAAGTAAATTCATGTGAGTGACTAATTTAGAGAGAGAATTTTTTTACTTTTTAAAAACTAGTATTTTAACCAATTGAGCTATATTTAAGTTGGTGAGAATATTGTACATTTTACCTATTGACTTTTTTAAAAAAATGACATTGATATTAACCGTAATAATATGATGCTAACATAAGCATAGATTAGTAGTCAATGCATCTCCGTAGCTTCAACTCACACCACTAGTGATATGATATTATAAAAAAAAAATGATTTTTTTTTAACTTTTTACACTATGTTATAAAGGGACAAAATTAGTATTTACATTTATATTGATATATTTTTTTAGTATTTTATAATATATTGAAAATATTAATTAATCCTAATATCAATGTTGAACTGAACTCTTTAATTCAGGAAGATATTAACATATCCAATCCATGGATATTTTATTTGGTAGACGGGGCTGATATAGATCACGGTTCATCTTAGAACATTGATAACTTAGTCAGCCCTTAATTAATTTTCTCTTTTTAAAATATAAATTTTGCAAAGAAGTCGGAACTCATTGTCTATTAATTACCACTACCTATCTATAGTTTTTTTTTCCTTTTTCTTTTTTTGGAAAAGTTAAATTTTTACCCTTGAATTTTGGGAGCTTAATTAATTTTCACCAAAACTCTTATCAAATTAATTTAGATTTGGATAAGTATTGTAATTTTTATTTTTGGCTAGACTTTCATTTGAAGAATTGATAAGAAGTAGTCTCACGTGCCTTTGATGAGTTAAAAATATAGGGCTTCAAAGAAAGATAACATTTGGGACAATATTTTGTTGAATTGATATTTTTTTTAAAGATTCAGTAAATTGTTGATCTTCTATGTTAATTTGCTGAGACTTTATTTTATTTATCGATTTGTTAGTGTTTGATTTTGTTGAAATGAGTGGGTTTTGGAAGAATTATATGCGGTTCTTTTTCTTTCTTCCTTTCTTATTGAAATGAGTAGTTAAATGTAATGGAAGCCAAACATGAGATAAAAATAATTGAAAATTTAGAGTAAAAATTGGCTCAATTTTGTTATATTCATAGATGAAAATTGATTTTTTTTTTTTTAATCTCAATCGATAGTAATGTATCCTATCATATTACTATACATTTTCGTAAGGTTAAATTACACAAAATACCCCTCAACTTTGGGATAGGTCTCAATTATATCCTAGACTTTGGAAAGTTTCATTTAAACCTTTGAACTTTGAAATTGTTAAAAAAAAATCCTTGGAGAGTTTTTCTGTTAAAATGACGAATAGATATTGGTGTGGCAATGATGTGTAAAAAGTAGAAAGCATATGCGACATTATTTGACAATTCAATTTCAACTAGAGAGAAAATTAAGATGGTTCTAAGTTGTATCTATTCATTTTAACTCAAAAGATATTGTTAATATCATTTACAACATCATTCACATAATCAATTTTTACATTTCAACTGCCATTTCACTAACATGAATGATGTTGTAGATGATGTGACATACATCTTTCAATTTTTACTCATTTTTTGTCTTGTTAATTTCCATCCGTTATTTTAATGAGAGAAGGAAAGAAAAAAATCTAAAGTTTTTTTTTAATAATTTCAAATTTTAAGGAATAAAATTGAAACTTTTCAAAGCCTAAGTTTCAAAGTCTAGGGACATAATTAAAACCTACCAAGGTTCATAAGTATTTTGTATAATTTAACAATTTCTTTAATTGAGTCTTGGACCAAGGAAGTTTTTTAAATCGATGGTATAATGCTTTAATCAATCAAGTTATGCTTAGGTTAATGGAAAAAAAACATTACTATATTTAAGTAAATGATATTTTAGGCTTGATAATCTTTTAGAAAATGAAACTTGTTATCAAAAACTTAATCTAGATTTCAAATATTTGATTAATCCTCAAATTAATACTAATGAGAGCCTAAATTCCCTAAAAGAAACACCTAATAGATTTTTTTTTTTTTTTTAAAACGCCCTTAATTGATTTGACATTAGCTCAATTACGTGTATTGGGGTAAGGAATTTTCTATAAAGAAATATCCGTGACTTATTTGAAAACCCAGTTTTTTCTTTTTCTTTTATTAGTTTTGAAAACTTTTATTTTACAACTATGATAAAACACAATATATAAAGATTAACGTTATTGTATACATGAAATCACTATTTATACAGTTTAATGATTTTGGAAGAAATAATAGTTTCATGTATTTTAAATGCAATAGTTTGTGAAAATATATTTGGAGAAAAAAATCAATTTTTTTATTCAACAAATGTGGGATGGAAGACCGAACCCTTTTTATAGGGAAGATAAAAGATATCTTATGTATTGAGTTATTCTCTTGATTTGGTAAAAAAAAAAAATTTAAATAGTTATCCAATATTATCATTTTGTAAACAATCTCTAAATATGGTCGGAGTATTTTTAAACAAAATCAAATATTAATATCATAGGTTTTTTAAATTAATTTTATTTTACCTATTAGTAATTAAGACATTTTTTATAATGACTTTGTTTTAGTATTATGTTTTGAAAAAATAAGTTTATAATATTGATTTATTTGAATATTTTCTTTGTTTAATTTTTCATTTTTTAGAAACAAATCTTAGACAAATTTGAAATATATATATATATATATATATATATATATATATATATATATATATATATATATATATATATATATATATATATATATATATATATATATATGTATGTATGTATGTATGTATATATAGATTTATTTGACAAATTTCATGTATGTATGTATGTATGTATAATATATGTATGTATATATATAGATTTATTTGACAAATTTCATGTATGTATGTATGTATCTATATATGTATGTATATATGTATGTGCTCATACACATATATACATGTTTTTGAAAACTATTTTCTTTTAGTTTTTAAATAATTTTGACAATAGTTAAGAAAATGGAGAAAAAAAGGTTGGTAAATGAGAATTAAATATTAAGGTTGTATATATATATATATATATATATATATATATATATCTCTTTTTTCTTTTTTCTTTTTCTTTTTTCTTTTTTTTTTTTTTTTTTTTTGGTCTTCACAAGACAATTAAAAATAAAGAGATTCAAAGCCTTCTTTGGTAAAGAAATTGAAAGGGAGTGGGACAGAATTTTGGTATAGATCATGAACATGTTTCATTAATTATGGATGACAACTAAAACCAATAGCTACTTCATTGTGCTCCACTTCTAAATTTCTTAATCAATACATGTTTTTTCCCTTTTTTTTTTTTTTTTACAATGTCGTATGGTATGAGATGGTGACTACAAATTGTTTTCCAAGTGGTGGTCATCATTTTGATCTCTCTATCTAATCTAATTTTGACTCTTTTGCATCTAAGTTATAGACGAAAATTTTTAACTTGTGGGCTTAGAAATGTGTAAGAAGTCTAACAAGTAGGAATCAATATTAATTGGGGAGGAAATGACATTATAAGGATTTGAATTCAAGACATTCTGCTCTGATACATGTTAAATCACTAATCAACCCAAAAGCTTAAGCTGATGGGTTATGGTAAATTTAATTATATCAACTCTCTAACAAATACTTCCAAATTTTCTAAAAAAGAGTAATATTTTCCGGTATTCTTAAATCTTAATTTATAATTTCGAATGTTTTCTTTTGGCTGTTGACTTTATATATGTTTATTAGTCGATACTATTTAATTTATCTTTAACTCTCACCTATTTTCATTTCAAAAGTTTCAATAAATTGCATAAAATTTAATATGTCATATAAAAAATATGTTATAACTTTTCGCTTTTTTACAACTATAGCATAACTTTGACTTTTATTATTTTACTGTATGCTATATTTGAATTTAAGTAAGATTTTAACTATGCTACTCTTTATTTTAGGTGAAATTACAAATTTTTTCCCAATTGTTTTGAAAAAGTTAGAATTTAGTCTTTATAGTTTTAAATGTTAGAATTAGCCTCTATGGTTTGATAAAACCCTCAAAAATAGTCCTTACGATAGGGACTATTTTTTAGGGTTTTATCAAACCATAAGACTATTTATGAAGTTTTATCAAACCATAAGAAGAAAATTCTAACTTTTAAAACTATAGTGACTAAATTCTAACTTTCTCTAAATTATAGGGACCAAATTTATAATTTAACTAATTTTAAACTATCTTATTATTATTATTATTTTTTTTTTGAAGAAAAACTATCTTATTATATTTGATAGTATATTTGAATAAAATATAAATTTACAAAAAAAATCCTAAACTTTGTCATTTGTTTCAAAAATACTCTTATTCTTTCAAAAATTGCAATATTACTCTTGACTTTTCATAAACAATTCAAAACTACTCTTGGAGTGAAAAATCGTTAGAATGTTGGACGAAAAGTTGACATGTATGAATGTCATTCTTTCAAACTTAATCCAGACAAGCGTCCTAGTTGCTCGCTACGTCGTTTCAGGTCACTGCCACATCTATTTTCTGTCTAATATTCTAATGAATTTCTACTTTTAATGCTCTATTTGGATGCTCATGATTTGGAGGAATTTCAAATCTCAAAGGATTTCAAATGAATTCATATGTTTGTTATCACGAGAATGATTGATTTCAATTCGTGTATTTACATAAAAAGATTTCTTAATTAAAATGGTCAGATTTTGCAGAATTTCATAAGATTTAGAGGTAAATTACTTATTTAACTTTGTTACACTTTAATTTTCTATTACTAAATCATAATTAAAAGCCTATATTAGTAAACTTCTTATTTTCTTTTATTTTCTTGTTACCATCCAAACACAAAATTTTAAATACATTCATTTCAAATTTTTCTCATTTTAAATGAGATTAAAAAAAATGTAAAATCATTTCTCGAATTTCTCGAGTTTTGAAACCTTTATGAAAGGTCTAGAGTAATATTGCAACTTTTAAAGAATATGGGTATCTTTGAAACAAAGGATAAAGTTCATGGGTAGATTTTTTATAATTTAGCCTATATATTTTTATACTACACTATTTATGTAAATACCTTTTTCCATAGTGATGCTAACTCCAAGACATATACTTATAACACAAATTCATGGAGTAGAAGAAAACTGAAGGACAAGAAATGAAAATAGATTTTCATACCAAGTTTATGAATCAAAATGAAACATCTAAAAAAAAAAAAAACAAAAAACAAAAAACAAAAAAAAAAAAAAGAAAAAGAAAAACCGAACTGACATATAAGTTTACAATATCAAAAATTAAAATAGAAGTGAATCTTGAATTTTTTTATTTTTTTATTTTTAATAAAGCTGTGCTCTCCATATTTGAGTAAGAATATCTTTCGCAAACAAAAAAAAAACATTTCAAATGAGATTAAAAATAATAACAAATAAAATGTTAGATTTATTTAAATGACATCTGGGTTGTACTCTTTCTTCAATTATTTTGACAATTGAGAAGATTTGGAAATAAAGTCATGAAATGGAATAAATGAATATAAAGAGTAGGAAAAATAGGTGGGTAAGGAATTTTGATGGCTCCATATTCTATGATGAAGGAGACAAGTAATGGGCAAATTTCAAATTCCCTTTTCAAAGTGAATAGATGGGATTTGATTTTATTTTGCAAACAAGGTGGGATTCTTATTTCCCTTGAAAGCTAAGAAGGGGAAAAAGGGGGGGAAATGGGACCAATCTATCCAACTCTTTTAAGTTATTGGGAAATTTATAAGTCATCCAATGGGAAAGAATTTTCTTTCTTTTTTCATAAAGTAAAATAGAACCCTAGAAAGAAATGTTCACTTCAACAAGGGAATTGGAACAAATTTAATTATACTTTTTTTTCTTTTCTTTTTCTTGGCAACCAAGCACTCTTTATGGTCCACCTAACCCTTGTGAAAATGGGAATCCTTACATGGAAGATGGAGGTTTTGAATTAATATTCTTTTGCCAAATAAGAACAAAAATTAAAACCAAACCCTTGATTATCATTAGTTTAAGAATTTACCCATTTTATTGAAATTTTGGAATATGGCATTACAAATTTAGGAGCGAAAATTTAAACTTTTGACTTATAAACAAAATTGTTAATGCATTAGATGTGTTAAGCTATATCTAATTTTGGTCACAGCCTTAAATCAATTAAATTGTACTTAATGAGCTAACTAGTATGAGTATGGCTTAATGTTACTTTTTAGAAAATGTAGTATAATAAGTAAATTGAGTTTTTTATTTTTACTTTTTTTTTTGTGAGCGATTAGAAACCCTTTAGAAAATAAATATTTTCCATATTTATTTTATCAATGTTATGAAAATTCCCTTTTTTCACTGTATCGAAATTGACATCAATTTTTTGCACATCACAATTCACAATGAAACAAATATATGTAATAAAGTTTATTTGACTAAAGAAAAGTCATAAACTTAGCAAGATACTTATGATAATATATTGAATAGAATTAATTTAAAAAAATGAATGTTATATTTGAAAAAAGAATAATAAAATAGTGGCTATTTTTGTAATTAGTATTAAAATCTATACTCTTTGTATAATTTAACCATGTGGCATGGATCTAAACATAGTTTAACTGGTTAAGGTATATATTTTTAACTAAGGAATCATAAATGTAAATTTTCGATCTAACGTATTGTTGAACTAAAAAAAAGAAAAGTATGTGAACTAAAAAAAGAAAAGTACGTGGTACGGAGATAAACATACAGTGGACAAAAATTGGATAAGCCAAAATATTGTTTTCAATTTGTGCAACTTGTATTTAAACTTTTCATAAATCTAAAATTAATTCAAACAGCTCTATCGATACACAACACATTTTAAATTCGATTTTTTAAGCAGTCTTTTTCTTTAGAAGGGAAAAACTAATTGAGACGCACAAATCTCCCTTTAAAATTATTCAAAGTCAAGATTAGATTATTGTATCTTTACAACCTATTTTCGTGACGTTTGTTTGTTCATGATTTTGTTATTAATTTTTACTGATATTTTTTTAAAACATCCTTCAATTCTAACCACTTTTTAGACCCAAAAAAAAAAAAAAAAGGTGATTTCCGAAAGTTTATCGTTGGTTTTTCAATTGACTAAGATTTTTTAAGTATTTTTTAAAAACAAAATGAAAAGAAAAGAAAAAAAAAACGTAAACAAGTTTATTAAGGCCCGTTTGATGACCATTTTGATATTTAATTTTTGGTTTTTGAAAATTAGACCTATAATACTACTTCCACCGTATCTATAGGTTTCCTTGTTTTTGTTATCTACTTTTACCTATGTTTTCAGAAACCAAGCCAAGTTTTAAAAACTAAAAAAGTAGTTTTCAAAAACTTATTTTTGTTTTTGGAATTTGGCTAAGAATTTAAATGTTTTGTTAAGAAATATGAAACTTATTATAGAAAATTGATGAGAAAACCAGCCCAATTTCTAAAAACTAAATGGTTATCAAAAGGTCATGTGGGATTCCAAACTCTAACATCTAAGAGAGGATTATAATTTCTTAGGTTCCATTTGATAACCATTTGGTTTTTAATTAGTTTTTGGTTTTTGTAAAATTAAGCTTGTAAACACTACTACCCATGGGTTTCTTTGTTTTGTCATGTACTGTTTACCAATGTTTTCAAAATCCAAGCCAAGTTTTGAAAACTAAAAAAAGTAGGCCCCGTTTGATAACCATTTAGTTTTTTATTTTTGGTTTTTGAAAATTAAACTTGTTTTCTCCAAATTTCTCTATAATGATTTTCATCTCCCTTAAGGAAGCATTTGAATTCTTAGCCAAATTCAAAAACAAAAACAAGTTTTTGAAAACTAAGGCCCCGTTTGATAACCATTTGGTTTTTGGTTTTTAGTTTTTAAAAATTAAGCCTATAAATACTACTCCCACCTATGGTTTTACTTGTTTTATCATATACTTTTTGCCTATGTTTTTAAAAACCAAACCATGTTTTGAAAACTAAAAAAAGTAGTTTTCAAAAACTTGTTTTTGTTTTTAGAATTTGGCTAAGAATTCAAATACTTCCTTAAGGGAGATGAAAAACATTGTAGAGAAATTGGGAGAAAACAAGCTTAATTTTCAAAAACCAAAAACCAAAAACCAAATGGTTATCAAACGGGGCCTAATTTTTTTAGTTTTTAAAATTTTGTTTTTGTTTTTAGAATTTGGCTAAGAATTCAATTGTTTCCTTAAGAAAAATAAAAATCATCATAAGGAAATTGTGTGAAAACATGCTTTTTCAAAAATCAAAAATCAAATAGTTTCAAATGGGACCTTAGCTAGTTGAATTATATTTCAATTGGCTTAAACATATTTAATTTTTCATATAAAAAAATAAGAAATTAAAAAAAAAAAAAAAAAGACAATATCAAAAGAGAGACTTTAGTATTTCAATTTAAATTAAAAAATAATAATCTGAAGGGTAGTTTTGTTTTCTTAACTCTATTAACTTTTTTTTAATAAAAATCAAGGAGAATATTTCCATGGGACAACTAATTTTATTATACGCACCTATAGATTATTTATATATGAAACTAAAAGTATATTTAGGTTTCAATTCATGACCCACTTTGAGTTAGTGCCTTGCCACAATAATTTCCCTTAAAATTGTATGGTCCCTATAATTAGTAGGCGTTTGGGTATATATATATTCTTTTTTCTAATGCTACAATATAGAACTATAGGAAAAAAAGTAATTAAATATTAGGTGCCCACCCCCAACTTCTCTTCTTATTAAATAATCCATTTATAAAAACATTGAACCTCATTTCTATATGAATATATTAAATTAATGGTGTAAGTTTCAGAGTGTCTATGTTAGAGCATGACCTCTTTCTTTTAATTTATCTATTAATTAACACATTGTGTAATAATTATAATTCAAACTCCTACTTCGTATTTGTAATGTTATATTTTAAATAAATTATATATATTATAATAATTTGAAATGCTAAATTAAGAGTTGTTTGATAATTTTTTTAAAAAAGATTTTTTTAGTTTACTTTTTTATGAAAAAAGTTGGCTTTCTTTGTTTTGTACCTTTTTTAATCCCAAGTCATTTGGTTTAAGGCTTCATTGGATGCATATGATTAATAAATGTTTGAAAAATAAGATGTCTGAAAATAATAAATATTTGGGAATAAGATAACTGTGTTTGATTCTACATGAAAATGCTATCAAATTTTTTTTATAAACAAATGATATTTATATTTGTTTGTGAGATTAATATATAAATTTTATGTAATTGTGATACATTAAATAATTAATTAATATTCCAATGAATAAATATAATTTAATTAATTATATAAATGAATATTAATTAATGTACTAACAATATAGTTTAATTAATTATAAGTAATAGATGAAGTAGTATAAACATGTTACGTCAATATTTTGCAAATTTAATTTATGAGAGGTACGAATGTCTCAACCACGAAACAATATTCAAGTAGACAATTACGCTCCACAAATAATGTGCAAGTTTGTTTTATGAGATTGAGCTTATAAATTTTATATAATTATGATATTTTATTAATAAAACAATCAAAATTAATTCTAAAATATAATGTAATTTTTTAAAAGATAATAGTTAATAGTTAATTGATCAGAAATAAACCATGAACAATTAATTATAATGATAAAAATAAATCCTTACCATAAATTAATTATATTTGTAATTAATTGATTAAATATATTATTAATTAATAAATTAATATTTTTATAATTGATTGTATAATGGATGTTTATGCATGTTTTATGAAATTAATCCTGAAAATATTATTTTGTTATATTATTTAATGAATTAATCAAGATTAATTTCAACCAGTAGAAATAAATTAATTGAATATCAATAATTTTAATAAAATAATTAATTATAATTATTGAAAATGAATATATATGCTAAATATTAATAAAGAAGAATAAAAAGAGAGAGTGTGTGGACATAAAGAAAATACACTTTTTGAAAGGTATAGAAATACCCTCTATTATGAGAACAAATAATGTTCATGCTCAAGCTTGCAAACCTTGTTTCAAATAAGAGGATCCCTAATTCTTACCCATTCCCACTCTTACTCCCCTCTATCCAAACTGCGCCTACAAGATTTTGGAAAAGGAAATGAAAAGTGATTTCAAAAATCTATGGTTGCTATTTAAATTTGACTAAAATTAAAAATATTTTTTTAAAAAAAATTGTTAGCAGACATACTTAATTTATAAAAAAAAAAAAAACAAAAAACAAAAAAAAACAAAAAACCTAATGTCTCATTTAATATATTGTTATTAGTTTTTAGAAAGCATGTTGTTTACTAACAATTTTATTCTTTAAAAAAAAAATCTAATTTTCTAAGGCGGTTCCATAACTTTCTAAAAGAATTTTGTTTTTATTCAATATACTTATTTATTCTCAATTTCTTCATTTTATTATCTACTTTTTCAAATTAGGTTAAATTAGTTAAATTTACATAAAAAGTTTAGTCCCTAAATTTTCAAGTTTGTATCTATTTGGTCCCTACACTTTAAAAAGTCTCTAATAAGTCTTTAAACTTTTAATTTTGTGTTCAATAAGTCCCTAAATTTTCAATTTTTGTCTAATAGATCCTTGAATTATTTGACTTTTTTAAATTCACGGATCTACTAGACAAAAAATTGAAATTTTAGGGTCCTATTAGACAAAAAAAAATTAATTTGATATCTAGCTAATAGATCAGTTAGTCTTTAAAATTTTATAATATGTCAAGACCTATTAGACAGAAAATTTAAAGTTCAAGAACTTATTAGACATTTTTAAAGTTTAGAGATCTATTAGACACTTTTTAAAGTTTAAGGACCAAATAGATACAAACATGAAAGTTTAGGGACTAAACTTGTAATTTAACCTTACACAAAATACTCCTAAATTTTAGAACATGTTTCAATTATGCCTCTATTGTTTCAACATGTAAATTTGTTTCAAAACAAAATTTTCATCAACTATTTTGTTAAAAAGAAAATAGAAATGTGATATGCTAATGAGTTGTAAAAATAGATGTACACATGAGCAACATAGGTGGTTTCAATTATCCCTAGAACTTTGGAATCAGTTTCAATTGTACCTCTATCATTTCAAAAGTCTCATTTTAACTCTTAATATTAGAGGTCAGTTTCTATTATGTTAAAAAGAAAACGAAAATGTGATGTAGAAATGAGTTGTAAAAATAGAGGTAACACATGAGCAGTATAGGTGGTTTCAATTATCTCCTTGAGCTTTAGGGTCAGTTTTAATTATACCTCTACTGTTTCAAAAATCTTATTTTAACCTTAAGCTTTTAGAATTTTTCAAAACAAATGACAGGAATGAACACTTCATCCCTGCAGCCAAAATACTATGATTTCTAAACAATTTAGAAATCAATTTGGGATCGACATTGAATTTATTTAGAATTAAACAAAAATTTAGATTAAGCAATAAATACCTTAAAGAAATAATGGAGAAAGTTCTTGCGGGTCTTTGACTTCTTGTGTTCTAGCAAATCTCGAATCTCCACAAGATCTTCCTTGTTATGACTCGAATACAGGGAACCTCTTGAAAGAAAAGACATTTTGAGAGAAAAATTCGAGAGTTTCTTTCTTGTAGAGATCTTACTTTTGGCTTGACCCAAAAGTCTTATTTATAAGGACTTAGGGTAGAATCTTTCTAAAATCAAATAATATATTATAATATATATATTTAACATTTTTGAATCTCATTCAAATTTAATATATATTGTTTCTTTTAATATAATGTATGTAATACATAATTATATTATTCTCTTTCATATTTAATGTATCAAATACAAAAAATAGATATTTTTCTCATTTAATATATCCAATATATTAAATATTAATTTAAACATTTCAAATTTTCTTTCAACTAAACTGATCTTTTTAGTGTTACTGTGAGCTAGCAAGGGAGACCCTATGAACCTATAGATTATAGGCTTCAATGATACAAAATTAATTAATTAAACTCTTTAATCAAACAATTTCCATTCATTAACTCTAGGTTACTCCACTAAAGAACTAAAGATACACTATGTTGGGATTTATGCCTTAAAGCCTTGTAATTAATATTTATTTAATAATTAATAATAATTTTGATTATTTTATTTGTAATATAATATTATGCATTATATGAAAAATCCAAGGTTATTAGTGTAATCTTAAACAATATGTAGTTGACATACAGGAGGATCATGTTCAAGAAATAATCTAAAGGGTCATAGTATATGGATAAGGTTGGGTGTCTTATCCTAATAATACTATTGATACAACCCACTTTGTAATTAGTTACAAATGATTTGATCCAAATCGTTCATGTGGAGACATGTGAGTGGGGGTATCTTATACAATGAGTTTGTTTAAGATTGGATCACGAAATATTTAATCTCTCTTTATAAATCCATTAATTGAGAAGATTAATATTTCATCAAGATGATCATATGCGACTTTATCTTAATCCTGAGTGAGTTATGAACTCTTGCCTATGAAGGTTTGTCCTTTGATTTGCATGGATGAGAGTGGCTTTTGTAGCTGATTCAATAAGCCTAATATTTTGGGGACTTGACCAAATTGGGAGCTAGGAACATAATCTTATAAGATGGAATTCATTTCTTCCCATATAGGGTATCCATATATGGTAAGTAGATAAATAGTTCCCTTAAGTGCTGATTTTGGGACTTGAACAATGGGGCCCCACTCTCTCATCGACCCGAGAAAGACTTAGTTTATGGTTGGATCATAAACAAATTGTTCATTAGAGGATCAGTGGTACTTAAGGTGCAAGATGTAATTACAGATGTAAAACGGACTTTTGACCCAACTATAATTACGAACAACTCATGAATGATTGACTTGCATGTAATGGTTATATCCATGGACACAGCTTGTCCAACAGTGCATAAGAGTGCACCTCTAGATCTATAGTGGACTGACCTAAAGTTAATGAATGAAAATTGATTAATTAAATAGTTTAATTAATTATTTTTTCTTCATTGGAGCTTATAATCTATAGGTCTATAAAGTCCCCTTGCTAGCTCATAGTAACACTAAAAAATCAATTTAGTTGAAAGAAAATTTTGAAATGTTCAAATTAATTTTTAATTTGAAGTGTTCAAATTAATATTTAATATATTAGATATATTAAATATAAAGGAGAAAAATATATTTATTGTATTTGTTACATTAAATATTAAAATAATTCATGTATATTAGATACATTAAAAAAAATTATAACATTTGAATAAGATTCAAATAAATAAATATCGTAGGAGAATTTAAAATTTTTGAATAAGATTCAAATAGATTAAATATATGTATCTTAATATATTAGATATTAAAATATATATTCTTTCATTATGGCAAAGATTTGCGTCAAGTCTCTATAAATAAGACCTTTGGGTTGAGCCATTAGAACACACATCTCCTCAATAGATAATTAGAAAACTCTTTCTAAGACTTTTTCCTCTCCAATCCCTTGTAGATTTTCTTTGAAGAGGCTTCCACAAGCCTCAGTCCTAAGTTCGAGTCATAACAAGGAAGATTTTGTGGAAATCTTGGAACACAAGAAGTAAAAAACCGCCAGAAAATATCTCCATAACAATCCTAAGGCATGTTTGCTTAACCTTAATTTTGTGTTTAATTCTAAATAAATCAAAGACGATCAAATGCTTCCACTGCAGATGAAGAGTTCATTCCTATCACACTATTATGCACTGTAGGACTGTTGCTAGATTTTTCAATGTGTAAAACTGCAAGCATACAGTGTCAAGTTATAGTATAGTGATTATGAGTGCAAAGTGTCGTCCACAGGATTAGTGTTTGAGATCAATTGAGTACTATAGATACTAACACTCGATTTTATTTAGAAAGATGAAAATTAAGGTGAAGTAACAATAAAGCAAATAAACTTAAACAAAAAACTTCAAGGAGAGAAAACCTAGGGAATTGATTTCACTTCTTGAAGTACCGTTTTAGTTAATTAACAAGAAGAATAATCATGCATAAACCACAAACAAGAAGTTAAAGGTCACAAAAGGCTTTCCTAAGCCCAATTGAATCTCATGCAATATTATAAACCTAACATATATGTCTAGATTTTAATAGCAAGCAAGGCATTAAGCAACTTCTTTTAATACTTCTAAGAGAATTCTTCACTCTCAAGTAATAATGTACAAATAGTCATGCAATTGTTTGTTCTAGTTTAAATTATACTTTTCCAAGCAACAATTCAAATCAACAAATCAAGTAAACTTTTGCCAGAAGATCACACGCATTAAGAGCATAAAAGCATGAATGTCTATAAAGCATAATCAAACAACATGTTAATAACTAAAACATTAAGTTCAATGGCTATATCAATCCCTTAGCACAAAGTCTAGCCGCTCATAATCACAAATTTCAACTATAGACTTAAGAAAAACTCCATAACAACTACTACAAATCAAAGGGAAAAGAAAAACTCTTGTCACGTGTGGATCCTCATTTTCAATGCAATGCCCACAATCTCGAGCTTTGAATCCTCATCCTAAGCTCCCACGAATGTCTTTTTTTCTCCCAAAAGATTGTAGAAATCGAAATTAGGTCCTTTTCTCTCTAAAAGCTCCTCCCTCAATCCGCAGCCAAAAAGATGATTTTATATTAATCAAAGCAGAGATGCTAGGGGTCAGTGTCTAGACGTTTGCCTTTTCGTGCGAAGAAAATAAGGAAATTCGAAGTAGCATTGAGAAGCTATACTGCAACATCTCGACACTAGGGATGGGGCACTTCAATGCTCACGTTTTAGAGACGGGAAACTTGTGCAACTCATTTATGAAACGTCTCGACACTATCCTTGCAGATCGTGTGGCTTGAAAGGCTTCATACGCGACATCTTGACGCTCTCCAAGTGTTGAGACGTTGTCCTCTCGAGTTTTTGGGCATGATTTGCTTGTTCTCTTGACTTAGCCCTTCAAAAATTGATGTTAAATTAATTCCTTTTAATCCCGATAGCTTCAAAATCTCCAGTTTTGCGCCAATCGCTCGATTTCTACAAAATAAACAAATATAGGTGTGAAAGTACCATATAAAACTAGCTCTAACTAAAGCCTAAAGATAGCACATTTTGTGTGCTATCAAATACCCTCAAACTTAAGCTTTTGCTAGTCCTCGAGTAAAATAAAAGAAAGGCATACTCAAAATTGATAGTCGCATGCAAACGACTCGTGCCTCAATAATCCTAAGAACAAAGATTTTACAATACTAAAGCATTTAAATAAAACTCATCATCAAGCAATTTCAAAATTAATTCTTTTTCTCTCTTGCGTGTGTGCGTGTCTAGTTCCTTATTTTAGTTTTTATAAACTCTAAATAGTTTTATAAGTCTTATGCCTCATCTTCCCCCTACTCTAGCTCTAAGTTCCAAGTATTAGGTCTCTCCACATTTAAGATGGTAATATGCCACTAGGATTCTTCACACAACCTCTAATTATTAAGACACTAGCTTTCACAAGTCCACTGCAAGAGCACTTATCCATGACACTTTTACTCACAAGTGACCCTAACTGATCATAACAAAGGTAGCTCTTTTTTTCTCATTATAAGCACAGTATTTTTTTTTCCTTTTTTTTCTCTTTTGATTTGTTTTCTATGATGAGCACAAGAACACATGCAATTTCTTCTAAGTGTAACATTAAAACCTATCATGCAATTTAACCTTCCAATCAAATCATTGAATTTTCGAGGTGACAACGAGTAAAAGATCATATAATCCTATTCTAAGCCTTCAAAACCAAAAATAGGGGCTATATGCTTAAAGAATGCAAGAGATGCAAAGAAAAAATTTAAAAATTACTCAAATTTGGACTAAGTTCTCGTAAATTAGAAATTGTACGCACTCAATATCTAGGCTACATCATAGGCAGCCCTAATCACATGCAAAGCAACACAGCCACAACATAAAACTACAACATGCTCAAGACTCAACAAATTATATTTCCCCTAAACTTAAAGCAAACATTGTCCTGAATGTAAAAACATCTCAACATGCATATGGACAAAGAAAAATAAGGGGTGAACGATACTGTCCATATTAGAAAGAGAGACATTCTTTTCATCATATCATGGGAAAGAGATCAAGGAACTCGAGCTCCTATAAAACATAGCAAAGGAACAAAGTAAAGACACATGATAGAAAAAACTAACAAGAAAAAGAAATAAAGGATAGAAACTTAGGTTTCCTCCCAATAAGTGCTTTATTTAACGTCTTTAGCTAGATGAGCCTCATGTGTATGCATTAGGGTGGTCGCTTGCCCTTGAATTCACCCTCTATCAACCTCTCTTGATTATTTAACATTGCAGCTAAGGGATCACTCAACACAACAAACTTTCAAACTCAAAAGAAATAGAATCAACCAAATCAACATGAAGACAAGTACTCACCTCGTCGGGTTATTTCATAGATTTATAGATATTAAATGTTACCTCCTCGTCATTCACACGTAAATATAACTTACCTTGTTGCACATCAATTAAAGTACGCCCTGTGGCCAAGAATGGTCGTTCCAAGATAATGAGTGGGAAGATTGTTGACGGTGCTCGTCAGACATGTCAAAATAAATTTATAAACCAACCACTAATTTGTAGCAATAGTGGTCGGGTCAAACATAGGGAGGTAGAACTATGGCTATTTTGCCTTCTTTCTTTGATTTTGAGAACCGAGAGGGGGGAATTTTTATGCAAGGAAAAATAAATGGTGAGGAATTTAAACAAAACAAAAGAGAAGAATAAATTGGTTAAAACTAAACATGCAATCGAAATTAGGGACAAAGGAAACTCACAAATTAAAGGGAATGCTAGCTCAAGGTAAATTGGGATCCATTTTGCAACATTAATCACAGGAATACTTAAAACGTAAATTAACGCATAGTTTTAAGATTGACCGGCTCCCCAAAGACTCGAAGGAGCTCCCCAAAGAATCGGGGTTCTAAGATACAAGAAATGTTAGAATGCAATAGGTTAACACGACAGGTCCTTCGAATTAAACTATCGCATGCATACTAACTCTAGAGCCTACCTCGTTCTCGCAATTAAGTAGTCCTACTTAACTTGACTGACGATAGCTACGGCCCCTTTACTACTAAAATTAAGCTAGAGATTGAAGTTTCCCACAAAATACTAGCATAGCAAAGCAAAACTCTAAATTAATACAAGTTATCAATTTCATTAATAAAGAGCATGCTAAGACTTATACCCAAGAGCTAATAAACCATGAAAGCCATATACTAATACTGAGAATAATTACAAAATCCTCATAAATGTTGCAAAACTTATCCTAATTACCTCGAACTAGCAGAGAACTGCTAGCCAAAAAGCACTTCCATCAACCCCGGGGTCAAAATACAAACCCAAAATACTCAAAATAAGACGAAAAGTGTCTCAAAACTGACTAAGGGGGGCAGAAATCGAGAATTGGGGGCTGGGATTCAGACCTTTTTAACCTAAAATAAAAAAGAAGCTTTTATAGAAATCGAAATAGCGTTGATACGCTACAAGCAGCGTCGAGACGCTACCCCTAATTAAACCAATATCAAGGGGGGCTCACTGCAGTGTCTTGGGATGCTTACTATTACAGGGTCAAGATGTTGTGGACAGCGTCAAGATGCTATCCTCCACAACGTCTCTATGCTATCCTCCACAGCGTCTCGATGCTATCCTTCATCCGCTCATTCTGGACTTGTGACAGCTTCTCAATGTCGCTGGGCAGCGTCAAGACGTTGTCCTGCATTCAAGGCTACTGTCTTGCAGCGTCGAGCAAGGCCTCCGCCTAGCGCCTCGACTCTCCTCAAGGGCATAATAGTCAATCGTTCATATCTTTTCGCTCGGGTGTCCAATTGACCTCTAGTTTTGCTCATTTTCACCCTGATTCTGCGTTCTTTCCAAAAATAAGCTTGCTCCTAATTTCCTACAAAATATTCAATTAATTCCATGAAAATGAAAGGAAAAAGCACAATGTAGGCATGAATGGGCATGTTCGAATTAAGTCTCATCAATTGTTTTGCATCTGATGTCCCCCATAGTTAAAATTCTTGTTATTCACGTACTGGGCTTGCTAGGCTTGCTCTTTTCTAGATTATCCACCACATTGAAAAGTCTGAGCAGTCTATATAGATGTAATTGATTGAGACGTTCCTATCCCTACAAGTTTAGACAAAACATGAGTAAGCAATGCCATTTGAGATTTAAGGGCACTTACCTCATAAAGGCTAGAAACTGTTTTATGAGTTGAGTGCTCATTTGGCCACTAGTAACTTATGGCTGACATTTCCTCCAACAAAATTCGGGCTTAATCAACTATTTTAGCCAGAATAGTGCCTTCAGCTGCTGCATCTAAGATTGTCTTAGTGTTGCCTGTGAGCCATAGTAAAATAGTTGGATCTGAAGCCAATTTGGGTAACCATGCTAAGGGCACTTCCTTAGCAGCTCCTTGTACCGCTCTCATGCTTCAAAAAACTGCTCACCATCATGTTGTTTAAAGGTTCTTATCTCATTCCTAAGCTTGGTAGCCTTAGCAGGTGGGAGGAATTTTGTCAGAAATGCTTGGGCCAACTCCTCCCAAGTGGTAATACTCCCAGATTGTAAAGATCCAAGCGAATCTTTTACCTTGTCCTACACAGAAAAAGAAAAAATGCGTAAGTGAATGGCATCAACAAAAACTCCATTTATTTTGACAGTGCCATAAATTTCTAGCAAATGAGAGTTAGGGTCGTCAGAAGAATGTCCATTGATATGAATGAACACTTCACTCTACAGCAAAAGACTATGATTCCTAAACAATTTAGAAATCAAGTTTGGGATCAACTTTGATTTTATTTAGAATTAAACAAATCTAAAGGTTAAGCAAACTTACATTGGAGTAAATATGGAGAAAGTTCTGGTGAGTCTTTAATCTTCTTGCTCTAACTCCAACGAGGTTGAATCTCTAAATCTTCCACAAAATCTTCCTTGCTATAACTCGAACGAGGGACTAAGGCATATGGGAGCCTCTTGAAAGAAAACTCATGGAGAGGAAAAATTCATAGAGAATTCTCTGTATTAGAGATCTCTCGAATTGGCTCAACCCAAAGGTCGTATTTATAAGAACTTAGGGTAGAATCTTTGGTATAAAATTAAATAATAAATTTTAATATCATTATATTAATATATATATATATATATATTTAACATATTTGAATTTCATTCAAATCTCCTACAATATATATTTACCAATTTGAATCACATTCAAATTTCATATATATTGTATTAAATGATATATATGTGTGTGTGTGTGTATATATATATATATATATTTATTTATTTTTTTATTTATTTTTTTATATGTTTATTTATTTATTTATTTAACATATTTGAATCTTATTCTAATCTCTTAAAATCTCCTACAACATATATTTACTTATTTGCATCTCATTCAAATTTAATATATATTGTTTACTTTAATATAATGTATCTAATACATAATATATTATTCTTAATAATATTTAATGTATCAAATACAATAAATAGATATTTTCCTCATTTAATATATTAAATATTAATTTGAACATTTCAAATTTTTCTTTCAACTAAATTGATCATTTTAGTGTACTATGAGCTAACAATGAGACCTTATGGACCTACTGATTATAAGCTCCAATAATACAAAATTAATTAATTAAGCTCTTTAATTAATTAATTTTCATTCACTAACTCTAGGTCACTCTACTAGAGACCTAGAGTTGCACTCTTATGCACTGTAGGACAAGTTGCGCCCATGGATATAACCATTACATGCAAGTCGATCCTCCACGAGTTGTTCGTAATTATAGATGGGTCAAAAGTTCATTTTACCCGTATAATTATATTTTATACCTTAAGAACCATTGATCATCTAGTGAACAATTTGTTTATGATCCAATCATAAACTAAGTCCCTCTCATGCCAATAAGAGGGTGGGGCCCTATGGTTAAGTCCCGAAATCAGCATTTAAGGGAACTACTCATCTACTTACCCTATATGGGAAAAAGTGAATTCCATCTTGTGAGGTTATGTTCCCGGCTCCCTATTGGGTCAAGTCTCCAAAATGGTAAGCTTATTGAATCGACTACAAAAGACACTCTTACTCATGCAAATCAAAGGACAAGCCCTCATAATCGACTGAAACGTGTGGGCTTAGAATAAAGATTTTTGGTTTTGAAAGAAGCTTCATTCCAGTGCAAGTGCACACTGTCGATGCAAGTAATAAAATTGGAAGTACTCCAAAGTATCGATTCCACAGGAAATGGATACAACAAAATTTTAAGATAGCACAAAGATGTTTAAAAATTGCAACTAGAGTAACCAAAGTAAAACAGTAATCTGAGATGGTTGGTTTGCTAAAAAGTAAAATTTGAAATAACATCGATAATGAAAATAGGGACTCAAGTATGATCATGTCCTTTGGTGAGAATTTCAACTCAATTGCAATTGTAATCTTACCTTAACATAAAATATTGTAAACTGAATTAAACTTCCATTCGACTTTGATTCAAAATCTTTAGGAGGCTAAGTGATTGGACCTATATGTCTATGGTCAATCATACTTAGATAATTTTGGATCAAATTCTAGTGGTTTTGGAGCCTTGCCCATATCTAGGGTCAAAGTTAAAATCTTATTTCTAAGTTCTTTCCTTCATTGCTTTTATGAAAACCACTTTTACCTAACCCTTTCGGTATTAGACTCAAGCTTTATATGCAAAGCTAGTTAATCAATCTAGGATTACAATAAACATGTTAGTCAATAAAAGCAAACAAGTTATTGTGTTAAGCTAGATTACTTTTGCATTGAGGCCTTAATTCTTTCCTCTAGGGCATTCACATTCTTGAATCCCTAAGGAAAAATTAGTTCATGGTAAAGATAAAGAAAAACAAAGAATTAATGCTAAGGAAATTCATAAAACTGGAAATTGTATAAACAACAAAAAGAACAACGTAAAGACAAAATTGACTTTAACTTGAATTTATAAATGAATTTCCATAAGCCTTACAGCAATGAATATCAAAATCGAAGTACAAAATTGACTTTAACAACTGAAGCAAGAAGGTAAAATGAACAATATTAACCGAATGATAAAATGGTGCTAAAACAAATGGAAAATCAATAGCTAAATAACACCTAAACTCAATGAAGTGCTAGAATGAAACTACGATACAAGAAAAATAGAATTCTCGTCAACCTCTCTTTCCTTCCCTATAATCGAACTCAATTCAATCTTTTTCCAAATGAATTGGGTCTTAACAATCCTAAGTTTTCGCCCAAATTGGCCTGAGTATGGAGTAAAAGAGAGAAAAAAGAAAATTGGACAACAAGATGAAGAAGACAAAAAAGTGTAGAAAAATGGATTTTCTTCCAAGGATGAAATTCGCTTTCTTTGTGTAGTTTTCTTCCATTTTATAGACCATGGCAACTGGATTTTTTTTCCTCCTTCCATTGGCCAAAGAATCTCCATAATTCATGCTGAAATCAAGTGTAAAATGTGGGTTTCCATCTTTAAAAAGATACAGTAGATTTTCGAGATTCTTTCTATATTTGACAGGTTCACGATTGCCCAATGCAATTGCAGTTTGCAATTGCAAACTGCAATTCTTCGCAGCATCAATTTCCTACATCACAACAAAGTTTTCAGCTACTTTTTTCTTTCTTTCCAATTTTTTTCTTCATTTGGTTCATCCCTAACATGCTTACTAATTTTCACTAAATATCACTAAGATTTTCTGAGCTTATACACCTAGTTTCATGAAATTTTAAGCATAACTTGAGACTAACGATGATAAATAATCCTCAAGAATGAGAATTATCACCTCACATGTAGGAATTCATAACTCACTTAATATTAAGATCGAGTCGCATATGATCATCCTGCGAAATATTAATCTTCCCAACTAACGGATTTATAAAGAGAGATTAAATATTTCGTGGTCCAGTCGTATACAAACTCATATAGGATACCCCAACTCACATGTCTCCACATGAACGATTTGCAACAAATCATTCGTAACCAGTACAAAGTGGGACGTATCAATGATGTTACAAGGATAAGGCACCCAACCTTATCTATATACTATAGACCCTTTAGGTTATTTCTTGAACATGATCCTCTCATATGTCGACCACATACTGTTCAAGATTACACTAATAACCTTGAATTTTTCATATAATGGATAATGTTATATTGCAAATAAAATAACCAAAATTATTATTAATTATTAAATAATAAATCATTAATTACGAGGCTTTAGGGGCATAAATCCCAACACACTTAATGCACTATTTCTTTCCATCTGAATAAGGCCTATTTTCAGCTTGAAGTTGTTGGCATTGATAGGCGTGTAGACTATCCCAAACTACTCCACAGGATATAAAGGCTGGAAATAGTCCCTAATAGGCTTTTTCTCCTCCTCTCCTGCAAGTTGCTCTGCCATTGATTCTGCTCTTTCTTTCTTGTCTCTTCTAATCTTCCTACAAGTCTTATCTATCTCAAGATCGAAAGGGAGTAAGGAAGCTTCTATCTCTTTGCATACGCTAGACCACAGACCTAAAAAAACATCAAAACATAAAAATCAAAACAATTAAAATAAAACTCTAAAGTAAAACCTAGTGACTTCTCCACAATATAAATTGAACTAAATATTTTCCGATCCCCAACAATGGCACCAAAAACTTGTTGTTAGATTTTCAATGTGCTAAACAGCAAGCGTACAGTGTCAAATTTACGTATAGTGATTAAGAGTACAAAGTGTCGTTCATAGGATTGGTGTTTTAAATCAATTGGGTACCATAGATACTAATACTCGATTTTACTTAGAAAGATGAAAATTAAGGTGAAGTAACAATAAAGCAAATAAACTTAAACAAAAAACTTCAAGGAGAGAAAACCTAAAGAACTGATTTCACCTCTTAAACTATCGTTTTAATTCATTAACAAGAAGAATAATCATGCATAAACCATAAGCAAGAAGTTAGAGGTCACAAAAGGCTTTCCTAAGCCCAATCGAATCTTATGCAATGCTATAAACCTAACATATCTGTCTAGATTTTAATAACAAGCAAGGCATTAAGTAACTTCTTTTAATACTTCTAAGAGAATTATTTTCTCTCATGCAAGAATTTACAAATAGTCATGCAATTATTTGTTCTAGTTTAAATTATACTTTTCCAAGCAACAATTCAAATCAATAAAGCAAGTAAATTTTTGCGAGAAGATGACAGCATTATGAGCATAAAAGCATGAATGGCTATAAAGCATAATCAAACAACATGTTAATAACTAAAACATTAAGTTCATTGGCTACATCAATCCCCTAGCACAAGTCTAGCCACTCATAATCACAAAATTCAACTCTAGACTTAAGAAAAAACTCCATAACAACTACTACAAATCAAAGGGAAAAAAAACTCTTGTCACGTGTGGATCCCCATTCCCAATGCAATGCCCACGATCTCGAGCTTTGAATCCTCGTCCTCAGCTCCCAAGAATGTCCTTTTGCTTCTAAAAGACTATAGAAATCAAAATTATGTCCTTTTTTCTCTAAAAGCTCCTCCCTCTATCTGCAGCCAAAAAGATAATTTTATATTAAACAAAGCAGCGTTTGAGACGCTAGGAGGCAGCATCGAGACGTTGTGCCCTTTCGTGCAAAGAAAATAAGGAAATTCAAAGTAGCGTCGAGAGGCTATACCACAACATCTTTACGCTTCAAACAGGGCGCAACTCATTTCTGAAGGTCTTGATGCTGCAAGGCAATGTCTAGACGCTACCCTTACAAGTCATATGGCTTGAAAGGCTTCATACACAACGTCTTGACACTCCCCAAGCATTGAGACGCTGTTCTCTCTGGTTTTTGGATATGATTTACTTGTTCTCTTGACTTGGCCCTTCAAATTGATGTTAAATTAATTCCTTTTCATCCCGATAACTCCAAAATCTCTAGTTTTTCTCCAATATCTCGATTTCTGCAAAATAAACAAATATAAGCATGAAAGTACCTGATAAAACTATAAAACTAGTTATAACTAAAGCCTAAGGATAGTACATTTTGTGTGCTATCAAGGACACGTTGTGTTCATGAATATAACCTTTACATACAAGTCGGTCATTCATGAGTTGTTCATAATTACAACTAGGTCAAAAGTCCATTTTACCCTTGTAATTACACCTTATGCCTAAAGTGCCACTAATCCTCTAATGAATAATCTATTTATGATCCATTCATAAACTAAGTCCCTCTTGGGCCAGTGAGAGGATGGGGCCACATTGTTCAAGTCTCGAAATCAGCATTTAAGGGAACTACTCATTTACTTTTCCTATATAGAAATGAGTGAATTCTATCTTGTGAAATTTATGTTCTCAGCTCCCTATTTGGTCAAGTCTTCAAAATGGTAAACTTATTGAATCAGCTACAAAAACTACTCTTACCCATGCAAATCAAAGGACAAACTCTTATAGACAGGAGTTCATAACTCACTAAGGATTAAGATCGAGTCGCATATGATCATTCGGTGAAATATTAATCTTCTCAGTTAACAAATTTATATAAAGAGAGATTAAATATTTCGTAGTCCAGTCTTATACAAACTCATTATATATGATACCCCTACTCACATGTCTCCACATGAACGATTTAGATCAAATCATTTGTAACTATTACAAAATGGGTCGTATCAATAGTATTACCAAGATAAGGCACCAAACTCTATCCACATACTATAGACACTTTAGGTTATTTGTCGAACATGATCATCCCATATGCCAACCACATATTGTTCAAAATTACACTAATAACCTAGGATTTCTCATATAATGGATAATGTAAATTACAATTAAAAAATTATCAAAAAAAATTAAATAATGAAAGATCAATTACGAGGCTTCAGGGCATAAATCCCAACAAAAAATTTTGACATTGTGATTAGGTGCAAGAAAAATTGAAGGGTTTTAGTCACCTTCCAAAATGACATGATTTAGGAGGAAAGAATTTTTGGAGTTAGGATAAAATATCTTTCGTCCTCTCATGATCAAAAGATTTGGGAGGAAATAAAATTTTCGAGAGGCTAAGAAAACTACAGACAATGGACAAAATTTGGGGCCTCCCTCTCATGATCAATTGATGAAAATTAGGGCTAATAAGAACTGGTTAAATGAAACATTTTTCCCTCCTCTCATGATCAAAAGATTTGGGAGGAAATAAAATTTTTAAGAGGCTAAGCAAACTCAGACAATGGACAAAATTTGGGGCCTCCCTCTCATGATCAATTGATGAAAATTAGGGCTAACAAGGAAATCCAAGACAACCAAACCTCGGGACCATGATTGCTCAATAAATTTCTTACATTTGAGGATGAAAACTATCTTTCTCCATCAATCAATTGTGTTTTTTCCTAACTTCCCTAGACCCAAGCTTTGAACGAACTCCACTCTTCCACAATTTTTCTCTCATGAACATATTTCTCTCCTAAAACTCTCTCTTTACTTGTAACGACCCTATAAACTCAACACGCTACCTAAGAGTCATTACTAAGTCACGTCGCTATACTACCGAAAATTTCGGCAGCATAACGACGTAACTACGCGAAAACTAAAAATTTGACCCTTACCTGATAAGACATAGAAAAACACACTTCTAAGATTTTCAAACAACCTCCTAGCATCCAACAAACTTCTCAATATGATACTAGGGTTCAAACAGCAGAAACCAAGTGAATTCAAACATAGAAAGCCAAATACACGTGCACGATTTACAAAGAAAGGTTAAAAGACTTTGAAACATCCTCCTAAACATTTAAAAACTTGACATGAGTTCTGTGTACATCCAGAAACATAAAAGAAGCGGAATAGCAATCGCTCGGCTCCCATGACTCGAGTAGCTGATCTCCGGTCACGCGCTAGGGCCGATCTTAGCCTTTCCTGAAAACATTTTTAAAGGAAAAGGGTGAGTATTAACGAATAATACTCAGTAAGTAACTCATAGTTTCAAAATAAGAGTTTCACTCGCATGCAACATGTCATTTTGAATCATAAAACCATCGTAAACCATCGCTTTAGTAGGGGACCAAAAATTCGTTTTATAAACCATGTACTTTTCCTTGCGGCTCTCGTGAACGATTAAATTCTCCCGAGGGCCTCGTAAATAGTCCGAAGACATAATTTTCCATCGAATAGAGTCCTCCCCTAACTCTGAGAGTTGAGCTCGAAAGCTAACATACATCGTGGAGTCCGAAGACTCAGCCCGAAGGCTACCATCGTGGAGTCCGAAGACTCAAGCCCGTCGGCTACCATCGTGGAGCACTCTCGAACCCCGGGAGCATAGAGAATCCGAAGACTCGGGTTCCCTCATAACCCACATAAAACTTTTGGGAGAATTATCGTCACGGCCTTACATAAATCTTTTCATGAGCACACAACACATCCATGAGGTCCCGCTCGTTTTAGAACATACTCATGAATGCATAAGTCAAGGCAATCGCATTTCAAAGACATACATATCATTTCCATTCTTTTTAACATGAAAACTCAAATAGAACTCATGGAACTAGTGTAAAAGGAATATACATGTAAAACACTTTCTTTCTTAAATACTTAACACGGAAACATAAACTTCAAAGTAAATATAGGGCTAGCTCTAGGTTTCGAAAACTTCTTTCGTTGTGAGATCCCTTACCTTAAATCTTTACTTACTAAAATACCCTTTTCTCCACTAGTAATGAGCTTCTCGAGTCCCCACTCCAAGTACAATCCAAGGTCCTTGACAAATCACCTAAAAAGTGTCCTAAACAGGTCTTAAACCAACCGAATTACGCTAAAACGCATTCTAACATTAATAACTCGACGAAACGGACCAAATGGCAAAATTTACCCAACTCCGGCGAGCGGCGGCGCGTGGGCTTCACGGCGGCGGCGGGTGAGTCAACCTATCGGCGCGTGGAGGTTCGTTTTTGGTGTGTTGCAGCCCGATCTACAAGAATCCGAGGTCGTTTTGCTGAAAATCAATCAAACTCGAGCTCAAAATGCCAAACATCTCACGACGACGACGACGACGAGTGGCAGGAGGGGCGATTGGCGTGCGATTGCAAGAGTTTCGAATAGATTGAACTCCACTAGCTGGCCGGCGAACGAAAAGGAAGAAGGAGAAGGATGGCCGGCGGTGGGTGGTGACTGCCGGACGAACACGAAGTGAAGAAGACGAAGATGGGCGTTCGGCCGAGGGAGAGAGAGAGAGAGAGGGGCTGCGCGAGAGAAGAAAAAAAATTAATAAATTTTTATTTTTTTTTTTAAAAACTAATAATAATAAAAAAATCAAAAATATCTTCTCTATAAATGACCATAATACCCTTTCCTTTTCCAAAAATCACCAAATTACCCTCAAAGCAAATAAATTCTTAATAAAACTTTACCAAAACAACATTTTAAACTTACCCAAAACGTCTTGGGTGTTACATTCTTCCCCCCTTAAGAACTTTCGTCCCCGAAAGTTCCTAATCTTGGAATAGTTCAGGATACTTGGCTTGCATTTCGTCTTCACGCTCCCAAGTAGCCTCTTCCATCCGATGGTTCTGCCATAGCACTTTAACCAAATTAATCTCTCGGTTACGAAGGGTCTTACAATCTCTTGCTAGAATTCGAGTAGGCCGTTCTTCATAACTCATATTTTCATTCAACTGTAATGGCTCGTAGTCAATCACATGTGAAGGGTCCGGCACGTACTTTCTTAACATCGAGACATGGAATACATCATGGACCGCAGAGAGAGATGGCAGTAATGCCAATCTATAAGCCACAGGGCCTATTCGCTCAAGAATCTCGAACGGCCCTATAAACCGCGGACTTAACTTTCCTTTCCGGCCGAACCTCAACACTCCTTTCATCGGAGCCACTTTAAGAAACACATGGTCGCCTACTTCGAATTCTAGATCCCTTCATCTTGTGTCAGCGTAGCTCTTCTGTCTACTCTGTGCAGTCTGCATTCTTACCCTGATTTTCTGAATAGCATTGTTCGTGACTTGAACTAACTCTGGCCCCAAAAGCTGTCGTTCACCGACCTCATCCCAATATATTGGGGTCCTACATCTCTTACCATACAAAGCTTCAAACGGTGCCATTCCTATAGTAGCCTGATAACTATTGTTATAGGCAAACTCCATCAGGTGCAAGTAAGTATCCCAACTACCTGGGAAATCCAACGCACATGCACGTAACATATCCTCCAAAACTTGATTCAATCGCTCGGTCTGTCCGTCCGTTTGGGGATGAAAAGAAGTGCTAAAATCCAGCTGAGTACCCAGAGCTTTCTGTAAGCCTCTCCAAAAGTTAGAAGTAAAACGGGCATCCCTGTTCGAGACAATTCTAGCAGGAACTCCGTGCAGTCGCACTATCTCCTGCATATAGATTTGCGCCCATTTCTCTGTAGAATAGGTAGACTTACCTGAAAGAAAATGCGCCGATTTGGTAAGCCTATCCACGATGACCCAAATCACCGTGTAACCTTTCATCGTCCTAGGTAACCCAACAATGAAATCCATAGAGATTTCATCCCATTTCCACAAAGGCACATTCAATGGTTGCAACAATCCTGCCGGCCTCTGTCTCGGCGCTTTAACCTATTGACATACTAAGCACTTACTGACAAACTCCGCTACATCCTTTCTCATACTGTGCCACCAGAAAATCTGTTTTAGGTCTTGATACATCTTGGTACTACCAGGATGCATCGAAAATGGCGAACTATGCGCTTCAGTCAAAATCTCACTCTTCAATTCATCAATATTAGGTACACATAATCGCCCTTGATATAGAAGTCCACCATCTGAAGACACAGAAAACTCTTGAGCTTGCTCAGTGCCGATTTGTCGTAGCTTTTCCATTAAACTAAGATCCAATCGCTGAGAGACTATAATACGTTGCCTCAAAGTTGGTTGCACAATCAACTGAGCTAAGCGTGTAGTCGCTTCACCTATCAAAACTGCAATTTCAGCATTCTCCATCTCTGCCTGTAGCTCATCCTGACTAGTGATCTGAGCTGAAGTATGTACAGTCTTTCTACTGAGAGCATCTGCGACAACGTTTGCCTTACCAGGATGATAAAGAATTTCTAGTTCGTAGTCTTTTACCAGCTCTAACCATCTACGTTGTCGCATGTTCAACTCTTTTTGTGTAAACAAGTACTTCAAACTCTTATGGTCCGTGAAGATCTGAATCTTCTCACCATACAAATAATGCCTCCAGATCTTCAAGGCGAAGATAACTGCAGCCAACTCCAAATCATGGGTTGGATAGTTTTGCTCGTGACTTTTTAACTGGAGAGACGCATAGGCTATAACCTTTCCACGTTGCATCAACACTGCTCCTAGCCCTTTCCTCGATGCATCAGTGAAAACTACAAATCCACCTGTTCCCTCAGGCACAGAAAGAACAGGGGCTAATACCAATCTCTGTTTAAGTGTCTGGAAACTTGCTTCACACTCGTCAGTCCAGACGAATGACTTGCTCTTGCGAGTTAGTTGAGTCAAAGGCGTAGCTATCTTAGAGAAATCCTGGATGAACCGTCTATAGTAACCTGCTAGACCCAAGAAACTTCGTACTTCAGTAACTGTAGTCAGACGAGGCCATAATGTCCATGTATACCTATGTTTTTTAACTCACCACCGTATCTCTTTTTTTTTCATTTTATTTTTAATGAAAAGTTGATGGGAGGTTTTTTTAAAATAATTTTAAAGGTTGAGGGCAAAAATGAAACTTCTAAAACAATATGAGCATAATTGAAAGCTCTCCTAAACTTCAAGGGCATTTTGTATAATTTAACCTTAAAGTCACTAGTTAGACCTCTAAAGAGCGAAAATTTGCTTAACTGTAAGTGTACGAGTCAAGTTTTAATATAATCTATAAATAAATATAGATATCGTCCTCTGATTTGGGTTTCTAGTTCACTTAAGTACCACAGATACTAACGTTCGATTTTATTTAGAGATAAAATTGTGATGAGAATGAATTTAAACTAAAGAAAACTAAAATCAATGAGAAAAATCAATGGAAAATAGGTCTTAAGGAGTTGGTTTCACCACTTAGATTTGTGATTTAATTAAACTGAATGCAACAACAAACATGCAATATTCCATAAGTTAAGAATACTAAGGTCATAATGGACTCTCACAAGCACAATTAGAAACCAATATTTTCTATTTAGTTTTACTAACACGCAAGACCTTTAAGTCTAAGTCTTTTAACAACCTCGGTGCGATCTCCATGATCTCAAGCCTTGAAAAGTCCTTTCCTAAGCTCCAAAATTGTCTCCCAAGCCTCCCAAGTTGTAATTTTGTCTTTAGGTCAAAATCCCAAAGTGATTCCCCCCCAAAACGGCTGAAAAATGACATTTATATAGGGAAAATAGGGTTAACAATGAGACACTCTCGGCTAGCGTATCGACGCTACCCCAAAACTCATGGGCAAACATGGAAAGAAGGCGTAGTGTCGAGGCACTCTCCACTAGCATCTAGATGCTGCCTCTGTTACATGTTGGCTCGATAATTGTAGCATCACGATACTGTTGAGCAGAGTCACAATGCTACCCCTGGGGTCTTGAACTTGATTTTCTCCCATTCTTTTCTTGACTTCAATTATTTTTGTCCATTTTACTCTATTTTCTCGATATATTCTTCAAAAGCTTCGTTTCACTCCAAATGCTCAATTTCTACAAAATAAACGAATATGTATGTAAAATTGTCCAATTGATTATCAAAAGTAGCAATAAATAAGCCCTAGAAATAGCTCATTTTGTGTGCTAAACCTCACGGTGCAATGCATGTGTATTTAAAAGTTTGAAAATAGCCTTTAACAATAAGGTTTAAATATTATTTAATATAATACAAAAGTTTAAGTACAAATTTGGTTACATTTATTTAGGCTAAGTTTCAATTTGGTCCTTATAGTTTTAAAAGTTTCAACTTGGTCCTTATAGTTTGGGCTTAGTTTCAATTTGATTTTTATGATTCTAAAAGTTTCAATTTTGTTCCTATGATTTGGTGAAATTTTACAAGTCATCTCTAAGTTGTTCCTTACTGTCCATAAATCCACTCATTTTCTTCTATTTTTAACTTAGGCTTCGTTTACCTCAAGGGAATGAGAACGAAAATTTTCATTTCCATTGATGGTGTTTACTGAAAACCAAGAATGAAATCAATTTGGCCCTGTTTGATAACTATTTGGTTATTGGATTTTGGTTTTTGAAAATTAAGCCTACAAATACTACTTCCACCTATAGATTTCCTTATTTTGTTATCTACTTTTTACCTATGTTTTCAAAAACTATGCCAAGGTTTGAAAACTAAAAAAAAAAGTAGTGTTGAAAAACTTGTTTTTGTTTTTGTTTTTGGAATTTGGCTAAGAATTCAAATGTTTTATTAAGAAATATGAAACTCATTGTAGAGAATGGATGGGAAAACAAGCACAATTTTAAAAAACTAAATGGTTATTAAATGGGGCCTTATTCACCACATCAATTTGAGAATTCCTACCTCATAAAAGGGGGTAATCACATTCCTCTCCCAAACCCTCATCAATCACAGTCTCATTCCTTATTCTGTAGGCCACACAATATTTTCATTAATTTCTTTTGCATCCTCACCCTTTCTCTCTTGTCTATAAATGAAATCTACTGAAGGGAATTATCGAATTAAACCCAAAGCGGAAGCATTGGAATCTAATTTGAATTATTTAGAATTAAACATAAACATACAAGGTTAAGCAAACTTACATTGAAATATATGTAGATATTTCTAGTGGGTCTTTAATCTTCTTGCTCCAACTCCAAAGAGGTTGAAACTCCAATTGCATAAAGCTTACTTGCTATGAATCAAACACAGGACCAAGGCTTATGGGAGCCTCTGGAAAGAAAATCCACAAGAGGTTGAAGAGGTAGAGGTCTAGAGAGAATAATTCTCTATTGAGAAGATGTGTGTTGTAATGTCTCAACTCAAAGGTCCTATTTATAGAGATTTGAGGCAAATATTTGCCATAATTAATAAATATATTTTAATATCTAATATACTAAAATACATATATTTCATTTATTTGAATCTTATTCAAATCTTTTAAATTCTCTTACGATATTTATTTATTTGAATCTTATTCAAATTTTATAAATATCTTTTCTTTAATGTATCTAATATACATTAATTATTTTAATATTTAATGTATCAAATACAATAAATATATTTTTCTCTTTTATATTTTATATATCTAATATATTAAATATTAATTGAACACTTCAAATAAAATATTAATTTGAACATTTCAAATTTTTCTTTCAACTACATTGGTCTTTTAGTGTTACTATGAGTTAGCAAGAGGAACTTATGGACCTACAGATTATAAGCTTCAATGATAAAAAAAAATAATTAATTAAACTCTTTAATTAATCAATTTTTATTCATTAATTTTAGATCACTCCACTATAGACCTAGAGTTGGACTCCTATGCACTGTATGACAAGTTATGTCCATGGATATAACCATGACATACAAGTCAATCCATCACGAGTTGTTCGTAATTCCAGCTAGGTCAAAAGTTCGTTTTACCCTGTAATTACATCTTAAACCTTATGTTGGAAGAGCGACCAAAGTCCCACATTGGCTAGATAAGGAGAAGATCATGGGTATATAAGTGAGGGACAATATCTCCATTAGTATGAGGCCTTTTGAGGGGAACCAAAAGTAAAGTCATGAGGGCTTATGCCCAAAGTGGACAATATCATACCATTGTAGAGATATGTCAGGGGTCGTTATCTCTAACAAATGGTATCAGAGCTATCCCCTGACTTAGCAATGTCGGTAGAATCTTCAAATGCCGAACAAAGAAGACGAGCCTCAAAGGCATAGTCATAGTGAGTCGGGGTTGAGCTTTCGAACAGGCGATCTACTCCAGGGAGGAGTTGACAGTCATTTTCTCGAGTGTAATTCAGAGGGATGACTATTTGAGTGGAAGCTCGGTGGTACTTTGTTTGAGGGGAGGATTGTTGGAAGAGCGACCAAAGTCCCACATGAAGGAATGAACGTTTCACTCCGAAGCGGAAACATTGAATCGTCTTTAATTTTATTTAAAATTAAACTAAAAAAATAAGATTAAGCAAACTTACTTGAAGTAAATATGGAGATTTTTTTGTCTTTATCTCCTCCACAAAGTCTTCTTGGCTATGACTCGAACACATGACCAAGGTTTGTGGGAGCCCCTTGAAAGAAAATCCACAAGGGATTGGAGAGGAAGAGGTTTAGAGAGAATTCTCTATTTCTCTATTGAGGAGATGTGTGTTGTATCTAATGGTTCAACCCAAGAGTCCTATTACCCCAAAGGCAAATCTTTGCCATAATTAAAATATTATATTTTAATATCTAATATATTAAAATATATCTTATACTTATTTGAATCTCATTCAAATCTCCTACGATATTTATTTATTTGACTCTTATTCAAATTTTATAAATATCTTTTATTTAATGTATCTAATATACATTAATTATTTTAATATTTAATGTATCAAATACAATAAATATATTTTCCTCTTTTACATTTAATATATCTAATATATTAAATATTAATTTGAACACTTCAAATTAAATATTAATTTGAACATTTTAAATTTTAATATCTAATGTATCAAATACAATAAATATATTTTCCTATTTTATATTTAATATATCTAATATATTAAATATTAATATGAACACTTGAAATTAAATATTAATTTGAACATTTCAAATTACTATGAGCTAGCAAGGGGACCTTATGGACCTACAGATTATAAGCTCCAATGATACAAATTTGATTAATTAAACTCTTTAATTAATTAATTTTCATTCATTAACTCTAGGGTCACTCCACTATAGGCCTAGAGTTGCATTCTTATGCATTGTAGGATAAGTTGTGTCCATGGATATAATCACTACATGCAAGTCGATCCTTCACGAGTTGTTCGTAATTACAGCTGGGTTAAAAGTCTGTTTTACCTATGTAATTACATCTTGCATCTTAAGTACCACTGATCCTCTAATGAACAATTTATTTATGATCCAATCATAAACTAAGTCACTCTCGAACCAGTGAGAGGGCGGAGCCCCATTGTTCAAGTCCTGAAATCATCACTTAAGGGAACTACTCATCTATTTACCCTATATGGGAATGAGTGAATTCCATCTTGTGAGATTATGTTCCCAACTCCCTATTTGGTCAAGTCTCCAAAATGGTAAGCATATTGAATCGGCTACAAAAACCACTCTCACCCATGCAAATCAAAGGACAAACCCTCATGGGCAAGAGTTCATAACTCACTAATGATTAAGATCTGAGTCGCATATGATCATCCTGATAAAATATTAATCTTTTCAATTAACGGATTTATAAAGAGATATTAAATATTTCGTGGTTCAGTCTTATACAAACTCATTGTATAAGATACCCCCGCTCACATGTCTCCACATGAACGATTTGGATCAAATCATTTGTAACTATTACAAAGTGGGTCGTATCAATAGTGTTGCCAGGATAAGACATTCAACCTTATCCATATACTATGACCCTTTAGGTTATTTCTTGAACATGATCTTCTCGTATGTCAACCACATACTATTCAAGATTACACTAATAATCTTGAATTTTTCATTTAATGGATAATATTATATTGCAAATAAAATAATCAAAATTATTATTAATTATTACATATATTATTAATTACGAGGCTTTAGGTCATAAATTCCAACACCACATTGGCTAGATAAGGGGAAGATCATGGGTATATAAGTGAGGGACAATATCTCCATTGGTATAAAGCCTTTTGAGGAGAACCAAAAGCAAAGCCATGAGGGCTTATGCCCAATGTGGACAATATCATACAATTGTGGAGATATGTCGAGGATCGTTGCCCCTAACACCTTAAGTACCATTGATCCTCTAATGAACAAATTGTTTATGATCCAACTATAAACTTAGTCCCTCTCGGGTCAGTGAGAGGGTGGGGCCTCATTGTTCAAGTCCCGAAATCAACACTTAAGGGAACTACTCATCTACTTACTCTATATGAAAAGGAGTGAATTCCATCTTGTAAGATTATGTTCTTAGCTCCCTATTTGGTCAATTCTCCAAAATAGTAAGCTTATTGAATCGGCTACAAATGTCACTCTCACCCATACAAATCAAAGAACAAACCCTCACAGGCAGGAGTTTATAACTCACTCAGGATTAAGATCGAGTCGCATATGATCATCCTAATGAAATATTAATCTTCTCAATTAACGGATTTATAAAGAGAGATTAAATATTTTGTGGCCCAGTCTTATACAAACTCATTGTATATGAAACCTTCACTCACATGTCTCCACATGAACAATTTGGATCAAATCATTTGTAACTATTACAAAATATGTCGTATTAATAGTGTTACCAGGATAAGACACCCAACATTATCCATATACTATGATCTTTTAGGTTATTTCTGGAACATGATCCTCTCGTATGTCAACCACATTCTGTTCAAGATTACACTAATAACCTTGGATTTTTCATATAATGGATAATATTATATTGTAAATAAAATAATCAAAATTATTATTAATTATTAAATAAATCATTAATTACGAGGCTTTAGGGCATAAATCCTAACACCTACAACCTTTTTATTAATTATTTTATAGTGTTTTTTATTTCTCTTATTTACACTACTAATAATTTTTCTTTAAAAAAAATACCTATGTATTCTTTTATTGCCTCTAATCTTTATATTAAATTAAAAAATATATTTAATTTATTAAATATTTCATTATTAATTATTTTGTTAAAATAAAATATTTGTATTAGTCTTAGATAACATATACAAACAAAAATTAGTCTATAATCTTTTAATAAAAAAATTATTTTAATTTTTTTCTCAGTGGATGTAGTTTTATTTTAATTAGTTATTGTTCTTTAATAATAAATAAATTATTAAAATTTTAAAAAAAAACATTACTATCAAATAAATAGTAATAAAATAAATTTAAACTTATTATTAATTATTATTATTACTCTTATTTTAATTAAAATATTGACATATTATTTAGTGATGCATTTTAATGAGCTAGAAATATAAAATGAGTATCATAGTAATTATAATAATGATTCCTATTCAATTTTCGACAATCTCTGGTAAACAATATCAATGCGTTTCTAATCCTGATTTTTATTCTGATTCTAGCACATTTCAGTTCCTAGTAAATAAATGGGGCCTTAGGTATCTAATGCAGCAACGAAACTAGAAGGCACAAGATCATCACCATGTACATAGAATATACATGTCACTTATTCAATAGGATAAACTTACAATTTGTGAGATTTGGCCATACAATAGGGAACAAATTAAAAACTAAACTCAGATCATAAAGACTAAATTGAAAGTTTTGAAACCACAAGAATTGAATTGATAATCATCCTACACCATAAGAACAAAATTTATAATTTAGCTACTATAAAAAAGTAAAATGAAAATATAAGTTTGACATATCCAATTTTGGAGGTAAATTTGTTTGAAAATAAAAATAAAATATTGAAATATATAAATACAATAATACTTTAGTCTTTAAAAAATCGGATGTTTTTAGTTTTAAAAGCAAATGACAAAATGAAATAATATAAGAACTGGTTAAATGAAAACATAAAGTGTAACAGCCCGGATTTTCCAATACGGCCATTCTAACAATAATGCGAAAGCGTAATAATTAAAACTAAAATAGACTTAAAAAAATTTAGCGGAAGTAATTTCTTACAAAAAATTTCAAAAAAAACTAACGAATCTTTAACAACAACTTTCAAAGTCTTGTGCTAGAACACTAGACTTCACTTCTTTCGAGTCTATCACTTGATCCTTCATCTGAAAACATTTTGGAAAAACAAAAATGAGTACAAAAATACTCAATAAGCAATTTCAACATCAAGTTCAGAAATTCATTTTCTTCAAAACAAAACATAAAAATTCAGTTTAACAAATCATTTCAATAGTTGAATCAAAAGTCAAATATTCATTCGGTCATTTTATTTTAAAACAATCATAAACAAAATACTAATATCCTTGCAAAACTTTTAAAACAACTATTAAAAACTTTCAGTCAAAACTTTCAAAAAACAAAAATCTTTCAATTGAACAAAACTTTCATTTAACCAAAACTTTCAAATATCAAAACTTTCAATTCAAACAGTACTTTCAATCAATCAATACTTTCAAATATCAAAGTGAGAATATGCATTATTTAGGTAGCCTTCAGAACATATATGATAGTTACCCGTCGGTAACACCAATCAATCAATCAGAACATTCAATCAGAGTTGTCGATAAAAATCGACCAAAACATTCAATTCAATTACTTAATTGTGAGGCCATGTGAGTGAAACACACACATGAATCTTCATTCCAAAGGAATGCCAAACCACAAATTATGCCTTCCCACAAATAAGCTTCAATCAGTCAGAGATGTCGATAAAATCGACCAGAACAATCAATACAATTACTTAAGTGTGAGGCCATGTGAGTGAAACACACACATGAATCTTCATTCCAAAGGAATGCCAAACCACAAATGTGCCTTCCCACAAATGTGCCTTCCCACAAATGTGTCTTCTCACAAATAAGCCAGAACAATTCCGTCAATTCCAATTCCATCAATTCCAATTTAGGCTACTACCACAAATAAGCAAAGTATTCCCAAAACAGAAAATTGGCATATCCAGATAGCCCTTATCAAATCGATCAAAAATTCTTTTGTAAACATTTGAAACAAAACATGTAGTTTCAAATAACAATTTCAATAAAGATTCATCAAATCAACCATTCAAACTCAAAACCAAAACAAACTTACTTTCAAATCAAAATCAATCAAAACACATTTTTTTCAAATTATCCAAAACGGAAAATATACTTTTAAATAGCAAAACACTTTAAAACATACAAAACAATTTTGATCAATTTCAAATCATACAAAACGTACTTTCAAATATTTGTCAAATAAACAATATTCAAAACATAATTGTACCAAAATTTCTATTTTGGAAGGGATGTGGAAACTACTTACTTTCACTTTGAAATCAATCAAAATACATTTATTTTAAATTATCCAAATTGGCAAAAATACTTTCAAATAGCAAAACACTTTAAAGCATATAAAACAATTTCGACCAATTTCAAATCATACAAAACATTCTTTCAAACATTTGTCAAATAAACAATATTAAAAACATAATTGTACCAAAATTGCTATTTTCGAAGGGATGTGGAAATTACTTACCTCGATCGATAATCCTACAATTCTCAATCTCAATCTCAATTCCAAATCTTGTCCACTTTCTTGAACAATCATCAACTTTTCCTAAAAGTCCAAACATATCCAATACTACACTGATCAAAAACCAAAATTCTATCTTAAAGGTCCAAAAGCTTATCTAAGATATAGACAATCTTATCTACCCAATTTTTCCCATTCAAAACAATTTTCTGCATAAAAAGTTAAGAAAAATAGGATTCTTGGACCAAAAAAACAGCACTAAAAAACTGGGTTAAAAGCAAATTAAAACCCAATTAAAAACGTATTAAAATCGGTAAGATCCATACTTTTCAATACGATATAAAATACCAAACAAAATTTCAATCCTACAACTTTTAAAACCTTCAAAACTATCATAAATTATAGATAAATAACCCAGAAAATTTTATGTTTCATAAAACAAAATTCTTCAAGATTTTAACATTAAAAGAATCAAGATTTGCCACTTTTTAACATCAAAATCAGATCTGAAAAATCTAGATAAAACTGCTGTAAAAACCTTTAAAACATTATCTTTTCATGTAAAAATCAAAGGTATAAATTACACTTCAAAAACAAACATTTGGTAAACTTTCTTGTACAAAAAGAACCCAAAAACATTACAAAAACAGTCCCAAATTTGAAGAAAATAAAAGCTGGAAAATTCTGAAAATTTTTCCTTTATCAAACCTTTATTTTAATCCAAAATCCATAAGATGAAAAACTTTGATAAAGAATTAAGCAAACCAAAAACCTAAAAACTTTTTAGGGCAAAAGATTTTAAGAATCTTTTCATTCTAAACAATCAAGAATGAAAACAAAACCCAAAATTTTCCAAGAAAGATTCAATCAAGAAAGAAAACAAACTTGAAAATAGAGGGAAGAAAACTTACTTCTTTTTCTTTAGAGAGGAAACAACAAAACGTCTTCTTTTTTTCTCTTTTTTGCCGTCAAAAGGTTTTGTCAAAAAGGTTAGGGCTTAAGAGACCCTTTTTAAAATAACTCTAATCGAAACTCTTAAAAAATTATCTTCTCTTTTTTTAAAAAAAACAAATAAATAAAGATTTATCTCCTAATTTAAAAAGAAGATAAAATCCTAATTTAAAAAGGTTTTAGAAAACCAATAAAATAAATTCTTCTTCTTTTTTTTTTTTATTCGGTTGTTACATAAAGTTTATCCTCTATAACATTTTTTATAAAATATTAATATTTATTTAATTGAAGGAAAAATAATAATAAATGGAAAAAAAAAACTAAAATGGGTAAAAAAAATTATTGCGAAATATTTAAAAAGTGAATTAAAAAAAAAAGCAGTAAAATGAGAAGAGAAAATTTATTCCCTCAACCACTTTTTGTATATACTAGTTGGATACTACGTGCATTGCATGTGTTTCATAACGTTAAAAAAGAAATATAGTATAAAAGTTGAATGTAGACATATGGAAAATAAAGAATTACACTTCATTATTATTGTTTTATTTGGTTAGCATCATTTGATTACTCACTAAATTTCAAATTTTAATTTAAACCAAAATATTATTGTTTTTTTTATTTTGATTTGAATCATTTGATTACACACTTAATTTCAAACTTTAATTTAAACCAAAATATTATTTTTATTCTATATTTTTTTTATTTGTAGTACCTAATAATTGAAAAAAAAAATCTGTTTTTGCTTAAAGAAATTTTGAGGAGATCTATTGGTCAATTTATTTTTGTTTTAAAAAAGTTCATTGAATCAAGAATATCTATTAATAAATTAGTTTAAACAAAAATATTATTTTTTATATCAAACTTTAAATATAATAAATTAAGAAATATTGAGTTTATTTTTTATCATAAAATTTCAAGATAGAAAATCTCCCATCAAATAAAATAATTTTTATAATCTGATTATTAATTGTTACCATAATGTTGGAAATTGCAATGACATTATATTTTTAATAACTATTAGTAATTATATTTGAATATAATACAATTACATAGATATGGAAAAAAATGCAAAATTGTGATTAGACTTTTATAAATCCTAACCTAGGAAACTCCTATTTATTAAAATAATAATAATAATAAAGAAAAAGAAACAACAAAAAATAAATAATAAAATAATAAAATAATACATTTACATCAAATTGTTTATTGTTTTCTATTTCTACTTGTACCTTAACGAACCAGAGTTGCAATTGTTTTCTTCTCCACCCTCTTCAAGGATCAGTAGATGAATTGGTGTGTATTTATAAATTTGAGAAGAGAAAAAGAAAACTACAAAAGAAGTAATTTACATTAAACCAATCTTTTTGTCATTTGCAGAAAATAAAAATACATAAGTACATATAAGTAGTAAATTACACTAATCACTCTTCTTCTCAGCCATTTGAAAAGAAAAACTACAAAAGCACGTAAATAACAGTAAATTACATTAAATCTCTCTATCTAAGAATTGCAAAAACAATTGGAGGGAATTCACTTGTCGACCTCTAACATCATAATGAAGTCTCACCAATAATAAATTGCTTGAACCTTGAGAATTGAAAATTTGGATACGTTGAAAAGAAATATTAGGCTTATATAGCCATCAAATGAAATAGGAAAAATCAAAATTTCTCCCCTACATAGTTTTTGGAATCACTTTAGAAGATAGGGAAGAATTCAATTGTGGGTAAGCACTATATATAGACTGTATATGGTGTTTAATTTATTCAAATATGCAGATATTATATGGTCGATTTGAATAGATTTGTGATATTAATCAATTTGTCTACAAAATATAATATTTTCCTTTTTTATTTTTTAATAAATCGTGATATATTTTTTTAGAGATGGGTGGAGATTATTTTGTTAATCACCATTTAATATAAGGGTAGGATATGAATAGAGATTTTAAAACATTGAACTCAAATTTTATATAATACAATTTTTAAAAAAAATTAAACTCACCATCTATTCATCGATTTGTGTATAAAAAATTAATATTTTTTTCTTTATACTTTTAATAAACCGTGATATGTGGAGTTTTATCTTATCTTTTAATCTTTATTTTAATATTTTAAATATGAATTTAAAAAGTTTTAAATATTAATTTATAAAAAAACAATATACTTGGAGATCCGTAGAGATTAGTTTTAAATATTAATTTATTAAAAATAATCTCATCTTTTTTTTTTAGAACAATAGAGGTTGGGGGGATTTGAACCACGGATCTCGTGGTCATTAACGCATTCGATATGCCAATTGAGCTATATTCTCTTTGACATAAAAACAATCTCATCTTTTAATATTTATTCTAAATATGAGTTTAGGAAGTTTTAAATATTAATTTACGAATATTCATTTAAAAATTAGAGATATGTAGAGATTTTGGGATCTTTATTCAAATTGAGGACAAAATTGAAAATCTTTCAATTAAGAATGGCATAATGAGAAGTCTTCAAATTAAGAAGAGACAAAAATGGAAATCAAAAATTTCTCCACTCAAGCACTATTTATATAGTACTAGTTGGATACTACGTGCGTTGCACGTATTTCATGATGTTGAAAATGCAATGTACATATAAAAGTTGAATATCAAGTCTTATCTAGATGGAAAATGAAAAATTACACTTTAATATTATTTTTTATTTTGATTAGCATCATTTGATTACCTGCTTATTTTCAAACTTTAATTTAAACCAAAATATTATTTTTTTTTCTTTTTTTAAAAAAAATTTCGTATTATCTAATAATTGAAAAAAATCTTTTTTGCAATGAACTTTTCGAATTCAAGTGAATCATTAATTAGATAGTGGTTCTCAATTTTAGAACTCTTTAAATCTAATAAATAAGTTTCAAGAAAATCTATTGGTTAATTTATTTTTTGTTTACAAAAGTTCATTAAATCGAGAAGATCTATTAATAAATTTATTTTTATTTACAAAAGTTAAATTTCAAACTTTAATTTAAACCAAAATATTATTATTTTTATGTTGATTTGCATCATTTAATTACCCACTTAATTTCTAATTCTAATTTAAACCAAAATATTTTTTTAAAAAAAAAAAATCGTATTCATTATCTAGTAATTGAAAAAAATAATTTTTGCACTGAAATTTCATGATTCAAGGGAATTATTAATTAGATACGTAGTTCTCAATTTTAGAACTCTTCAAATCTATGAAAAAAGTTTTGAAGAGATCTATTAGTCAATTTATTTTTGTTAACAAAAGTTCAATGAATCGAGAAAATCTATTAATAAATTAATTTAAATAAAAATATTATTTTTATTTCAAACTTTAATAATAATAAATTAAGAAGCATTGAATTTATTTTTTATCATAAAATTGTAAGATAGAGGATTCAATATTCCATCAAATAAAATAACTTTTAGAATTTGAATATTAATTGTTACAATAATATTGAAAATTACAATGATATTATATTTTTAATAACTATTAGTAATTATATTTAAATATAATAAATTATATAAATAGGAAAAAAAATCACACCTTCTTAAATCCTAGCCTAGTAAACTCCAAATTATCCAAAACAAAAAAGGAAAAGAAAACAAAAAAATAAAAATAAAGAAGAAAATAATACAATTACATCACATTGTCGGTCGTTTTCTGCTTCCTTAACGAAGCAAAGTTGTTTTCTTCTCCACCCTCCTCAATATGTCAAGGATCAGTAGATGAATTGATGTTTATTTACAAATTTGAAAAGAAAAAAAAAACTACAAAAGTAGTAAATTAATTACACTCCCCTTACCATTTGCCCAAAAAATAAAAATAAAACTATACAAAAGCTGTAAATTACATTAAATTACTCTCTTTCTCTACTATTTGCATAAAAAAAACTACAAAAACACATAAAAAACAATAAATTACATTAAATCACTCATTTTCTTTATCTGTCATTTGCAAAAACAATTGGAGAGGGAGCCCATTCATGACTTTTCGACCTCTAACATCACCATAACGAAGTCTCTTCAATAATAAATTGCTTGAACCTTGACAATTGGAAAATTTGATACGAATGATTTGGTTTATTGAAAAAAAAAATTAGGCTTATGTAGCCATAACGATCAAATAAAAAGGGAGAAATCAAAATTTCTCCTCTACATGGTTTTTAGAATCACTTTAGAAGGCATGAAAGAATTCAATTATGAGATGCATTATATATAAACTAATGATGTATTACATTTAATTTATGTATATTAATCACAATAGATCATAATCTAATATTTTGTTAATATACGTATTCAAAAAAATCTTATCTTTATTTTAAAAAAAAAAGTATTTAAATATTATTTTAATTTCATATTCTCGAAAAACTATTGTTCAAAAAAAAAAAAATTAAGTTTTTGTTCTTAGCTTTTTAAATATGCATTAAAAAATCTTTAAATATTAGTTTATTTAAAAAAAACTTTTTAAATATGCAGTAAATATTTTTAAATAAGTAAGTATCGTTGTATCATTTTATTATTCAAATTATTCTAATATGCATTAGTTAGTTGGAAGATTGGATATAAGTATTATTGTATCATTTTATTATTCAAATATGTTTAATTTATCATTTTATTATTCAAAATTCAAATATGTTTAATTTATTATTTTATTATTCAGATAATTCAATTATGCATTAGTTAGTTGGAAGATTGAATATCGTAGAGATTTTAAAATCTTTATTCACATTAAAGATTACATGCGTAGAGATTTTAGAACCTTTATTCAAATTGAGGACAGAAGGAAAAATCTTTCAATTAAGAATGTCATAATGGAAAGTCTTCAAATTAAGAAGGGGCAAAAAAGGAAATCAAAAGTTTCTCCCTTCAAGCGCCTGTTGGAATAGAAATTTTGGCAAATCAGAAATTTCCACTTCATTACCTAACATTGATGACGAAATTATATTTAATTAGGGATTAATTAAATTGGCAAGGATCCCTAAATTAAATTATGACATATCCCTATATACAATTAGGTTATGTGAAATTTGGGCTAATTTTAGACGAAAGTCCAAAGGGTTAGGCCTAAAGTCAGCCAAACCCAGTCCAGAGGTTAAGCCCAAAGTCAACCAAGCCTAGTCCAACTAACAAGCCCAAGCCCATCTGGAGGCCTTCAGGAACTCTATAAATAAAGAGCTCCTTCCTCCATTTCAAGGGTTCAGAAGTTGAAATTCTCCAGAGAACTTAAAGAGAATTCATAAACGAAGATCAGAAGACTCCCTAAACTCTTGAAGATCAAACACTCTCTGAACCAGAGCCTTGAAGACTAGAAGACTTTAAAGATCGAAAACAAGCTGCGAAGCCCTCGAGACAAATTCACATTCGAGAACAAGCTGCAAAAGCCCTCGAGACAAATTCACATTCGAGAACAAGCTACAAAGCCCTTGAAACAAATCCACATTCGAGAACAAGCTACGAAGCCCTCGAGACAAATTCACATTCGAGAACATGCTGCAAAGCCCTCGAAATAAATTCACATTCGAGAACAAGCTGTAAAAGCCCTCGAGACAAATTCACATTCGAGAACAAGCTACAAAGCCCTCGAAACAAATCCACATTAGAGAACAAAGCTGCAAAGCCTTTGAGACAAATTGACATTCGAGAACAAATTGCGAAGCCCTCGAGACAAATTGACGTTCGAGAATCACATTCAAGAACAAGCTGCAAAAGCCCTCGAGACAAATTCACATTCGAGAACAAGCTACAAAGCCCTTGAAACAAATCCACATTCGAGAACAAGTTGCGAAGCCCTCGAGACAAATTCACATTCGAGAACAAGCTGTGAAGCCCTCGAGAAAAATTGATATTCGAGAACAAGCTGCAAAGCCCTCGAAATAAATTCACATTTGAGAACAAGCTACAAAAGCCCTCGAGATAAATTCACATTCGAGAACAAGCTACAAAGCCCTCGAAACAAATCCACATTCGAGAACAAATTGCGAAGCCCTCGAGAAAAATCCACATTCGAGAATACGCTGCAAAGCCCTCGAGACAAATGTATATTTGAGAGGAAGAATCAGAGGAATAAATTAGATATTGTACTCCACTATATTTAAATTAATACAAATTAAATTTATTTACATGTGTCTCATAAATTTCTTTGTGGAAATCACGTGTAAACAGCCCAATTTATATAGTATAGATAGATATAGATTGTATAAATTATAGACTTTCAAAATCCTCATCAAAATTAGTTTTTTTTTTTTAAAAAAAATAAAAAAAATTAGAGTTTGTTTGGCAAAATCAATAATTCTTTTTTTGTTTTCAACATTATTTTTAAAAATAATTTTTGAACGGCCCATAAAAGTAAATATTACTTGCATTACACATGAAAACATATATGATTTTGGAAGGAAAAAAACTTCAAATTATTCGATTTGTTAGTAAAATCAAACTATGAGAAAATAAGAAACAAAAACTTCAAATAAAATTTATCGTAATATGTCATTGTTAAATTTTTATTCTAAAATGAAAAAAGCCTTTTCTAACTCCCGCTTATGGTTTTCGACAATTTATATTTGTTTTTAAAATATAATTAACAGTCAAATGTTTCTAAAACGTCAGAATAACAAAATTAAAAAATTAAAAATTAAAATATAATCAAAGGATCTAGATTTCGTAGTTAGAATTTTAAAGAGGTTTCTGAAATCAAATACTGTTAATATAAACAAGTACAATTTTCTATAAGAAAAATGATTTTTAAATGGCATTTAAATTTTTCTATCTCGAACATAGTATTATGAAATTAAGCCAAATAGAGCATAGCTCAACTGGCATATCGAACGTGTTAACGATTATGAAGTCTGTGGTTCGAATCTCCCCAACTCCTATTGTACTAAAAAAAATACTATAAAGTTAAGTTAGGTATAGATTTTTCATTTTAAAAACTTAGAACTATTTTGTTCTTATTTAAAATTAATGAGATCTTAACAATTAATAGCTATCATTAATTGACAAAATTAAACAAATGAAAGAAACCAAACAAAAAATATATCAGTCAAAAGATTAGCTTCCTTTGACAAGTTTGAAATGTTTAATTATCATAAATGGAGCATCATAAATGTTTAATTATCATACATTACACAAACCTAATGTTTAATTAATTCAATGCTAAAGGGAAAAAAAATTAAAGGTTCCATATTTTTCATTCATTGAAGTGATCTGTATCCAGCACAAAACGTTTTTTTTAAAAAAAAAAAAAAAAACAAATGTTGTTCCAAACAAGGCCTACATGTCGTATAATTTCTTTTTAATTTTAGGATAGAAATTTTCCCCAGAAATTAAAGGGTGTGTTTGGGATATAGCTGGCACATCAGCGGCCGACACGTCGTCCGGCGTCGCTACGCTACAAGAAACAAAATCCATATCTAATCAATCGATAACGACAAAGCTAAAAACAAACGTATATTTGAAGAAACCGATGAACGGCTGACAGTCTGGGATGTTGTACCGTCTGACCTGGCCAGTGGCAATCCCAAACTCTCATTTTAATAATTTCCTTCTGATTTTAGATGGGCAAAAAAAAAAAATTTTCTTTTTTTCATTTTGCAGTGCAAATTGATATAAAAACATCATAAAAAAAGAAACACTTTGAAAATTGATTATTCAAAAAGTAGTTTTAAAGTGATGGTTTGAGGATCACTTTACAAGAATTTGAAGTCTCTTTGAAATACTGAATGAATTATAATAGTCTGTGGAGTTAAATAACTTTGTATCTTAAATACATATTATTATAGCTCAAACTAAACAATTTTGTATCTTAAACGCTTGTTATATAACTTCACAAACTATTATAATTTACTCAACTTCTCAAACAACTCCTTAATATTTGTATAACCACTCTTAAATATAGTACAACGAAATAAATATTTTTCTTTAAAAAATACGATGAAATAAACTTGTAAAAAAATCACTTTCTAGAAAAAATGTAATCGAAATTAAACATGAGTGTTTAAATTAAAACTATTTTTATTAAAAAAATTAAGAAAAATATATTTTGAGAAAGTGCTTAAATTAAAATATACATGTAAAACTTACGCTAAATATCATTGTTGTAGACATTACTTTAGATTACCAACCTAGTCATAACTCAATTGGTTAAGACATATATCCTTGGTTAAAAGGTTTGAGGTTTGAATCACTCACCTCCCTTATTAAACTAAAAAATGGCAAAAAACCAAAATAAATAAATAAATAAATAAATAAACTTTAGCCCTGTGTTGAACATAGGAAAATCTCAATTTTCGTCAAACTCATATTTAGTCCATACTTTAAAAATATTATGTTCAACTTATTATATATTGTAACTCTTGTTATATTATTTGTATGTCGTGTCTATCTACATAAGATAAAATTTAAAGATTAAAATATTTTTTAAATATTGAAAGATTAAAATTAAAAATATTATATTCAACTGATTATATATTGTAACTCTTGTTATATTATTTGTATGTCGTGTCTATCTACATAAGATAAAAGTTAAAGATTCAAATATTTTTTAAATATTGAAAGATTAAAATTAAAAAGAAAATAATAATCTAAGAATTGATTAGAAACTTGGTGTATTGAACCGGACAATAATACATGACACTATACTAACTTAATTATAGACACCTCAAGAGTTGAGATATTTTTAATCAAATATTTTTCACATGTCAAAACTTCAAACCCCCACTCTGACATTTATATGTCATGATCTTAAAAAAATGTGCCACTTATGTCAAAAAAACAATTAATGTAATTAGGCAACCCCGCATATAGTGTTTAAAATGTCGAACGGCATCTCGAAAGGTCGTTCGACATTTCCACATGTCAAAGGGTTCGACATCTCGATGAGGGATAAAATATCGTTTTCCCAAAATGTCGAGAAAAAGTTGAGAAAATCTTGAGAAATCTTGGTAATTCTTATAATTTCTCTATCTCATATGTCCCTTCCAACCTCTCAACATATACTTTTATAATTATATAGTTATTTTTTAAAAGTTTAATACAGTATCATGAAAATTGTGCATGCATCTACAAAAAGTTGTATTAAGTTTTTTATATCTATCTTTGTGAAATATTTTAATATTTATGAATTTATTATATTTTTTACAATCATTTATCATTTATCAACATTTGATATCTCTCTTAATCAAGGTTCAAGTTTAAAATGTTGATGTCGACGAAAATGTATAGATACTGATATTACAAAAATGTCGGCATATGTATAAATACTAAATTCGTAGTTTTATAATTATGATTAATAAAAATTATGAATTATATCATCATTAAGTTATAATTAAAGTCTCATTAATTAATTAAAATAAGTCTCATCTATTTTTATGTTTGTAATGATTTTTTTCAAAATTTTCACCAACATCGGCATTCCTCATATAAATATTATTTATATTTTTAGATATATGATGATCATAAAGGTCAATTATAGCCTAATTCCATAGTTAAAATTCATTTACTAATTCAAATAATTTCCATCAATTTCCATGATTTCTATAATTTTTCCCAAAATTTCTGCCGACATCAACATTTTGAACCTTGATTATAGTATAGTTAAATCACAAATAAAGTTTCATGAAATAATTCAAACAATTTTAATCAATTTTCATATTTTTTTTCCCAAATTCCTGTGCGCATCGACATTTTTATCGACATTTACATCTACCTATTGTCTTAGTTTTTAGATATGGTAATTAAAAATTGTCAATTATAGTCTAATTGAGCCACAATTAAAGTTTTATTGACTAATTCAAACAATTTCCATCAATTTCTACGATTTTCATAAAAATTTTCCGAAATTTCCCTCAACATTTCCATTTTCATCGATATTTCCGTAAAATTTGGACCTCGACATTTTCATCGACATCGACATTTCAAACCTTGCCCGTATAGCTATTTACATTAGATTTTATTATTTTTCTCAAAAAAAAATTATTATTGATATTTTCAAACAACTTTCGTAAAGTACACATTATTAAATTTTAGTTGACTAAATAAAATAGTTTTCCTGCTTAAAAAAGAATCACCTTACTAATTACTATTTTAAATTATATACCAATTGCAATTTTAAAATTAGTTCTTTATTGTGTGATCTTATCACGTTAACTAAAGAAAGAAATTTAACTAGATTATTATATTATATTTTATTAAGTTAAATGGATTGGTCAAAAGTTTTCATTCAATTTTCACTATCAAATACATGATGAAATAAAATTTTATTATTATTATTATTATTATTATAGATACAAGATCTAGATTTGATAGTACGAAGAAAAAATAATAATAACATAGATTATTCTAAAGAGCTAAGTTAGTGTCGATGTGGTGTCTATTAAAATAATTTCGAGGATTAAGTCAAGAAATAGATAAATAAATGATTGACAATGAATTAGTAAAATTTAAAACATAAGTGGTGTATGAGAAGAATCCTTGAAACTTGAAAGATTGATGGAAGCTCCAATAAATAAAATTATAATTTAGGTTACTTTGTAAATTTCTCGAAAAAAAAAACATAAATCCTTAACTAAAGAAGTAATTGTTACGGCGGATGATATAAAATCTTAGGGGCTGTTTGGGGCACTGAGTGAGTTATAATAACATGGGTTATAATAGTCTGTGGGTTATAATAGTCTGTGAAATAATATAATATTATTTAAAATGCAGAGTTGTTTAGTCTGAAGTTATAATAGTCTGCATTTGGGGTGCAGAGTACTCCATAGGTTATTATAACACAGATTATTATAATCCTTGCCCCAAACAGATTATTAATACACAAGTTGGCCACAAAATGATTGATGCAATTATGTGATGGGCAGTTATCAAATAATAAATAATAACAAAGACTAAAGTGGTTGGTTTAAAGTTTAAGGACTAAAGCATGGAAAGTGATCAAAATGATTACTCTGGTAAAGATTAATAACTAAAATAGACATTTTGAAAATTTAGAGATCAAATAGAACATACTTTTTTTTAGTACAATAGGAGTTGGGGGCTACAAACCACAGAGCTCGTGGTCGTTAACACATTTAATATGTCAGTTGGGCTATGCTCTCTTTGGCAATAGAATAGACCTAAAAGTTTAGAGATTATTAAATACAAACATGAAAGTTTAGGCCATGTTTAATAACCATTTGGTTTTTAATTTTTAGTTTTTGAAAATTAAGCCTTTAAATACTACTTTCAATGTATGGATTTCTTTGTTTTGTTATCTACTTTTTGCCACTGTTTTCAAAAACCAACCCAAGTTTTAAAAACTAAAAAAAAAAAAATAGTTTTCAAAAACTTGTTTTTGTTTTTCAAATTTGACTAAGAATTCAAATGTTTTTGTTAATAAAGATGAATCCATTATAGAGAATTGATGAGGAAACAAACACAATTTCTAAAAATAAAAAACTAAATGATTACCAAACGAAACCTTAGATTTCATTTGATAACTATCTCTAGTTGTTTGTTTTTGAAAATTAAGCTTATAAACACTACTTCCATCTATGTTTTTTTTTTTTTTTTTTTTTTTTGCTTTATTATCTACTTTTTACAAATATTTTCAAAATTTAAGTCAAGTTTGAAAACTAAAAAAAGTTGTTTTTGAAAATTTGTCCAATTAGTACTGAACTAAGCTCATGTTGACAATAAAAAATCAAATAGTTATTAAATAGGTGTTAGGATTTTTTTTTTTTTTTTTTGGTTTTTTTTTTTTTTGGAGAAAAGGTCTTACGAGTTACGGTTACGGCCTAAATTTGTAATTGAAGAGGAAAAAAAAAACTACTTTATATTTACGTTTTAAAAAACTCATCCACCATACATTTATTTATTGAAAAGAACAATTGAATAAATTATTATTAGAAGGCACTTTATATCTCATTCCATTGAAAAGAGAAAAAATCAGAGTGGGGCCACGTGAGATCTTCCACCAGGACTATTATTAGTCGGTCTTCATCCTCGCCACGAGTAAAAGTAACCAGAATTGAATCCCCTGGTGTGAAATTTTAAATGACTTTTTTTCGCCCTCGACCAAGCACAATTTATTCTCTCAAAAAACATGTCACAATTTATTTTTATTTTTATTTTGAAAGTAATATTTCGGATCTACTTGAAATACCTTTTAATTTAAATAATTTTAAAAAAAATATTTTCAAATGCTATTACATCTTACATTTAAAAAAATATTTTAAATAATAAATTTGTTTGGTTACTATTATATTAAAAAATGATTCTATTAATTATAAATTTATTTTTATTTTTCATTACATATATTTTGAAGATTTTCAATTAATCACTTTAAACTCTTTTTTTGAGTAATTCATATATCAAATGTTTCTTCGATTTTTTTTAATTAATCAAAAATTTTAAGCAATTCTTATTAATTAAGATTTTAAAAAAAATCACTTTTGATCAATTAAACTCACTCAATAAGTTATGCTAAATATATTTTAAATTATTAATTTTTTAAAGATACTTTTAAAAAAATCGATTATGTTCAAAAAGTATTTTTTTTTCCTAGTTATTTCAAACACACTATTTTTTTAGTCCTTGGTCTCCAAACATGATAATTTTAGTCCTATACTCTAGCCAATATTCTACCACCTAATATAATTGCTATAGAAGTTAGAGCAATACTTATCTAACTCAGGAGTAAGAAATTCTTGCTATCCACTATTAAACTTCTTTATAGTTATTTGTTATTTTTTGTATTTAAAAAAAAAAAAGAAAGAAAGAAGAAAAACTTTTTCATCTCTCTTTTTTTCTACATTCCTCTCCCATATTTGTCAAAAATTTAGTAGTAGATAGTAAGAAATTTTGGTAGCCAAATCAACATAAAAGTATGGTCTATTATTAAATAATCATCTTAATCAATATATGTAACTCTAATACATGTTGCGTATATCCATTATATTAATACATATATTTGAAATCATGTCATCTATTAGTTTAATAGAAACCCACAATAAGATTAAGCAGAATCAAAATTACTTTCTTTTTTCTTTTTAATTTAGAGATGAAAAAGATTAACAAAACTTCCTTTCTCATTTGTCTGCAGAATCTCACCAAAAATTTGGCTTTCAAAAAAATATCTATTTCCTTTTTTCCTTTCTATATTCCTCTTTCTTACGTGCAAGAACTTAATAGTGGTTAAAATGAGATTCCTACTAATTAGTACATAGGTAAGTATTTTAAAAAAAAATTAATAATGAGTATAATCAAATGAAGAGTACTAAAAAGAGCATAACTCAACTGACATATCGAATGTGTTAACGACCACGAGGTATGTGATTCAAATCTCCCAACTTCTATTGTACTAAAAAAAAATGAAGAGTGCTTTTCTATTGATTGGCAGTAGAAATGTTTAAAAGGTGTTTGAAGAGATACCTTTTCTATTTTTCCAAAAACAAACAACTATCAAACATTCAAGATGAGTTTAACATGCTTGCTTATTTAAATACTTTTTGAAAAATATTCTTGTTTCTTAAAACTCTTTTCATTAAAGTGATTTTAACCACTATTTTTAACATGTTTGGAAGTGATTTTAAAATGGTTAAAATCGTATTCAAAATCACTCAAAAAAACATGATTTTAATTATTCAAAATCAATTTTTATGGTATAAAAATCGCATTTAAAATTATAAAATCTAACATTGATTAAGTTGATTTTGAAGGATTAAAAACATGTTTCGATATAATTTTGAACATGACAAAAGTGATTTTAATTATTTAAAAATTATTTCTAAATATGCAAAAATTATACAAGGTAATTCTACAAATATTAAATTAACTCAAAGAAAAAAACACAGAAAAAAGCTTTAAATTCGCGAACAATTTTGTAATTTTAGTAATTTTGAGTTTTTTTTTTAAAAGTAATTATTAAGTAGTTGATGGAGAATTATTCCTTTTTTTTTTTTTTTGAATTTTTAAATAATCACCTTGAAATTGATAATTAACTTTGTGGGTGGAGTTACGTAGAAAAGTATTATCCATATTATAAGATAAAGTCGTCGGAAAATGAGGAGAGGAAATTTGATTTTATGAATGAGAGGGTAGCCGGTAGGGCAGGAAGGAAAGCAGATGCCTCGTGAAAAAGGAAAAACAAAAACAAGAGACTCGGACCCGCACGAAATGAGATCCCGTGCATCATGTGGCAGCCTTTCATTTAATTTTGTGTGGGGCCCCCCTCAACTTATCATTCATTATTCACGTGGTCCCCATACCTCAAACCTATCTGTCTTCCCTTGGATTCTGCCTCCCTACAACCCACTCCACATATTATTATTATTTTTATTATTACTACTATTATTTTAATAATTCTATATTAGTTTACCCTTTATTACGATTTCCTCATCAACTTCCCCAACCTTGTATTTACTATTTTTCTTGCTCTCTAAATTTTACATTAACCCAACAAAAAAAAAAAATTCTCATCATTAATTATTTTGAATTAAGAAATTTGAAATTCCATTTGGGTTCTTTATTTTGCTTTCCACCATTCAACTAAGGGATGATATCACTTTTAATATAAATGTTAATTTGCTTAAGTTGGCATGTACATGAATGGAAACATATAAGTTAGCTAAGACCAAGAACATACACAAAAATGAAAAGAGTTTTAGTAGTAATTGACATGTACACTCAACCAAAAAGTCAGAACATGTACCCTCAACCAAAAAGTCAGATGTTAGAATTCCCCACCTCTAAATGTTGTTGAACTAAAAAAGGAAAGAGAAGAGCAATTGTTCCTCTCCACATGCAAATATTATATAGCATAGTAATAATAGTAGTAGTAATAATAATAATACAATGATTATTTCTTGAAGTTTAAAAGCAAAATAAATATTTTTTAAACCATCATGGATAAGCCTAATGGTCAATAAGGGCCATGCAAATAAATAAGAACTTTGAAGGAATGAGTTCAAGTGATAGTCAACTATTTAGAATTTAATGTCTTACTTAGAATTATCTTAGCAATCAAATATAGTTAAGGTACGCTTGAAAACTTATAGATATAAAATATATATTTTTGAAAAAATTAAAAATAAAAATAGAATTTAAAACAATAAAATATGAAAGTTGAGGTTCACACACACATACATATAGTTTTTTTTTTCTTCTGGTTGGAAAGATTTGAAAAAAAAAAAAAAAGGAGTGATGGTGCACGGTAATGTTATCATGGCAGTTCAGAAAGTGGCGGGGATTCCCCACTTGACACCCCAAGTGGGATCCCTTTTTTAATTTGAGGGAGAAGAAAAGCTGTACTTTTTGTTAGTCCCCTCCGAGTCGCCTCACCTCTGGTACATCGTACGGCTCCTTTCATATTTTTTTTTCAGTGATAAATTTAAAATTTTATTTCATATCTTTTTACAGTGGTGAATCTAGAATTTTATATTAGAGGAGCACAAATATATATAAATATAATTTTAGATGTTTTGATATATAATATTTAAATTAAATTAATACTACGATTAAATTACAAAGTTTAGTCCCTTTATTTAATAGTTCTTTAGAACTTTCAATTTTATATCTAATAGATCTCTAAATTTTAAAAAATATATAATAGGTGTTTAAACTTTAAGTTTTTTGTTCAAAAGAAACATAAATTTTCAATTAGGATCTATTCAACATTTTTTTTTTAAAATTCGCATATCTATTGGACACAAAATTGAACTGTATAGTTTCATTAGACATAAATTTTAGTTTTTTATCTAATAGATCAATTAAATTTTAAAAATTGTGTATATGTAAAAAAATTTATTAGACATAAAATTGAAATTTTAGAGATTTATTATACTTTTTTAAAGTTTAAAATCTATTAGACACAAAATTGAAAATTTAGGAACTTTATTAAATACTTTAGAAAGTTCAGAGATCAAATAGATACCTATGAAAGCTAAAAATTTGGAGACTAAAACTTGTAATTTTATCTAATATTAATTATAAAACTATAAGAAACCATCCTACAATTATCTATATAAGCAATGAAAAGAAAGTTGAAACATTTACTGCCTGGTTTTTTAAAAATAAAATCAAGCTTTTTTTATGTCATTGATTTTTCAAAGTAATTAAATAAAAAAAATAAACAAATATACGTATTTAAAGCCAAAAGCATCTGCCCAAAAGAAAAGAAAAAAGCCAAAGGCGGCACTTTTTTTGTAAAAATAAATTTAAAACTATAAAATGAAGTAGCTGTGAATCAAACTCAAAGACTCCTCATAAATAAGTGTGCCCCTTGCCAACGAACTGTAAGACAATAAAATTAAATTCTGTGATCATTTGAATACATATTATAAGCTTTACTTTAATTTTATTTGAAAATACAAAGAAAAATAATTGAGGGGCACATGTCCCCTCTAGCCTCTACGTGGATCCGCCCTTGCTCCTCATTTTTTAAATATTATTTTACTTTTTCTCTTTTTTTCCTAAATAATTTAATTATATTACTTACGTGTTTGTTAGTCCAGTTAAATGGTTGGAATTTATTAAAAACTCAATTCATGATTATTCAAGAATAAGTGATATACAATTCAAGAATAGTCATGACAATGTTATAAAATGATCTAAGCATGAAAGAAAACCAAAACTAAAATAAAATTAAAATTACTTAGAACCATTAGACACGTTGAACACAAAAGAATTTGTTGTTTGTGGTTTTCCTCAACTATGCAACTTAGACCAAGATGGACAATCTTCTGTATCAGATGGAGAATAGGAGGCTAAAGAAGCATAGTGTTATTGGGACCGTAACCTTATTATTTATAAATTGATTGGTTTCTATTCAACAAACCACACCCTCTATATGTAAAGTTTTGGGCTCATAATCAATACCATACAATATGTCTATTAAATAGTCTAAATATAATTCTCATTTAAATTTGTTGCCACATATGAATTAATTATTAAATTAATTCAAAGAGTTAAATTTATTGATGATATTTTTTTATTGGTAACTTATGGATTTCCTCTAATTTGTCAACTTTTGCTAGTTGGATTAGTCATTATTTTAAACCCCGTATTTCAAGGTATGAACCAATTTTACACCAATTTTAGGTTTTCTTAAACTCCACTCTTTAAATCATTTAGTTTAAGTCTCATTTGATAATCATTTGATTTTTTATTTTTGATTTTTGAAAATTAAGCATGTAAATACTACTTCCATATATGAATTTCTTTGTTTTGTTATCCACTTTTTATATATGTTTTTAAAAACCAAACCAAATTTTAAAAACTAAAAAAAGTAGTTTGCTAAGAATTCAAATATTTTCATAAAAAATATGAAATCTATTGCAGAGAAATAATAAGAAAACAAGCACAATTTTCAAAATATAAAAACAAAGAACCAAATGGTTATCAAACAAGGAATTAGTTTATGAATTTTTAAGGTTGTGTTTATGTAGTCCTAATATTTTAAAAATATTTTAATAGGTCTCTAAAAATTTGTTTGTATGTCTAATTCATGTTTTTCTAAAGAAAATGTTACTAATAGATTTCTAAAGTCTGATTTGATAACAATTTGATTTTTTGTTTTTTAAAATTTATGTTTGTTTTCCAATAATTTCTTTGTCATGGTTTTTCACATTTCTTAAAAGAAACATTTGAATTCTTAGTCAAATTCAAAAAATAAAAACAAGTTTTTAAAAACTACGGCCCCGTTTGATAACCATTTGGTTTTTGGTTTTTGGTTTTTGAAAATTAAGCTTGTTTTCTCTTAATTTCTCTACAATGGTTTTCATCTCACTTAGAGAAGCATTTGAATTCTTAGCTAAATTCTAAAAACAAAAACAAGTTTTTGAAAACTACTTTTTTTAGTTTTGAAATCATGGCTTGGTTTTTGAAAACATAGGTAAAAGGTAGATAACAAAACAAGTAAATCCATGGGTGGGAGTAATATTTATAGGCTTAATTTTCAAAAACCAAAAACCAAAAACCAAAAACCAAATGGTTATCAAACGGGGCCTTCATTTTTGGTTTTTGGTTTTTGGTTTTTGAAAATTAAGTCTATAAATACTACTCACATCTATGGATCTACTTATTTTGTTATCTATCTTTTACCTATGTTTTCAAAAACCAAACCATGTTTTGAAAACTAAAAAAAATAGTTTTCAAAAACTTGTTTTTGTTTTTAGAATTTGGCTAAGAATTTAAATGTTTCCTTAAGGAAGATGAAAACCATTGTATAGAAATTAGGAGAAAACAAGTTTAATTTTCAAAAGCCAAAAACCAAATGCAAATAGGGCCTACTTTTTTTATTTTTCAAAAATATTGGCTTGGTTTGTGAAAACATGAATACAAAGTAGATAACAAAATAAAGAATCTCATATTTGAAAATAATGTTCGTAAGATTAATTTTTAAAAACCAAATAATTTTTCCTAAGGCCCCGTTTGATAACCATTTGGTTTTTGAAAATTAAGCCTATAAATACTATTCCAATCCATAGATTTACTTGTTTTGTCATTGTTGGAATAGAAATTTCGACCAGCCAGAAATTGCCACGTCATTACCCAACGTTGATGACGAAAATATATTTAATTATGGATTAATTAAATTTGCAAAGATTCTTAAATTAAATTATGGCAAATCCAAGTACAAATTGGGTTATTTGAAATTTGGAAGACAAAAGCCCAGATTGAAGGCCCAAATTGGCAAAGTCCAGAGGCTGGACCCAAAGGCAACCAAGCCCAGTCCAATGGAGCTGGCCCAAAGTCAACCAGGCTCAGTCCAGAGGCTAGACCCAAAAGGCAGTCAGGCCCCGTCCAAATGGCTAGGCCCAGAGTCAACCAAGCCCAGTCCAAAAAAGGCTGGCCCAAAATGAACTGGGCCCAGTCCAACAAGCCCAAGCCCATCTGGAGCCTTGAGGAACTCTATAAATAGAGAGCTTTCTCCTTCATTTGGGGGGTTCAGAACTGAAGAAGCTCAGAGAGAATTCAGAAACAAAGCTGTGAAGTCTCCAGAAGCTCCTGAAGATCAAATATCTTCTAAACAAAGAACACTTCTTGAAGATCAAGAACGATCCAAGAAGATCAACAAGCCGAAGATTTTCAACAAGCTACAAGCCGAAGACCTTCAACAAGCTACAAGCCGAAAACCTTCAACAAGCTACAAAACGAAACCCTTCAACAAGCTACAAGCTGAAGACCTTCAACAAGCTACAAGCTGAAGACCTTCCACAAGCTCAAAGCTGAAGACTTTTCCACAAGTTCAAAGTTGACGATTCAACCTCGAGAACAAGCGTTCCAGCCCTCGAGTCAAGTATACAACGAGAGAAAGAATCAGAGGATCATACATTAGAGATTGTACTCACTATACTGAAATTGATACAAATCAAGTTATTTACACGTATTAAATTTCCCTGTCGAAATCTCGTGTGAACAGTCGTCTATCTTTTATCTATGTTTTCAAAAACCAAGCCATGTTTTGAAAACTAAAAAAAAATAGTTTTCAAAAACTTATTTTTGTTTTTAGAATTTGGCTAAGAATTCAAATGCTTCCTTAAGGGAGATGAAAACCATGGTAGAGAAATTGAGAGAAAACAAGCTTAATTTTCAAAAACCAAAAACCAAAAACCAAAAACCAAATGGTTATCAAATGGGGCCTAAACTTTTGAATTTTTGTCTAATAGGTAGATTCTGTTGACTTCGTTAGTTTAACGATCACATGGCACACTGACTATGAGACACATATTTAAATATTTATTGGCTTATTAGACGTATTTAAGATGTAAAGACTAAATCATAACACTGATTCAACATTTAGAGATCTATAAGAAATGTTTTTTAAATACGAAAACTAAATGGGCAACACCTTGAAATTTCAGAACCAAATTTGTATTTTAACCTCTAAATTTTGACTTTAATATGCTATGAATCAAAAGCCTTTTAAAAGAATTATTGGAAAGTTTAATTCAGCGTTTGTAGATGCTCACAGACTATTTCAAAAATAATAAAATAACTCTTCATTGATCAAAGTGAGCATAGCTTAACAGTAATTGATATGTACCTTCAATCAAGAGTCAAATATTCGAATCTCTCACTCTAAATATTGTTGAACTCAAAAAAAAAAAAAAAAAAAAAAAAAAAAAAAAAAAAAAAACTCTATCGAGAAGCAACAGGTGAACAATTTTTTTAAATCGTATTTATTTATTATTTTTAAGGAGCTGTGTTGGAGCGCTGATTGGGTTATAATAATCTGTAGGATTATAATAGTCTATGAAGTTATATAATATGTATTTAGAATGTAGATTTTGTTTAGTTTTGAGTTATAATGTTATGTATTTGGGGTACAAAGTTATTTAACTCTACAAATTATTATAATCTAGACTATTATAATCTACTCAACTCTGCAAATAGACCCTAAGGAGGTTTTTGATTCCCAGGTATCAATGGGGGAGTTTGGGTTTAGTTACCCTAACCCATGTTTGGTTCCCAATTTTACAAACCAATATGACCAAGTAACTTAACCCCCATTTTCTCTTCTCATTTTGCTAAACCCTCTTGTTTGCTTTTCAGATTTGGTGCAAGTTTGTACAGTACCCACTTTACCCACTTGATTCTCTTCTCCCAATTTTATCTTTAATCATGCTTTTAAAATGCACTAAAATTTTAATAAAAATATATTAGTTAGATAAAAATAATTGATTAATGATAACTTTATAATAAATAAGTAAATAAATTTAGTTCAAATTTCAAATAGTAATAATTAATTTATAAACCGATATGTCAGCTTTGTTATACTTCATGTTTTAAAGCAATTATAATTATGTATTTATAAGAAGAAATTTCTATGTATTTTGTTCCTACATTGACAAATATTAGGAAAAAAAAACAATTACAAAACTAACTAAATATTTATTTTACAAAATAATTATTCAAAAAATCTTCAGATTAACAATAATATTAAAAAATAAATTCTTCATTTACAAAGTAATAGTTCCTAATTTATAAGAAACTTATTATTATATTTTAAAAATTTTATTAACATATAAATTATAATAAAAATTATTTTATTATAAATTCAAAACCACACACGTTATATAAACCTAAATTTAATATGTCAATTTTTATTTGATAAAAAAAAGTCTATTTCTCTAAATCCACAACTTTCCTAAACTCATTTTCTTGTGAAAATGTAAAAATCATGTTATTATAGTCAATTAAAGACATAATATTTATAAAATTAATTAATTAAACTATTTTCGTTAGGGTATCTTGAAGATAATAGCTTTAGAATAATATTATTTAAAATACTTTAACTTTATAACCTTATGTATTAGTTAAATATAGAAAATTAAGTGTAATAGTAATTTTAATGATAAGTAGTAAATAACTTTTGTTAGCATAACAAGTTATAAATCATTAAATAAACAATTGATAATATTTTCTTTATGGTTAATTCTATGTGGGATATATTTGCATAAAAAATTTGTTTATATTTGTTCACACTTTGGTAAATAATCTGAACATATTTTCATGAACAAGTAAATATTTATTCTATAAAATAATTATTGGAAGAAAATTAAGTGGACAAATGTATTAAAAATATTTTATTTATTATTAAAATAATACTCTCTAATTTCATAATAAAAGTTATATTTTAAATAAAATTTAATATATAGCTTTTATTACTTTAATTAAATAATTTATATTATTTATTGCAAATTTTAAATTTACCAATCAAATACATTTTTAGTAAACTCAGGTTTAACACATTAGAATTCAAATACAGACTTAACAAACCCAGACTTGACACCATCCAAACACTGGTTTAACAAATATATTTTCTGTACCATCCAAATACAGACTTAACAAACTAAGACTTAACAACCCTAGACTTAATAAACTCAAGTTTAACAAATCACCCAAACTTGCGAACCAAACGACCCCTAAGTATGTTTTCATGATCATGATCGCAACTTACAAAAACACTTTATGAAACCCAAAAAAGAAAACAGTTTTTCAACGTTTTCCAAACAACTTTTTTGATTCATGAACATTTTTTAAATCTCTTTTAGTTTCTAAATTTTGGTGGATGTCATTGTCCTTCAATCTCTTTCTTTTTTTTTGCCAAACATCTTTTTTTACCGATAATACATGTAAATGTCCAATTTTATTAAATATGGTAAAAATAAATTTGACGGCAAGACCTAAATAAACTTTCTTGTGAAGATTAGAAACCAAATTATAATAATTTATATAAATATAAGAATCAAAATCAAAATCAAAATGAAGGATGAATATTAAAATTTTGAAAAAAAAAATTATGCCCAATTCATTATGCAAAAGTGTTATTTTATTTTAAATATTTTACTCATTGAAAGATTCTCACAAATCAAAATAATTTAAAACTCCTTTGCAAAAAAAAAAAAAAATTAAAACACGAGAAAATTTTAATCTGTTTGCCATACAATTTTATATTAATTTCATTATTTAAAAAAAAAAAAACACAAACGGGAACAGTTTGGGTAACACGTACAACCTGCATTATTGAATATAGTACCAAAATGTTAAAAACTATATATTTTCAACTTAAAATTTTGAATAATTTAAAAACAATAGGACAGGTTAATTATGAATCTGATAAATCTAGAAGAGATGACGTGGCTCTACGTAATTGGCTAGGATGACTAAGCAACCTATGGCCAGCTTTTACATCATAGTCAAAGTCAAGTTCAGTTGCATTAACCATTAAGCAATCTAATATTATACACAGATTCCCATGTGTCGACTATATCTTTTTAAAACACAATTAGCCAATTATATACTGCCACGTTAACCATGCCTCCTTCGTCACTTTATTCATAAGACGGTTTTGGGAGTTGGTTTTTTAAAAAATGGCTAACTAGCCCCGTTTGATAACCATTTGATTTTTGGTTTTTGATTTTTAAAAATTAAGCTTGTTTTCTCCAAATTTCTCTACCATAATTTTCATATCCCTTAAGAAAGCATTTGAATTCTTAGTTAAATTCTAAAAATAAAAATAAGTTTTTGAAAACTACTTTTTTTAGTTTTCAAAACATGGTTTGGTTTTTGAAAACATAGGTAAAAAGGAGATAACAAAACAAGTAAATTCATATGTGGAAGTAGCATTTATAGGCTTAATTTTCAAAAACCAAAAATCGAAAACCAAATGATCAAACGGGGCTTAAAAACCATGATTTGATAATGAGACCTAAACTTTGAGTTTAATTTTTATTTGTTCAAACTTCATGAAAATTTAAAAGTGACATATTAATCCTTCATGTTTGAAAAAAAAAATTAAACGGTCCCTAAATAGAAACAATTTTGTTTAAATATTTGAGAAATTTCAGTCAATAGATTTAAAAGATGTTACAACTTTCTTCTTCTTTTTTTTTTCTAAAAAAAATATAGCATAAATTTAATTTTTCTTAATGTCTTTTTTCTTACGTTTAAGTTTTACTTTCATTTGAATTATTCTATTTTTATAAACTTCTACTATAATTACAAAATACATATTTATTTTATGTTATTTATGTGATTGTAATGTAATCCACTAGGGGGCTGTTTGGCGCGCTGGTTTGGAATCAGAAACCCTGGGGTTCTGGAACCCTGGGGTTTCTTGGCTGGAATCAGAAATCCTGGGGTTTTTGATTCCTGTGTTTGGGGTGCAGGGTTATGTTGGGTTGGTTTGCTGAAACCTGTGTTTGTGGTGCAGGGTTGGGTTGGGTTGGGTTTGTTTAGTTTGTTTTTTTTTTTTTAATTTTTCAAACTGTTTATTATTTTTTTAAAAAAATCTTACACTGTTTTTTTTTCCTACTCCATTTTTTTTAACTTCATAATTTTTTTGGTGTGTTACATACCAACTATTTAACCAATTATGTAGAGCAATTGTTACAACTATAGTTCAATTTGAATTATACTATGTGTAGTTTGTATAACTATATGCTATTTCATTCACTCCACTCATGATGACATAAAATTGAAGATTATGTGTAGCAACAGATAATTAATAGGTGCAATGTAAGAATGGTGTTGCCAATGGTAAAGTAAAACCAAAAATTAGAACTAAGATCTAGTTCTAAAAATATCATAACACACATTCCATATGAAATGACAAGAAAGTAGAAGTAGTTGTCCAAACACAAATGTAAGTCATAAGAGTGGTAGATGAAAGTGATGAAAAGAGAGTCAGGTTCTAGGTGCTTTCCCCAAAATTTTCACGTAGTAATCATACTTCCAATTTGGGGTGAATGTAAAGAAGGAGTTCAACATCATACTATCCGAGAGAATAGTCTTTGCAACAGCCATTCAATATTGCCTTGTCATCCCTGGGATCACCTTTAGTTTTGCATATAGCTCGTCCACGCTGGCCCTTTTAAAATATTGACTAGATGGTTGGGTCGCTAGGGTGATTGTTGGAGTGGTCGTTGGGGTGGTTGGATCGATGTGGTGTTTGGGTATGCCAAGGTGGTCGCCGGTGGTGATTACACGGTGGTCAGGTCGCTGGAATGGTCGTTGGGTGGTTTTCAGCAGTAGTTGTCGGGTCGCTGGAGTGGTCATCAGGGTGGTCATGTGGCCGGAGTGGTCGCTGGGTGGTCGTCAACAGTGGTTTGGGTTGTTGGAGTCACCAGGTGGTTGTCAACAGTGGTTTTGGGTGGTTAGGTTACCAAGTCGTCGGGGTAATCGCCGAAGTAGTCATCAGGGTGGTCAGGTCATCGGAGTGGTCACTAGGTGGTTGTCTACGGTGGTTGCTAGGTGGTCAGGTTTTCGAGGTGATCGTCAACTATGGTTGTCGGGTGATCGGGTCATTGAAGTGGTTGTTGTCAGTGGTTCGGGCAAGTCGGGTTGTTTGAGTGATTGGGTTATCGGGGTGTCTAGTTGTTGGGGTGGTCGAGTCGCAGGGGTAATCGTCAGACTGGTCTCTCGAGTTCTCATCGCAGTGGTTGTCTGAGGTAATCGTCAGCGGTGGTTGGGTCACCATTGTAGTCGTCATAGTTGTTGTTATCGGTGGTTGTTGGGTGGTAGCCGGAGTTGTCATCAGAGTTGTTGTCGAAGTAGTCGCTATAAATGGAGAATGGTAAATGGAACTGGTCTCTAGAGTTCTCATCGCAGTGGTCGTCGGAGGTAATCGTTAGCGGTGGTTGGGTCGCCGATGTGGTCGCTGGAGTTGTCATCGGAGTGGTCGCCGGAGTTGTTGTCGGAGTGGTCGCTGGAGTTGTCATCGGAGTGGTCGCCGGAGTTGTCATTGGAGTGGTTGCCTGAGTTGTTGTCGGAGTGGTCGCCGGAAATGGAAAACGGCAAATGGAAGAGGAAAACATGGGACAAACCCCATGGGGTTGCACTGTTGTAACCCATGGGGTTGTGTGTTTTGAAACACCTTGTGCCAAACATGGTTTTGGGTTTGGAACCCAAACTCATCCCAACCCAAACCCATGGGCCAAACGGCCCCTAGATGAGATGACCGATTTGAAAGTTAGATCTAATTTTTTTGACTTAGAAAATTGATTTGACATAATAATAAAAAAATGGTTTTTCCTCTTCTTCTTAGAAAAAAGGTTTTTAAAAACAAAAACAAAAGCACTGTTTTGTTGTTTTATTTGATATTATAATGATCATATTTATTTTATGCTATTTATGTAATTGTAATGTTATTCAATAGGGTACGTTTTAAAATTCTTATTTTTAGTTCAATAGTATTATGAAGTGAAGATTTGAACCTTTGACTTTTAGGGTACATTTGATTGATAGGTAATATGAAAACAGAAATTTGAAAACAAGATATTTAATGAAAACCATAATTGTATTTTATGTTTTTAGTGTTTTCGAATTTGTGGTTGGTAGCAAATTTAGAAATTGGATTCCAATTTAACAATTGTTCAAAATGTGTTTGATAATATATTTATAAACTATAAAAATAGTTCTCAATTAAATATTAGGTTGAACCTTAACTATTATTACTTAATTTATGAAAAGTTTTATGTTATAAATTTTGTATAATTATTATTTTATAATATCATATAATTTATAATGTATTATATTATACATATTTTAATTTAACAAAAATAAAAAGATTTTATAACATGAAATATGCTGTGAATAAGATCAACTTAGAAACACAAGAACACAATAAAGAAAAAAGAGTAAAATAGATAGATTTCTTATTACCAAGTGAATTATTTATTTTTGGTATATTTTTATCTTGTTTAAAACATTCATACTACACATATTTGGGTTCGCAGGTTTGGGTGGTTTGTTAAGCCTAGGTTTATTAAGCCTGAGGTTGTTAAGTCTGTGTTTGAATGGTACAGAAAATAGATTTGTTAAGTCTGAGTTTGTTAAACCAGTGTTTGGATGGTGTCAAGTCTGAGTTTGTTAACTCTGTGTTTGAATTCTAATTTGTTAAACCTGAGTTTATTAAAAGTGTATTTGGTTGGTACATTTAAAATTTGTATAAATAATAGAAATTATTTAATTAAAGTAATAAAAACTATATATTAAATTATATATAAAATGTAACTTTTATGATGAAATTAGAGAGTATTGTGTTAATAATAAATAAAATATTTTTAATACATTTGTCTACTCAATTTTCTTCCAATAATTATTTTATAGAATAAATATTTAATTGTTCATGAAAATATTTTCAGATTATTTACCAAAGTGTGAACGAATATAAACAATTTTTTTATGCAAATATATCCAACATAAAGTTAACCATATAGAAAATGTTATCAATTGTTTGTTTAAACAAACCCATACTCCTCACTTCCAAAATAGGGAACCAAACACCCCCTTATAGTGTTCCAAGTGAGTAAGCTCTAAGTAATTCAAATATGCTTCAAGTAATCCAAGTGAGTAGGCTCCAAGTAATCTAATGTAGGCTCAAAGTAATCCAATGAATATCTACCATATACAATAGTATTTATAACGCTCACCCTAGATATCCATTGTATATAAATGATATGCCTCATTAAAACCTTACTAGGAAAAGCCTAGTGGAAAAAAAACCTAGTTAAGGAAAAATAGTACATTGTTTATATATATACTTCAATAATTGCCTTAAAAAAACCATAGTTAAGGAAACAAAATGCAGTATTTTTACTCCCCCTCATAGAAACATCACTTGAGATCTCTGAGCCATTTGAGCACCAACTTCTCGAATGTTGCAGTAGGTAATGTTTTTGTAAATATGTCTGCCATGTTATATTTTGAAGAAATTTGTTGAACTGTGATTTCACCATTTTCTTCAAGATCATGGGTGTAGAAGAGCTTTGGTGAGATATGCTTCGTTATATTTCCTTTAATATATCCTCCTTTGATTTTTACTATACATGATGTATTGTCTTCGTATAATATTGTTAGACAATATTTGCCACAAGGCAAGCCACATGTTCCACAAATGTGTTAAGTCATTGATCTCAACCATACACATTCTTGACTTGCCTCATATTTTGCAAGAACTTCAACATGATTTGAGGAGGTGGCTGTAATGGTTTGCTTTACAGATCGCCATGATATATCAGTTCCTCCACATGTGAATAGATAACTCGTTTGAGATCTAGCTTTATGTGGATCGGATAAATATCCAGCATCTGCATAACCAACAAGATCAAAGTTCGATTTGTTCAAATAAAATAAACCCATATCAATCGTCCCTCGAAGATAAAGGAGTACATGCTTAACTCCGTTCCAATTTCTTTTTGTGGGAGAAGAACTATATCTAGCTAATAAATTGACTGAAAATGTTATATCATGTCGTGTATTATTAGCAAGATACATAAGTGCACCTATTGCACTAAGATATGGTACTTCAGGACCAAGTAGTTCTTCATTATCTTCTCGAGGCCGAAATATGTCCTTTTTCATTTCCAGTGATCGAACTATTATTGGAATGTTCAATGGGTGTGGTTTGTCCATGTAAAACCTTGTTAAAATCTTTTCTACATATGTTAACTGATGAATGAATATCTCATCTGCTAAATGTTCAATTTGTAGACCGAGGCAAAACTTTGTTTTTCTAATATCTTTCATCTCAAATTCTTTCTTAAGATATTCTATTGTCTTTGGAAGCTCTTTAGGAGTTGTAGTTATATTCAAATCATCAACATATACAACAATAATTACAAATCTTGACTGTGATTTTTTTTTTATAAAAACACATGGACAAATAGAGTTATTCTTATACCATTTTTTCAACAAATATTCACTAAGAAGATTATACCACATTCATTCGGATTGTTTTAATCCATACAAGGATATCTGTAATTTAATCGAATATAATTCTCTATCATTTGAATTATATGATTCTAGTATCTTTAATCCTTCAGGAATTTTTATATAAATATCATTATCTAGAGATCCATATAAATATGTTTGACTATATCAATCTTTTCATATACAACCATGCTAATTAGATATCTCAATGTTATTGCATCCACCATAGGAGAATGTGTCTCGTCATAATTAATATCAAGTCTTTGCGAGAATTCTTGTGCAACAAGTCTCGCTTTATATCTTGTGACATTATTCTTTTCATTTCTTTTTCTTACAAGTACCCATTTGTATCCCACAAGCTTGATATCTTTTGGTGTCTGGACTATTGGGCCTTTTGAAAGTGAGTTTAATTCTACTTGGATTGCTTCTTTCCACTTAAGCCAATCATTTCTATGTCGACATTCTTCGACAGATGTTGGTTTAGAATCATCATTTTCATGAATAATATCATGGGCAACATTGTAAACAAAAATGTTGTCAACAACTATATTATTTCGATCCCATCTTTCCCCTGTTATGACATAGTTTATGAAAAAAAATTTATTATTATCCTCAAGTATCTAACTTTCTTCAATATTTTTATGAGTAGTCATATTCAAGATTTCTTCTGGAATATCCACATCCTTAATTCAATCATTTTGATTATTGACCACTTTTCTTTTTCGAGGATTTTTATCTTTGGATCCCATCGGTCGACCATGCTTCTGGGGTACCACAGACTCATTAGTTGTAACAACTTACTGTGTAGGGATTTCAATTTTAGATGGAGCATTTGTAGCTGGTATGTGTGACTTGGTCACTTTCTTAATATTTGTAAATGCATATGACATTTGATTTGCAATATTTTACACATCAATTATCTTTTGAACTTCTAGTTTACATTGATTTGTTCGGGGATCGAAATGAGACAATGACGATGCATTCCATTTAATTTAATTTTCCAACTTCTTCATTCCTCTCCCTAATGTTGGAAAATTTAACTCATTAAAATGACAATCAGCAAATCGTGCAGTAAATACATCACCCGTTAGGAATTCGAGATATCTAATAATTGATGGAGAATCAAATCCAAAGTATATTCATAACCTCCTTTGGGGAACCATCTTAGTACGCGAGGTGGAGAAATTGGAACATATACTGCACATCCAAATATGCGTAGATGGGAAATATTTGGCTCTTGCCCATAAGCCAATTGCATTGGGGAGTACTGATGACACTGTAAAAGTGCTACTTTATAAACTTATTTCGTGCTAGTTTAGTTTGCCTTCACTCGTTATTTGTCTATTTTGTAGGGATTGACAATTCAGAGTTGTTTGGAAGACTTTGGATGAATCGGGTTTAAAAGGAAGCTAATTGGGTCTATTTTGAGCATTTGAACTGAGAAGAGATGCCATCCAAACCAAGGGAACCGAGAGTAGAGCGTCTAGATGCTGTTTTGGGCGTCAAGATGTTGCTGCATTGCCAAATAAAGCTTGAAGAACCGTATACGCTATTTCCAAGCGTCTAGAAACTGGCCAGATTGAGAATGCAAGGCTCGCTCGATGCTGCAGTAAGATTACCCTCGACGCTACCCAGATTTTGCCAGATTTGTTCCTTATTTGTGAAGGCAGCGTCTCGACGCCGTCCTTAGCGTCTAGACGTTGCCCTGCCTTATTAAAACAACTTTTCACCTTAGGGTTAGGATCTTTTGGCCTCTTGGCGTACACGTTTTTAGAGAGCTTTCTAGAGTATTTTTTCCCTTTTCTCCGTAGATGATTATTCTATCAAATCGAACTATGTTGAACTTGAAGAATTTTATCACGATGCTTGGCTAAACCTCGCGTTTCTAATGCAGAGGTCGATTCCATCCAATTGCAATGTACTGATGCTCGAACTTTAATGTAGTTTCCTTATAATTGCAAGTGTCCTTTGATTCCTATATTTATTTTATGAGCATGTATTTTTAATTGAATTGACGTCTCGATCGCTTTATATGTTTGATTACTATTCATGATGCATGATCTGTAATTGTCGTGTTGATTGAATCTTGTAGCGCTAGGATTATTACATGTGTGTGTTTTATGGGTTTTCATAATTGTATAGCTTGCATGTTTAATTCTAGGAATTAAAGGAGCATCTTGGTTAGGTTGAAGTTATTTTATCTAACTGAGTTGACTTGGTATTTCCAAAGTCCTTAATGCTTTTGTCTAAATAATTTGAAACGGTTTCATGCCAAATTATTCAGGTAATTAGCATTAACTTTGACGTTTGTTAGAGTTAATGACTTTAGGGGATTTGTTGCTTTTTGGAGTTTTCTAATAAGTTGACCCAAGTGCTTGCATAATTAAGTTTAAACGTTTTATATGCATGTGATCAATTTTGCAATTGGATAAATCCGTACCTTTGAATTGGATTTTGGTAAGTGATAAGAGGGCTTGTTGAAGGCCCTAACAAGATTAAATTTATAAAAACCGGACCTCTAAATATTTTGCAATAATAGTGCTTAGGGTTTTCCACAGGGATTGAAGTTCTTAGATTTAATTAAGTACCATAGTTAATTATGCCCAATTTTATTTAGAGAAATATAACTTTGGTTTGATTTTTTTTACAAATAAATAGAACCTAAAATATTATTTACAAAGTTGGAGTCCAAGTTTAGAGAGATATTTGGAAATTGCAATCCATGAAGCACAACTATGAAATTGATTAAAAAATTATGAAACATGCAACAGTCCTAAGCCAAGAATTACTAAGGTATTGAATTTACTCTCTCGAGCGCAATTGAACTCATGCAAAGAAGTAAATCAACCTCTCAGTCTATTTCTACCACTAAACATGACATTATGAAATTATCTTAAGGGCTTCTAACATTAACCTATTCATTCTCATGGAATAGGCCAATCCTAGTCATGCATCTAAGTCCTTAGTTAAATTTACTTTCTCTAACTTAACATACAAAGCTATGGACAAAAGCTTAGAAGATTGATTCAAGATGCATCAAAGACGTTACAAAAACACAAATCAATAAAATCAAACATAGTCTTACAAAAATTATACAATCAACCATGAGTCTACACTACTCAATTACATTCAAATACAGTCCAAGAAATCCTAAAATTAAAGAAAACAATGTAAAGAGAATATAGAGAAAAAACTGGACGACGCGTGCCAACACTCGTTCCCGACATGATGTCCCACGATCCCGAGTCTTGAGTTTCCTCTTTAGCTCTCCAATATAACCTCTAGACCTCAAAATAGTGCCTCTATCAAAATTAGGGTTTAAGTCTTTCTAAAACGGCTCTCCTTTTGACAAATGAAAAATTTCCCTTTATAGACAGCATTGCAACGTTGTCCCTTGAATTTTATAAAAAAGGAAAAAATTATTTTGGTTGGCGTTGTAATGTTGTGGACAGTGTTGCAACACTATGCCTGCTGCATTCCAAGGTTGAAGGGCTACTGATGTAGCATTGCAACGCTACAGATGGTGTTGCGACACTATACTCTCAGCCTCACAAGCTTTGTTACTTCTCTTCAACACTTGGATCCTCAAATATAGCTCAATTATGCTCCAAATTCGTCCAAATACTCCACAATGCTCCAATTTTGCTCTAATTGCTCGATTTTTGCAAAATATACATAAAAATGCATGAAAGTACACATAATCATAGCAAAACTAACATAAAACTAAGCCTAGAAATAGCACACTTCTGCATGCTATCAGTAAGATTTGATCTATCTTTATTTTTATTTGCTTATATTTTATTTTATTTGCAAAAACTCAAAACCCCCATTTTATTTGTTTTCACCTTTGTAAATTTAACTTGAGAAATTAATATTCGGTTCCCTGAGATTGACCCGATCCACTCAATGCTACAAGTAGCTTAGGATTGATTTATAAATTGTAATTTGACGAGCCCTCGACAAGCTCGAGTCAAATTTGGCGCCGTTGCCGGGGAACCATTGTTAGTTTCTCTATGTTAATTTTTTTTTTTAAAAAAAAAACTTTCTTTTTATTTTTATTTTTTGTCTATACCTGTTTTTACATGGCAGAAAACCCTCAACATTATTGGACATTTGGTAGAGTTGCACCGTACGCTGATGAGGTTAGTGAACTCAAAACTCAAATTTCTAAATTAACCTCTGTTATTCTTTAAGTGGTCGTAGGAAGGCTACAAGCAGTGGAGGCATGTAGGTTATGCTTCCTTCAAGGACATCCCACAGAAGCATGCCCTCAGCTACAGCAGAACTTTATTCCAAACGCCTACACCTTAAGAGAATTTCTTGGTCATCAAGTGAACTACGAGTCTTATGATCCTTACTATCTTGAATGGGATCAATCCAATTATGACTATAGATACCAGAAGGAGTAGCAAAGCCAGTACTATCAGATTTTAGACTCAGGTACGTCTTTAGAGACTTTAGTGCATGAACTTGATAATAGCACTCTCTAGTTTCAGCTGGAAAATATCCAGTTTCAAGAGGAGACGTGAGCTGGGATGCGAAGCCTTGGTGATCAAATTACTCAGTTGGTCAATTCAGTGAGAAGACTGGAGAGTGTACAAGAGCAACACTCTTTTGACACCACTGAGTAAGATTTTATGAGAAGATTGACATAGACAGTGACGAGGAGGTTGTGAATTTCACGTCATGCCAAGAACAAGTAATTTTGCGGTTAAGGAGGAGTCTGATCTTACACCCGAAGAGGAGATTCAAGTGATATAGTTGGAGGCTGAAAAACGTTCGCGTGTTTTATTCCCTTGCATTTCTCTTGATTTTGAATTGCCTTCTCTTTATTCTCACGAGTTTGTAGAGTCTTTTATTTCTTTTGAGTCAATTGAGTCTTACTTTTTGCCATTCATTCCTTATATAAAAAATAGCAAAAATAATGATCTATCTGGTAACGTGGAGAAACAGGAAAGCCTCATAAACTTGGAAAGTTACATTGATTCAAGCAAGAAGGGACCGAAGAAAGTAGAAGAATTTTGTGCCTGACACTTACGAACCTTGTCGAGCATAATGACATTAAAAATTTACGCTTCTTGGGAGGCAACTCAAGTGTTTTAACTGTTTTATTTATTTTCCTTTCAGTTATTTATTTCCTTTTCTTAGTTTGTTTTGTTTTTCTTTTGTAGGTGTTGCACTTATGAGGAGAAATTGAGGATAAAGATGCACCACCACCCCCAAGCCATCCAAAAACTAGGGGGGGGTTTTCTATTCCTTTTGCTTTTTGTTTGCTCAACTCTGTTTAGTGATACATTGGTGACGATGTATCAATTATGGTTAGGGGTGGAGAACACTAGATTTTCATGTTTAGGGTTATTCATAAGCATGTTGAGCAATAAGCGTGAAATTTCAAAATTTTTGAGCTTAAAATGTGATGCGAGCTTGTCGAGGGCTCGTCAAATTATAATTTATAAACCGATCCTAAGCTACTTGTAGCATTGAGTGGACCGGGTAAATCTCAGGGAACCGAATATTAATTTCTCAAATTAAATTTGCCAAGGAGAAAACAAATAAAAAGGGGGGGTTTTGTTTTTTTTAATTAATAAAATAAAACATAAGCAAATAAAAGAAAGATAAATCAAATCTTACCAAATTCCAATCCAAAGGTGCCGTTCTACTCAATTGAAAAAATTGATCATAGACACTCAAAATATTTAAACTTAACAATGCAAGCACTTGGTCAACTTATTAGGAAACCCCAAAAAGTAGCAACTTCCCTAAGGTCATTAACTCTAACAAACGTCAAGTTAACGTTAAGTACCTAAACAATTTTTTACGAAACCGCTCCAAATTATTTAGATAAAGGCATTATGTGCTTTGGAAGGACCAAGACAACTAATTAGATGAAATAACTTTAATCTAATTAAGATGCTCCTTTAATTCCTAGAATTAAACATGCAAGCCATGTAATATGGAAACCCACAAAACATACACATGTAATAATCCTAACGCTACCGGTTCAATCAACATGACAATTACAGATCATGCATCATGATTAGCAATCAAACATGTAAAACGATCGAGGCGACAATTCAATAAAAAATACATGCTTATAAAATTAACACAGGAATCAAAGAACACTTGCAATTGAAAGAAAACTACATTAAGGTCCAAGCCTCACAACATTGCAATTGATTACAACCGACCTCTGAACTGGAAACGTGGAGTTTAGCCAAGCATCGTGATAGTATATCTCCCGTTACAAATGGTTCAAAATGCTACAATAAAAGTGTAAAAGTAGAAGGAGAAAAGGTCTCTTTAAAAGTCTAAGCAAAGGAGGCAAAAGTCCCAACCCTAGAGTGAAAAAGTGCTATAAATAGGGATGGGGCAGCATTGAGACGCCGTGGGTGGCGTTGAGACGCTGCTCTAGCAAAAAAGGAAAGAATAATTTCTCATCTGTGTGGCGTTGAGCGGCGTCGAGCATGGCGTTGAGACACTATTGGCGTTGAGCAAGCCAAACCGCGACGTCGAGTAGCGTTGAGCAAAGACAGAATCTTAGCGTTGAGCTGAGTCGAGCATGGCGTTGAGCATAGCGTTAAGCGGCGTTGAGACGCTTCTCCTTGGACAGATTTGGTAATTTGCTCTAACTTTTTGCTCAGGTGTCCGAATGACCTGTGGTTTGGCTCGTTTGAATCGTTATTCAACATAGAGTCTCCAAATACGTCTTTTGCTCAAGTCCCTACAAAATAAACATGAAGACACATAAAAACTATCCAATTAACAAGAATTAAGTGTGATTAAATAAAACTTTATAGGTCCTATCAAAATGCATGATGAGTTAGTTGCATATTAGGTGATTATGACAAGCTAGGAGTTGCTATATGTAGTTTCATTTTGAAATGGTTGAAACTTGAAGATGCATGCTTGATTTGAGCCTATTTTAAAAATTTTCTTTTGATTCCCTTGTACTTTTTTAGCACTTAGCCCTCTTGTCTATGGTTTTGAAGGCTTAGGATTGAGTTATCTAGTCTAGATTCTTGTTGTCACCCCGAAAGATTTTAGGAACTAGTTTAAGAGTCTACTTTCATAATGTTGAGTAACGTAAAATTTATGAGTAATTGCATATTTTATTTGCCTTTATTACTGTAATAAAATAAAAACTCGAGTAAAGAAAAATGATTGCATGTTTTTTAAAGTCTAAGGACAAAAAGAGCTACCTCTACCGTGATTAGTCAGCCATCCATCTAGCAAGTGCTCTAAATAAGGGTTTCTACTCCCTACGGTAGATGTGTGAAAGCTAGTGCTCATCAAAGGAAGCAAAAATCTAAGATGGGGGTAGGCCTACCCCAGGGCACCTTAGTTTCCTGTTATCCTTTTAAGTCTAAGGAAGCTTGAGAATTGGTTTTAAAGTCAAAAGTAGGGGAAAAACGAGTTGAGGATCAAACAAAATATTCTCGGGCTTATAAAGACTTAGACAATGGGAGCTATACACACACACACACATAAGGGATGAATGGATTAGTTTTAAATTCTCATTGATTAAATGTGTTTGACTATTTTCTTCCATTGCAAATGTTTTGTTGCCTAAAGCATTGAGATTAGAGTCATTGATATGCAACTGATAAGTCATAGGATTGTTTAGTTCTACCTTGCTCGATGACTAGCAAGATTTACGTTGGAGATGTTTTGATGGCACTGTAAAAGTGCTACTTTATAAACTTATTTCATGCTAGTTTAGTTGCCCTCACACGTTTATTTGTCTATTTTGTAGGGATTGAGCAATTCAGAGATGTTTGGAAGACTTTGGATGAATCGGGATTAAAAGGAAGCTAATCGGGTCTATTTTGAGTATCGAACTGAGAAGAGATGCCATCCAAACCAAGCGAACCAAGAGCAGAGCGCCTAGACGCTATTTTGGGCGTCAAGATGTTGTTGCATTGCCAAATAAAGCTTGAAGATATGCAAGAATAACGCTATTCCAAGCATCTAGACTCTGGTCAGCCTGAGGATGTAAGGCTCGCTCGACGCTGTGGTGAGGCTAGCTTTGAGGTGCTACTTAAAGCATCTAGACGCTACATAGATTTCGCCAGATTTGTTCCTTATTTGCGAAGGCAGCGTCTCAACGTTGCCCTGCCTTATTAAAACAATTTTTTACTTTAGAGTTAAGATCTTTTGGCCTCTTGGCCTACATGTTTTTAGAGAGCTTTATTATTATTATTATTATTTTACTTTTCTCCTTAGACGATTATTGTATCAAATCGAACTATGTTGAACTTGAAGAATTTTATCACGATACTTGGCTAAACCTCGCGTTTCCAATTCAGAGGTCGGTTGTAGCCAATTGCAATGTTGTGAGGCTCGAACTTTAATGTAATTTCCTTATAATTGCAAGTGTCCTTTGATTGCTGATAATTCTCATTCATGAGGATTATTTGGCCTTTAAACTTAGTTATATTCGTGATTTTATTCATATTATTTGATGAAAATAAAAATATTTGCTTGAATTTAATCACATGATTGATGGAAGACCCCTAATTTAAGTAAGTTGAGAAAAGAAAACAAAAGAAGAAAAAATCTCACACTTACTTAATGTCTTTATGCAGATTTTAGATGGAATGCAACAACTATGCAATTGCAAGGCAATTGCATTTTCGGCAGATCTGGAAGTAAAGGAAAAAAAAATGCTAATTTCGAGAATTTTGAGCGAAAATTACCCATGATTTCAGCAAGATGATGAGTTGTGATTGACCATTAACTAAGAGAGAAGCCCTAGCTCGAAGTCCCTATAAAAGATTAAGGAAAAAGCCGAAGAGGGGGACGATTTCTTTGGGAGGAAAATTTGTTTTGTTTTGGGTTTTTTTTCTCGACAGCAGCATTCTTCATTTTTTGTTTCTATTTCTCTGTTGTTCTTCTTCTTAAATTTCCAGAATCCTTTTTCTCAATCCCATGTACCTAAGAATTGAGGATGGTTATGGACAATTTCTTGTTCGATTGAGTTACGGAGATTGGGTTTTTAAGATGATTGAATTTCAATTTCTGTAATTGGGTGAAAACAGCCACTGTTTGTCTCTTCAATTTTAGCAAATTTAATTTATGTTATTGAATTTTGATTACCGCTTGTTAATTTAAGTTTTGGTAAATCTACTCTCTGCTATTTGAACAATTGGGAGCCTACTGGAATTCGATTTTTGCATATTTATTTGCAAGTTTCTTCAATTTTGAGCTACTCGTTGTTTTTCATTAAGCAGTGGATCTTCTTGTTTTTGAGAAGTCTTCGGTCATTTGGGTTTATTTGCATAACTCAAAGTGTTAATCCCTTCGTAAAAACAATGATAACGTCATAAATTTCTTGGACATCAATAGCACACCATTTTTAGTTGTAACAATGAATGTTATAACTTCTAATCTTACTGTTTTTGTTAATTTAATTATGAGGAGCTAATTTTCCTTTGGGATTCAAGTTTGTGAATGCCCTAGAGGAAGGATGTAAAGCTCGATAGCAACACAATCTAGCTAATTCTTGAACTAGTGTTTGCTTTTGGTGAAATTAATATTGGGTAAACCCTAGTTGGTCATCTAGTGTTGCTTGCCAAGCTAAACTTAATACCGGAAGGGTTAAGGGAAGCGGATGTCGCAAAAACAATGGAGGAAAAGGCTTAGACATAAGTCCTGAACCATCGACCCTAGACATAGGGCGAGACTCCAAAACCACTAGAATTGTGCGCAAAAATATCTAAGTTAGATTAGCCATAGAAATATAGGTTTAATCACTTAGTCTCCTAAAGATACTTCATAGAACGTCGAATAGGAGTTGAATTCGGTTTACTTAGTTCTTGAGTTAGCTACGATTGCAATTGCTTCTTTGTTGCATTTTCTTTCCAAAGGGGCATTAGCATCTTGAATCCCTTTTTCATTTCCATTGAATTTTCAAATAATTTTATTGTAGTCAAAACACCTCTCAAATCATTTTCGCCATCAGTTACCTTAAATTGCAATTTGTCAACGATTTTGTGCCAACTAAAATTCACTTTATTAAACCCCGTTCCCTTGGGTACGATACTCTGGAATACTTCCAGTTTCTTTATTACTTCGATCACGTGCACTTGCGTGTAGCGATAAGCACCGATCAATTGCTGTATTTATTTTATGAGCATGTATTTTTTATTGAATTGACGCCTCGATCGCTTTATATATTTGATTGCTATTAATGATGCATGATCTGTAATTAATTGCAAACGTTTTATAAATGATTCGGCTAAACCATTTTAAGTATGAACATGAGCTACAGGATGTTCAATATTTATCCCAATTGATATACAATAATAATTGAATGCTTGGGATGTAAATTCACCAACATTATCAAGACGAATACTTTTAATTGTATAATCGGGAAATTGTGCTCTTAATTTGATTAATTAAATAAGCAAATGCAAGGTTTCGACTTGATAATAAACACACATGTGACCATCTGCTAGATGCGTCAATTAGAACCATAAAATATCAAAATGGTCCACTTGGTGGGTTAATAGGTCCACATATATCACCATAGATTCTTTCCAAAAATGTAGGTGATTCAACTCCCACTTTAAGTGGTGATGGTCTAATAATTATTTTTTCTTAAAAGCAAGCAGCACATGACAATTCACTAATTTGAAGAATCTTCTGGTTCTTTAATGGATTTCCATGTGAATTTTCAATAAATTTTCTCATCATTATTGACCAGGGATGACACAATTGAACATGCCAAATACTGAATATATCTAGATTCATGAACTTCATGTTCATTGTTGCATAGGCTTCAATTACTCATATATGAGTATAATATAATATAGAAGAAAAACCAGACAGTGTTTCTAATATACGTTTTTCATGTGAAACAATAGATGTGATATAGAGACACTCTATATTATTTTTACTATTAGTCTCAACATGATAACCATTGTCCTGCATATCTTTGAAACTCAATAAGGTTTCTTTTTTATTTTTTAGAGAACAAAGCATTATTAATTGTGAATTTTGTTCCTCTAGGCAAGATAATGTTTGCTTTTCTAAAACCTTCAATCAAGTTTGCAGAACCTGATATAGTATTGACATTTGCTTCAAGCATTATCAAATTGGAAAAGTATTTTCTACAAGTATGGTGTGCATAGTTGCATTATTTGTCAAGTATAAATCTTCATTGTTCATCTTTGGATAAGCTAAAGTATGAGAAGTAGTCATGATTCTTCATTTAAAAAAAAAAAACAATTACAGTAAGTCTTAGAACTTAACTTGAAGAAGAAAAAAAAATAATCCTACATTAGAAATACATACAAGAAAGATACTGAAATTAAAAGCAGCACTAATATTGGACATTTTCATATGAAGTATTTCTTGTTGGGATATTTGCCCTAAAGCCTCGTAATTAATAATTTATTTAATAATTAATAATAATTTTGATTATTTTATTTGCAATATAAAATTATCCATTATATGAAAAATCCAAGGTTATTAGTGTAATCTTGAACAGTACGTGGTTGATATACGAGAGGATCATGTTCAAGAAATAACCTAAAGGGTCATAGTATATGGATAAGGTTGGGTGCCTTATCCTAGCAACACTATTGATACAACCCACTTTGTAATAGTTACAAATGATTTGATCCAAATCGTTCATGTGGAGACATGTGAGTGGGAGTATCTTATACAATGAGTTTGTGTAAGACTGGACCATGAAATATTTAATCTCTCTTTATAAATCCGTTAATTGAGAAGATTAATATTTTATCATGATGATCATATGCAACTCGATCTTAATCCTGAGTGAGTTATGAACTCTTGCGTGTGAAGGCTTGTCCTTTGATTTGCATGGGTGAGAGTGGCTTTTGTAGCCGATTCAATATGCCTATCATTTTGGGGACTTGACCAAATAGGGAGCTGAGAACATAATCTCACAAGATGGAATTCACTCATTCCTATATAGGGTAAGTAGATGAGTAGTTTCCTTAAGTGCTGATTTCGAGACTTGAACAATGGGGCCCCATCCTTTCATTGGCCAGAGAGGGACTTAGTTTATAATTAGATTATAAACAGATTGTTCATTAGAAGATCAGTGGTACTTAAGAAACAATATGTAATTATAGGGGTAAAGCGGATTTTTAACTCAACTGTAATTACGAACAACTCGTGAAGGATCGACTTGCATGTAATGATTATATCTATAGACACAACTTGTCCTACAGTGCATAAGAGTGCAACTCTAGGTCTATAGTGGAGTGATCTATAATTAATGAATGAAAATTAATTAATTAAAGAGTTTAAGTAATTAATTTTGTATCATTGGAGCTTATAATTATTAGGTCCATAAGGTCCCATTGCTAGTTCATAGTAATACTAAAAGATCAATTTAGTTGAAAGAAAAATTTGAGTGTTCAAATTAATATTTAATATATTAGATATATTAAATATAAAAGAGAAAAATATATTTATTGTATTTGATACATTAAATATTAAAATTTGAAATGTTCAAATTAATATTTAATATATTAGATATATTAAATATAAATATAAAAGATATTTATAAAATTTGAATAAGATTCAAATAAATAAATATCGTAGGAGATTTAAATGAGATTTAAATAAATATAAGATATATTTTAATATATTAGATATTAAAATATAATATCTTAATTATGGCAAAGATTTTCCTTTTGTCTCTATAAATAGGCCATTGGATTGAGCCATTAGATATAACACACATCTCCTCAATAGAGAATTAAAGAATTCTCTCTAGACCTCTTCCTCTCCAATCCCTTGTGGATTTTCTTTCAAGAGGCTCCCACAAGTCTTGGTCATGTGTTTGAGTCATAGGTAGGAAGACTTTGTGGATGGAATAAAGATATGCCTGAAATATCTCCATATTTACTCCAAGTTAGTTTACTTAATCTTATTTTTTAGTTTAATTTTAAATAAAATCAAAGACGATCCAATGCTTTCGCTGTAGAGTGAAACGTTTATTCCTTCAATTGGTATCAAAGCAATCTTTGAGTTTTATTTAGAATTAAAGTTTTTTGATAGTGGGTATTTTAATTTATCATATATGTGATATATTGTGGTTTGCAAATTGATTGTTTAGGCTATTTGACATTAGATTTATTGCTTTGATTAGATCATTGTAAAACCCATAAGGGTTAGGATTTCATGTATTTTACTTAAATGACTATGATTCCTATAAATTTCGATTATATGGGCTGAAGAAGTTGACGACGAAAAAGGTTCACTCGAGCACACCACATCCGAATGCTCAACCACAGATTCACTATGACTATGCCTTTGAGGCTCGCCTTCTTTGTTCGACACTCGAGGATTCTACTGACATTGCTAAGTCAGGGGCATGACTCTGATATCACTTGATAGGGACAATGACCCTCAACAGATCTCTACATTGGTATGATATTGTCCACTTTGGGCATAAGCCCTAATGGCTTTGTTTTTTTATTTTACCCAAAATGTCTCATACCAATGGAGATAATGTCCCTCACTTATAAACCATGATCTTCCCCTTATCTAGCCAATGTGGGACTTTGGTTACACTCCCAACAATCCTAACAATCATCTCCTCAAACAAAGTACCACCTCGAGCCTCCCCTCAAATAGTCATCCCTCCGAATTACACTTGAGAAAATTACTGACAACTCCTTATTGGAGTATACTGTGGTGTCAACTCCTCATTGGAGTACACCACGATGTCAACTCCTCACTAGAGCACACTGCATCCGGATGCTCAACCACTGATTCACTATGACTATGCCTTTGAGGCTCGCCTTCTTTGTTCAACACTTGAGGATTCTATCGACATTGCTAAGTCAGGGGTCTGACTCTGATACCACCTGATAGGGACAACGACCCTCAACAGATCTCTACATTAGTATGATATTGTCTACTTTGGGCATAAGCCCTCATGGCTTTTCTTTTGATTTCACCCAAAATGTCTCATACCAATAGAGATAATGTCCCTCACTTATAAACCACGATCTTCCCCTTATCTAGCCAATGTGGGACTTTGGTTGCACTCCCAGCAATCCCAACAAGAACATAAAATTGACTAAGTTACAACTCCCAGATATAGGTATTCCTTTTCGGTCAGCTTAAATACCTCAGGCTAGACAGAACTATCCATAGATAGAGTGTTTCTTATAGTCAATTTTTATGTTAAAATCATCAAATAATTAATAAGAATTAAAAAAAATGATAAGAGCATTTGAATTTTATGAATCGAACTACACATCAAGCTCAATATGTAAAATGAGATGAATTATAAATCATGAATTCAATTATAGAAGTATTAAAAAAAAAAAGTTAACCTTTTGACTATAATATAAACTACATGGTCAACATGCACAAAATAATAGGTTGTCAACATTCAATACACAGTATATATACGAGGTATATAATGTAAACGCACTATATATATATGAAACGTTCATAACACAAATCATGAAAACAAATTTGAGAAACTTACCTTTAGTAAAGAAAATGATAGATCATGCTAGTGCTGATAACGTGTTGTGAACAAGAACAACTTAGAAACACAAGAACACAATGGAGAAAAGAAAGCAAAGTAGATAGATTTTTTTATTGCCAAGTGAATTATTTGTTTTGGTATATTTTTCTCTTATTTAAAACCTTCATACTACACATATTTATAGTGTTCCAAGTGAGAAAGATCCAAGTAATCCAAGTTGGCTCTAAGTAATCCAAGTGAGTAGGCTCCAAGTAATCTATTATAGGCTCCAAGTAATCCAATGGATATCTACCATATACAATAGTGTATTTATAATAAAATACTATATTTATCAAGGTTTTTACCTTTTTAAATGTAATTCTAGATATTAAAATTTCAAATTCAAAATCTAGATACACTAAAACACATAAAAATATTGTTTTTAAAATTTTCACTACTTTGGATCACATAATCTAAAAACAACTTTAAAAACAAATTTGCCAAATGCATATTTGCTGAATCCATTGAGTTTAGTGACATAAAACAAAATCTACATTGCATACCAAACAAATCCATAATATCTTAACTAATTGAACTATGGTGAGGACGAGTACACTTTAGCTAAAATATGTAGAAGAAAAAGTAAAAACACACTTACAAGAAATATTCTTTTAAATAATTCTTAACCTTTAGTATTTTAATTAAAAAAAGTTAGGAAAAAATGTTTAAAAATTAATATTTAAATTATACACGTAAACTATCATCCTATTTATAATAATTCTACAAGAATTTTAGTTTATGCCGACACGTTTCCTCCCAATATTAATGCACCTAACAACGTTGGTAGAGATTCCTTCTCCCAACACGTATCGCATGGTGTCGAGGGACCTTGAGCATTGAAAATCTCTCTCGACGTCTTTTTCACAGTGTAGGGAAAGATTTTTCCTGATCTATCGACACCATGAAAATTGTGTCAACATAAGCAATCCTCTCCTACGTCATCGGTATATCTCTCTTTGTTTTACTCCTACAACTACTCAACTTGCTGATATACTAACGAAGCCACTCACTACACTAATCATTTTACTTTTCATAAGACCAAACTTATGCTTGCTTAGACCTTCGTTTGAAGGGGATATTGTGTATATGAGTATGGTAGCTTTTATCTTTGTTATTGTCATTCTGTTTGTATATCATTTAAGTTGTTATTTTTCGTTAGTAGTCACTTCTATTCTTATAAATAGGATTGTACTTATCATTTGTTAATTGAGTTAATGAGAATTATATCTCCACAATTAGTGAAGATTACGTACGCCACTCTCGACATGTTTTTTGGTGTCAGGAAGGTTCTCCTGACGATTTTTTTTGGCTTCTCTCAACGTTTTACGCGCTTCGATAAAGGTCAAAAATCTTGTACTGCCCAAATATTTTTTTAAAAGTTTATCTAGCTAGTTGCTAATCTAAATATAACTTTAGCAAATAAAACTTCTACTACCATCTCAAAAGTCAATATTTGGAATTCCACCAACAAATATTGTTAGGACTAAAAAGAGGCTTATCTAGCCAGCTTCTTTTTAACTATATATTGTGATGGAATGATTTATAAAAGCAAATGGTTTTAAATAAAGCTCACCATTATTTTGAGACGCATAACAACTCCATTTATTTTAAATTAAGTTATTCATTAAAATACACACACACACAAAGGAATATAATTATTCTAAAAAAAAGGAATATAATTATGTAAATATGTATTTATTAAATTTTATTATTAAAAGTAAAAATTGTTTCGAAAACGATTTGCAACAATTTTTAATGCTTTTGACGTATTCTTACATTAACATTTGAAACTATTGGAAGACGAAAAAGAAACAAAATAAAGTTCATCTCATCCAAGTAAGATTTTTTGTTTGTGTTTTTGACGTGTCAAAATTTCATTTGGTGAGAACACGTGGAATGTATCACTGCTTGTGTCACAAGAAATTAATGAATCTTGTGCTAAATGTACTTTTTCCCCCTTCCAAAATAAATTTGTTTACTTTACTTGTTAAAATAGCCTTAGTCAATTTTCAAAAATCGGTTACAAGTCTTCTAAAACATTTATTTTAAAAAGAAAATCATTTTAATTTTAGTCCAATTTTGATTCTTTGAAAGAGAGCGGAGGAAAAATGTTCCAATTCTTACCCCACATGGTTGAACTAATTTTTTTTTTTTTAAAAAGAAGATATATATATATATATATATATATATATATATATATATATATATATATATATATATATATATAGCAATAACTTTACATTTTAAAATCTAACATGAACATAGTTCAACTGGCATAAAGCGTGTCCCTTTGACCAAGAGGTTAGAGGTTCGAATCTTCTATTCCACATATTGTTGAACTAAAAAAAATATAAAAAATAATAATTGTGAAACCAAGCTTTTAACTTTCTTTAGATAAATAAACTTGTGCATGTAAAAGGCTAGAATCATCCTATCCCAGATGATGTTGAACTAAAAGAAAAATCTATAAATAAAAATATTTATAATAATGCATCCTCTTTAGCTTGTAATTTCAATCTCTTTCCCCCTCATTGGAGTAATATAAGAATATAAAATAAAAATTTGAAATTCCAACTTAAAAAACATATAAATAAAATTTTAAAACCACTTTTAATTTAATTCCATTTATCTTCATGAAAAATATATGCACAATAATTTATAAATTATAGGAAAATTACAAAAACCACCCATCAGTTATAAAGGTTGTAATAACTACATCCGCAGATTTTCAATTTGAGAACTTCTCACCAAAAACAATGCGGTCATTAGAATTAAATCATAGTTGAGTCTCATGATAACAATTTCATATGTCTACAACCTCTGTTATCTTAGGAGCGGTGGTTTCTGCATCTTTTCCCCTATTCATCATAACAACTTGTATTATTTAAACATAAAAAACTTCACATTCATTTGTCTAAACTTAAGTGTTTTTATTAGGGAAAAAATTATTTTTGACGCTAAACTTAGTAAGTTGTATCAATTTTAATCTTGAACTTTCAATTTCATCATTTTAAACCTCAAACTTAGCAGGTTGTATCAATTTTAACCATAAACTTTTAATTTCATCAATTTAAACCTCAATTTTGAATAAGTGTATCATTTTATACCATCGGTTAAGTTTCTGTTTCAATCTCCATTAAAAAGATGTTCCACATATGTCCAAAGCCACGTGTTGGTCTATAACATATATGTATTTGTTATTTTTTTTAAAAAAAAAATTGCAAAAGAAAATTAGAATAGACTCGCCATAATGTTTTTCAATTTCAAAGCATGACTTTTTTTTTCACTTCTTCTCTAATTCTGTTGCTTTTTTCATTTAATTATTTGAGAATTTTTCAATTTTAAGGTAGAATTTTACTCGATCCATCGACTTTTAATAGAAACAAAGTTTATTTACATCATATTTTTCCTCAATTGAGTACTCCCATTCTTGAATCAGTCACCAATATTATTATTATTTTTTTAAATTTATCGTCGGCCTCGAGCTTGATTTGTCTTCCATCTGCCACAACAGACATAGGATTTTTGGAATCACTCTCGTAGAATCTTTGTTCCATTCTTTTCCAGCATCGATGTCACTTTAATACTTTATAAAACTGTCGACATGACCGACAAGGTCGGCTACGACTAGTTCATTGTGTTCATGGGCGTCACTCTGTCCACCATCGCATTCCCTGTTCTCTCCTGCATTTTAGTCGAGCTCAAACTTCTCACTACTGAAGTCGAAAAAATCGCCATAGTTGTTGCCGCCTTCAATGACGTCACCGCCTGGATCTTCTTCATACTCATTTTCGCTGGTATTGACACCAAAGGCAAGGGAAACACAAGAGTCCATTTGTTTTCGTGTAGGTCCTACTTGCGAGAGTCGAGTTTGTGATTTTCATGATAGTGGCGACTCAATCTGAAATGATATGATCATTTTTTTGGTAATTTTTTAGAAAAAAAACCAAACAAGTACATATCATAGAGCAACACGTGGCTTTGAACATGAGTGAAAAACATTTCTAACGGTGATTGAAATGGAAACTTAACTGAGTGATACACTTATTCAAGTTTGAGGTTTAAATTGATGAAATTAAAAGTTTAGGGTTAAAATTGATACATTCTGCCAAGTTTGAGGTTTAAATTGATGAAATTAAAAGTTCAAAGTTAAAATTGATACAACCTACTAAGTTTATGGTCAAAATTAATTGTTTTTTCCTTTTTATTATTTACATGTCAATAAAAAAATAACTTAAAAAAAGGAAAAGTTGGAAAATAACATAAAATGATGTAATTGTCCTTTTGAAACGAAATTGATAATTTCTTTTTCCAAATTGATTTTTATTTTCTTTTCCTATTTTCAAAAAAAAAAAAAAAAAAAGACTGTGTTATCACAAAAAGAGATAAGAATCTTTGAATCGAATTGTACGAGAACTTAGCCAATCGAATTGTAAACTTTTCCATCACGCTACTTCATTAATATCTTTCTTTCTTGTTTAAATATTTGATGTCTATCTTTTAAAAATATTATTAAAAAATATTGTACCTGAAAAATATTGATAAGAATCAAGTATTTTCCTTTGGTGCCCATGGTAGAGAACTTTTTGTAAGGGGTCTATTTTAGAAAAGATTTACTAGGAGATTATTCGGTAATCTTTCTATGTTTTTTTCCCCTTTTGTTACTCTCTTTTAAAGGGCAAATTACAAGTTTAGAAGGCAAAGTAAGCTTAACTTAACGGTAATTGGCATGTACAAAATTCACTGACTTATTAGACACAAAATTGAAAATTTAGAATCTCATTAAACATAAAATTTAATTTTATATCTAATAAATCAGTTAATTTCTAAAAATTTGGAATATGTTAGGGATTTATTAGACATAAAATTAAAAATTCAGAAATATTATTGAAAGTTCAAGCGCCTATTAGATATTTCTTAAAAGTCTAAAAACCAAATTGACACAAATCAAAAAGTTTAGGAACTAAACTTGTAATTGTCGGTAAATTTTATAGTATGCTTGATAATTATCTTAGTGTTGGTGTTTTCTTAAAAAAATATTTTTGTTTGCTACAATTTCTCTTAGTTTTACAATCTATTTTTATCAATGTTTTTAAAATGGAGAGAACAAAAACAAAAGGTTAAATTGTATTTTGACGGTGGTACTTTCAATTTCTGTCTATTTTGGTCCTCATACAATCATACTTTTAAAAGGTGGCTTTTTGATCCTTGTTCGTAAAATCATGACATACATTTTATATCCAACAGAAACCCTTTAATATAAAATTATGAAAATATTTATTGAGTACAGTATTGTGTTGTAATTATGATAAAAAGAATGAAATTAAAAAGAAAACAAAGGAACTAAAGAGGTTATTGTTAAAAAGTGCAAATATTGAAATAAACGTTTTGAATGCACAACGGCAAAAATGGATAAAAACTAAATGAATAGGAATCAAAGTAGATATAACGTAGGAGTCCAAACAAAGTTTACAATAGAAATCACCAAATACATTCTTTTTTTTGTTTCTTTAAAAATAACAAAAAAAACGTAAAATAAGAACATAACCAACCAACCCATGGTTACTTTAAAATTTGAAATTATTTTTCAAAGAACCTTTCTTTTTGGGGCTTAAACGATGCTTTTTCCTTATAATTTTCTTAAAGGTGGTTTCATGTCATGTGCCTTAGTCCACATCTCAAACCAAACAAAGTTATTTGCAAGATTCACTCTCTTATTTTCTCTCTCCTTTTTCTCCACCATTCAAACTCACTATTCACAACCTTACCTCTTTTTTTCTCTCTTTCTCATTCCATTATAGTCTCAAATTCTCACCCAATCTACTTTGCTTTCTTTTTACAAATTTGCCCCTAACTTATATTAATTTTCCAATTTCATTGTGAGATATTGACTAACATCCTTTGTGACATTTTAAAGCTAGTTTCCAAGTAAACCATTTGTCAAAAGGAAAAAGAAAAAGAAAGGGAGAAATTTTGAAAAATTCTTTATTACAAATCTCATTTTGAAAAAAAACATGCATATTTGTTGAAATTAAAAATGGAGCCCTTAGAGTGAAGAAATTAGACACTTTCGACTATTATAAATAAAATTTCTTGTAAGATTGAACATTTCAAAATTTTTTCCGATATCTTCAACATGTTTCGATATCATAATTAAAATTTCTTGTAAATTTAGCTACTATGGTTGTTAAAGATTTATGTTCTAATGTTTGGCTTTGAGATTTTATCTTTGTAGATATTTGAGTGGGCTAGAGTTGATTCTCCTTGTAATGGTTAGCTGTCGTATTTTTCTTAATAAATTTCTTTTATTTCAAAAAGAAAAATCTTGTAAATTTGAAGATTTAAAAAAAATTCTCAACATTTTAGAGCTATATAAAATTTGTAAGGTGGTATACTATATATATATAACATATCCAATGACTTGTCTAGTACATATTTTAAAGAAAATTATTTTTCTTTTCTTCTTATTTGGTATATATATTTTGACAAAAAGCATCTCAATTGTTCAAATACTATTAGATGGTTCTAAACTTTGACTTGTGAGTTGTGACACATATTGTGTGAATGCAACAACTAGCTAGATTAGTCTTAATTCTATCTCAAATTTATGTCCTATATTTCCACCATGACTAGACCAAAATGTTAAATATAGGCCCCCCACATATTTACTTTTTGTAGCCCATCCTTTTTCCAAGATAACATCTAGTCAACCAATAACAAGAATAAAATTAGGTTAAATTACAAGTTTAGTCCATGAACTTTGAGATTTATGTTTATTTGATTCCTGAACTTTCAAAGTGTTTAATAGGTCCCAAAAATTTTAATTTTGTGTTTAATAGATCCCTAAAAAATTAAAATTTTTTTTAACATTAATTGATTTATTAGATATAAATTTGAATTTTATATCTAATGGAACTCTAAAATTTCAATTTTATTTTTAGTAGATTCGTGAATTTTAAAAAATTCAAAAGTTCAGGAACTAAATTTGTAATTTTAGAAGTTCAAGAACCAAATAGACACAAACTTCAAAGTCCAAAGACTAAAGTTTTAATTTAACCATAAAATTACATACCTGATAAGAGAGATAAGCTTAGAATATAGTTCATATAGTAAAGAAAAAAAAATTAATGACATATTATTAAGCTAATGCTCCTACTTTTTGGGCCTGTCCATTGAAATTTTACTTTGCAAGGGGAATCTAATTCTTGGTGTGTAATTTTTGTTTCTCAATCAAAACAATATGAGTCATCTAAATTTAGCTGACATGATTATTCTTTAACATGTTATATTTCCACAACAAATAGTTCCCAAAATTTGAAACTTTGTATAAATATTCATCGTCTAGATTTATAAAAACGAAAATTTCCTCTTAATTGTGAGGAACTAAAAAAAGTATCAAGTTAAGAATATTTAAACAATTTTAGATTTATCTACTTATAAAGTTATGATTCGATTATATTATTCCTGTTATATTTATACTTTCAAATTTTTGAATTTTATCTTTATATTGCTTGTTAATCTTTTTTTTTTTAGTACATTTCTTGCTAATCTCATTCCTTCTTACATTAGTGCCAATTTTCTACCCCAACATTATTTATTAATTAGAAGATAAGTCATTTCGGAAAAAAAAAATAGAAGAGAAGACCATTAAGATTTTTTTTTAGTTTAAGAAATGCGGGAGTGGGGGATCAAACCATTGACCTTTGAGATTATAATTGGTGCATTATTTACTAAACTATGTTCAGATTGACAAAAGACCATTAAAATTAATATAAGTTTAAATGAACTTTCATATTCTAATTTTTGGGTTCATAAGTTTTCAAATGTTTTGTTTTAGTCCACTAATATTATTAGATAAAAATTCATTTTAGTTTTTTTTTTAAAATTCAACAACATGTAGGTGTGTGGATTCGAACCCTTGATTTTTAAATCGAGAATACAATGCGTTAATTAGTTGATATATACTTAAGTTAGGAAAATTCATTTTAGTTATTGTCATTAATTTAAAAAAAAATCCAACCAACAATTTTTCTTTTTTAAAAAACATAATGGATAAAAGATTTGCACAGACCTTTAAAATTGAGGCAGTAGGTCAAATCTTTATTTGTTATTACAATTATTAACAAGCACTGAAAAAATCTTTTTACACCATTTTAGAGCTAAAACATAGTTCACATATTGAAGTAATATTATCAATTTGAACATTATTATTCAATGAATATAACAATTATTATCATTTTAAAAGTTGGTAATTTAATCTCTCATCGTCATCGCTGTCATTGTTGAACTAAAAAAAAAAAAAAAATTAACAAAAATTGACATAATAATACTAAGGTAGAAGGTAAAATAGAATGTAAACCTTTTTTTTTTGTTTTGAAGAAAAGTAAAAATAGGAAGAATACGATGCCATATAAAAAACCCAGCTAATTACACAAAAGACATTGGTGGGTAGCCGAGCCAGAAAAAGAAAAAGAGAGAGAAAAAAAAGAAAAACAATAAAAGTGGAAATAAAGAAGAGCCGTATTATTTATGGTCGACTGACTGAGCCGGTGGGTCCGGTTTTCCGGACTTCAAAATGTTATACAAACCAATTAATTCTCACAAAATTATTTTAAAATAAAAAAAGATAAAGCCAAAAAGTTGATTGGCAAAAAAAAAAAAAAAAGAAAAGAAAATTAAATTGTAAAAGAAGACGAGGCGTCCGTGATGTGGACTACGCATTCCCTACCACGCGCCTGGTGTCACTATCATTACCCAAACTCTCTCTTTCTCTCTCTAACTTTCTCTCTCTACTTTGTCCCCTTTATATATCCCTCTTCCCCGCTCTGCCGCCGCATCCTCACCACTGCAAATTCAACCCTTCCGTTCCATTTTCCGATCACCCATTCCATGGAGGATCTTTCCTCAAACAAACGCCTCCGAGTCGACTCAGCCGACTTGGAATCCGACTCACCGGAGGTCAAGCGCCTCAAAGACGACCTCCTCGGCCTCCTAGACGACGCCGACCCCGATCCCGCCGTTCAGGATCTCGATTCCGTCATCCAGAGTTTCGCCGACGAGATCTCCCCTGTCTCCTCTCCTCCGCCGGTTCCGGCGGCCCACGGCGAGTCCTTGCCGGAGCTCGGGTACCTTCTCCTGGCCTCCGACGACGAGCTTGGCCTCCCGCCTTCCGACGCCTCCACCAGCCACGGCGGTGAGGCCGAGGCGGCGGAACTGGCGCGGGCGTCGTCGGACTCGTCCGGGATCGGAGAGATTTGGGGATTTGAAGATGCGATTCCGAGTTACGAGTCGTTCGAGTTGGGAGAAGGAGAGAGATTTTACAACGATACGGAATATGTGGCGTTCGATGGACTGTTTGAACATTCCGATGTGTACTCCGTTTTCTCGTGACGGCGGCGAAGAAAGCTCCGCTGGCGAAGTAGGAGGAAAGAGAAAAAGAAAAATTACTTTTATCTCTGAAATGAATATAAAAGGAACACCCCATTTGTAAATCTTTTTTTTTTCATTAATTCCATCACAGAAAAAGAAAATAGGAGTAGGTTGATTTAAAAAACGACCACATAAATTATTATAATTACTACTACGACAATTTTACTATTGAAGATAATTAGGTTTGGACTGGGTTGTGGTTCCGAAATTTTGTGTCCCTAAGTATTTTTTTTATTTTAAATTGTTCTTTAGTGAAGGCATTCACATTTAAATTTGGTTAAATTGTAAAAACTATTCCAGAACTTGGTCCTTCGATTACAAATTACTCTCTTCTTTTCAAAAATTACAACATTATTCTTGATTTTTTATAAATATTTGAAAATTAACTTTGAAGTAAAAATGTTATTCTTTCAAATTTAATCTAGACACATGTTTTAGACACTGCCACATTATTTTAGGTCACTGTCATGTTAGTTTTTTGTTTAACATTCTAATGAATTTTCAGTAGAAAGGAAGTTTTGAAACTTTTACGAAATGTTAAGGTTAATATTGCAAATTTTGAAAGAATATGAGTATTTTAAAAGCAAATGACAAAGTTTGAGGGATACTTTTTATATTTTAGCCTTACGTTACTAAAATGTCATAATCTAAATCAAACGAAAAGGCATATAACATAGGTTAAATTAAAAGTTTAAGTTCATGACTTTTTAAGTTGGGGTCTATTTCGTCTATTCAGAGATTTATTAAACATTTTTAAAGTTTAGAGACTTATTAGACATTAAATTAAAAGTTTAGAGACTTATTACACATTTTTTAAAGTTTATGAACCAAATAGATACAAAATTGAAAATTTGAGGGTTAAACTTGTAATTTAACGTATAAAATATAATAAAAAAAGGCATGTTTATGTATGCTATACTTGAAAAAAAAAATGAAAATTGTGACTTTTTCAAGACACTTATTTAAATTTAGGTTAACAAATGATTTAGTTACTAATATTTGAGTTTTTCAAAAAAAAAAAAAAAACTAACTAATATTTGAATGTGTGTGTGTGTATATATATATATATATATATATATATATATATATATATTATATGTATGTATGTATAAATTTGGTTTCTGTTGTAAAATTGAGAGGTGAAATCGGGCACCAAAACTTTACCAAAATATATAATAATAATAATAATAATAATAATAATACAAGTGGAGTATATATATATAATATAAACAAATAATAGAGATTTATGGCAAATTAAAAGCAAATAAAATTAGAGAGGTTTATTTTCCAAAAATCTATATCTTTATTTATCCACCAAAAACCACTATTTATAGGCAATTTGGAGAGCATGATGTGGTACATATGGACACCAATCTATGGCCTTTGTTGGACACATAGAAGACACTTTGGCTATGGAGAAAATGCCACTTCGCATGGATATTAAGTGGGCATGTGGAATGGGCATTTACATGTGCCATATTTACAATACTCCCCCTTAAATGCCCATTTATAAAATATGCCTCGTTAAAACCTTACTAGGGAAAAATCCAATGGGAGAAAAAAAAACCCTAGTGAAGGAAAAAGAGTACATATTTTATATAGTTTACTATAATATATTCACTCCCCCTCATGGAGACATCACTTAAAGTCTTTGAGTCGCCGCATTCCAATGCTATATACTAATTTATCGAAAGTTGCAGTTGGTAATGCCTTTGTAAATAAGTCAGCCAGGTTATCTTTTGAACAAATTTGTTGTACAGTGATATCACCATTTTCTTCAAGATCATGAGTATAGAAGAGCTTTGGTGAGATATGCTTTGTTCTATCTCCTTTGATATATCCTCCCTTGATTTGAGCTATACATGCTGTGTTGTCTTCGTATAACATCGTTGGAAGAGGTTTACTTGAAGACAAGCCACATGTCTCATGAATGTGTTGTGTCATCGATCTTAGCCATACACATTCTCGACTTGCTTCATGAATAGCGAGGATTTCAGCATGATTTGAAGAAGTGGCCGTTATAGTCTGTTTCACTGATTGCCACGATATAGCAGTTCCTCCACATGTGAATAGATAACCTGTCTGAGATCTAGCTTTGTGTGGATCAGATAGATAACCAGAATCTACATAACCAACTAGATCATACTTTGATTTGTTAGAATAAAATAAACCCATATCAATTGTCCCTCGAAGATATCGGAGTACATGCTTAACTCCGTTCCAATGTCTTTTTGTAGGGCATGAACTATATCTAGCTAATAAATTTACTGAAAATGCAATATCTGGTCTTGTGTTATTAGCCAAATACATAAGTGCACCAATTGCACTAAGATATGGTACTTCAGGACCAAGTAGTTCTTCATTGTCATCTCGAGGTCGAAATATATCTTTCTTTATATCCAGTGAACGAACTTCCATTGGAATGTTCAATGGATGTGCTTTATCCATATAGAATCTTTTTAAGATTTTCTCTGTATAAGTTGATTGATGAACAAATATCCCATCTGCTAAATGTTCAATTTGCAAACCAAGGCAAAATTTTGTTTTTCCAAGATCTTTCATCTCGAATTCTTTCTTAAGATATTCTATTGTCTTGGATAACTCTTCAGGAGTTCCAATTATATTTAAGTCATCAACATATACAGTTATAATAACAAATCTTGACTGAGATTTCTTTACAAAAACGCACGGACATATTGGATTATTTTGGTATCCTTCTTTCAACAGATATTCACTCAGGCGATTATACCACATTCGTCCTGATTGTTTTAATCCATATAATGATCTCTGTAACTTTATTGAATACAATTCCCGAGAACTTGATTCATATGTTTCTGGTATTTTAAATCCTTCCGGGATTTTCATATAAATGTCATTATCCAGAGATCCATATAAATACGTCGTGACTACATCCATTAGATGCATATCAAGCTTTTCATATACAGTCAGACCAATCAAATATCTTAGCGTTATTGCATCCACCACAGGAGAATATGTCTCCTCATAATCAATACCAGGCCTTTGCGAGAATCCTTGTGCAACAAGTCTCGCTTTATATCTTGTGACTTCATTCTTTTCATTTCTTTTCCTTACAAATACCCATTTATATCCCACAGGTTTGACGTTTTCCGGTGTTGGGACTACTGGTCCAAAAACCTCACGTTTTGAAAGTGAGTTCAACTCTGCTTGGATTGCTTCTTTCCACTTCGGCCAATCCTTTCTACGTTGACATTCTTTGATAGATTTTGGGTCAAAATCGTCACTTTCATGAATAATATCGTGAGCAACATTATAAGAAAAAATGTTGTCAATAATGATATCATTTCGGTTCCATCTCTTTCCTGTTGTAACATAGTTTATAGAAATTTCATTATTATCCTCAAGCGTTTGATTTTCACCAATACTCTTTTGAGTAGTTGTATTCTGGATTTCTTCTGGAACATCCATACATTTTATTGAATCATTTTGATTCTCAACTACTTTTCTTTTTCGAGGATTTTTATCTTTAGAACCTATTGGTCTACCACGCTTCTGGCGTGCTCCAGACTCATTATTGACAACTTGTTCCTTTGGGATATCAACTTTTGATGGAGCATTTGCAGCTGGTATATATGATTTAGTCACACTTTTAGTATCTGTGAATGCATGTGGTAGTTGATTTGCTATATTTTGCAAATGAATTATCTTTTGAACTTCAAGTTCACATTGATTTCTACGAGAATCAAAATGAGATAATAACGATGCATTCCATGTAATTTCTTTTTCCAACTTCTTAATTCCTCCCCCTAATGTTGGAAAATTTGTCTCATTAAAATGACAATCAGCAAATCGTGCAGTAAATACATCACCCGTCAGGGGTTCAAGATATTTAATAATTGATGGGGAATCAAAACCAACATATATTCCTAACCTCCTTTGAGGACCCATCTTAGTACGTTGTGGTGGAGCAATCGGTACATATACTGCACATCAAAAAATTCTTAGATGGGAAATATTTGGCTGCTGGCCATAAGCTAATTGCATTGGGGAGTATTTATTATAAGCTACTGGCCTAATACGTGCTAGTGATGCAGCATGCAAAATAGCATGACCCCATACCGATGTAGGAAGTTTAGCTCTCATAAGCAATGGTCTTGCAATTAGTTGCAGACGTTTTATAAATGATTCTGCTAGACCATTTTGTGTATGAACGTGAGCTACATGATGTTCAACACTTATCCCAATTGACATACAATAATTATTAAAAGTTTGGGATGTAAATTCACCAGCATTATCAAGTCGAATGGTCTTAATTGTATTATCAGGAAATTGTGCTTTTAACTTAATTATTTGAGCAAGTAATCTTGCAAATGCAAGATTTCGACTTGATAATAAGCATGCATGTGACCATCTGCTGGATGCGTCAATTAATACCATAAAATATCTAAATGGACCACTTGGTGGGTTAATAGGTCCACAAATATCACCTTGAATTCGCTCTAAAAATGCAGGTGATTCAATCCCCACTTTAGCTGGTGATGGTCTAATAATTAATTTCCCTTGAGAACAAGCATCACATGACAACTCATTGGATTGAAGAATCTTCTGGCTCTTTAAAGGATGTCCATGTGAATTCTCAATAATTTTTCTCATCATTATTGACCCTGGATGACCCAATCGATCATGCCAAACACTGAATATTTCTGGATTCATGAACTTCGGGTTCATTATTGCATAACTCTCGATTACTCTTATATGAGTATAGTATAATCCAGAAGAAAAAGCAGGCAGTGTTTCTAATATACGTTTTTCATGTGAAACAATAGATGTTATATAGAGACACTCTATATTATTTTTACAATCAGTTTCAACATGATAATTATTTTCACGTATATCTTTAAAACTTAATAAGTTTCTTTTCGATTTGCTAGAGAACCGAGCATTATTAATTGTAAATCTTGTTCCTCTAGGCAAAATAAAGTTTGCATTTCCAAAACCTTCAATCAGATTTGCAGAACCTGATATAGTATTGACTTTTGCTTCCAGCATTGTCAATCTAGTAAAATATTTTCTATTTATGAGTATCGTGTGCGTAGTTGCGCAGTCTGCCAGACATAAATCCTCATTGCTCATTTTCGAGTTACTCAACATATTGAAATTGTTCATATTTCTTCATTGAAAAGAAAAGAAAAACAATTACAAAGAGTCTTAAATATATATACAAACAAAACAACAACAAAAATATACTAAACAGTATTTAATTATATATTTTCATACAAATCATCCTCTACTTGTTTGATTGCATCAATTCTCTCTCCAGGAGATTCAAAATAATAAGCTACATCAAGATGCATCATATTGGAGGGGTCAAACACATCATCTTCTTGAATGGCAAGATTTACCTCCACATTCTTTCCTTTTCCTTTTTCTTTCAGGGAAGCTTGATAGAGATCAACAAGGTGTTTTGACGTACGACAGGTACGTGACCAGTGCCCAGTCATTCCGCACCGGAAACATTTATGTTCATCACCTTTCGAACTTCTATCTTGTGGAACCTTTCCTTTATGATCATCACTTCGTGTGGGTTTCTTAAAATTATAATGCCCACCATGAAAATAGGTATTTCTTCCTCTACCGCGGTCCCGACCTCGACCACGACCACGACCTCGACCACGGTTATTAAAATTCACAGCATTCACTTCAGGGAATGGTCTTGCTCCAGTTGGTCGGGATTCGTGATTTTTCATCAATAACTCGTTATTTTGTTCAGCAACGAGAAGACATGAGATAAGTTCAGAATATTTTGCAAAACCCTTCTCTCGATATTGCTGCTGCAGGAGCATATTCGAGACATGAAAAGTGGAAAATGTCTTCTCTAACATATCAACATCAGTAATCTTTTCTTCACATAATTTTAATTTTGAACTAATTCTGAAGAGTGCGGAATTATACTCACTTACTGATTTAAAGTCCTGCAACCTCAGGTGCATCCAATCATAACGAGCTTTTGGAAGAATAACTGTTTTTTGATGATCGTACCTTTCTTTCAAACCTTGCCATAGAACGTAGGGATTTTTTATTGTAAGATACTCCATTTTCAATCCCTCGTGAAGATGATGGCGAAGGAAGATCAGGCATTTTGCTTTTTCTTGATTTGATGCATCATTTCCTTCTTTAATTATTTCTCCAAGATTCATAGAATCTAAATGGATCTCAGCGTCAAAACCCATGACAAGTAGTTATTTCCATTAATATCCAGGGCCGCAAATTCTAGCTTTGTAAGGTTTGTCATAATAACGCTATCAAAAATAATAATATATTCATATTAGAAATTTAACATAAACCAAATGCGTAAAAATGGCTTACCTATAAGACTTACCTTTAGCGGGAAAAATGACAGAGTCTCGTGCTGATAACGTGTTGTAAAATTGAGAGGCGAAACCGGGCACCAAAACTTTACCAAAACATATAATAATAATAATAATAATAATAATAATAATAATAATAATAATAATAATAATAATAATAATAATAATAATAATAATAATAATAATAATAATAATAATAATAATAATAATAATAATAATAATAATAATAATAATAATAATAATAATAATAATAATAATAATAATAATAATAATAATAATAATAATAATAATAATAATAATAATAATAATAATAATAATAATAATAATAATAATAATAATAATAATAATAATAATAATAATAATAATAATAATAATAATAATAATAATAATAATAATAATAATAATAATAATAATAATAATAATAATAATAATAATAATAATAATAATAATAATAATAATAATAATAATAATAATAATAATAATAATAATAATAATAATAATAATAATAATAATAATAATAATAATAATAATAATAATAATAATAATAATAATAATAATAATAATAATAATAATAATAATAATAATAATAATAATAATAATAATAATAATAATAATAATAATAATAATAATAATAATAATAATAATAATAATAATAATAATAATAATAATAATAATAATAATAATAATAATAATAATAATAATAATAATAATAATAATAATAATAATAATAATAATAATAATAATAATAATAATAATAATAATAATAATAATAATAATAATAATAATAATAATAATAATAATAATAATAATAATACAAGTGGAGTATATATATATAATATAAACAAATAATAGAGATTTATGGCAAATTAAAAGCAAATAAAATTAGAGAGGTTTATTTTCCAAAAATCTATACTTTATTTATCCACCAAAAACCACTATTTATAGGCAATTTGGAGAGCATGATGTGGTACATATGGACACCAATCTATGGCCTTTGTTGGACACATAGAAGACACTTTGGCTATGGAGAAAATGCCACTTGGCATGGATATTAAGTGGGCATGTGGAATGGGCATTTACATGTGCCATATTTACAATAGTTTCTAATTTCTTAAACTTTTAATTTCTTTTTGGTGTATTACTTTTTTTTAAGGTAAAATTATAGGTTTAGCCCTTTAACTTTTAAATCTATGCTCGATAGATCTTTGAACTTAAAAAAATGTCTAATGGGTCTATAAACTTTCAATTTTATATCTATAAGTTTTTGAATTAACAAAAAAGGCTAAATTATAAAAATACCCCTGAACTTTGTACTTTGTTTCAAAAATACTCATGAACTTTCAAAAGTTTCAAAAATACCCTTAAACTTTCAAAAAAAGTTCAAAAATACCCTTACCGTTAGTTTTGGATGGAAACCGTTAGTACTTTGTTTCAAAAATACCATTGAACTCTGTACTTTGTTTTAAAAATACCCCTAAACTTTAAAAAATTTCATTAATACCCTTAAACTTTTAAAAAAAATTCAAAAATATCATCACCGTTAATATATAGATAGAAATTATAAGTACTTTATTTTAAAAACACCTTTGAACTTTCACATTAATACCCTTAACCTTAAAAAAAGTGTTCTTACCATTAGTATATGGATGAGACCTGTTTATGATCTACACCTAATTATCTCTCTCTTCTATTTCTTCTTTCTCCTGATTTGCTTTAATCTATGGCTTAATACTTATCTATTTTTCCTCTTTTTTTTCCCTTTCTTTTTCAATATCCTCTTCTCTTTTCTTCCATTTTTCTCTAAAACTTCTCTCATTTTTCCAATATTCTTAAATATTAGAACTTTAAATTAACATGAATAGCTATCTCTCATTTCTAAGCATGCTCAAACATAAATATAAGAAATTTTAACATCCAAACAGTCAAAGTCTTTGAAGTTATTTTGAGTTGAAAAGAATTAATTTGAAAACAACTCATATAGATACCCTCATTTTTTTTCCATATAAATACTCTCATTTTTTCTCCATTTGTCTAATTCTCAATCATGAGGAACATTCTTAACTAACCACAACAAATAGACTAATTTGAATTGCAAAAAGAATTAATAAAATATTCCTCCGCTACAAATTTAGTAATGCATATGTTTTATTTCTTTTCCCTCCCACTAGATATCCTCAAAATTATGACCCAAATTCTCAACATGTGTCTTTCTTTGTGTATTAAACCCAAACATACTAACACAAATTACTGACATACAATTTTGTTAAAGCATTTAAGTCCTAAGTTTGCTTGGGTGGTTCCATTATGCTCCTTCTTCTTGCTATAGTCTATATATCTTGATTGAAGGGGGTAGTTTTAAAGATTGGAAAATGGAAGAAGAGAGTAAAAATGGTATTGAAAAAGAAAGGGAAAAACAAGAGGAAAAATAGAGAAGTGTTAGGCCATAGATTGAAGCAAATCAAGAGAGAAAAGAAATTGAAGAGGGAGGGAATGAGGTGTAGATAAATGTTTTTCGTCCATATACTAACGGTAATAGTATGTTTTAACATTTTTTTTAAGGTTAAGGGTATTAATACAATTTTTGAAAATTTAGGAGTATTTTAAAACGAGGTACTAACATTTTTTTGTTAATATATTGGGTATTTTTGACATTTTAAAAAAGTTTTTAAGGGTATTTTTGAATTTTTTTAAAAGTTTAAGGGTATTAATGAAACTTTTGAAAATTTAGGGGTATTTTTGAAACAAAGTACAAAATTTAGGGGTATTTTTGAAACAAAGTACAAAAATTCAGGGGTATTTTTAATAATTTAGCCTAAAAAAAAAGTCTAAAAGGTTTATGAACTTTCAAGTTTGTGACTAATAAGTTTGCGAATATTAAAAAATGCATAATAGGTTTCTAAATTTCTAATTGTGTGTCCAATAAATCTTTAAACTTTAGATTTGTGTCAACATCTTTTAAAATTCATGGACTTATTATAAAAATGTCGAATAGGTCCAATAAGAATGTGAATTTAAAAAAAATTAATGTCGAAGATGTCAAGGACACATTAGACAAAAAATTCAATTTTATGCCTTGTAGATTTAAAAAATATCAAATAAGTCAAAGACCTATTAGGCACAAAATTGAAAGTTTAGAAATCTATTAAACATTTTTAAAGTTCAAAAGCATATTAGACACAAAATTGAAAGTTTAGAGACCTATTAAACACATTTTAAAGTTTAAGAACTGAACTTGTAATTTAATATTTTTTTGATTAAGTCCTTACAATTACTAAATATTAAAAGAAGGATGATATATTGATAGATGAATTAATTTTTTGTTATAAGTTTGTCAATAGTTGATACACTAACATTTATCGGATGAATTTACTATAATAATGAGCAATTCTAGTTTATGTGAGTTGTATGTACTATAAGTAATCAAATTAAAATAAAATATTTTAAACTCAATTAATAAAGTGTGTCTTGACACTATATCATTGTTCACACGAGGCTTCAACAAAGAAATTTTATAAGTGTAAATGAATTTAATTTATATTGATTTGAATGTAGTGGAGTACAATATCTAATATTTATCTTTTGGTTATCTCTCTCATGTACAAATGTCTCGAGGGCTTTGTAGTTTGTTTTCGAATGTAGACTTGTCTCGAGGGCTTCACAGCTTGTTCTCGAATGTAGATTTCTCTCGAGGGCTTTGTAGCTTGTTCTCGAAGATGAAGCTTCAATTAATTTTTAGAGTCTTCAAGTCTTCAAGTCTTGAAGAGTCTTTAAGCTTCAATTAATGTTAGTCTTCGAGGAGTGTTCAGCACATAAGAACTTGATAATTCTCATTTATGAGGATTATTTAATCCTAAACTAAGTTGTTCTTGCCATTTTTGTATGTTTTGTTGAATAACGAGCAAGCTAAAAATAGTGTTTATGAGATAAATTCATGAAAGCTTGTCGGAGTATTGAAAAAGGAGAAATAAGTTGAAAATATAATAGAAAGTTGGCTAAAGTGTTTTTTTTGTGCAGATTTGAAGCAATGAAGAAAATGCAAATGAAATGCAATTGCATTTCCTTGAGAAAGCAAAGTGGTGAACAAGAGGGAAAATGCAATTGCAATGCAATTGGATTTTCTGGACTTATCAATTTATTGAGGAAATCACGAAAATGCTCCAAAACCCACGATGTTTTGCTCGATTTCTAGGAGATTTTTCAGCCTAATCTCATGCCCCAAGTTTACCCGAGATTTAAGGAGCCCTAATATGGAAGCACAAGCCTCAGAATGCCTATAAAAACAAGAAGAATGAAGCAAAACACAACTCTGTTTTTCTGGGTTTTTCTGTTTTTCAATTTTCAGACAGTAGTCTTTAGTTTACGTTTTCTTTCAATTTTCCAGCAGTTTGTGCTTCGTTTGTACTATGTAATTTCCTGACTTTGATCCCTCCTCAACGAAGGTTCGAGGAGGTAAAGATCCAATTGCTCGTGAAGGAATTTTGGTTCGATCAAGGCAAGGAATTTCTGTGAGTTTTGTTCTCTGTTTTGTTCAATTTCATTCTGTTTTAATCCTTCATTTTCTGCTTGAGTTTAGTCATAAAGGTCTTTTATGTTTTATCCACTTTTCTTGTATGAACTATTGAATCCTAGGTTTCAATTTCCTTCACCTCTAATAATAAGTTTGTTAATTTCTAAGATTTTCATTTCCATTTAGTTTGGTTTTTCCCGTAGCTTTAGCTTCGAATTTCTGGGTTTAAATTTTATAAGCATTTCTTGGAATTTTTGTTTTATAATTCTTGTGTGAATATTTAAAGTTGTAGGATTAGTTTAAAAAAAAAAGCATTCTTAAATAATTTAGATTGACTGCCTTATAATTTTGAATTTTATTTTCCTTTATTCGATTTATTAAATATGAGTTTTATAGCACTTAAATTTTGGGTTTTCATTTCTTCCATAATAAGCTAATTCCTCCTTAGGGATTCAAGTTAGTGAATGCCCTAGAGGAGAGATGTAAAGCTTAAAATTATATTCAATTTAGTTAACAGTCGAGACTTTGTTTGTTTTTGTTGAAATAACGTGGGGAAACCTAGCTGGCCAACTAGTAATTGATTGTCAAGCTTGAACTTAATATCGAAAGGATTAAGAGAAAGCAGATGTCACAAAAACAATGGAGGAAAAGGCTTAGACATAAGTCCTGAACATCGACTCTAAACATAGGGCTAGACTCCAAAACCGCTAGAATTGTGCGCTAAATTATCTAAGTTAGATTAGCCATAGAAATATAGGTTTAATCACTTAGCCTCCAAAAGATTTTGAAGCAAAATTGAATAAGAGTCGAATTCGGTTTACTTAGTTCTCTTGTGTTGATTATGATTGCAATTGCATTTTTAGTGGCATTTCTTTCCAAAGGAGAATAAGCAACTTGGATCCCAATTCTCTTAATTATTGATTTTCGTTTATTTTCTTAAGCAAAATCAACCTCTCAACAATTTTTTACACCATCAATTACCGCAATTGCATTTTGCAAACAAATTGTGTGTCATCTTAGTAGATTTTGTTAAAACCCGTTCCCTTGGGTACGATACTATGAAGTACTTCCAGTTTTCTTTATTACTTTGATCACGTGCACTTGCGTGTAGCAAATCGATCAGAACTTCAAGGAGTGTTTGACATCTAAGGACTTTAGAGAGTGTTTAGCACCTAAGGACCTCAAGGATTCTTTCTTAATTCTCTGAAGAGTTTAATTTTTGAACCCCTCAAATGAATGTGAGCTCTTCTATTTATAGAGCTTTTCCATGTGTGGGCTTGGGTTTTTAATGACTTTTGGGCCCAACCACCTAGACTTGAGCTTTGTTGGCTTTGGGCGTAATCATTTGGATTTGAGTTTTATTGAACTTTGACCCAAATTCCATATGACTCAATTTGACCAAACTAAGTTTAATTATTTAATCAAATGGTTATAATGAAGACATGTGATCTTTTAATTTTAGAATTTGCCAACTTTTTTCTTCAAATTAAATTTGAGACACGTGTCAATTTATAATTGGTCCCAAATTTAATTATTTGTAGTTTTGTCATTAATTTGGAATAATGACGTGACAATTGGGGATTGCCCAAAATTTCTTCGTCATCAATCATTGTTTCGTTAGTTAATTTTAATATTTTGTGACAATAAAGATTTAATTGAAAAAACATATTCAAATATATGAGGAATGAAGTATTGAAACTTTTAAAAGATTAGAGACTAAGAGGCTGTTTGGGACAAAGAGTTGCAAGGAGTAGGCGTTGCAAAGAGTAGAAGTTAGTATGTCTGGGGAGTTAGGAAGTCTATGTTTTGGGTGCAGAGTTGTTTAGTCTGGAGTTAGGAAGTCTGTATTTGAGGCAAGAAGTTTAGTGTGGAGTTCTGAAATTTGTGTTGGGGTGCAGATTTGTTAAACATAGAGTTTTGAAGTCTGAGTTGATTTTAACTTTTTTTGTATAATTTTTTTTCTACAATTTTTTAAAATTTCATTATTAAGGATTTGTTCCTATGAATTTTAAGATTAATTTTTTTTTTGTTTTTATTAATTTATGTATATTTTACAAATTTCTTTAAAGAAAAAAAAACGAATTTTAAACAAAATACCCCATATTCCTTTTTCAATAACTCTCACATTAATTATTCATTTGCATTGGATGGTTTTCAAATAAAAGAAAATCTTATAATAATTTTTTAAATATTACATGTGATTTGGAAAGGCTTCAATCCACTAATTTAAAGGGATTCAAATAAACTTCAAAATTTTTATGTTTTTATTCTCTCAATTTTAGAAATAATATAGATTTGTTTTCGTCAATTCTAAATTGAGATTTTAAATTATATTATTTTATGAATATTTTATAATTTTGTTAAAGACTTGTTTTCGTCAATTTTATAACTTTAATTTAAGATTTTTTTTTCTAAGCTTAATAAAAGTTATAATATATATTTATTTTTACATAATTTAAGATTTTACTTTTCCAATTAATCAATGTAATGAATTATCTAAAGTTTAATTAATTTGAAAATAATATATATTCTTTGAAGTTTTAAAATAACTAAGTGAAAAATAAAATATCAAGTATTTATGCGATTTTAAAGTAATTAAGTTCAAAATGAATATATATTTTTTTAACACCATTCAAAATGAATATCATACATATTTTCGTTCAAAATACTAGATATTTATATTATTTATTGTAATAATTTTATTTTATTACGTTTGGAAGGAGAAATTGTTTATCTTTTTTTACTTTGAATATGGCTAATTTAAAAATCAATTTTTTAATACGTTAATCTTTTTAAATACTAATGTCTTAAATTGTAATATGGGTTAGTTTAAAATATGTTTTTTTTTTAATTTTTAAATCATAAAATTATATATATTTTTGAGCTATTTAAAAAAAAAAAAGCTAAAAAAAAGATAAGATTGTTATTTGTTATAAGTAATTTTAGTTTAAACTTTTAAAAAAACATTGTAGATGACATATGGAGGAAGTGAGATAGGGAGATTTTTATCAATTAAAAAATTGTTATGTAGTGCTCTAATTTACATTAGAATTTCAATTTAAATAATAGTATCATATCTAAAACATTTTTATATAATTTATAGTTAAAAAATAAAATTAAAAAATAAAAAGAAAAATATTTTTGTTAAAAAATATATTAAAATTATAGGATAAAAATAAAAATATTTTTTAATAATTATTTATATTAAATTATTAATTAGTAATAATGATGAGAAAATTTATATATAAAAAAAAAGGAGAGAGAGAGTAAAGAAGAGAGAGGGAGGTAGGAGTGAAGTGAGGTGAAGAAAAGATGAGATGAGAAAGTTGTGGGCTCACAATTAGAGAGTTAGAGTAAGAATTAATAAGTTTGTGGAACCCAAAATAAAGAGTTAGAAGAAGAGTTAATAAGTTTGTGGTGCTGAGAATTGTAGTTAAAATATCTTTGGAGCAAACAAGGAATTGAGAGAGTTATTAACTTTTACTCTCCGAACTTCTCAATCCAAATACCACATAGATTGAAAAAATACCTCAATCTTAGAAATTAAAACATAGATTTAATCTAAAATTTATGCCATTTACTACTTAGTGATGAACATGAATTAAAGAAGTTTTGTTTATGTGTGTTCAAGTTTTTTGGTTTTGATTTTAATTTGTCACTAAAATTATTGCTTTTTTGTTTTTTTGGAAATAAAATTCATTAAAGCAGAAGTTAGGTACACCCATCAACCCCGATAATCACGCGGCAACAAAATCCCAACAGTCCCTCCCCTGTTCCAGCGAAGAAGAACCCTGAAAAAAAAATCACCAGCTGCTCTCGCATATTGCTCAATTTCCTCCACAATGTTCTTCGTCTCCGATAAGTCCGCGCTTTCCTTGTTTAGCAACTTAATCACTTCGGACGAATCCGATTCAACTAGGAGAGGAATCGCCTTATCACCACGCTTTTCCAGATAAGATTTCAGCGCTGCACACCACGAGGCGTCGGAGTTCAGCTTCCAGACATAATCGGCGGAAGGGACCATCGCTAGCTCCTCCTGACTCCCACAGTTCTCCGATCTAGCTCCAGCCCGATAATTTAAAGTTGGTTTTATATGTATTCTACCCACATATCTTATCAATTTTTAATCAACTGTCCAATTTTATTGCTAATTAGTCTAATTAATATCTCATCTTAACATTTAAGTGTTATTTTTTTTTTTTTAAAGTTTAAAAGCTAAAATAGATATACTAATAAAGGTTAACTATTAAATCACACCAAATTTAAATAATAAAATGTTAAAAGTAAAACATAATATTGTCTACAAATTTTCATAAACTCAAAAGAATCCAACAAAGTGAGAAAAATTAGAATACATATCAATACTTTTTTTTTTAAAAAAAGAACAATTCTTTTACAGGAATATGCTTCAGACAAGATACATATCAAGAAAAATGAAGCATTTTACATTTGTCACTTTTTAAAATTCTAATTTTTAAATTAACTCATTCCATTAGGTACAGAGTCAAAACGAATTTTTTACATTCATTTTTCTAATTTTATTATATCGTTAAGAATGTGATGCAAGATTTATTTATTATCTATATTCTTTTATAGTCAAATTATTATTTCTATGATAGGAACAAAATATGACGTCCGGCTCTGATAGGGATTAAAGATTAAAATTATAATTTTAATAATGGAAGGTTTATAAGTTAAAGGATTAAGATTGAATTCTAGAAGATACCTTTGAAAAAAAAAAGTCACCAACTTTAATAGGTCATTTATATCTTTTTTGGAACGCAAATTACAAATTGCAAATTCTTTTTCACGTTAAATAACCAATTTAGTTCCATAGTTTTAAAAAATTTCAATTTAGTTTCGATAGTTTGATTTAAGTTTCAATTTGGCTCCTATAGTTTTAAAATTTTCAAACTTTTAATAGTTTGCTTAAACTTTAAAAAATATCTTTGACATTATAATTAAGTTGTTACTTTTGTTTAAGTACATAATTAAGTTGTTACTTGTTCCTATATTGATTACAAGAACCATTTTCTTTACATGGTATTGAGTTACAACATTTTTAGGAAAATACTTGGTTACTCTCTGGTGTGTAGTATTCTTTCTGCTCCTCACCATTTAATTGTTAACAACAAGGAGAGAGAAAGTACAACAAAGAGAGAGAAATGTGAAAAATATTTTCTCTCTCTCTTTGTTGTCAACAATTAAATGGTGGGGAGCAGGAACATTCCTACGCATCGAGAGCAACCAAGTATTGTTCATTTTTTTTTATTTGAGTGATTGTATTAGGCTTTAGGGTGGAGTAAAAGATAGGTAAAAAGCAGTTCAACAACGATTTTTGAAATTTAAAAAACCATAAAGACAATTAAAATTAATTGTAAAATTATAAGGACTAATTAAACCGCAAGGACTAAATTGGGACATTTAAAAATTATATGGAAAAAACTAAAACTATGCCAAAATGATGAGTACTAAATTGATAATTTAACCATGTCTTTCAAGTAAATTCCTAACAAAAGTGAGAAGAAAGTTGCATATTAAAGTATGCTTGGAAAAAGAAACTTTCATTTCCATAAAATGGGTCCAAGCATCTCGCATGACCTTTTAGGTAATAAAGGTACAGATTTGTATTTGCATTCTCTTTTCCTTTAATACACTTTGTTCTTGAGTTAAATTTTTATTTGGCTTCTAAATTTCAAAATGTTACCCTTTAGTCTTAGGTTGAGTTTAGTTTTCATTTGGCCATTAAATTTTAAAATGTTATATTTTTATCTTTTGAATTTTTGCTAAATCTTAACTTTTCATAAAAAATTTCTTATAATTTAATACATAAAATTTTTCGCATTAAACCTAAAACAACAAATGTATGTACTTTTGAGTTATATTTAGATCATTAGAATTTTCTGTTCGAGTTAATTTAATAGAATTATGATGTGACATTTTTTTTTGATTAATTTTAATAGTAAGGTGGCAAAATAATTTTCTTTTAAAGTACTATTTTGGACAATGTGGAATGTTCTCTCTCCCTAATACGATTCTCTTGCTCTCTCTCTAACCTTCTTCGAACCCGACCTACTGTTCACTGCCCTTTCCCACTGCCAATCCTCCGTCGCTGCAGCCACCTCCTCCTCCCTTGCTGCCTTCACCCTCTGAAAAATTTTCCGAATCTGCTCGCCATCCCTCCTCCCTCTCTCTCTCTTTTCTCTCTCTCTTAGATGTTGAAAAGAAACAGGGAGAAGTTCAATACAACAAAATTTGCTCATTCGCACGAATTATATCAAAATGTTACGAGTTTCAGCTTTGTTTGAGAAGAGAAGGTAACCCAACTTTGCTTTAAGTTTAAATTGTCTTCCACAGCCTCTTTCTTTAACCCAATCTTGATATTTTGTTTCCTCTCTCTTTTTATTCTAGGTTTTTATTCTAATGTTGAGTTAATTTTAAGAACATTGAGTTTTAATTTGCATTAGTGTGGTTTTCGTTAAAATGACTCTCAAGGTCAAGTTGAGAGATGGAAATATGCTATTGTATCTAGATTGATGAGGGACTCAATCTTTTGGGCATAAATAATAGAGATGTGTCGTTAAGATGGAGATAGATCAGACGGTGGATGAAGACATTTGGCACTCAACTTGTATATATTTTGATATTTTGATAGAGATGAGTTGCATGATTGAATGCCAAAAAACATGTTGCTATACATCGAGTTGAGGGAAATTTTTTGATCTAGGAATGTCGAGAATAGATGTGTGCCTTATCTAGTTTGAGTTATATATATGGTCCTGAGGTGACAAGGGCGTCATGAGCAAATGACCGTCTGTTAAGTCTTCTTCATTGTAGGGTGATGAGTTAAGTGATTGATGTGGCTGAAAATGACCCCTTTACATATACGAGCTAGATTGATAAGCTCTTTTTTTTTTATGAAAGTTGAAAGGATTATAATTTTTTTCTCTCAATAATTCTCTTATATATAATATTTCTTTAGTATCAAGACTTAGATTTTATTTAGACGAATACTTTTGAACTTAGATGATGTATAGTTGGAAAAAGTTTTCCGACACACAATGTACGTCGGAAAAAGTTATCTCGACGTAGTGGACCTTGCATCGTGAAAACTATGTGATGCGTCAGTAAAAACCTGCATTTCTCCCAATGCAGTCCTTGCGTTTGGAGAAGTATGTTTTTGTTGACGCCACATTTTTCCTGACGCAGTCCTTAAGTCGGGATAAGTAAAAGGGCATACGTTTTCTGTGTCGGCAAAAATATAATCCTTTTCCCATATTCTCTCACAAGCGTCGGGAGAAATTATCTATTCCAATGTAAGTTCCGTTAGTATAACCTGGAAGTTCATTATTTTATGTAAATAATAACAATGGTACCATTTCAACACAAAATGAATATAATAAGTCAACATATATATTAAAATATAATATTCTTACAAAATATATCATCCATATATTCAGTACACAATTAATAATCTCCAAAGTTATATTTAAATACAACGAAGAGAAGAACAAATTAACTATTGTTTTCGTTTGTTTCTCCAAAAACAGCCTTCAAGATTACATAGCTACAAACTTGAAAGAAAAAAAATAATATAAAAAAGTTTAAACATAAACAAAAAAAAAGGTGCTAAAATGCACCAGATTTTTTCAAAAGAAATCCTAGCGCCATTTGATCTTAAACCGTCAAAGAAGTAGAACTCACCCCCCCAAACCTACACTAGTATATGAAAAGTACCTAAGTGCCCTCTAAGGCAAAAACCCAACTCAAAATGAACTTAACGCATTTTTTGAATGCCAAAATGAACTTCTATACCTTAAGATGGCCTAATATCTTTTCAAAAAAAAAAAAAAAAAAAAGGCCTAATGCACATTAACCCCCTCTCCAACCTACATAAGTGTCTTAAACATGCCTACATACCCTTTGAGGCCGAAAACTAGTTGAGATAGGTCGAAGTGTCTAGCTCGCCTTCCAAAACCTACAAAGTAGCCTAAAACTCCCTAAGAAGTGCCTAAGTGTCTTTTAAAGGCCAAAACAAACTTCTACACACCCTAAGCAAGCCTAATGCACTTCACTCCCGACCTATGTAAGTGTCTTAAAAGTGCCTAAGTGCTATTTGAAGTTAAAAACTAGTTTGAAAAGAGATCGAAACATCTAGCTTGCCTCCCAAAATCTACAAATTAAAGTAGCCTAAAACTCCCTAAGAAATGCCTAAGTGTCTTTTAAAGGCCAAACTGAACTTCTATGCACCCTAACCTACAATGCATGAGGTGGCTACCTTTTGCAGGATAGCTACACATAAAACAACACAATGAACTGCAAGATGTACCATTACATTCAAAAATGTCGATGGATTTTTTTTTTCAAATTTACAAAGCATGAGTACAATATCCGCTTCCAACTGGTTCAAGTCACTAATGTGTATCTTCGTGCATAGATCACAAAAGAAATTACATAACTTTACAATAATAGGAACAAGTGTATCTTTGGCTAGGTATGCTTGGACAACAATAGGAACAAGTCGTTGGAGCAGAATATGAGAGTTGTGAGTTTTCAATCCCTATAGTTTTCCATTGCTGACACTCACGCATCGTGATATGTTTGAGATGAACCTGTCAGAAAATTTTACCGATTTCATGAACTTATAGAAATCTACATTCTCATTGTCAGTTAATGTATATGCAACATGTGGTTTTGAAACTTTACTTCCTCGCTTTTGCAAGTGTAAGTCCTTTTGTATATTCAAATCTTCAATATCCAAATGGGTCTTTGTCGTGTCTGTTATTTTCTCCTCAATGTTCAACAAAGTTTTGAGCAAGCTGTCACATACATTTTTTTTTTCAATATGCATGACATCCAACTTATGTCTTAAGAGAAGTTTAGACCAATAGGAGAGTTCGAAGAATATACTTTTTTGGTCTAGTTAATAGTAGCTTCTATTTTTTTATCTTGTATGGAGGGATGTTTAACATTGGAAACTTTAATGCATTTACTGGTTGTAGGATCTCATCTCTATTTATTACAACTAGTGGAAGTTTATGCTCTGATTTTTCATCATGATTACTCCTACGCTAACTGTGATTATCTGGAAGATAATGTCGATGTCCTATGAAAGATATTTTCCCTCGTATCTTGAACGATAATATATCTTCTTTACAAATGGGACATGCTTGATAACCTTTGGTACTCTATCTTGACAAGTCTCCATATTCAGGAAAGTCATTGATGACTTACAACAAACATTGATGTAGTTGAAAGTACTTTTCATTCATACAATCATATGTGTGCACACCATTATTCCATAACTCTTTCAACTCTTCAATTAATGGCTGCAAATATACGCTAATTTCTTTTTTAGGAGAATTCAGTCTAGGTATAAGTATGAACATGAACAAATTAGATTCCTTCATGCACTTCCAAGGTGGCAAATTGTATGGAACAAGCACCACATGCCACATGTTGTAAGCGCTAATGCTAATCGAACATTCCATGGGTCTAAAGCAAACTGAAGAAACTCTTTATCAAAATGTTTCCACCTTGCATCATTAGCTAGATATCGTAGCACACAATCAATTTCAACCTATTTATTTTTATGCCATCTGATTTCAGAAGCAATATATTTTGATGAAAACAATCACTTCAACCTTGGTATTAGAGAGAAATGACGTGAAATCTTATGTGCAAATTTCTTACTCTTGCCATCCTTTATTTTATAATGAGACTCATCACATACTGGACAACTTTGGTAATCAACAAACTTTCTCCAAATAATATACAATTGTACTTGTACACCTGGATGGACTCATATCTTGGCCCTAAGTCACGTAGCTTTCTTTTAGCTTCATAGAATGTACTAGGTATAGATGCATCTATTGGAAATGCATCTTTCAACAATTCTAGTAACATATCAAACGATTTTTTACTCCAATTATCAAACACCTTGATATACATCAACCTCACCTAGAAGTTCAACGAAGAAAATTTAGTACAATCAGGGTATAATAGGTTACGTGCTTCAACCACTAACTCCTAAAAAATGTTTGAAGTCTTCATCATCATCTAAATCCTCTTCCCCTTTTATCATCGGCCTTTGCAAATCATTTAGAAGATGAAACATCTCATCGTCATCATTGTAAGCATTACACTCTCTCTACTTAATCCATCATCTACTAAAGAACTCGTGTCTCTTTAAAATCGAACTAAGTTTGATGGTTCTCCATGATAAACTCATTGAGTGTATGAAGGAGATATTCTATATCATTCTATCTCATCCAATGATTGCAACATTGAATTCTATAAATTCTTATAAGGGCATCTCTTTTTTCCTGCCTCATGTAGATGGCACTTTGTCATTTCTAGAAATTGTGTAACTCCTTCAATATATTCTCTTGAGAATTTATCTCTAAGCTCAATCCAATCCTTATTCATCCTTGAATATACTTTTCAAAGAACTTTGTGAATTAGTATGAATTGACAAAGTTCAATCCTATAGGAATTAGGACAAAAAGTTGGATTAACTTTTTCCATAAACCTAAGGATATTTTTTAGAAACAAAAAACTAGCTTAGGAGGTATCTTAAGGTCATGTGTTGTTCAAAAGTAGTTCCAATATGATCTAACCTACCCAATATTGATACTTAAAACTTAGAACTCACCATAAAAATGGGAAGCAAGCTCCATTATTTGAATGTTTTTTTATTAAATAGATGAAATTCCACTAATACAAAGAGCATGTTATTGCATAATTTTTTCAAAACTGCAAGTGTACGAGTAAATTTTTAACATAGTGATTTGAGTATAAAGTATCGTCCACAGGATTGGTTTTTCTAGTTCACCTAAGTACTATGAATAATATCACCTAAGTTTATTTAGGAATAAAATCGAATGATGAGTGCAAAATTGAAACAAAACAATGACTAAAAATAAAGATTGAGACAATCAAGAGAGAGAATATTCTAGGGAATTGATTTCATCTATTAGACCAACAATTTAACTAATTAAACATCCAAGATTGATCAAACACATATTCCATAAGTTTAGAAGTCTTATATCATGAAGGACTCTTTCAAGGAAAAATAATTCTCATACAATATTATAAAATCGACATCTTTGATGACTTTTAATAACATGCATAAGATTAAGTTCCTTCTTTAAACAACCTCTAAAGGAGCCTTATTCATTGTCATATCAGAACTACCCTTAGTCATGCAATTAGGTTCTAGTCTAAACCGCCTCCCTTCAATTCTGAATTTAAACCAATACAACAATTAATCCGTGATCAAGAGATAAAAAGTGTTAAGAATATAAAAGCATTAAGAATATAAAAGCATGAATGAAATTAATGTCAATCAATCAAGGAGTTCAAAATAATTAACACATATGGTCTAATGGCTATACCAATCCCTAGAATACAAAAGTCTAGCCACTCATGCCATTACAACAATATTTAGACTCTTAAACAACACCATTATGAAAACTACAAAATTAAAGGGAAGAAGAGAAAAACTAGTGTGGCGTGTCAATCTCTCCTCTCCGTTACGATCTCCAAGAACATGAGCTTCAAAATCTCCAATCCTTGCTCCCAAGGTCTCCTCTTGCTTTTAATTATGTGTAGAATCTGAAACTAGGATTGGTCTCTCCAAAGTGGCTCCAAAAAATCGCACCAAAAAGAAGTATATATAAGAATTTGTTGTAGCATTCTGCTAGGGACAACGTCTCAACATTGCACCCTAAACGTGCATACAAAAAAGGAAATTGAGGTAGTGCCGAGATGTTACACGCAGTGTCTCAATGCTACGGACATAAATACTCAAATAGAGACGCGCATGTGTTTTTGGTTGGTGGAACTCAAATAGAGACGTGCATGTGTTTTTGGTTGGTGGAACTCAAATCTTTGTAGCGTTTCTACACTTTGTAGGGGCGTTGAGACACTATCCATGAGGGAACTTTGTCTTGAAGTGCTGCAAATTGAGTTTCTTGATGCTCTCAGGGTGTCGAGATGCTGTGTGTCACGGTCGTAGACCTTCAAATGTGCGGCGCCATGATTTTTCGCCTAATCATGGCCAGCCTTAAGGGGAACTCAAGCCCCAATACATTTTTCGCCCAGCTTTGTGGCTTAGTCGGACCTTAGGCGAGGTTGTTCAACTTAACCAAGCTTCATTTATCATGCATCAGAAGTATACTTGGTCAGACACGTCGCCCATACGTGTATTTTCTCTCAAACGCAACTCTAGCCGACTTGCCTCTACTCTAGTCCAAGTCCTAAGGCTCAACATTGCCTCTACACTAGGCCAAGGTCATTAGAACGCAACGTCGCTTATTGGGACATCGTCCCTTAACTCTCCAACATGCCCACAATGTCTCTACATCAGTCTGGAACTTCATCGGGACCCATTCGGACCGTTCGTTGGGCTAAAACGGCCTTAAAATGCTCAACTGGAGCTTACTGGGTGATTCCGGCACTTATCGGGACTTACTGGGTGATTATAATGCTTACCGGGTGAAACCGATGCAAACCAGAGCTTTTCAGGGCATTATAATACAAATCGGGACATATCAGACAAGTACCATCCAAACCGGAAACTATCGAGTCCCACTGATGAATAGTGATGCCATCCGGAGCCTCGGGAGGTCATCGGACTTAGCTGCTCGCTCGGACATGTTATCGAAATCCTTCCCATGGGTCGCCTTCATAATCGGGGCCTCTCGAACATCCATCCATCCGAGTCATATCGAGGCATGGACCCTTCCATGTCCATGCCGAGTCATTCTCGCGTTGCTGGCCGTTATCGGGTCCTATGGTCGAACCTCTAGCCTATGGGAAGGGGCGCAATGTCGACACACCCGTGCTGCCCGACACTGTCTTAGGAAAATCCATTTCATAGGAAAATCCATTTCATAAGAAGATGCCCAAGACACTCGTCTTGCAGACACTCGCCCACACCATGACACACTCATTTGCCATGGGTAGCTCGCTTAAGCCCTAAGGCCCAGGGGTGGTGGAGAACCAATACCGTGCCTCCCCCTAAGGTAGACAATTGAGATTTTAGCTCATGCCACCCATGCACGTCAATTTGGCGAGGGATCATACGCCAGCGTGGAGTGCTCGTCTGGACTCCGATTGACACGAAATCTGGCGAGCTTCTATCTTGCCCATATACGGACTTAACTCCAGAGCCGCCCGTCAAAAATTATGACGGAACCCCGACTTTCGAGGCTATGGCTCGGGGCCCCATCTGACCTCCACTAAGCCTGTCACTAACACCCTTGACGACATAGTTGTCCTATGTTTTGCTTGCATCTCAACATGGCATTTAAGCTCACTTATGTTGGTGTGTTAGATGTGATGCACCGTTCCCCTCAGTCGCATCATGGCACTTGTCTTCTCGTGGCCCTCGCATGGCCATATGGGCGACACTTGAGTGCCGCCTTTGCATCTGTCTGCGCCGTGAGGGTCATAACCTACTCTCTTCTTAGTATGGTTGTGACACTGTGCTCTCGAGAAATTTGGCTTGGTTCACTTCTTCTCTTGAATTGGCTTCTCAATTTGATGCTAAATTATCTTCTTTTCCTCCATAAAACTCTTAAAAGCTCCAGTTTGCTCCAAATGCTCGATTTCTACAAAATAACCAAATATGAGCGTGAAAGTACACAATTAAGCCACAAAACTCGCATAGAATAAGGTCTATAAACAAAACCAATATATGAATCCATAGTTGCATGCAAATGACTCATGCCTCAATGTTCTAGATAACATAGTATTAACAAAAAAAGAAAGAACTCAAACACAACATATCATCAATAAAATCAAATTTAATCCTCTTATCCCTTGCGTGTGTGTGAAGCCTTTCCTATTTTAGTCTTTATAAGTTTGAAATAATTTTATACGAACCCCAACTTGTTTTACCCCTACTCTGGCCCTAAGTTCTAATTTTTAAGCCTCCATACACTCAAGAAAGTAATATGCCCACTAGGTTGCTTAAAAACCGGGGTAGGCCTCCGCCAAACTTAAATTTTTCTTTAATTTGGTGGACATTAGCTTTCACACATCTATTGCAGGAGCCCTTACCTATGGCAATTTTACTCACGTGTGGCCCTAACTGATCACATCAGTGGTAGCTCTTTTTGTCCTTAATTTTTAAGCAAAACAAGTTATTTTTATTTTCTTTGAATGATAAGTAACACAATGAAAAGCAAATAGGTAAGTAAATAGGCATGAATTTTCTCCTGAGTGTAACATTACTAACCATCATGCAAGTTAACCTTCTAATTAGTTCTTAAAGCCTTTCGTGATAACAACAAGCATTCAGATCACATAACTCGATTCTAAGCCTTCAAAACCATAAATAGGTAGACTATGTGCTCAAGAAGTTCAAGAGAATCAAGAAATAAATTTAAATTTAACTCAAATTAAGAATATGTTCTCATACTTCAAAAATCTTTAAAACATCATTATCTAAAATATATCCTAGGCTGTCCTAATCATAACAATGCACCAGAATCATCATACATCAAACTCAGATAACATGCTCAGGGCTTAACAAACAAAATTTTTCTCCACCCATAAACTTTAAAACATACATTGTCCTCAATGTATAAACCACACAAAAAACTTAATCATGCATAAGGACAAAGAGAATAAGAGAGTGAACAATACTGCCCTGATGAATGAGAGAATCAACATTTTCATCAATGTATAGGGAAAAGACAATCATGATCAAGCTCCAACAAAAGTAATATAAAGATATAAGAACAAAGACACATTACAAACTAACAAAAACCGAAAACAAAAACAGTAAACTTGGGTTGCCTCCCAAGAAGCGCTTGGTTTAACCTCTCTAGCTAGATTGAATGGTGTGTAAGCATCAGGGTGGTTGAAGTTCATGGATTCCTAACATCAAATTCTTGGCTTGCATTGTGTTTCTTGACAATCATCAGTGTATCAATGCCAGCTCTAGAGTCCACTATTGCTTTGAACACTTCCTTTCTATGTTGGACTCTAATGGTTAACTCTTCTTTATTAAAATCTATTAGTGCTTTCTCAGTTGCTAAGAATAGTCTTCCAAAGATAACTGACAAAGTCTTATCTTCCTCAATTTCCATCACATTGAAGTTAGCTGGAACGCATAATTTTTCCACTTTAACTATCACGTTCTCCACAACTCCATATGGATGGCCTACAGATCTATAAGCAAATATGAGCATCACAGAGGTGGGCTTTATCTTCCCAATATCCAATTTTCTATAAAAAGATAAAGGAATAAAATTTATGCTAGTGCCTAAATCACATAAAGCTCTAAAAAATCGATTACCAACAGTGCACGAGACAAAAAACTACTTGGATTAGTCATTTTGTGAGGTATCTTCTTTTGGATGATGGCACTGCACATTTCTATAAGATGCACCGTTTCTTATTTTTCTTTGTCTATTGACACCCTACATCAATTTCATTTTCCTCAGATTCTTGATTGGTTTCTTCACAGGGTACTTTAAGGTCATGCTGCACCTCGATGGTTTTACAATGCTCTATTCTAGATTGTTCATTTACGACAGGGGCCTTACCTTTTGAATTGTATTAGAGCTACAACTAGTTTCCCAACCTGAGTCTCAAGGTTCTTAATGGAAGCTTCCTGACTATTTAATGTACGACTCAAGGTGGTTACTATATTCTCAAGTTGGTTTGTCTTGTTCTTGGATTCAACAATAAAGTTTCCAACCAAATCCTCAAGAGACGGTTTCTTCTTTTGATGCTGAGATGTGGATGCATAACTTGAGGAGGCTGTAAAACATTTTTCGTGTTAGCATAAGAGAAATTCTCATAGTTCCTCAAACTTGAATGATAGTCATTGGGTAATGAACTCGACATCTGATTTCCCATGTAACCAAAATTTCTATTGTTGACATAATTAACTTGCTCAGTGTTGGGCTCTTCAAAGAATTGAGGACAATGGGTAGCTGTAATGGATGCAATTGACTAGGCATCTTATTCCCCTGAAAGTTTATTCAGAACATGAGTCAAAGATTCCATTTGGGACTTTAGAGAACCTACCTAATCCACCTCATACAGACTGACAACTGTCTTAGGAGTGGAATGTTCAGAAAAATGGTTTTAGTGTTGCCAGTTAAACCATTGTAGAAGAGTTGAATTTGAAGCCAGTTGGGATAACCATATTGTGGGCACTTCCTCAACATCTCCTTGTAGCACTCCCATGCTGATCGACTTAAACGTGGGGGCTTAAAGAAAAAAAGTTTTAGTTTTAAAAAGAAGCCTCAGTCTAGTGCAAGTGCACACTATTGATTACAAGTAATGAATTGAAAGTATTCTAGAATATCGTGTCCCAAGTGAACAGATTTTAGTAAAATATACGAAGATGGCATGATGATTCTCATTCTTGAGGATTATTTATCATCGTTAGACTTAAGTTATGCTTAAAGTTTCATGAAATTATGTGTATGAGCTTAGAAAATCTTAGCAATATGTAGTGAAAGTTAGTAAGCATGTTAGGAATGAGCCAAATGAAGAAAAGAAGTGGAAAGAAGGAAAAAGTGGCTTAAAACTTTGTTTTGAGGTAGAAAATTGATGTTGTGAAGAATTGCAGTTGCAATCGCATTTAGAAATCGATTTTGAACAAGGCATAATTGAAATTGCAATCCAGAATTTCCATTTTTGAATAGAAATTGGAAATGAAAATTCTTCACAGATCTGGAAAATGTAGAATTTTCGAGATTTACAAGAATTTTGGGATATTTTCGAGATTCTCCTCCATGATTTCAGTGAGATCAATTAGCCATATTTATTCATCGTTCAAGAAGGAAACTCCAGCCTAAATCTTCTATAAATGATGGAAAATAAGTCGCAAGAATGAAGGATCATTTTTCACCATTTTCGTCCAAGTCGTGCTACTGTTTTATTATTTTTCTACTACTGTATTTTTCTGTTTCTAGCCCCTTTTGAACTTCAAAACTCAATCATTCTTCAACGAAAGTTCAAAGTAGTAAAGTCCCAATCCCCTTTAAAAAAGGTGGGGTTACGTCGATTGAGCACGAAGTGAAAAAGGGATCGGGTTCTTTCGTTCTTAGAATATATTTTATGCATTGTCTAAGTTTAATTGTTTCAGTTTTAGGAAGCCTTAGTTTCTGTTGTATTTTCATTTCTTCAGTTGTAATTTGAAATTCAAGTTAGTTGTTTAAGTTTCATTGTATTTTTGGCTTTGAATTCTTAGTTTTTAATAAAATTTCCAACTTAGACTAATTAATTCTCTTCTTCAAGTACTATAGTTTATGCTTTTAAGCTTTGGTTAAGTTAATTTCATTATTGCATTCCAGAATTTCTTCTTTTTTTCCTTTTAAATTAAGTTATACATTTTTATTACCTTAGAGCTTTATTTTTCGCTTTTTCATTTATGAGCTAAGTTTTTCTTTCGAATTCAAGCATGTGAATACCCTATAGAATGGAATGAAGGCCTAAGTGTGAGAGCAACCTTGCTTACTCTATAGCTTGTTTGCTTTTATTGATTTTTAAATGCTCATTATTAGTTTAGATTGATCACCTAGATTAGTATACATCAATTAAGTCTAATTCTGAAAAGATTAGATAAAATTGGGATTTCATAAAAGAAATAAAGGAAAAAGCCTAGACATAGGAATTTGTTTTTGACCCTAGAGATAGGGCAAAACCTTTAAGACAAAAAGGATTGTGTTTCAAAGTCAACTAAGTTTGCATTAGCCATAGAAATATCGGTCTAATCACTTAGTCTCCTAACGATACTACATAGAAGGTTGAATCGGTGTCGAATCCAGTTTACATTGTGTAAGAGTAGAATCAAGGATTGCAATTGCAATTATGCTGCAATTCCAATCAAAAGGACACAAGCATGTTTGAGTCCTTTCCTTTTATTCTTGATATTTATTTTCTTGTTCACAAAATCCAACAAACTTTGTTTCACTTTGGTTACCCTAGTTGGAATTTTTGAACATCTTTGTGCTATACTTAATTTTTGTTAAAATTTGTTCCTTGCGGGATGATACTTTGGAGTACTTCCACTTTTATATTACTTGCATCGACAGTGTGCACTTGCACTGGGCTGAAATTCTTTCTTTTATTTTTAACCCATAGGTTTCACCCGATCATGGCATAAATTTGTTTACAAAATGAAATTGCGATAACCAAGGTTATAAAAATATGGAGAGGTGTTTTGTTAAGAAAGTAATTGAAAAATCGATAAAAATGAATAAGGGATTCAATTTGATTATGCCCCTTTGGTAAGAAATGCGACTGAAATGCACTTGCAATTGTAGCTTGACGCAAGAAAATAATGTAAACCAAATTCGACTCCTAGTCAATTTTGGTTCAAAATCTTTATGAGACTAAGTAATTAAATCTATATTTCTATGGCTAATCTAACTTAGATAGTTTAGTATGCAATTCTAGTGGTTTTGGAGTCTTGCCCTATGTCTAGAGTCGATATTCACGACTTATTTCTAAGCCTTTTCCTCAATTGCTTTTGTGACATCTGCTTCCCCTTAACCCTTTCAATATTAAGTTTAAGCTTGACGAACAACACTAGACGACCAACTAGGTTTACCTCACATTAAACTCAACACAAACAAACAAAGTCAAGCGTTAGCTAGATTACAATTACTATTAAGCTTGGCACCTTTCCTCTAGGATATTTACAAACTTGAACCCTTAAGGAAATCTTAGCTCATCATGAAAAGAATGGAAAACATTAAGTTAAAAGTTTTGTAGCTCATAATTGAAAGCAACAGGAATAAAAACTTCAGAATAAAAAGTTCAAGTAACAAACTGATTTTATTAAGAAGACAACTAAATTCAAATGATTAACAAAGAGCTTCAGCAACTATTCTACTTAAGAAGAAATTACAATGGGCAAAAAAAAAAAAAAAAAAAACAGCAACTAAAAACTCCCTACAGAATTACTAGATTGAGATAAATGAACATAATCTAACTTGAATAACAAAAATATCAATCCTTTTCATCCCTTGCTCAATTGACACAACCACATTTTTTTCAAAGGCAATTGAATCTTCATTGTCTCTAACTTTCGTTGAGGAAGTATTGAGCCTTAGAGCTTGAAGGATATAGGAAAGAAGAAAAGACATCAACTAGGATTAACAAAGATAGTAGAACGATAGAATCCTTTTTGCGTGAGAAAATCGAACGCCCATTGCTTCGGCTTCTTTCTTGTTTTATAAGCTTCATGGGCTAGGGTTTCCATCTTTGTTCATGCACATCGTTGGTCAGTTTGTCTTGCTGAATTCGTGGGGAAGAATCTCATAAATCCCCCAAAATCATGTTGGTCCCGTATTTTATGCATTCTTCAGATCTGTGCAGAAATGCAATTGCATTTTCTATTTTGGATTGTAATTGCAATTTTGTACTTGCTCAAATTTTTTCACAAAAACCATCAAATTAGCACATTCCTAACTCTTTTCAGTTTTTTTTCTCTTTCATTATTCCAATAGGCTTTTATGAATATTTGTAATAAAAACTACCTTTGGCTTGCTATTTACACAAACAAATACACAAAATGACAAGAATAACCTAAGTATAAGGGTCAAATAATCCTAAAAAATTAGAATTATCACACCTCCAAACTTGAGTTATTGCTTGTCCTCAAGCAATTGCAAAGCAAATAGAGACATATACACAAGCCATAGTAGATTCTAAGAATAGTTCTTTTAAAAAATACGCCTCTTAGAGGAGGTCTCATGCTCATAACACTTTAACTTTACTTGGGTGCTTCCACTACATGCAACCTCTATGTCTCCCTTGTCTAAACAAATTACTGTCATCTCACAACCTCACCTTGGATTCATACTACCCATTACCTTTAGTCAAGTTTCACTTAGTTGCTAAACAAGCTAACTTTACACGATTTTCTCAACTAACAATATCCCTCCCAAACTTGTTTTTCACTGCTAGGATGCATACTTCTTTTTCTTTCAAGAGGGAACCTTTTTGTCATTTGTGTCTTCGTTGTAGCTTACTAACGCTTTTTGGTGAAAGTATCTAGCTACGAGCACTCATCACATACTCACTTCCTAAGTTAACCTTTCATACACTGCAAGAATTTTTGGATATGCCGACGTTATTATTCCCGACGCTTTAAAACTAGTTGGCCTAAGTAGAGATTCCTGACGGTTACGTTTACCGTCGGTAAATTGGAAGGTAATTGTCGACGGTTTTGTAAACCGTCGGCGGTTCGTGACCAATGTTGACGGTTTTGGAAAACCGTCGGCGGTTGGTCAAGGCAATACCTACAGTTTTTATAAACCGCCGGTATTAGTTAAGAACCGCTGACGGTTTTGAAAAACCGTCGGCCATTGTTGATGGAACCAGCCCTTATTTTTGTTGGTTCTTCAAGGAACTGCCGACGGTTTATAAAACCGTCAGCGATTTAGGGCGAAACCGCCTACAGTTTACAAAATTGTCTGCGGTTTTGAGTCAAAACTGGGGGCTCGAAAAAGAGCCCCCATTTCCTTCTTTTCCCCCCAATTATTTTCCCTCTTTTCCTAATTTTCCCCCTCTTTCTCTTCTCTCTTCCCTTTCCTCCTTCAACATCCACCTACATCCCACAGCCACACCTCCCCCCGCCGCCGGCCCCCTCCACCGCCGTCGACCAGTCCGCCGCCGCCGACCGCCCCACATTCTATGTCTCCTTTCCATTTTCTTCTCTCCTTCTTCCCTTTTCTTCTCTCCCCTTTCATTCCCTCCCACCCCGCCGCCGCCACCACCACCCCTCTCTTTTTCTTTTCTTTCCATTGTTTTCTCTTTCATTTCTTTCTCTCCCAACCCCATACCCCCACCCGGCCGCCAACCACTCCCGCAGGCCACACCCCGCCGCCTCCACCCCGTCGGCCGCCGACCACTAATTTCTTGTGGTAATATTGTAAATATTTTTAGTTATTAAATAGTTAATATACTTAAATTAAATAGTATTTTGCAAATCCATTTTAGTTTATTGTATTTTTGTTTGTTTAATCATGGATTTGTGAGTTCAAACAATTTGGATCTCAAACCAACAAAGCTTCTAGCTCTTTTGGTGAAAAAAGTATGTAAAAATCTAATTTTAAACTTTTTCAAACTCAAACAAAGTATGTTTATTTTGCTAAATCGAATTAAGTTTATTGTGATTTGGTTTGTATAATCATATATTTGCGATTTCGAACACTTTGGAGCTCAAACCAACAAATTTCTAGATTTTTTGGTGAAAAAAAGTATGTAAAAATCCATTTTAAAACTTTTTCTAACTCAAACAAAGTATGTTAGATCATTTTCTAAAGTTAATTTTATTTATTTTTAGCTAATTATTGTAAAGTATGCTAGTTATTGTAAATAAATAGAACTACATGTATTTGGTTTATGATAAGCCTTAGAATTAAGGCTTATTTAAGTCCCAAGTGCTCAAAATATTCGTGTTTGTCCTAAGATTAATTGAAAATAGTGGAAGATTGTTTGAAATTAAGGAAGAATTGAATGTGATAGCAATTGGAAGAAAATTCTAAGTAATTTGATTCTTTTTGCAGAAATTCGGGAAATTGCTAAATCAGATTGCTAAACCCGATTTGGCAATCCTGGGCAGAGAATATATGGAAATTTCATATCCGCGTGAATGACGAAACCCATATATGGGAAGAACAATTTCCGCACGAATCATGGGATTGGAGCTTGATTTTTGGCAGATTTGAACCCTAAGAAGATCTACAAAAGAGGGGGAAAGAAGCTCGAAGATCAAGCTTGGATTTCCTCGGTCGATTTCAAGGATTAAGTTCGTGGGTTTTTGGTAGTTTTTGGACCCTCTGTTTTTCGATTTTCTGCTGCTTTTGGCCAATTTATTCAAGTTCCATCTCGATTTTTTCTTCAGTTTGTATTACAGAAACGTTGTTGAGCTATTTCTATTCTCATTTTGATGTATTTGGATTTAAGTTCAAGTTTAATTCAAGTTAGTTTGTGGGTATTTGTTCTAAAAAGCATACTCTGTTCATCTTCAATTTTTTTTCGTTCTTCTTCACCGAGGGTTTGTTCACAGTGTTATCGAAATTTCTTTCTTTTATGCTGAATAAATTGTGGGGATTATCCCGTTGTCCTCGAGTTTTGTTTGATTATTGGATTGGATTGGAAGGAAGATCGATTACTATCCTCTGTTTTAAGTTAGTTATTGTTTTACAAAAGCCCAATTTTCTCTTGCAGTTTATTACTTTTGTTGGGAGAAGGAAGTAAAACCCATTAATGCCCTTAATTCTTTGTTAAATTCCAATTGAGCATTTTTCCTTGAAATTTTTGGCCACTGCCTTGATTCTTATTACAACTTATGAGTTTGATTGTTCAATGAGCAAGTTGCCAAGATAATTTTGTTCCCATTATTTCACTTTGCCCATTATTAGTAATTTGCTCAAATTTCTAATATGAGTTTTTCTTTAGTTAATTGTTATATTTTTATTTTTAATATGAGCTAAAACTTCTTAGGGGGTTCAAGGATGTGAATTCCCTAAGAAGTAAATGTAGCTAAAATTTCAATAAAAACCAAGCCTACATTTCAATTGTTTGCTTGTGTTGATTAAAATTTCGTTGAGATCCTAGATTGATCAACTAGGGTATCAACTCAAGCTTAGATCTAATACCGACGGGGTTAGTGACAAGCGGATTTCACACAAGTGATGGAGAAAAAGAGCTTAGACATAAGCCAATTCCTTACCCTAGACATAGGATTAAGGACTCCAAAACCCATAAAATTGTGAGCCAAATTATCTAAGATAGAGGGACTATAGACATATAAGACTCTCACTTAGCCTCCTAAAAACCGAAATTCAAGGTAAATAGGAGATGCAATTTTGGTTTACAATTGAGTGTGGAGTAGGTTGGAATTGCAATTTTGGCTTGCAATTACGACTTAGGGCAATGACATTCTTGAGCCCCATCTTCATCTAGAATTCCCTTAGCAATTTCATTTCTAAGTCTTTTTAGTTGTTATTCCAATATTGCCATTTTAGATTATGCAATTTAATTCTGCAAATTCTGTTCTTTCGATTATTGTCATTTCTTGATTCTGCAATTAGATTCTGCAATTTTTCTTTTTATCAACACACCATCCCAACATTATTTTTGCAATTTAGTTTTTCATTTGCAATTTTCCTTACACTTTTGTTTTACAATATTTTTGTTACTCCGTTCCCTGTGGGATTCGATACTTGGTACTCAGATACCATTTTATATTACTTCGATCGCGTGCGCTTGCGTGTTACAGTCGATCAGTTTATTTGTACTTTAAAGTTAATTTTAGTTATTTTTTAGTTCTTTATTCTTATTCATGGATATGGAGTTGAATATTAAATATAGTTGGTTAGACTTTTTAGTATTGTGTAGACAACATAAGTTGGTTAGACTTTTTATGTGTAGATGAGTTATATAATTATGTTGGTTATATAATTTTGACTTATGTTGATTATATATTTATGTTGATTATCAAATAAACATAAGTTAGTATGTGTTGGTTATTATGTCTTATGTTGGTTAGACTTTTTTATGTTTGTTATCAAGTAAACAAGATAAGTTCTAAATTTGTTATATAATTATGTTGGTTTTATAATTATGACTTAGCTTGGTTAGACTTTTTAGTGTATGATTGTTACAATCCTCATATAATTGAGAAGTGATTTGTGCAATTTTCAATTTATTGTCACTACCAAATTAGCAATGGTTATAATACTAGAGTTTAATTGTACCAATTGCATAATGACCAAATTATATATATGCTTTTTTAAAACAGGGCATTTCTGTTGAAGGATTAAAACAAAGTCTTCAAACGGGCTACATACTCAAGGTCAATATTTTTTTGAGTTTAATTGTAACTATACTTTTCATACTTTTTTTTCATACATATAATTTTCATACTTAAGTTTTGCTTTTGATAAGTAGAAATTGAAATGAGAATTTTATTAGGTAGTTACTTGATAAGTAGAAATTGAAATGAGAATTTTATTAGGTAGTTACTTGATAAGTAGACTCGTGTTACTTCTTTTTTTTTTCTTTAATACATTATGCAATTGTCAATGATTGGCATAAACTTTCTTTGCATAATTTCTGTAAATTTTTAATATAATAACTATGTTTTTAGTCCCTATATACTATGATATTGGTAATATTTAAGTTTTTATTATTTAATTAGTTTATCAAGAGTTAATTAAGACATACTTTTTTCATTAGTGCTACTTAAGACACCAATCTTTATAATTGAATGCTTATAACTTATCTTTAACAAACCCATTACGCCTCCGTATGAATAATTGTGGCTTGTTTATCCCAAAAAACCAAAAACATTTATAAATAAAAAAACTATAAACATCATTCAGAATGGTTATGAAATGGGCCTTAAGATATTAATTTTAATTTGTAGCTCAACTTGCTAGCCAAAAACTGTATAATTAAACTTGATAGCCAAAAAATTTCTACATTAAGGGTTTGGGACAAAGTTAAATCTATCTTCCTTTGTCTAAATCCTACAGGATTGAACTTCTCACAAACTAGAATTGGACTTGGAAGGTGTATAAAATTAAGGGTAAGGATGAATAGAGATTGGATTAAAATTAGAGACAAGTTGTCAACCGAGTATATAGAAGGAGTAACCCAATTTTTAGCAAAGGCAAAGTTTCATTTTAATGACTCAGGAAAAACAAGATGCCCATGTAAAAATTGTATGAATGCAATGTGGCAATCGTTAGACGGAGTAGAGCGACATCTATTCACATATGGAATATCCCCCTCTTATATTCAATGGGTATATCATGGAGAACCTACCAACTTACCTAGGTTCGAAAGTTATACAACTGGGTCAATACACGATGATAGAACAAGTACTACAGAGTCTAATGATTTCAATGGAGAGAATGAGATGTTCAACCTTTTGAATGACCTTCAAGTCCCAATTGCCGAAGCAGATATAGAGGAAGACAATAATTTTGAAAATGAGATGCTCCCTAATGTCCATGAGAAGGATACTTCAACCGTATTTGAGGATTTAATGACCGAAGCATGTAATCAACTATACCCTGGTTATACGAGATTCTGGTCATTAAACTTTTTGGTAAGATTGATGCATATTAAAGTTCTTAACAATTGGAGTAATAAATCATTTGATATGTTACTACAATTGTTAAAGGAAGCATTGCCAATCGATACATGTATACCTAGTTCATTCTATGAAGCTAAGAGGAAGTTGCGTGACTTAGGGCTCAGCTATGAGTTAATTCATGCTTGCAAGTACGATTGTATATTATATTGCAAAGAATTTGTTGATTGTCAACAGTGTCCAACATGTGGTGAGTCTTGGTATAAAGTGAACGATGGAAAAGGGAAAAAGATTCCACACAAAGTTTTATGACATTTTCCATTGATACCAAGATTGAAACGAATGTTTTCATCGAAACATTTTGCTTCTGAAATGAGATGGCACAAAGATAAACGTGTTGAAGAAGTTGGTGTATTACGACATCCAGCTGATGGTGAAGGGTGGAAGCATTTTGATTGTGAATTCCCTCAGTTTGTTTTGGAACCATGGAATGTTCGGTTGGGATTAACATCAGATGGATTTAATCCATTCGGAAATATGAGCACTTCATACAGTATGTGGCCGGTGGTGCTAGTTCCATACAATTTGCCACCTTGGAAATGCATGAGAGAAACCAACTTTTTCATGTCTTTACTTATTCCCGGGCCAAAATCTCCTGGTAAAGAAATTGATGTTTACTTGCAACCATTGATTGAAGAGTTGAAAGAGTTATGGAATAAGGGTGTGCGCACTTATGACTCAGTTAGTGGCGAGTACTTTCAACTGCACGCAAATTTGTTATGGACTATTAAAGACTTTCCTACCTACGACGACTTATCTGGGTGGAGTACGAAAGGTTTCCAAGCATGTCCCATTTGTAAAGAAGATACTTCATCTTTTAGGATAAGAGGTAAAATTTCTTACATGGGACATCGACGCTATCTTCCGAAGAGTCACAGTTGGCATAAGAGTAAGCAATTTGACGGAAAGACTGAGTTTAGACCTCCTCCAGCAGTACTGGATGGAGATGAGATCTTGCAAGAAGTTTGTATGCTAAACTTTCCTGTGCTCAGTAAACATCCAGCGAAGCAAGATAAGAAACAGAAATGAACTAATCTTAATTGGAAGAAGAAAAGTATTTTCTTTGAACTCCCGTACTGGTCAAAACTTATGTTAAGACATAAATTGGATGTGATGCACATTGAAAAAAACATATGTGACAACTTGGTTGGTACATTGTTAAATATTGAGGGAAAAACCAAGGACACAACAAACGCTCGATTGGATCTAGAGGATTTGAATATACGGAAAGATCTACACTTGAAGAAAATAGGCAATAGGGTTGTAAAGCCACATGCTGCATACACGCTGACTACCAAAGAAAGGGTTGATTTCTGTAAGTTTCTAAAATCAGTGAAGTTTCCAGATGGGTTCGTATCGAATATATCACGATGTGTTAGTGTCAACGATGGAAAACTATGGGGGTTGAAAACTCATGACTCTTATGTTCTGCTTCAGCAACTTCTTCCTATTGGTGTTCGAGGATATTTACCTAAGGATGTGTCCACTACTATTGTTGAGCTATGTACATTCTTTCGTGATCTATGCGCGAAAACACTACGCACAAGTGATTTGGATCGGTTGCAATCAGATATTAAAATCATACTTTGTAAGTTGGAAAAAATATTCCCACTTGCATTTTTCGATGTAATGGTGCATCTTGCAGTTCACTTGCCATATGAAACCACAGTTGTGGGTCCTGTTAGCTACAGTTGGATGTATCCTATTGAGAGAAGTTTACGAACATTTAAACAATATGTGCGAAACAAAGCACGTCCTGAGGGTTCCATAGCAGAAGCATTTGTAATGAATGAATTATTGAATTTTTGCTCTTTGTATTTAACTGGGATTGAAACGAGATTCAATAGAGATGAACGAAATGATGATCAATTTCCATGAACGAGATTTGTGGTGACTTTGAAGTGTTCAGACAAAGTGCAAGACGATTGGGGGGCTCAACCGCAAGGACCTTATCCACTGAGGAGAAACGAATAGTACATTGGTATATTTTGAACAATTGTGATGAAATAAAGTCTTATTGTACGTACGTCTCGAACATTATAATTCTCAATCTCAATCTCAATATAAAATTGAAATAAATTTGAGACTGAACATTTGATTTATTGTCTTAATAGACAAAATTTGCGACTAATTCGTCCAGAAGCACAGACTGCCAAAGATTTATATAAAAGGCATCAACTCCAATTTCCCGATTGGTTTAAGGCTCATGTAAGTTGAGAGGTATGAGAGTATATAAATGTAATTTAAATCATGAGTAAGATTTGTATCGTATATTAATGAATTAACAGGTTCTCTCATTGCGTGAAAGTGGAAATATGTCTGATGATTTGTACTCAATGGCGATGGGACCTAGTTTTCAAGTGCGCTCTTATAGTGGATGCATTGTTAATAGAGTATGCTTTCACACTATAACGCGTGATAATCGTCGAGCTACATAGAATAGTGGAGTCCTAGTGCCTGGAGAAAGTGAAAGTCAAGGCGATGAATCGAATTTCTATAGTGTATTGACTGAGGTGTTGGACTTAGAATATGTGAAGAGAAGACGTGTTATGATATTTAAATGTAAATGGTTTGACACAGACAGTAAAAAGAATAGATCACACTTTCATTTAGGGTTGAGATCAATCAATACATCTCACTATTGGTATGTGGATGACCCTTTCATCCTTGCTACTCAAGCACAACAAGTATTTTACCTCGACAATCCGAAATATGGCAATAATTGGAAGGTGGTGCAAGTGGTTCAGAACAAACGCTTGTGGGATGTTCCAGAGGTAGAAGATCTTGGAAATAACCAACTTGAGTTGATAGAAGTTGAGGATGGAATTAGAGTTAATGAATCAATTCAGGAGAACGCATTATGCAGGGATGATGTTGATCCCACCATCGTTGAAGAGCACCTGAGTATAAGAGTATCATCAAATAATGATAATGATTTCATAAACGATGAAGAAGAAGATGTAAAAGTTTCTTCTGAGATTACTTCCAGCCCCGATGACAATTCTGACTCAGATGATGATAGCGATTAACAATTAAAGTAACTATGTATTTCATTACTTATTTTAGAAATTTTTTATCCTTATTATTTTATTTATATCATTCATTCGTTTCATGTGTGCTTTTAGAGAGACAATGGTGCATCCTATTCACTTGGAAACTGAGGCGACTAATCATTTTTCCGATGCCGACTCTACTGCAGATGTTGGAAATGTTGCAGTGTCTTCTACAGGCCAGACTTCAGGTTAATCCTCTTATAAACTTTTGAACATAATTTTGCATTTACATACTAGCTTAATTATTTGTGTTTTAGATAATTCTGCACGTAGAGTAAGGGGATATTCGAGGGGCATAGAGCTAGACAAATATGTTAACTTACATGGGAGAATTCCAATACATATAACTGATGAGTTGAAGAAGCCTGTGTGTAATTTTGCTACAAAGTTTAGCAGCCAGATTGGCACAATTGTAAGAGAATCATTTCCAGCCCATCTATCAAAGTGGAAAGATGTGTCCACAGATCAAAAGGACCACGTAAAAAACAAACTTCTGGTAAGTTTATTTTTTTGTTCTTTGTGTTTATGATGTCTAATTTTCTCTAAAATTAATATTATATATTTTTTGTAGAACCATTTCGAGTTGGATATGTCTAAGTATGTCGTCCACGAGTTTATTGAACGTGAGATGCAGACTACATTCAAGGAGTATAGGGCAGAATTGTTCAAACATTACAGAAAATATTCTCCTGAGGAAGGACGTGCACACCCACATCCTAGGGTGGTTGATATAGCCGATTGGCATATGCTATGCGATAGGTGGGATTCTCCTAAATGGAAGGTATGTTACTTACATTTCTTAATTAATATCACATATTACATGCACAATTCTAGATCCATTTACTAATATTTTATTTTGTTAGCAAACTACGGAGACAAATAAAAAGAACCGATCAAAGCTACCTTTCAACCATCATGCTGGGTCTAAGACTTTCATTCATATACGAGAAGCACAGGTAAGGTTGAAAAATGTTTCTTCTATTATTTTCTTGTTTTTCAATATTACTAATATATTAAACACTTTGAGTTACAGAAAACAAAAGACGGTGTTGAACTTGGACCAATTGAGTTATTCGAAAAAACAAGATACAAAGAAGGAAAAGGGTGGGTGAATCCAGCAGCCAGTGTTGCTCATGTAAGTTTCATACTCTTAACGTGTGTTTATAATCTTATTACTCAAATAATACTTATTTTAATTTTTCTCGTAGAGTCAAATGATAGAGTTGCAAGAGGCACCAAGTTCAGAAGGGTCCCAACCACTCACCCAAGCTGAGATCGTCGAAACTATTTTGGGTCATCGATCGTGCCACGTTAAAGGCATGGGTTGGGGACCAAAGCCAAAACAGAGGCAGTATAGCAGCTCAACATCTGGTGGGGAGACACGAAGGGAGCATGAGTTGAGCGTTGAATTGGCTCAACTACGGTCCGAAAATACACATCGAGTAGAAGAACTGAACGAGACTAAAGAGGAATTGAATCGTGCCAAAGCCAAAATTGTGAACACGAGAGAAGAGTTGACTGAGACTAGACATAGATTGGAAGAAGTTGAGAATCGAACTTCATATGAGTTGGCTAGCCTCCGATCAATGCTTACACAATTCATCCGCTCACAAGGATCATCTAAATAGGTATGATCTCTCTACAACTACTTTTGTATGGCTATCCTGCAGTAAAGGTAGCCAATGATTTGAGCATTGGATCGGGGGGCGGGGGGTGTTAGTATGCTTTGAGATTGAATTGAGATGCTTATACATAGTAAGACAAATTGTGTATGGCTATCCTGCAGTAAAGGTTAGCCAATAATCTGAGTTTATTCGGTTTGTATGTATGTTCCTGATATAGTTGAATTTTAGATGCTATGTAAATATGTTCATAAATTTTGAAACGTTTTAGGTAAAACTACACTTTTATTTGTCAAAAGTTTTAGTTAAATTGTGAGTTTAAGTTCTAAAGTTTTGAGTTTATTTATGGTTTGTTTGAGTTCATGTTCATGTTAGTTGGTTTTTGAAATAATTACTTATTATGTTTTGTAATTTTTGGTTTACTTGGTAAAGTTAGTTTATTTGGTAGAATTTTGATTGTTTGAGTTCGTTATACAACAAAATGGTTGATTAGTTGGTTTCTTTGAGCTTATGTTTATGATGGTTGAGTTTTAGATGCTATGTATGTGTATCGAGAAGTTTGGGCAAAACTCATATATATATATATATATATATATATATATATATTGTAACTTTTTTGACAAAGTAAAGTGTGTTTGTAATTTTTTGTTTTGAAAAAGTTACTTGTAACTTTGTAACTTTGGTTTACCTGGGAAAAGATAGATATGGTTGTGTATTGTTAAATTTGGTGTTATACTTATAAAGTTTTCATTCTCTTAGTTGGTTATGAATTTCATGTGTTGATTAGTTGGTTTCTTGGAGCTTATGTTCATGATGTGGTTGAGTTTTAGAGGATATGGATGCCTATTGAAAATTTTAGGTAATACTCATATTTTTTGATAAGTCTAAGTTAAGTTTAAGCGTGTTCGTAATTTTTGTTTCGAAAAAGTTACTTGTAGTTTTGTAACTTTGGTTTACTTGGAAAAAGTTGGATTTGATTGTGTATTGTTAAATTTGGTGTTACACTTATAGAGTTAGATTAATTTAGTTGTTTTGATTGTTTTAGTTCAGTATAATAATTTGATGAGTTTATTATTAGTTTACTTAGTAAGTTATATTAATTTAGTTGTTTTGATGGTTTTACTTTATTATATTCATGGGTTTTGTAACTTTGTAAGTTAGTAGAAAGTTTTGATTGTTTTTGTTACATTTAATTTTTTTTAGTTCTTTATAATTCGTTATATATATACTTCATTAGTATTAGGTTTAAATGTTAAATTATATGTACATGTACATGTTTGTGCATTTGGTTTAGAAAAAGTTACTTATATAGTTATGTAATTTGGTTTACTTATATGAACTTGGTTGCTTTCTTAATTTTGGTGTGTTTTGATTATATAGTTTTGTAACTTAATTAATTTTTGGTACTTTTGAAATGTTAGTTTAGTTGTTATGTTTCTAGTTGCTTTCTTAAATTTGGTGTTTTGCATAAGTTCATGTTTTTATTTTTTATAGGTGGATTGAGTCGACATTATTCTGAGAGCAGGACAAAGATTTACCATGAAGATGGAAGATGATGAGAACTTAGGTTTATTTGTGTCGACATTAAATTACTTTTGTTTCTAGATTAAGTTTATTTGTGTAAAAGTTTTATTTTTATCTAGTATGAATTTATGAACAATGTGTAATCAAATTTGGTTTAATATAAATTATTATTTGACTTATTTTTTTTATATTTTATTTTAAGTGCAATATGTTTAAATTACAGTGAAAATTTAGGCAAAAATATATTGAAATTAATAAAATATCAAAATCAAGCAATGCCGACCAATTTGAGATTTAGTCGGCCTTTATGAGAATTGCCGACCAATTTTGTTTTGGTCGGCAATTGTAGGAAATGCCGACCAATTTTTGGTTTGGTCGGCAATTGTAGGAAATGCCGACCAATTATCGGTTTGGTCGGCAATTCCTACAATTGCCGACCAAAAAGTGGCGTCGACATTTCTAGGAAATGCCGATGCCACTAAGTTTTCGTCAGCAAAAGAGTCCCTGACGGGGATATGCCGATGACCATGCCGACGCAATTTTTTACGTCGGGAATACATTTGCCGATGGTTTTTGGAGATTTGCCGACCAATTTTGGCGTCGGAAAAACTCAGAACTCTTGTAGTGATACAAAGGAAATCATGGGTATCATGACCACCCCTGGCTACTTAGTTAACCCTTCAAATGAGGAGTATCCCTCATTTTTTTTAATCCTAGCAGTTGTTACAACAACATACTATTACAACGGTAGTATTACAAAACTCATTGCTCCAAACTTAAACGGGTCAATGTCCTTATTGGCCGAGGATAGCACAAGGGGTGGAAATGGGTGATTTGCAAAACATCTAAGCTAGACTCTCCTAAGGGGATTTAGTGTACAAACTTGGTGAGTTGAGGCTTGGGTGTTTTATAAAGATAAGAAATCATTAAGTTGTTTGTTCGGGAAGCATCTACATAATATTTCTAAGTATTTAATGAATTGAGCATACTCCAAATTTCATCATTAAGGGTATTCAACAAGAACAAAACTGGAGAAAATCCGTCAAGAAATGTATTGTCAATTTGAAAAAGTCAAAAGCATTCACAATTTTTTTTTCCATTAAGAGCAAATAACTAAAGAAAGTGTAAAAGAACCAAAAGAAACAAAAAAACAGTAAACAAACAATAAATAACAAAAATTGGAAAGATAAGTCCTTATATAGAGACAAATGTGTTGTTGCTGCCATTATTGTCTTCGAAGGTCTTAGCGTTTTGAAGAAGAATTGATGGGAAGTTCGGAAAAAGTGGTCATTTTCCTTTGGATAGCATGGAAAGTGTTGCCTTTATTGCTTCATCCTTTTCTTTGACGTACTCCCACTATGCCTTATTTTGTTGAGTTTTCTTGAATTTGCAATTGCAAATTTCTTTCGCAATTGTGATTGCAATTCTTTCATTTCATTCTATCTTCATAAATTTTCCTTTAGCCTTGTATTTTTCTTGCTTTTTCACCTGAAACTTGAAAGTAGAACATCAAAGCGTTCACATAATTTCTCCTAAGGCATAGTTAACTTTTTGGAACTTCCATAACCTTTTGATTTATTGAACTCTCAGGTAAATCTCTAGGTAGAGGTGTTCCCTTAGCAGTCAAATTAAATACCTCACCCTTGACAGGATTCTCCTTAGACAGAGATTCTCTGAATCAAGCTTCTTCATTCTGATTGGAATTCCATAAGTTGAAAATTTCTTTTTGTTTTGTTTTGTTTTATTTTTTTTTGTTTTTTGTGTGTCTCTTACTCAATTTTGATCAAGGAGATTGACCATTTTTTCCTCCTTTGGTCTTCTTCCCAATAAAGCTTGACTCTTTAACCTTTGAAATTGCTGCCTTGTCCGTCTTATAAATCCACATCTGTATGTGGAATCACAATAGGTCCTAACCATCTCGACTTTAGTTTTGCAGGGAAGATCTTCCAATGGGAGTTGAACAATAACACTTGTTGCCCTTCCGATAAATTCTTTATGAAGATTCTCTGATAGTGTCTTCTCTTTCAATATCTTCTTTCTCATTTGATTGCTCTTGAAACTCATGCAAATATAAAGATTCTTCAATCTTGATCCTTGAACGTTCTTCCATCTCCCTGGGTACCTCAATGCATTGAGTATGTTAAATTTAATTTCTTGATCATTTACTCGCAATGTGAGTTTACCTTTATGCACATCAATCAATGTTCTACAAGTGGCTAGAAATGGATTTCCTAAAATGATTGGGACATCTTTATCGATTTCATAGTCGAGGATGATGAAATCAGCAGGAAAAATTAATTTATCTACTTTAACCAGCACATCTTCGATCTTTCCTATTGGACGAGCGATCCACCTATCTGCCAATTATAATGTTACTGTGGTAGGTCTTGTCTCGCTAATTCCTAACTTCCTGAAGACTGATAGGGTAATTAGGTTGGTGCTTGCTCTAAGATCACATAGTGCTCTGCCTACATCTATTTCTCCAATCATATAGGGTATTGTGAAACTTCTTGTATCTTGTAGCTTCAGTGGTACTTTACTTTTAGATAACGCGTTGCAATTTTCAGTCAATGCCACTGTTTCAAATTCTCCCAGCCTACACTTCTTTGTTAAGATATCTTTTAGAAATTTAACATAGTTAGACATTTGTTTGAGCACCTCCACTAACAAAATGTTAATGTGGAGTTGCTTGAGAAATGTCTAAAAACTTGTTAAATTGTGTGTCTTGATTATCCTTCTTGAATCTTTGGAGAAAAGGAGGTAGTGGTCTGTAATTCTGAATTGTTGGTTTTGAGATCTTGGCTGTTGTAGTTTTTTTTTTGGTTCTGGGTGCTTTGAGATCACTTTCTTTGTCGCTTCACATGATTTTTCCTTAATAGGTTATTGTACTTCTTCGTCTAGGCAATCTTTCTTTTCATCTTTTGAACTATGGACCTATTTTGAACTCTCTGGCTCCTTACGCATTTCTGGGCCTTCATAATTGAGTCAACTTCTTAATGTAATCACTTGGCAATGCTCCTTCCTTTCGCGTTGTTGATTCCCTGTAGTGCTTGGTAATGCCCCTTATGGCCTATGTTTCATCTCATTTGCCAGTTGTTCAACTTGTATTTCAATATTATGCAGAGATGTAACTTGACTCTGAATGATGACAGCTTTGCTCTACATGATGGAATCATTTTTACTCATGATGGCCTCATTTTTAGCCATGAATTCTTTCATTAGAGTTTCCAATGAAGAATTATGTGTTAATGATTGCAGTTGCAATTGTGTAGCATTCTTTTGTGTATACAGCTGTGATGGTTGATTGTTGAATCTTGGTGGAGTTCCTTGCTTCACGTACTGATTTGAATTTGATGTGCTTGTGTTTTACCCTCCTCAAGAGAAGTTCGGATGCTACCTCCAGCCTGGGTTGTATGTATTTGAGTGTGGATTTGACACATTTTGCCCTACATAGCATATAAACATAGGATTGTAAGGACAATTGTTAACAAGATGATTTTCATTGCAATAAACGCAACTAGAAGTGGAAATATGGTTCAGATTAGAAATGAGGGCCTGGATCCAAAAAGTAAGGGTCTTCAAGGTGTTGTTCATTGCCGATATTGGGGCACTTAATGCTGGTATTGCATCCACTTCATGCATTCATGTGACATTTTTGGTGTTGTGTGACTCATTTTCTCCCCATTAGCTATTATTGGATACCATTGCATCTAGGATTTTGTTTGCTTCATTCACCTTCTTTTTGAGCAAGGATCCATTAGTGGATGTGTTGACTAGGGTCTTCGAGGCCTGAGTCAACCTATTGTAGAAGTGCTCGATTAAGAGGCAAGTAGGCAAGCCTTGGTGTGGACATTTTCTCACCAACTTTTTAAAGCGCTCTTAGGCTGCATCTACACCTTCATTTATTTCCTGTTTGAAGGTAATAATTTTTCCTCTAATTTGAGCGTTCTTAATGGGTGGGAAATACTTCAAAAGAAGTTTCTCTGCAAGTTCATCCCATGTTGTGATTTAGTCTAGAGCAAAAAAGCTGAGCCATGCTTTGGCATTTTCTTGTAAGAAAAAAGAAAAAAAGTTTTAGCCTTAGGATGTCATTGGAGACTCTGTTAATTTGAAAGAATTGCATATCTTGAGAAACATTTTTATATTGTTATGCGGGTGTTCATTTTTCAGTCCTGCAAATTGACCCATTGCATTGAGCATCTGGAACATCATAGGTTTTAGCACAAAGTGGTTGGCTTCGATGGTTGGTTCTGCAATCCCAGTGTTCAGATTTTGAAAGGTTGCATCTGCATAATCCTTAATGCTTTGTCTCACTCTTTTGAGCAAGGATCCATTAGTGGATGTGTTGACTACGGTCTTCGAGGCATGAGTCAACCTATTGTAGAAGTGCTCGATTAAGAGGCAAGTAGGCAAGCCATGGTGTGGACATTTTCTCACCAACTTTTTAAAGCGCTCTTAGGCTGCATCTACACCTTCATTTATTTCCTGTTTGAAGGTAATAATTTTTCCTCTAATTTGAGCATTCTTAATGGGTGGGAAATACTTCAAAAGAAGTTTCTCTGCAAGTTCATCCCATGTTGTGATTTAGTCTAGAGCAAAAGAGCTGAGCCATGCTTTGGCATTTTCTTGTAAGAAAAAAGAAAAAAGTTTTAGCCTTAGGATGTCATTGGAGACTCTGTTAATTTGAAAGAATTGCATATCTTGAGAAACATTTTTATATTGTTATGCGGGTGTTCATTTTTCAGTCCTGCAAATTGACCCATTGCATTGAGCATATGGAACATCATAGGTTTTAGCTCAAAGTGGTTGGCTTCGATGGTTGGTTCTGCAATCCCAATGTTCAGATTTTGAAAGGTTGCATCTGCATAATCCCTAATGCTTTGTCTCACTCTTCTGCAATAAAGATGGGATTTTGTGGAGGAATTGCTTGCTGTGGTTGTGCATTGTTTGCATTTTGTTGATTGCGTCCATTTGCTAGACTGACTTGAGGATTAGCTACAGATGGATCCATTTATACTTCTTGTGGAATAATTTTCTCTTGAATTCCTTGTGCGATCAACTCTTGCAGTTTTTTTTTCTTCCTCCTGTGCTGTCTACGATGCTGGTGGAAGGTTCTTTCTATTTCAGGGTCTAGCTCTAAGAGATAAGGCTTTGTTTGCATGCACCAAACTCACCCTGCAATTGCTTGCATACTAAGTTCGGACTTCCTGTAATAGAAGGATTGCAATTTGTTCACAATTTGTGAGTCTAAAATAAATTTGATTGAAAAGGCCGTTCCCCAACAACGGTGCCAAAAACTTGATCTAACTGAAACATGGGGGCTTAAAGAAAAAAAGTTTTAGTTTTAAAATGAAGCTCAACAACAATCCTACTTAAGAAGAAATTACAATGGGCAAGAAAAACAACAACTAAAAACTCCTTACAGAATTACTAGATTGAGCTAAATGAACAGAATCTAACTTGAATAACAAAAATATCAATCCTCTTCATTCCTTGCTTAATCGACACAACCACACTTTTTTCAAAGGCAATTGAATCTTCACTGCCTTTAACTTTCGTTGAGGAATGATTGAGCCTCAAAGATTAAAGGATATTGGAAAGAAGAAAAGATAGCAACTAGGATGAACAAAGACAGTAGAATGACATACTCCTTTTTGTGAGAGAAAATCGAATGCCCATTGCTTTGGCTTCTTTCTTCTTTGATAAGCTTCACGAGCTAGGGTTTCCATCTTTGTTCATGCACACCGTTGGTCAGTTTGTGTTGCTGAATTTGTGGGGAAGAATCTATCAAATCCTCCAAAATCATGCCAGTCTCGTATTTTATGCATTTTCTAGATCTATGCAGAAACACAATTGCATTTTTCATTTTGGATTGCAATTACAATTCTATACTTGCTCAAAATCCTATACAAAAACCATCAAATCAGCACATTCCTAACTCTTTTAAGCTTATTTTCTCTCTTTCATTATTCCAACAGGGTTTTATGAATATTTCTAATAAAAACTACATTTGGCTTGTTCTTTATAGAACAAAATACACAAAATTGCAAGAATAACCTAAGTATAAGGGTCAAATAATCCTAAAAAAATGAGAATTATTACATGCCTCGAACAATTAATCATCATCATGTTGTCTAAACGTGCCAATTTTAGTTATGAGGCTAGTTGTCTTAGCAGGTGGGAAGAATTTTGTGAGGAACGCTTGAGCCAAATTCCCATGTGGTGATGCTTCTAGGCTTTAGAGACTCAAACCAATCTTTTGCCTTGTCCTGCAAAGAAAAAGGAAAAAGACGTAAGCGAATAGCATCAGTAGAGAAACCATTTATTTTCATAGTTCCACAATTTTCAAGAAAAGATCTAAGGTGAGAGTGTGGATCCTTTGAAGGGTGTCCTTTAAATGAACTGTATGGAGGCATCTGTATAAGTCTTGTCTTGAGCTCAAACTTGCTAGCGTTTATTGAAGCATAGACTATTCCAGAGTGTTTAGTAGGAAACACAGGTTGGAAATAGTCTCTAATTGCCTTTAGTTCTTCCTCATCTCTTTGTACTTGATTAGCCATGGATTCAGTTTGGGTTCGCCTTTCCTTTTGATTTTTCTGCAATTTCTTTCAATCTCAAAATCGAAGGGAACTAGAATTGTTTCTTTGTCTTTTCGCATACACCACCAAAAACATGATGAAAGAAGACAAATAAACGAAAATCAATAAAAAACAAGAAAAACAAAATTAGCGAAATAAAACTCTAAATTAAGACCAAGTAATTTCTTCTCAGTAGTAAGTAAACTAAATAGTCTGCAATATCTGACAACGATGCCAAAAACTTGTTGCGTAATTTTTACAAAACTGCATGTGTACGAGTCAAGTTTTAATATAATGATTTGAGTACAGAGTATCATCTGTAGGATTAGTTTTTCTAGTTTACCTAAGTACTATGAATAATATCACAAAATTTTATTTTAAGAACATAATCGAATGATGAGTGCAAAATTGAAACAAAATAATGACTGAAAATAAAGATTGAGACAATCAAGAGAGAGAATATTCTAGGGAGTTGATTTAACCTACTAGACCAACTGTTTAACTAATTAAACATCCAAGATTGATCAAGCACATATTCCATAACTCTAGAAGTCTTATATCATGAATGACTCTTTTAATAACATATATGATGGCTTTTAATAACATGCATAACATTAAGTTCCTTCTTTAAACAACCTCAAAAGAAGCCCTAATCATTGTCATGTTAGAACTACCCTTAGTCATGCAATTAGGCTTTAATCTAAATTAAACTACCCCCATTCAGTTGTGAATTGAAACCAATACAACAATTAATTTGTGATCAAGAGATTAAAAACATTAAGGCCCGTTTGAGATGGGTTTTGGCAATGGTATAAAAAACCAATGTTTGTTTCATTGATCTTTACATTTTAAAACCCAAGTAATTATTACCTATGGATAAAAATAACCCATGAACCATGGGATTTTATTATCCATGTAGGAGGTGAGTTTTTTTTTACTTGGGACTTTTTTCCTTGAAAAATGGAGAAGTGAGTTTTTTTTTACTTGGGACTTTTTTCCTTGAAAAATGGAGAAGAGAGAAGAGAGAGAAAAATAATAATTAAACTCCCAAATATTAATGATCATCCATATCCAAACACATGCATGAGTTATTTTTATTCATGGGTAATAATTACTTGGGTTTTTAACTCCTAGGTTTTTAACTCCCAGATATTTTATATTTGCAATCTAAACGGGCCCTAAGAATATAAAAGTATGAATGGAATTAATGTCAATCAATCAAGGAGTTCAAAATAATTAACACATAATGACTACAACAATATCTAGACTTTTAAACAACACCATTATGAAAACTACAAAATTAAAGGGAAGAAGAGAAAAAATAGTATGGCACGTCGATCTCCTATCTTCATTACGATCTCCATGAACTTGAGCTTCAAAATCTCCAATCCTTGCACCCAAGGTCTCCTTTTGCTTTCAATTATGTGTAGAATCCATAATTAGCGTTGGTCTCTCCAAAGTGGCTCCAAAAATTCGCACCAAAAAGATGTATATATAAGAATTCGTTTCAACGTAGAGATGCTAGGGACAATGTCTCGACACTACACCCTAAATGCGCATACAAAAAAGGAAACTGAGGTAGCATCGAGACGCTACACGCAATGTCTCGACACTACAGATAAAAATACTCAAATAGAGGCATGCACACGTTTTTGGTTGACAGAACTCAAATCTTCGTAGCATCTCAACACTCTGTAGGGGCGTTGAGACACTATCCATGCAGGAACTTTGGCTTGAAAAGCTGCAGATTGGTGTCAAGACGCTATGCTCTTGAAAAATATAGCTTGATTCACTTACTCTCTTGACTTGGCTTTTCATTTTTATGCTAAATTAGCTCATTTTCCACCATAAAACTCCTAAAAATTTTGGTTAACTCCAAATACTCTTTCTACAAAATGACCAAATATGAATGTGCAAGTAGACAATTAATCACAAAACTAGAATAGAATAAGGCCTAAAGATAGCACATTTTGTGTACTGTCACATGTAACATTCAAAACAACTAAACCTATGTATACATAATTAGTTCAATATCTTTATTGATAATTATATCCCAGTTCTTATCATAGTCATATATAACTACTTGGGTAAGTTGGAGATATTGTTGGGCTTTCCTATTTCAAACTGTGTAGAACAATGTTGATTATGACTGTTGGAAAAGGAGGGATATGCCTTTTAGGGAATCGTGATCAAAAGTAAATTTGAGGAGGACTTTGTTAGGGACGTCCATGTGATTAAAAGTTGGAAAAGGTCGTTTAACCCTAGGAAGGAGGTAGCCAAAGGGAAGATGTGTTGCTTTAGAAGTTGGACAAGTTTGGTTTGTTCATGGTTAAGTCTACCTTGTTAGCTCTCTAAGGGAATAGAAGGGTGTTAGAAGAGGAGTAGTGTAATCATATTTGGGAAGGGGCTATTCCTAAGAAAGTGAAAATTTTCTTATGGACTACAACCCTTTATTGCATTAACACTATGGACAAGGCTCAAAGGAGGTTTCCAAGGTTCAACATTTCCCCTTCATAGCATTAACACTACGGACAGGGTTCAAATGGCTATTCCTCCCCTTCATAGCATTAACACTACGGACAGGGTTCAAATGGCTATTCCTATGAAAGTGTCCTACTTATGTGTATTTGTAACGCCCGGCTTATTTATAGGCATTAAGTTCGAATTATGGAAATCAAGTGGAATAAAAAATTTCTTAAGTATATTGATTTTAGAGTTAATTTGAAATTTTGGAAAGTTAGGAGGGTAAAAATGGAAAGAAATAGTGGTAAAAAGGGCAAAATTGGAAATTTATTTTTTTTATATAAAATAATCCCCCATCTTTATCCACATTTTATTATTATTATTTTATTATTATTTTATTATTATTATTATTTTTTATTATTTATTTTTTTCTCTTTTTCTTTTTTTTCTTTTCTCTTCTTCTTCCTCCCGCAGCTCTCTCTCTCTCTCTCTCTCTCTCGGCCGAACACCCATCCTCCAACATTTTTTCTTTTTCTTTTCTTCTTCCTCAGCCACCCGCGAACGCCGTCCTCGTCGAGCAGCAAGAGCAGCAGCCGCCAAACACCCATCCTCTGCCGGTTTTCTTTTCTTCTTCCTCGACTTCTGAAAACTCCGCCGGAAAAACCCACGCAAGCTGCCGTGAGCTTTTTAGCCGGGCCACTCAGACCACCTCGTCGCACTCAGTCTCGTCGAAGCTTACGAACGCCGGTTGACGTCGTCTGCGTTAACCACGCCAGAGTCGGATTCGTAGGTGGTGTATCGCCAGAAACCGTTTTCCTCCAAACCGAAGTTGCGCAGCTCAGACCTCACCGGAAAACACTGCACGAAGCTCAGATCCGACCCGTCGAGACCCGATCTGTCCAGATCCGTGAGCCACGCGCTGATCGGAGTCCCCACACGCGCCCACGCGCCGCCGCCGTGCTCCGGCCACGCGCCGCCGTGCTCCGATTCCAATTTTTTGAGCCCGAACAGTCCCGGTTACGATCGTGTTACGATTTGGGTAATTTTGTTACTCAATTGAATTTAATTAAGAACTTTAATTGGATCAATCGTTAACCAATGGACTAAATTTACAGGATATTGATTTGAGAATCAAACTACGGAATTGGAGACGAATATTTAAATTGTCAGCAAACTTTGGAGTCTAAGTTTGGGCAAGAATCAAGCTCGTAAATTATTTATTCGACTTAAGTAAGTAGTCATTTGGATTTAAGCCATTTAAATTCCTTTTTGATTGAAATGTATGTTTGATAGTTTGTTGATTTTGAAAGCATGCTTGAAAGTGGTGATTATGAGATATGAAAAGGTTAGTGGTTATGTTTAGAAGTAACCTTGAGCTAAAACAGTCTAAGATGTGGTCATAAAGGAATTAGTGGCTTAAAGTTTCAAGTTTAGTATGTTAGCATATGAACCTCTTAAGAATTTGTTCGAGGTTGTAATTGGACAAGTTTGGACTTTTGAGATGTTTGATTAGCTGTGGAATGCAGAAAACGTGAATTTTAGATTGATTGGCTGATTGGGTTCAATGCTTTTGGGTTAGAAGCTGAAGTAGAGCACCCTAAAGTTATGCAATACTCAGGGTCGAGGACCGTATCTTATGTGTTCAGAATGGTCTTATGTTTGGGTTGATTTAACGAGTTTTGAATGGATTCGATTATGAGTAAAGGGTAGTTGGTCGACCAGATTTCTAAAATGTTCAGGGGATTGAATTCTGGAATAAGTGAATGAAGGATTATTTGCCACTAGCATATGTATGGACTATGGCTACGTGTAGTTCTTGTTTGAGAATACCATTGAACTGGAGTATAAATTCTCACGTGAGAGTTGTGGTTGTGATCTATAGAGAAAGGTCATAACGATGCGATTGGGCATGTTTAACGTATTTCAGTTGGTCCCAAATGTGAGTAGAGGATTACTGGTTGTCTTAAATCCTAGGGTGGTTATGAAACTGAATTCTGGAATAAAGGGATAGAGGGCTATGTGCCGGTAGCACATGTATGTGCTTGTAAACTTCGGACCAGGTTGTGAATGTGGTCCGAAAATAACAAATGATATTGGTGTGGTAGACTACCCTAGAGATTCCAAAAGTAGTGCGAAAATGCAAAGAGCTTGATAAAATAAGAGCCACCTGATCTTATGTCTCTCTTGGGGCGAGTCTGTAACTCTAGGTTGACTAGATGTGTTGAGCGCAGGGAATGTGTTCCCTAGCGCCTGTGAGCTAGCATAGGGGCGAGGACCCCAGAGATTTATGTTGAGCGAAGGGAATGTGTTCCCTAGCGCCTGTGAGCTAGCTGAGAGATGATTCCCCATTGTGTTGAGCGTAAGGATTGCGATCCTTATGGCCTGTGGTGCTAGCTGAGGGGTGATTCCCCACTGTGTTGAGTATAAGGGATGCGTCCCTTATTGCCTATTTGCTAGCATAGAGGGGTGATGTTCTAGTGTATGGAGGCGTGAGAGTTACTTTCTCTCACGACCTTAGTCAACCTAAGTTACATGGCTCGTTGGTAGTGCTCGAGACAATGCCATACCGAGATGGACTCAGGTAGGGTGTGCGTGTGGTAGTTGGATGGTTGATGAGTTGAGATTAAGAGGCAGATATACGTGCCAGGACAACTTTTGTGTTGATGAGGCTAGCATAGGGGCGTTAACCCCTGAGATGAGTGACGAGCATAAGGATTACGATCCTTATTGCCGTGGGTGCTAGCATAGGGGTGAAGACCCCAGCGATTTATGTTGGCTAGCATAGGGGCGTTAACCCCTGAGATAAGTGACGAGCATAAGGGTTACGATCCTTATTGCCGTGGGTGCTAGCATAGGGGCGAGGACCCCAGAGATTTATGTTGAGCGTAGGGAATGCGTTCCCTAGCGCCTGTGAGCTAGCTTAGGGGTAATTCCCCACTGTGTTGAGCATAGGGATGTGTTTCCTATTGCTGTGTGCTAGCCTAAGGATGATTTATCTATTGAGATAAGTGTGAGGGTTATATACCTTCACAAGTTTGGGTTCTAGATAACAGGACTCCCAGACGTGACACGAAATTCGAGTCAGGAGGTGGTAAAAGTAGAAGGTGGTTGAATGAGAATTTAAATAACTGAAGTAAATATTTGATGTAAATATTTGAAGTATGAGCACGAGAATAAGTGAAGAAAGTTTGCCTTCGTGGTAGGTTTTCTTTAAGTTTTGGACCCTTAAGTGGGCTACTTACTGGGTATATTTATACTCATCCTTGCTACTTTGTTTGTTTTGCAGATTGTGAACATGTTCGGGGCGGATGACGCAGGCGACGACTTGACGAGACTATGGAGACTCCCCTAGTGTTCCTTTCCTTGATTGTTCACTCTTAGTATTGTAGTTCATTGTTTGTTGTAGTGTTGATCTGTAAATTCTAAATATTCTTTAGTTTTGTGTATTTGATTAGAGTTCTTAAAATCCTTGTGTTTGATGTTGAAGCTCAGCATATTTGAAGTAGTTTGTTGGATGCTGAGCGTTTTTTCTGAGGTATAGAAGTGTCTTTCATTCTTATCAGGTTGTTGTAAAAATTTTGGTTTCTCCTAGTTACGCCGTCATGTTGCCGAAATTTCGGGCATGAGCGAGGTAACTAGGTCATGCTTCCGCTCTAGAGTGTCGTAGGAAATCGGGTCGTTACAGTATTTATTGTACTTAAAAAAAGTTCAACACATGCCTAACAAGTGTCCAATACGTGTCAAATATGGACATGTCATTTTGTTTAGGGTGGGTGTGCTTCATAGACAAAATGTCATACCAATTCACAAATCATTCGAACATTCACTTAAAAAATTTATAAAGGTAGTTAACTATTTGTCTAATACTTTTTCAGAAAGAAAAAAAAAATATTTGTCTAATACATCCAAATCTACAAGTCCTTAAATAAACCACCAAACATAAGAAATAGAAAAGTATTACACTATTAAAATATCTAATCTTAAACAGTCCATTAGAATCGGCTAAGTACTGTAGCAAAGTGAATGCAACACGTTCTAAATTGAAATAAGAAATACATAGGTTTTTCATGAGCAAGAGTTCCCTTTATTTTCTTATAGCACTAGAAATAGAGAAGAAAATGGAGAAGAAGATGCTAACCTTTTCATTTACCGCTAAAACTTTAGAAGATCATAAGTCAAAACACAAAGCACAAGAAACTAATCCATTTCATCATAAGGTAAACTTTCCTGTGGTTTTCACTTCATCTCTCAATTTCCACAAAAAGAAGTTGAAGCATAAATAAACCATCATAACTTTAGTTCAATTTTTCACATGCCAAACATCTTCTTAGTTTCACTACCTCAATTCAAAGTAATGAACTAAATTCAAGCTTAAAGAAGTTAAACTACCAAGGTTTACTTAGATAGTTTGTTTTTAAATTAGGTTTTCTGTAATGGTAGTTATATTAGTTATTTTAAAGTCTTTAAATACTCATTTTAAGCTTGTATTATTTCAATGAGGAATATACTTTCATAATTTGTGAAATATTATAACATGGTATTAGCAAACACCAAGAACACAAAAAAACCACAAGTTTAAACATAATTTCTAAATAGAAGACCATACCAATTTCCACAAGTTTCCATTATTTAAATTTATGAATTATTACACAAAGAACACCAATTTCTGCTCTAAACCACAAGTTTAAACATAATCGAAAGGGAGAAAACGAAAACCATAGCTGAACAAAACACAATGTTCGAAAATCATCTTATCACATCATTCAAAACAAAATACATAGCAAAAAATATATATATAGAAGGCCACAAGTACAAGTAACAGAATAAAAAAATGAAGGAAGAAATTAGAGAAACTGCATCAAGAAGAAGTAGACCAAATGTTGAGAATTCACCTTAGATTTGAGTTGATTGAAAGCAGAGCAACAAATGCACTACAGATTCCTTCGTTCGGACATAGAAGACGGAGAGGAAATGGAAGAATAAGAAAAAGAGAAGGAGAAGAGAAGAAGAAGATTCTTTTGTTTAGACGTAGATGACGACCATAGATTCATTTGGACAAAGACTACGGAGAGGGAAAGGGGAAGAATAAGAAAACGAGAAGGAGAGGAGGAGAAGAAGGGGGTAGGGCATTTTTATCAGGACTTCTCCTGATGTGAAAAGTGCATTAGGATAACTACTAATAGCATTGGGGGATGCATAACATGCGTTTAACTTATCGAACTTCTCCAGATGCAACAAATTGTGTTGGGACAGCTGCACTTTGGTCGACGCTGGCCAATTGCATTTAAAAAAGTCTGGATATGCTGACGAAATTTGTTGGATCAACAAAAACTCTGTTGGCATAACCCAAAATTCTTATAGTGAAACTTAGTTATAGAAAATAGGCTAAATATATATGTTATAGTTCCTAATGTTTGAGTGTGTTTTTTAATTTAGTTCCTTACATTATAGTGTGTGTGTGTGTGTTTTTTTTAATTTAGTTCCTTACATTATAAAAATTTTCAATAGATTTTTCGTTAGTTAATGTTAAAATTGGCTTATAATAAGCTTACATAATGGATACTTAGTGAGTTAATAGAAATTTAAGGGAGAAATTAGGCTATCTGATAAGAACAACTCTAGAGAAATGGGTTAGTGATGAACTATATGTTTATCATCTTTATTTGGCCCTAAGTTTAGTTCGTTTTTTATTAAAGTATGAATGATTGCACATTTTTATGTGTTTTTATTGTCCAAAAGCATGCATAAATGAAAGAGTCACGTGAAAATAGTCATTTGGTGATAGTTAAGTAAATTTAGAGATAAAAGTGTCATTTTTGATCAAATTTAACCATTATTTGGTCTTTTGTAGGAATTTGCCAAAAAACAGGGGATTGCAACAACATAATTTACAAGGTAAAATATTATGTGGCTGCATTTTGCCCTAGAACGATTCAAACGAGTAAGTTCAAGTCAAGGCTGATTTCACCAGATTCTTCAACTATTCCCTCCTTTTACTCCGAAAGTCCAAGGTCAATGTGTAAGGCATGAAATTCGGTAACTACTCACCTTCCAAAGGTCTATGTAAAGGGTGATTCGTGATGGATTGAGAAAAGGACAGATTTTTCCATAAGAACTCTAGAGTGAAACCTAGATGGGGAAGAAAGCAGTGTTGGAGAGAATTCCTTCGAGAGAAACTTGAATTTCACACTCTAGAACCCTTAGCCTTAGTGAGAGTTAACTCATACAGACTTAGTTTACTTGAAAGAGGATTGAACTGAATCTTAGAGTGATCTTCCCTTTGGTGTACCTTAGTTTCGACTTAGGAACCTATTTTACATTCGTTTGTTAATTTTTTCATCTTTATAATTATGAATTCTTATTTAGTAAAGTGTTGTGTTTTTATCCATTGCATGATGAGCTAGATTTCCTTTGAGATTCGGTATTGTAGATACCCTCAAGGAATGAATTAGCCTAACATATTGTTTTCGCTTGTCACCAAATTTTCTTGTGTTTATTCTTCTTTTATTGAATTTAGATTCTAAATGTTAGTTTAACTTGGCCACTTAAATTAGTATGCAATGTTGAATTCAATACTGAATGGGTTGGGCAATAAATAGTTTTGGTAAAAGAGATATAGGAAAAGAGCCTAGACATAGGACTTCGTTGTTGATCTTAGACGTAAGTCTTGCCTATAGGATCAAGGGGATTACATGCTTAATTAACTAAGATAATTTTTTCATAGACATATAGGTGAATTACATAGACTCTTAAGGGTGCTTGAAATCAAGGCTGAATAAGAGTTGAATTCAATTCATAGCCCAAGGTACACGAGGTGATTATGCAGTCGCAATGTTTCTTAGGGTTGAAACTTAACTGAATTCTCATATTTTAATTTCTATTTCTTTATCACATTATCATTGACATCTTTGCTTACTTTATTGTCTACCTTTGGTTGTATTAGTGAGCACTTTTTATAACTTTGAATTCTACTAACAGTCTCTGTGGGATCGATACTTGGAATATTTCTATTTTATACTACTTGTGGATAGTGTATTATTGCACTAGGGTTGAAATCACTTTTAAAACATTTTCTTAAAACTCTATGCTCGTTTCAGAATCCATTAGTTAGGTAACCCTAGTAAAGACTAACACCTCCTAAACACATACTTGGGACATTCCTTGCACTCCAGCTACCACCCAAGAGGAAGTAAAAACTATAGTTTTCTTTGAGGGTCAAAGACAATGGAAAAGAAGACTAGTTATTTTAATCTAGGTTCAAATACCTTCAAAAGTTTAGTAACCAACTTAAACTTTAATGATTTTAGGATTCAGCGTATAAGTGCACTACTACAAAGAAAGGAGGCTCTAGGACCTCACCTGAATGAGAAAATGTCAACTCAACATTTCATTCATCATATCATAGCATTCATTCATCATAGCGTTCTTCAAATCTAGGTTACAAAGGTGGCTTTTTTATAGTCTACCATGAAATTTTATAACTAAAGTACTAGCTTAAAATGAGTTAAAAATGAGGGATTTAAACATATTTGACCTAGTTTAAGAAAAAATTTACAAAAAAAAAGTAAAAAAATCAAAATATTTACAAAAATAGTCTTATTTTATTTATTTATTTATTTCTGGTTTAGAGCCCAAGGAAGAGACTGGGCTTGAGCCCTGCCAAAAGGGAAGTCCAACAAATAAAGTCAAAAGTCAACAGTGGCAAAAAATAAACACAACTACACAAGAAAGACAAGGCCATAGATCCATTAAGCTTAATTGGCATTTTGGTTCATATAATTATCTAAGAAAGGAGAATTTTTAACTCTTCATCCAATTTCTAAGAAATTGAGAGAAATTTCATTTTTCTCTCTCTTAAATGACCTAATCTTTTCTTTAGATTTTTGCCAACTCATTAAATTGAAGGAGTTAATATTAAGAAAGCGGAAGAAATTTCGGATCTCGAGCACTCAAAGTACATCAATTTAACCAAGCAAAAACATGCTCAAAACTGGAAAGATCTGGAAAAAACCAGAAAGTATGAACACATACCTTTGTAGCTCAAATTCTCCAAATTCTTTGCAAATCTTGGATCACCAACACTACTTGGACCACCACTAGAGTCTTCCCTACTATTCTCAGCCCTTGGAATGGATTGTGGGATCCTTTGTTAAGAGAATTTTTAGAGAGAAGGAAGAGAGCTCAAGACAGTTTTAAAAAAAAAAACTATCAAAGAAATTCTACCAATCCTTTTGTGTTTCATCCCATTTATAGGCACTAATGAAACTTCATTAGGCTTCCTATGGAAGACAACATTTGTCTTCCTATGGAAGACAACACTTGTCTTCCTATGGAAGACAACACTTGTCTTCCTTTGGAAGACAACACTTGGTTGGAATTAGTCAAGTTTAAATTAAAATTAATTAAAAAAACTTGATTAATTAATTAAACCATTTAATTAAACCATTTAATTATTTAATTTAATATCAAATATTAATTAAATAATTAGACCAGTCCCTCTCTTTTCCTTGTAGTTTTAATTCATAATTAAATTATAGTACGTTAAGTATATCGCATATAATTAACGTTTACTCCCAAAACCGAATTTGAACAATTCAAATTCTTTTCTCTCAAATAATTCCAAGGCTTAGTCTGAGCTAGTAAAGGGACCTAATGGACCTACAGATCATGAGCTCCAACGATACGAGATTAACCGGCCAAACTCTTTAGCCTAGCTAATCAACATTCGTTAACCACCGGGACACTCCACTAAAGCCCAGTGGATGCACTCTCCTCACTGTAGATATATTTCTGTCCACTCGATATAACCATGATTAGTAAGTCGATCCTTCACAGGTCGTTCGTAATTACACCTGGGTCAAATAAACCGTTTTACCCCTGTAATTACTTTTTGCTCCTTAAAGTCCCACTGATCCTCTAATGAACAATTGGTTTGTGGTCCAACCAACAAACCGAATCTCTCTCGGGCCAATGAGAGGGTGGGCCCATTGTTCAAGACCCGGAGTCAGCACTTAAGGGAACAACCTCTCTACTAATCCTTAAAGCAGGTAGGAGTGAATTCCATCTCGCATTACTATGTTCTCAACTATCTATCCGGTCTTATCCCCAAAATGGGAGGCTTATTGAGTCGGCGATCTCGGGCCACTCTCACCCATGCAAATCTAAGGATAATCCCGAATAAACAGGAGTTCATAGCACGCTCAGGATTAAGATCGAGTTACCTAGGTCATCGTATGAATATAGTCAGTTAAAACAGTAAACGGAGTTATAAAGTCTAAGTGACTATTTCGCGGTCCGGTCTTATGAAAACTCATTGCATAGGACGCCCCCACTCGCATGTCTCCACATGAACGATTCAGGATCACATCGTTAGTACTATACAAAGTGGGCCGCATCCATAGTGTCCCCAGAATAAGGTACCCAGCCTTATCCTTATACTATAGACAATTTTGGCTATTACTCGAACTTGATCCACTTTTATGTCATACATAAAGTTCAAGTATACATACTATAGCCGAGGGTTCTTTGTTCATTGGATTTGGGTTATAGAATACACAATTCACTTTATTCAATAATACATTTACTGAATAAACCTCAATAACATCTTTATAGTAAAATAGAATATACATTCAGTTTACAAAACCACGAGTTTTAGGACACAAAACCCAACAAACTCCCACTTGGACTAAAACGTCAGTGGAGTCATACATGATGAGGTTAATAACTGCCCTAATGTACAAACCGTAGTCCTAGACTCTCTAGGTGTCCCTCAAACACTTTAGCCGTGAGGGGCTTTGTAAACGGATCAGCAATGTTGTGCTCCGAAGGGATCTGTGTGACAATCACGTCTCCTCGTTGCACAATCTCCCTGATGAGATGATATTTGCGTTCTATATGCTTTCCGCGCTTATGGCTTCTAGGTTCTTTAGAATTTGCCACTGCACCTCTATTATCACAATAAAGGGTGATAGGCAAATTCATATTTGGAACAACTTCCAAATCAGTAAAGAATTTCCTAAGCCATACAGCCTCCTTCGCTGCTTCGCAAGCTGCGACATACTAGCCTCCATGGTGGAGTCAGCAATACAACCTTGCTTTATACTTCTCCAAACTATTGCTCCTCCATTAAGAGTGAACACTGATCCCGATGTGGATTTCCTTGAATCTACATCGGTCTGAAAATCAGAGTCAGTGTATCCTGCAAGGATCAGATCCTTCACGCCATACACAAGCATATAGTCCCTCGTTCTCCTAAGATACTTGAGGATATTTTTAACGGCAGTCCAATGATCATATCCTGGATTGGACTGATACCTGCTGACAATTCCCACTGCATAGCATATGTCGGGTCGAGTACACAACATGGCATACATTAGACTACCGACAGCTGATGCATAGGGAATTCGTCTCATTTCCTCAACTTCTTGAGGTGTCTTAGGACATTGTTCCTTTGACAAATGAATTCCATGTCTGAAAGGTAATGAACCCTTCTTGGAACTCTGCATCTTATATCTAACCAACATTTTGTCAATATAAGATGCCTGAGACAATGCTAGCGTTTTGTTCTTGCGATTCCGAACAATTTGAATTCCAAGGACAAACTGAGCCTCTCCCAAATCTTTCATTTGGAATTGGGTCGCTAGCCATTGCTTTACGTCAGTCAGGAATCTTACATCATTCCCAATGAGTAGGATATCATCTACGTACAAGACTAAGAAAGCTACAGTAGTATTGACTATTTTCTTGTAAACACAAGGTTCGTCAATATTCTGTTCAAAGCCATAAGATTTAATCGCAGTATTAAATCTTATATTCCAGGATCTAGATGCTTGCTTCAATCCATAGATGGATCGTTTAAGCTTGCAAACCTTGTGCTCTTGACCCTGAATTATGAACCCCTCTGGTTGAACCATATAGATACTCTCTTCAAGATTACCATTCAGAAAGGCTGTCTTGACATCCATTTGCCAAATTTCATAATCATAAAACGTGGCAATGGACAAGAGTATTCTAATCGACTTAAGCATGGCAACAGAGGAGAAGGTTTCTTCATAGTCCACCCCTTCCCGTTGGGTATAACCCTTTGCCACAAGTCGAGCCTTAAAGGTTTGCACCTTACCAGCTAGGTCTCGTTTTCTCTTGTAGATCCACTTGCAACCGATAGGTCTTTCACCATCTGGTTGGTCTACAAGTTCCCAAACTGAATTGAAGTACATTGACTCCATTTCGAGGTCCATGGCTTTAATCCACTGGTCCTTATCTATGTCATTCATTGCCTGTTTATAGGTCAATGGATCCTCAATGCCAACATCAGGTATGACGACCTGGGTTTCAGCCAAACCCATGTAACGGTCGGGTTGTCTAACATCCCTCCCACTACGTTGAGGCATTCTCAACTCTTGAGAAGGACTAACTTGATCAACAACTTTTGTTGATTTATCTGTAGCTTCCCCAGAAAGTTCACTCAATACAATTCTACTTCGAGGCCGATGATCTCTCATGTGGTATTCCTCTAGGAATGTGGCGTTTGTCGATACAAGCACCTTGTCCTCTTGAGGATCGTAAAATAGACCACCTTTCGTTTCCTTGGGGTATCCTATGAATAGGCATAATTTTGAACGTCGTTCCAATTTCTTTGGGTTTGGCACCAGCACATGTGCCGGGCACCCCCAAATCCTGAAGTGACGTAAACTTCCTTTACGCCCTCTCCATAACTCATAAGGTGTTTCTGAAACACTCTTAGAGGGAACCATGTTCAAAATATATGCAGCAGCCTCTACTGCATATCCCCATAACGAACTAGGCAGCTGAGCATAGCTCATCATAGATCGAACCATGTCTAACAAGGTTCTGTTTCTCCTCTTAGATACACCATTCTTCTGAGGTGTACCGGGCGCTGAGAGTTGGGATACGATTCCATGTTCTATCATATAGTCCTGGAATCTCAAATCCATATACTCTCCACCTCGATCTGATCGAAGTGTTTTAATCATCTTACCTAATATGTTCTCAACCTTTGTCTTATACTCCTTGAACTTTTCAAGGGTTTCGGACTTATGATGCATTAGGTAAAGATAGCCGTACCTCGAATAATCATCAATGAAACTGATGAAGTATTCATACCCTCCTCGAGCTTTGACATTCATTGGACCACAGAGATCCGAATGTACGAGTTCTAAGGGTTCTTTGGCCCTATAACCTTTTTCAAAAAAAGGTCGTTTGGTCATTTTTCCCTCAAGACACGACTCACATGGTGGTAAGGAGTTGTCTTCTAACTGACTTAGGAGACCACTCTTAACCAATCTCCCAATCCTATTGAGATTAATGTGGCCTAGTCTCAAGTGCCAAAGATAGGTACTTGGAGAAAATTTCTGCCTTTTATTTTGAGTATCAGCTGTTTTAAACATCTCGGTGTTCAAAATAGCTTTTACCTCTATTGGTCTTAACACATATAAGTTGTTTTCAAGTTTAGCAAAACATATTCGTAGACCTCTTTTGCAAATGAACACTTCATTATAATCAAAAGATACTTTATACATATGTTCAATCAAACAAGAGATAGATACAAGATTTCTTTTGATTCCAGGAACCAAAAGTACATGTTCTAGTAAAATGAATCTATCTCTAAACAACAACTTCACTGCTCCCTCTGCTCTTGCTGAGACAACCTCTCCTGTTCCAACCTTGAGAGTTATCTCACCATCTGTAAGCTGCCTCCAGGAACTAGTTTCCTGAAAAGAAGAACAAACATGGTTAGTGGCTCCTGAATCTAGTATCCAGGCGGAATCATCATGTTCCACTAAACATGTTTCAACAACAAGTAAATCATATTTACCTTGTCTTGCCTTCTCAGCTTTCTTTTCTGCAAGGTACTTTGGGCAATTCCTTTTCCAGTGCCCATGTTCACCACAGTGGAAACATTTTCCTTTATCTGCGGCTTTAGCCTTGCGTTTACTCATGACGGGAGCTTTTCCCTTCCCTTTATCTTTCTTCTTCTTTTGAATACCCTTATTCTTAGAAAAAGAAGAACCAGACTTAGTCCCAGAGGACAATCCTCTTGGGAATTTCTTCGAAGTGACAACATTTGCCTCCTTCTCTTTTCCCTTTGTTTTCATCAAGGAATCGAAAGTCTGTAGCTCGTTGAGGAGAGTAGTCAGATTATACTCTATTTTGTTCATCATCGCATTGGTGCGGAACTGTAGGAAGCTCTTCGGAAGAGATTCCATTATAAAGCTAACCTGACTATTTTCATCTATGACAGCTCCGTTTACTTCTGCCACGTTGAATTGGACCATCATGTTAAGGACATGCTCCCTAACAGAAGTTCCCTCCTTCATACGGGAGTTGTAAACATTCTTGAGAGCATCATGACGGATCGATGAGGACGGTTGTCCAAACATCGCCTGTAATGATCCCATGATCTCCTTGGCGGTAATCATGCTCTCATGTTTCTTAGATAGCACATCAGATATGCTGGCTAAGATATAGACTTGGGCTTTATCATTAGCCCTAGTCCATCTGTCAAATGCATCCTGAACAATTCGATTTGCAGACGAGCCGGGAGGGGGAGGACATTCCTCTGTTAAGACAAACCTTAGATCATCGATAACTAGAATCGTATTCAAGTTCGATTTCCAGGTTGCGTAGTTATCGCCATTTAATTTATCGGAGGCTAGTAACTGTATTAAAGAGCTCGACATGCTGAAAAATAGAACATATTCTATTAGTGAATTGCTTCTAACCCATTACATAATCCAATTAAAAAATTTAGCAAAAGTAATAATGTACCCATAAACTCATTATTGTTTTTGCAACGATACTTCAGTGAGTCAGAGCAACCGCTACCGAGGGGCAGTCAATCACTCCTTCACTGAACCAAGACATTCTTGACTAAATGCTAATATCGGAATAACTCTTATTCCTATAGCATTCTAGTTATCGCTACTTTGGTCAAGAATTCACTAACACTTAGTAATTCTTGTAAGTGTGACCCGCCATTTTCAGACCTCAGAGGTCGGCCCCAACAATGCTACCGAATTGGAAAGTCAAAGCTGGGAATGGACCTAGGAGACCCTATCCATTTCTGGAGTTTGAGTTGTTCCGACTCCCATGTTACATCCCTCCGAATAGATGGTGCTACTACGGGCAACCTGCAGGCGGAACATGGGAATCTCACGGTCCAACCTAATGGAGGAGACTGTAGGATGTGTTGACACACTTCCTTCTCCCACTTACTATAAATACTTTCTCCATTCACCTTGCTCTTGATTTATGCAAACACCATCCGAATGGGGATGCCCTATTGACATCACGAGGCCGAGCATAAATCTCAAGGTGTGAACTTCGTAGAGAGCGTAAGAGGAAATTGATATATCATATATACCTTTTCACTCCCACTAAGTATTTTAGACGGTTTGGGTATAATTTTACTTAGGCATATTCCGGCTATTAATATACCTAAGTCTATTAATATAACTGATACCAATTGAAGGAGCGGTCTACAATCATCCAATGATCCCTCAGAGCAGATTTTACAGCAGGCCTCTCGACCCTCGCCAACCTCATAGGACGTGTTGGGGTAAGAGCAGTTGCTTCGATTGTGCACTCGCTTCCGAGCGCTCACAACTCGAGAACCCCCAATCACGCAGCGACCCTGTCTCTACAGGATAACTAACCAGCTCTGATACCAATTGAAGGAGTTAATATTAAGAAAGCGGAAGCAATTTCGGATCTCGAGCACTCAAAGTACATCAATTTAACCAAGCAAAAACATGCTCAAAACTAGAAAAATCTGGAAAAAAACCAGAAAGTATGAACACATACCTTTGTAGCTCAAATTCTCCAAATTCTTTGCAAATCTTGGATCACCAACACTACTTGGACCACCACTAGAGTCTTCCCTACTATTCTCAGCCCTTGGAATGGATTGTGGGATCCTTTGTTAATAGAATTTTTAGAGAGAAGGAAGAGAGCTCAAGACAGTTTTTAAAAAAAAACTATCAAAGAAATTCTACCAATCCTTTTGTGTTTCATCCCATTTATAGGCACTAATGAAACTTCATTAGGCTTCCTATGGAAGACAACATTTGTCTTCCTATGGAAGACAACACTTGTCTTCCTATGGAAGACAACACTTGTCTTCCTATGGAAGACAACACTTGTCTTCCTTTGGAAGACAACACTTGGTTGGAATTAGTCAAGTTTAAATTAAAATTAATTAAAAAAACTTGATTAATTAATTAAACCATTTAATTATTTAATTTAATATCAAATATTAATTAAATAATTAGACCAGTCCCTCTCTTTTCCTTGTAATTTTAATTCATAATTAAATTATAGTAAGTTAAGTATATCGCATATAATTAACGTTTACTCCCAAAACCGAATTTGAACAATTCAAATTCTTTTCTCTCAAATTATTCCAAGGCTTAGTCTGAGCTAGTAAGGGGACCTAATGGACCTACAGATCATGAGCTCCAACGATACGAGATTAACCGGCCAAACTCTTTAGCCTAGCTAATCAACATTCGTTAACCACCAGGACACTCCACTAAAGCCCAGTGGCTGCACTCTCCTCACTGTAGATATATTTCTGTCCACTCGATATAACCATGATTAGTAAGTCGATCCTTCACAGGTCGTTCGTAATTACACCTGGGTCATATAAACCGTTTTACCCCTGTAATTACTTTTTGCTCCTTAAAGTCCCACTGATCCTCTAATGAACAATTGGTTTGTGGTCCAACCAACAAACCGAATCCCTCTCGGGCCAATGAGAGGGTGGGCCCATTGTTCAAGACCCGGAGTCAGCACTTAAGGGAACAACCTCTCTACTAATCCTTAAAGCAGGTAGGAGTGAATTCCATCTCGCATTACTATGTTCCCAACTATCTATCCGGTCTTATCCCCAAAATGGGAGGCTTATTGAGTCGACGATCTCGGGCCACTCTCACCCATGCAAATCTAAGGATAATCCCGAATAAACAGGAGTTCATAGCACGCTCAGGATTAAGATCGAGTTACCTAGGTCATCGTATGAATATAGTCAGTTAAAACAGTAAACGGAGTTATAAAGTCTAAGTGACTATTTCGCGGTCCGGTCTTATGCAAACTCATTGCATAGGACGCCCCCACTCGCATGTCTCCACATGAACGATTCAGGATCACATCGTTAGTACTATACAAAGTGGGCCGCATCCATAGTGTCCCCAGAATAAGGTACCCAGCCTTATCCTTATACTATAGACAATTTTGGCTATTACTCGAACTTGATCCACTTTTATGTCATACATAAAGTTCAAGTATACATACTATAGCCAAGGGTTCTTTGTTCATTGAATTTGGGTTATAGAATACACAATTCACTTTATTCAATAATACATTTACTGAATAAACCTCAATAACATCTTTATAGTAAAATAGAATATACATTCAGTTTACAAAACCACGAGTTTTAGGACACAAAACCCAACATAAATAATATACCATGTAAGCTTTTCATTGGCTGATTTTAACATTCACTGAGTATAAACAAATGAGAAAAGTGTAAGAAACTAAATTAAACTCTTTAAATGATTGAGAAAATATCCATATGATGGTCTAAACAATATAGTTAGCCTATAAAATATTTTAAAGAAAACTGAAGATTCTACTATCCAATATTTATATATATTTTAAAAGTATATTTTAGTCTTATATGACAACAAAATATAATGAGTTATTAAAAAAAAAGAAAGTTAGATTATACAAAATACCATTGAATTATGAGTCAGGTTTCAACTATGCCCCTAAACTTTAAAATTATTCTAAAAAATACACTTGAAAAGTTTTTTCATAAAATAAAAATTGACGCAGTGACTGGCTGTAAAAATTGAAAAGTGTTCATAATATCATATACTAGGGGTGTTCACAGTTTGGTTCGGTCAGATTTTGGCCGAAACCAATAACCGAATCGAACCCTTCGGTTATTGACTATTCTAAACCAAGAAAACAGAAATTTCATCGATTCTTGGTCTAAAACTGAACTACTATTCGATTCTAGATGGTCTAGTTCGGTTTCTAATTAATTTAGGCCTATTCTGTTTTGTTTGTTTTTTTTTAAATGGTAAAAGAATTAAACAAACTTAATTGAAAAGTACACTTCTTTCACCTACATGCCCTAGATCTTCGCACAGAATCTTATGCATGGCGGCTGGAACCTCTTCCAATCCTTCATCCACAGTGAGGCAAGCGACTTCATGGACTGAGAGATTTCCTTCTCGTCGGCAATAAGTAAACGCTATGTGAATAAAAAAAAGTTATAAAAATAGGGTTTTTTTTGAAGGTGATGAGAAATTGGGCCGATCAGTCATTTATCGATTGATCGGCTACTTTGACCAAAAGATTAGTGTCGGTGAAGATTTTAAATGGAAGACTGTGTCAGTGGTGGTTTTGAATGGAAGACTGTGATTTCGAATGGAAGATGGTGTCGACATGTTGTCTAGGGGCAACTTCATAGTAGGCAAGGATAGATGCGTAACTATGACAATGAGAAACTGAAAGTGAGGGGAGTGGAGGGGAGGGGTAAGTGTGAAGAAGAGGAGAGGGGGCGAGATTAAGGGAAAGGGGGAATAAGGAGAGAGAGAGGGGAGGATTACGACAAAACAATGAGGAAGACATTTTGAAAATAGAAAACCCTAAAAATTTAGCTTATTAGGCTAGACTTATCTTATTAGACTTTAACTTTTCGAGCTGGGTAAGGCTGGTTTTTCTTTTTTAGTTATTTAAAATATTCGGTTCAGTTCGATTTTCTCAATTTAAAAAAAAGAGAAACTAGAAATCGAGCAAAAAAAATTGGTTTTCTAAAATGCTATATTGAAAAAATTGAACATATCAATAAAAACTGGACCAAACCACTCGGTTAAGCTCAGTTTGGTTCTATTTGTCGGTTTGACTGAATTTCTACACACCCCTATCATTTACAACCCAATTTCAACTATATAGAAAATTAAGATTGTTGTTACCATTTATTTTAACTTAAAATATATTGTTGATATCCTTTACAACATCATTCACAAAATAAATTTTTACATTAGCTGCCACTTTAATTTACATGAATGTTGTTGTAAATGATGTTATGTATGTTGGGATTTATGCCCTAAACTCTTGTAATTAATGATTTATTTAATAATTAATAATAATTTTGATTATTTTATTTGCAATATAATATTATCCATTATATAAAAAATCCAAGGTTATTAGTGTAATCTTGAACAGTATGTGGTTGACATATGAGAGGATCATGTTCAAGAAATAGCCTAAAGGGTCATAGTATATGGATAAGGTTGGGTGTCTTATCCTGGTAACACTATGATGCGACTCACTTTGTAATAGTTACAAATGATTTGATCTAAATCGTTAATGTGGAGACATGTGAGTGCTGGTATCTTATCTAATGAGTTTATATAAGACTAGACAACGAAATATTTAATCTCACTTTATAAATCCGTTAATTGAGAAGATTAATATTTCATCAGGATGATCATATGTGACTTGATCTTAATCCTGAGTGAGTTATGAACACTTGCTTGTGAGGGCTTGTCCTTTGATTTCCATGGGTGAGTGGTTTTTGTAGTCGAATCAATATGATACCATTTTGGGGACTTGACTAAATAGGGAGTTGGGAACATAATCTCACAAGATGGAATTCACTCCTTCCCATATAGGATAAGTAGATGAATAGTTCCCTTAAGTGCTGATTTCAAGACTTGAACAATAGGGCCCCACCCTCTCATTGGCCCGAGAGAGACTTAGTTTATTATTGGATCATAAACAAATTATTCATTAGAGGATCAATGATACTTAAGGTGCAAGATGTAATTATATGGGTAAAATAGACTTTAGACCCAGTTGTAATTACGAACAATTTGAAAAGGATCGACTTGCATATATAGTGATTATATCCATGGATATAACTTGTCCTACAGTGCATAAGAGTGGAACTCTAAGTCTATAGTGGAGTGACATAGAGTTAATGAATGAAAATTAATTGATTAAAAAATTTAATTAATTAATTTTGTATCATTGGAGCTTATAACCTGCAGGTCCATAAGGTTCCATTGTTAGATCATATGAACAAATTGAAGGAATGAACGTTTCACTCCGCAGTGGAAGCATTGGATTGTCTTTGATTTTATTTAAAATTAAACTAAAAAATAAGATTAAGCAAACTTACTTGGAGTAAATATGGATATATTTATAGCAGATATTTATCTCATCCACAAAGTCTTTCTGGCTATGACTTGAACACAGGGCCAAGGCTTGTGGGAGCCTCTTGAAAGAAAATATTCTAATTCTCTATTGAGGAGATGTGTGTTATATCTAATAACTCAACCTAAGGATCTTATTTATAGAGACTAAGGGAAAATCTTTTCTATAATTAAAATATTATATTTTAATATTTAATAAATTAAAATATATCTTATACTTATTTGAAACTCATTCAAATCTTCTACGATATTTATTTATTTGAATCTTATTCAAACTTTATAAATATCTTTTATTTAATGTATCTAATATACATTAATTATTTTAATATTCAATGTATCAAATACAATAAATATATTTTTCTCTTTTATATTTAATATATCTAATATATTAAATATTAATTTGAACACTTTAAATTAAATATTAATTTGAACTTTTCAAATTTCTCTTTCAACTAAATTGATCTTTTAGTATTACTATGAGCTAGCAAGGGGACCGTATGGACCAACAAATTATGAGCTCCAATGATACAAAATTAATTAATTAAACTCTTTAATTAATTAATTTTCATTATTCACTCTAGGGTCACTCCATTATAGACCTAGAATTGCACTCTTAAGCACTGTAGGACAAACTATGTCCATAGATATAAATCACTGCATGCAATTCGATCATTCATGTGTTGTTCGTAATTACAACTGGGTCAATAGTCCGTTTGACCCCTATAATTACATCTTGCACCTTAAGTACCACTAATCCTCTAATGAACTATTTGTTTATGATCCAACCATAAACTAAGTCCCTCTCGGGCCAGTGAGAGGGTGGGGCCTCATTGTTCAAGTCTCAAAATCAGCATGTAAGGGAACTACTCATCTACTTACCCTATATGGGAAAGAGTGAATTCTATCTTGTGAGATTATGTTCCCAGCTCCCTATTTGGTCAAGTCCCTAAAATGGTAAGCTTATTGAATTGGCTACAAAAGCCACTCTCATGCATGGAAATCAAAGGATGAGCTCTCATAGGTAGGAGTTCATAACTCACTCAAGATTAAGATCGAGTCGCATATGATGATCCTGATGAAATACTAATCTTCTCAATTAACGGATTTATAAAGAGAGATTAAATATTTCGTGGTCCAATCTTATACAAACTCATTGTATAAGATACCTTCACTCACATGTCTCCACATGAACGATTTCGATTAAATCATTTGAAACTATTACATAGTGGGCCGTATCAATAGTATTACCAAGATAAGACACCCAACCTTATCCATATACTATGACCCTTTAGGTTATTTCTTGAATATGATTTCTCGTATGTCAACCACATACTATTCAAGATTACACTAATAATCTTGATTTTTTTATATAATGGATAATATTATATTGCAAATAAAATAATCAAATCTATTATTAATTATGAAATAAATCATTAATTACGAGACTTTAGGGCATAAATCCCAACACAAAATAGGGATCAATTTCATTGAGAGAAAATTTTGAAATGTTCAAATTAAAATTTAATATATTTGATATAGTAAATGAGGAAAAACATATTTATTATATATGATATATGACGCCCCGCATCTTTAGGTACAATTAATTTCCACCTTTTGTTTGTGTTTGTTGTGGATGCTTGAATTTATTGTTTGAGGTCGATTCAGGGAATATTGGAATTTAGTGGGTCAATTTAGTTAATTAAGTTTATATAATTTTAGTGAAATGTTTTGAAGTTGGATCAAATTTCTTAATTTTGGAAACTCACTTTTACCCAAATATTTGCCTTAAATCTTATAGAGAATTTAGGTATACAATTGGAGGTTGGAATTTAAATAGCCCTAAGTCTTTTTCCTTTTTAAATTTTGGGTTTTTTGTATAAGTGAGAAAGTGGAAGATTTTGTTTTTTAAAAAAAGACCTAGCCTCCAATTTCTTTTCACTCTCCCTCTTTTTCACGCAAAACGCACGCACCCCTCCTTCGTCACCTTCTTCTTCTTCTTCTCCCTTCACTGCCGACAATTCTTTTCCCTTTCTGTTCGTGCTCCGACGATGTGAATCAGTGGGCTGGGATGAAGGACAAGCAGTGCGACGACTCAGGCCATCGGGACACGGCATGGGAGTGCGATTTTTTTTAGCGAAATCTGGCAATACGAACGAGCGGTGTGTTTCTAGTGACCCACCGAATGAGCGGCGTGTTTCCAGTGACCCATCGAACAAGCGGCGTGTTTCCAGCGACCCACAGAATGAGCGGCGTGCTTCCAGCTACCCACAGAACGAGCGGCAACGATTCTTCTCCAGTGAAGGTGTTCGACGAGTGGCGTTTCTTCTTTCTAGGTGAGTTTCGACTTAGACCCATGTTAAATCGACCCCAAATTCGGGTTACCCACTCTTTAATAGCTCCAAAATTGCAGGAATAGGCTTCATCAAACACTATCCAACACGTATTCGGTCCTTCCAGCATAGTCGGTAAGTCTTAGTGCCATTAAAATTCCTTCAAATTTAAAGCAAGTTTTTAGGATGGCCTCCAATCTTTGGATGTATGTTTTTTGTAGCTTTGAGCGCATTTGAAATCACTTTGGCTCGTGATCCACTCATCAAGCGACCTCAAAACTGTTTACCCATTGACTAAGGAATTCGAATTTACGAAGCCAAGCTCCTTCGAACACCAACCAGCAGCAGTTCGGGATTGGTTGAAGTAAATTAGTAAGTTTCAGCAAGCCATAAAACTTTTTGAACTCAAATAGGATGCCTTAAGTAATTTCTAATTCTTGTGAACTTGCATTTGTAGATTGGACTTAACTTGGAGTGCGTTCAAGCGAGGTTCAAAGCTCTTTTAGGTAAGAAAATCCTCCTAAACACTCCTTTAGTTTCAATCTAGGCTCTGGAGTTGTTTACTAACTCCTAAATCTTTAACTTGTCATGTAGAAATACTTTGGACTATCTTAGGAACGTAGTAAGTAGAATTCTACCGGTTGGGCTTGTTTGTTATTTTTTAGCATGTTGTGTCTTAATTGTTTGTTCATGTATATTTTATCGAATTGTGTTGTTCTTTGAGTTGAACATGTTTAGTATGTTGTGGTGAATTGGTGACCTATATCATGCTGTGATATTCCCTTGTGATAAGCATGTTGACTTGTTGAGGTTGTTGTAATCTTATGAAATGAATGCATGACGAGTTGTTAGCATTGGGTCCAAAAGCATGTCATGGGTGTTTATGTAGTTTTGTCATGGGTGTTTATGTAGTTTTGAGCATGAGTATGGTCTAGAGGCATGATGAGTAGGATTCATGTATTCTAGTGAGATTGAGTGAGGTTTGTGAACCTTGTATGAGATAAAGGAAAGTAGGGTAAATACTAGTGCGCCTCGGGTAAAAATGGTCGAGGGGTGGTATGTCACCATCGAATCTAGAGAAACATCGAGGCCTTGGGTAAAAATGGTCAAGGGTTGATGTGGTTAAGTGAAGTGAGCTTGTCGAGGGCTCAATCAAATACAATTTATAATACCGATCTAAAATTAACTACTTGTAGTAATTAATAGTGGACCGGGTCGAACCACAGGGAACCGAATAAATTGGTTTCAATTAATTGGTTTTCTTAATGACACGGACTGACACGAACTGGGGGGGAGTTAGGCATAAAATAGAGACAAAAGGACTAAACAAAGAGTAGTAAAAATAAAGATCTCACCTTGGGCACCGAATCAGGGGTGAATAGGTAGTTATGCAAATTATCGATCATTGAAACTAACCTAACATGCAATTTCCTATGTTTTAAGACCGACTGAACTCCTCGGGACACCGTAGGAGCCTCCCTTAATTAAACCAATTTACAAACGCTTAATTGGTTCTAATTTAATCAACTAATTTGGCACGACCAATACCAAAAGAATTAATTAAAAATTACAATCAAGGGATAAGCCGAAACGAGTTAATTAATTAAGACTGGTCGATCTAAATTAACTAAGCCCGCGCTAACAATTCTAAGGCCTACCATGAACTCGTAATTAAGCAATTCTACTTAATTTAACCGACGTGGCTACTGGCCTATTTACTACTCAAATTAAGCAAGAGACCAAGGACCCCTACGAATACATCTAGCATAGCTAAGAAATCTCTAAATTAATTGATTTGTCGGTTCAATCAAAGTAGATATAACTAGGAATAAGCATAAGAATTTGCAAGCCATAAAACAGTGTTGGAAATTGAAATTAACAACCAAATCTCATAATAAAATGCATAATACCGTATTTACAACCCCAAAACGGTGACAAAAGTCTAGCAATCCATCGAAACGATGTAGCCCGACATCGAGGTTTGATGAAAAACTCCTAATCTATCCTAAACTACTGAAAAACAGAGAGGAGAAAGCCTAAATTAGTCTCATGACTGCTGAAAGTCGGAGACAAATGACCTAGAGGACGAAAAAATCTATATATAGGAATCGACGGAGCGTCTAGACGCTCTGGACAGCGTCTAGATGCTCCCAGCGTCACAGGGGCTCTCTGCAGCGTCAAGGGAGGCTTCAGGGAACTGCCGATAGCGTCTAGACGCTACCCAGCGCGCAACACAACTTATTTTTACTCTAACTTTTCACTCAGGTGTCCGAATAACCTTCGGTTTGATGCGTTGGAATCGTGATTAAACGTAGAATCTCTCGAAACATTCCTTATGCTCAAATCCCTACAAAATGATCAATTAATTACATTAAAACCTCCAAACTAACATGATTTAAGTATGAAAATATAGAACTATGTTGGTCCTATCATTAAGTCATCATTGCGCCTTGGGTAAAAATGGTCAAGGGGCGATGCACGGTTCGAGGCTTTGGGTAAAAATGGTCAAGGGTCGAACGCTGAGCACCTTAGAGAATCATTGAGGCCTGGGTAAAAATGGTAAGGGGTCGGCGTGTCTCGAAGGAATTAGTCTTAGGTAGCTTGTGAGGGCTAAACATGAGTGGGATGAGTGACTCTATTGAGTTTTGAGTGAGCTTATTGAGTTTGGGCAGTGGTGCCATATGCATGAGTCGAGCATGGTACATATGTGAATATGATTCATAAATTAAGCATGATATATGTGATGCTTGTATGAGATGTATGTCTAGCTCATTGTGGAAGTTATGATATTTGTAAGCATGTTGTTTTGCCTTGTATGTTACTTGGTAGCTCTTCAAGTGTGAGCTACTTACCAGTACGTGTTATGTACTGACTCACCACCACTTTTTGCAGGTGACGACGAATACTACGTCCCTGGTGATGCTGAAGAGGAGGCATGAGAGAAGAAAGACCATAGTTGGATGCTTATTCATGTAGTAGTTGTTTCATTGAGTTTAGTGTAATTGATTTATATTTATAGTTGTCTTGAGCTTATGGTTTTAGTACTGTTGTTTCTTCTTTCTTTAGAGTAGACTTATAAACTGATTGGATAGTTTGAATTATAGGTTGGTGAGGCTTGGTTTATGAGGCTTGAGTGTTACTGGTAGGTTATGTTTCTCTTATTTGAGTTGGAGCATTTTTGGTGATTTATTTTCGAGTTGGAGGTTGTAATAGATTTGTTAGGTTGCCTTGTCTTTTAAAGATTGAATTGTTTTGAAGAAAACTGAGGAAGTTTAGTTCTATTTTACCTGGGTGGTTGGCTTATTATGAACCTTTAGTGGTTATGAGATTGGAGTTTGAATGATTATCTTGTTATTTGGCTATAGAAATGTGGTCTTTTGTCTAACAAGTACTAGAAAAATTTTGGGTAACCTGTAGTTACGTTGTTATGCTGCCGAAATTTTTGCAGCATAATGGTTGTAATTTAGTAATGTCCGCTAACTTATTCTAAATTTTGCGGGCGTTACATAATACATTAAATATTAAAAAAATTATTAATGTATTAAGATACATTAAAGAAAAGATATTTATTGAATTTGAATTAGATTCAAATAAGGAAATAGATGTCGTAGGAGAATTTAGAAAGGTTTGAATAAGAGTCAAACTGATTAGATTAATATATTTAAATATATTAGATATTAAAATATATTATTTAATTATTTTCTTTAGACAACTATAAATAGGACCCTAAGGGTGAGCCATTGTGTGCATTCTTCACAAGAGAAAAAAACTCTTGAAATTCTTCTCTCATTCCCTTTCTCTATTTTCAAGGAGGTTCCCACAAACCTCTTTGGTCCTTTATTCAAGTCATAGCAAGGAAGACTTTGTGGAAGTCTTGAAGTTCAATCTCATTGGAGTTGGAGTACAAGGAGAAACAGACTTGCCAGGAATATTCTCCAAATTATCTCAAAGGTATGTATAATGCTTAGCCTAAAAGTTTTTTGTTTAATTCTAAAACAAATTCAAAGTCAATTCCAACGCTTCCGCTGTGGATTTAATTCGATTATTCCTTTCAATGTATGTCTTCTAATTTTTACACATTAGATGCCTTATCAATTTCTATTCATTATTTTAATGGATTTTTGGAAAAATTTCAAAGTTTAAGAGTTCAAATGAAACTTTTCAAAATCTAGGAGTATAATTGAAACTTACCATAAAGTTCATGATTATTATTTTTTGTTGTATAATTTAAACAAAAAAGAAAACACACATGGGTTTAGTTTGATAGAAAAAATGAAAATATTACATCTTTAACTAAAAGAATTGTAGGACTAAAAGGGACTAGATTTGTATATTTTTCTCACAAAATTTTAGTTATTGTTTTTATTTTCTAAAATATTTATAAATATGTACTTTTATAAAAATAATCACACATGTATAATTTTTAAAAAGTAATTACTTGTACAATACTTTAAAAACTTATTAATAATTGATTGACAGTGAAAAGAGTACTAAACAAAATCTTCACACATACAAATAAGATTTATACTTATTTTTTAGTTGAACAATTATAAGTTGGGGTATCAAACCATCGACACATACAAATAAGATTTATACTTATTTTTTAGTTGAACAATTACAAGTTGGGGTATCAAACCATCGACCTTTAAAATAGTAATAGATAAGTTATTCGTTGAGCTATGCTCAAATGGGTGGTGAGATTTATACACAACTATGACCCATTAGGAGAAGTAGAGATGTGTTGTACAATATGAGGAATTTTTAAATATTGAATGACTATTATCCTAGCAATAGTTAATTAAACTTTATATTGATAGGTAATAATTTGAATGACGTGCTTTCTAATTTTGTGCAATTATTTTTTAGTTGATATTTGTAAGCCCTAAACTCTCTTTTAATCTTATTGCATTTATACATGAAGTTTGATACACGTAAATTGGTATAGGTTGCACTGAAGGATGCAGTGGTTGAATTTGGAAATTTCCTACGTTGTGGATTATAACGTGCACAAAGCTTCATAAGGAGACAAGTTAGGCATTGAGATAATCATATTAGGAGTTGAGTTGAAGTAAGTTAAGGTAATGAGCAAGTTGGGTATACATTGGGTGTATTATGTGTTGAATGCAAAAGCTTTAATTTCTAATTAAATTAGCTAAAGTTTGTTTATGGATTAGGAGGATTTAATAGGATTTAATAGGACTTAAGGTCTAAAGGAGGAAGTAGGAGCTGGCCAATGTGTATGACTCATGGATTGATGAAGTAGGAGCTGGCCAATGTGCATGATTCACGGATTGATGAAGTAGGAGCTGTCCATTCCTTGTGAATTCAATAGGCAGCTGGAAGCTCTAGGAAATGGGTCAACTTCAAATGGTCATATCTCTCAATCTACTTAAGAAAATTCAATGATTCTTCAGCCAAAATCTCAGAAATTGAATGAAGAATGTGTCTGGAAAGTTTTGTGAGAAATAACGAAGAGGAAGGTCGTGAAAAAGTAAGAAAACCGAGAGGTGTTCCAGTTTCTCGGCCAGCAGAATAGAGTGAAGAAATATGATGATTTAGAGCTCATGAGGACGAATTAGAAGCTCAAATTTTGAGGTAAGTAATTTTAGACATTTTATTTGAGGGTTATCAAATAAATTTTGGTGGTTGTTTTGTTAAATGTTGAGAAACCCATGCTGGAAGTTGAATCTGTAATTTTTGGTTTAAGAGAAAGAGCTAGAGAAAGAGTAAGGAAGATGTGCTTCCAATTTGTTATACCTTACAACCAAGTGTGTTCAGTTGCTATGCTATGAGTTATGTGACTGAATTAGATCTAATTTTGGGCCAAGTAGAAAAAGGGATTAATGTTATGGAATTCATTTTCAGGGCAAACGAAGATAGGCGAAGCTTATAAGCCTGGGGAGATTTCCGGTGATTGTGAGTGACTTTGTTTGAAAACCTATGCTTTGATCTTTATTAAAAAGCTTACTAGTGATGGATATTGAGGCATGCTTAAGCTAATTTATATTCATGTTTCATAGAACTCTATTAATAAATAGCGGTATTGAAAGTTAAGCATATTTGTAACTAGTTGTTACTCCGCGTTCAAGCATGACACTCGATGTTTGGAAGCTTGTTTAAAATGAAAGTTTGTGTTTATGTTGAGAACTTTCTGAATGAGATTCCAAACTATGTTTCTAAATATTTAAAGCATGACTTGTATATTATTATCCCCCGGTACTGAAGGACATGGAGAAGGTACCTGGGGGAGAGAGAAAACCTGACCCCCGATACTGAAGGACAGTAAGAAGGTATTCGGGTGGTAGTTGGTCTGGCCCCAATACTGAAGGACATGGAGAAGGTATTAAGGGAGGCCAGTGAGCTTAAATGGCATTCCACGTGCACGTGAGAGAGGTATTGAAGCTGTTGGTTTAGAGAGGACTCTGCCACAGCTAGGGTTTGGAAAGGTACCATGCTACAAATTTTCTTTATTATGAGTTCTTATGCATTGCTTTTCAGGGTGCTTAAATCCTGTAAATTGGCAGCCTTGTTGAAGTATTTTTGATACTTTATCTTTGAACGCATATTCTATTAAAGTAATCACTCACTGGGCTTCCCAGCTCACGTTTTCAACATGTTTTCTCTTCTCAGGTAGCAAACGAGTTCCCGGTGCTTAGCCTCATCAAGACTTGTTTGCCAGCACGCCTATTTAGCTCCTTGTATATATCTTCTACATGTATATAGTTTTGAAATAAAAGCATTCTAGCTGGGTTGTAATAGACTTAAGTATGTTATGACTTAGTATGCAGACCTAGTATGAGGGACTAAATGTATTTTGCTCAGGTGTGCAATTGTGTGCTCAATTTTACTTGTTCATACATATTGCGTTGTGTACAGTTCCAGGTGGATGTTAGGTTGGGCTGGGAGTGCTAGTAAGAGGGCTGGTATTCTCTGTCTTCACATTCCTTCCTAGGTTAGGCAAGTGAGCCTGGAGGGGGTGTGACAATATTTGTTTTGTAATATTTTAACTCGATACATTAGATTTTTCATTACATTCTTAGCTTTCTCTACCTATTTCTCCTTTTTTTTATTATTTATTTTTTATATATTCCATTTCTTTAATTGTTTTCATAAAAAAGTTTAAACCTAATAAAAATTGTTCACACGAGATTTTCGGAGAAATTTAATTCGTGGAAGTGAACTTGAATTTATATTGATTAGTATAGTGGTAATATAGTCTCTAATGTGTGATCCTTTCATTTTTTCTCTCAAATGTAAGTTTGTCTCGAGAATTTCATAGCTTATTATCGAGATTGGATCTTCAACTTCTTGAAGAGTCAATTGGTGTCTTGAGGTCTTCAATTCTTCCAAAGAGATTTTTGATCTTTGAAGTCTTCAGTCTTTAGAAAGTGTTAGGAGAGTCTTTAGTTTTCTTGGAGTTTTCTTTGAATTATGAATTTTCTGAACCCTTGAAATAAAGGATATTTCTTCTATTTATATAGCTTTCTATGGGTATTGTGTGGGCTTGGGGTTAATTGACTTTGGGTCTAACCCTTTGGACTTGAGTTTTGTTGGCTTTAGGCCTTCTTTAGGCTTGGACTTTGTTGGCTTTGGGCCTGATCGTTTGGAGTTGGGCTTTGGGCAAAATTGTTATTTATAGAAAATAAAAACATCCAAATATGAAGCTCTAAATCATATAATTACCTTTTTTTAAAAAAAAAAACTCAAGATTCTATTATCCAACATTTAATTTTTTTTAAAAAATTAAATTTTGGCCTTATATGACAACAAAATACAAGGTATTGTTAAAGAAAGGAAAGCACACATGGGTTTAGTTCGATAGCAAAATGAAAACATTACGTCCTTAATTAAAGGGAATGTAGGACTAATAGGGACTAGAATTATGTATATCTTTTCACAAAATTGAAGTTATTTTTTCTAAAATATTTGTAAAAAATAAAAATAATTACATATATCTAATGTTAAGAAGTAATTACTCGTTTAATATTTTGAAAACTTATTACTAATTCATTGACATTGAAAATAGTACTAAACAAATTCTTTTTAGAATTTTACCTCTCATGTTGAGATTTATTCTTATTTTTCAGTTCAATAATTGCGAGTTTGAGGAATAAACCATGCACCGACCTTTAGAATGTTAATAGGTCATTTCTTTCTTGAGCTATGTTCAAATTGGCGGTGAGATTTATGTTGGAAATCTAAAGTGTATTTAGCTTGTAGGCACAATGGAAGCACATGCAATTCTAATCAATTTGATGTAGATGGCATTGGCTACTTTTAGTTAAAGGGATTTACACAAACTACAGAATTAAAATCCTTACATTTGGATGAATAAATCGAGATGGACTCCACGGGATCTTCCTAACTATTCTCGATCTGCAACAAATGGTGTATGGCCCCCCTTGGGAGATTAGAAGTAGAAGCAGAGACTTCTTCTATTGGCTTATGGAGGAGATGGAAAGGCTCTACGAAAATACGATATTTTCATAGATTATCTTAGTTTGTCTGCATTGATTGTTGCATCACTTGGGTTTGTCGATAAGTTCCTGTAAATAGACTTTGGGCCAAAACCCTAGTAGCCAGTAGGATTTATTTTTAATTATCTAATTAGATAATTATGCCAATAAAAAACTCTTTTTAATTTTCATAAGTATAAATTAGACTCTCATCTTATGAGTTTAGATTCATGGGCTCTTCCATGGATTCAAACATTTAGTTTCATCCCATTGGGCTCCCAAAACTATAAATGAGTACTGAATGCCGATTCAAAAGCAACCATAAACACTAGAATTGCTAAAACATGTTGTACAACCTTGCTAAGAACCCTATATTTAGAAGAGTTCACTTTCCACCAATTTAAGATGTCAAAATTCTCATCTTGTTTAGTACAATGCTCCAATAAGTAAACATCCGCCTCTATGTCCATGTCCATGTCCAAATCATTCTCATCCTCTTCCATATCAATATATTGAAAGCGAAAAAGATTAACTTGTACTAGCAATAATAGAAGTAGATTAACTCATTCAACACTTTGAATAGAAGACGATGAGGCATTCTTAGGCATAGATGAATTATACTTGTTGAAAAATTGTCTCAACACATCTTCTACTTTTTTTTTTTCTAATTTTCTTTGCCACATTATTCTTGAATGATTGATTGAAATAATACATAAGGAATTTCATCTAGTAATGAGGGTCGACAACTAATTCATCTTTTCCCTAATCCCCCAACACTTATGATATTTCAATTGCTTTTTGGCCACAATATTAGCAAGAGTTGGACTATTACTATCAGAAAAATATTTTCATATACATTTTTGAATAATAGTTGATGTGCATCAAGGAAGTATAACACTACTAAGAGTACCAATCACAAGGTTGCAAACCAGTGCAAGACTCTATCAACAAACAAGTTCAAGACTTGCTTCTTACGACTAAACTAGAGCTCAACAAATAGGAAGAAGAAATTCACTTGGAACGTCAAGTTTCAAAAAGAAGAAAGACAAGTAGAGAAAAGAGCTTGAAGGCAACTTGGAAACCCGAAGTCAAGAACTCCATTTTAGGGCTTATTTTGGGTTTCCTTAAGGTTTAAACCCTAAATTTGTGTTTCCTTGAATTGCTTGTTGTAATCTTCTTTTGGACTTAATGTATAATTTTTGTAATAGCTTTTAGGCCCAAGTTTGGGGTTATGTACTTTAGGTTTATCCATTTGGGAGAAAAACAAAGCTTTGTAACTAAATTAGTCTAGTTTTAGGTAAAGTCTTTTTTCCTTGCATTTTTAGTTGAAGGCCAAGATGCCTATAAATAGGATTCTTCTTGTACATTGGAGAGTTTAGTTGGGTAATAATATGAGATAACATTGTGCTTTCTTCTTTTCTCCCTAAAACCTTGAGCATTGGTGAATTATTCATTTAGTTTGCACAAATCCCTTGGAAACATGAAAGTTTAGGTTGGTCACCAAACTTGTGGAGTGTTTCACTTTGGATTGAGAACAACTTATCTCTATCCAGAGCATTAACTTTCAATGTGAGTTCTTTTTTCTTCTCCTTGAGTGATTCCTTGTGTGTGCACAAGGTGTTGCCGTGTGTGTTTAGGAGGTGTTTGTTCTTACAAGAGTTGCCCAAACCACTTGTGGTATGATTGAGTACATCATTTGGTATCAGAGCTTAGACTTAAGATCATATGTATCACTATCTATCCATCTATCTTTACTTGCTTTCCATCTTATTTCTTACTAGCTCCAACCATTGCTTGTTTACATAAAGTGTTGAAACTTCTATGTTACTTTTTTTATTGCATTTTATTTTTACTTGAAGTTTATTGTTGTTTAAAAAAAACAAGAAAGAAATATAAAAAGAGAAAAAGAGGAAGAGAAAGCATAAGTAAGAAAGTAAAAAAGAAAGAAAGAAAAGAAAAAGAGTTTTTTTTTTTTTTTTTGGTTGCAAAATTGTGAATTTTTATGCTACCAGTTATATTGTGATAAACCTTAAAATTAAGGCTTATTTAATGCTCACAAGCTTAAAATATACTTGCGTTGCTTTAGAAATCACTACAAGAATTTTTGGATCTCCCGACGAGACTTTTCCCAACGCAATCTAATTCGTCGATATATCCTGCTTCAACCGACGCAACATTCGTTGGAATAAGTTTTGAGTTCTTTCAATGCAGTGTAAGGTTATCCTGATGCAAGGGTCAGTCAAGATATGTTCAATAACAAAACCTGCACGTTTTTCTATCCCAAAACGTGCATAAGCATCGGGAAGAGTGGTAAAACCCTAGCTATCTTCCTTTTCTACTCAAAACGCAAGGCCGCCTTTAATTCTCCCCTTTTCGGCGACCTCTCTTCTTCTTGTCCACTCCCAAAGGGAACTTCTTCTTCTCCATTCTAGACGATGGTGACCCTCTTCTTCTTCTCATGGAGGTCCCTTCTTTGGGATTAATGAAACCAGACCTACAAAGTGATTTCATTATCTCCTTGGTGTTCTCTAGGTTGTACCTCCAATTTTGAAATCAAATTCCTTCGCATGTTGTAATGCTTTGTTTTAGAGTGTAATTAGAACAAAAATTGCAAAGGTGGTGAAGAGATTTTGGTTGATTTACAAGCCAAATCGGAGAGATTGGAGTTGAAGGAGCTACTGCAGGGCATGAAGGAGCCATCGAAGGGGCATGTCGAAGTGTCGATGGTGTCGGCTCCAGAAGGAGCTAATGTGCGTCATCGGAGAGCAGAGAAAATTCCCCTTGGCAGTGGAGGAGGCATTGGGCGCCATCGATAACTTGTGAGAAGTGCATGTGAAAGAAAACATGAGGAAAAGAGAAAAATAAACGAAGAAGAGTTTCTTTTGTGCAGGAATTATGGAAATTGCAGAACCGAAATTACAAGATGAAGTTGCAATTCTTGAGAAATTGTGGAAATTGCAAAACCTAAATTGCAAGATGAAGTTGCAAATTTTTTTGGACAGTGAAAAAAAATAAGAAAGGAAAGTGCTGAATATGGAAGGAGCCGATTCTTTGCACAAAATTTATGGGAATTGTGATGAAATTGGAGAGGCTACAAACCCTAATTTAAAGAGCATAAATAGGGGAGGAAGCTATGGCCAAAGGGAGGGTTTTTTAGAATGAATTTTCGTGGATTTTATTCGAAAAAGTTCCTATGTTTTTTCTTTTCTTCCTCTATTTTTTTTTCCAGTTTTTCTTCTTTGTTTACCGTAAGGTTATTGCACTATTTTGGTATGTTTTTATTCAAAAAATTCCAGTCTGATTCAAGTGAAAACTTGGATGGTTAAGATTCAATCTCTTCTTAGAAATAGTTGAAGGAGTTGAATCAATTGAAATCTAAAGAAAAAAAAATTGGTTTTTGTTCAAGTTTTCTATATTCCTGTTGGTTCTTAGTTCAAGTGAATTTAATTTATGTTCTAGTTCATTTGGGTTGTAATTTTCCATGCTTTTTGTTCCTTACCTACTGTATTATGCATTGGAATTAAATTGAGATTATTGAAGAAATTGAAAGAAATTTTCTGGATTTTTTTTCTTAATTCATGTTCATGGGTTTTTTTTCCCTAAAGTTAATTTCAGCTTATTTCTTTGAAAATTCTCTTCCATTGCTCATGGGTATGATGGGATGAAAATCTTCATTGTCTATTACAGTACTTGCTTTTAAAACTAAATTCCAATTGCTTTCAATTTCTTTTGGTTTTAGTTGCAATAAGACTTAGCCTTAAGTAATTTCTTTTCCAATATGAATTTTGTTTCTAGAAATTGTTTTGAATTTTGTGAGTTAAATATGAGCTAAAGTTCTTAGGGGGTTCAAGGATGTGAATTCCCTAAGAAGTAATTGTAGCCTAAATTACAAGGAAAATCGAGCCTACATTTCAATTGTTCGCTTGTGTTGAATAAAATTCCGTTGAGATCCTAGATTGATCAACTAGGGTAGCAACTCAAGCTTAGATCTAATACTGACGGGGGGTTAGTGATAGGCAGATTTCGCACAAGTGATGGAGACAAGAGCATAGATATAAACCAATTCTTTACCCTAGACATAGGGATTAAAGACTCCAAAATCCCTAAAATTTTTGAGACAAATTATCTAAGATAGAGCGACTATAGACATATAGGTCACTCACTTAGCCTCCCAAAAACATAATTACAAGGTGAATAGGAGTAGCAATTTTGGTTTACAATTGTGTGTAGAGTAGGTTGGATTTGCAATATTGGTTTTGCAATTTACAACTTAGGGCAATGACATTCTTGAGCCCTTCCTTTTTCTAAAGAATTTATTTTGAAATTTTCATTTCTTTTATCAAGTCTGTTAGTTTGCTATTCAATCTTGCAATTTTCGATTATGCAATTTAGTGCTTCAATCCTTGTCACTTTAACTTGCAATTAGATTATGCAATTATTTTGTTTTTTAACAAACACACCAAACACAACCTTATTTTTGCAATTTTTAGTTTCAAGTTGCAATTCTCCTTACATTTTGCTTAGCAATAATTTTTGTTACACCGTTCCCTATGAGATCGATACTCAGGAATACTCCTGTTTTAATACTTGCATCGACAGTGTGCACTTGCACTAGGTTGAACGTATTTACTTACTTTTCTTCACCCAAAGTTCACCTGATCAAGTTTTTAGCGCCGTTGTCGGGGAATGAAAGTTTTAACAAAAAATTTGTTTTAGCAAGAATTGTAAGAGAAGATTGCATTTACAATTTCTCCTATTGCAGGAGGACCTCGATTTCACTTGTTGAAGGAGAGAAATTGCAAGAGGAGAAAGACACAACATAGGGTTGCTTGCTTGAGAAAATTCACAAGATGGAAGAAGACATCATTGCAGCATTGAGCGCACAAGCTTCATCATTAAGCTACATGATGGAAACTTTGATGATGGAAAATCCCATAGCTCCTTTTAACCCTATCTCTTCTAATTCTTGTGTTTATTGCAAATGAAGTCAAAAATTGTCCTTATAATCTTAATTCTTTATCTTATGGATTTCTACCCAGCTTTTCAAACCAACATCAGTACTAGTGCTTCCAGTAAGGGAAGATGATTCCAAAAGAGCCTAGCATCGAAGAACTCATGATCGATGGTACACGCAAGCGCACGCGATCGAAGTAATATAAAATGGTATGTGAGTACCAAGTATCGAATCCCAAAGGAACGGTGTAACAAAAATATTGTAAGCAAAGTGTAAGGAAATTTGCAACTTGAAAATTAAAATTGCAAAAATAAGGTTGGGTTGGTGTGTTGGAAAAATTGCAGAATCAAGAAATGGCAATAATGGAAATAACCAAAAATTGCAGAATTGAATTGCATAATCTAGAAATGGCAATATTTGATAGCAAACTAGATAGACTTAGTAGATGAAAATTCAAAAGGAATTTGGATAAAGATGGGGCTCAAGAATGTCATTGCCCTAAGTTGTAATTGTAAACCAAAATTACAATTCCAACCTATTCCACACTCAATTGTAAACCAAAATTGCTTCTCCTATTCACCTTGAATTTAGGTTTTTAGGAGGCTAAGTGAGTGACTTATATGTCTATAGTCCCTCCATCTTAGATAATTCGGCTCAACAATTTTTTGAGTTTTGGAGTCCTTAATCCCTATGTCTAGGATAAGGATTGACTTATGTCTAAGCTCTTTTCTCCATCACTTGTGCAAAATCCGCTTATCACTAACCCCGTCGGTATTAGATCTAAGTTTGAGTTGCTATCCTAGTTGATCAATCTACAATCTCAACGGAGATTTGTTCAACACAAGCAAACAATTGAGATGTAGGCTTGGTTTTTATTGAAATTTAGGCTACAATTACTTCTTAGGGAATTCACATTCTTGAACCCCCTAAGAAGTTTTAGCTCATATTAAGATAAAAATCTCACAACTAATTGAAGAAATACTCATATTAGAAAGTTGAATAAATTGCTAATTGCTACAAATTCTATCTTAAGTAATATTGGAACAATTATGGCAATAAGCTTAAGCAAATCTGGGCACTTAAATTCAAAGATGTCTAAAACTCTTAATTTAATTCAAACACAAAGAATCAAGGCTTCAATAGGAATTTCAATCCTCTTCCTTCAACCTTTGGACCGATAGAATTTTAAATATACTAATAATTGTTGAACTGTTATAAAGCATAAACAAAAAATAAAATAAAATAAAATAAAAAAATAAAGTTGATAATTGTTCTATGAATTTTCACCCCGTTTCCAATCGACTCAATCCTTCACCATTTCTAGGAACGATTAGCCTTAACAATCCAAGTTTAACTTGAATCGGGTTGGAATTTGAAGGAAAAACAAGATGAGTATGGCTAAAATTCTTGTAGAAACAGAAAGGAAATTTGCAAAAAAAAAAAAACAGAGCATTCGGTTGACAAAAGCCCACGATAAAAAATCTTTGAAAAAACGAACTCAAACTCCAACTTCTTCACTTGTATTTATTGGATAAATAGAAAGAAGAATAGGAAATAAACTTACAGTAGCTCTCGGTAATACAAGAAAAAATTGAAGAAATATAAAAACAGAGAACAAAAAAAAAATGCAGAAAAACAGAGCATGAACGTTGAAACTAAAACCCACGAAATTGACTCCATAAAGGCCTCCCAAAACTCACTCCTAGCTCCTCCTCTTCTTCCCCCTTTATAGGCTTTCATTAGGGTTGAAGAATGCCCAAATTTCGTGCTCAAAATCCCCCAAATCGTGCTGTAATTCACGCTTTCCATATATGGGTTTTTGCTTAGATTTTTTTCTTTCTTTCTTGAATTCTTCTGCTATCCAAAAATTGCAGAATCTGGATTTTGCAATTTGATTTTGCAATTTCCATGTTTCCTGCAAACAAGATTAATTTATTTAGAATTCTATCCCGAATGGCATCATTCTTATTTCCCTCTTATTTTGAAGCAATATTTCAACTATTTTCAATTGGTCTTAAGTCAAAACAAGAATATTTTAAGCAATTGGGAGTTAAAAAAGTCTTAATTCTAAGGCTTGTCAACTCCTGAGGGAATATAGAGCAAAGAACGATGTTGTAATGCAAAGTCAAGCAGCATCTCTATGGAATTTGGAGATCCATATTGAACAAATTGCAAATGAATTGGAGAACAGGTCCCAAGGAATCCTTCTGGAGGACATAGAGACTTCAATACAAGAAGAAGAAAAATGCGAGGTGGTGACATTAACTAAATAGGAACATGAAGACCCTGAACTCCCAATAGAGGTAGAAAGCAAAACACTTGACAACATTAAGGAGCCAGAAGGGAGAAAAGAGATTAATTCAAGACCTTTACATTATATTTGGGGAAAGAAAATTATGTGCACATGCTTCTTTTGCTAGAATATATTCACCGATACGAAATAGAGAATTGATCAAAGATTTTCAACTGTTATATCTATTGTCTGTCTTATTATGTGCACATACCTCTTTTGCTAGAATATATCTGTTGATACAAAATAGAGAATTGATCATAGATTTTCAACTGTTCTATCTATTGTCTGTCTTAATTTTCAGACATTGTACCATTTTTTATTCGTCACAAGCAATCTAACTTGATGTTTCAAGAGAATTGCTCACTCAACCAAGTTTGCACACTCACAGTTTACTTACCAACTTGAATTATGTGATTGTGAGTGAAAGACGTTCATTCTTGGGAAGTAAACATTAGTGGCTGAGTGATTTGTGTGGGAGAGAAAATAACAGTTAGATTCACTTATTGCTATTATTCTCTAACCTTCTTTATTTCGAACCATGGTGAATAACTTGCAAGGAGTACTGAGAGTCAGAAGAAAACAACAAAGAGGTAAGAAATGAGGAGAGTGAGTCTAGTGTAGTATGGGTTCCATGAGAGGTAGGACCACCCATCATAGTTTAGAGAGAGGGTTCATCAAAGCTCAGAACAACTCATTACCATAATGCAATCAATGGAGGCTAGGTTACAAGTAGTAGAAAGACAAAACCCCCAAAATCTCCCACCAAATCCATTGCCTAAGATATTAGGCCGAGAGGGAGACGAAGGCTATGATTACTCTATGGAGTTAGATGAGGGAGATGACTACTTTGAAGAATAAGAACGATCTCCTAGAGCACCTAGACATTACGATCAAAGGAGAAGGCGAAGACGAGGTTACCAAAGAAGAGAAGAAAACCCTCATTACCACCACCAAAAAAGAGAGCATAAGGAAGAGGATCGAGCTTTAAGAGGGATCAAATTTAAATTCCCTATGTTTTATCGAAAATCTAACCCGAAAGAGTATATCCTATGGGAAAAGAAGGCCAATTTTGTATTTGGATGCAACTACCTCTGTGAAGAGAAAAAGGCATGCTATTGAATGATAAGATCATTTGTTGCTGCATATCCCCATCAACGACACCAAATTTAATAAAGAGCTTGTCAAAGGCCCTATCAAGATTAAATTTATAAAATCGGACCTCTGAATATTTTACAATAATAGTGGCCAGGGTCATCCACAGGGATTGGAGCTCTTAGATTTAAATAAGTACCATAGTTAATTATGCCCAATTTTATTTTTTGGAATATAACTTTGGTTTGATTTTTTAACAAATAAATAGAACCTAAAATACTATTTACAAAGTTGGAGTTCAATTTTAGAGAGATATTTGGAAATTGCAATCCATGAAGCATAACTATGAAATTGATTAAAGAATTATGAAACATGCAATAGTCCTATGACAAGAATTACTAATGTATTCAATTGACTCTCTCGAGCCCAATTGAACTCATGAAAAGACGTAAATCAACCTCTCGGTCTATTTCTACAACTAAACATGACATTATGAAATTCCCTTAAGGGCTTCTAACATTAGTCTATTCATTCTCATGCAATAGACCAATACTAGTCATGCATCTAAGTCCTTAGTTAAATTCACTTTCTCAAGCTAAACTTAACTTAACATACAAAGCTATGGCCAAAAGCTTAGAAGATTAATTCAAGATGCATAAAAGACATTACAAAAACACAAATCAATAAATCAAACATAGTCTTATAAAAATAATACAATCAACCATGAGTCTACACTACTCAATTACATTCAAAAACAGTCCAAGAAATCCTAAAATTAAAGAAAACAAAGTAGAGAGAATAGAGAAAAAATGGATGACGCGTGGCAACACTTGTTCCCAACTTGATATCCCATGACCTCGAGCCTTGAGTCTCCTTCTTAGCTTTCGAATATGACCTCTAGACCTCAAAATAGTGCCTCTATAGAAATTCGGGTTTGAGGTTCTCTAAAACGACTCTTCTTTCCACGAAACACAAACTTCCTATTTATAGACAGTGGACAGCGTTGCAACTCTAGGGCCAGCGTTGTAACGCTGTCCCTTTTTCCTTTTTTTACAAATCGTGGTAGCGTTGCAATGCTACAAATAGCATTGCAATGCTATGCCTAATGCACTCCAAGGTTGAATGGCTGTTGATGTAGCGTTGCAACGTTATACTCTCGGGCTCACAATTTTGTTTCCTTCTCTTCGACACTTGGATCCTCAAGTATAGCTCAATAATGCTCCAAATTCGTCCAAATACTCCACAATGCTCCAGTTTTTCTCCAATTGCTTGATTTCTGCAAAATATACATAAAAGTACATGGAAGCAAAACTAGCATAAAATTAAGCCTATAAATAGCACACTTATGCATGCTATCAAGCAACACCCAGTGGGTTCTATACAGGTTGATTGACATGTACCTCTCATCGATATCATTCTATGGAACAATGTGATCCGAGTGTTTGCCTGTAACGTACTTGAGGACAGTGTTGAATCGACTCCAGTCGAATGTATTGTTTGTCGGCCCATTTCAAATGAACTCATCATACACATATGTTCGTCTCAGAAAGTCCTACGGTATAACAAGCCTTAGTGACATTATCCTCAAAGATATATAGATGACTTACTTTATAACATACAGTGAATACGATGTACGATGTGACAAACTTTCGATGGCATTAGTGGGGGCAGATGTTCGTCTTTGTCTGAACAAACATAAATACCGCACCAATTACCTACACAAGCATGAGATAATTAGTTGTAAGCATTAAACATCACTAGTAAGATGAATCATTACGTACCTCATCAGTGGTCCACTGGGATGAGGTCATCAAACTGCAGAACCAGTCTTTATTCTAGGATGCGTAGACGGTAGTTGCAACGAGGCATCGGTTTGTGGGTTGTCCATCCAATTTTGAAACTTTTGGTCCACTTCATCTGGGACAACCTACATCGAGTCGTAGGTCTTCACTCTATGTTTTTTACCGTCTAACCAGGTGTCGGCTCATGGAAATTGCAACTTGTAACCAGGTCGTCGCTTATGCTTTGATCAGTGAGGTTGAGCGTCGTCCAACTTTGTTATCTCCTCAACGATGTTTGAGTGACCTCCATAGGCTACACAACATTACCATGAATTAGTCACTAGCTAAACATCTTAATGAGATTTAAGCATCAAATTACCTTGGGCTTTGGTATGATGAGCTTGTCCTCGCCAGTGGTACCCATCGTTGATTAAGAGCCCAAATCCTAAATTCCAGTGTACGAATGAAAACAATAGGTTAAGTCAATATTAGTTTTGTACAAAGGGTATAGTCTAGACCACGACGTTTGCTTACTAGGTCAGGCTCTACATCTGAGTCTTTATTGGCATCTATGCAAAATGTTGGTTTGTCTATTGTCTCTATCATACGACTGCATTCTCGGGGCTCATCCCTTGACTCACACGTCTTTTCGGCGGTATCCCTAACCAGATTGTCCTCACCATCATGATCTTTGGGCTCTTCTCCACCTTTAGATGGATCAAAAACCTCAATCGAACCATCATCCCTTGCATCGAGGTCTTTGGCCGTCTTGACCTTTAGATGGACCACCCTCATCGTTTCCACCATTATATGGTCCAACATATTTGGATGGGTCCACAAATTGTATCTGTAGAGCATCAAACACATTAGTATACTTACCAATGTTTAAGAAGATAGATTAGGCAAAGTAAATTACCTTAGACAGTTGAGCAAGAACCTCTTGATGGTCTTCAAGTCCGAATCCACACTATCCATGTGGCTGTCTAGGACTGCTACACGTCCATCTAGACTATCCATCCACTCTGTACATTTGCAATCGATCTTTTTCTTCTTCTTCTTCCTTGTACTATCTTATGCTTCATTTGTCTCCTTCCCAATTTCTTGCTCTTCCTCGAGCTCCTTCTCCCTCACTTCCTCTTTCTCCCTCTCTTTCTCTTCCATCTTCCTTTCATCTTTCAACCTGTGAGACAACTTAGGCAATGGTAAGGAGGAATCGACATGTGTGGCCTCATCAATAGAAAGCATATCAGTGTCCTCGCCCCTTTCACCTACACTAGGAAACAAAAAAAACTTTCCTCATTTATAAAAAAAATCAAACTACACTACACTAAAATAAAGAAAAATGTTTCAAAAGTCTAACTAACCACTCTAGATGCAAAGATCTAGCTGCAAAGTCGTAGATATGAAGGAGAGTGCACACATGACGATCTACATATGTCTGGGATGGTCGTGTCATTCAATTGATTTGCAACCCGTCCTGTCAAGAACGAAATGATCTCGTATGCCTATACCTGCATTAAGAAGTATTAAATACTATCATGGAACAACTTTTTAATGAAGTAAGTATATATGAAATTAAAGCTTTAGTTTTTGGTAACCTAGAATGCGTATGGAAAACCATATGGACTATACGTCTCCGATTTCTTCGTCGCATTTTGTCTCTCCTTGTATGACTCATTGTTCCCCTTCAAAGCTTTTTTCAAGCTTTTTATCGTCTTGTTGAATATTAAAGTACTCCAGTCCTCGCTACAGAATGTTTCCCAGTCATCAATTATATCGAGCATGCTAGTGTCCATTTGTTGCCTCCTCTCTCTCCCCATCATCGACAACTCAATAAAATAGAATAGGGTGACCTTCATTGCATCCTCATCATTTTGGAAACTGGAGAGTGGGGAATAGTTTATCTAATTTTTCACTCCTCATAACTTCATTATCCCCCAGGTATAATTGCAAGTCTATGAGTAAAGATATTTCTCCTCAAAGGTCTACTACCAAGCCTAAGTCCACATATAAGGTCAAACTCCATCTTACTGAAGGAAAATTTGTTTCCTAATAGATTAAAACTCAGAACATTTGACATACTTTCATTAACCTCCCTAAGAAGGATGTAAGGAACTAATTGGCAGTTAAAAATTATCGAGATGTCTAATAGGGGGCCAAAAAATGTTTGCTTAAACATCTCTAATTGGGTTGCTGTGAGTTTGCTTTTACTATTTTTGTTAGTTCTACCTAGATGAGAACAACAAGTTAAGGCAGCCAGAAAGTGGTCCTCGAACGAAATTTTGTCAACCATATCCATTCCTAGAGATATTTATAGACATTTACACCAATAACATAAAATCAATGACAAAAAAAATTTTAAAAAATTTTAAAAAATAATAGAAAAAATTAAAAAATTAAAAAACTAAAATTTGCCTAAAATCTCGGTCTGAATGCTAGTTTTAAACTCGACATACAGACCAGGATTTAGGGCAACAAAATCTCGGTCCGCATCACAAATCTCGCGATTTTAATCGCACCGAAATACTATGAATCCAAGTTGGGATTCCGACTGGGATTGATCGTTTTTGTCCGTGAGAATTTCAGAAAACACAAACTTATTTTTTTCCCTTCATTTCTCAATCAACACACAAAACTCCCCGAAAACCCACCAAAAACATATTACAATTTTAAAAATCATGGATTAAAGCAAGAAAACTCAAAACCCACGGATTGAACAAAAAACCTATAAAAAACCCTAGAAATTGAAAAAATTGGGGAAATTACACTTGTTGTGATTTCAACCCAGAATATTTGTCCTACAAGTTGAATTTGCAAACTTTAATTTTGGTGATGAAGAGAGTGGAGAAAGTAGGGAAACAACGGCCAACGTTCGAAAATGGGAAGTTCAAGTGGTTTTTCGTTTTTAAAACAAGTGAGGGAAAAATGGTATTTTCACAATGCCTTGGGGTCCAAAATAACCATTTTTTTAAAAGGGGTCCTTTTTTGCAAATAAAAACCTATATAGGTCCAAAATCTATAACTTCCTAATTGGAACGAAATATGTGTTGTATTGTTAGAATTAATCATTTTCTATATATGTTTTCCTTATTTTATTTCATCTCATCACCCAAAGTTTCAAGTGGTCTATTTTCTAATACATGTACAAACTGAAAGTTATCAATTAAAACGAGAGTGAAAAATAGTTTCAATTCTTTAATTCAATATAACATGAACATGGTTACTGATCGAGTTAAGCAGCACACAAGCGCACGTGATCGAAGTAATAATAAAACGGAATAAGAGTATCGAGTATCGTGTCCAAGAGAAGGGAGATTGAGGTTCTTTTTATCTAATTAATTAGCGAGGGTAGTCGAAATTGGAATTATTTATGGAAAACGGCTAATGACTGAAGCTTGGAAAAATAAACTGAACTAAAAGGCACGTAAAAGAAAGGGAGATACCAATTAAGGAAAATTTAGGGGAATCGAGCATTCCTAGGTTGTTTTTATGAGAATTTTAACCCTCCATTTAACTATGCCTTTCCAATTTCATAGACCTAGAGCTAACCAGTCGAAATTTTCTGTTGGTCTCATTCGAACATGCTTAACTAATAGCTTACCTAAATGTCCTTAGCATTAATTGATTAGTTAATTAGGATTAAGTCCACTCATTTTAAGCCTCACACTTCGATTGTTGTTCCTATCACTTCGACATTCTAGGGGTGTTAATTGGACTAATTCTAACCTAAACATCCTATGTCGAGCTCAATTTAGGACTAAATCAGCTTATTGATGGCGAATTAATAAGGAGCATTAAGCACAGTCCAACTAAATGAAATATAACAAGTAAATTAAATGGCTAAATTCTTAATTACAACATAAAAGCAAACCTAATTATGCTCTAATCCCCTAAATACAAAATTAGCCCAACATAGTCTTAGAACATAGCAAAACCCTCTGTAATACAACAGATAGATACATGAAAAGAGGGAAAGAAATTAATACAAGACCTATTGACGCCAAAACCTTGACTTCTTCCTTGAAATCCACACTCTTGAGCCTCGAGATCCGCTCCCAAACACCTCCAATCAGCATCTACAGGTCCCCAAAAGGATAGAGAATCGAAAATGGGGGTCTAAAACCCGAAATGGCCTCCCCTAATTCAGAAACGAAGTGAAGAATATAAAAGTTGCAGTCGTGACAACGTTGCAACACTGTCCAAAATGGTGGCAGTTTCTTTGCCTTTGCAGAGGCAGCGTTGTAACGCTATTAATAGCGTTGAAACCCTTTGGACGGACAACTTCTTCTCAGCGTGTTTCTAGCGTGCTAGCTCTCGAATTTACACAATGAATTTTGGCATTGCAACGCCGCCCTCACGCCCCATAAGCTAGAATGCCATCTCTTCTTCTCCTTGGCTTCTCCAAATGCTCTAGAATAGCTCCATATTCAACATAATGCTCCAAAATTCACATTTTTGCTCCCAATTGCTCGGATTCCTGAAATTAGCAAATAAATCGACATAAAAGCTCACAATTATAGTATAGTACTAGCTAAATAACGGCATAAATATAGCACTAAATTAGTGCTACCAAATACCCCCACACTTAAGTTTTTGCTAGTCACGAGCAAAACGAAATCAAACTCTCCTTAGAAAGATAAATGCTTCAGAAAATTGCATGCATGAATGACTCAATTCTCAATGTACCCAAAAGTGGAATTAGAGTACAATAGCAATGGAATGGGAACATGCTTAAATCACGAGAAATTAAAAAGGAACTCTGAATTCTTTGCGTGTGTATGTGCAAAGCCTAATATTGACTTGTTTACTAATTTAGAGTAATATTATGCTCTACTCCATTCATCTTTCGTTACACTGGCTCGAAAGACCCAATTTAGCTCAGTGACAATCAAGTAATAAAAAGCTAGGTGCCTGACTTACTACTGGGTAGTACTTTCCCACACTTGCTTTTTACCACAATTAGGGGCACTAGCTTTCACACTACTATCGCAGGGACCCTTATCCTGAACACTCGCTCGATGGATGGCCTAACTGATTAAGATAGAGGTGGCTCTTTTTATCCCTAAATACTTAAAGATCATGGAAGATTTTTTTTTTCTCACTATCATTATCATTTTTTTTTCTTTTCTAAGCTCAAATTTTCTTTTCACAGGCAAATTATATGCTTTTTACTACTCCTAAGCTCAACATTACAAACTATATTGCAAGTTCACTTACAAACTAAGTCTTAAGCCTATCGGTGTGACAACAAACTTCCAGAAAACATAATACTCTTCTAAATTCTCAACTTATCAAAATTAGGCTATGTGCTCAACATATGCAAAGAATTCAAAGCAAATTTTTTTAAAATAACTCAGATTTCAACATACTCAAATTCCACAAAACGTACACAAAAACAATCCAATAAAGAGCACAAATCATAGAATCTCTTCATCACCAAAATCATGCAAAATCCTAGAACCATTCTACAACACACAGTCTCAATTAATCATAAAAAAAAAAATTAATTTAAGCCCAAATTCTCAAATTTAACATCTCAACAACAGCCTAGCCCATTCCCCCCACACTTAAATCAAACATTGTCCTCAATGTTTAAATAAAGCACTCAATCAACAAAAAGGACAACTAAAAAGATAAAAAGGGTAACCATACTTCCTTGAATTGAAGTGACCACCACTGATGAGCATGATCGATTACAAACGCTAAGGGAGCTGCAAAATAGACAAGAGCTATTTATTCAACTAAAGCATAACAAAAGCAGACTAAACTAAGCAACTGAAGGTTAACGTCAAGATGGCTCAAATATAAAGAAATTAACGTCCTCCCTCTTATCTGCATTCTAAAGGTTAGAAATGCAATGTCCTTTAGAATTTTTATTAGAAAAAGAATTGGTCAACATAGGGAGAAAGAATCTTGAGTAACAGGAGAGGGGACAGAAAAATCTTAAAAACCTAAAACAATCATCTCCTCGTGATTACTGTGTAGGATAGGACTCGAACAAGGAGGTACCAAAAATTCATGCTCAACACTCATCTCATGAAAACCTTCACAAAAAAAATTCTCAAACTCATCTTTCTCTATAGTCAGTTTATTATTAAGCATGACATTATGACATGTAAAGAAATCACTATTCTCAAGGAAGTCATCTAGCACATGCTCCATATTCAGTATTCTCTGAAAACCCTCATTTAATTTATTTGCATAAAAGATGGATTCACTAACAACACACTCAGTATGCATGCAATTAGGGCAATCAGGCAAACAAACATCAACATCTTTATTAAAAAACAAACAAATTTTCTTCTACAAAAGCAACAGAGTCATTCATTACAACATCAGCACCAACATTATTCTCATTCTCAAAATCAGGAGATTTAATATAATTCACATAAAAAACAAGAGATACATTAGCTGAAGAATTATGGGCATCCAACATATCTACATCTTGAGTCCTGTTTCTAATATTATGCCCTGAAGATCTAACTTCCACTAAATCGAACGTAGATCTCTTATCCTCAGTATCAAAAGCATGGATAGGATAAAAAAATATGAAATATTACCTTCTCATCGTCTACTTGCAGAGTTAGCTAACCTCTAGACATACTTACCTCAACTCTGCTCGTGGCTAAGAACGACCCTCCGAGGATGATGGGTATCTCCTCATCCTCCTCCATATCTAAGACAACGAAATCTACAGGAAAAATAAACTTGTTAACCTTAACAAGCACATCCTCCAATATACCTTTTGGTTTAACCACCGAATGGTCTGCAAGCTAGAGTGTAATATCAGCAGGCTGGATTTCCTATGAACCAAGTTTCCTAAACACAGAATAAGGTATAAGATTAGTACTGGCACCCAAGTCACATAATGCCATATCTATCATTAAACTACCAATTTGACAGGGAATAGTAATAGTCCTTGGGACCTTTTGTTTCATGGGCATCTTTTGCTTCACAATGGATGTGCTCTTCTGATAGCACTAATTTAGTGCTATATTTAGTCCCAATTAATTGCAAGCTTTGTGGATAATTATGAGCTTTTATGGTGATATTTTATCTATTTTAGGAGACCGAGCATTTGAGACCCAAATTGATGATTTGGAGCTTCGAGTCATCTGTGAAGCTTAAAAGGACACAAAATGGAGCTAAGTATGAAGAAGAGGAATATCACAAGTGTTTTTGGTAGAAGGGACGATGTCTAGACGATCAAAATAGCGTTGAGATGCTGACTTTATTTGCACAAACCTAAGAGCTAGCGTTAAGGCTTTATCCTGTAGCATCTTGATGCTAGTGAGAGGGGCACGTGAAGAATTTCGTCCGGAGCATTGAGACGTTGAAGATGCGTGCATTAGTTAAGCGGTGCGTTTAGCAGAGCGTCGAGATGCTTTGCTTAATGTCTTGACGCTATACCGAAACCTGCTATTTATTCATCATTTTGGGACTGTTTTGAGGGAGGACTTTTAGAGTTTTTAGACCCCTTTTACAAAAACTTACCAAATTGGAGATAGCTGGGAGCTTTTGGAGGCAGTTAAGTGACAGTTCGAGGCTCAATATCATAGAGATCGAGACAGAAGTCGAGGATCGACGTGGTTTCAGCCCTCTACCCTTTTATTTCCATTTGTAGTTGCTGTATTTGGGTAGTAATGACTGTTGTTAGGACTGATTTATATATGTTTAGTGGCTAATTGCATTAGTTTGGGGAATTAATGTAGCTATGGATCTTTGTAGTTAATTAATTGGTGTTTATTGATATTATTTCTCTCGTTAATAGCTTCATGTATTGAGTTCGTAATGCCTTTAAACTACTGGCCATAGTTAATTGATCTCGACAGAGCAAATTAAACTTAGAAAGACAATGCCTGACAATTAAAATTCACCTAAATGACATAGGGACAACGGAGATTAGTTGAGGCTTAAAATGAAGGTTCATTAATGTCGGGTGCTAATTAATTAATGAGACTGACACATGTTTAGTTGATTACATTCGAGAATTGGATGAGTTCGACAGAGGATTCCTTGAATTTAGACTTCTAAGCCTAGTTAATTAAATGAGTTAATAATACCAATTGCCTAATTAATTAATTGCATGGGCCAATTAGTGAAATTAATTCCCTAAACGTCTTTAACTCTGCGTTCTCAACCTTTAGTATTATTGCATGTTCTTATTTTGTTTTCAATCGCTTGTTGTTTGGTTTATTTCTCTAAACATTATTCAATTGCTTTTAATTTCGGCACTCAATAAACCTGAACAATTCACTTTGGATACGATATCTGGTATACTCATACCACTTTATTACTTGGGCCCGTGCACTTGCAGTAACACAGTTGTGCTAGCATCAAGTTTTTAGCTTCGTTGTTAGGGAATTGGCATTGGTTTGGTTGATATTGAGAAGAAAGTAATTGATCTTGATTTAGAGGCTTTTATTCTTTGTTTGTTTAATTTTGGAGTTGTTTTATTTTATTTGTTTATGAATTTTTTAGGAGGCCATTGATGCATGCGATGTGATAACGTAGTTAATCTTCTACATTTTGATTTAGAAATTGACAGGACGTGTAGACTTATTTGCAAGGAGAAGAAAACCCAAACTAGGATCATGGCCAAGTTGAGAGAAGAGCCTAAGGCAATCTAGGATTATTTACAGTCGATTTTCACGACAAATCACTTTGGGATAGTGTACACACCTATCCAAGTGACGAATTTTGAGCTGAAAACCAGATTCATTTAGATGGCTTGTGATAATGCTTTTAGAGGACACCCAATAAAAGATCTACATTCACACTTGCATTCATTTTTAGAAACTTGTGGAACGGTAAAAATGAATGGTATATCTTCTGATGCTATTCGTCTGAGATTATTTTTCTTTTCCTTGTAGGATAAAGCAAAGGATTGGTTAGAACCACTTGCACCGGGGAGTATCACGACATGGGAAGAGCTAGCACAAACGTTCGTAACAAAAATTTTCCCACCTGCAAAGACGACTAAATTAAGGACGGAGATCGAGACCTTTAAGCAGTTGGATGGAGAGTAGCTCTACGAGAGTTGGGAGCGGTACAAGGAGATGATTCGCAAGTGTCCTCAACATGGTTACCCCGACTGGCTCCAGGTACAATTGTTTTATAATGGTTTAGCTAGTGGTACTAAAACTATTCGTTATACTGCTTCAGGAGGAAATTTCATGGAAAAGATTGTTGAAGATGCGAAGGTTTTGCTAGAGGAGATGGCAGCTACAAGCTACCAATGGCCTACTGATCATTTTGTATCGAAGTCAGCCGCTGGGATTTATGGGATTGATGAGGTTAGTGCACTAAAAGCGCAAATAGCTGCGTTAACTAATGTTGTGAATATACTTTCTGTTTCAGGAGTGTCCTCGTTTATTGCTTCTTTAGCAACAGCAAATGCCATATCACATGAGGAGTCGATGCTAGAACAAGTTTAGTACATCTAGAATAGAGGCTATGGGTGTTAGGGGAACCATAATTCATTACCCACTTGCTACCACCAAGGTTTGTGAAACCACGAGAGCTTTTCTTAGGCTAACACTAAAAATGTTTTGCAACTCCCTCCAGGTTTTTCTTCATCATCAAATCAACAAGAGAAGAAACCAGACTTGGAGGCAACGTTATCAACAATGTATAATAAGTTGGTTGATATTGGTGCTGAGGTGGAAGGCGTTATGGCCAAGATGAACTTTAGTAACAAGCAAGTAACTGATAATTTGAATCGTGTGACTAATGTTGTTGACACTTTGATTAGTACAGTATGTAGCCATGCAACCAATTTGAAAATTTTGGAGGTTCAGATGGGACAGATTGCCAATGTTGTTAATGCCCTTCAAAAAGGTAAATTCCCAAGCGATACTAAAGTAAACCCAAGGGAGCAATGTAAAGTAATTACACTGAGGAACGAGACTCAATTGAGTGGGCCAAAGCAAAAGGGCATGAGGGATAGTGAAAGGAAGAAGTTTGAGAAGAAGAGAACGAAGAAGAATGATGAAGAAAGAAAATAATTTTCTTTGAAGATGGATGAGGGACAACCAAAGGAGTTGGCTTATGAGGAAAAAGTTGAGGCACCTAAGAGTAAAGCATATGACCATGGAACACATCTCAGTCCTTTAAGACAACGTGGTGACCACCACGTATTTGATTACAGGGAGCTTATTTTTCCTCATCATTTTAAAGATGTGAAATTAGATGAGCAATTTGCTAAATTTTTAGAGATGTTTAAGAAATTACACAAAAACATTCCACTTGCAGACACATTAGGAAACATGCCTAACTACGAAAAATTCTTAAAGGAAATGCTGAGTAAGAAAAGAAAACTTGAGGTAAACGAGGTGCTGAGTATTTCTGAGCATAGCAGCACCATTCTACAGAAGAATATGCCTCTGAAAATAAAAGATCTAGGGAGTTCTATTATTCCCTACAATATAGGCAATGTTCATGTAGATAGAGCATTATGTGACTTAAGGGTAAGTATAAATCTGATGCCTTTTTCTGTCTACAGGAAGCTTAGTTTGGGGGACATTCAGCCAACTAGCGTCACTCTACAGCTTGTTGACCGTTTTGTGGCTCATCCAAATGGTATTGTAAAGGACGTTTTAGTTCGAGCTAATAAATTTATTTTTTCTGCAGACTTTGCTGTAGGACATGGAAGAGGATGCTGAAGTCCCTATTATACTTGTGATGTGACAAACACATCAAGCTACCAAGGAGGAAGAAAAAGGATAGCAAACTATCAAGAAAAGCTCGAGGACTTTTCAAAGTACACATCAGGCAACCATGTCGCTTGAAACACAAAGCCAAGCCCAATGTCAATGCCTTGGCACACGGTAGCACACCATGCGTGCACCTCACACAGTCCCTATTGCCAAGCATTGAGCACATACCCGCCCAACTGCACGTGCCTTATGCACCCAACACTTGTGAGTGCCTCATGCAGCCTCGCTCCCGTATGCAGCACGCATAGCCCCTTGTGCCCAGCCACATGCACACTCATGCATGCCCCACACTACCAGCCCCTTTGCACCTGTCTTGCGCTTACGCCCAGTCCTTGCATGGGGCCAGTGCCTCACGATTGATAGCCCTCACATGTGCCCAACATCACTCAACCTTCGCGTGCCCAGCCCCCTTGCAGGCAACTAGTGCCTACCAGTAAAGCGCGCCTCTCACCCATGTCAACAGCCCCTGCAGTGCGCACCAAGCCCCTGCTGCTAGGTCTTGATGCGCACATCTACACCTATCCGTTGCCCCTATTGTTAACCTACTTTCCTTATTTCAGTCTTTTCTAAGTTTAGGAAAAAATATATTTTAGAATTTATTTTCAAACATATTTTTCCAAGTTATGAAAGGTTTAATTTATTTTATTCTATTTTTGATATTATTCCCTAAATGTGTTGGGAAGATTATTCTAGAATTTAGAGTTTGCTTTTCGACCACCTAAGGCTATAAAACCATCTATTTTTTATTGTAACAAGAAGTGTATGATGAATGAAAATTGAATTCCTTAAGTCTTTTGACTTGTCTATTGCGATAGCATAAAACCCCCTTGTAATTCTTGTGCGTAGCTTAGAATTGCATGTCTAGAAACATTCAAGTTGATTGGTCATCAAACTTTTGGAGCGTTTCTTCCTTGAAGAGAATGGGCTTGTGAATAGTGCTTAGGCATTCAAGTTGTCTTGCTACTTGGTTTTGACCAACTATCCAAAGGTAATTCGATCCCTAACTTTCCCTTTGAGTTGTGCTAATTGAGTTTTGTTTCTTAGTGTTTATTTTCAGTCTACTCGAGAGAGTATTTTAGTTAAACACTAGGTTGCAACGCATCAACTTGGGAGGCTGTTCTTAGCCACTGGTAAGGCTGAGATAAGTATACATAAGGGTAAACTTACCTTGAGTGTGGATGATGAGAGGGTGATGTTTGACATTTTTAATTCTATGGATGATTATGATAATGTGCATGCATGTTATAGAATTGATTGTGTTGAGCTCAAATCCTCTGATGAGATGGTGAGAATAAAGCCTCCTGATAGTGACATGATTGATTTTTCTGATGTGCCCATGAATTCTTCTGTCTCTTCGTTATTACTTTTGCATTGAATGATTCCCAAGTAGTTGCTGACTCTAGAGAGTTGGATTTGACTGATTTAGGATATTCTGAAGATGCTATCGTTTTTTATCTGAACTTAATTGATAAAACGAATCATAGAATGTCTTTAATTAATGAGTCTAGGCAGCTGAATAAATTTGATTTTTATTTTGGATGTGTAGATAGGAACATGCATGAGGTTGAGCACTCTATAGATGCCATGATATTCGATTGTGATGTTTTGAATTATATGCATACTAGAGACCTTCTTCATGATAGAATGATTATGTTGGATGAAGTTCATGTTTTTATTTCCCTTGAATCGGAATTTGTTGATGATCTGTTAATAGATTAGATTAGGCACCTAAGTTTCCTATTGATTGATATTTTTTCTGAGTTAAAGTTAAATGTTGTTGAGGATCATAACATGTTAATTGAAGGTGCAGGTGAAGGTGGTGATGGTCAATTCTTTATTTTTGAACCACCTTGAAGGAGTTTGTGAGAAACTTGTTTATCTAGAGACATAAAATAAGTGCTTATTGGGAGACAACCCAATTGTTTCTAGCTCTTTTCTCTTGTCCTTTGTTTTTAGTATTCTAGATAGTTAATATTTGCTTATGTTATTGGTCTTTGTTTTCAAGAACTCGAGATCTAATCATGCTTCCAAAACATCCTCATTTGATGAAATTCAGGATGAATCTCACTTAATCCAGGGTAGTTTCATTACCCCTTTACCTTTTCGATTGTCCCTTAGTTTGACTATGAAAGTTAGATTTATTGATACATTGAGGACAATGTATAATTTTCATGTGGAGGGATGATTACTATTATGTGCTTTGAATGTGGGCTTTTTATTGAAATTCTTATTGAAAAATTGGGATTCATTTGAATTTTTTTTATTGAAATATGATGAATTGATTGTTTATGTTGAGATTAGGACAACCAGTGATTTGATCTGAATAAGTAATAGTTGCCTATTGCTTGCGAATTTTAAAAGCATGTTGTGTAGTTGAGTAAAATTTAAATTTTTGCTTTGATTTTCTTGCATAACCTGAGGATTTTAGCTTTCCTTTTGTTAATCTTGAAGGCCTAGGGTAGCTTTATTGGGTTCGTATTCCTGTTGTCACCCCGATAGGCTCAGGCTTTAGTTTGACGGTGACTTAGCATGATGGGCAGTAATGTGTTGCTCTGGAAAAAAAAGGTGTTGTTTTGCTTGCAAGAAGAAGAAAAGCAAGTGAGCTTAGAAGAAAAATAATTCTAGTAAAAGAAAAGGAAAGAAAGAAAAATAGATAAAAGATGGAAAGAAAAAAAAAGCTTGTAGGTTTTGAAAAGAGTCAAGGGTAAAAAGAGCTACTCCTGTCATGATCAGTTAGGCCACCTATTGAGCGAGTGCTCTAGGTAAGGGTTCTTGCAATGGGTGTTTAGTGACATTGACATTAAAGTAATGCAAGTTTAGTCGATCGACTTGTTTAATTTCAGGCACCTAGTAGCTTATTACTTTCTTAAGTGTTAGGAAGCCTAAATAACTAAATTCTAGGGCCAGTGTAGGAGGAAGATAGATTGAAGAACTTATAAACTTATCCCATGCTTGTAAAGATTCTATTGGGGAGGCTAAAAGCACGCAAGAAATGAAGAGCATTGATTTAAATTTTCTTTAACTGAATAATCATGTTTGAGGTTTTCCTTATAATTGTTCTATTAGTTATTTTTGATCGTTGAGGTTCGAGTCTTGCGTTGACAATCTCTTATTTATATTTGTTACTTTGTTTTGTTTTGCTCAGGACTAGCAAAAGTTTAAGTGTGGGGGTATTTGATAGCACTAATTCAGTGCTATATTTAAGCCCAATTAATTGCTAGCTTTGCATATAATTATAAGCTTTTATTGTGATTTTTTATATATTTTAGGAAACAGAGCATTTGAGATTGAAATGGATGATTTTGGAGCTTCGAGTCATGTGTGGAGCTTAAAAAGTTAAAATGGATCTAAGTATGAAGAAGAGGAGCTTCACAAGTGTTTTTGGCCAAGGAGATGGAATCTAGACATTCAAAATAACATTGAGACATTGTCTTAATTTGCTCAAACTCGAGAACTAGCGTCGAGACACTGTCCTGTAGCGTATTATGCTAGTGAGAGGTGTGCGCAAAGAATTTCGTATGGAGCGTTGAGATGTTGTCCTTAGCATCTCGACGCTAAAGACGTGCGCATTAGTTAAGCAGTGCGTTTAGCATAGCGTCTTGATGTTGTGCCTAGCATCTCGACGTTGTATCGAAACCTGCTATTTATTCATCATTTTGGTACTGTTTTGAGGGAGGACTTTTAGGGTTTTTAGACCCCTTTTGTGGAAACTTACAAAATTGGACATAGCTGGGAGCTTTGGAGCTATTTGGTGACAGTTCGAGGCTTAGGATCATGGAGATCGAGGTGAAAGTCAAGGATCGATGTGGTTTTAGCCCTCTATCCTTTTATTTCCATTTGTAGTTATTGTATTTGGGTTGTAATGACTGTTGTTGGGACTGATTTGAATATGTTTAGTGGCTAATGCCATTAGTTTGGGGAATTAATGTAGCTATGGATATTTGTAGATAATTAATTGGTGTTTATTGGTATTATTTTTCTCTTTAATAGCTTCATGTATTGAGTTCGTAATTGATAGCACTTAAAAGTGTGCTATTTCTATGCTTAGATTTGTGTTGGTTTTATATGTTTACAGTGAGCTTTCATGCATTTTTTTTTTATCTATTTTGTAGATTTTGAGCAATTGGAGCTAACCGGGCTTTTTGGAGCATAATTAAAGCTTAAAGACACACTTTGGAGCAAAGAAGATAAGTAGAAGAAGTGTTACAAGTGAGAAAGCCCGAAAGGACAGCGTCTCGACGCTGTCCATAGCGTCTCAACGCTATAAGTGAAGCCTTCCAATCTCAAATTCCCGCAGAAGCAGCGTCGAGACGCTGCTTTATAGCGTCTCGACTCCAGAAACGCGCGCGTACGAGAATTTCCTTCCGTAGCGTTGAGACGCTGTCTACAGCGTCTCAACGCTACCCCGACTGTCCGTGTTTTTCATGCGAATTAGGGTACAGCGTCACGACGCTGTCCCTAGCGTCTCGACGCTGCCCCGAGAATTATAAAAAGAACATTTTGGCTTCGATTTTTGGGGGCCATTTTTGAGAGCCTAGAACCCTAATTTCGACAAGAAGCATTGTTTTGGGACCTAGAGAGCACTTTGGAGAGCTAAGGAGGAGACTCAAAGCTCGAGATCGCGGGACATCACGACGGGAACGAGTGTTGGCACGCCACGTTCAGTTTTTTTCTCTTTTCCCTTTACTTTGTTTCTTGAACTTAGGATAATACTATTGAGTCTAGAGGTTGTTGTCACCCCGATAGGCTTAAGAACTAATTAAAAGTCGACTTGCATGATGGTTTGTGATTGAAATCTTTGAATGAAAAATATATTTGTCTTTATTGATTTTTTGCATGTTTTAAGAAAATTTTTGCATGTTTGATCAATAAGTTGTGCTTAAAGTATGGGGATCAAAAGAGCTACCTCCACTGTGATCAGTTAGGCCATCCATTGAGTAAAAACTCTGGGTAAGGGTCCCTGCAGTGGAAGTGTGAAAGCTAGGGTCCTTAGGAAAGAAAAAAAAGACAAGTGTGGGAGTTAGTAACTCCTAGTTAAAATGTGCTTAAGTAGATTGCTTACTTGACTGTGGGGAGGCTAGAAATTGGGACTTAGAGCCAGTGTAGGGGGAAAATGAATTAAAGACTCTTTATAATTATCAAAAGCTAGTAGAAACTAATAGAAAGGAGGTTAGGTACACACACACGCAAGGGATGAAAGAGTTTAAATTTAAATTGCTTGATGAAAAGGGTGTGTTGATGTTTTCTTTCATTGTTTTCTATTATTTGGACCATTCAGGCTAGAGTTGTGATTATGCAATAGAAATTCATTATGTGGTTTTACTCTGTTTTGCTCGAGGACTAGCAAAAATCTAAGTTTGGGGGTATTTGATAGCACTTAAAAGTGTGTTATTTCTATGCTTAGATTTGTGTTGGTTTTATATGTTTACAGTGAGCTTTCATGCATTTTTTTTATCTATTTTGTAGATTTTGAGCAATTGGAGCTAACCGAGCTTTTTGGAGCATAATTAAAGCTTAAAGACACACTTTGGAGCAAAGAAGATAAGTAGAAGAAGTGTTACAAGTGAGAAAGCTCAAAAGGACAGCGTTGAGACGCTGTCTATAGCGTCTCAACGCTATAAGTGAAGCCTTCCAATCTCAAATTCCCGCAGAAGCAGCGTCGAGACGCTGCTTTATAGCGTCTCGACGCCAGAAACGCGCGCGTAGGAGAATTTTCGTCCGTAGCATCGAGACGCTGTCTACAGCGTCTCAACGCTACCTCGACTCTCCTTGTTTTTCATGCGAATTAGGGTACAGCGTCTCGACACTGTCCCTAGCGTCTCGACGCTGCCCCGAGAATTATAAAAAGAACATTTTGGCTTCGATTTTTGGGGGCCGTTTTTGAGAGCCTAGAACCCTAATTTCGACAATAAGCATTGTTTTGGGACCTAGAGAGCACTTTGGAGAGCTAAGGAGGAGACTCAAAGCTCGAGATCGTGGGACATCACGACGGGAACGAGTGTTGGCACACCACGTTCAGTTTTTTTCTCTTTTCCCTTTACTTTGTTTCTTGAACTTTAGGATTTTTTGGACTGAATATTGAATGTAATTTTGAGTATCTTAGACTCTTGGATGATTGTACTTTTAAACTTAGTTTGGTTCTTTGAATTGTATTATATCGTAATGCCTTTTATGCATCTCGAATCAATTTTCTAAGCTTTTGGCCATAGCTTTGCATGTTAGGTTAAATTTAGCTTGAGAAAGTAAATTTAACTAAAGAACTTAGATGCATGACTAGAATTAATCTATTGCATGAGAATGAATAGGTTAATATTAGAAGCCATTAAAAGAATTTCATAATGCCATGTTTAGGTGTAGAAATAGACCGAGAGGTTGATTTACTACTTTATATGAGTTCAATTGGGCTTGAGAGCGTCAATTGCATATTTTAGTAATTCTTGGCTTAAGGTTGTTGCATATTCTACAATTCTTTAACCAAATTCATAGTTGCACTTCATGTAATGCAATCTTCACTAATCCCTCTAAACGGTCTCCAACCTTTGTAAATAGTTAATTTAGTTTAATCTTGTTCCAATCTAAAGTTAGGTTCTCTAGATAAAATTGAGCAATGGTAATTGTAGTACTTAATTAAGCTAAGAAATCCAATCCCTGAGATCGACCCTGGCCATTACTACTACAAATCGTAAAGGTCTGGTTAATAATTTTATTTGATAGAGCCTTCGACAAGCTATTTATCAGTAATGCCTTTAAACTACTTGCCATAGTTAATTGATCATTAGTTTAATTGAGCTCAACAAAGGAGAATAAACTTATAAAGACAATTCATGACAATTAAAATATGCCTAAGTGACATAGGGACAACGAAGATTAGTTAAGACTTAAAATGAAGGTTCTTTAATGCCAAGTGCTAATTAATTAATGAGACGGACACATGATTTAGTTAATTACATTCGAGAATTGGATGAGCTCGACAGAAGATTCCTTGAATTTATACTTTTTGGCCTAGTTAATTAAATGAGTTAATAATACCAATTGTCCAATTAATTAATTGCATGAGCCAATTAGTGAAATTAATACACTGAACGTCTTTAACCCTACGTTCTCAGCTTTTAGTATTCTTACATGTTCTTATTTTGTTTTCAATCACTTGTTGCTTGGTTTATTTCTCTAAACATTATTCAATTGCATTTAATTTCGGTACTCAACAAACCTGAACAATTCCCTGTGTATCCAATATCTGGTATACTCGTACCACTTTATTACTTGGGTCTATGCACTTGCGGTAGCGCATAGTTATGCTAGCATCATTTTCTCAGATAGGCTAAGCACTGCATTCACCTTAAGTCTCCTTTTCTTCGAAAGCATCTCCTTCGTGAACCTCCCATAATTAGGCATGTTGGCAAGCGCTTCTGCAAAAGGAATGTTAATGTGCAGTTTTCTAAATATGTTTAAAAAGTCAGAAAATTGCTCATCTAATTTAGAATCCTTATAGCCATCGAGAAAATGTAACTCCCTGTAATTAAATGTAGCACACTGTCCATGTCTCCTTTGACTGATGTTTGCTCCCCTGTCGATTGGTCGGGGTCTAGATACCTTAACATCCTTTGCCAACTCCTTGGACTCCTCAGCAATCAAGTCCAGGAAGGTTTTCCTTATCCTATCATCCTCTTTATTATTCTTCTCTTAAATCTTTTCTTTTCACATTCATTCTTCTTTTCTTTTCTGGGACCACAACAATCACTTAAACTGAAGAGATAGATCCGAAAACTTACCTTGTGTGGTTTTTTCTGTCACAGCCCCTTGACTATCCATCTCCTCATCAACCATGCTCTTTTTCGACTCCCCTCATAACTGGGTCCCACTCTTCAGTGTTATGAATTTGCATTGCCCCAGTGGGTCCACCTCAATGTTAGTGGAAAACTTACCCTTTTTGAAGGTGTTGATTGAACTGACGATTTGCCCTATCTGTACTTCCATATTTTTTAGTGCAGTGTCATGGCCACTTACTGTAGTGATAGGGGTTGCTATGCTCGCTTGCAATTGCTGGGTCACTCCTCTTTGTTCCATCATGAACATGTCCATCCTCACCTCCAATTCTGACTTCTTCTCATGGTTTGATGTTCCTACAAACTCAGGTGGTTGCAAAACATTTTTCTAGTTAGCATAAGAGAAGTTTTCATGGTCACGCAAACCTGGATTGTAGTAATTTGGTAGATTCTAGTTCTGAAGGCCTTAATATCCTAGCCTCTATTTTGCACGTATTGGCACTACTCAACATACTGATCGTCGACTTCTTTTGAATTCAACGTTGACAACGAGGCAATTGATTTCGTGGCTCTTACAGTAGAAAGTTTATTCAACACGTTAGTTAACGAAGCCATCTGAGCTTTTAACGCACTTACCTAGTCAAGCTTGTTGCAGCCATTTCCTCCAAAAGAGCATGTGCTTCTTCCACAGTCTTCATTAAAAAAACTCATTTCTTTACTAGTATCAAAAATGGTTTTAGTACTAGAGGATAAACTGTTATAAAATAATTGTAACTATAACCAATCTGGATAACTGTGCTGAGGGCACTTCCTCAACATCTCCTTGTAATGCTCCCAGCTTTCAACAGTTGTTCTCCATCGAGCTGGCAGAATGTTTCGATCTCTATTCTGAGCTACGTAGTTTTTGTTGGGGAAAAAACTTGGTCAAGAAGGCTTGGGCTAATCATCCCATGAAGATATGTTGCTCAGTTTCAGGGATTCAAGCCAGTCCTTTGCTTTATCTTTGAATGAAAAGGGAAAAGTCTCAGTCTAATGGCATCTAAAAAACCCTATTTAACTTGATTGTTTTGTAGATCTTTAGAAAAGATTTGAGATGTGAGTGTGGGTCTTTTGAAGGATGCCCCTTAAATGAGTTGTCTCACTCCATCTGAATCAGCTCCATTTTCAACGTGAAAGTGTCCACCTCGATGGGCGCATACATAATCTTGAAATGGTCCGTTAGAAATATGGGATGGAAATAGTCACAGATTGACTTCCTTTCCTTATCATTACGCACCACCATATTGATTTAGGCTTCTCTCCTTAACCTCTTGCAAGTTCTGTCAATTTTTGGATCTAAAAGTAAAAGATTAGCTTCCTTAACACTACGCATATAACGAATCAGCCTCCTCAGAAAAACAAACCAAACAAAAACCAAAAATAAACACAAACGAAGATAAAAGCAACTAACAAGCAATGAACAAAAATATGTACAAAATATATACAAAAACCCCTAAACTGACTCTTCCTAATTTCTTCTCAATATTAACTAACTAATTAGAACCTCCCACTTCCCCGACAATGTGCCAAAAACTTGATCGAGTAAAGTAGCACACAAGCACACGTGATCAAAATAATAATAAAACGACACAAGAGTACCGAGTATCGTGTCTTAAGGGAAGCGAGATTGAGGTTGTTTTTAACTAATTAACTACCGATAATAGTCAAATTAGAATTATTTAGGAAAAACGGCTAATGACAGAAGCTTAGAAAAATAAACTAAACTAAAAAGAAATTAAAAGAAAGGGAGATATCAATTAAGGAAAATTTAGGGGAATCGAGTATTCCTATGTTGCTTTTATTAGAATTTTAACTTGTTATTTAATTACGCCTTGCCAATTTCATAGACCTAGAGCTAATCAGTCAAAATCTCCTATTAGTCTCATTCGAACATGCTTAACTAATCGCTTACCTAAGTGTCCTTAGCATTAATTGATTGGTTAATTAAGATTAAGTCCGCTCATATTAAGCCTCACCGTTTGATTGTTGTTTCTATGTCACTTCGACAATCTAGGGGCATTAGTTGGCTAAGTCTAACCTAAACATCCTCTGTCGAGCTCAATTTAGGACTAAATCATCTTATTGATAGCCAATTAATAAGGAGAATTAAGCACAATCCAACTAAATGAAATATAACAATAAATTAAATGGCTAAAGTCTTAACTATAACATAAAAGCAAACTTAATTATGCTCTAATCCCCTAAATACAAAATTAGTCTTAAAATAGAGCAAAACCCTCTATAATACAGGAAATAGATACATGAAAAGAGGGAAAGAAACTGATACAAGACTCGTTGACACCGAAATCCCAACTTCTACCTTGAAATCCGCATTCCAAGCCTCAAGATCCGCTCCTAAACACTTCCAATCAGCATCTAGAGATCCCCAAAAGGGTAGAAAATCGAAATAGGGGTCTAAAATCCTAAATGGCCTCCCCTAATTCGGAAACAAAGTGAAGAATATAAAGGTTGCAATTGCGATAGTATTGCAACGCTAGGGACAACATTGTAATGCTGCCCAAAACGGTGGCGTTTTCTTTGCTCGTGTAGCGTTGCAATGCTTCGGACGAACAACTTCTTCCCAACGTGTTTCTAGTGTTGCAATGCCATAGGGCAGCATTGCAACGCTAGCTCTTGGATTTGCACAATGAATTTGGGCGTTGCAACGCTCTTTCAAGCTTTGCAACACCGTCCTCACGGCCCCATTAGCTAGAACACCATCTCTTCTTGTCTTTAGCTTCTTTAAATGCTCTAGAATAGCTCCATATTCAACATAATGCTCCAAAATTCACATTTTCGCTCCCAATTATAGTATAATACTAGCTAAATATAGGCATAAATATAACACTAAATTAGTGCTATCAGTTACACGAAAACAACTTGAGATGGAAAGTCCATTGAATCCTCAATGGTCGATTCCAATACTAGAAACTGAACTTAATTTACATGAACATAAAAGGAAAAGACATAAATGAGAATAAGGATAAATAAGCAGAGGACAATTTTCTACTCTTGAAATTAAGGCATTGCAATAGGTTCTTCATGAAAGCAAAGTTTATTGATGTCAAGGCTTGACCAATTGCTAGATTTAATTAAGGTCCAAAACAAGAGGCTCCAACTATGATGGATAGTCAGTAGGATTGCTAGCTTTTTGGCTTGTTATCTTCAATTTTTGCTAACAAGTAAGAAGTTATCAGTTTAGACTATTTTTAATACTTTCTGCCCAAATAATGAGATACTACTAGCTAGCATCTTGTTTCTTTTAAGAATTTTTTTATTTTAGAGAGCATAAAACTTTTTTGACAATGATTCCCAAACTAACCTCAAAATTTTCTATAGAGGTAATATACTAAGTTAACATAATGGAATAATTTAATTTTTGATATATCAAGTAAGCCATCTATACAACTTGGAGTTGGAGAAAAAAAATGCAAAAAACAACACATAAGAGATCCAAATGTTTTTAAATCAAGAAATACATGGAGTAGAATTAGCCTTTTGGACAAACAACAAAATCATAATATTAGAATAAGCTGGTGAAGGACAAATTAAAAGAGACATGCTCTTTCTCCTTTAAAGCCCTATTTGCAGCAATCATAACCTAAAGATAATGACAAAGAAAATGATGTAAAGAAGAACCTACAGCAGATACTATGCAGGAATCCATAATTGAATCAGAATTCAAACTATACAGTTCTTGCACACAAGGGAAACATAAACTCAAAACAATGGGCATATGGGGTCTATGTTGAAATATAAAATCAAAACTATACCCTTCTAGCTTTTTGGCTTGTTATCTTCCTTTTTTGGTTTTGGAGTAATTTGAGTGTGCTAAGATTCTCTCCCTTTCCTTTTGCACCATGGCCATATGGGGTCTATATTGAAAGATATACCTCGTTCTTGTGTTTTTTATGTAAAGAAATTAGTGAAGAACCAATCTGACTGAGGGCTCTGTTTGTGTTTACTTAAATAACGATGTTATATTTTTCTGACAACAGGTTGCAATCGGAGTTTATGGCCCTAATATAGTAAGACTTGGTACAATTTGTCAGCTATGCCTCTCCTCCCCCATTCGATTTCTGATAATTCTCAATTATGAGGATTATTTAACTCTAAAACTAAGCTGTTCTTGCCATTTTTGCATATTTTGTCGACTAGAGCAAGCTAAAAATAGCGTTTATGAGATAGATTCATGAAAGCTTGTCGGAGTATTGAAAAAGAAGAAATAAGTTGAAAAGATAATGGAAAGTTGGCTAAAGTGTTGTTTTTGTGCAGATTTGAAGCAATGAAGAAAATGCAAAAGAAATGCAATTACATTTCCTTGAGAAAGCAAGGTGGTGAGCAAGAGGAAAAATGCAATTGCATTTTCTGGACATATCAATTTATTGTGGAAATCACGAAAATGCTCCAAAACCCACGGTGTTTGGCTCGATTTCTAGGAGACTGTTCAACCCAAAAATGCTGATGAAAATGCAATTGCATTTATGAAAAATCTAGAAAAATCGAGAATCACAAAAATACATCAAGATCTATGGGATTTGCTCAATTTCTGGAGAATTTTCAGCCTAATCTCATGCCCAAACATTGACCCATGATTGAAGGAGCACAAAGATGGAAACCCTAGCCCTCAATGCCTATAAAAATGGGGAAAACGATCCAAAACGTGGCTAAGTTTTCTACTACTTGCCCACAGTCTGTAATTCACGTTTTTTCTGTCATTTACAGCAGTTTTCTCTTCATCTTTTTCTCTGTAACTTCTGAGTTTGGTCCCTCCTCAACAAAAGTTAGAGGAGGTGAAGATCCAAATACCCATTCAAAGGCAATTTCCATGCTTTATTTCCAGCTAACGCCCTCCCCCTTTCCTTTTTGTTTTCTGCTTATTATATCAAATTTAATAATGCTACTTTCTTTAAATTACATTTCGTTTTTGTAGTGATTAACTGTGAATGGAACAATGGAAAACGGGTGTAGTGTGTTGCATTTTCCAGTGTAGTGTGTTGCTTATTAATATTGCCTTTTGATAGTTTGGCTATTCCAATGTTATCTTGGCATCGAGGTGAACCAGTCAGAGGAAGTTATTTTCATTTCTCAAAAACGATTTTCTAAAGAAATTCTTGAGAAATTCAAGATGTTCAATTCTAAACCTGTCACAACTTTGATTGAAACTAGCACAAAACTGTCCAAATATGAAGGTGGAGATGTTGTAGATCCTTCATATTTCAAAAGCTTGATTGGGAGTTTGTGGTATTTAACTTGCACAAGGCCAGATATTCTTTTCAATGTTCGATTGGTGAGTCGGTTTATGAAATCTCCTACAACTACTCATTTGAAAGTGGTAAAGATAATTCTTCGTTACCTCAAAGGTACACTTGACTATGAATTATTTTATAAATCGTCTAAAGAATTTATGCTTAAAGGTTATTGTAATAGTGATTGGGCTGGAGATCTTAATGATCGGAAAAGTACAAGTGGATATGTGTTCTTTGTTGGTAATACATCTTGTATTTGTCATGCAGTTTGGTTGAGAAATTTGCTTCAAGCAGTTGGAATTTTGCAAAAGAATGCAACTGTGATCCATGAGGATAATAAGTCAACAATTGCTCTAGCCAAATATCCAGTGTTCCATGATTGACATTGATGCAAGATTTCATTTTATCAGAGATTCCATTTCAAGAAAGGGGATTTAAGTTGAATATGTCAAGAGAGAAGATCAAATTGCAGATATCTTCACAAAGCCACTCAGGGTTGATGTGTTTAACAAGTTGAGAACTTTACTTAGAGTTTTTAGAAAAACATGTTTAAGGGATGATGTTGAAAGTTAAACAAGTTTTAAAACTATGTTATACATATTCATATGAATTAGTAGTAGTTAATTAAGTACATTTTTGTATTTTAATTGGTTGTTTAGAATGAGTTAGTATGAGAGTTATATATGTTCATAAAGTTAAGGTTATTCATGAAATTAAGTATAGGATGAGAGTTATAAGATCTAGATTTTTCATGAGTCCTATAATTATGATGTCTTGGTATGTGTTGAAGTATCAAGTGTGTGGAGAAGAAGAAAAACAAAGTGAAGAGAGAAAAAGTGTGAACCAAATTTGTAGCTTCTTGAATATTTTATTCAATACAAGTGAATTTTTTTTTTTATCAAATATTCCTTGTTTGATTATTTATTTGTGAGTGTCCATCACACGCTTCCAATAGTGCAAATGTTAGAAATAATGTTGCTTTTGAACTTTACATTTGGTATGAGGTACGATTAGTTTTTTTTTCTTTTTTTATGGAATGATTAATGTTTCTTATTAATGTCTTTTTGTATGCGTTTTCAGAAATTTTGGTTTAGCTTTGTTTGCTTTGGTTGTCATAGGTTCATAAAATTAGCCAATTGCCTCATCTGACTTAGAAACTTTACAACAAATACTTTCTCTAATGCTACTTTGGGATTTTCTACCAATTTCTAGTAAAGGAAGGCACCATGTTGTTTACTCAAAAGTCATTGCAGTAATTAATGTTTAGGGAGTTAGTCTGGTTATACTTTTCTGTTTAGAAAATATTATTTAGTTGAGACTTTTTTACCTTTTTATCTTTTACTATTTCATTGTACTGCTGTAAAATCCTTACTTATAAATACAGTACACAGCCACCATAATTGATATAATGGTGAGCATTACATTACCCACTGTGTAAAAGTTTTGATGGTATCAGAGCTTTAATAGACACACGTCCCAAAGTCTTGGGTTTCTCTTTCTTCTTCAAGAATTCTGCTTAAAGTTTCAAGAAAGTCTTAAAGAAAGCCTCTTGTCTATTCTTTCACAGAGGCTAATTCTTCACGCTTTGTCCATGGATCTTCAGCGACCCACTGAGAAGGAGAACTCGACTCCTATATCTCTCCTTTCTCACATCTGCATGCTCGTCTCTGTACGGCTTGACTCGACGAATTATGTCTTATGGCGTTTTCAAATGACGTCGATACTAAAGGCTCACTCTCTTTTCTATTTTCTGGATGGATCTTTTCCATGTCCAGATGAGTTTATCACCGAGAATGAAGTTAAAACTGCAAATCCAAAGTTTTCACTGTGGCATGTTCAAGATCATGCGCTTATCACCCTCATCAATGCAACCCTCTCACAAATTGTTCTGCCGCTTGTTGTTGGTTGCACCAGTTCCAGACACATTTGGGTTTCTCTTGAAAAACAATTCTCCCGTCTACTTGAACAAATATTATAGATCTGAAATCTGAGTTACAAAGAATGTCCAAGAAAAGTACAAAATCCATTGATGATTATATACAAAGAATCAAGATTATTCAAGACAAACTTGTTGCTGTTTTAGTCATTTTAGAAGATGAAGATGTGATGATTTTTACATTGAATGGACTCCCTACTGACTACAATGCTTTTCGCACCTCTCTTCGAACACGATCCAGTACAATCTCCTTGGAAGAACTCCATGTTTTGTTGAAGGCAGAAGAGTCAGCCATAATATCTCAAATTAAACCCCTTGATCCATTTACACAGCAAGCAGCTTTGTTTGCCCACTCTCGTTCATTTAACCGAGGAGGGAATAATAATAATCGAGGAGGGCGCCTTTTTAATCGTGGACGTGGGAACCAGAATCGTAACACCTCTAATGGTCGTGGCCAAAATTCTAGCAAGCCTCCATCAAACACAAATTTTGTTCAAGGGCAAACTTCTAATATTTCTTCTGGAACTAATGATTTTGCTAATACTAACAAAGTTGTTTGTCAAATATGTTAGAAATTTGGGCACAATGCCTTAGACTGTTACAACAGAATGAATTACTCCTTTCAAGGACGACATCCTCCGCCACAACTTGCTGCCATGGTTGCTGAAACTAATGCTGTTTGGCTTACTGATAGTGGTTGTAATGCTCATCTTACCTCTAAATTAGCAAATCTCACAGTGGCAAATCCTTATAATGGTGAAGAAGGTATCACTATTGGTAATGGTCAGAACCTTGGTGTAACTCATACTGGCACAAGCACGATTGTTACTCCAACCAATTCCTTTTTACTTAATAATGTCCATTGTGTTCCTTCCATTAAAGCCAACTTGCTTTCTGTTAATCAATTTTGTATTGATAATGATTGTTATTTCATTTTCAATGCTAATTCTTTTTCTATCCTTGACAGAAAAACAAATCTAACCCTCTACACTGGATCTTCTCATAATGGCCTGTACCCTTTTCCAACTTCTATGGCTGCAAGGAAAGGATTTGTTGCACATCTAGGAGCTAAGGTGTCTCACCTTCTGTGGCATAATCGTCTAGGACATCCCAGTAATCAAATTCTAAATCATATCTGTCAAAATTCCAATATTTCTTTACATTCTTCTGATAATCCTTGTGTTTGTCCTCATTGTATGCATGGCAAAATGTCTAAATTGCCTTTTACTCTTTCTCATCATGTCTCTGTAAAACCTTTAGAGCTTATCCATAGCGATCTTTGGGGACCAGCTCCTGTTAAATCATTTCATGGATATAGATATTACATTTCGTTTATTGACGATATGTCTCGTTATACTTGGATTTTTCCTCTTACTAATAAATCTGATGCTCATTCTGTTATTAAAAAATTCAAACCTTACGTTGAAAATCTTCTTGATCATCGTATTTAAATTTTTCGTAGTGATGGGGGTGGTGAATTTGTCAATCGCTCTCTCAATTGTTTTTTTGATACAGAAGGAGTCTTTCACCAAAAATCTTGTCCTTATACTCCTGAACAAAATGGGGTAGCTGAACGTAAACACCGACATATTACTGAAACTGCTCTCTCTCTCTTGTCCAAAGCTTCTATTCCTCTGAAATTTTGGTATTATGCTTTTTCCACTGTCGTTTTTTTAATTAATAGAATGCCTTCTTCAACTCTAAATTTTTCTACTCCTTTTGAACTATTATTCAAATTCAAACCTGATTATGATCACCTTCGTGTTTTTGGATGTGCATGTTTTCCTCTCTTGCGGCCATATAATTCTCACAAACTTGAACCTCGTACAACTGAGTGTATTTTCCTTGGTTATCCTTTGCATTACAAAGGTTATATTTGTTTTGAACCCAAATCAGAAAAAATATTCATTTCCCGTCATGTGGTATTCGATGAAACACGTTTTCCTTTTTCTTATTACAAAATTAAGTCTCCTTTACCAGCTATCACTCTACCATCTTCTCCTTTTTCTACTATCATGTCATTTCCCAATACTTTACCAACTTCTGACATGCGTAATAAGTCAACAACCACCACCCAATTTTCTGCCCAACCAATACCTTATGTTCAGCCAAATACCTCTATTCAACCCACTGCACTAGCTCAGCCCATTACCCATCCGAATACTCAACCACAGTCAACAGATCCATCAAATGCCCAGCCAAGTAACTCTATCCAGCCATCTACTTTAGCCACTTGTTCCAAACAACTACTTGTTCCAAGCACATGCCCCTCTAATCAATCACCTATCTTTTCAACAACCAGCCCCTCATTAAATGCTCTACCCACAAGTCTATCCCCTCCATTAAATACTCTCACCGATAATACAATTGATGTTTTGCCTTCCCTTGGTTCTGAATTATTACCTTTGGCTGATAGTTTTGTTTCACCAACATTGCCTTCTGTTGAGACTTTGCCTGCTGGTCTGTCTACTTCATTGTGTGATATTTCTAATGAAGATGTTTCTTCGGCTTCACCTCCTATGAATGTTCATCCCATGCAAACTCGTTCTAAATCGGGTATTTTCAAACCAAAGGCATACCTTGCTTCTTCCACTCCTGAAAAGATTATACTTGAACCGTCTTCATTTTCTAAGGCTCAAAATTTTGATGAATGGCGATCTGCAATGAATGAAGAATATGAAGCTCTTCAACGTCAACAAACCTGGTCCTTGGTTCCTCTTCCCCCAGGAAAAAATGTGGTCGGATGCAAATGGGTGTATCGAGTTAAAAGAAACCAGGATGGCTCTATTGCTCGTTACAAGGCTCGCCTTGTGGCCAAGGGCTATCATCAAGAACATGGCTTGGATTATGAGGAGACGTTCAGCCCGGTTGTTAAAAAGCCTACGGTACGTCTTGTTTTGGCTTTATCTGTGAATTTTGGTTGGCCTCTACGTCAATTAGATGTTAAGAATGGCTTCTTGCATGGAAATTTGTCTGAGGAAGTATATATGTCTCAGCCGTCTGGATTTCTTGATTCCAAACATCCTGAATATGTTTGTAAATTACATAAGTCTCTCTATGGCCTAAAACAAGCACCACGGGCTTGGTTCGAATGTTTTACATCACATATTGTTTCTGAGTTCGATTTTGTGGCATCCATGGCTGACCCTTCCTTGTTTATTCGAAGATCTGGTGTCTTCATTACATATCTTCTATTATATGTTGATGATATAATACTGACAGGTAACGATCCCTCTTATATTGATGAGTTTGTATCTTAACTCCAAAACCACTTTGAAATGACTGATCTCTGATCTTTACACTATTTGCTGGGACTTGAAATCTTGTCAACGGGCACTGGTCTTCTTCTTACTCAGTCTAAATATGCCTCTGATATTTTAAAGCGTTTTGGTCTTTTTGATGCAAAGTCCTGTAAAACTCCTTGTGCCTTCAAGGAACCTGTTGCTGAATCTCTTTCTTTGTGCTCTATTGATGAATCTCATCTTTTTCGCCAAATGGCTGGTGCACTTCAATATCTGACTTTTACACGACCAGATATTTCTTATGCTGTGAGCAAAGTTTGCCAATATATGCATCAACCGAAATTGTGTCATCTGACTGCACTTAAACGTATTTTACGTTATGTTCGTGGAACTCTGTCTCGTGGTCTTCTTTTTGCTAAAAGTACTTTTGACATTCATGCCTTTTCTGACTCGGATTGGGCTGGTGATCGCTCTGATCGACGGTCTACTACTGGCTATGTTATTTGTCTAGGCACTAATCCAATATCTTGGGGTGCAAAGAAACAATCTACGGTTTCTCGCTCCTCCACCGAGGCTGAATACCGCGCTTTAGCCACTACAGCAGCAGAATTGTCTTGGATTCGTCAACTATGTAAAGACTTGAACATCTTCCTCAATAAAGCTCCAACAATGTATTGTGATAACAAATCCTCAATTCTTCTAGCCTCCAATCCAGTATTTCATGCTCGGTCCAAACACATCAAGATAGTTGAAAAAGTGGTGCGCAAGGATCTTTCTCTTCAATTCATCCCTACTGAGTCTCAACTTGCTGATTTGTTTACTAAACCTTTGTCTGTTCAACGATTTAATCTCTCTTAATTTCCAAACTCATGTCCTATTCTCCATTAGTTTGAGGGGAGATGTTTAGGGAGTTAGTCTGGTTATACTTTTCTGTTTAGAAAATATTATTTAGTTGAGACTTTTTTACCTTTTTATCTTTAACTATTTCATTGTACTGCTGTAAAATCCTTACTTATAAATACAGTACACCGCCACCATAATTGATATAATGGTGAGCATTACATTACCCACTGTGTAAAAATTTTGAATTAATATCCTAATAATATATTCTTTTCCGTAGTGACCTATATGCGTTAGCAATTTCTCTACCCCCAAAACTATTCTAGCTATAAGCGGTATGATGCACAATCTTTAGATTGATCATCTACCTACTCTAGAATTGTAGGTATTGAGTTTAGGATTGTAGGTATACATTAGCAACCTTGTATCATTGAACATTCATTTCTAGCTTTACCAATAGTATGTAATTATAAATCTTCTAACTTCTAGTTCTTTATTTTAACTTATTCGCAGGTGTTAGCTGTTGGATATGACAAATAAGGAGTGGTTGATCAAGCCATCTTGCTTCAAAAATTCATTATAACTTGACCAACTCAATGAAAGCCCTCAAAGGAGGATATACTGATGGGCGTTGGTGCAATTTTGGTAAGTTTCACTTGTGTCTTCGTGAGAAGAATTTTTTTTTTTTAAATTTTTTTTTTTTTTGCTACTTAAGATGAATTTATCATAACTTCGTGGAATATTTCTTGGTTTTGAAGCATATCTAAGGTCAATCAACACAAGCTAGCTAGGAAGATCATGATCTTGCAATGCAAACTAATATTGTTCTTATTCTCAATTCTTGAATTGTGTTATACGAGTTATGAGTGCTTATTTGAGGTTTTTAGTTAATTTTACATGATAGAAATTAGGAAACGAAAATTCTCCAATGAAGTTATCTTATGTCATTCTCTTGCTTAAGATGTATATATAGTTTAAGGGATTCTTGCTTCTGTTGTGATATATATATATAGTTTTAATAGAGCTGAATTGAAATAAAGTGTATGGTTGAGAAAATCTCGGTTATTTTCTTCTTAAAATAAGCTCATTTCTTGCTTAAATGTGTTTTCTTTTTCTTCTCTACTTTGTCTCTCCTTTTGCATTCTTACTATTTACAATCTTTCTTTCTTTTCTTTCTTTCTGCATTGTTTCTTCTTTCCTTTTTTTTTCTCTCAAGATCCAAGAGAATTTGTACTTATAATGAATCAAAACTTTGAGATTACAAACCCAAAGATTCCTTTTCGTTGAACCAACTATTCTATGATCTGAACTTCTACAAAAATTCATGGAGTGTTTGCATGATCATTTATGTACAGGACATCTTGTAATAGACATGCAGAATCAAACTTTAAGAGTTAGAATTTTTCATTAAAAAAAGAAACCAATTCTAGTTGAATCTTCATGTTTTGCAAACTTTAAGAGTTTGATTTTTTCTTTATCTTGCATGTCTGTGGCTCCATAACTAGTGGATGGGGTTGAGAAACTAAGATGAAGTAGCTAAGGTCCCGTTTGATAACCATTTGGTTTTTGGTTTTTGGTTTTTGAAAATTAAGCTTGTTTTCTCCAAATTTCTCTACAATGGTTTTCATTTCCATTAAGGAAACACTTGAATTCTTAGCCAAATTCTAAAAACAAAAACAAGTTTTTAGAAACTACTTTTTTTAGTTTTCAAAACATGGCTTGGTTTTTGAAAACATAGGTAAAAAGTAGATGACAAAACAAGTAAAACCATAGGTGGAAGTAGTATTTGTAGGCTTAATTTTCAAAAACTAAAAGCCAAAAACCAAATGGTTATCAAACGGAGCCCAAGCTTTTCACTTTGTCTTACCTTGTTTACTTGATATTTTTAACTGAATGTTTTCTTCTATGAATCAAGGGCTGCAAATTTTTAAATTTGGGTAGTTGTAGCATGTTTCGTTACTCCATTTTTTATATTTCTGGAGGCACACTTTAGTCTTTTATGTGTTTCAAAATTCAGACCACAACACAATTACTTTGATAGTAGTCATTGTGAATATAGAATACATTAGAATAGATCAGAATATGGCTTTCGCTATGTTATGAATATCTTATATCTATAGGTTACAACACCATGTTGGACTTGAATACCTCCTACTTGTTAGAGAGGTTTCAAATGGAGGAAAATGCATGATTTTAGATCATTTCCAATTGTGCTAGGAATATATCTTGCCTAACCTTTCTATGTCATATCCTCCAAGTTGGAAACATTTTTGCATTACTTGCTTCAATATATGTGCTGGCACAGTTATTTAAGCTCTCATCTACTTCATGTAAAATGAACATGGTGTCGTTTTAGAAGTATGCTATAGCAAATGGCATATCACATATGTAAAGTACTGATTTGGTGCATTTCCATATTGCTGGCTGGTTTTTTACTAAATCATACAACTGGTCTTTACCAAGGAAAGGCCCTGTTTTATATGGGAGATGATGGAGTTGTTAATGAATTTAGTGTTAGGGAGTCAACAAAAGGACAAATGAGTGAGTCTTCACATCTTTTTTCTTAAAGTTGATTACATTTGGTTGTTTGGGTGCTTTGGTTGTTTTCTTGAGGGTTGAGGGGTGGGCGATTATATGTTCCCCAAATCAATTTGGTTGCTAAAATAAGAAAGAAAAGGTGGACATCTGTTAGGACCTTTTCAAGCTCTACTAAAATATGAACCATATAAAGAATCCTATACGAATGTGAACATAAAGATAAGGATAGAAAGCAAAAAAGAGAGCTTAGAAAGACAAAAAAAGAAAAAGAAAAGGTTACTTAGAATTTTCTTTTAACTGTTTGTTGAAGATAATGTATAAAAAAACACATGTTGATATGTGTACCCATGCTTGTTGTGAACATTGGGTATGATTTTGGTTATAGGTGTGAGGTTATGATTTTTAGGTGATTTGATCAAAGGTGATTGATAAAGCACATGTATGTTTGTTATGATTCTTCAGTGATTTGATCAAAGATGATTGATAGAGCATATTAACAATTGTTATGATTCTCAACTGATCAAACATGATTGATAGAGCACATGTACAATTTTTATAATTCTTAGGTGATTTGGTTATTCTTTAGCTAATCCTTTACTTCTTTGTGTGATCCATAACTTTTATATGAAAACACATATTGTACAAAGCTTAACAATAATGATAAGCAAAGTATTCATGGGATTTTTGGATAGTAAATTTACTTTAGACTTTATTTGTTTTTTTGTACAAACAAATATTTGATTAAGGAGTTTGAGATGAATTTGATGGTAAATTAATGTTCCTTTTGTAGCAATCAAGGATAAAAGACTAGTCATATAGAGAGTTGGATGTGAAGAATAAAGGATGTAGCCTAAACAAACTATAGATGTTACTTTTTACTTTTCTTTTCGTTAACTATAATGTAATTTGAAGACAATGGTTATCCCACCCAAAAAATAGTGGTTATTTATATCTATGAAGTGTTGTAGTGATTGAAGAATCACATTAATGTGTCCAAACTTTTTAACAATTAAGGTTAATTGTTTCTTGTACGAATTAGATTGTCTAAATTTTAAGTTTTCAGCTTCTCTATATGTAATTAAATTAGTATAAAAGTTAAAGTGATTTTAACAATCTCATTTGATATGGTTTGATAGATATTTAATAATCTTAACTTGTTACATACTACTCAAAAATGGTACAACTAAAAACAAAAATAAAAATATAAAAAAAAATGCTATTAAAAGTCATCTACTATGCATAACATTGGCTACCACGATGAGGCTAAAAATGCTATGATATATTTTCTATAGCATTTTTTCATTGTTATAAAAAATGCTATTAAAGATCAATCATAGCATTTTTGCTAATGCTATAAAAAGTTTATATAACATTAAAATTATGGAATCGAAAATGGACCTTTTATAACTTTTTCTATAGCTTTGAAAAAACGCTTGAAAAGTTAAGGACTTTTAATAACATCGGCTACGACAACCTGCCTAAAAATGCTATGATAGGTTTTTTATAGCATTATTTCACTGCTATAAAAATGCTATTAAAGAGCAACAATAGCGTTTGTTGCTAACGCTATGTAACGTTTCCATAGCATTAAATTTACGCAATTGAAAATGGACTTTTTATAGAATTTGTTATAGCATTGACAAAACACTATTAAAATTCATGGACTTTCAATAACATTAGCTACATCATTTTAAAAACTCTATAGAAAGCCTACGATAGCATTTTTTTAATGCTATCGTATGTGATATTTGTTGTAGTGAAATTAGCTCAAACAAAGTAAAATTCAAACTAATCTTCAGCAACGACGCCAAAAACTTGTTGCCTTCTAACGTGTGACTCAAATTAAGCAATAAATCCACACAATTATGTGGAAGTGTACACTAGATTGCAACAAATGATAAGTAATTATCGTTTCCTCAGGGATTAGACACAAGAATTGAACTACGTTAAACTTAATTTTTAATGAACTCACGGGGTAACAAAGTGATAATTTTGGATTTAACTAAACTACCCATGCTTTGGCAAACAATTAATATGAATTTAAAGACTTAAACACATAAAATACTAAATCAATTAATCGACTAAGATTATGACTAAATAGATTTGGATTATGGTATGTTTTGCATTATTTTAATAAAGGTAAAGACTGCAGTAAGAACTTTGCTCTCTTAACCCATACAACAGTCAACACGAAATCTTTCGAGATCTTCAAAGATTATGGCTTAATTTCCATTAAACTACCCATTAATCTCTTTGTTATCAATGTGCATTAAGTGAGTTGTTATCCCTAACCTCCCCACTTAACTAGCTACTAAGTCCTTAACGAGTTAATGTGATTTTGGGTTATCGGCCATTTTTGCCAAAATAAATTAAAAGGAGACAATGCCTAGGTTTGGTTGGGCATTCGAAATCGAGCGTAAACAATAATAAACTCTCAAAACCAGATTAATTAAACAAAAAAGCCTAAACCTAAGCTTAGAACAATACAAACATCCCTAATCCTCACCTTATCGTGTTTAGTTCATAATACAAATGGTAATTTGAAAATGTCTTAAAACAAAAGCCATAAAATCCTACTTTAATATAAAATAAAGCTGATGAAAAAAAGAAGAATAGTTAAAAGAAAAGCTGCCCAAAATAGTCTGGAGCATTGTTATCTCCTTTCCTGATCATTGTCTTTGCTTCCTAAGAAACACTGTCACCTACTTCCTCAGATTAAATCGTCCTTCTTCTAGCAAAAAGCTTCTCAATAATGATGACTCTTCCTCATATCCACTTCTCTCGGAATCAGGGCTGAATAGGCTTCGTTAATTGAAATGGCGCTCTCCTATTGGTTCTTCCTCGCTGATTCAGTTTATGCAATGCCAACTCAATTAATGAGCTTCACTCCCATGTGTAAATTCGTGGGAAACTTTGTCCTCCAAATTGCTCAAGCAAAGTGTGCTAATTCCATATTCTCTTGAACATCATACGCTACTTCTTTAACTTCTCCTATCTAATTTGTTATCAATCTTCTTTGAACACCCTAAATTTGACATTAAACTCAATTAATTACAATAAAGTACTGACTAAAAAATTAAGCTTCCTTAAACCAACATTTTAGAAAACACAGACGATTCCACAATAAAACTTAAGTAGATTACTCCTAAATCATCAAATTCAAGCTCAAAAGTCTAAACAATAACTCTTATTCTAAGAGTTATCACATGCCCAACAGCAAAACCAGATGCTTGAAGCTAGAAGTGTAAGCGGGTTTGTTCAAAATGATTTTTGGCCAAAATTATGTCAAACAAATATTTCAGTTTTTAAAATATAAAAATCAAACACAATCTTTTTAGAAAATAAAAATAAAAACCAAAATAGCCAACCAATAAAAAACTGAACTAAACAAAACTAACAAAAGCTACCACACCTGACCTACACAATTGCGTCAATTTCGTAAGGTCACATTTGATAACCATTTGGTTTTTGGTTTTTGGTTTTTGGAAATTGTGCGTGTTTTCTCATCAATTCTCTACAATAGGTTTCACTTTTCTTAAGAAAACATTTGAATTCTTAACCAAATTCCAAAAACAAAAACAAGCTTTTGAAAACTACTATTTTTATTTTGCAAAATTTAGTTTGGTTTTTAAAAATACAGGCAAAAAGTAGATAACAAAATAAGGAAACCCTCAGGTGGAAATAGTATTTATAGGTTTAATTTTTAAAAACTAAAAGGATATCAAACGAGACCTTTATTTTTTGGGTTTTAACTTAGCATTCCTACTTGAAGTAAACTATGAGCATAATATAGGAATTCAACTTAGTTTAATATAAAGAATAAAACAAGTTGATAAGGATTTAACAGTCTGCTATCATTCCATACTGACTTGTAACAGCTCTTACAGAACAACATGAGAATGTGTCCCCTTTGATCATCCTGAACTCCAACTAATTTTATAGGTAAAACAATGCAAATGATTGCTTTGTTGAATCATAAAGCCCAACATCCTTGATCGTTTGACAACAAATCTCCTTACATTGACAGCTTGCAATAGAGAGAAATATCTCCCCATTTCTCTCATTTGATTTCCACATCAGTCCTAAATCAAAGGCCTCATATTGCCAAATTAATGTTTTGTCCCTCTGTCGGTAATATTCAACATCTAAATAGATTCCTTTTATATGTTTAAATATTTCCGTTTTTATACTTTCCTTTTCATAATCCTCTAGTGAAGATATATGTACAACCCTTTGCTTTGATCAAAATATAAAGAATATTTTTTGTATCATTCAATTTCCTTCTTCAATTTCTTAAAAATTAAACAACCTCCTTCGAAAGCTAAAAAAGTTGGTTTATATATATGCCAACAAGAAACTATAATTCACTTAGGGGGCGTTTGGCCCAAGGGTAGGAGGTAGGGGGAGTTGGAGGGATTTTTTTAACCCTTATTTGGCCCACGGATTTGCACAGCCCACGGAAAAAAATAAAAAAAATGCAGACTTCAACAGTGTTTACTGTTGAAGTCCGCACACTCCCTCAAACTCCCTCACACGTTTTCTCATTTCAAACTTATCTCCTTCTCTCTCTTTACGATGCTCTCTCTTCTCTCTCCCTCAGGTTTGGCTCTGTACATCTTCTCCGCCTCTCCTTCGCAAATCTTCTCCCCCCCACCTTCGATTTTTCGCTTGTTTAGTTTGATAATCACCATGGGTCAACGATCTTTTTCTTTGATGGGCTCTTTTGTGGCTATTTGGCCTAAGGTCCCTATTTCCCTACACATTTTCTCATTCTCAGACTTATTGTCTTCTCTCTCTTTGCGATGCTCTCTCTTCTCTCTCCCTCAGGTTTGTTTCTATTCATTTCTCCTCCTCTCCTCAGTAGATCTCCTCCCCCTCACCTTTGATTTTTCGCCTGTTTAGTTTGATAGTCGCCATGGGTCAACGATCTTCTTCTTCGATTCGTCTTCTGTAAGCTTTTTTATCTTTCACAATCGAAACCCTAGCCACAAATGAGATTTGTGACCCATGATATATCTGAAATCCTAAACCCACTCCTCTTTCTGATTACTCACCCATGCATGTTCTTTTTTCCCACGTTCTAACTCCTATTTATTAATTGCTGAAATCAATTTTTTTTCAAGGTTGAAACCTTAACCCACACCTTTCGTCGCTTCAGTCCAAATAGCCTTTGTCGCCCTCTTTGTGATTCTCTCATCCACAACAACATCCTCGTTGGGGTTGGTAGGCTTTGTAGGGGCTTTTGATGTCTTGGAGCCTGGTGGGGGGGTGGAGGGCTTCGCCAACATGTATATTCTCCCTAAACCAAGGCCGATGATGAGCACCCAATTATTTTTTCATTTTTTTAAATGTTTTCCGATCTGTTCGTTTTCTTTGTGGCTGTTTTTGTTCGTGCGTTTAATTTTTTCTCACCTCTGTTTTGCTATGTGTTGTGTTATGTCTTCTGATAATCTGTTTTCATACTCAACTCCTATTTCACTTTGCCTATTTTTCTTCACGGTGTTTTTCTCTGTTTGCTTGCTTCAAATTTCATACATTTCATCTACTCTGGAATTTGATTCTAATGGATGAAAAATCTGTATCTCTGAGGCCAATTTGAATGTAGTACCCATTGGTTTCTAATTTTTTTATTATGAAGTTTCGTTGTGTTGGATGAAATTGGATTCTGACTTTTTATTCCGATGGATGAATTTGGATTCTAATTTTTTATTTTGATGGATGAATTCCATTTTTTCTTTAACATTTCTTTCAGTGAGGCTCTGGATTTTAATATGAAAATTGATTCATATTTTCATTTTTTTACCCTCTGTGTGTTGGCATGGAGTTTAAGCTTGGTTGGTATGTTGTTTAATGCTATCGATATATATTTTTAGTTTCTGTGTGTTGTCCCCGAGGCCATAACATGTAATCTGAATGTCCTGTTTGCTTTGAATGCCCTTTAATTATGGATATAATTTCTTAACCACTCTCTCTATTTAGGTTGTTGTCGTGTTTAATGATATTTTAATTGTATTTTTTATGTTTTGGGTATTGTTTCTGAGGCCACATACTCTGTCATAAATGCCCTTATTTAATATATATTTCCCCTTTCTTCCCCTTTAATTAACTTTGGTAGGTGCACTTATTACAATAAGTGCACCCAACTACCTTGATAAGAACTAATGGTTTATTGATGGTTTCACTCTATATAACCCAATGCCACACTTCCAAATCCTTTGAGTATAACTCCAAGGCCTCCACACATCTTATCAAATGTGAGTCCATCCCTCTTCCTTATTTCTCTTTGTTATACAGTGTTTCTAATTTGTTTGATGTTTCTTTGTTCATTTAACCAAATGTTCATCTCCATATGTTACAGTGTTCCGAGTGTTGATTTCCAGCCATATCTCCCACCTTCTTTCACTTGAATCTTTTAAACGAAGGTGCTTGTTCCTTCTTCCTTCTTTCCATTTTATTTTTGTTTTAAGTTCACATCGCTATACTAACATATACTTCGTTTCTACTTTTTTCAGAGTGTTACGATCTACTCTTAGTCCGAGGTTTGATATATTTTTTCTTTACTATGTATATCATATTGGACTTTAATTGAACATTTTTTTTCGGCATTCTTGTTCACTTCGTATATTTTTTACGCAGTTCAAACCGTGTTTCTTTTTGTTTTGTTTGTGCATTGTTATGTATGCTATTATAGAACATATGTGGGTTCACATGTTTTATATTAATGCAATGTTAGCTATCAAATTGTGAATGGTTATATCCAATATCTCTGTAACGTTAATATTTTTGTTAGGTTAATTTAATGCAATATATTTTAAAAAGAATTAGTTTTTTAAAAAAAATGTATGCAAAAAGCCATTTTCGAAAAGCCAAATAATGAGTTAAAAAGTAAAAAAAGTAGTTCAAATATTTGAGAAACAGTGTTAAAAAAATAAAAGAACTGTTTTATTTGGAGAAATAATTGTGTCATTTTAGTACTTGTCATAAAAAATTAGCATACTTTTTGAAGTGTTCGATGGGCGAAAAAAGTACTATTTCTTAAATTTTGGTAATATTTCGGTTGAATTCAAAGGAAAAAAAAAACTAGTGTTCAAAATAGAAAAATAATGGCACAAATGAAAGTGGATTTTATTACCCTTTCTTATGTACTATTTTTGGAAAAGAAAAAGGTTCATTACAAATAATAAAACAAATTTGATTTCGAGCAAGTTTCACGTATTTTAATCCATTCGAATACATAAGGTCAACCTTTTTTAAAAAGAAAACAAGAGACTTTTTTTTACAACAAAAAGCCACTGTTTTTGAAATTATCCCAACTAAAAAAAAAGCATGGTCTACTAAATTCATTTTTAGACTTTAAACACAAAAGATTTGTAACTTGATTTGGCCCACTACAGTCGTTTTTTTGTCAATTACTCAACGGTGGACTAGGTTAACAAATTCATATATTTTCTCTTCATTTTAATTCAAATGTATGAAGTATATGCAAATGTAGTTTTTCTAATGAAATGTTCTTTAATAAGCCCAAAAAACTCTAACTTCTAACCCCTAAAGCCCAACCCATAAAAACCATAACACCCTAAACAACTGTAACTCCTAACCCATAAAGAACACTAATCCCTAAAAACCCTAACTCCTAAAAAAATCTAAACCCTAAACAACCATAACTCTTAACCCCTAAAAAACCCTAAACCCTAAAAATCCTGTAAACCTATAAAAAAAAACCCTAAACCCTAAACAACCTTAACTCTTAACCACTAAAAAACCCTAAACCCTAAAAAGCCTTAAAGAAAAAAACCCTAATCCCTAAAAAACTCTAAACCCTAAACAACCCTAACCATTAACCTCTAAAAAACCATAAACCCTAAAAACCCTTTAAACCTAAAAAAAAATCCAATCCCTAAAAAACCCTAAACCGTAAACAACCCTAACCATTAACCCCTAAAAAACTATAAACCCTAAAAACCCTTTAAACCTAAAAAAAACTCTTAACCCCTAAAAACCCGAAACACTAAAAGACCTTTAAACCTAAAAAACCCTAACTCCACAAACCGTAGCCGCTAAAAAATCCAAACTCTTAATCCCTAAATGGACTTAATGGTATTCATTCAATTTTCATATTGCTATAGGTGATCTATTAACATTCAACTAATTATATTTTGAAATTAGGGTTATGGGGAATTCAAAATTCTATGTCGTAATCATTGGTCGTAACCTCTGGATTTACACATCGTGGGTTGAATGCCACAAAGAAGTGAACGAATTTAGAGGAGCAGTTCACAAGTCATATGCAACCTTTGTGAAAGCAGAGCGTGCATTTAGTCAATATGTAGTTGTGCCAACTGGCCGGTCAGATACGTGTGAGTCGACCCAAGTTCATCATACCATACCTTTAATGAATAGCGGTCAAGTAGGAGTATCTAGTAGTATCATGCAACTATTAATAGGATTCATTGGGGGGATGATCGCAATGTATATTATGGGAATGATTTATAGCAGTCTTTAAGTCATACCCATTCGATATATAATCATGGATGAAATAAAGCGCTAATGAAAACTATTGTGTATCAGGAGAAAATAACTGTGCGTTCATCCTACTATGGAAAACCATGAACTAATTACGATATTGACAGTAATTACGGCCACCCAATGTCAAACATTGCTACTATTAGATCTATTACTGAATGACCATCGTAGGATAGAACACCAATCGCCATACTTGAGACATCAAATTAAGCAATTAACATTTTTTCGTTTGATATACGAAAGTGACCTATGTTGTATTAAGAGCATGAGGATGGATAGAAGATGTTTTTCCATCCTTTGTAGTATGTTGCGAACAAAAGGAGGGTTAGAGGCGACCCAATATATACATGTGGAGGAGATGGCCGCCATGTTCTAGCACATTCTAGCGCATGATGCTAAGAATCAAATGATTCGTAGACACTTTGCAAGGTCTGGTGAGACGGTGTCTAGACACTTTAACTTTGTACTTAGCGCAATATTGCGACTACATGAGATTCTACTAGTGAAACTGGAGCCAATTACGAACTCTTGTACTGATGGGAAGTAGAAGTGGTTTGAGGTACACATAATTCAGTTTGTCCTTTCATTATATGGGATTTAGAATGATGTACGTTACTGATAAAAAGCTTGTCAAAGGCTCTATCAAATATATTTATAAACCTAGACCTCTAAAATTTATAGTAATAGTGGCCAGGGTCGATCACAGGGACTGGATTCTTTAATTTAACTAAATACCTTTGTTATTAAAGCTCAATTTTATTTAGAGAATTGAAACTTGAGATAGAATTAAATTATAACATAAAAAATATATATTTACAGGATTGAAGACAAATTTTAGAGAAATTACATGCGAGTAATATTTTAGCCATGAAGCATCACTTGGTTTAAATTAGGAAACATAAATACATGCAACACTCATAAGTCAGAAGATCACTAAATTGGTTAAATGACTTTTCCAAGCCCAATTAAAATCATGCAAAATTGAATCCTTAATCTTCCAGTCTAAATCTTCAATTATGCATGCCAACAGGTGAATCTTTTACAACTTCTAATAATAAATCATTCATTCCTATGCAATAATAAATTATTAGTCATGCATCCACACTAAAATTCATGTTCCACTTTTCCAAGCTAAAACTCAAATTAAAGATAACTAAACTTTAGCCACAAGCTCAGACATAGAAACATGAATAACATTGCACGGTAATATGAATCGAAATTCAAGCCAAGTCTTAACAATTACAAGTTCCCAGAGTTCAACCATGCAAAGTTTACTATAATAAAATCTAAACTCTAGAAATAGTCCAAAAACAACAACAAAGTAGATAGAAAGAGAGAGAAACTCTGAGACGCATGCCAATCCTCGTTCCCGTCATGATGTCCCACAATCTCGAGCTTAAAATCCCTTCCTTGCTCTCAAAAGTACTCTCTAGGTCCCAAAAATTGGCTGTGTTTCAAGACTAGGGTGTATTTTCTCCAAAACGCCTCCTCTAATCCGCAGCCAAAGAGATAAATTTATAATAATTGGGATAGCGTCTTGACGCTATACCCTAATTCGCACAATAAAGAAGGAAAATCAGGGTAGCGTTGAGACGCTACATGCAGCGTCTCAACGCTACGGACGGAAAGAGCCTAGCGCGTGTGTTTTCAGCGTCTCAACATTATAAAGTAGCGTCTCGACGCTATGCGTGCGAAAATTCTAATTTGTAAGGCTGCACATATGGCGTCTCGATGCTCTGGCCTTGGGTTCTCTACTTCTATTCTCTTCTCTTCTTCACTTGATAACTCCAATTGAAATCAAATTACTTCCTCTTTCATCATAATACTTGCATTTTTCTCGATTTTGCTTTGTTAGCTTAAAACCTACAAATGACACACAAAAAGCATCAATATCATATTTTAAAACCATAAACTAGCATTAGTCTAAGTCCAAGTAATAGCACACTTTCGTGCACTATCAGTAACTCTCGTAATGTATGCCTTTGCAATACAGAATTGTTTGGGTGCATTGGATGGCACGTACATCAAGGTGAATGCCAACGCCGTTGATCGACCGAGATATAGAACGCGTAAGGGTGAGATCGCGACCAACGTGCTTACTGTTTGCTCTCCGAGTGGAGAATTCATCTTCGTAATGCTAGGATGGGAAAGGTCTGCAGCTGATTCTCGAGTTCTTCAAGATGCAATATCAAAACCTAATGACTTGAAGATTCCCAAGGGTAATAAACGAAACCATGTACTTATAAGACATGTTAATCTGTTACATGCACTACTCATCGGGTCATGTGTTAAATGGTTCACAATGAACAGGATATTATTATCTCTGTGATGCTGGGTACCCAAATGCAGAGGGATTTTTGGTACCGTATATAGGAGAGCGATACCATCTCTCAGAATTGCATGGGGCAGCAAATGCGTCTACTAATCTAAGGGAATTATTTAACATGAAGCATTCATCTACGAGGAACGTAATCGAGAGGGCCTTCGGTGTGTTGAAAGGGAGATGGGTCATTCTATGGGGAAAATCCTTTTACCCTGTCCAGACCCAATGTCGAACCATAACAACATGCTGCCTTATCCACAATCTTATCAGCCGAGAGATGGGTTCGAGTATAGCGTTAGAAAATGGGAAGAGAAAGACTCACCTTCAAGTTCATTCAATGGAGATCACATAAGTTTCATTGAAAGTTCTACTTAATGGAGCTAGGGTGGGATGATATGGCTAAACGAATGTTCGCTGAATGGACACAATCATGATCATGGAGGATGTTAATTATTATTATTATAATAACTAAACTCGATCTTTCGTACTCTTTTTTAAGTTACTGATATATTTACGCTGAATGTGAACATTTGAATTAGAACTTTTTGCTTACTAACTGAATTTATGCGTTATTCCACTTACTATCGTACATACTTATTAAGATATAACCCAACAAAGTGAAATATGTGGCGATATGTACATATGCATGTAGGACAATGGCAGGTGTGGAAAGAATGAAGAAGCACTCATGGACCGGATTCGAGGATGCCAAGTTGGTGGAATGCCTTGTTGCAATTGTCCAGGAAGGATGCTGGAGATCAGATAATGGAACATTCAGGTCTGGATACCTATCACATCTGTTGCGACTACTAAGGGAAAAAAAATACCAAACTATACAATTGAAGCAACAACCACATAGACTGTAGGGTGAAGAGCCTGAAGAAGCAGTACTATCTCCAAGATGCTAGGTACAGGGTGTAGTGGATTTGGGTGGAATGATGAGTTTAAATGTGTGGAGGTTGAGAAGAACGTGTTCGACGCATGGGTCAGGGTAAGATTTTTTATTTATAGCATACATATTAGTTACACTATTCAGTACATAAAAAATATATTTGTTTTGACATGCAGGGTCATCCTGCTGTGAGGGGACTTCGGAATAAGCCATTCCCCCACTTTGATGAGCTGACATTCATATTTGGGAAAGATCGTGCGACAAGGGCTGGTGCAGAGATCCCTAGTGACATGGCATCAAATGATGTCGAGCCACTGAGGGCAGATGAGGAGATGGAAGTATCTCAGGAACCTTATATACCACAACCCCCTTTATTTGATGGAGCGAGCAATTTGAACGAGGAAGAGAATCCAGTAACGCAAACTAGCAGGCTTCAAAAATCACCCACGACATCGCGTGGAAATAAGAGGAAACGTACATCCTAACACTCTGACATGCTAGAAGTTGTACGTACGGCGATGGACATGCCAAATACCCAGTTGGAGGGTATTGCATCATGGCTTGTAACAAACTATGCTCTTGAGGATACTCGACGCAAACAAGTCTCAGACATCCTTTCTAAATTGACACCGGCGTTGTCCAGACAGGACAGAATCACGCTGATGGACATCTTATTTACGAATGTACTTAAGACCGCTAGTTTCTTGTCAGTCCAGATGGATGACAAATGGGCTTATTGCATGTACCTTCTTGAAAGTAGGGTCCATCTTGCTTCAACTCAATTTGTGCTCCGAAGAACATGGACCCATATATCTCTTATCACTATTTTTTTTTGTTTGTAAGTAACAATGCATATCCTTCGTAAAAACTACACATATATGGCTTTTATGTTGTAACCATGATCTTAGTCATTCTTATCCATTCACTATTTTTTGTTATAACTACTACACATGTTTGACTTTTTTGTTTGAACAATGAACTAAGCCCTTCTTGGGCATTCACTATTTTTTGTTATAATCATGAAATTGGCCATTGTTGTTCTTTAAAATTAAAAGTCTTATGTAAGTTAGAGTGGTACATAACAATTTTTTTAATTGATAAAAATCTCCCTATCTCACTTCCTCTACATGTCATCTACAATTTTTTTTAAAAGTTTAATATTTTATTTTTAATTTAGTAATTTTAAAAATTCAAAGAATATATTATTTTCCAAATTAATCAAACTTTAGATAATCCATTACATTGATTAGTTAGAAAAATAAAATCTTAAATTATACAAAAAAAAAATATCGTACTAAGCTTGAAAAACAAATCTTAAATTAAAATTTTAAATTGACGAAAACAAGTCTTGACAGAATTGTAAAACATTCATAAAATAATATAATTTCAAATCTCAATTTTAGGATTGACGGAAACAAATCTATATTATTTCTAGAATTGAGAGGATAAAAACATAAAAATCTTGAAGTTTATTTTAATCCCATTAAATTAATGGATTGAATTTTTTCCAAATCACATGTAATATTTAAAAAGGTATTATAGACTTTCTTTTATTTGAAAACTGTCCAAGACAAATCAATAATTAATGTCAGAGATATTGAAAAAAGAGTGTAAAATATACATAAATTAATACAAACAAAAAATCTCAATCTTATAATTCATGGGAAGAAATTCTTAATAATGAAAATTTGACAAATTCTATGAAAAAAAATGTACAGAAAAAAGCTAGAATCAACTTCAGAACTCCAGTTTTAAAAAATCTGCATCGCAAACACAGACTTCAGAACTCCTACTCCCTTCAGAACTCCTACTCCCTACAACTCCTTGCCCCAAATACAGACTTTAGAACTCCAGACTAAACAACTCTGCACCCAAACACAGAGTCCTAACTTTTCAGACTTCCTAACTCCTACTCTCTACAACTCCTACTCCCTTCAACTCATTGCCCCAAATAGCCCCTTAAGTATCTGAAACAAAACTAAGTCTAAATAGGGTACAAGGCTAATAAAAGACAACGTAAATAATATTTGGGCCAAGGATGGTGGGCTTAAGTCCTTAAAAAATACTCAAAATAAATTCTAAATCTAAAGGAGTAATGGCAAGAACGGACATATTTAAATGCACGTTTTGAAAATAGGTCATAGGACTTTTTTTTTTTTAAAAAAATGGCCAAACGATTTTTTCGAATTTTTAAATGACACAAATACCCTTCAACAAAATTTGTATCCAAGATACTAATATTATCCTATAATTATATCCAATCTAAAATTCAAATCAAAGCAAACATATCTTCTTCAAAATCCCTTAAATCAAAGACTAGTTGGGTATTTAAAAGTAGAAAATACATCATAATTAAAATTCTATCTAATTGATTAATGAACATAACTAGAAGGATAATTTGATATATATTCTAGATTCATAAATACCAAATTACTTAAAAAAGTAGAGGATTGAAATCATGAATTATTGAGTAATTAAAACAAATCTCAAATTCAAATCAGAAGATAATTTCAAAAAAAATTAAATAAATCAAAAGAACTCAAATCTCGTAAATAAGGGACCATTGGACAACTGAAAATCAAAATTACAAATAATTAAAAATCTATCAAAATAATTAATGAAAATGACAACAACGATTCATTTTCATACTTTTGAAATTTTAAATTTTTTAAAAAAGTATACTTTCCACATAACAAGAATCTTTTAAGAGAATTTAAACTTGTAATTCATTGGATACAAATACCTGATATTTGCAAGCAAGTAAAAATCTTTTGCGTTGGAAATCACTTAACATTTGAAACACTATAGCAAGTTCTCTCCCCCTTCTTAGGTTTACGGATTCCTCATCCCTAATCCATTTCTTTTTCACACTTTCTCTTAATGTGATATTCTCTGCTTCTTATAAGAGGAAAAAAAAAAGAAGAAATTATGAAAATCCTCAAAAATAGAGAAAATGGATTCCTTTTAAATTCTGGGACTGACCAAATAGAGCAGCAAGTTTGTGATGAAAATTCGATTGAGCTTTAGCAACATCAAGCTCAAGCACAGAGCAAGATAAAACCTACTACAGAAATTGACTTCCAAGATTTGTTATTGGATGTCAGCAATATGGCCCATCTCAAACTCCATTCCTAGCTGCTCACATGTAGCATGCCTCAACAAGAAACTTGCCCCACACTATTTCTAACCTATTTTACATTCTGAAGGGTTTTGGGTAGGTAGCATTCAAGCAAAGACCTTCCAGCACAAATCTCCATTCATCCAACTGTGCATATATCCTAGCTTCGCATTACAAGGCCTTAGGGCAGGGTGTTCGTTCTCTGTTAGCCACTACACCAGGATTTGGTCCCTGAGTTGGAGAGGGGTAGTTGAATCAGAGAAATTTTTGGGCACTAAACAGATGACTAGTACGAGTACTACGGAATTGCTTATACTTAAGATTATATGGGGTTTCATCTCAAAACTAATTGGCAATAGGAGGAGTAACCCATATATCTTATAAATTGTGAGGTCACTCTTCATCTTTCAGATGTAGGATCCTCAATATGCCCCCTTGAGATGGTGCCTCTTTTGGGGTTCACCATTCTTGAATCAGATCTCAATTTTATTTATTTATTTATTTTTGATTGAATACCCGTTTGGGTTAAGATGGTACCTCTTTGGGTTCATCATTCTTGAATCAGATGTGGGATCCTCAATACTTATATATGAAAATGGAAAAACTCTCCTGATTTTGAAGCATCACAGGAACCTCCTGAATCAAGCAGAAAATCCTCGTCCTTGACCCTCAGGTTCGCGAATCCCTAGTGCAGACCATCAACGAAGTCACTCCAGATCTAATCGCAACCATTTTATATATTATAAGGATATGGTTCAAAATTTTAATAGATAATAAACTCTAAGATTTGGATTCAAATTTGAAATAGAAAGATATATTTAGGAATTTGTGTTTAGATCATACACCATCCATATAACAGGAGACAGAGAGTGTGTGAATTAATCTGCAGGGTCAAAATTGAAAAACTAATGGAAAGGTGGAAGGGTGCGACACGCTTAGGTCACGTGTGGCCATAAATCAGAAGTTTTTTTTTTCTTTATTTCAAAATGGGGCTTTTATTTTGGCCATACACAGCCCAATTCTCCAAATCTAAATTACAAGAATTAAAGTTCTTTACAAAATGCTCAACTAGAAGCCTCTATATAAAACCATAAGTAGACCCAAAAGTATGAAGTGACCATGGGCATCCTATCTTGTTGTCTATTGAATTTGCTTCCAATTTGGCCCATATTGGAGTTGCTCATATCTTATTGAATTTCTCAGGATCATATCCTTAGCTAAACATACTATACTTTGTAATAATTGATCTTTGCTTGAATTTGTTGGATTTGTGCTTCCTTGTTGCTTTTTTTTCCTGAGTCTTGTGTTTGTCTCTTGAATGAAGTCGAAACAGTGACATGGATCATATCACAACTATTCAAACAATGAAGAATGTATAACCTAAAATTTGTCATAAAATCTATAAGGGTATCTCTATCTCTTGTATAAATTAGGGAGAGTTATTCCAAACCATCAATAATTCTTGTTTCTCAACCTAGAACCATAAAATATGAAATCGATATAAAGAGTGGTCAAATCTAAACATGCATTAAGCTCATAATAGCTTTCAAAAAACCAAATACGAGATAGAAATTTCAACTACTAAGAAAGAAGAATAGGATTCAATAAATGATTACATCAAAGCCCTAGAAAATGCAATTATTTCATAATCAAATGCAGAATAAAAATCTCAATCAACAACATTACAAGTAAGAAAATTAAAATAAAGAAAAATTAGAGATATTGATTGTAGAGAAAAATAAATTAGAGAAACGAAAGAAAAGTTAGGAAATTTTTTTATAAGGAGTTAGGGAGAAATTTTAGAGATATATATATTAAAAAAAAGTTTTAGAGAAAATGTTGGGTGAAAATATTAAATTTGTAGGGAGAGAAAAATGGAAGATCTATTAGAAGATAAAGACAAATCAACGTGTTAGAGAGAGAAAAAAGAAATAAAAGTGTCAGAGAGATGAGAGGGAAAGAAATTATTTTAGAGCGATGTTTAGAGAGAGAAAAAGTTCGAAACAAAATTTGGTTGGAGAGAGATATATGAAAGATGGAAAAATGAGCCTTCAAAGAAAAAAGAGTTTTTGAAAAACAAAAATCTATCTTTTAAAGCTACTTTTTTTTTTTTTTGCTTTTGAAATTTACTTATAATTTAAAAAACATTTTTAAAAAATAAAAAACTCAAAATTGAATTGTTTACCAAACAACCATATTTTTGAAAAAACAAAATAGTTATCAAATAACACTTAAACTTTCAATTTTGTATATATAATAAGGTCACTAAACTTTCTAGTAAGTCTATAATCGTTCAATTTTGTGTCTAATAAATATGTGATCTATTTGATATTTTTTTAAATTTACAAATTATTTTGTATATAATAAGGCCTAGACTTTTCAATTATGTGTCTAATAAGTTTGTAAACTTTAAAATATGTAAAATAGGTTAAAGAATTAATAGGCAATAAACTGATAGTTCAGGGACTTTATTAGACATTTTAATATTTAGGGACTTATTGGATACAAAATTGAAAGTTTAGAAACCTATTAAGCACTTTAATTTATAAACTTATTAGACTCGTTTGGAGACTAAATTTATAATTCAACCTAATCTTTTATTACTATTGTAACAACTTGACTTCCTAGACGGGATTTCAGAGGGTCGTTACTACATGCATATAAAAACAAGAACTTTTGAAAACAAAGCGAAAGCTTAAGCGAATCAAAAGATAACATTTCATTAAACTAAAAACTAATTTAAATTTAGAATACTTTAAATTTGGGATCTCCATAAATATTTATTTACAAAACTTGATGAATAAAGAATATTTGAATAAATATAAAATCAAAGAGTTTAAAGAAAGGAACATAAACAAAAAACTATGAATTTCTATGATCCTAGGAAGCTTTGGTCTGACACTGTCTCCATAGCCTTGCCAAGCTGAATGTCCTGACCACGCACCTCGTAGGTTCATGTACCATTTGAAAATAAAAGAAGGATAGCATGAGTGAGTATAAAAATACTTAGTAAGTAGCCCTACTTGAGGGTCTTAAGTTGCATAAACATTGGCAATACTAGAACATGTAAGATTCTGAATAAAGTACACATTCATGTTCTACTACTTTAAAGGCCATAACTGAAAATATAAGAACATTCTGTCTAATTGATTTACACTACGAAGTGTTTTAATACATAAGGTCTTAATTGAAAACATGGAAACTTTCCAATTAAGTGAATAATTAACCTATCTCCAAATTAAACCAACCATGATACTATGCGTGTCAGTCCTATAAGGCAGAGGATAAGTTGGCGACCCCCCAGTAGAGCTAGACCTTTCACAACACAGTACCTTTGAAAACATTCTAACAAACATGAGGAAGTGACCCCCAAGTTGTGAACATGAGGGAACGACCCCCAAGTTGAAAACATGGAACATACTTGACATGAGGAAACAATCCCCAAGCTGAAAACATAAAACATACTTGACATGAGAGAACAACCCCCAAGCTAAAAACATGAGACATACATAATATGAGGGGAAGGTAATTGTCACTAAACATCATCGTCATGAACTTAAGATTAAACATGTATATCGCTGAGACCCTCTAGACATGCTAGAGGTCATAACAATCATTATCAGCCCATTCCATAATCAATCCCCTCTAAAACATGCTAAACATCCAATAGTTCTTTGGTATCATCTTGAGTAAGCCATACATGAATCTGAACATGCTATACTTTAAAAGTATTATAAACTGTTGATGGCTGCTAACGCAAAGAGCGCAAGTGCACGCTGTCCAACAAGTAATATATTGAAGTATTCCAAGTATCAAACCTAAGGGAAAGATTAACAAAGAACTTTTCAGTTAAAAACACAAGTACTTTCAAGTTGCAATTGAAGGTAACCAATTAAATAAAATGATTTTGGGGGGTTTTGTGCAATGAAAGCAAAGGAAACTAAAAGAACAGATAAGAAAATAGTAATGAGAAGTAGGGGGTTCAAAACTGTTTCAACCTTGAGGAAATGCGCTCACCATGGGCCTGAAAACTTGTATAACTAGGTCCGACTATTTCAGAGATTCTGCCTCTTGCACTCGGATACTGCCTCTTTCAAGTTCTGTGCGATTCAGACAAAATGCTATTGAAATCGCCTGCAACCTACCCTAACCGACATTTAACACAATGAATCGAGTTCAACACCTATTCAACCATTTTCTAAGTGCTTTTAGGAGACTAAACAATTAAACACATATGTCTATGGCTCATTTTAACTTAGATAAATAAAGAACGCAACTCAATGATTCTAAAGGTTTTTGTCCTATGTCTAGGTACAAAAAGCGAAGTTCTATGTCTAGACTCTTCTCCTAGATTGCTTTTATGAAAACGCGTGCTCGATCAAACCCTTTCAGTATTGAATCTCACACAAACTATGCTAACTCAAGTGATCAGTTTAAGCTAACAATGAAACTTAAACTCAATAAAAGCAAACGATGTTAATGTTAAGCAAAGTTACTAGATTCACATGGTGGGACTTATCTCCTTTTTAGGGTATCCACTTCATTGAATCCCATCCAAAGAGTTTAGCTACTCATCAAAAAGAAAACTAAAGTGCAGAAAATAAAGCAGAAACGAGAATAAGAAATAACACACTTCATTGAAAGAGTGAATTTGAATACATTTTGAAGTATGAAAACAAAGGAAGAACTAAATGAAATTGAATTAAAAGGAACTACTGCTTAAATTCAAAGGAAAAATAGAAACTTACAAAACTGGAAAATAAAGATAAAACAACAAGTACTACTTCTAAAAATTTACAAAATAGAATAGAAAAAACTACAAATAAAAAGAACTCTAAAATGTTCTTTCATTCTAACTTGTTCTACCTTTTTCAAGGAGAATCAAGTACTTACTCCTCCTTCTTTCGAAGTTGGAGTCCGAATGGAATATGAACATAGCTTGGGGGAACTCGGAGTGGCCGCTAAATAAAAGAGAAAATGACAGAATTTAGGGATGAAGAGAATTTCCAATTCCGAGCTCTCTTGAAATTGAAGCTTGAGCCTCCTTTTATAGACCTCAAGGCCAGGGTTTGCTATCGAGATCAGTGTGGAGAGGCTTGGCCGAACATATCCCTTGACCCTCAGAGATTTGATTGAAAATATTTGATTTTATCTAATTTTATTTGCAAATCTCGCGAATCTGGGAGAATCTACCAAAAAGGTTCAAATGATGTCTCATAGTTGAGCGCAATTGTGCTGTTGTCATAATGGCCTAAATGCGGCCTCATAGTTGGGTGCATTTTGAGTTCCTCATAGTTGGGCGCATTTTGAGTTCTGCCTGCAACATTTGGAATTTGGCTTCTGCTCTCAATTGCTGGCGCAACCTGGTCGCATATCTCTTACATCATCTTTCTTTTGCCTCAGTTGCAGCTAGAATGTGGGCGCATTTAGGTCATTTTTCAGCCTTTACACAAAACCAACAAAAATTAACATTTTCTTAACAAAAATGACTCTAAATACACCTAAAAACTTATTTTTACAAAATCAAGACTTCAGACACATGAAAAACTGTTTTTTTTTTTAATTTTCCTTAAATGACATGAATTATCACATTAAACACTCATTTTCTAAGAAAATAGCTTAGTTTTTAGAGCCAAATAACACTCATAAATGAGCGTAATGCTGGTGCGAGAGGAGGAGACGACAGTCAACGCCGTCGTGGGCTGCTGGCCGAAAAATAAAAAAAAAGGTGAGGGAGAGGGCTTTGTTGTTGTGAAGAACAAAGAAGCAAAGAATGTGGGTCTACTTTGGAGCTTGATTTCATGAGGAAGAAGAAGGGGGAAGAAGAAGAATGAAGGACAGAGAGAAGAAGACAATAATTTAGGGTTCTCTTTTTTTTTTTTTTTTTCTTTTTTTTCCTTCTCCTATTCATTTTCTTTTTTTTTTCTTCATTTTTTTTTCCAACTCTAAAAAGATCCAACATAAGCTCTTAAAATGTTTGGGAAAATTCAAGTTACCTTGCTTGGCCCAAGTTCTTTAATTTAGGAAACTCAAGTTACCTTGTTTGGCCCAAGTTCTTTAATTTTAAACTTCAACCAATAGTTTCAACGAGCCCAACAACAAGAATTACTTCACAATTTACTTACATGGGATATTCATCTAAAAATTAACTCCAAAAATGCAAATTAAGATTACCTTAAAATGCAGGGCATTACAACTGTATTGTAGAACATAACTTGTCCATGACAATAAAATATATTATATCAGTCCTTTTTTTTAAGAAATATTAAATTAAATAATAATTTAAATAGACAATTTGATCTGAAAATTCACGATAAAATGACCAACCAGTGATGTGGGAATGAGTGGAGAGGTTTGGTTTTTACGAGGAACATGGATCAAGATCATGTGCATATTTTTTTTCTTTATTCATTCTAGCCTCCTATGATTCCTGCTCAATCATTACAGTTCTCCATGTCTCTGTCTTCCCACTGTATTTTGTTGGTTATCACAAATTGCTGAATTCAAACGTTGAAATCAACATGCATTAGAATACTGGTTAGTTGAACTGACCCTTTTAAAATATTTGTTGCTTTGATTTATTCCCAATTTTATTTAAAAAAAAGAAATTTACAATACATTATATGATTTCGTAATGAATATTTTCTACTGTGGTTAGGTCCAATGAACAATGAATAGTCTTCTTTAAAATTTATTAAAAAAAAAAAAAAAAAAAGAAAAAGGAGTCTGGTGAAAGTTCTCTAAGAAAGATTTACAAATTTCTTTCCAAAAAAAATGAAAAGAGAGATTAGCAAACCTCATTTGACTCTTGACTCTGGAGCTTTTCTTTAATATAGAAAATAAGCTTATTTAATACTAATTTTCTCTAGAAGAGTTGTTTTAATAAAACTATGATTGAGTCACTTCTAAAGTTGAAGTTGTTTTTATACTTCAAATTTTTTTCTCATCAACTTATAATTTTTTAAATATGAATACCTTTACTTTATTTTTTTGTAAAAACCAAAGATCTACCGAACAAATCAAAGAAAGTTACTCTTTAGGAAGCAATTATCTTAACATATATATTTTTAAATTGATATTGGATGGGGAGTTGTTTGACAAATCAAGTGATGTATAATCTATAATCTCTTTAATAAATCATGTTTTTTAGCAAAAAAAATAATGTTTGTAGTAACAACAATATCTCTTATTTCTATATGTACCTTTGGTGACTTCCATATTTTTCATTTTAAAAATATTAATTTTAGAATTTTTTTTTTTTAATAAAAAGAAAGGACGATATCTTTTTCCACTTTTAAAAATTGGGAAAAAAAACGTAATCAAACCAACCTAAATCTGCATATTTCTTTTACGTGAGAGGGGAAAAAAGAGGATATTTTTCAAGATACGGGATAGTGAGTGGTATAACCTGCCATACTAAAGTGGGGCCCTAACCTAACTGCGCTCCATCTGGCTTCTTTTATCCATCACGTCCTTTTCCCTCTTTTATTTGATTCCAATTTCCAATTACTTTTCTTTCCCTTCATTTCTCAATTATGAAAGCACCAAATTTATTATTGGACCATTTACATTCATCTTCAAAAAATAATTGAGATTTCCTCCTCTTATAAAAGTGTGTATCTTGAATTGTCTCATTAAACTAATTTTAACCCCTATAGATCTAACATATTTAGTGTTGATTTGATTTCAATCCTCATGGATTAATATTATATGCTATTAAACATAGACGGTAAGTTTAGACCATTTGTACTAATAGAAAATTTGAGCTATTTAGGTCTATCACAATAAAAATACGGAGTTGGTTGATAAGCTCACACATCTACCTACTCAATTTCACTATCCAAATTCTAAGGCCCCGTTTGATAACTATTTGATTTTTGATTTTTGAAATTAAGCCTATAAATACTACTCTCACTTATGGTTTTACTTGTTTTGTCATCTACTTTTTGCCTATGTTTTCAAAAATCAAGCCATGTTTTGAAAATAAAAAAAAGTAGTTTTCAAAAACTTGTTTTTATTTTTAGAATTTGGCTAAGAATTCAAATACTTCCTTAAGGGAGATGAAAACCATTGTAGAGAAATTGAGGGAAAACAAGATTAATTTTCAAAAACCAAAAATAAAAAACTAAATGATTATCAAACGGGGGCCTAAGCAATCTAAACATAACAATCTAATTTATAAAAACTTAGGAGAATTACTTTAATTTGAACATAATTTTCTTTTGGTTTTTGGTCTTTTGTTTTTAAGAATGGAAGTCCTATGAACGTTATTGTTCATAATGTTGTGGGTAAGTAAATGCCCTCCACATGGGTAGGTACCAAACATGACGTGCAAAGTTGATAGATCCTCACCAAACTGACAGAGTTAAGAGAAGGAGAACAATCGAACCAAAAATGTAAAGGTTGACCAGGTGTGAAACCTTAAAGCCTTATGCTTAGGGCCCCATCTCGGCAAATGTCATTTGACCTAAATTTGGAGTCAACCATAATAAGCCTTCCAACCTGGGATCAAGCACAACGTCTATTGCCACTTGACAGTTTGTGTCTGAGTAGACTAACATGACAAACATGGCAAGGTCCATGTATGAGCTCATTAATATTCGATTTCCTATAAACAATGAAACTCATCTCATATCTAGATATGTGATATTAGTCTTACTCAGCTCAACACAATCCAATCTAGTACTAATTAAGTGTCGCAGTGTGTTGGGTAAAGCACCAAAAAAAATTGTGCAAGACTACTTCATCATTATTGGCTCGTTTTCTCCACCTTCGACTGCCAAACTGCCAGAATTCTGCATCAACACATAAATTTGAGATTATGAAAGGAATATAACAACATTAGGAAAACAAATCAGTTATAGGCTTCGTTTGAAATTAGTGTAGCTCTTAAAATAATTGCGGGTAGTTGTGCTTTTAAGAAAATCAGTTGTATAAGAAGCAAATTAGTGTTTGACAAATTTCAATTTTAAACATAAAAAAGCAGGTCACAACGTTTGGTAAATTCAAACAAAATTGTTTCATTCTTAAAAAAAAAAAGAAAAAACAGTTTAAACTTCATTTCTCTCTCTAAAATCTTTCTATATAAAAAGATTTTTTTTGAGTTTTTCATTAATTCATAACTATTTTAATATCACATCTTATCTACTATCTCTTCATTTCAAAACTTATCATCCTCTTGATTTTGAAATCCAATATCGAGGTAAATTTAAAGGACATGTACAAATATATTAAAAGAAAAAGACAAACTAATCAACAAATAAAATTTAAAAAAAAAATAGATAAGAAAAAAAATATCACATAAATCAAATATTGTAACATTCAACAACTTTAATCTAAAAATATTTTGACTCAGTTTTTGATATCTTAGAGACATGAGAAAACACCCACAAACAATTTGGAGGGTAAATGAGACGGAAAAAAAAAAAGAAGATGGTAATTAATTGAAAGAATATGATGATGACCAAACACTCAAAAAAATGGAGAAAGTTTAAACAACAAAAATAAAAACTTGAATTGTTGCCGATGCAAAGAAAATTACGAATCTTGATGTTTTTGCTTGAATTTGCAAGTTTAGTGATGTTAGAATTGTATAGAAGCTTTCATACATGACTAGGTTAGAGGAATTGAAGAAAAATATATACGATAGAAGCTTCAATAATACGTGACAAGGCCAGAAAACATGTGAAGCTAAAATCGAAAGCTACTATTTAGGAAATTTTTGAATTCAAAGGATTCAATCTTAAACGAAGCCTGATGCGAGCTTGTCGAGGGCTCGTCAAATTACAATTTATAAACCGATCCTAAGCTACTTGTAGCATTGAGTGGACCGGGTCGATCTCAGGGAACCAAATATCAATTTCTCAAATTAAATTTGCAAAGGAGAAAACAAATAAAAGGGGGGATTTTGTGTTTTTTTAAATAAAATAAAACATAAGATAAAAATAAAGATAAGTCAAATCTTACCAAGTTCCAATTCAAAGGCACGGTTTTATCCAATTGCAAAATTGATCATAGGCACACAAAAAGTTTAACTTAATCATACAAGCACTTAGTCAACTTATCAGGAAACCCCAAAAGTAACAAATTCCCTAAATTCATTAACTCTAACGAATGTCAAGTTAACGCTAATTACCTAAACAATTTTGACGAAACCGCTCCAAATTATTTAGATAAAGGCATTACGAACCTTGGAACGACCAAGACAACTAATCAGGTAAAACAACTTTCACCTAATTAAGAAGCTTCTTTAATTCCTAGAATTAAACATGCAAGTCATGCAATATGGAAACCCACAAAACATACACATGTGATAATCCTAATGCTACCGATTCATTCAACATGAAAATTACGGATCATGATCATGATTAGCAATAAAATATGTAGAGTGATTAAGGCATCAATTGAATCAAAATACATACTTATAAAATTAACACGGGAATTGAAGAATACTTGCAATTGAAAGAAAACTAAGTTAAGGTTCAAGCCTCACAACATTGCAATTGGTTGCAGCCGACCTCTGAACTGGAAAACGTGGAGTTTAGCCAAGCATCGTGATAGTATATCTCCCGTTAAACATGGTTCAATTTGCCCCCATAAAAGTGTAAAAATAGAAGGAGAAAAGCTCTCAAAAGCTCTCTCTAAAAGTCTAAGAAAATGAGGCAAAAGTCCCCAACCCTAGAGTGAAAAAGTGCTATAAATAAGGTTGGGGCAGCGTCGAGACGCCAAGAGTGGCGTTGAGACGCTGCTCTAGCAAATAAGGAAAGAAAAATTGCTTGTTCGTGTGGCGTTGAGCGGCGTTGAGCATGGCGTCGAGACGCTACTGGCGTTGAGCAAGCCAAACCGCAGCGTCGAGCTGCGTTGAGCAAAGACAAAATCTTAGCGTTGAGTGGCGTCGAGCATGGCGTTGAGACGCTACTGGCGTTGAGCATAGCGTTGAGCGGCGTTGAGACGCTGCTCCCTGGACAGATTTAGTAATTTTGCTCTAACTTTTTGCTCAGGTGTCTGAATGGCCTCCGATTTGGCTCGTTTGAATCGTTATTCGACATAGAGTCTCCAAATATGCCTTTTGCTTGAGTCCCTACAAAATAAACATGAAAACACATAAAAACTATCCAACTAACAAGAATTAAGTGTGATTAAATAAAACTTTATATGTCCTATTAAAGCCTAAAAGAAAAAATTCTAAAAAGTAGTTATTCAGATATATTTTATGATTTCGAGATGAGTATTGTCTACTAAAATGGAATATTCAATGAACAATTTGTGATCTTATCTAAATAATTTTTTTTTTGTCAACCTCAACATAGTTTAGTGGTTAAGATATCTTTATCATCCCTATAAGATAGTAGGTTCAAAACTTCACTCTATATTTGCAATGTAATTTTCTAAAGAAAATACTACTGACAAAAATAGTATTGGCTAGAAGGAAATCAATAAGATTTATATTTGGAAAAAAATCAATTTTTACCCCTAAATTTGTCATGTTATATCCAATTTTTACTCTAAACTTTCAATTTCATCAAATTGCACCTCAAACTTAGACAAGTGTTGCAATCTTAACCTTATACTTGAAAAAATGTTGTAGTTTTCACCCTCTGGTACGTTTACGTTTGAAAATTCATTAAAAAAGTATTCTCATATGCTTTCAATGAATTATAAACACATGTGTGTATGGTATAAATTGATAAGATTCTAAAGAAAAACGACATTAGAGCTAACTTTTTATTAAAATTTGTGAGGTTTTGACAAAGTAATTTAATGGTTAATTTATGCATTAATCAAACTAAAATTTGTGCAAAAATTGATATTATTAAAATAAGTGAGTTTACAGAGATTTTTACCTTACTTTTTATTAAAATTAGTGGATGAATGAGTGGAGATTGAATAGGGGGTAGAAATTGCAACATTTAACTAAGTCTAGAGTCTAATTTGATGAATTTTAAAGTTTGTGGTGAAAATTAATACAACAAGACAAATTTAGAGGGAAATTTTTAACTTTTTCCTTTATATTTTGTTGTTCAATTTTAGAAAAATAAGCTTATTTAATATTAGTTTTCTATCTATGTTATCTATATTTTGGGTTTTTTTGTATAGATGACATCTTTTCGACAAGTTTAACGATGGATGATCTGGTATCTAAATTTAACGATAGATGACCTTTTACTGTTGTCAGCAACTCTCAATCTAGGTTGTTTGCTAGGTGTTTTTTGCCTCTCATTCGACTCTTAGTTTGGGTCCTTTTCGAGTCGTTAACTCTTGCGACAATTTCGTTTGCACTTCTGTTTAAACCCTCGTCTCAATGAACTCTCCGTTTATTTGTTCAATTTCCATCATCGCGCACTCTCGATTTGTTTGAATTCCATAAATTGACTTTTATCATCTTAAGTGTGATGTACGTACCAACTGACAACCACAATCATAAAAGAGTTAGTGAAAGTAAAAGAAAAAAAAAACACAAAATGAGAGTGGGTGAGCGAGAGGAGTTTAACGGAACAACGACAAAGAAATCGAGAGTAGCCTTGGCGTACAAAAAAATCAAACCCGAAAACAATCGAGAGCGAGAGGTTATGAATGGCTCGAAACAATCGGAAGCGAGAGGTTATGAACGTGTCACAAGTCAATTTTTGGAATTAAAACAAACTGATAGTACGCGGTGATGGAAATTGAATGAATAAACCGAGAGTTCATTGGGACAGGAGTTTAAACGGAAGTGCAAATGAAATCATCGAAAGAGGTAAGGCTTGAAAAGGACCCAGACAGAGAGTCGAATGAGAGGTGAAGAACGCCAGTCAAACAACCTAGATCGAGAGTTGCTGACGGCAGCAAAAAGTTGTCCATCGTTAAATTTAGATATCAAGCCATCCATCATTAAACATGCCAAAAAGAGGTCATCCATACAAAATACCCTTATATTTTGTGTTATAGATAAAATTGACCATAGTCCTTTTAGTTCAGAAGAAGGTAAATGTGGGCCATGCACCAGACCCAGATCATGGGCGAAGGGAACAGGCCAACCAAATTTGGCTAGGCCCAGCCAACTAGGCCAAACCAGTTGAGTCAACCAGGCCGAGCAGATGAGCCAACCAGGTCGAGTCGGATTGAGGTGGTCACTTGATAACATGGGCCCAAGCCCATTATTGGCAACTCCAAAAACCCTAATCCTCCCTTATAAATAAGAGGATTATATCAGTCGTAAAGGTATGCTCACTAAACTTTAGCTCATACCTGATAGCATGCAAAAGTGTGTTATTTCTAGGCTTAGATTTGTGTTGGTTTTGTACGCTTATAGTGAGCTTTTATGCATTTATTTATATATTTTGTAGATTTCGAGCAATTGGAACTAAATCGAGCAATTGGGAGTGGAATTGACGAATTTGGAGCTTTGTAACGAATATGCAGCTTAAATGGATCAATTTTGGAGGCTAAGTATGGAGAATGAGGCTGCACAAGCTATTAGGGCCAAGAGGATGGCGTTAAGACACTTGAAATGACGTCAAAATGTCATTCCTTATTATGAAAACCTGAGAGCTAGGTCGGACGCTGTCCTGTAGCATCTCGACGCTAGAGTGGCATCCACATAATGTTTTCGTCCGGAGCATTGCTGTGCTTCCCTCAACGTCTTGACGTTGAGGGCGCATTCGTTTAAATGAAACAGTGCATTTGGACAGCGTCTTGACGTTGTCCTTAACTACTCAATGTTGTATCAATGTCTGCTATAAAATCATCATTTTGAGACCGATTTCAAGGTGATCATTTTAGGGTTTTAGCCCCCAGTTTTTTATTTCTTACCTCTTTGAAACCTATGGGTGACGAAGTGGAGTGTACGGGTACGGATCTTGAGGCTCAAGAGCACAAATTTTGAGGCAAGAGTTGGGAATTCTGCAACAACATGTTTCGTTTATGCTTTCCTCTCCTTTTTCATAGTTCATAGGGCTGTAAAGATGGTTGTGATGTGCTGTTTAATGACTATGTTGAGCTAGATTTAGATGTTTAGGGGGTTAAGAGTACATTTAGGATTACTTTTATGGATTAATTATTATTATTCCAATTAATTGCTTTAATATAATTCATTTGAATGTTTTATGCCTAATGCTTCTAATTGACTGGTCATTAATTAGTTGAATGCAATCTTAAATTAAGCTTGAAAGAGACAATTTAGGATAGAACAAACTCATTCAATGCCCTTAATTTGCCTAAGTGACATAGGAATAACAAATGACGGGTAAGGCTAATGACAAGCGGGCTTAATTCAATTCAATTAATCTAATTAACGCTAATTAATTAAGCGTGATCGATTGAGACTGACAGGGGATTTAGACCATTATTGCTCGAGGCTTATGAGTTCATTAGGGTAAATTAATTGACAATTCCAATTATCCATAATTGTGTCCGAATATATGCTCGATCCCCTAAACTCCCCTTAATTGTCGTCTCTACTATTTAAAATTGCTTTCTAGTGTAGAATTTATTTTCAAGCATTCCCTTGTTCCCTAAATAATTCCAAGCGTAATTATTCTTAATAATTAATTAATTCGAAAGAGCTCCATTTTCACTTCCACATGAGATACGATACTCAGTACTTTTGTGTTGTTTTATTATTACTTTAATCACGTGCGCTTGCGTGCAATTAGTGAAACAAGTTTTTGGCCCATTGTCGGGGAAGTGGCGAGAGTTCTTTTGATTTGATTAATATTAGGAAGAAAGTAGGAGGAATTAATTTAGAGGTTTTTGATTGGTTTTATTTTGTACATATTTGTTCTTGCTTACTTTTATGAGTTTTAGTGCTTTTTGTGCTTATTTTTGTTTGGTTTTATTTTTCTAAAGAGGTCATTGTGGTTTATGTGTAGTGATAAGAAGGTTAATCCTGCCCTTAGACTTTGAAATTGATAGGACTTGTAGGAGGTTGGAGAAGAAAATACGAATCACTATGGCAAAGCATAACGAGGAGGAGAGGAAACCGATCTGCGATTAGTTTCAGCACATATTCCCGACAGACCATTCCGAGATTGCATGTGCACTCATTCAAGTGAATAACTTTGAGCTAAAGACGAAGCTAATACAAATGGCATGGGACAACTCATTCAAAGGAGATCCTTAAGAAGGCCCACACTCGCATCTCAGATCTTTTTTTGAGATTTATGGAACGGTAAAGTTGAATTAGGTTTTTACTGATGCCATTAAACTGAGATTATTTCCTTTCTCGTTGCAAGATAAAGCTAAGGATTGGCTCGAATCCTTGAAGTCATGTAGTATATCTTCATGGGACGAGTTGGCCCAGGCCTCCTGACGAAGTTTTTTCCTCCAGCAAAGACAATGAAGCTGAGAACGGAGAATCGTACATTCTGCCAACTAGACGGGGAGCAATTTTATGAAAGCTGGAAAATATATAAGGAGATGTTGAGGAAATTCCCTCAGCACGGCTACCCATATTGGTTACAGGTATAGTTGTTCTATTATGGTTTATCTTTTAGTGCTAAAACCATCTTGGATACGAGTGCAAGAGTGAGTTTCTTAGCGAATACGGTAGAAGAGTCATACCCTTTGTTGGAGGAAATGATCGCGATGAGTTACCAGTGGCCATCAGATCATGCCACCTCCACATCAAGATCCACTGTGGGCATTTACAAGATCGATGAGGTAAGTTCTTTAAAAGGTCAAAGGGCTTCCTTGACTAACGCTTTAAATAAATTGTCTACTTCAAGAGTCACCCAATCGATTGCCTCATTAGCAACGTTGAACTTAAAAGGAGTTGAGGAGCAGTCTGTTGAGTAGTGCCAATATGTGCAAAACAGAGGCTATGGATTTCAAGGACACTTGAACCAAAATTTATCCAATTTTTATCATCCAGGTTTGCACAACCACAAAACTTTCTCTTATGCTAACCAAAAAAATGTCTTGCAGCCGTTGAGTTTGCAGGAACATCAAGTCAAGAGACGAAATCAAACCTGGAAGAGTTGATGGGAACCTTCATAAAGGAACAAAGAGGAGTGAACCAACACTTGCAAATGACCATCACGACCCTTGCCACGACAGTAAATGGCCACGACACTGTGCTCAAGAATATGGAAGTTCAAATAGGGAAGATCACCAGTGCAGACAATGTTCTCAAAAAGGGTAAGTTCCTCAGTGATACTTGTTGGGATTTATGTCATAAAGCCTCATAATTAATGATTTATTTAATAATTAATAATAATTTTGACTACTTTATTTGTAATATAATATTATCCATTATATAAAAAATCCAAAGTTATTAGTGTAATGTTGAACAATATGTGGTTGACATACGGGAGGATCATGTTGAAGAAATAACCTAAAGGGTCATAGTATATGGATAAGGTTGGGTGCCTTATCCTGGTAACACTATTGATACGTCCCACTTTGTAATAGTTACAAATGATTTGATTCAAATTGTTCATGTGGAGACATGTAAGTGAGGGTATCTTATATAATGAGTTATATAAGACTGGACCATGAAATATTTAATCTCTCTTTATAAATTCGTTAATTGAGAAGATTAATATTTCATCAAGATGATCACATGCGACTCGATCTTAATCTTAATTGTGTTATGAACTCTTGCCTGTGAGGGCTTGTCCTTTGATTTGCATGGGTGAGAGTGGCTTTTGTAGTCGATTCAATAAATCTACCATTTTAAGGACTTGACCAAATAGGGAGTTGGGAACATAATTTCACAAGATAGAATTCATTCCTTCCCATATAGAGTAAGTAGATGTGTAGTTCCCTTAAGTGTTGATTTTGGGACTTGAACAATAGAGTCTCACCTTCTCACTAACCCAAGAGGGACTTAGTTTATGGTTAGATCATAAACAAATTGTTCATTAGGGGATCGGTGGTATTTAAGGTGCAAGATGTAACTATAGAGGTAGAACAAACTTTTGACCCAACTGTAATTACGAACAACTTGTGAATGATTAACTTGCATGTAGTGATTATATCCATGGACACAACATGTCCTACAGTGCATAAGAGTGCAACTCTATGTCTATAGTGGAGTGACATTAGAGTTAATGGATGAAAATTGATTAATTAAAAAGTTTAATTAATTAATTTTGTATCATTGGAGCTTATAATCTGTAGGTCCATAAGATTCCCTTGCTAGCTCATTAATTTAGTTGAAAGAAAATTTTGAAATGTTCAAATTAATATTTAATTTGAAGTGCTCAAATTAATATTTAATATATTAGATATATTAAAAATAAAAGAGAAAAATATATTTATTAGATATATTAATATATATATATATATATATATATATATATATATAGATACACATATTTGAAATTGTGAATGAGATTCAAATAAGTTAAATATATATTATAGGGAGATTTGAATGAGATTCAAATACGTATAATATATATTTTAATATATTAGATATTAAAATATAATATTTTAATTATGGAAAATATGTGCCCTAGGTCTCTATAAATAGGACCCTTGGGTTAAGCCATAAAATAGGTCTGCTCAATAGAGAATTAGAGACTTCTCTAAACCTCTTCCTCTCCAATCGTTTGTAGATTTTCTTTCAAGTGGCTCCTACAAGCCTTGGTTCTGTGTTCAAGCCATAATAAGGAAGACTTTGTGGAAGTCTTAGAACACAAGAAGTAAAGAACCGCCAAAACTTTCTCCATATTTCATTCAAGGTATGCTTTGCTTAGCCTAAAATTATTTTTTGTTTAATTCTAAAAAAATCAAAGTTGATTCCTACACTTTCATTGTATGTTTAATTCGATTATTCCCTTCAATACTGAGGTGAACCCACGTTAGCATTGCAAAGCTATAATATTGAGGAGTGGGACCCAGTTACAAGGGGTGTCGAAGAAAGGTGTGATTGATGAAGAGATCGAGAGTCCAAGAGATGTGGTAGAAAAAATCACACAAAGTAAGCTTTCTGACCCATCTTTTCATTTTAGTTCGGCTAATGGGGGCTGTGGTTTAGGGAATGAGAAGAAAAATGAAGGTGAGGAGAAGAAAGAGAATAATATGAAAGAAAAAACCTTTCAAGAGCCATCGGAGGAGAAAACTTTGAAGAATCAAGGTGTTCACCTATGGATCGGGGTGCACACATGAGTCCTCCTAGGAGGCATGTTGAATGCCTAACATTTGACTACATAGAGTTACCTTACCCTTATAGATTTAAGGATGTTAAACATCCCTCTTGCAAATGCTCTTGCTAAAATGCCAAACTATGGTAGATTCATGGAGGAAATCCTATCAGAGAAGAAGAAGTTCGCGGTGAATACAGTGCTCAGTCTGTCGGAGAAGGGCATTATAATCCTAAAACAGAATATGCCTCTAAAACGGAAAGATCCAAGAAGTATTACTATTCCTTGCGAAATTGGTAATTTGATAATAGATGGGCATTGTGTGATTTAGGAGCCAGTATTAACCTCATGTCTTTGTCTATGTTTAGGAAACTTGGGCTGTAAGAAATTCAGCCCACTGATATTACCCTTCAGCTTGCTATTGATCGGTTACGAAACCAAAAGGTATAGTTAAAGATGTGCTTATTAAGCTTAACAAGTTTATTTTTCGTATAGACTTTGTTGTCCTAGATATGGAGGAGGACGAGGAGTTCCTGATCATCTTATGGAGGTCATTTTTAGCCACGAGTAGAGCAGAGGTGAGTATGCATCGAGGTAAATTAACTTTGTAGGTGGACGATAAAAAGGTAAATTTCTACATCTTTGACCCTATTGATGCATTTGGTCCTGAAAATAAATGTTTTCGGGTTGATTTAGTGGAAGTGAAACCTTCAGGGCATAATGGTAGAAATAATAGGTTTAGGGATGTTGAGATGTTGGATGCTCCTGTTGATTCTTCTTCTGGTATATCTCCTCCTTCTTTGCCGTTTGGTTCTGAAATTGTGGAAAATATTGGTGGTTCTTAGGGTATGCATGTGGATTTTGATGTTGTTGAAGAAAATATCTTGTTTGATGATTTTTTTTTTTTTAGTTTTAAGTAGACATGATGATGTTGGTTTGACTAATCACCCTGACTGCATGCTGACTAAATGCACTTTGAGTGAATCATGTGTTGGATGATCTTATTAAAAATAGTGATTTCTTTAATTTCCATAATACCATACTTGATAAGAAAGTGAATTTTGAGAAAAATGAATTTGAGAATTTGTTTAAAAATGATTTGTCTAAAATGAATGATGAGCATGATACTGTTATGCCTCCTCGTTCGAGTCTTGTTCTAGATGGGAATCATGTGGAGATGAATACTGTAGGTGTTGAAAATTTTTCTGCTCCTTTTCCTGTTAATCATAAATATGTCTCTCAGTGTTTGAGTGATTATACTAATGATAATTCTATGAGAGATTGTGGAGTTAACCTTCAGAATGCAGGAAATAAGGTGGATGTTAACTTCTTTATCTTTGAGCTACCTTGAGATAGAGAACGTCGAGCTAATGACACTAAATAAGCACTTTTTGGGAGGCAATTCAAGGGTGGGTTCTTTAGTTTGCTTAGTTTGTTTTTGTTGCGTTGTTAGTTGAATAAGTGTCTCTTGTCTTGTTTTGTGTGTTCAGGAGTCTGAGGTCCACTTTACAGTTCCCCATAGATGTTTGGAATTGATCGTGCTCATTGGTGGAGGTCTCTTAAATTTAGGGAAGTATCGTTACCCTTAATCTTTTTATTTGTCCTTTTTCATGCTAAATGTGTTTTTTATAAACATTGAGGACAATGTTTGGTTTAAGTGTGGAGGGAATGGTGTTATACTGTTGTTGAGAGAATTTGATTTAAATTGTTGAATTAGTTGTTGAATTATAAGCTTAATTTGAAAATTTTTTGTAGATGAGATTGTGTACTGTAAAGTTGTTTTAGGATGTTGCATGCTGAAGTGATTATAAAATTCTATGATTTGTGCTCTTTGGTGGATTATTTTTGCATATTATTGTGGAATTTGAGCATGCTGAGATCTGGGTTAATTTAAAATTTTTGCTTTGAAATCTTTGTACTTGTTAAACACTTAGCCTAGTGTTGATAAGTTGAAAATTTAGAGGAGTATTATGTTTTCTAGAAGTTTGCTGTCACTCCGATAGGCTTAAGGCTTAGTTTTTAAGTGAACTTACGAGATAGTTTGTAATGTTGAGCTTAGGAGTAAGAAAAAAGCTTGTTATTTTCCTGGGAAAAAGAAAGAAATCTTGAGTTCCGAAAAAAAAAATAGTAGTGAGAAAAGAAGGAAACAAAGTACCTTGCATGAGCAATAGTGTTCGAGAGTAAAAAGAGCTACCTCTGTTGTGATAAGTTAGGCCATCCATTGAATGAGTGCTCCAGATAAGGGTCCTTACGATGGAAGTGTAAAAGCTAGTATGCCTGATTGTTTGTAAAAAGCAACTGTGGGGGAGTACTACCTCGTAGTGTTCAGGCGCCTAGCTTTATATTACTCTCTTGATTGTGAGGGAGATGAATTGGGTCTTTTGAGCCTGTGTAGGGGGAAGATGAATGGAGGAATGCATAACATTACTTTGGATTAGTAAGCGAGTCAATATTTAGGTTGTGCACACACACATGCAAAGAGTTCAGTGTTTCATTTAAATTGCTCGTGATTCAGGCATGTTCTTTGTCCATTTTTCATTGTTCTCTAATTCCACTATTGAGACTATTGAGAATTGAGTCACTTATGCATGCAATTTTTTTAGACATTTATCTTTGTAGTGAGAATTTTATTTTATTTTTGCTCAGGACTAGCAAAAGTGTAAGTGTGGGGGCATTTGATAGTACTAATTTAGTACTCTATATTTATGCCCATTTATTAGCTAGTTTTATGTTGAATTAGTGAGCTTTTATGAGAATATTTCATGTATTTTAGGAAACCGAGCAATTGAGAGTGAAATTGACGAATTTCGATCTTTGTAAGGAATATGGAGCTTAAATGGATAAATTTTGAAGGCTAAGTATGGAGGATGAGGTTACACAAGTTGTTGGGGCCGAGAGGATAGCATCAAGATGCTTGAAATTGTGTCAAAACGCCATTCCTTATTATGAAAGCTTGAGAGCTAACGTCTAGACATTGTCCTGCAGCATCGAGATGCTAGAGAGGCATGCGCATAACGTCTTCTGTCCAAAGCATTGCGATGCTCAACACTGAGGGTGCGTTCGCTTAAATGAAACGATGCGTTTGGACAGCGTCGAGACGTTGTGTCGATGCTTGCTATAAAACCATGGTTTTGAGACCAATTTTAGGGAGATCATTTTAGGGTTTTAGCCCCCATTTTCTATTTCTTACCTCTTTGGGATCTGTGGGTGACGAATTGGAGTGTACAGATCTCAAGGCTCAAGAGCACAGATTTTGAGGCAATTAATTGCTTTAATAGAATTCATTTGAATGTTTTATGCTAATGCTTCTAATTGACTGACCATTAATTAGTTGAATGCAGTTTTAAATTAAGCTTGAAAGAGATCATTTAGGTAGAACAAACTCATTCAATGCCCTTAATTTGCCTAAGTGACATAGGAATAACAAATGACGAGCGGGCTTAATTCAATTCGATTAATCTAATTAATGCTAAGGACACTTAGGTTAATAGCTAATTGAGCATGCTCGATTGAGATCGATAGGAGATTTTGACTGTTATTGCTCGAGGCTTATGAATTCATTAGGGTAAATTAATTGGCAATTCCAATTATCCATAATTGTGACCGAATGTGTGCTCGATCCCCTAAATTCTCCTTAATTTTTGTCTCCACTATTTTAAATTGCTTTCTAGTGTAGAATTTACTGTCAAACATTCCCTTGTTTTAGTTTGTTCCCTAAATAATTCCAAGCGCAATTATTCTTAATAATTAATTAATTTGAAAGAGCACCATTTTTTCTTCTTCATAGGATACAATACTCTGTACTCTTGTGCCATTTTATTATTACTTTGATCATGTGCGCTTGCATGCAATTAGTGAAACAAGCGCTTCTTGGGAGACAACCCAAATTTTCTATCCCTTTTTCTTTAGGTTTTTTAGTTGTTTTCCCTTCTAGTATAGGTAGTTGAGTGCCCCTTAAATCTCTTTCCCGTTTTGCAGAACCTCGATCATTTTGGTGCTCTCTTTGTCCCATCTCATAGACCTCGCACGGAGCGGTTCTCCCTTCATATTAGACCAATCTTGTTCACTCATTTTTGTCATTGTTCTTGCATGCTTTAGATTAATTTTTTTTTACATTGAGGACAATGTAAATTCTAAGTTTGGAAGTGGGCAGTACTTAATAGTCCTTAAAATTTTGAGCATAATTTTTTCAATTTTTTAGCATGTTTTGGATTAATTCTATTGCATAATCTTGATTAGGATGGCTTATGATGTGGTATAAATGATAGTTTTTGCAAAGTTTTTTTAAATTCTGAAAGCATGTCCTGAATTGAGTATATTTAAATTTGTCTTAGATTTCCTTGCAATACATTGAGCACATAACCGACTGTCTATTATGTTTGAATGCTTAGGATAATATTATTGAGTCTAGAGGTTGTTGTCACCCTGATAGGCTTAAGAACTGATTACAAGTTCGACTTGCATGATGGTTTGTGATTGAAATCTGTTGAAAGAAAAACTGTCTTTATTGATTTTTTTTGCATGTTTAAAGAAAATTTTTGCATGTTTCATCAATAAGTTGTGCTAAAAGTATGGAGATCAAAAGAGCTACCTCCACTGTGATTAGTTAGGCCATCCATTGAGCAAAAGCTCTGGATATGGGTCCCTACCATGGAAGTGTGAAAGATGGGGTCTCAGAAAAAAAGAAAAAGATAAATTTGGGAGTTAGTAACTCTTAGTAAAAATATGATTAAGTAGATTACATGTTTAACTGTGGAGAGGCTAGAAATTGAGACTTAGGGCAAATGTGGGGGGAAAACGAATTAAAGACTCTTTGAAATTATCTAAGGCTAGTAGAAACTAATAGATATGAGGTTAGGCGCACACACACGCAAGTGATGAAATGGTTTAAATATAAGTTTCTTGATGAAAGGGTGTGCTTGATGTTTCTTTCATTGTTTCTTGTTGATAAGCCTTAGAATTAAGACTTATTTAACTCCTAATTACTTAAAATATTCTTGTTTTGTCTTAAGATCATTTGAAAATAGTTGAAAGTTACTTGAAAATAAGAAAGGAATAAGAATGAATGCAATTAGATAAGATTCCAAAAAAGTTAAGTTTGTTTGCAGGGAATGTGGAAATTGCAAATCCGTGATTTTGCAATTATTTCTGGAGCAGGGAATGTAGAAATTGCAAAATCAAATTGCAAAATCGGATTCTGCAATTCTGGACAGCAGAAAATTCAAGGAAAAACGAAAAATTTCTGCGCCAAACCCATTTATGGAAAACTAAATTACCGCCTGATTTGGTGGAATTGGAGCACGATTTTTGGGCAATCTTCAACCCTAATGAAGGCCTATAAATGGGGAAGAAAATGAGGATCTAAGATGGGGATTTGAGAGGCGATTTCAGAGTCAATTTTCGTGGGTTTCATTTTCGTTTTCTCCTCTGTTTTTCTGAATTTTGTTTTTCTGTTTTTTTTTGCCGAGAACTTCAAGTTTTTGTCTTTATTTTTCTGTAATTTCTTCTTGTTTTATCAAGAGTCGTTGGCTGTACAATTGTTGTTCTTCATTTAAATCTCTCTCGTATTAAGTTAAGTTTTGATTCATTTTTTGTTTGTGGGTTTTATTCACATTAATACTAAGTGTTTTTTGCAAAAATCTGCTCTGTTTTCGTCCGAGAATTCAGCTAGTTCCTTCTCAATTTTCTAATCCAAATTCAAGGCAAGCTTGGAGTGTTAAGACTAATCAATTCCTAGAAATAGTGAAAGGATGAAGTCGATTGGAATAAAGGAGGAACTCGATTCAAAGAATAATTTTTGTCGATGAAATTCTGTCTTGCAGCAGAAAATTTCAATTTTGTACTTGTTAATTACAAGGGAATTTGATTTGTTGTTCTATTATATGAGTGTTGTTGTTCACAATTTGTTTTCTTCAATAAGTTAAAGTCTTGATTAGAAATTGATATCAATTTGCCCTTTATTTTCTATTCACAGTGAGAGATTTTGGAGGATTATTAGCTACTATCTAGCATTATATTTGCCCAAGTATTTTATCAATTTATTTAGTTTTAATTATCAGTAGCAATTTTACTCAAATTTTCGTTAAAATGTTGTTTCCTTCAAAAATTAGTTTTAAGATTTTTATCTTTAATTTGAGCTAAAACTTCTTAGGGGGTTCAAGGATGTGAATTCCCTAAGAAGTAATTGTAGCCTAAATTTCAATAAAAACCAAGCCTACATCTCAATTGTTTGCTTGTGTTGAATAAATTTCCGTTGAGATCTTAGTTTGATCAACTAGTGTAGCAACTCAAGCTTAGATCTAATACCGACGGGGTTAGTGATAAGCGGATTTCACACAAGTAATGGAGAAAAGAGCTTAGACATAAGCCAATTCCTTACCCTAGACATAGGGATTAAGGACTCCAAAGCCCATAAAATTGTTGAGCCGAATTATCTAAGATAGAGGGACTATAGACATATAAGTCACTCACTTAGCCTCCTAAAAACCTAAATTCAAGGTGAATAGGAGATGCAATTTTGGTTTACAATTGAGTGTGGATTAGGTTGAAATTGTAATTTTGGCTTGCAATTACGACTTAGGGCAATGACATTCTTGATCCCCATCTTTATCTAAATTCCTTTTGAAATTTCATTCACTAAGTCTATCTAATTTGTTTTCAATTATTGCAAATTCTAGATTTTGCAATTCAATTCCGCAATTTTTCTAATTTCGATTATTGTCATTTCTTGATTCTGCAATTAGATTCTGCAATTTAATTTTACAATCTTCATTATTCCAACATTGCCATTTCTTGATTCTGCAATTGAATTCTGCAATTGTTTTTTTTTTCCAACACACCATCCCAACATTATTTTTGCATTTTTAGTTTTCATAGTTGCAATTTCCCTTACACTTTGCTTTACAATATTTTTGTTACTCCGTTCCCTTGGGATTCGATACTTGGTACTCACATACCAATTTATATTACTCCGATCGCGTGCACTTGCTTGTAACACCGATCACTTGTTGTTTAGACTGTTGAGGCTAGAGTCATTATTATATATTAGAAATTAATTATGTAGTTTTGCTCTATTTTGCTCGAGGACTAGCAAAAATCTAAGTTTGGGGGTATTTGATAGCACACAAAAGCATGCTATTTCTAGGCTTACATTTGTGTTGGTTTTGTACGCTTATAGTGAGCTTTCATGCATTTATTTATATATTTTGTAGATTTCGAGCAATTGGAGCTAAACCAGTCTTTTGAAGCTATTTAGAGCTTAATTAGAGCTTAAAGACACACTTTGGAGCAAAGAAGATAAGTAGAAGACGTGTTACAAGTGAGAAAATCCGAGGGTATAGTGTCAAGACGTTATAATGTAGCGTTGAGACGCTATGGATTGAAATACAATTTTTTGTGTTGCGACAGGGTTGAGATGCTACTATTACAGGGTTGCGACTCTACTATTACAGGGTCTCACCACTGTCCCGATTCTATAAAAAGAAAATTTGACCTACGGATTTGGGGAGTTGTTTTTGAGAACCTAGAACCCTAATTTCTTGTTTTAGGACCTAGAGAGCATTTTTGAGAGCTAAGGAGGAGACTCAAAGCTCGAGATCGCGGCACATCATGACGGGAACGAGTGTTGGCATAAGTCATCCAATTTTTCTCTTTTCCCTTTACTTTGTTTCTTGAACTTTAGGATTTATTATACTCAATATTTGATGTAATTTTGAGTATTTTAGACTCTTTGATGATTGTACTTCTGAACTATGTTTGATTTTTTATTTGTATTATATTGTAACGTCATTTAAGCATCTTGAGTTAATTTTCTAAGCTTTTGGCCATAGCTTTGCATGTTGAATTAAATTTAGCTTCATAAAGTAAATTTAATTAAGGAACTTAGATGCATGACTAGGATTAATCTATTGCATGAGAATGAGTAGGTTAATACAAGAAGCCATTAAAAAATTTCTTAATGCCATGTTTAGTTATAGAAATAGACAGAGAGATTGATTTACTCCTTTGCCTGAGTTCAATTGGGCTTAAGAGAGTCGATTGCATATTTTAGTAATTTTTAGCTTAGGGTTGTTGCATGTCCTCCAATTCTTTAATCAAATTCATAGTTGCACTTCATGTAATGCAATCTTCACTTATCTCTCTAAATGGACTCTAACCTTTGTAAATAATTAGTTTAGTTTACTTTCGCTTCTCTCTAAGTTTAGATTCTCTAAACAAAGTTAGGTATAAGTAACTATGGTACTTAATTAATCTAAGAAATAATATTGTGGAGACGATAACTCGATATTCAATATCACTATATTAAAACTTGACATCATACACATGCTGTTAATTGCGAGTACTTAAAAACTCGCAACAAGTTTTTGGCGCCACACCTCTCATAAAGCCCTAACTGAGTTAGGCATCGGAGTGTGTTGGGCTGAGCACCACACTAGTGTTGAGTTCTCTATTTTGTAGGTAGCCTTATTCCATTTCTAAGTTGAGTTTGTGCAAATCTAGCTGAGCCAGATTCATGCATCAACATTTTGAAATATATTTGAAATACTGCAAAATTTAATAGTTTATTTTATTAAGTTTGATCCAATAACTTGTAAAATTTGAGATTATTAGTATTTTTTACGAATAGAGGAGAGAACAAGAAATAAGAAATATTACTGTTTTTATTTTCTATATAAATTTTTTTAAAAAAAGAGAGAAATGAAAATGTTATTAAATGGACTCTATTTTAAGAATTTGTATATTTTTTTCGGCAAAATACCTTTTTGGTTCCTTAGTTTTATGTTTGATTTTCTTTTGGTCCATGAGTTTTTAAATTCAACAAATTTACCCCTAAGTTTTTCATTTAGTTACACTATTGGTCCTTTCATCAAATTTTCTATTAGTCCCAAACAAAAAGGTGACGTGGCACCTATTTTTTATTTAAAAAAAGATTTTATTACTTTTAATTATTTCCTATTTATAATTAACAAAATCTTTAAAAAAAAAAATTTCTTTGTCTTCTTTCCTTCTCCCTTCTTCTTCCTTCCTCCTCCTCTCCTTCTTCTTCAACCTACTGTCCACCGCTACATCCGCTCGCCGACTGCTGCCACCCCTCACCGACTGCCACTGCCCTCTTCATCGTCCCTCTTCTCTCCTTCCACTTAATTTCCACCAACAACCCCTTCTCCATGAATTTTCGATTCATCATCGATGATACCCTTCAAAAGCTTATCATCCTCGTTGTTTGGTCTAATCTCTCCTCGAAGGGCTCTCTAGAATGGTCGATTACTTTGTTTTCACTCTCAACTCTACCCAACACTAAGTCTTTGTCACTTTAAATTGTTATTGAAATGTCGACTTGACATACTTATTAATCTCGCAACTGATGATTGGCCTAATTTAGTATTAAGTGGACAAATTAGATTAAATACAATCAGATGGATCAAACAATTATTCAAAGAGATAAGGTGAATAAAATATATATCGCCTCAAATCATTACTTATTAATTCGATCAATATGTCATGTCAATATTTAAGTAACGATATTATTGATAGGAACTTAATAAAATAGATATTTAAAAAATTAAGAATGTAATTAAAACTTTTTAAAGTTAAAACTAAACAAATTACAGAATCATTGCAAGTTTAATAGTGAACTTGTAATTTAAGTATAAAAAATGCAATAAGATATAATTCTTGAATATGTTTTCATTCATGTTTGTTTAAAAAAAAAAAAAAAACCTTTATTAAACCAAGCTTAATGTACCTATTTCTTTTTAGAGGGAGAGAGAAAAAGAGAGACTTTTCAAAAGATGGCAAGTGTTCTAACACCTTGCAATGCTCAAGAGGGTCTAAGCTAGCTTTTCTCCATCTGATTTCTTATCCATCACACCCTTCCTTCCCTTTCTTAATTTGATGATAACTCTTTATTTTTTCCCTTCCATTTCTCAATGATAGAAGGACCCAATTTATTATTGTTAATTATTGGGACCATCATTTACAAATCTTAACCACTAATTTGAACATTTTTCTCTCTTGATAATAAAGTTGTTTTTATTGTCTTATTAGACTAGTTTGACCTTTGTTACATTAAGATCTATCAAATTTAATATTTGATTCCCGCCCTTATGTTTTAATTGCTATCAAATATAGAGGGTAGATTTAGATTGTTGCTAGTAATTGGAAATTGAACTATTTATGCCTGCCACAATAAAATAAACAAATTGAGTGATTAGTGTGTGTTGACCCCAAGCTATGAAATGTATTTTACAATCAAATTTCTATGTGCAGTTTGAACATGGGTATTTGATTTTTAGAAATTTTGGAGAATTGATTGAATGCAATTTTTTGTCTTTTGTTCCTCAAGATTGTGATGGTGAATGACTTTTTTTTTTTTTTTTTTTGAAAAGTGATGATGAATGACTTATGAACGTTAATGTTGTGGTTTATTTTGGAATTATTATTCTCAATACTTGATTTTGAAAGAAGAACAACTTTATTTTTTTTTTTAGAAAAAATTGCCAGTTGTGAGAACAAACTTAAGAGAAAGGACATCTAGAAAATCATTATTCAAATATAACTATATATATATAACTATATATATAGTTATATTGAAAAGGGCTTCTAAACTACCTCTCTTTCTCAAGTTTTCTATTATTATATATATTTTAGGTTCAATTATAAATTTGGTCTCTATACTTTCAAAAAAGTTAAAAATTAGTCCCTATAATTCTAAAAATTAGAATTTCGTCTTAATAGTTCGATAAAACTTCATAAATATAGTCCCGACTATTTATGAGGATTAATCAAACCATATAGACTAATTCTAATATTTAAAATCATAGAGATTAAATTTTAATTTTTTAAAAAATTATAGGGACCAAATTTATAATTTAACTTAGATTTTACTTTTACATACAAATGCTACACCTATGTTTATTAGGTCATAAATACAGGATGAAAGTTTAAACCTATTCTTCTTTAGAAGTGATGAAAGTTGTTTTACCCACTAAAATAAACTTTGGTTTGATACCAATTTCTGTACCTATTTTTAATTCTCAAGCAACATATATATGTGTAAATACTCCAAAGCTAGATATCTATTTCCCAAACTTATTAGCGGTCATTTAGATGCATTTTAAAACAATAATAAATATATATTTTCTAGGTTAACCTTTTTAATTGTTTTCTATTGTTTTCAATTTTAACAATGTCTTGGAAAGACATTTTTTTCCTTATGATTTTATTTATTTTTTCCGTATATTAATTTTAAAATATCACATATTTAAGTTTTTTTTTTTAGTACACACATTTAAAGCTACGCTATATACTAAGTAAGAAAGTTAACCAAAACATGAAAGAAAAATACATGAAAACAAGAAATTAAGGGTTTATTTGGTAGACAATCTAGATTTTGTTTTATGTTTTTAAATTCATTGAGTTCAGTAATATGCGTTTGATAGACATGTTTTTGAAAATTGTTTTCAAATTTTGTTATCCAAATAGTAAAAATTTCGAAAACAACATTTTTATGTTTTCAGTGTATCCAGATTTTGAAATTTTAAAATACAGAATTATATTAAAAAAGATAAAAATTTTAATAAATATAGTATTTCATGTTGTAGACTCAACTCATTTTTGTTAAATTAAAATATGTATAATATAACATATTATAAATTATAAGATATTGTAAAATAATAATTATACAAAATATATAAGATCAAACATTTCCATAAATTAATTAATAATAGTTTATATTTAACTTAATATATAATTGGTAACTACAACTAGTAATAATTCATAAATATATTATCAATCATTGACTCCATTGTTTTCAAACCTGTTTTTTTTTCTTTTCCTCTTTTGCCTTTTCTTTTGAAAAATTATTCTGCTAAATATTTTTTCTTTACATTAAAAAAACTACTATTCATATTTGACAACTAAATTTGTTTTTAAATAACTTTCAAAGATACCTGTATCCTCTCTTTTTCCCTTTTCAAGTATCTTATTTCCATATAAGCATATACGAACACATTAATTTGTACAGATTTTCGGGTTTTATCAATTAAAACCTCAAATTAATAATTGTATTAATTTAAACTCTAAGCTTTCATACGTGCTCAATTTAGATCATTTATTAGTGATTTATAACTATCTTTACTTGATTCTATTTAAAATCAACTCAAAATCACTTAAATAAAATTATTCTTCTCCCAAAATTCTACGAAAGTAGCAAGAAAAATTATCACATAATTCTTCCTAAATCAATAGAGAAAAATAGAGGAACTCAAGAAGATGAAAAAAACACTTATATTAATGAAAACCCGCTACTATCCATTTGACTCCAACATTTCTCTCTAATATTATATGTTAATCTCTGCATTTAAAGAAGTCTTATACACTTGTGAAAACTATGTAGTAACGATTTTAAAATGAAATGCTAAAAGAGGGTGTATATTGATTACCTTTTGAAAGTTTAGAGTTTTAATTGATACAATTATTAGTTTGAGGTTTTAAGTGATACAACTTCCAAAGTTTAGAGGTATAAATTAAATTTTTTCCCAAAGTATACTAGTATCCCTTCTTGTTCTCACAAACCAAATATTACATCTTTCATTTTCAAGCATTTGAAATATAATCACCTAGCCCCAAAATTGGACCAGGATTCGAAATCTAAATTTCAAGATCTTGATATACGTTTTTCAGATTAAATATTGTCCCTACAACACAAACATAAATCATGGCCACACAATCCATAATTTCTCCATGTCTTTTTTTTTTTTTTTTTTGAGTTTAAAAATGTGGGTGGAAATTCAAACAACTTTACTTTAAGACAGTCGTATAATATCTTAACCAATTAAACTATACTTAGATAAGTATCTAAAATATTTCCAAGTTAAACATGGTTAACAATGAAATTTCTAATTAAAAATTATCTAAAAGGAAGATACTACTTTCTTAGTATTTGTAGTATCTATTAACTTTTTTAATTTTCTAAAATCATATTCCTCCATATTTGCCCACCTAAATATTCCTTATCCTTATCGATCTCTCTCATTTCAATGCAGTGCTAGTTCATTCACGCGTCATATCACTCTAGCATCACATGTTGCGAAAGATTTTCGTCTCACATACATCCCAAGTAATTTTCAAAGAAAAACATCCCATTCCCAAACTTCTGGTTTTCATATCGACATAACAAATGTTTGGTTAGAACACTGTAGAAAAAAAAAAGTATTAGTGGTGGAAGGAAGTGACAAGTGTTGTTGAAGATTTCAACACGCAAGCACTAGAGAAAGAGAGAGAGGGAGATGAGGGGCCGGCGAGATGGACGGCCGGCGTGCGAGCTTCCTCCTTTTGGCCGCCCCACTAATGCACTACAGAGCGCCGTACCCAATGATTATAAGATTCAGAAAGAGACTGAAAACTCAGTCGAGATTAAGATTTCTTACTGTACACATGACATTCGACAGGAATTAAAAATAAAAATTAAAAAAAAAAAAAGAAAAACTATTGGTGACGTATGTTTATGTAATTATTTTAATAGAATAAAAGTGCATTTGAAATACTTTTTCAAAAGATAATTTTGGAGAGAGATTGAATCATCGACGATAAAAATAGGTGTCTTATCCATTGAGTTGCACGTGGATAGTTGAATTGGCCCTTTTGAAAAATGATTCATTAGAGAAATATTTATTTTGTAATCACTGATGGAAGAAGAATTAATAAATGACATGTTTGGAAGTCGTTTTGGAATGACCAAAATCTAGACATGATAAAAGTGATTTTGTTCATTCATAAATTACTCAAACATGATCTAAATGTTTGGTCTTAAAAGCAATTTGATGCTTTTTATTTGACTTTATAATTTTTAAGATAACTTTTTATTATTAAAAAAAATTAATTAGTTAAGAGAACTCTTTAAAATTTAAACTAAACACTAGTTATTTTAAAAACAACATATTTTTAATCTTTTATAAGGACTTTAAAAGTCGTGTCAAATGCAAAATAATACGCTTATAAGTACAACAATAAAAAATAACAAAACATTTCACGTTATTATTATTAAAATAAAAAACATTTCACGTGGAAAGGCATTAAGAAAATTATATCACTTAGTGGAGGACAAGGTTTGGCTATGATAAAGAGAAGGGACGTAGAAAAGACCCTAAATCATGATTCATAACAGTACAATATTCGATAATTAAAAAAAAAAAAAAAAGTAGTATACATATTTTTTTGTACAAAAGTAGTATACTATCGATCAAATTGATTTATCTAAAGTTAATTAATTAATAATATATATATATATATATACAATTACTTTTAATGTATATTATATTTGTAATTACTTTTATTAAAGAAAAAACACATTTGTAAACAATTTAGAAAATTATACTACCATTTCAAAATTTTCAAAGTCTAAGATCCCTGGCCTATTGGCCCTATTTCTACACTCCTAAAGTAATCAAAAGAGCACTTAAAATGGAAAAGGTTGATGGAAACCTTTTTTTTTTATTTTTTTTTATTTTTAGAACAAGAATATAACGCCCTCTAAAATCCAAAAAGCTGAAAGCCTAATTTTAATGACAGATGACAGATTTTCTGAAAGTGGAACTATGCTAGTCTACCAAAATCCTATGGTCCATTGATAAGATTTTGTGTCCTTTTCATTTTTCATCTCCAACCTTTAATTCGTCATCTCCTTGCATCATTTTTCCTCACAAGACTTACTTTTTAATCAAATCATATATATCTAATGTTGGTTAGATTATGTTATTTAAATTAGATTAGATTTAGTTTAGAATTGCAATTTGAATTAGGTTTGTTTCAGATTAAGTATTTGGTTTAGATTTGATTTACTTTTGATTACTATAGGCCTTTTAAGTTTGTATCTCATAAATACAATTCATATAAATGAAAATCTAGTAATTTTGCATTCTCTCTCTTCCCTTCTCTTCTTTAAATTTAACAATATAATGTCATGTTTATAATTTTATATATATTATTTAAAAAAATTGATAATTACTATAATAGATTGTCAATGTGTGCATAGCTGAACTAGTTAAAACATATGCATTCGATTAAAATGTTAGAAGTTCAAAATTTTCATTTTCTCACATGGTGTTGAACTAAAAAAAACAAATAATAATAATAATAGTAGTAGTAGTAGATATTCATCATCCTATTGAATTAATACCCATTGGAATATTTGATATTCAATATAATTCAATCGTTAATTTATAATTACTTAGGGACTATTTCAACTTTTTGACATTGTAAATATAGTTGTTATGTAATAAAAAACAAATACATATAAATTCCGTTGAAAAATAAAATAAATACATATAATTTTTCATTTTTTAAAGTGGCTCTTAGAAATGGCAATGTGAGACCACTAATGTTGTACATACTTTCTAGTGAAACGGCTCGTTATGTATAAAATTTTAGGAGCTGTTTGGGCCCTGTTTTGGAATCAGAATTCTGAAGGTTTGTTTGGGGTCTGAAGCCTGAGAATAAGAAAGTAGTGTTTGAGGTACAGTGTTCTGGAGCCTGGGAATCAGAAAACGGTATTTGGGGCGCAGTGTTCTCAATCCTAGGTTTGTGCAGGTTTTTTTCCTTTTTTTCTTTTAGCTGGTTTGTTCTCTTATTTTCCTCTTAGTGGATGTTTTGTAAATTGTAGAAACCCTTATATAACATAAATAAGTTACAAAATTAGAACTCTATTTTAAAATTTAAAAAATTAGAAGTCTATTTAAGAAATTAGAGAATTTAAAACTTTATTTCACAAAGTATTCAGAAAACTATTTTTAGTAAAAATCTATTTTAAAAACTAGAAAATTTAAAACTCTATTTCACAAAGTATTCATAAAACTATTTTTAGAACTCTATTTTAGAAATCAAAAAATTAAAAGTTTATTTAAGAAATTAGAGAATTTAAAACTCTATTTCACAAAGTATTTAAAAACCTATTTTTGGAACTCTATTTTAGAAATTAAAAAATTGGAAGTCTATTTAAGAAATTAGAAAATTTAAAACTCTATTTTACAAAGTATTCATAAACCTATTTTTGGAACTCTATTTTAGAAACTAAAAAATTGGAAGTCTATTTAAGAAATTAGGGAATTTAAAACTCTATTTTAAAAAATATTCATAAACCTATTTTTGGAACTCTATTTTAGAAACTAAAAAATTGAAAATCTATTTAAGAAATTAGGGAATTTAAAACTCTATTTCATAAAGTACAAAAACTATTTTTGAAATGCTATTTTAGAAATTAAAAAATTATAAGTCTATTTAATAAATTAGAGAATTTAAAACTCTATTTCACAAAGTATTCAAAAACCTATTTTTGAACTCTATTTTAGAAATTAAAAAATTGGAAGTCTATTTAAAAAATTAAGTAATTTAAAACTTTATTTCTAAAACTATTTTTAGAACCCTATTTTAGAAATTAAAAAATTGGAAGTCTATTTTATAAATTAGAGCCTCTAAAACTCTATTTTACAAAGTATGAAACCTATTTTTGGAACACTATTTTAGAAATTAAAAAATTGGGAGTCTAGTTAAGAAATTAGGGAATTTAAAACTCTATTTTACAAAGTCTTCAAAACCCTATTTTTAGAACTCTATTTTAGAAGTTAAATATTTTGTTTAGTAGCCATTTTTAGTTTAATTTTAAATTTTTAAAGAATTAACTAGGTGGTCGGGTCGCCGGTCGTTAGGGTGGTCATGTTGGTGGGGTGGTTGGTGTCAGAATGAATGTTTCACTCCGCAGCGGAAGCATTGGATCATTTTTTATTTTATTTAAAAATAAACTAAAAAAATAAGATTAAACAAATTTACTTGGAGTAAATATGGAGATATTTCTGGCGGGTCTTTATCTCCTCCACAAAATCTTTCTGGCTATAACTTGAACACAAGACCAAGGCTTGTGGGAGCCTCTTGAAAGAAAATCCACAAGGGATTGGAAAGAAAGAGGTTTAGAGATAATTCTCTAATTCTCTATTGAGAAGATATGTGTTGTGTCTAATGGCTCAACAAAAAAAATCTTTGTCATAATTAAAATATTATATTTTAATATCTAATATATTAAAATATATCTTATATTTATTTGAATCTCATTCAAATATTCTACGATATTTATTTATTTGAATCTTATTCAAATTCTATAAATATCTTTTATTTAATGTATCTAATATACATTAATTATTTTAATATTTAATGTATCAAATACAATAAATACATTTTCTTCTTATATATTTAATATATCTATTATATTAAATATTAAGTTGAACATTTCAAAATTTTCTTTCAACTAAATTGATCTTTCAGTGTTACTATGAGCTAGTAAGGGGATCTTATGAACTTACAGATTATAAGCTCCAATTATACAAAATCAATTCATTAAACTCTTTAATTAATTAATTTTCATTCATTAACTATAGGTCACTCCACTATAGACCTAGAGTTTCACTCTTATGCACTATAGGACAAATTGTGTCCATAGATATAATCATTACATGCAAGTCGATCCTTCACGAGCTGTTCGTAATTACAACTGGGTCAAAAGTCTGTTTTACCCCTATAATTACATATTGCACCTTAAATACCACTGATCCTCTAATGAACAATCTGTTTATAATCTAATTATAAACTAAGTCACTCTCGGGCCAGTGAGAGGGTGAGACCCCATTGTTCAAGTCTCGAAATCATCACTTAAGGAAATTACTCATCTACTTATCCTATATGGGAAGAAGTGAATTCCATCTTGTGAGATTATGTTCTCAGCTCCTTATTTGGTCAAGTCTCCAAAATGGTAGGCATATTGAATCGGCTACAAAAGCCACTCTCACCCATACAAATCAAAGGACAAGCCTTCATAGGTAGGAGTTCATAACTCACACAGGATTAAGATCGAGTCGCATATGATCATCCTAATGAAATATTAGTCTTCTCAATTAACGGACTCATAAAGAGAGATTAAATATTTTGTGGTCTAGTCTTACACAAACTCATTGTATAAGATACCCCCACTCACATGTCTCCACATGAACGATTTGGATCAAATCATTTGTAACTATTACAAAGTGGGTCGTATTAATAGTGTTACCAGGATAAGGCACCCAACCTTACCTATATACTATGACCCTTTAGGTTATTTCTTGAACATGATCCTATCATATGTCAACCACATATTATTCAAGATTACACTAATAACCTTAGATTTTTCATATAATGGATAATATTATATTGTAAATAAAATAATCAAAATTATTATTAATTATTAAATAAATAATTAATTACGAGGCTTTAGGGCATAAATTTCAATAGTTGGGTTGTTGGGATAGTCGTTGGGTGGTTGTCAGCATTGGTTGCAAGGTGGTCAGGTCATTAGAGTGGGCGCTGAGTGGTTGTCGGCAGTGGTTGTCAGGTGGTCGAGACACTAGAGTGGTCGTCGAGGTGTTCGCTAGAGTGGTCATCGGGGTGGTTGGATTGATGGATGGTCAAGTCACCAGGGTGTTTGCTAGAGTGGTCACCGAGTGGTCGTCAGCGGTAGTTGTCAAGTGGTCCAGTTGTCGGGGTAGTCGGCGGTGGTGGTTATCGGGTGGTCAGGTCGATAGGGTGGTTGATGGCAGTGGTTGTTGGGTGATCAGATCGTTAGGGTGATCGCCAAAGTGGTCATCGAACTAGTCGGGTTGCTAGAGTGGTCACCAGGTGGTGTTGGCACTGGTTTTCGGGTGGTCGAGGGTCGTCAGCAGTGATTGTCGGGTGGTTAGGTCGTCAGAGTGGTTGTCGGATGTTTGTTGGTGATGGTTACAGACAAGTCGAGTCGTCGGACTGGTCGGGTCGTCGGGGTGGTCGAATTGCTCGAGTAGTCTGGTTGTTGGGGTGGTCGGGTTACAAGGGTGGTTGTCAAAATAGTTTCTGGAGTGGTTGTTGGAGGTGGTGGTTGAGTCAGTGGTGTGGCCATCGAAGTTGTCACCGACGGTGGTTGTCGAGTAGGTGGTCGCTGACATTGTCACCGGAGTTGTTGAAATGGTCGTCGAAAATAAAAGATGGCAAATGGAAGAAGAAAACATGACACAAACCCCATAGAGTTGCACTGTTTTAACCCATGGGATTGTGTTTCAAAACCAAGAATTTTGAACACATTGGGCCAAATATGGTTTTCGATTTGGAACCCAAAACCATCCAAACCCAAAATAGGGTGCCAAACAACTCCTAGAATTTTATTTCAAACATATCAAACATAATTAACTATTTAAGACCTCAAGTGAGCATGTGTGGACATTTGCATATTTGACATTCTTGAGATCTCAAAATTCTTCAGCTTAACTCCGCGAAGTCTCCATTTACAATTATATATCGTAGATGGATATCACAATATATATCACAAAATTTGAAATTTTTGTTCATGGCCAAAATCAACAACCTCATTGAGCAATCCTTCTTATAAAAGAAGATCATTTGACCTACTTCAACATCCTCCCTAGAAGAACAGTGCCCAAGCTTTATGATATTCAAATGAGCTATAAGAGGAATTGGAGATTGTTCAGTACGATTATGTTAAGGAAATTATTCTTCTAAAGATTCAATTGAGGTATACGAGAAACCAATTAATAAAGTTCATTTAAACAGTTAAATGATTCATCCTCAAACTTCCCATTTGATCACTTATAACAGGTTGTGGTTCTCTAACAGGCTCCGATTGTACATTGGGTATATGAGGTTCATCTAGCTCCTCGACACCTGATACATAATTTAGACTTTACCCATACGTAATACGACACACAAGCAACATTTTCTTTTATCAGGGTCATTGATCTCATCTTGTATATATGTGAATCCTATGCATCATTCTGTCACTTCCACCCCATGAGTATTGACCATGAACATCATGTCATCTAGCATATGATTCTTATGGGTTAAGGTTGTCATTGCCTAAATAGACCACCAATTGATTGTTGTTCATTTCACTACTCTAGTAGAGAAGAAATCTTAGCTTCTTCTACATACATGTTCCAACCTTTATTCTGCATTGTTCGCAACTAACATATCAAATGATTTCGTATTTCGCATCTCCATACCCACATACTCTATCTCCATACCCACATACTCTACCTCCTTATTTTCGTAGACATTTGATTGTTTCACAATTCTAGTCCTCATGAGGCCTAGGTTTAGTCGATATGAGTAATGGCACTAGAGGCCTCTTAACGATTATCATCCATTATATGTATAGTCAAGGAGATTCAGATTCTAACTTATATTTCACTCAGATTATAATGCACAATATGAAGGAGTAACTCCTATATTTCTATATATACGACTTTTTAATTCGTCACGCATATTTTATTCTGTTCACCACGATTATCCCTTTCAAGTGACTTCCTTTATAACAATTGTCGTTCTCATCTCATGTATCACCATATTGAATAATAGACGTGTACGAGTCATCCTCCAATATATATACAATAATAATTAATAATAACAACAACAACAAGTTCTATTTTTTTTTGTTGCTCATGTTCTTGCCCTAGCTCTCATTCTCACTCGTGCAGTCATGTTTTAGTTATTGTTCTCGCTTTGGCCCCATCTCTCACTTTACTCCTCAACGTAGCTCACCTCATAGCTAGATCTAGCTTTACCTCTGACTCTTGTGCTTCTTTATTTCTGACTCTCGTTCTATACATAACTCTCACTTAAGAACTAGTATCTCACTCTTTCTCTAGAAATACTCTATCTCTAGCTTGATCACCTTCTATTAGAAATTTGGCTCTCATTGTCGCTTGTGCTCTTTTGCTTGCCCTCACCAATATGTCAATAGTTACATAAGAGGATCACGCTTGATCTTCAACCCATCTCGTTATATGAATTTTTACTTTGTAAACAAGAAAATAACAATATCTTCTATTTTGAAGCCAATCAAACACCAAAATTTGTGAATGTTAATGGACAATGGCCAGATAATTTTCCTGGTTGGAATGGATGATGATTGGAATGAGTAAAAACGTTTTGAGAGTTGGAATTATGTAAAAAGTTAATTTCCGAGTGAAATAATTGCTTAGTTAGCTCTTGAGATGGAAAAAGAGTTAAACTGATTTGAAAGGTGGGTGAGTGGTAAGCTTGAAATTAATTAGTTAGAATTAATTAATGATAAAATCTAACTATGAAGTTAAGCACGCAACCTACAGTTAACGAGAACCAGAAATAGAGCATAACAATATTTTAAAAAATGTTGGAATATAAATGGAGCGATGTCATTACGAGAGCGAGAATTAGCATCGTTGTAAAAAATACACAGAATGGCCTAAAGAGAAAATGAATTATACAAAAAAAAGTAAAATATATTTAGCGCAAACAAAAACGAGTGTGAGAATCAATGCAAGCAAGAACAAACGAGTGCGAAAATAAATGGGTTATGTCGCAACGTCATCACGACGCGGAGCGGCCGACGTCCTCTCCTAGGAGTCTCTTTCGAGGTAAAAGGTTTGGAGTCGCCACCAATCATTATAAGGTGTGATTGGTCACCTATTTTAGAGGAAAAGGGTAGTCTATGAAACCACAAATTAGGCTCGGGAGTCGATTGAGTGTAGAGAATGTGTTAGCACCCCTACAACACCCGTTTTAGAAAAACGGTTACCACATTTTATTTCAAAATTATTCTTTTATTTAATAGTCCGAAAAAAATATTTTTATGTTTTATTTTGAATGTCCCAAAATTTATTAATTCACATTTTAGAATAAAATATGAACTAATAACTATGAGTGGCTCAGGGCCATTAGAAAAACTTGGAATTTATTTTGATATTTCAAAACAAATTCCTTATTTTATAAAACAAATTACTTACGAAAGAATTTAAAACATATGGTTATTATTTCAAAAATCCAATTTTAAAGGAGGCAATTTATTTTATTTTAAACTTTTTATTGCCAAAATGTAATTTTGATGAATTGGAAGGTTCTTATTTCAGAAATCCAATTTTAAAGGGGGCAAATTTGTTTTATTTCAAACCTTTTTTTGCCAAAATGTAATTTTGATAAATTGGAAGGTTCTTATTTCAGAAATCCAATTTTAAAGGGGCAAATTTGTTTTATTTCAAACTTTTGTTACCAAAATGTAATTTTGATAAATTGGAAGGTTCTTATTTCAGAAATCCAATTTTAAAGGGGCAAATTTGTTTTATTTCAAACTTTTGTTGCCAAAATGTAATTTTGATAAATTGGAAGGTTCTTATTTCAGAAATCCAATTTTAAAGGGGCAAATTTGTTTTATTTCAAACTTTTGTTGCCAAAATGTAATTTTGATAAATTGGAAGGTTCTTATTTCAGAAATCCAATTTTAAAGGGGCAAATTTGTTTTATTTCAAACTTTTGTTGCCAAAATGTAATTTTGATAAATCGGAAGGTTCTTATTTCAGAAATCCAATTTTAAAGGGGCAAATTTGTTTTATTTCAAACTTTTGTTGCCAAAATGTAATTTTGATAAATTGGAAGGTTCTTATTTCAGAAATCCAATTTTAAAGGGGCAAATTTGTTTTATTTCAAACTTTTGTTGCCAAAATGTAATTTTGATAAATTGGAAGGTTCTTATTTCAGAAATCCAATTTTAAAGGGGCAAATTTGTTTTATTTCAAACTTTTGTTACCAAAATGCAATTTTGAGAAAGTTTCAATGAGATTGAATAAATTTGACTAATTGGGTCGTTCCCAGGTAGAAGTGTTCCCTTTTGTCAGCTTAAATACCTCAGCCTAGACAGAACATCGAGTCCCGCATAATCAAATTTTATTCCAAACTCATTAATGAGTTATAACTTGAGAGCTCATTTAGAAAATCTAAGTTAGAACCAAATTAAAACTTCATTTTAGTTGGAATCAAATTAGAAATAAATCAATTGAAACTAAACTGAAATTGTGTTTAGAACATTCCAAATCAAATCAAATTTGAATGAAATCATCAAATAGCAAAATTTAAGTAATTTACAAATAAAGCAAATTAAGCAATTTAACGAATTAAACAATTTGCAAATTAATTCGAATCAAAACAAGCAAATAGCAAAATTCAAGCAATTTGCAAATTAAGCAAATTAAGCAATTAAACGAATCAAACAATTTGCAATTTAATTTCAATTAAGACGAGCAAATAGTAAAATTCAAGCAATTTGCAAATTAAGCAAATTAAGCAATTAAACGAATCAAACAATTTGCAATTTAATTTAAATTAAGACAAGCAAATAGTAAAATTCAAGCAATTTGCAAATTAAGCAAATTAAGCAATTAAACGAATCAAACAATTTGCAATTTCATTTAAATTAAGACAAACAAATGGTAAAATTCAAGCAATTTGCAAATTAAGCAAATTAAGCAATTTAACGATGAAAATAAGTCATTCAAAAATTAAATTAGCCAAGATTTAAAATCACAATTCAGGATTAAGTGAAATTTATCAAGTCAAAATGAAATGAAATTTAAAACACGATTCAAGATTTAAAAGACAAGAGTTCAAAGGTTAATTGAGATTTAAATCTAAAGTTAAATGCAATTAAGCAAGAACTCAATGGTTAATTAAAATTCAAAACAACAATTAAGGTTAATGGTAGATTCAACAATAAGCTATGGGCAAAGTTGGAAATAAAACATAAATGATGGTCAATTTGAAATTCAAACAAGAAGTTAAGGGCTAAGTTGGAAATAATCACATCAAATGAGGATAAAAGTGGAAATTCAATCCTTTCTTCCCCAAATTCACTCACCTATCGATGAAACAAAAAAACTCAGAGACTTGCTGGAGGTTGGAAAGTTGTCGTCAATAGCCTGGGTTCGCGCTACTCGCAGATCTGCACTGCCGGAGGCCTGGGTCGAATCTCACGCTTCTGGAGAGTTGCCGGAAGGGTGTGGTTTGCCGTCGAATTCTTCGGAATCGTGTTGGAAGCGTGAGTTCACTGCTGCGGGTGTATGGGTCCTCTCGAAACCACGCTGGAGGCGTTCTGCTGCTCGCTGTTCGTATACGTCGGGTTGCTGTCAAAAGCTCGCAGGAAAGCTGCACTTGCAAACATATGTCACCGAACTAAAGGAATCTAACCAGAAACTTCGCCTCTCTAATACGTCTTTCTTCCCACTCTTTCTTTTTTCTCCCCATCAAAACTCTAATCTCTTCCTATTTATACTGATGAAACTTACTAAAAAAAAAAAAGGTTTTTCAGTCACATAATTGTTGCAAGTCCTCTTCTTGAGGAAGATCGTGGATGCAGGGACCTATTCTCGTGGGAGAAGAAGATTAAGTTTACGGAAAAAAAAAAATGGAAAAATTTAAATAATAATAATAATAACGAAAATGAATAAATAAATAAACAAAAATCAAATCAAATGAAAAGAAATAAAATCAAAATACAATCTAATCTAATATAATCTAATCTAAAATGATAAAAATAAAATAAAACACAAAATATATATATACATATATACATACATATATATATATATATATATATATATATATATATATATATATATATATATATATATATATATATATATATAAAACAAAGTAAACACAAACCAAAATTTAAATCAAATTAAATTATAAAAATTACCGGACCAAATACGATATTTACAGCTTGCCCCCCTTTGTGTATCCTTGAAGGATTGAAAGGGTGGACAAAGGAAAAGATAGAGTATTTGGATGGCGAATTTTTATCTCGAGAGATTGATGGAATCGAGCTGGGAAAGACATTGACATCGACCAAATAGTATAGTTCGACTTAACCACAAGAGGAAAGAATGGACTTGGCTTGACATACAATTCGACCTTTACTAAACAGTAGAGTTCGATTTAACCAAAACAAAATAGAGACTTGTTTTAAAAGACAATGGTTTTTATTTCAAAACTTTATTGTCAAAAATCAAACATAAAACAAAGATTTCTTATTTCAGAAATTTGTTTTAAAAAAAGGACAACGGTTTTATTTCAAATCTTCCAAAAACAAGCCTTAAAATGAAAGAGTTCTATTGAACAAATTGGAAATTCTCCTGAATAGAGAATGTTTACATGCATGATGAGAGTGTTAATACTCGATAATTTTTGCTTGACTAAAAGAACTCGACCTTGAAAAAGGACTGAACTCAATTTATGCAGAGGTTTCACCCTTAATTCGAGATTACCCTCACGCATTTGAAACTTTCAAGAGTGGGGCTATTTAAATGTATGCAACATACAAATGATGTGAAAAATGCAAAATGCAAACACACAAATCCATCATGTTGGGAGAATTTAAAATCCAAAACAGCTTGACCACCGTATCAAGAAAAAGCTTCACGGTTTTGCCCCAGTTCATAAATTTCCTTTACTCTGAGAGACTTTAAAATGATTTGGCACCAAAATGACGATAACGACCTTATCCCAGTTTAAAACTTCTTTTGTAACGAGGATAGCTTTATCTTGATTCGCCACCAAAATGACAATAACAGTTTTTCCTTAGCTTAAAACTTCCTTTGTAACGAGGATAGCTTTATCCTGATTTGCCACCAAACTGACAATAACAGTTTTGCCCCAGTTTAAAACTTCCTTTGTAACGATGATAGCTTTATCCTGATTTGCCACCAAACTGACAATAACAGTTTTGCCTTAGTTTAAAACTTCCTTTGTAACGAGGATAGCTTTATCCTGATTTGCCACCAAACTGACAATAACAGTTTTGCCTTAGTTTAAAACTTCCTTTGTAACGAGGATAGCTTTATCCTGATTTGCCACCAAACTGACAATAACAGTTTTGCCCCAGTTTAAAACTTCCTTTGTAACGAGGATAGCTTTATCCTGATTTGCCACCAAACTGACAATAACAGTTTTGCCTTAGTTTAAAACTTCCTTTGTAACGAGGATAGCTTTATCCTGATTTGCCACCAAACTGACAATAACAATTTTGCCCCAATTCCTCTTAAAGGGTCCCTTTAACTTTTTAACAATTCTCTTGTTTGGACGACACATATACGTTTCCTTCGCCATGACCTTCTAGCTTGATTTGAATTTATGGAACATACGTCATTTCTTTTAAAAGTCCCATGCATGCCCAATTTCATTCGTAATTGCAATAGTAATTAAGGCAATCATAACATTAGAAAAGAGAGATAGAAAGGAAAGAAATGATTTATTGAGTAAGAAAATTTTCTACAAATGGCAAAATTTCTAGCCCAAGGTCAAAGAGAAAAACTTCTTAAACAAAATACTGAAATTGACGTGTAACTTTCCTAAACACTTGTTGAATTTCCTGCAACTTTGTCTAGCCTTCAAAGAAAGTGATCCGAGGGTCTATGCATAATATTTACGAACATAATCTGAATTGACTGGGCTTGATAATTCATGACCATCCATATTGGTCAAGATTAGAGCTCCACCTGAGAAAGCCTTTTTCACTACAAACGGTCCTTCATAATTTGGAGTCCACTTGCCTCGATGATCCTTTTGGAAAGGAAGAATCCTTTTTAGCACAAGATTCCCTTCTCTAAACCCTCTTGGGCGGACTTTCTTATCGTAAGCTTTCATCATCCTTCTTTGGTAGAGTTTACCTCTACTCAATGCTGTTAGTCTCTTTTCCTCGACAAAATTGAGTTGCTCATAACGATTCTGGACCCATTCAGCCTCTTCTAACTTAGCTTCCATAAGGACTCTCAATGAAGGAATTTCTACTTCAATTGGAAGGACTGCCTCCATACCATAAACTAGAGAGAATGGCGTTGCCCCAGTTGAGGTACGAACCGAAGTACGATAGCCATGTAGAGCAAAGGGAAGAATTTCATGCCAGTCTCTATATGTTACTGTCATCTTTTCAACAATTCTCTTTATATTTTTGTTGGCAGCCTCAACTGCACCATTCATTTTCGGTCTGTAGGGGGTTGAATTGAGATGTTTGATCTTGAACTGCTCGCACAACTCAACCATCATCTTGTTATTTAAGTTTCTGGCATTGTCAAAGATTATGGTTTCGGGGAGGCCATAGCGGCAAATGATCTCTTTCTTAATGAATTTGATAACAACTCCCTTTGTCACATCACGATAAGAAACTGCCTCTACCCATTTGGTAAAGTAATCTATGGCTACCAGAATAAAGCGATGTCCGTTTGAAGCCTTAGGATCAATAGGACCAATAACGTCCATTCCCCACATGGAGAAAGGCCAAGGAGCTGTTAAGACATGTAGTTCAGATGCGGGAGCATGGGCCTTGTCTGCATAAATTTGACACTTATGACATTCTCTTGCATACTTGATGCAATCCGTTTCCATAGTCAACCAATAATATCCAGCCCTCGAGACTTGTCTGGCCATCATATGTCCATTGGCGTGAGCCCCACAAATTCCTTCGTGAATTTCTTTCATAATCTGGTAGGCCTCTGTTGTATTCACACATCTAAGTAGTACCATGTCATGGTTTCTTTTGTACAGTATTTCTCCATTCAAGAAAAATTTCATTGCCAACCTTCTAAGAGTTCGCTTGTCATTTTCTGACGCACAAGGAGGATATTCTCCACATTTTAGATACTGCTTGATGTCTTGAAACCACGGCTGTCCATCTGTCTCTTCCTTGATATTCATACAAGAGGCTGGAGCATCTCGCTTCTCAACTTTGATTGGTTGGACTTCTTCATCAAAATCCACATTGAACATGACTGCTAGTGTAGCTAATGCATCTGCTATTCGATTGTTTTCTCTTGGCGAGTAATCAAAAGAAATTTGATCGAATTCCTGAGACAACTTTGATATAAGTTGCTTGTACGGCAGTAACTTAGCATCTCTAGTCTCCCATTCTCCCCTTAATTGATGGATTACCAACAAAGAATCCCCTATGACTTGAAGTTTCTTAATTTTCATATCTAGAGCTGCCTGTATGCCCATCGAACATGCTTAATATTCAGCCATGTTGTGTGTACAGTCAAAACATAGCTTGGCAGTGAGAGGGAACAATTCTCCATTGGGTGATATTAATATCGCTCTTATTCCATGGCCCAACTCGTTTGAAGCTCCATCAAAGAACATGGTCCACATCTTTGCATTTGATCTTTCTTCTTCCAAAGTGAAAACATACTCATCAGGGAAGTCAAACTTCATTGGCTCATAGTCTTCTATAGGCTGTTGTGCCAAGTAATCAGCAAGGGCACTTCCTTTTATTGATTTTTGAGTCACGTAGGTAATGTCATATTCAGATAAAAGAACTTGCCACCTAGCGATTCGTCCTGATAAAGATGGCTTCTCGAAGATATATTTCACAAGATCCATTTTTGAGATGAGCCATGTTGTGTGATACAACATATATTGTCTTAAACGACGCGCGGCCCAAGCCAAAACACAACATGTTTTTTCCATGAAGGAATACCTTGTTTCACAACTAGTGAACTTCTTGCTTAAATAATATATAGCTTGCTCTTTTCTACCAGAGTCATCGTGCTGCCCAAGTACACAACCCATTGCATTTTCTGTTACTGTGAGATATAAGATGAGAGGACGTCCTGGAACTGGAGGTACAAGAACTGGCGGGCTCTGTAAATACTGCTTAATTTTATCAAATGCAATTTGACAATCTTCATTCCAAATCCCATCATTGTTTTTGCGAAGTAGCTTGAAGATAGGTTCACATGTTGTGGTTAATTGTGCTATGAATCTTGCAATGTAATTTATTCGACCTAGAAATCCTCTCACTTCCTTTTGGGTTTGCGAGGTGGCATTTCTATAATTGCTTTGACTTTGTCGGGGTCTACCTTAATGCCTTCCTGACTAACCACGAATCCAAGCAGTTTTCCTGAGGTTGCCCCAAATATACATTTGTTTGGATTGAGTTTAAGTTTGAACTTTCTTAATCGATCAAATAGCTTACGGAGAACCTTTGTATGCTATCCTTCTTTCTTCGATTTAGCAATCATATCATCCACATAAACCTCAACTTCTTTGTGCATCAAATCGTGAAACAATGTGACCATGGCTCGTTGGTAAGTTGCTCCAGCATTTTTAAGTCCAAACGACATAACTTTATAGCAGAACGTTCCCCACAATGTAATGAAAGTGGTTTTTTCCTGATCTTTAGGTGCCATTTTGATTTGGTTGTAGCCTGAAAACCCATCCATAAAGGAGAAAGTAGAGAAACCAGCAGTATTATCCACCAACACATCAATATGAGGGAGCGGGAAGTTGTCTTTAGGACTTGCTCGATTCAAATCCCTATAGTCGACGCACAGCCTAACTTGTCCATTCTTCTTTGGCACAGGAACAATGTTTGCCACCCACTCAGGGTAATTGGCAACAGTTAAGAATCCAGCATCAATTTGTTTTCTGACTTCATCCTTTATCTTTACTAACATGTCTGGCTTCATTTTTCGTAACTTTTGTCTTACAGGTTTGCACTCGGGTTTGAGTGGCAAATGATGCATTACAATACTTGCATCTAATTCAAGCATGTCTTGATAGGACCAGGCAAACACATCAACATATTCTATCAGTAAATCAACCAATTTTTGACGAGTTTCTATGGAGATGTTGGTGCCAATTTGAACCTCTTTGATCTCTGTTTGTGATCCCAGGTTAATTGCCTCTGTTAGTTCTTCATGGGGGCCCAACATTCTTTCTTCTTGTTCCATCATTTCCAATATCTCGGGGGTAGGTTCAAAGTGTTTTTCTTCTTCCTCTAACTCCTCATCAGACTCAACATTGTATACAGGAGTACCAAAATCGTATTGAGGATCGTTTGCACATTCAAACTCAGTATTACTGTTTAAGGCGTCATTTATTTGGCATAGGAACAAAAGAAGAAAAAGATAATAAATGTCTTGTCTTGAAGAAAATAATACACAAAGCAAAAGAAAATAGACAGAATCATGATCTTTATTAAATAACGAAATAGAACTGAACAAAGAGTAAGTGGACTGGAAACAGAATAAAAGGACTCGACAGAAAACCTAAATTATCAAAACAATTAAAAATGAAGATGGACAATTACTTTGACATTTTAACAGCAAATGATGACAATTCAATAACACTCCAATTGTCAAGCTCGAAGTTCTCTGGGCAAGGGTAGATCCATGGGCCTATTTCTTCTTCTTTAATCACGGCTGCAATTGCATAATTTTCACAGGCCTCTGGATGAATTACACCAACACTTTTGAAAGAATGGTAGAGGGGCAGGATCCTTTTTTCCTGATGCTTTGGTTCACGGTTCTCCAATCTGGCTAATCGTTTTTCTTTTTCCTGCTTTTGTACTATGATCATGTCCGTTTTACTGGGTTTATACCCCAGCCCAAATCTTTTCATATTTTTTGTTAGGCTCAAGACATCATCTAAACAACTACCACTTTTGCAAGAGATACTTGGAAGCTCGAACTTAGGTTTCTTGGATTCTCCATGTAGGGTCATGGTGCTTGCAATCTCAAAAGTCTGAAATGATGATTCAAAAGCTTCTTCCGCTGCTTCGACATAAGGCATTGAAGCTGGTCTCGAAACCCAAATATCCTCTTGGCCCAAGACAATTACTAGACTTTTTCCAACTGAAAATTTGAGCTTCTGGTGGAGCGTTGATGGGACAGCTCCAGCTGAGTGTATCCAAGGTCGCCCCAGTAAAAAGATGTATGCGGCGGGGATGTCCATAACTTGAAAGGTTATGTCAAACGTGCAAGGGCCTATTTGTATTGGAATCTCGATATCTCCAACCACTTGACTACGTGCTCCGTCAAAGGCCCTTACTATCACGGTGCTGGGACTCATGTGAGACATGTCAACAGGCAACTTTTCTAATGTTGATTTTGGCATTATGTTCAGTGAAGAACCATTGTCAACTAGGACCTTTGCGACCAGGAAGTCCTTGCACTTGACAGAAATGTGAAGTGCCTTTGTATGTCCTGTACCTTTGGGAGGTATCTCATAATCAGTAAAGGTTATGGAGTTGCACGCAGTTATATTCCCAACAATATTGTCCAGACTGTCTGATGTGATGTCCTTAGGAACATAGGCTTGATTCAATGCTTCTAGTACCATATTTCGGTGTGCCTCTGAAGATAACAACAAAGAAAATATAGAAATTTTTGCAGGTGTCCGGGCCAATTGATCAACCACTTTGTACTCACTCTGCTTAACCAATCTTAGAAACTCTTGGGCATCCTCTTCAGATACAGACGATTTGATCTTTGAGTCGTTTGTTTTTTCCTTAGGCTCGTCATCATTGCTTGTACTAGTCTTAGTACCTAACTTTTGCTCTTTCCCCCTATTTCCACATTACTTCACTAACTGATAAGGAGTGTAACATCTTCCACTTCGTGTCAGACCTCCTACTCCAGTGATATTTTTGATAGGAAGCGATGGCGTTTCCGAATTGATGGTCACCTTGTACTCATAGCTCCAAGGTACTGCTTTCGAACTTTTATACTCAAAAGGAGCTGGTACTTGGATAGTGATTGGTTTTAGATCAGTAGTAGGTAGAGTGGACTCTTCACGATAAAAGATTGTGAGAGGTTTAAAAGGCACATTCAAACCAACCTTTTTAGAGGAAAGTCCTTCCACAGTGCCTACTTCGTTATCCGGATAAAAGTAATGAGCTCGTGCAACAGTAAGAACCTTCGAGTCCATCAACTCTTGGACCTTCTTATGAAAGTGGTGACACTGATCCAATGAATGACCTTTTTCCCCAGCATGGAATGAACAAGTCAGGTTATCATTGTATCCGTCCTGAGTAGAATCCAGACATAAGTATTCCTTAGATACGTAACCATTATCAAGGAGAATCCTCAAAAGTTTTTCCATGGGAGTCACAATTTCTGAAACATGTGCTTTTGCATCAATACTCTGATATTCTATTGCATTTACTTGGTGATTCGGCAAGGGATTCTTATTGACGTTGGGCCCCTCTTCTTTTTTGAAATTCAACCACCCTGTATTGATGAGCTCTTGCACCTTGTACTTCAGAGCAGTACAATTTTCTGTCGTATGCCCGGCGACTCCTGCATGATAGTCACAATGAGTGTTCGGATCATACCATCTTGGGTAGGGGGGTTGCATCGGTCGTAAAGGCTTAGGTGCCAGCTGAAGATTCTTGAACAACTGAGGTAAAAGCTCAGTATATGTCATTGGAATTGGATCAAACTGAGGTTTCTGTGCTGCCTTGTTATTTTGTTGTTCTGTGGTGACCGTCTGTTGCTGCCTGCGAGGCTGAAAGCTTTGATTTATCGGAGGTCTTGAACCTTGTCTTAAGTAAGGGAAATATTGAGTAGATGCATTATTTACCTGATACGGATAGTATCCGTACGAGGGTGGATAATAACCTGAGGAGTATCGAGGTATCTGCTGATGGGACTGTTGAGTAAATTTTCCCACCTTCCCTACCATCTGTACCTCTCCTTCCCTTTTCTTTGAAGGCATCCCTTTCTTCACCACTGATAATTCAGATGTGTCAGCTATTTTGCCATGCTTAATTCCATATTCAATCCTCTCACCAATGGTCATGATGTCAGAAAAATTGATTGAGGTGCTCCCAATCATTCTATCGTAAAAAGGGGACTTGAGAGTGTTGATAAACATAGCCGACAACTCCTTATCAGTCAAGGGAGGTTGTACTTGAGCAGCAGTATCTCTCCATCTTTGGGCATATTCTTTAAAGTTTTCACTACTTTTTTCCATCCTTTGTAAATCTAGTCGGTCATGAGCCATGTCTATGTTGTGTTTATACTGCTTTAAAAAAGAGTCAGCCAAATTTTTCCAGGAACAGACATGTGCACTGTCTAATTGCATATACCAACGAGATGCTGGGCCGGTTAAACTATCCTGAAAGCAGTGAATTAGCAATTTATCATTTTGAACATATGCCGCCATTTTCCTGCAGTACATGATGAGATATTTTTTGGGCAGGATGTTCCGTTATATTTCTCAAATTCTGGTAATTTAAATTTTGGTGGGAGTACCACGTCTGGCACTAGACATAATTGGGTAGCATCTATGTTTCCAAACACATCAGTACCCTCTACTGCTCTCAATCTTTCTTCCAGAACCTCAAGCTTTTCGCTAGATGAGGCTTTCTCACCCCCACTCAATCCCTTCCTGACCTCTGGGTCATCAAGATTGGGAACAGTAATAGCTACCTTTGATGGTCCTTCCTTAGGGATTGAAATTCCTGCTTGGCCATTTACAGGAACGTGCTCTGGCTTATTTAGGAATGGGAATGGAATTTGCTCTATCGGAATGTTGTACAGAGGATTGTACGTCGTATACTGTGGAGTAAAATTGCCTGTCATCTGAGAGCTAATCCCAAGAGGATCATTAACTGCATTGCTAGGTTGAGCACCATCAGCCACTGTTTTGCCTTTTTCTAGGGCGATGAGAATGTCATCTAGCTTTCCTCGCAGTTCCTCGATATCTTTCCTTGTCTTTTCCACTTCTGTGCTTTGCTCTTCCATGATCCTTCTTCTGTATCTAGTGATGTGGGTGCGATGAATTCTAGGTGATCGAGCTATTTTGTTGTTTTCCACTTAAGAAAGAAGAAGAGAGAGGAAGACTCAGAGTGATGATAAAGAAATAAAAACAACATATGATGCATACATGAATGAACTTTTATTTCTTTGAAGAAAAAGTACAAATTAACCAAAGAAGAAGAAGAATAAAAGAAAACGATGAAAAATAAATAAATAAATAAAACATGAAATGGGAGAAAGGGAACATTTAATGAAAGTGACCAAAGTATCCAAGGTCTCTACTAATCATTCCTAAAAACTCATATAACTCATCTGCATTTGATGCCATTGGTGAAGTGCTCCTTCGCAGATCTCTTGCCCATTCTGCAAATCCTCGAGCTCTTCTAGCCATTATTCCGATAGTGTGCATTGTTTGGTTCACCTTTTCGAAAATCATTTGTAGGTCACTTCTCAAGACATTGTAATTTCCCTTCATTGCATGGCACTGTTGTTCTAGTTGCTCTTTTTTAATTGAAATCTGCTCGCTTGCTCTTTGACACGCCTTCAGTTGGTGGTCCAATGAGCTTGCATAATTCCTCATAATTCCATATTCTTCTGATTGATCATTCATTCTCATATGTAAATCATCCAAAGTATGGCGTAGGGTAGTATAAGCTTACTCAAACTCAGTAATTTGAGTTTCTTGCTTACTGATGGTTCCTTTTAACTCGCCAACCAACTGCATAAGGGTCTCCTTACCTTCCAAAAAGTCTACGATCTTATCTTTCTGAAGGTGGACCTTCCTTCGTAATGCTGCGTTTTGGTTCCTCAATGTGTGATTTTCCTTGTTCAACCTCTTGTTTTCCTCATCATAATCTCTTTCTCGCTTGGATCGATTTTTTGAGGTTTTTTCTGTTTCTTCAAGCTTTTTATTGGTTCGAGCTGCTAGGTCGGTTAATCTACCAACTTCTCGTCGTAAGCTCTCATTTTCTCGCTCGAGGTCTTGATTTCTTTCCAACATCTTCTTTTGCTCTGTCACCCATTGACTAAGTTTATTTGTTGTTTTGTTGGAAGTTTCTCCAATGCTTTCACCAATTGAGGATTCCATCATACTATTCTTCCTTTTTGCATGCCAACACAGATATTCAGGGGTAGCTCCCTCACAATGATTGGTACTATTCATCTTTCTCATAGCTTTCCAAGCAGCTAATACTTGTCGCTTTTTTTCATTAGAGTTCTCACAACTGTACGAGAATTCTAAATTCTTCAGGCCGTGAGTTGCTGGTATGAACTGCTTAAACCACATTTGTCGTAAGGCCAACAATGGTGCATAATGAATGCATCCCCATGGCCCTATTAGAGGAACTGTGTGGAAGTCACCGCACTGATATACCATGGTTTTTAGAGGCATCCAGCGTGCTTTCCAAATAACGCTTTCTAACTTAATCCCAGAAAAGAATGACGCCCACACTTCCTTTTTTGGGAAACTTGAGTTCCACAAGGCCATGCCAAATTCTGCAATTATATTCTGCATCACATTCCAAGTACTACTGAAATTGACTTTTGGGCACATAAAGTTTGCGGGGAGCTTGAAGTGACTATGCATCCAAATATATAGTAAATGAACACAACATCTTAGCCTCCCTTTTTCAGTAGCTCTACAATAGTTAAGCGCTCGGAAGGTTTCTGCGAGAAGAGGTATGACTGGGTTTACTCCCTTCTCTATATTAACGAATAACTTTATGACATGACCATCCACATACCCTTTTGCTTTTGGATATAAGATCGTCCCATAAATGCATAAAGCCAATAAAGTCAAGCCTTTTTCTTCATTTAGGAACCTGTGAATCAGTCCTGTCAAATAATCCACTGGTATCGATTCTTCATTCCCTTTGACTTTCACATATTTCTGTATTTCGGTTGCCTGTACCGAAAGTAATTTAGATAAAGTCCTTCCTGCTGTAAGTTGAGGATTAAAACCATAGACTGCATCTCCGGCCCTCTCTGGAATACCTAACATTGTTTGGTATTCCTCGATAGTTGGTACTAAGTCCATGTCTTTGAATGTGAAGCATTTATACGCAGGGTCCCAGAAGTCTTCCAAAGCTTGTACAGCGAAACGGTTAATTGGAATATACATTAGATCTGCTATATGACCGTATTTCCTTGAGAACCAAAGTCGACGTTCTGGTGTCAAGCCTTCCCAAATTGTCTTCAATTTTCCTAACTCATTAGGAATTAATTGTACTTGACAAGAAGAAGGTAACGATACTTCACTAGACGAGGATAGACTATCCCCGTGTCTTAATTGCAGCTGCTCTGCCCATTGTAGCACAACTATCGGCTCATCCGACCATATTGACTCAATAGGTACGTTGGCACTCATTTTGTTCCCTTTCAAAAAAGAAAACTAAACTATTTTAGAAAAAGAAAGATGTGTAGACTTTCATGCGCCTACACGGGGGCATTCACAATCCCCTCGAAGGTCGACATTACTCCGTCTAACCATTTATTGCTAAACAAATGAGTTAAGAGAAAATATGAGGAAAAACACACAAAAAAAATTGATGAGGTAAACGTAAGGAAATAAACTAGCAAAGATCTTCATGTGCCTACACGGAGGCATTCGCAGTCCTCTCGAAGGTCGACACTACTAATCTTAAGATATAATGACCCTAAAACATACTTTTAATGCATGTGTGACCCTACGATGCAACTTGACTAAATATGCAATGTTATGTCTCAAAAAAAAAATAATAAATAAAATAATAATAATAGTGAATAAATAAATAAAACTAAAGATAAAAATAAAATAAACTCATAGACTTCAATCTTAAAAGGAAAAGTAACCTTTTTTTTTGTCAAAAATTATTTAAAAATTTGCCCCACTCTTAAAAAAAAAAAACCCACACACACACATAAGGTACCAATGAAAAGAAACTAAATTTTATTTAAAACAAAGGATTTTACAAAAAAAAAAAAAAAAAAAAAAATGAAGATGACGAACAAAACAAAACAAAAAAAAATGCAAACAAAGGATAATTTCAACCTTAGAATAAAAGAACCTTAACTTAACTAGTTCAATGCTAAAAACAAAAAAAAAATGATAAACATGATGTGAGGATGTAATTCTAATCCAAGAAGATAAAGGCCCTCAAATCAATTTAAATGTTACAAAATAACAAATAAATCAACTTGAGCGAGGATTTTTCGTGTGCCTACACGGGGGCATGCGCAATCCCCTCGAAGGTCAACACTACTACATCCTCAATTCTAATCCTGAAGGGTAAAGCTCGGGTATAGAGCTATGATAGGTGTGTGGAAATGCATGATAATATGCAAAATAAAATTACAAAAATAAATTACAAAATAAATTAAACAATGAACCAAATAAACTAAATAAAAGGATAATAGAAAAATAAAATTTAAGTGGCTTGACTCTCTAAAATCCCCAGTGGAGTCGCCAAGCTGTCGCAACGTCATCACGACGCGGAGCGGCCGACGTCCTCTCCTAGGAGTCTCTTTCGAGGTAAAAGGTTTGGAGTCGCCACCAATCATTATAAGGTGTGATTGGTCACCTATTTTAGAGGAAAAGGGTAGTCTATGAAACCACAAATTAGGCTCGGGAGTCGATTGAGTGTAGAGAAGGTGTTAGCACCCCTACAACACCCGTTTTAGAAAAACGGTTACCACATTTTATTTCAAAATTATCCTTTTATTTAATAGTCCGAAAAAAATATTTTTATGTTTTATTTTGAATGTCCCAAAATTTATTAATTCACATTTTAGAATAAAATATGAACTAATAACTATGAGTGGCTCAGGGCCATTAGAAAAACTTGGAATTTATTTTGATATTTCAAAACAAATTCCTTATTTTATAAAACAAATTACTTACGAAAGAATTTAAAACATATGGTTATTATTTCAAAAATCTAATTTTAAAGGAGGCAATTTATTTTATTTTAAACTTTTTATTGCCAAAATGTAATTTTGATGAATTGGAAGGTTCTTATTTCAGAAATCCAATTTTAAAGGGGGCAAATTTGTTTTATTTCAAACCTTTTTTTGCCAAAATGTAATTTTGATAAATTGGAAGGTTCTTATTTCAGAAATCCAATTTTAAAGGGGCAAATTTGTTTTATTTCAAACTTTTGTTACCAAAATGTAATTTTGATAAATTGGAAGGTTCTTATTTCAGAAATCCAATTTTAAAGGGGCAAATTTGTTTTATTTCAAACTTTTGTTGCCAAAATGTAATTTTGATAAATTGGAAGGTTCTTATTTCAGAAATCCAATTTTAAAGGGGCAAATTTGTTTTATTTCAAACTTTTGTTGCCAAAATGTAATTTTGATAAATTGGAAGGTTCTTATTTCAGAAATCCAATTTTAAAGGGGCAAATTTGTTTTATTTCAAACTTTTGTTGCCAAAATGTAATTTTGATAAATCGGAAGGTTCTTATTTCAGAAATCCAATTTTAAAGGGGCAAATTTGTTTTATTTCAAACTTTTGTTGCCAAAATGTAATTTTGATAAATTGGAAGGTTCTTATTTCAGAAATCCAATTTTAAATGGGCAAATTTGTTTTATTTCAAACTTTTGTTGCCAAAATGTAATTTTGATAAATTGGAAGGTTCTTATTTCAGAAATCCAATTTTAAAGGGGCAAATTTGTTTTATTTCAAACTTTTGTTGCCAAAATGCACTTTTGAGAAAGTTTCAATGAGATTGAATAAATTTTGACTAATTAGGTCGTTCCCAGGTAGAGGTGTTTCCTTTTGTCAGCTTAAATACCTCAGCCTAGACAGAACATCGAGTCCCGCATAATCAAATTTTATTCCAAACTCATTAATGAGTTATAACTTGAGAGCTCATTTAGAAAATCTAAGTTAGAACCAAATTAAAACTTCATTTTAGTTGGAATCAAATTAGAAATAAATCAATTGAAACTAAACTGAAATTGTGTTTAGAACATTCCAAATCAAATCAAATTTGAATGAAATCATCAAATAGCAAAATTTAAGTAATTTACAAATTAAGCAAATTAAGCAATTTAACGAATTAAACAATTTGCAAATTAATTCGAATCAAAACAAGCAAATAGCAAAATTCAAGCAATTTGCAAATTAAGCAAATTAAGCAATTAAACGAATCAAACAATTTGCAATTTAATTTAAATTAAGATGAGCAAATAGTAAAATTCAAGCAATTTGCAAATTAAGCAAATTAAGCAATTAAACGAATCAAACAATTTGCAATTTAATTTAAATTAAGAAAAGCAAATAGTAAAATTCAAGCAATTTACAAATTAAGCAAATTAAGCAATTAAACGAATCAAACAATTTGCAATTTAATTTAAATTAAGACAAGCAAATAGTAAAATTCAAGCAATTTGCAAATTAAGCAAATTAAGCAATTAAACGAATCAAACAATTTGCAATTTCATTTAAATTAAGACAAGCAAATAGTAAAATTCAAGCAATTTGCAAATTAAGCAAATTAAGCAATTTAACGATGAAAATAAGTCATTCAAAAATTAAATTAGCCAAGATTTAAAATCACAATTCAGGATTAAGTGAAATTTATCAAGTCAAAATGAAATGAAATTTAAAACATGATTCAAGATTTAAAAGACAAAAGTTCAAAGGTTAATTGAGATTTAAATCTAAAGTTAAATGCAATTAAGCAAGAACTCAATGGTTAATTAAAATTCAAAACAACAATTAAGGTTAATGGTAGATTCAACAATAAGCTATGGGCAAAGTTGGAAATAAAACATAAATGATGGTCAATTTGAAATTCAAACAAGAAGTTAAGGGCTAAGTTGGAAATAATCACATCAGATGAGGATAAAAGTGGAAATTCAATCCTTTCTTCCCCAAATTCACTCACCTATCGATGAAACAAAAAAACTCAGAGACTTGCTGGAGGTTGGAAAGTTGTCGTCAATAGCCTGGGTTTGCGCTACTCGCAGATCTGCACTGCCGGAGGCCTGGGTCGAATCTCACGCTTCTGGAGAGTTGCCGGAAGGGTGTGGTTTGCCGTCGAATTCATCGGAATCGAGTTGGAAGCGTGAGTTCACTGCTGCGGGTGTATGGGTCCTCTCGAAACCACGCTGGAGGCGTTCTGCTGCTCGCTGTTCGTATACGTCGGGTTGCTGTCAAAAGCTCGCCGGAAAGTTGCACTTGCAAACATATGTCACCGAACTAAAGGAATCTAACCAAAAACTTCGCCTCTCTAATACGTCTTTCTTCCCACTCTTTCTTTTTTCTCCCCATCAAAACTCTAATCTCTTCCTATTTATACTGATGAAACTTACTAAAAAAAAAAAGGTTTTTCAGTCACATAATTGTTGCAAGTCCTCTTCTTGAGGAAGATCGTGGATGCAGGGACCTATTCTCGTGGGAGAAGAAGAAAGAAGAACGTGCATGCAGGGACCTATTCTCGTGGGAGAAGAAGATTAAGTTTACGAAAAAAAAAAGAAAAAAGAAAAAAGAAAACGGAAAAATTTAAATAATAATAATAATAACGAAAATGAATAAATAAATAAACAAAAATCAAATCAAATCAAAAGAAATAAAATCAAAATACAATCTAATCTAATATAATCTAATCTAAAATGATAAAAATAAAATAAAACACAAAATATATATATACATATATACATATATATATATATATATACATATATACATATATATATATATATATACATATATACATATATATATATATATATACATATATACATATATATATATATATATACATATATACATATATATATATATATATATACATATATACATATATACATATATATATACATATATACATATATACATATATATATATATACATATATACATATATATATATATATATATATATATATACATATATATATATATATATATATATATATATAACAAAGTAAACACAAACCAAAATTTAAATCAAATTAAATTATAAAAATTACCGGACCAAATACGATATTTACAGGTTAGAAAAACTTATCTTCTGCATGTTTTAACAACAACGAGTTACTAAACTTATTTTCAAAATCTAGGCCAGATTTCATTAGGCTTTATCTTTTTGGGTCGTTTTATCAAAACAAAAAACAAAACAAAAAAAATCCTTAGACACGGTTTGTCCTTTAAAGATGAAGGTGTTGAGTTTGTATCCTGTTCTATATTTTGTCATATAATGTTTTTAAAAAGATTTCATATGTTTATATGGTGTTAAAGTATTGATATAAGATTAAATTTATCATAACTCATCAACTTAACTTTTAGGTTGATTGGTGATTTAACATGGAATTAGAATAGGAGGTCCTGTGAATTTACCATAACCCATCAACTTAAGTTTTTGAGTTGATTGGTGATTGGTGATTTAACACATATCCCTTCTCTTATAAAAAAAATATTTTGAAAGGAAAAAAATTCTGAAGGCCAAGTTAACTTAATTGCATGCGCCATCTAAAAATAGAGGTAGTTGTGAATTGTGATCATTATTTAAAAAAACCCAAAAAGGATGAGTTTTAAATTGAGAGTTTATTACCATAATATTTGTATATAAACTAGGTTAATAAACTAATTAAGAGTTGTCACTTAAGTTTCAAGCATGATGTACTGAGATCCTATTGATAAATGAGATGGATCATTGCTCATTATTACATGTTTGAAAATTTTGCAAAAAATAGGAATTTGAAAATTCCACGTTACGCCAAAGTGAGCATAACTCAGCGGTAATTGACATATACCATCGACTAAGAGGTCAAATGTTGGAATCCCCACTCTAAATGTTGTTGAATTCAAAAATAAAAAGAAGATTCCACGTTACTCCCGCAAATTTATGAGGTGAGAGGAAAGGATTTTATACTTTTAAATTTAAATATTTGTTTAATTATTTATTGACCAATGTCACATGTTTGGGATACTTGATCTTTCTTTGATAGGGAGGTTGAATTTTAATCCTATACGGCGTGATTAGATTTTTGTACTCTTGTGGGGAAGTCATTAACTCTTATCAACATTTTGCTACAATCTTGCTATGTGTAAAGTTTACATGTATAAAAAATATATATATATAATATAAGATTGGGAAAAAAATTAAATTTTAAACCTAAACTTAACAAGCTGTATCAATTTTTACCCTAAACCATTAATTTCATCAAATTGAATCCTAAACTTAGATATGTGTTACAATTTTCACCCTCTATCAAATTTCTACCGAGTCATCTAATAATTATAAAAAAAAATGTAATTTTTTAAAAAAAAAAACTCACTAATTTTAATGAAATTAAGCTTTGCACAAAATTAAGTTTGATCAATGCACAAAAATGGTCATTGCATGGCGCTATCAAAACTTATAAATTTCAACAAAAATTCAACTTTAATGATGTTTTTCTTTGAAATCCTATTAATTTCGTAGTATACATATACATATATTTTATAATTCATTGAACGCACATGAGAATATTTTTTTTCACGATCCTTCCAACAAAATTTTTATCAAAAGGCAAATATTGGGACTATTTTTCAAGTTTAAGGTAAGGATTGCAATACTTATATGAGTTTAAGGTGTAATTTGATGAAATTGAGAGTTTAGGGTAAAAATTTATACACTTTGCCAAGTTTAAGGTAAAAATTGATTTTTTTTCCCTATATTATTCAATAAAGACAGTCTAACTGATCAAGATTAGTTAATGAAAATAATTTCTAAAAATTGAATATTATTATATTAATTCTCTTTAACCGACTTTAACACAACTAGAGATGTTAGTAAGGACTTGTTTGGTATGCCATTTGTATTCTGTTTTATGGATTCACGAATATGTGTTTGGCAGACTTGTTTCTGAAGATTGTTTTTGGATTCTATGATTCAAAGTAATGAGAATTCTAGAAACAACATTTTTATGTTTTCAGTATATCCAAATTCTAAATTTGAAATTTTAAAATGCAATAATACATTTAGAAAGGTAAAAACTTTCATAAATATAGTATTTCATGTTACAAAATTATTTCATTTTTGTTAAATTAAAATATGTATAATATAATATATTATAAATTATATGATATAGTAAAAATTAAAATAATATTACCATACAAAATTTATAACATAAAACATGTTCATAAGTTAATTAATAATAGTTGAGATTCAACCTAATATTTAGTTGATAACTAGAACTACTTTTATAGTTTATAAATATATTATCAAACACATTTTGAACGATTGTTAAATTGAGATCCAATTTCTAAATCTACTAAAAAACATAGATCCAAAAACATTAAACACATGAAACACACAACTCTAATTTTCATTGAATCTCTTATTTTCAAATTTTTATTCTCATATTACCAACCAAATGCACCTAAACTTAAACTACCTTAAAAGTTTTGGAAGTTTATCTTTTTATTTGGATGGTAATACTCTAGAAAGTACCATGTCTTTGTAAAAAATAATAATTACAATTTTTTATGCATTTAATTTCTGAACATATAGACTGCATATAATAACAACAAGGCTAACAACAATTATAATAACATTGTTTTGAGGATTAACTAACATGGAAGAGTAGAATAATATACTAAGGGGTTATGTATTTAATTATATTTTAAAAATAACCATTCTATTTATTTTACTACAACAATTGTGGAAATACGAGGATTTTAATCTCCAACTTCAACAGAAAAAGTAAATATTTTAACCATGAGATATGTGCATGCGTTGGCTTTTTTGAGATGAATTCGTTGGCTTTAAATTTAAGTTTTCATGATAATAACCATTTTCTATATACTCTGCATTTCAATATTCTAAAATTAATTTTTAAGTCGTAGCCAGATTTTGGAGACACATTATCATTATTTAGAAAATACTTGGCTTTCTAAAACATAAATTATTAAGGATAAATTTAGATAGTTGGATCAAACTTAAAAGAATAGAAGACTATTAAAGACCGAACTAAGATTATACATGACTTGGGGCTAGATTGGACCCAAATAGAGAGGTTACTAGATCAAAAGGCCTAAAAACCCACCTCAAATCGAGCCGAGCCGAGCTGGGCCGAGCACATAAGGGTGTACACCTCACACGCTCACGGCCCAATGAAGCCTTGGAGATGTTCAGTTCAACATTTTCCTAAACCAATTTAGAAGAAGGGAAGGTAAAACTTAGGTCAACCGGCCTCATATAAATAGATTGTAAAAACTCTATTGAACGTAACTCAAACCTCACTCTCAAACTCTTAGCTTTCTACATTTTTATTTCTCCGACTAAAGTATTGGAGTGTGTGTAGCAAATATCACACTGGTGTGCAGTTTCTTTTGTTTTACAGGCCACCGATATTTTCTCTTAATTACAAATTTACTATTGAATCACGTACAAATTGATATGTTTCTTTATCCGAATTTGTTCATCAACATAAATATTTTTAATAGAATAGTTATCTCCCAAGATCCAAAAATAAAGTGCGCAAAAGTATGGTTGAAATTTTGGTCTTTTTTTTTTTGAAACAATGAAATTTTAGTCTTTTAATTTTAAGATATATACATACCGAATTCTATTTCATTTTAGTCCTAAGTTTCAAACTTTTAAACGTTGAAAGTTGACTAACCGGTCAAAATTAGTAGTAAATTGTGATTAACAAAACCATAAATAACACTAGCCAAAGTCTAACCTGGCGGCCAACTGGTGATGTATTTTTCTTATGTAGTCAACTTTATATGACATGACAAATCATATATATAATGGAAAAAGACATTCAAAAAAAATAACCGATAAGTAGGTAAGTATTATTGTTTAAAATTCGTAGAATTGCATCACTTTAATAGTCAATATTAATAATTGAAATGTTCTTTTTAGTACAAAAACTATGAAGTATGAAAATTTGAACTTCCGACCTCAAGAAAATGAGTACATGTCAATTAATACCGAACTATACTCACTTTCAAATTAATAATGAAAATTTGATATAGCAACTCTTGAAATATTGATATGGAACTTCAGAACATTATATTATTATTATTATTATTATTATTATTATATATGAAAAGCTAAAATTATATCATCATCAAACATGTTAATTTTTGTGAGATATTGCATTAACTTTCCTTTTTTTTTTCAGTACATATCGCATTAACTTTTCAATCACATTGAATAATTAATGTTGGGGGGCACATTGATATGTTTGATAAAAATATACAAATAAAAACGAAACGAATAAAAGCTCAAATGATAATATTTTTAAGAAGTAATGGAAAATAAAAGAAATGCTCAAATTAAATTATTTGAATTAATAAGTAATCAAAATTCTAGAATAAATTATAGGTTAAATCCTGAAAATACGTAATTTATTTTAGTCACAATATTTCAAATTTTTTATTTTACTCCCACAACTTTTAAGTATTTTGTTTTAATTCTTAAACTTTACAAAAAAATTATTTTGTTATTTATTATTGATCTTTTATTAATCATTTAACAAGAACCTATGTCTATTTAGAAACCTAACAAATAACTTATTAGCAATATGACTTTAAACACATATTCATATAACTATCAATTTATTAATTAGGTAAAATAAACAAAAAGAACCTTGATATTGTCCGCTTTCTATTGAATAATTTATTAAAATTTAATAACAAGAATTTAAAATATTTTTTTATCCACAACTCAAAATTAAAATAGAATATTTTTTGTTTTTGGTTTTTGATTTTTGAAAATTAAACCTATAAATACTACTTCTACCCATAGTTTTCCATGTTTTCTTATCTACTTTTTAAATGTGTTTTCAAAACCAAGCCAAGTTTTGAAAACTAAAAAAAGTAGTTTTCAAAAACTTGCTTGGGAAAAAATCAATTTTGACCCTAAACTTACCAGGTTGTATCAATTTTAACCCTAAACTTTCAATTTTAGCAAATTAGATCCCAAACTTGCATAAGTGTTGCAATTTAAACCTTTGATGTTAACTTTCCGTTTAAATCTCCGTTAAAGCACGTGATTGACTATTTCTTCCTTCTTCTTTTTTTTTTTTTTTTAAATTCACATTGCACCTAATTAGTAGGTTTCTTTTCTGAAATTTGTTGGAGAAATTTTTATTTGAAGATCTCAAACACTCCAGGTTTAATAGGAACTACTTTAGTTTAGCAACCAATTATTTGCATCTTATATACCAATAACAACCACTTCTGCAGATGTTCCTCAGGTCCTTGCCCTTTAACAAATGGAACAAACATTCCCTAAAAATAAGAGAGAAGGAGAGAGAGAGAACATTAAATGTAATTCCAAAATTAGCTTAAAAGGCAGGATGGTGGAAATCGATATTTATCCGTAGAGTTGATCAAACAAAAGTCATACAACCAAAAATTCAACATTATGCGTTGTTGTAATGCCAACAAAGTGATAGGACCAACATAGTTCTATATTTTCATACTTAAATCATGTTAGTTTGGAGGTTTTAATGTAATTAATTGATCATTTTGTAGGGATTTGAGCATAAGGCAAGTTCCGAGAGATTCTACGTTGAATCACGATTCCAACGCATCAAACCAGAGGTCATTCGGACACCTGAGCAAAAAGTTAGAGCAAAAATAAGTAGTGTTGCGCGCTGGGTAGCGTCTAGACGCTCTCCAGAGCGTCTAGACGCTATCAGCAGTTCCCTGAAGCCTCCCTCGAAGCTGCGGAGAGCCCCTGTGACGCTAGGAGCGTCTAGACGCTCCGTCGATTTCTATATATAGATTTTTTCGTCCTCTAGGTCATTTGTCTCCGATTTTTAGCCATCAAGAGACCAATTGAGGCTTTCTCCTCTCTGTTTTTCAGTAGTTTAGGATAGATTAGGAGTTTTTTTTTCATCAAACCTCGGTGTCGGGCTACATCATCACGACAGAGCGTTTAGACGCTATCGGCAGTTCCCTGAAGCCTCCCTCGACGCTGCGGAGAGCCCCTGTGACGCTAGGAGCGTCTAGACGCTGTCCAGAGCGTCTAGACGCTCCGTCGATTCCTATATATAGATTTTTTCGTCCTCTAGGTCATTTGTCTCCGATTTTTAGCCATCAAGAGACCAATTTAGGCTTTCTCCTCTCTGTTTTTCAGTAGTTTAGGATAGATTAGGAGTTTTTTTTTCATCAAACCTCGGTGTCGGGCTACATCATCACGACAGAGCGTCTAGACGCTATCGGCAGTTCCCTGACGCCTCCCTCGATGCTGCGGAGAGCCCCTGTGACGCTAGGAGCGTCTAGACGCTGTCCAGAGCGTCTAGACGCTCCGTCGATTCCTATATATAGATTTTTTCGTCCTCTAGGTCATTTGTCTCCGATTTTTAGCCATCAAGAGACCAATTTAGGCTTTCTCCTCTCTGTTTTTCAATAGTTTAGGATAGATTAGGAGTTTTTTTTTCATCAAACCTCGGTGTCGGGCTACATCATCACGACAGAGCGTCTAGACTCTATCGGCAGTTCCCTGAAGCCTCCCTCGACGCTGCGGAGAGCCCCTGTGACGCTAGGAGCGTCTAGACGCTGTCCAGAGCGTCTAGACGCTCCGTCGATTCCTATATATAGATTTTTTCGTCCTCTAGGTCATTCGTCTCCGATTTTTAGCCATCAAGAGACCAATTTAGGCTTTCTCCTCTCTGTTTTTCAGTAGTTTAGGATAGATTAGGAGTTTTTTTTTCATCAAACCTCGGTGTCGAGCTACATCATCACGATGAGCGGCTAAAGTAAGTGTTCCAATTCATAGGTTGGTGTAGCCAATTGCAATGTTGTGAGGCTTGTATTTTAATGTAGTTTTCTTTCAATTGCAAGTATTCTTTGATTCCCGTGTCAATTTTATAAGTATGTATTTTGATTAAATTGACGCCTTAATCACTCTGCATGTTTTATAGCTAATCATAATCATGATCTGTAATTGTCATGTTGAATGAACCGGTAGCATTAGGATTATCACATGTGTATGTTTTGTGGGTTTCCATATTACATGGCTTGCATGTTTAATTCTAGGAATTAAAGAAGCTTCTTAATTAGGTGAAAGTTGTTTTACCTGATTGGTTGTCTTGGTCGTTCCAAAGTTCGTAATGCCTTTATCTAAATAATTTGAAGCGGTTTCGTAAAAAATTGTTTAGGTAATTAACATTAACTCGACGTTCGTTAGAGTTAATGACTTTAGGGAATTTGCACTTTTTGGGGTTTCCTAATAAGTTGACCAAGTACTTGCATTGTTAAGTTTAAATATTTTGAATGCCTATGATAAATGTATGCAATTGGATAAAACCATACCTGTGAATTAGATTTTGGTAAGATTTGATCTATCTCTATCTTTATTGTTTATGTTTTATTTTATTTATAAAAACACAAAACCCCCCTTTTTAATTGATTTCTCCTTTGCAAATTTAACTTGATAAATAAATATTTGGTTCCCTGAGATCGACTCGGTCCACTCAATGCTACAAGTAGCTTAGGATCGATTTATAAATTTTAATTTGACGAGCCCTCGACAAGCTCGCTTCACAAAGATAATAAACTCACCTAGTGAAGATTTGTATATGATGATTCATCCACAAAGAACCTTAATCTACGAGCTTCCTCCACTGTCAAGAAATAACCAACACAAGGTAAAATACACGTTAAAGAAAATAAGGAATACAATACAATCCACGAATTTTCACATATAGAGCTTGAATCAACTGAATGTGGTGGTTGTGAACTTGGTTCCTATGGAAATTAGATCTTCTTTGCCCAACAAGGAAAAAAAACCTCTAAAAAATATATTATAAACTAATAGAGGTAAAAGTTTGATTGGATATGTTTCGCTTAATAAAACATTTTTTTTTGCTTACCAAAAACTTTCGGGTCTCAACAAAAATTGTAAGTTTTGGGAGATTTATCGAATGGTTCATCTTCAACATTGATTTGTTAATGTACTTTATTTCTTTTGGAATTTATTAGTTTTGAGTGAGATTCTTCTACTACATTTGATTTATATTAGTGAGTTTTCTTGCTTTTTTGTTTTATTAATTGAATGGATTTTGTAAAATTGATTTGCTAGGACTTTATTTATGCTGTAAAATTTTCTTTGGACTTTTCAATTCCATGTAAAATGTTTTATTGACTCCATTCAATTTAACTAAAGCATGTGCTTCATTAATTCCTAAACGATAGATGAAAAATTTTCAATTTAATTGAAGCATACCATTCAAAATGTTATTTTCGTTTCACAAAATATGTATAACATTTAAAGAAAACATATATCATTAAAAGAAACATTCAATAACAAACATACAAATTAGAGATCCCAACTTGAATGCACTTCATTATGATAATCAAGTACACTCCAAACATATAAAGTGCTATCCTGGAGCTAAAATTCACAAAATACACATTTGTTACAGTATGTAAATAATAACTTAATCACTTAGCATACTTCGAAGCATACTTCGATGCATTCAACACTACAAAATTAATAAGTACTTTGTGGAGCCAAAAATTGCAAAGTTCACAAAGCTTCCTTTACAAAATTTACAAAATTAACAAGTGTTGTCATTGATTTCCTTCCTCTTCCTCTCTACCCTTCCGTTCTGCTTCCTGATATGTTTGGGCATTTATTGGAATGTGTTGTTTGACTTTGTAAGGAGACATTAAGAATCAATAATATACATTAAAAAAAACCATAGTTCAAATTTGTATATACAAACAACCAAATTAAGTTGAAGTATCCTATCAACCTTAGAAAGTATCCAACAATTGGAAACAAATTTACCTGTTGTGTTGATTGAGATCATTGTTGACCTACAAAAATGGGTTGAGAAGATTGTTGCCTTGCAAATGTAGTCAACTATGTTGTAGCCTATAAAATTGAGCATAAGTTTGTTTCGAAAGTTCATCTTCCCGAGAGAAATTTAGATTACTGATGCAATTTGACCCAAAAAGAAAAGAAAAAAAAAAAAAAAGAACAGAATTTTGCCAATGTAAAAAACTAGCCCACGATTAACAAGATAAAGATCAATGTAGCATCAAAAATCCAATTGTGTAAACATCAGAAAATCAGTCCACAATATACAAAGGAATTTGTGTTTCTACTCACAATCAACATACAAATTAAAAAGAATCAACCATAATTTAAAAAAAAAAAAATCAGTCCACAATTATATAAAACCAACTAACTTGTGCTGGAATTTGTTGTAAATGTTGGCTTGAAGAAGAATTAAAGTAGTCAACTCTCCTTGATTGTATCTGCAATAGTTGAGATCCAAAGTACCCTAAACAAAGACAAAATAAATTAACAACTAATTAATAATCCTTGATCTACGCATTAAAAACAATTTGTCAAACATTTCTAAAAATATCACCTGAAAAACAAACTTACTTGTGTTGGAATTTGTTGGCAAGATTGTTGGTTTGAAGATGGATTATAATGGTCGATTCCCTCTACCTGACTTGGGTCAAATTCCAGTGTAGGAACAAATCCCATGAATTGACCTCCTTTCCTTTTTATCTAAAATAATTAATCATAAAATTAGTGATGATGTTGAAGAAAAAAAAATTACAATCAATTGAAACTTACTGGCATCTTCATCCGTGAAGATTTCGTGGTGTGGTGAGGTGTACTTTTATTTTGTCCTACAATGCCCTTGCATCCCCTTACATTGTGACCATCTTTGCCACATCTACTACAAGTCATTGTAGTTTTTGTCCTACCAAGTTTATGAGCTTTACTTACCTCATCCACTGCCCTCTTTCTTTATTTCTTAGGCCTTCCAGGTAGTTTCCCTATGATTGGAGGAAGTATAGGTTCCATGTCAGTAGATGGCCACATATCTATCCCGTTAATTGGTTGAATATATTGAGAATATGATGAAAAGAATGTTTCCCTACGAAAATATTTATGAACGTAATTCTCTAGGCTTCCTCTGACAAACCAAATGCATTGAATGGCATGTGGACATGGCACTCCAGTAAGTTCCCATTTGTAGCAACTGCACGTGTGCTTATCCAAATCCACAACGTATTGATACCTCCCATTCTCAACTTCAAACCTTTCTTCACCAGATAATCGAGGTGCCCAATTTCTTGCAAGATCCTTATTCCTTTCTAGTTTCATTTAGATTTTGGGACATAAAACACCAGAATGTTTAGCTAGTTGCTCTCTTTTTTTTGTGAACTCTCCCCATAAGATTCTTCCTAATCATTTCCATCATCGACAATATAGGTTTGCTCCTAGCTTGGAGGATATAAGAGTTGAAACACTCACTCAAATTGTTAAGAAGCATATCGCATTTGACATGAGAATGAAATGCATGTCTTGACCAATGGGTAGATGGAATTGCTTTCAACCAGTTGTATGCGGCCATATCAATTTGACTAAGTTTTTAAAGTTCCTTCTCAGAATCAGTTCGTGTAGTAGCCTTTTCAGCATTCCAAATTGTGTCCTTATACAATTTACCTTAAAAGAATGAATGAATGAAATTATTAATAGTTAAACATCTAACCTTAACTCATAACAATGTTTGAAATTAATAAATTTAATGATTTCCTAACCTTTAAATCTTTCCTTGAAAATTCACATTCAAATGTCTTACACAGAATCGATGCTCACATCTTGGTGCAACCATTTCGATTGCTGGAATGAGACCCTAAAAAAAAGTAAAAAGATATTGAAGTATGCAATTTAGTAAGAATTGAAAATCAAAAGAATAGACCTCTAATTACCTTTTGTTGGTATGAAATAAATGTCCAGCCATGTTGTCTTCCATCTCCAATGTCATTAAAGAGCAACTCAATGAACCAAACCCAAGACTCTTTGGACTCACTTTCAACCGCTGCATATGCTATTGGAAACATTCCGTCATTTGCATCGATCCCTATAGCAGCTAACAATTGTCCTTGACATTGTCCCTTTGAGTGGCAACCATCTAAGCCAACTATGGACCTACAACCACTCAAAAATCCTTTCTTACACGCATCCAGACACATGAAAAGTTTCTTGAACACTGGTTGGATCCTATTTACTTGGCAGTCCACACTCATAATACATGATGACCCAGGATTTGACCTTCAAATTTGCTCGCAGTACTCCCATAATTTAGCATATTGTTCTTTGGAAGTACCCTCAATTGTCTTTATTGCTATCTTTCTTGCTCTATATGCTTGATGCCGTGAAATATTTATGTTGTACTTCTTCCTCAGCATCAACAATTGACATCCATTCCCAATTAGGTTGGCTTCTAAACCTATCCAAAAAGGCCATTGTAATGCAACTAGATTTAGCCATACGATTAGTCACCTTCCTATGACATGTGTGCTCATTCATCAACGTTTTAATTTGAAAAGTATTTTGTTTTGCATATTTGAAGCATGTAATCTCCAAGTACATCCATCTTGACACGAAACAGTCACCCTCCTCTTTTCAGTTCTCACAAATTTCAACTCATAACCATTTTGTAAGCCATACTCCTTCACAGCTATTTTTAGTTGATCCTTTGATCCAAAATTCATACCTAATTTGAATTTTACATCCTTGTCTAAAGGATTGAACTCTGGCCAACACTTTCCCCCTTCATCACTAGAGTTATGAGGCGAGTGTAGCTCATCAGATGAAGCATAATCTAATTGAATCTCTTCTTGTGATCCTGGAGAATCTAGCAAGTCCTTATTAAGAAACTTTTTTGTTTCTTTGCTACCACCTCTATGAAATTCCTCATAATATGTATTTTCATTAAAACTAACCTCAGTATTATCCACATTCTCATCAAATAGGATATCATCAAGCATTTCATAATCACTATCAACAATATCATTTAGCTCAATGCTCCTATCACTAGAGTCTTCTCCACAAGAAAAATCATCATCGAATCCTATATGAATATCATAGACCTCATCGCCTTCTACCCCACTTCCAATATCTTTCCTCCATGCATGTTCTTCACCTATTTCTTCTACTTGAAAATAAATATTTGACTCTAGTGTATTATCACTATTAACATGGTCAACATATAGGTGAAGTTCTTTAATTGAAGTAATACTCTTTATCATGCTTATAATATCACCATCAGTTAGTAACAATCTAAGTCCATTTTCAAAATTTGACCCAGGTATCAAATAGTATAATTTAGTCCACTGCTCCACTCCAAACTCCCTAAGCATCCTCTCAATCTTTGGAATTGATATTTCATCTGTACTACAATTTACGGCCTCCCTAACATTACCCCCAACATACAAACGTCTATCTCTATTCACAAAATGGCCCCCATAATGCATAAACATAGTAAATATCACCTCATTCATCTGCAATAAATACCACATTAAGCAAATTATCATTCAATATAATACTAGTCACATAAAAAAAACATTCATAAAATTTGTTCAATTAAATAATTTAATGATCCAAAAAGAAAACAACATTAAGCAAATTAGCAAAAACCTATTACATTGGCATGCTATGCACAAAAAGAAAACAACAATATAAATACCACAAACAAAAAAAACCCACAAATTTCCCATAGTGAAAGAACAACTAGAGAATCGGAATCTAATAATGTCAATCCACCTCAGTAAGTATGTTGAACAATGCTAGTTGTTTTGAGGTTGTACTCCAGCCCTTGTATATTTCCTACAAATTTTCATCAGCCCAACTTACCCAACTTACTCACCATGAATCAAGGCAAATCACAATAAGTTGATTTCTTTCCAATCAACAAGTTGAACTGTGAGTCAAGGCAAATCACAACAAAATGGTTGCATCTCTTTAAATTTAGTTACCTTATACTAATTCTTTTCCTTCTGCACATTTCCTTATTTTTCCTCTCAAGTCAGTGTGAAAGGACAATATTTAAGTTAGTCTTGTAATAAAAATGAATACATAAAATTGAATACAGACTTTCTTGTTGAGTTTGAGGAACAACAAGAAAAATGCTGCAAAGAGGAGAAAAAAAAACCAAAATTGCTTTGCTTTTGTTTTCCTACACTTGCATGTTCTTCTAACTAGCAGGAAAAAAAATAGAAGCAAAAAAAAAACTCACCAAGTTCTACGCAATAAGAAAAAATCAGCAAACATTAGAAGAAAAAAAAATTGCAAAAAGAAACTTTCCTTTCATCTAAACAACGAAACCCTCTAACACAGCGCGAAGAAAATGAGAGAAAACCCATGTACAACTTCTCAGCAATAACAAAATACTAACATAAATGAAACATTAGAAGAAACCCCAAAAATTAGAGGGAAAAAGCCCCAAATTTGTATTTTCTTTGATTCTCTTCTGCTTAGCAACAAAAGAAAAAATCATTCTCACCTTTTGCACAAACAAGACTCTCCTCTTAGAATGATTGAGCGTCCCTTTTTCTCCTCCCTAATCGATTGAATGTCCTCTCTTTGTCCCTCTTTCAGTTCTGAGATCGATTGAAGAAAACGTGTCTATTTGAGTTCTCTCAAGAAAAATCTTCTCCAACAAGTTTCTCTCATGCAAACTCAACCCACACGTGTAAATACAAAATAAAAAAAGAAAAGGGTCATCACGTGATTTTAACGGTGGTTTAAGGGGAAGATAACAGAAGGTGTATATTGCAACACTTTTGTAAGTTTGAGGTCTAATTTGATGAAATTGAAAGTTCAGGGTTAAGTTCATACAATCTGCCAAGTTTAGGGGTCAAAACTGATTTTTTCCCAACTTGTTTTTGTTTTTAGAATTTAGCTAAGAATTCAAGTATTTTCTTAAGAAAGATGGAAACCATTGTAGAGAAATGGTGAGAAAACAAGTACAATTTTCAAAAACCAAAAACCAAAAACCAAATGGTTATCAAACGGGGCCTAAATATTTAAAGATGGAATCTAAACCTAAGTTATAAATTATATATTATAAATATTTTAGGGATGTTTTTGTGGCATTTCAAAAGTAGTGTTTGATTACCAACCTAAGCATAATTTAATTGGTTAAAGCATATATCCTCCATCAAGAGGTCAGATCGAATTTCACACTCTACATGTTATTGAATTAAAAATAAATAAATAAAAAGTAGCGTTTGATCTCTCATACCATCGATATCAAAGCCAAAAGGCAGCAATGATTCTTTCATCTACAATTCTTTGAAAGTTTTTTTGTACATATGTACCAACTTGTGGGAAACTTGGTTATTAAAATATAGGCTAAATTATTACAAAAAAATACCCATGGACTTTAACCTTATTTAAAAAATACCTATATTCTTTTAAAAGTTGCAATGTTGCTTTTAACCTTTCGTAAACGTTTCAAAACTACCCTTAAAGTAGCAATCCGTTAAAATGTTGGACAGAAATAATCGACGCGATGATGACTTGAAACGACGTGACAGTGACTTTGCTTGTTTGGATTAAGTTTGAAAGAATGACATTCAGACACACGTCGACTTTTCGTTCAACATTCTAACGAGTTTTCTACTCCATTAATAGTTTTGAATCGTTTATGAAAGATCAACTATGGTAATATTGCAACTTTTGAAAGAATATGAGTATATTCTTTTAAATATAAGGGACAGTTTAGGGATGTTTTTTATAATTTATCCTAAAATATATTGTAAAAGGCTCCACTATGGAAGAAGTAATCTTGTTCAATTGTCTTTGGCGAAAAAAGAAAATATCTTTTGGAGAAATTCAAGAGGATTGTGTTTGTTTAGAAATTTTTACGAATACTGTTTTAGTTTTTAATTTTTCTTAGTATAAGAATACTGTTTTTTTTTTTTGACAGAATAAGAATACTGTTTTAGTTTCACTAATTTTTTTTTTTCTGTAGTAGATATTCAATATAAAAATGCTAAATTTACGTAGAATGACAACTGATATATATCAATATTGTATCGTATGATTATAAATTTTATATATGTTTGGATAGTTTATGTTATCCAATTTTCTATTATATTATCTTTGATTATAGTCCAAGAATATTTTAATCAGTCGCTAATTTTTATAAATAATCAATGCATGAATCATGTTTTTAAGCAAGGGTATTTTTTTTTAATAAATAAATGAAAGTACGTTGCTATAAATTATTTTAAAAAAAATTAAAGAAAAGTTTTTACCTTTACTCCAAAGTTAGGTTAGGTGAATTTATTTCAAACTATGAAATTTTAATTTCAACCTCATTGAAACTTAATTCTGTGTAAGTTCTTAAAAAAATTAAAGAAAAGTTTTACTCCAAAGTTAGGTTAGGTGAATTTATTTCAAACTATGAAATTTTAATTTCGACTTCATTGAAAAACTTAATTTTGTGTAAGTTCTTGTCTTTTTAATATTATATAAAAATATGAGTAGAGATTCAAACCTACAATAATTTAAGAGAAATAAAGATGTCTTAGTTAACTCATGTTAAGCTTGAGTAACCTATAAAGTTAATACCTCTTTTAAAATCAGATTAAATCAACTTATAAATTTATACTACAAAAACACAAACCAAAGTAAAAAATACCTGAGGATACCCAAAAAAAAAAAAAAATCAAGTAGGTAAATAAAGTATCCCAACTCAACACCAAAGTACTCAAATGCAACTAAAAAGCATCTAATTTAATTAGAAAAACTAATTTCCATAAATATAGCATTAATTAACTACAAGTATGCAGATGCTCATGGTTAGCTATAAATTATTATTATTATTATTATTAACTCAACTAATGTGGTGAGCCTGAATTGTACTATTTAATTAAAATTCAGATTTAAGTACATGAAATTAAATCTTTAAGATTAAATTTTACTCATGAACTCAATGGGCGAATATAGCGGTAAAAATTATTTTTTTAAAATTAAGAAAATATGTGAAATAAAATAAATTAACTCTACATTTGTAATCATTTTTTGTTTTTGAAAATTAAGCTTATAAACGCTACTTCTACCTATAAATTTCTTTGACTTGTTATCTACTTTTTAGATATGTTTTTAAAATTCACACCAAATTTTAAAAACTAAAAAAAAAAAAAAATGGTTTTAAAACTTTATTTTTATTTTTTTGGAATTTGATTAAGAATTCAAATGTTTCTTTAATAAATGTAAAAACTATAGTAAAGAGAATTTGAGAGGAAATTAAACATAAATTTCAAAAATAGAAAACTAAAAACATAAATTTTAAAAATAGAAAACTAAAAACAAAATTGTTATCCAACGGGACCTACGCAATGCAATTTCCATGTTGACTTTTTCTAAACGAGAGATTCTACAAAATTAATTTCACAGAAAAAATGAATAATCTGACACTAATTAAAATAAGCCTTTCAATCTTTTAAACAAAGGAAATAGTAATATATATATAATTAAAGACAGAATCTTTTTTTCCCTTTTAATTTTGCACAACAATAACATGTTCTGAAATTTCAACTACCAATAATTCAAGAATTTACTAACCAAGAGGGCCCTAGCTCCTTTGTCAGCCCCACAGTCTCTTCCTCCCTCTCCGCCTCTCTCTCCGTCGCTAGTTCACTGTCTCCGGTTGCCCCATTCTCCAGCCGCGGTTGCTTCTTCCCCATTAGAAAACATAAGGTTAAATTATTAAAAATACTCTTGAACTATAGGATTGGTTCCAATTATATCCTCAACTTTGAAAAGTTTCATTTTAACTCTTGAAGTTTGTTTCAAAACGACCTTTGAAGGCTTTTTTCGTTAAATTTATCGACGAAAAATGGCGTGCTTGCATGTGTTTTTTTTTTTTTTTTAACGTATATGTTCAAATATGTTCACATGAGCAACAATACAGATGCAAACACATCATCTTTCATCCATGGATTTAACAAAAAAAATCTTCAAAGGTCATTTTAAAACAAACTTCAAACTCCAAAAGTTAAAATGAAACTTTTCAAAGTTTGAGAGTATAATTGAAACCAACTTCATAGTTCAAAAGTATTTTTAATAATTTAACCATAACATAATTAGTATGTGAAAACTTTACTGGTTTTACTTTTTGCTTAATTAATCTTTGTAATAATTAATGTTGTGTAATCAATCATACATAATAAGACATTTAAAATTTTACCATTTATGATCAACTTAAGCCTAATTCAACTGGTTAAGCCATATATTACCTTACATATTTATAAAGAAAAGCAAAAATATGAATGTCATATAAATAAGGCTAAATTATTTTTTATAAAAAAAAACCTCTTGAACTTTGCCATTGATTTGAAAAATATCCTTATTATTTCAAAAGTTGCAATATTACTTTTGATCTTTCGTAACCATAGTATCAAAAAGTACCCCAAATTAGAAATTGTTAACAAGGCAATGACTTGAAAGGACATGGTGGTGACTGAGACACTTGTCTGTCTGGTATAAGTCTGAAAGAACAATGTTCCACAACATCTAACTTTTGTCCTACATACTAACAAATTTTCTACTTTCAAATAGTTTTGAAACATGTATGAAAGGCATTAAAGATAATATTGCAACTTTAAAAAAAATAGGAGTATTTTTTTTAAAACAAATCACAAATTAATTAAAGTTTCATGGGTATTTTTTTTATAATTAAAAGAAAATTTTCCAAATATAATATGAGGCCAAAAATTACGCAGATAAGTACACAGTAGCTAGTTGCAAAATTTGTCTTTTTATCTCTCTTGTGAAAATTCATGAACAGTGTGAATCTTGTGATGAGTATGAGGTGCCTATAAACAGTGAGAGGCTTCCATAAGACATCTCCACGACTGGCAAAAGAGCTTTGAGGAAGAACCCAACAATGGAGGAGGAGCAAAAGAATAATAGCAGCCATGTGGAAAGGAAGAAGGGTGGCCTTATTACTATGCCATTCATCTTCGGTACTCTTCTAGATCTGTCCTTTTCTTTTTTTTTTTTTTTTTAAAAATTCTGTCTGTGATTTTGTTTTTGATTTTGAATTCTGTCTGTGATTTTGTTTTTGATTTTGGGTTTTTATGGTGAAAGCTAATGAGATCTGCGAGAAGATTGCTGTGGTTGGTTTTCAGACCAACATGATTAGCTACTTGACGAAGCAGCTCCATATGCCCTTAACTAAAGGAGCTAATACCATCACTAACTTCAATGGAACCGCCAGCTTGACGCCGCTCATCGGAGCTTTCATCGCCGACTCCTACCTCGGCCGCTTCTGGACCATCACCGTCGCTTCTATCTTTTACCAGATAGTAAGTAACCCATTTTCACCCAATATTTTACCTTTCATATTTTTAAATTTGAAGATGAACTAGGCAGAAATTGCTCTCCTTTTTCCGTTTTTTTTACTTTCCTCCTTTATGGGTGGAGCAAGTTTTTATTACTAATGGTAAAATTTTATTTTTTAATTTTTTTTTATAATATGACCTTTCTATTTAATTGTAAAGTACAAATTATAGTTGTTTTTGCCGACAAAAATATAGTTTAGTAATAATTGACATATCCTTCTTCCGTTGAGGTAGAAAGTTCAAATCCTCATACCGTATTTGTTGTATCCAAAAATTAAAGAAATTTTCTTTTTAAATCTTTTTTTTTTTTTTAAATTTACCATTAATCTTGCAAAACTAAACATAGTTCAATGAAAAAAATTAAAAAATTTATATAGACTCATCAACAAGAATCTTACTTTATCTCCTCTCGAAGAGCAAAATAAAGGAAGAGAGAAAAGAGATATTTGCTCCATTTATGAAAACTTAGTAGCCATCAAATTTTTAGTGGTGGTGCAAGAAAATTTTTTAGTAACCATCACGAACTAAGTTTTCCTTTTTAGTCAAGTGTGGGTGACCAATTATGAACAATACTTGGCTGCATACCGATGTGTAGGAATTTTCCTACACGCCACCATTAAACTGCTGACAACATGGAGAGAGAAAATATTTTCCATCTTTCTATCCTAGTTGTGCTTGCTCTTTCTTTGTTGTCAACAATTTAATGGTCGTGTACATGAAAATTCTTGTACACTGGTATGCAGCAAGTATTGTTCACAAATTATTTAATGAGATCACCTTTTAAAAACTTGAGATGTAAATCTTGATCTTCTCTAATAAAAGTTAAATGCCAAAATTGAAGTATTTTTATAATTTTTTTTAAATACATCTAAAATTGTCAATCTCATTAGGTGGAAGGGTATCTCCATCGGGTAAATAAAATTCACACAAATTAAATTGTTGTGATGTGTGTAGGGGATGATAAGCCTGACAACGTCGGCAGTGGAGCCGCGGCTGAGGCCGCCGCCGTGCAAGGCCGGAGAAATCTGCCAGGAAGCCACCGGCGGGCAACTGAGAATACTGTACTTCTCTCTGCTACTAACGGCGCTGGGGTCCGGCGGAATCCGGCCGTGCGTGGTGTCGTTCGGGGCGGACCAGTTCGACGAGTCGGATCCAAAGCGAGGGACGAAAACTTACAAATACTTCAACTGGTATTATTTCGCGATGGGGGCTTCGATGCTGGTGGCGGTGACGGTGCTGGTGTACGTGCAGGACAACATCGGATGGGGATGGGGATTTGGAATTCCGACCATCGCCATGTTCCTTTCCATTATCACCTTCATTGTCGGGTACCCGATTTACAGGCACTTGGACCCGTCGGGCAGCCCGTTTACCCGGCTGCTCCAAGTGTGCGTTGCGGCGTTTAGGAAGAGGAAACTGGACATCGTCTCTGATTCCAACATGCTTTATCAGAATCACGACATTGACGACCCAATTTCTAGAGATGGCAAGCTTCTCCATACCAAAAATATGAAGTAATTCATCTCTCTCTCTCTCTTAAGTGGATTTTAATTAGTTCTAACTTCTAAGTAATTTTTAGAAAAAATCAATCAATTTTAAGTAAGAAAAAGTAATCCAATTCAGCCAAACAAATCTAGAACTATAGAGTATAGCTTAATTAATGGTTCACACAGTTATATTTTTTAGATTTAGATTTGAATTCTTACCGTCGTTTGAATTGTAATATTCTAAACGATAGTGGTACGGTCCAGTGCAATACAAAACACTCAAGCCCATAAAACCTTCAAATTTAATCACATGAATACTCAATTATTGCTACAAAGTCAAACAAGAAGAATAAATTTTCACTTAAATTATAAGTTTGGTCTCTAAACTTTTAAGTACGTCTTTGATACATCTTTAAAATTTTAATTTTATGTTTAATACTTCTTTAAACTTTTAAAATGTTTATCTTAAACTTTTAATTTTATGTCTAGTAGATCTTTGACATATTTAACATTTGTTTTTAAATTAACAGATTTATTAGACATATTAAATTTTATGTTTAATAGGACCCTCAACTTTTCAATTAGATCTATAGATTTTTAAAACTTTTAAATAGGTAAAAGGCTTATTAATCACAATAAATTTTAACTTAAACTGGGATTAAACCAGTTAAAAGATGAAATTTAACTTGCACGTTTGAAGTTAATTGATTTAAGAATTGAGATTTTTTTTTTTTGAGAAAAAGAATCAATTATTTGGTATCTTGATGATACATGTACTGTTTGAAAGAAAAGGTGGTATTATTTTGTCATTAAGCAGTGAGGGGGCTGTGGATGAAGTCTGAGTCTGATCAACTTTGCCCTCCTTTTGACCAACAACACATTATTTGAATTCATTGTCCTTTTTGCTACACAACAAAACCCCACCTCTGTTAACTCAAAAAAAAAAAAAAAAACCCCACCTCTGTTTTTCAAATTTCATTTATTATATATGCTTATCCATTTCAAATGCTCCTTTTGTAATTCTTTAAAAAAAAACTAGCCCTCATTATTTTTCACTTCTGCATAATTATCTCTTCCTGAAATTTTAGGGCTTGTTTGATAACGTTTCCGTTTTCTATTTCTTGTTCATATTTTTCATTTTTTAAGAAATAGACATGTTTGATTAACCACCATATTTCTTGTTTCTAAATTTTTAAAAATGTTTCTAAAAAAGGAGCAAATTTTGAGAAACTACAAAAGGTAGTTTCTCAAACTTTGTTTTTGTTTTTTTTCATGTTTCATGCATGTATCTTTATTTCTCTTTTCCCTTTCTACACTAATGTCTCCCCTCTCTCTTCTTTCTCTCTCTTCCATTCTAATTTTTTTCTTTTAATACTTTTTTTCTTTTTTATTTTTTTCTTCTTGTTTTCTTTTTTATTTTTTTCATTTATTTCTTTCTCTTCACTCTTCCATCATAATCTTTTTTTTTCTTTTAATAGTTCCTTATCATTTGTTTTCTTTTTTTCTTTTTTCTTTTCATTTATGTTTTGTTCTTCTCTCTCATTTCCTTTTTTTTTTTTTACTTTCTATTAACTAACTTTTAGTTATTATTTTCTATTTAAATCCCTATTGTTTTCCCTTTTGATATGATTTTAATATTTTTATTAAATAAATAAACTAATAATGTATTTCATGTTTACCATTAAATGTATGTATGTACCATTAAATGTATGTATGTATCTATAAAGAAATGTGGGTATGTATCTATATATATATATATATATATATATATATTCTCTCTCTCACTTTTTCTGATTTTACTTGCATGTATTATTGGCAATGCATTTTTAAAGAAAAAAAAGTAAAAATAGAGTTTATTATTAAATTAAAGAAATGTGGGTATGCTTGATTGTCTAACTTTAGACAATTTAAAATTAGTCTAATTGAACCAACTCGTGTAAGACAAAATAGTTTAAGGTGAATTGATTGGAGTGAGAAATGAAATTGCAAATCAAATTTGAACAACATTTGAAGAAGAAAATTTATTATTATTATTATTACTATTATTAATTTTGTGTTGGGACTGAATAAAATACTATTAACTCTTTATAATTGTTTTATATTTATTTTAATGCATGTTATATGTTGTATTATATTCTAGGTTAAATTATCAAAAATACCGTTAAACTATTGGGTTGGTTTCAATTATACCCCTGAACTTTGAAAAGTTTCATTTTAACCCTTGAACTTTGAAGTTTGTTTCAAAACAACCCTTGAAGGTTTTTTCTGTTAAATTTATGGACGAAAAATGGCATATTTGCATATGTTTTGATTATTTTTTCAACGTATATGTTAAAATATGTTCACATAAGCAACAATATAAATGCAAAAAATATCATTTTCCGTCCATGAATTTCATGGTTTGTTTTGAAACAAACTTCAAAGTTCAAGGTTAAAATGAAACTTTTCAAAGTTTAGGGGTATAATTGAAACCAACCCCATAGTTCAGGGGTATTTTTGATAATTTAACCTATATTCTATGCACTAAAATTTATTTTTACTAAAAAAAACAAGAAACAGTTATTAAATACATATTTGTATTTTTTTTTTTTAAAGAAACAAAAAACAGAAATAGTTATCAAACATGTTTCTAATTTTAGTTTTAAAAAAATAAGAAATAGGAAACAAGAAATGGAAACAAAAATCAGGAAATGAGGAACGAGAGCACTATCAAACGGGCTTTAATTTCTACTGTCCACAAACATGTTTTTATTTCATTTTTATATTTTTCTTCTTACAATGTGGCAAATTTTAAACCAAAGGCCTTAATGTCTTAGACTGGTTATATTCAAGTCGACGTTATATCTGAGAAATGTTATCACATATTTTGACATAGTTGTTTGTTTTTCTTTATTTAGTTTATTTTTATTTCAAAGATTGTTTTTTTTATCGGTGAACAGTGTTTTTATCTTTTTTATTAGTTTGGATATTGTATAGAACTTTTTAAATTCAATTTTTATTTTTGTAGTGTTCGTGCACTATAATAAGTTTGGAGTTGATTTTTCTAGAAAAATGTTGAGTCAAAACACTCTTATAATTTTTAAAATTACTTTCATTATCAAACCAAATACTAGGAACGTAATTTTAAGCTTTGTGTTTGAAGGTCTTTGAACTTTAAAAGGTATCTTATAAAACATTCAACTTTTAATTCTGTGTCTAAAATATTTTTAAACTTTAAAAAATGTCTAATAGATTCTTGAACTTTCAATTTGTGTCCAATAAGTTCTTGAACTTTAAAGAATGTCAAATAGGTCATTGAACTTTCAATTATTCTGTGTCTAACAAGTTCTTGAACTTTAAAAGATGTCTAATAGTCTTTTAAACTTTCAATTTGTGTCTAATATGTCTCTAAACTTTCTATTGTGTCTAATAGATTCCTAACATATCTCAGCTTTTTAAAAACTAACTTATCTATTTGATATAAAATTGAATTTTATGTATAATAGGACTCTTAGACTTTTAATTTTGTGTTTAGAAGGTCCACAATTTTTTTTAAATCTTGAATAGGTCAAGGACCTATTAGATACAAAATTAAAAATTCAAAATATATTAAAATGTGAAAAGCGATGCAGGTTTCTAGATAAGGCAGCCATAGTGAGAGAAGAAGACAAGGTGAAAGAAGGCCAAAAGCCCAACCTGTGGAATCTGAACACAGTCCACCGAGTAGAAGAACTAAAATCCGTAATCCGAATGGGTCCAATCTGGGCCTCAGGAATCCTCCTAATCACAGCCTATTCCCAACAAAACACATTCTCCTTACAACAAGCCTCCACCATGAACAGACACTTAACAAACTCCTTCCAAATCCCCGCCGGCTCCATGACCGTCTTCACCCTCCTCACCATGCTCATCACCGTCGCCTTGTACGACCGCCTCTTCGTCCCCATCGCCCGCCGATTCACCGGCCTCGACCGCGGCATCACCTTCCTCAAACGCATGGGCATCGGCCTCGTCATCTCCATCTTCGCCACCTTCATCGCCGGCTTCATGGAACGAAAGCGCAAACACGCCGCCTTCTCCCACGGCCTTCAAGACCACCCCTCTTCCACAATCCCCATTTCTGTGTTTTGGCTCGTGCCGCAATACAGCCTCCACGGCATGGCCGAGGCCTTCATGTCCATCGGGCATCTCGAGTTTTTTTACGATCAGTCGCCGGAGAGCATGCGGAGCACTGCCATGGCGCTGTTTTGGACGTCCATTTCGGCGGGGAATTATTTGAGCACTCTTTTGGTTACGCTTGTGCACAAGTACAGCGCTGGCCCCAATGGATACAATTGGCTTCGGAATGATAATATTAATAAGGGGAAGTTGGAGAATTTCTATTGGTTGATTACTCTTTTGCAGGTTGTTAATCTTGTTTATTATATTGTTTGTGCCAAGTTGTATACTTTTAAGCCCTTGGAGGTTCAAAGGAAGGTTGAGGATAGCTCTAAGGTGGATGAAGTTCAACTTGTGAACAGTGTTTAATTAGTTTGATCGACTTTAATTTATACTTGTTACTAGTGTTACTTGTTGCATAGTTGATCCATGCTATAATTGAGAAAATGAAAATATATGTTAGATGACGTGGATGGGATGACAAAGTCTATTTCATTTAATTATTTGGCAAATAAATTGAAACATTAATTGAAAAAGAAAGTAAACTATTAAATATAAGTTAAAATATTTCAAAACATTTTCATCCCCTGCATGCCCTATCTCCTGAGTATCGTATCAGCTTCTTCTACCCATACAGTCTACCAGATGTTGTCGTCGATTGGTCGTAGCCCGTCGTCGCGCACTGCCAGTCATCTACATGACTTCAATGTCTGCATCTCCTCCACATTTTCTCAACATATTTCTTTCTCTCTGCTCAGAATTTGTTGTTCCCTGTTCATTTCATTTGATTGTGTTGCGATCGTTTTATCCTTATTTGACAATTGGATGTCGAAATCGTTTTTTGATTCTGGGAAGTTGAGTACTACGTCCACGAATGAAATGCAATTTATATTCATGCATTGATTCTGCCAATAAAACCTTAGAAAATTGGCAGTCCATTATATATGTGAGATCATAAAGCAGCCTGTTGGAGCAAGTTTTTGAAGAAGTCTCTCTTCCCCTCAAAGGATTACACCAAGCTTGAGGACAGAGCAGCAACATCGCCTTCGTTATCAGTTCAAATGGACTGGATTATATTATGGATCTTTTAGAGAGAAATTTAGAGGTGAAGTCGAAGATATACAAGGATCTTTCCGTAAGCTCTGTGTTTCTGATGAATAATGGCCGATACATTGCTCAGAAAGTGAAAGACAGTGAATTAGGATCAGTTTTAGGATTCAAAAACACTCGGTTAAAAGCCGACAATACCTTGGGAATTACCTGAAAAGCTCATGGAGCAAGGTGGTCGATTCTTTCCATAATTGTATTAATCACAGATCAGTCCTCTCCGATGACTGATACATCTTGCTGCTTATATTTTACATCTTCGTGCAAGAATATATTCTGTTGTATATTAAAAAAGAATCAAGTGGACTCAATCTGTTGAAAATTTAGCTTCTATTTTTTAAATGTTATGAATATGGTTTCAATTTATCATAAGTTTAATTTAGTTAGATTTGTTTTTTAATTAAGTTCAAATTGGACTTAATTAAAAATTAGATTAAACTAAATTAAATTAAGATGGACCTTTAAACTTGTTCTCAAAGTTAAAAGACTCAAAATTGGTTTGGGCCCAAAATTGATGGGTCCAAATTTGTGATATGATAAGGCCATGTCCATTGTAATTTTCGTATAGCCCATTTTACCTATATATAGGGATGATGTATGGGGCATGTGAGAATATATAGAGATCATGTATGTGTAAGGGACATCATTCATTAAAAGAGGGATTTAGGGTTTAGAAAGCAAAAAGAGAGAAAGAGAGAGTTCGGTTGGGTCTTTACTGATAGGGGTTTCTTCTTTGATTGGGAACTTTTTTTTTTCTTCTTCCCTCGTTTTTCCAGAAACTCCACGCCGACACCAAAACTTCTCCTTCCCCTTCTTCCTGAACACCCCACCGATGCCAAAACCGAAAGGAGGAAAGCCATTTTTTGCACCGCCGTTCACAAGATCGATTCGCCATCCATGAGCTGCTGAGCAAATCGCAATCCCCGTCTGCAGCGTTCGCTATGTGTTGATTGGTGGTGATGAGATCTAAAAATATGCAAATCTTGCTATACAAAGGTTGTATGGTTCTATCTCTTTGTATTTTTTCTCTCTAAATAGTTGCTTTCTTGGAGTAATCTCTCTAGATCTAATTCTTTCTTCAATGTTATGTATGTTTCTAATTTGTTTCTCTAATAATATTGACTAGCAAAGGCCAATAAGACCTTTGCAAATGGACTAGGTCTATTGATCGAACCACTATAAATCCTTGTGTTTTCCCTTCTTTCTTTACTATTTTCTGCTACTTTAAGTTTCTGTCTAGCACTTTAATTCCAGAAAAAATCACTCAATTTCACCTCTAATTTGTATATTAAAGCTAAAAACATGGGTTGTGATCTTGGTTAATTAATAACAGTTGTTATCAGAGCTTAAATCCATGTTTTAGAGCACTTTTTTCTTGAATAAAATAAGTTGTTATACATACTTTCTTGAGATAAAAGAATCTGATTTTTTTTTTTGTTCTTTTATTCTTGAATTCATTTTATTCTAGAAAAAGTGTGCTGTCCATTTTGCTTTAAATTCTTGTAGGATGAGTGCCAAATTTGAGGTGGAGAGATTTGATGACAAATGAGATTTTGGTCTATGGAAGATCAAAATGTCAGCCATCCTCTGATAAGCCTTAGAATTAAGGCTTATTTAACTACCAATTGCTTAAAATATTCTTGTTTTGACTTAAGATCAATTGAAAATAGTTGGAAGATTGCTTAAATTTAAGGAAGAAATGAATATGATGGAATTTGGAATAGAATTCTAAGTAAATTGATCTTGTTTACAGGAATTATTGAAATTGCAAAATTAAATTGCAAAATCAGATTCTGCAATTCTGGACAGCATGGAATGACAACGAAATTATGGAAATTGAAAAAGCTGAGAAACCCATTTATGGAAAACCAAATTACCGCCTGAATTGGTGGGAATTGGATCACGATTTTTAGGCAATCTTCAACCCTAATGAAGGCCTATAAATGGGGAAGAAAATGAGGAGCTAAGGAATTCGGATTGAGACGTTTTTGGAGTTGTTTTTATGGGTTTTTCTAGTTTTTCATCTTTGTTTTTTTTTTGCAGTTTTTTTTTTCACCTCTGTTTTACCGTTTGTACTGCAAGTTATGTTCTATTTGTCCTTCAATTTATCCAATCTAATTCAAGTGAAAAAGAGAGGGATTTTAGAGGCATTTTGAGGAGTGAATTTCGTGGGTTTTCGTCATTTTAGAAACTCTATTTTTCTGCATTTTGTTTTTCTGTTTTTAGCCGAGAACTTCAAGTTCAGTCTCAATTTTTCTTCAATTTCTACTTCTCTTATGGAGAGTGTGTGCAGTAAAATCTTTTTTCTTCATTTGAATTCTTCTTGTATTAAGTTTATGTTTTAATTCAATCTTTATCCGTGGGTTTATTTCAGCAATAATAATCTGTCTTTCTGCATTTTTTTTTAGTTTTTCTCTCTGTTTTTGCAGAGAGCTTCATCCTTATGTTATTATTATTATTATTTTTTCTCTTCAATTACTTCTTGTATTATGACAATTGCTAGCAGTACATCTTGGATCTTCATTCAATTTCTTCTTTTTCATTAAATTTCATATTGGTTCAGTTTGTTTTCACAAGTTTCAATAGTTTTGTTTGTTTTTTTTTGGTTCAATCTTCATAAGTTTGTAGCAAGTAGTTTAATTCTGATTTGTAATATGAATTTTTCTTCAAGTAGTTTGTAGTATTTTTATCTTTAATATGAGCTAAAACTTCTTAGGGGGTTCAAGGATGTGAATTCCCTAAGAAGTAATTGTAGCCAAATTTTCAATAAAAACCAAGCCTACATCTCAATTGTTTGCTTGTGTTGAATAAAATTTCGTTGAGATCCTAGATTGATCAATTAGGGTAGCAACATAAGCTTAGATCTAATACCGATGGGGTTAGTAATAAGCGAATTTCACACAAGTGATGGAGAAAAGAGCTTAGACATAAGTCATTCCTTACCCTAGACATAGGGATTAAGGACTCCAAAGCGCATAAAATTGTTGAGCCGAATGATCTAAGATAGAGGGACTATAGACATATAGGTTTCTCACTTAGCCTCCTAAAATCCTAAATTCAGGGTAAATAGGAGAAGCAATTTTGGTTTACAATTGAGTGTGGAGTAGGTTGGAATTGCAATTTTGGCTTGCAATTACAACTTAGGGCAATGACACTCTTGAGCCCCATCTTATTCTAAAATTCCCTTTGCAATTTCATTTACTAAGCTTATCTAATTTTCTATTCAATATTGCCAACTCTAGATTCTGCAATTCAATTCTGCAAATTTTTGGTTATTTCCATTATTGCCATTTCTCAATTTTGCAATTAGATTATGCAATTCAATTCTGTAATTTTTTCTTTATTCAAATATTTCTATTTCTTGATTCTACAATTAGATTCTGCAATTCTTCTTAACTCACCAACCCAACCTTATTTTTGCATTTTTAATTTTCAAGTTGCAATTTCCCTTACACTTTGCTTACAATATTTTTGTTACTCCGTTCCCCTGGGATTCGATACTTGGTACTCACATACCATTTTATATTACTTTGATCGCGTGCGCTTGCATGTACAATCCGATCACATCAACAAAAGGTTGATTATGCTCTTATGGAGGGCAAGGATATTTCAGAGAGCCTAACGGAGGATCAACTCAAAGAGATGAATAAGATAGCACATAGCCTTATCATTCTTCATTTGTCTGACACCATTCTACGACAAATAAGAAGTGAGGATACCACGGTAAAACTGTGGGGTAAGTTAGAGTCTACCTATAAATTGCATCAATTTCTAGCAAATATTTTTAAAGTCTAGATTCTTTAGCTTTAAAATGGAACCAAATAAAAGTATGAAAGATAACTTAGATGAATTTCATAGGGTTATCTCTGAAATGGAAAATATAGGTGAGACATTTTCTTATGAAAATCATGCTATTGTGTTGGTTAATTCTTTATCTGATGCATATAACGATGTGAAATCTGCTATGAAATTTTGTAGGGATACTCTATCTACTGTAATTGTATTAAGTGCTATAAGAGTTAAAGAACAAAAACTTAAAGAAAATAAAAAGACTAATAGTGAGTCTTTGTATGTGAGAGGGAGATTTGAGAATCGAAATAAACATAGAAGCGAGAGTAGAGGTAGATCAAAGTCTAGGGGGGCTAGTAATAGAAAATGCTATCATTTCCAAAAAGAATGCCATATTAGGGAATTTTGTCTAGACCTTAAAATTCAAAAGTCGTCGGGTAAAGGGAAAGAAGAAACTAGTGTAGTAAACCTAAGTGAGGAGTATAATAAATCCCTTATGGTTAGTACCACTAGTGAAGATGAAACTTGGAAATTAGATTCAGGTTGTTCTTTCATATAACCCCTAATAGAGAATGGCTAGAAGACTTCCGAACTGGTGTAGGATGTAAGGTCATATTAAGGAACCGACACTTTTGTAATGTAAAAGGTGAAGGGACAATTAGGCTTAGACTTCATGATAGAAATATTAGGCTTCTTACTGGAGTTAGGAACGTACCTAAGGTTAAAAGAAACCTAATATCCCTTTGTATGCCTGATAAGCTAGGATACACCATAAAATTAGAGAGTGGTGTGCTTAAAGTCATGAAGGGCATCTTAGTAGCAATGAAAGAGTATCTTAGGGAAACCTTATACTCCTTAGAGGGTTGAACGGTCATAAGATCAAGTGATCTAGTTAAGGAAAGTGATAATTCCAAAACTACTCTTTGGCATAAACGCTTAGGTCACATGAGTGAACAAGGGATTAAGGAGTTAATAAAACAACAAATTATTCCCAATATAAAAAATGTAGACCTAGATATATGCAAACATTGCATTTATGGTAAAAATAAAAGAGTTAAATTTGGGAATGGTGGTCACTCTACTAAAAGAAAACTAGAATATGTGCATGTTGACTTATGGGGCCCATCGAAAGTTGTCAGTAATGGAGGGGCTATGTATTTTTTATCCATTATAGATTATTGTACTAGAAAGGTGTGGGTGTATCTTCTTAAAAATAAATCTGACACCTTTAATAAATTTGTTGAATGGGTAACCTATGTTGAAAACCAAACTGACCTTAGAGTTAATAAACTTAGAACTGACAATAGGCTTGAGTTTTGTAACCATGAGTTTATAAACTATTGTCTAAGGGTATAGCTAGACACTTGACCATTGTAGGAACACCTCAACAAAATGGGGCGGTTGAGAGAATGAACTAAATCCTAATGGAGGAGAGTAAGGTGCATGTTGTCCAATTCACAGCTCCCTCAGAGTTTGAGGGGGGGGGGGGGGGGAGGGGGGAAGCTGTTGCAACAGCATGCTACATAATTAATAGGAGCCCATCCACAACCAAAGATCTAAAAACACCACAAGAACTTTGGCAAGGTAGTCCCCCTAATCTATCACACATGAAAGTCTTTGGGTGTTTAGCTTATGCTTATTCAAAAGAGGAAAAGCTAGACCCAAGGGCCAAGAAATGTGTCTTTCTAGGGTATCCCGAGGGTGTTAAAGGGTACAAATTATGGTGCCTTGAACCAAATTCGTCCAAAATCTTAATAAATAGAGATGTTGTCTTTGATGAAAATAGAATGGGGTATGTAGAAGAGAAAACTGAGTCTATCCCTGAAAATCCAACTAATACCACTGAAATTGTTTTAGCACCTTCCTTAACTACTTCCCAAATAAATCAAGTAAATGAACCAATAATAAAACATGATACTACACCATCTACCTTAGAATAGACACCTACACAGGAAGTAGTTAATGAGAATGAGGTAGAGGATGACCAAAATTTGGCTGATTACCAATTAACTAGGGATGGGGTTAGGAAAACCATTGTAGCTCCCACTAGATTTGGGTACGCTGACCTTATATCCTATGCCCTAGTAACAGCTAATGAATTTATTAACCAAGAACCACAAACTTTCAATGAGGCCATAAATGATAAAAATAAAGACAAGTGGTGGGCCGTAATGAAAGAAGAGTATGATTCCTTGATAAAGAATCAAACTTGGGTTCTTGTTAATAAACCATTAAATGCTAAAACAGTAGGTTGCAAGTGGATTTACAAAGTTAAAGAGAACCCTTTAGTGAACAGCAAGCTTAGGTTCAAGGCTAGGTTGGTAGCAAAAGGGTTTACTCAAATGAAAGGTATAGACTATGATGAAATTTTTTTCCCTGTTGTAAGACACACCTCTATTAGAATTTTGCTTGCATTTGTTGCTCACTTTGATATTGAGTTACAATAGATGGATGTAAAAACCGCCTTCTTGCATGGGGAGCTTGAGAAGACCATTTACATGGATCAACCTCCTAGATTTGAAGCTCCCAAACAAGAAAAGAAAGTATGCCTTCTTAAAAGATCATTGTATGGTTGGTTTAAAGCAATCGCCACGCCAATGGGACTTTTTGGAGAAATAGGAGTCTTTTTAAAACTTATTACAAAAAACGAATACAAAACCAAACGTTTTACAAAAAACATGTAATTTTTTTTGCCTTTATTGGAATGCGTCTCTTGAAGAGACGTATTTGGCCTTGAACGCGTCTGTCAAACAGACGCATTGTGTGAAAATTTCAAACCAATTAAACCACATGACAACACACGGCAAGAGTTAACGTTGGAAACGGGTTCGGTTATTGTAAAGACGCATTCATCTCGAAAACTTGGGCCTACTGACACACGTTGATGTCATTGATGTGTGAATGATAGGTGGTCTCTTGTAGAGACGCATTCTTCTCGAAAACTACCAACGAATCTCGGTAAGCAAATGTGACTGAAGGATGTGATCTTCAGGTGATGTGATTAATGCTCTTTAATGCAGGTGGTTGGGGTTTTTTGTAAAATGCATCCCATTCTCCTTCTCTCTTCCCATCTACATTAAAACCCCCACTTCCCACTCACTGCCCATCTACATCCATAATTCGAATTTTCTCTTCCCATTCTCCTTCTCTCTCTCATCCATCCGAATTTCCCTTCCTATTCTCCTTCTCTCCTTCATCCATTCGAATTTCTTTCTATCTTCTTCATTTTCAGTCCGAACTTCATTTCCTTTCCTTTCCTTTTCTTCTCTTTCTATCTTCGATTTTGCATTTCCATCTTATTGAAAAGAGTAAGTTATTTAATTTTTTATGTTTACTTTTTGTTAGATTAAGTTTTATCTCATTTTTCTAATTTTTTTTTATTATGATACAGGACTGTTCTTATTTTTTATCGGAAAAAAATTCGTGGAAAACAAATTAAGGAAAGAAGTTTATTCTCCTCGGTAAAGCGTATATCTTTTTTTTTATAAAAATGTATATAAAAATTGTAAAAATATGTGTATGAAAAATATAGAAAATTAATGTTAAAATGTATTTAGAAAATGAAGTTGATTGTTGTAGTTTCTCTGTTATGACTAGAAGAAGTTGGTAAATTTCTAGAACGATCTCTAGAACTTTTAGACTTATGGCAAGTTTGGTAACTTTTAATTTATTTTTATTCTTCTCATTTCATATTTTTTGTTCTTGTTTCGAAATGTTTATGTTATTAAGAGGAAAAAAAATATTGTAGAGATGTAGGAATATCATAATATCTTAAAAAGGGTTTTGTTAAATTTAATTATAAATAAACAAAATTAAACCAATATTATAATAAGGTTTGTTTTTTTGAAAAAATTATATGGGTTTTTTAAGTTTTGAATATAAAAATTAAACTAAAAATGAAATTGACAAAAAAAAAAAAGAAAAGAGATAGAAATTAATCATTACATGTAATATAATTTTATATTTAAAAATTTTAGTTTTAGAAAAGTATTCTTCTTAGTTATATTTTTGTTATAAATTAAATTGAACTAGAAGTAAAAATAATAAATAATAAAAATTAATATGATATAGAGTTATTATTTTACACAATATAATATTTAATTTGGTAAATTTAGCTTGGGATAAGTTATTATTATCCATTTTCAAAAATAAAAAAGAAAGTTATGACTATCTATTAATTATATTTTATAAAAGTGTATATTTAAATACACATAATTATAACACAATAGTTAGATGAACTAACAAAATAAGATCAATTAACTTAAAGATAACCTTAGGGAATACAATATTTTGATTAATTAATTAACTTTTTAAAAATGCATATACGAGAATACCTATTGGTTTTGAAAAAAATAGATGTTGAAAATAATGAAAATTAACTTAAAGATAACCTTAAGGAATTTAAAAAGAAGTTTTTGATAGAACATGAAAAGTTTTAGATTCATTTTATAAAAATTTAAAGACAACCTTAGGGAATTTGATACGAAGATTTTGAATTGCAAAGAATGGTAAAACTCTCCACTTTTCCTACAACTAAAAAAAATGCCTGTATTAAATCTTACCATAAATAAATTATAATTGATTGAAAATTATGTCGAGTTAGTGAAAATTTAAATGCACCACTAATTATTGATAAATGAAAGAAATGTAAAAAAGTGAAATATGAAAAGTTTTGCATTTATTAATATTATTATTGTTGTTGTGATTATTGTTATTTAGGATTTTAGTATATTATAAATATAGTTATATACCTTTATTAATTTGCAACATTAAATAGTGTTTGTTGCTTTTATTTTATTATTTTGTGATGAATTTTGCAATAATGCCTCTTTTTAGTACATCTTTTGATTTTTGTTCATTCCTAAACATATGAGAAACCAATAATCTATCAAACTATATATAAAAAAAGAGAATAAAAAGTTGAACCCTAAAAATATTAACCCCAAATCATAATACCCTAAAACACTGAACCATGCACCATAAGCTCTAAACCCTAAACCCTAAGCCCAAACCCTAAACCCTAAAACCCTAAAAATAATTTCCATAAACCCTAAAAACAATAACCCTAAATCCTAACCCCTAAAAAAATAACCCTAAACCCTAAACCATAAAAACAATAACCTCAAACCCTACCAACCTATAAACCCCAAATCTCAAATCCCTAAACCCTAAACCCTATACGCTAAGAATAATAACCCTAAAACCATAAACCATAAAAATAATAACCCAAAATCCTAAACCCAACCCCTAAACTATAAAACCCTAAAAATAATATCCATAAACCATACAAAACCCTAAAAACAATAACTCTAAACCCTAAACTACAAAACCCTAAAAATAATATCCATAAACCCTATAAATCCTAAACACTAAAACAATAACCCTAAACCCTAACCCCTAAACCCTAAAAAAAAACCCTAAACCCTAAACCCTAACCCCAAAAAAAATAGCCCTAAAACCCCAAACCCTAAACTATAAAACCCTAAAAATAATATCCATAAACCCTACAAACCCTAAACCCTAAAAACAATAACCCTAAACCCTAAAACCATAAACACTAAACCCTACCAACCGATAAATCTAAAATCTTAAAACCCTAAACCTAAGAATAATAACCCTAACCCCTAAACAATGATGCTAAAGCGTAAACAAAAATACATAACCCTAAAATCCTAACCCCTAAATAATAACCCTAAACCTCGAAACCCTAAACCCTAAAACCATAAAAATAATAACCCTAAACCCTAAACTCCTAAACCCTTAGATTATGCAGTGATATCAAATAATTTACTGATACAATCTTTTATGAATATCATATTTAATTACATAACTACAATGGATGTTGTTGGGTTTACGTGTTATATGAATGGAAACATTGTTCATGGGCCAAACGGTATACAGTATGATGTGGGACCATGTTAAGTAATTCCCAAGATTTAGATCTAACAACCTTTGTTGGGGAATAAGACATTTAGATCTAAAACCCAAAAACCCCAAAACGATATGGAATCAACCCAAGGAAAAGTTTATGAACGGATTACCTTGATGATCAAGATCAAGAGTAAAGAAAACTCGTTTCTAAACTCGTGATTCGAATCACTCCACAAGAGGTATGATCAATACCACTTGAATGACTCTAACATACAAGTTCTAAACACAAGAAATTGCAATATGAAAAACTTAGCTCTCAACAAAGCTAAAAGAAACCTCAATTCTATTATCCAAGTTGTGTTTTTACAAGCAATACAAATCTTTTTTTATAGGCAAGGAATGTACATTAACATTTCCCCAACTACCTCATTTAATGAGTTTCCCAACTACCTCATTAAATGAACTTCCCAACTACCTCATTAATGAACTTCCCAACCACCTCATTAATACAAAGGTTAAATGATAAACCAAAAAAACAACTAAAATTATATGTTTGGACTTGAACTTAAGTTCCATGAATTCAACTATGAGTTCCTTAAATGCAAGTTAGAATGCATTTAATGTGTCTCCATCTTGAAGCTCAACTTTGAACAACATGTAGGGAAAGACTTCAACATCATCTAGAACCTCCTTTGTTGAGCTCACCATAGCTTGAATATAAGTGATTAAAGCTTGTTGTAGCTTTTTGGCTCTTGAACTTGTAATTGGACATTCAGCATGACAATAGATGCTCCTTGGTTCACATCATCCTCCCCTTCTTGAAAAGGATTTGTCCTCAAATCATAGCCATCACCTACATCAAAAGGACTCGAATCAGCAACATTAAAGGTTGCACTAACACCATACTTACCTGGTAAATCAACTTTATAAGCATTGTCATTGATTCGCTCAAGAACTTGGAAAGGTCCATCTCCTCGTGGAAAAAGCTTGGATTTTCTTTGAGTAGGAAATCTTTCCTTTCGAAAATGCACCCAAACCCAATCTCCTGGTTTGAAGACTAAGTGCTTTCATCCCTTATTAATTTTTGAAGCAACCTTGGAATTTTGCTTCTCAATTTGGTCTTTAACTTTTTTGTGCAGCTTATGAACAAACTCAACCTTTGCATTCGCATCAAAACTCACAAACTCATTAGGGGGCATAGGTAATAAATCAATAGGAGTTAAAGGATTAAAGTCATAAACGATTTCAAAAGGAGTGCATTTAGTAGTGCTATGAACAACCCTATTATATGCAAATTCTATGAATGGCAAACAATCCTCCCAAGTCTTAAGGTTCTTATCAATAATAGCCTTAAGCATAGTAGTCATGGTTCTATTAACAACCTCGGTTTGACCATCCGTTTAAGGATGACAAGTAGTTGAATACACTAGCTTAGTTCCCAACTTACCCCACAAAACACGCCAAAAGTGGTTTAAAAATTTAACATCACGATCACTAACTATGCTTTTAGGAATACCATGCAATCTCACAACTTCCTTAAAGAATAAGTCAGCAATATATTTTGCATCATTAGTTTTGTGACAAGGAATAAAATGAGCCATTTTACTAAATCTATCGATCACAACAAAGATGCTATCTCTACCTTTCCTAGTTCTAGGTAAGCCTAAAACAAAATCCATTGATATATCAATCCAAGGGCCATTAGGAACAGGTAAAGGTAAATACAAACCATATGGTTGAAGTCTAAACTTAGCCTGTTTACATGCTATGCATCGAGCACACACTTTATTAACATCATGTCTCATTTTAGGCCAATAAAAGTGTTCAGCAAGCAAATCATAAGTTTTAGAAACTTCAAAATGCGCCATTAAACCACCTCCATGAGCTTCCCTTACAAGTAACTCACGAATGGAACAAGATGGTATGCAAAGTTTTCCTTTTCTAAACAAAAATCCATCAAACAGTATGTAATCATCCACAACAAGTCCTTTTTCACAAGATTCAACAAAAGGAGCAAAGAACACATCATGAAGATACAAAGCCTTTATATGTTCAAAACCCAACAACTTAGCATTCAAAGCATTGAGTAGAGCATACGTTCGTGATAAAGCATCTGCAACAATGTTCTCCTTACCTTGTTTATACTTAATCCCGGAATTACTTAACATTTGGTATCAAAGCATTAGGCTCTTTGATCGAACATATGTTTCCTTGCGTTTATCTTTTTGAATTCTTTACTATTTTGCTCCAGTTTGTGTAGATCCAAACATCTCAAAAATACAAAAAAAAATACGATTTCCGTTCTTTATTTAACTTTCACACCTTCTACACGTTTTTAGATATAGGTCTGATTTACAAATTGTTCTTCTTTTTGGTCTTCTAAATCAGCTTTCTTGAGGGTGAAATATTCATATTTTGAAAATCTGTCAAAAGAAAACTACAAACCCGAGAGCTAATTTCCTGCTGAATATTTTTTTGTTCTTTGTTTCAAAGCACATTTGATTCAAATTTTATGATGTTAATACACTCTTTGAGGATTAATATCTGATTATTTGGCTTTGAATTATATCATTTACATCCAGAATTCATGTAAAAGAAAATCGTTGGTCATTAAATGTGGCAGTTACAATTTGGCTAGTTCATTATTCTCTTTGATGATGTTATGTGTAACTCCCATCTATTACTAAAGCTGAATTAAACATCATTATTCATCATTTGGCTGAGAGTTACATCTTATTTTGTTCAACCCTTTGTTCTAAGATTGTTTATGTTTTTTAGTTCCTTTCATTTTGTCATTTTCTTTCTTAAACTTGTTTCTTTGTTGTTATTTGGATTGCTCCTTAAAAACCATTGTTTGTGTTCTAAGTGTGCTATCTAATCACTTTGAATTGCGCTTAGCTTTTTGACTTTGCTAGACTCATACACCAATCTGTTTTGGAGTGGGACTTGTGTTAAACACGAGTGATCTTCATTAACGAGTGAAAACACATGAGGGAGCGCTTGTGAGGTCCTTTTTTTTTTTTTTGTTACTTTACTTCATTTTACAGCATGGCACATCCGAAGACAATCCTAACTTTACCGAAACCCGGATGAGAGAGGCACAACAAGGAACCATGGAGAGAAAGTTGTAAACCCGGAGTTCCTCCTTGAAACTTCTTAAAAAAAAAATAAAAAGGGAAAGAAGGAAAGGAGGTTGGTATATGTGTTTTTTTCAAAAGAAAGTAAAAAAAAAAAAAAAAGAAAAAAAAAGAAAAGAAAAGAAGAAAAGAAAAAGAAAATTGAAAATGAAAGGAAAATGGCCCACCACCAACTCCAATTTTGTTAACCCTATCTAAAGTCTTACCCATTCTGTCTTTTTTCATCAAAAATATCAGAGTTTTCGTGAGAGAGAATAAGAGAAAGAAGAAAGGTGCTGGAGTTGTAATTGAAGAAGAAAAGGAGGGAAGATTTTGCGTTCAACCCTGACTACCTCTGCTATTTGGTACGTTTTGAGCTCCACAAGAGGTATTAAGAGGTGAGATTTGATTTCCTTGAAAGTTAACTCATTTTAGAACAATTTTCGTGAAGGAAGCTCGAGCAAAATCGGAATTTATGTTATGGGTTTTTGAAAGGGAAATCAGAGCAGTGTTTTTGCTGTCAAATCCGGGGAACCTCTGGTTTTTGAGACGTTCTGATCTGTAGACTTTGAATTAGAAGATGTATTAGGTATGGATGGAAAGATTATTTAATTTCCTATAACTTTCATGAAGAAGTCGTGGTTAGAAATTGACTGGAAGTTGCTTTAAAATTCATGTTAAGTTCAGGGTGCAGCAGGAAAACGAGTCTGGAAAGTGCAGAAACCGATTTTGTAGGAAGAAGCTTTCGAGGTATTTACGGACATATCCTTTAGGAATTTCAATTTCATTCCTTCAGATGAGTTTTAGAGGGTTCAAAAAGGAAGAGTTTGGTATAAATTACATCATTTTTGAGCAAGTAATGGAAAAGTTATAGGTGTGTGAGTTTAAGGTATAAAATCTGTAAAGTGCAGAAAATTGATGGGGTGGTTTTTGCAACCCTAGGCCTTAAGTTCGTGAGGTCAAGATTCTAATGCTTGGTTTTGTTTTGTTTGACAGGCCAAGAAGAAATAGGACAAATTTACGGACCAAGAATCTATTATTAACGCTGTGAGTGACAAAACGAATTTTGGAAGTGTATTCTATGCTTGAACTTATGCTTACGAAAATAAAAGACTTTCTAAGAGTAATTTTATTTAAAGACTTTATGTCTCTTGAACACGTATTTATGAGCATATATGGTTTCCTAGAAATGATTTAATTATTCGTTGTGAGCATATGTTTACTATTTTACCCGAACTAGTGAAAATACCATAATTTCGGGCCAACATGTGTTAGCAAGTAGTGTCAAAGGTTTCATGTGTTTCTATGAGACCCGAATGAGTAAATGTTTGAGATTCTGAGCCCGAGGCTGTATAGTACCGTGTGCACACAGGTCATTTTCTGTTGTCGACGTTGAGTGTACTCCGTGACAACAATGCTGTCGTGAGTGCTGGGCGAGCCCCACTACGACAAAGACGATGGGAGTGCTGGGCGGGCCCCACTACATCGTAGAATGAGCGTTGATTGTACTGGGCGAGGCTTACACAAACTAGTTTGTCATATGTTTTAAATGGTTAATATTTTTGACACACTTGCTGGACTTCTGTAAAAGCTATTGATGTTATATGTTATGATTTACGAGTTAATAGATTTAAACTCAGTCACTCACTGAGCTTTCCAGCTCATTCTTTCAATGTTTTCCAACTTTCCAGGTAGAGATCGAGTTCCCGGTGCTTGAGATCCTGCCACAGCCTGCTGAACGCTCTACGAGTCTGATATTTTTGTACGTGGTTGGCGTAGTATAGCAAGTCTGCTCGTATTGTACATAACTTAATAGGGATGTGTAGTTATGTTGTATATGGAACTAGTGGTCTTGGGTGTATAAAGCACGTCTGGTCGTGTCTGGCTTGTTCAAGTTAGGTTTAACCAGAACCGCTCCGTATGTATGTGTAATAAGATTCCTAATTTCCTACTGTGTGGTATGTATAGTATCTCGTATACAGGTATGGATTGTTTATCAGGAATTAAAAGGGTCATAGGTATCGTTAAGAAGTGAAACGATGCCTGTTGGCTTCACGCCTTCCTCCAGGCTAAGATAACAGGTAGTCGGGAGGGGGTGTGACAACTTGGTATCAGAGCAGGTTAGCGTGAGTGCAGGGCGTGCCCCACTGCGCTGCGTGATTGGGGGTTCTCATGTTGTGACAGCTAGGAAGCTAGTGCACAACCGAAGCAACAGCTCTTACCCTGACACGTCCACGTAGTTAGTGGTTGGCCAGTGTCGAGAGGGCCTGGCGTAAAACCTGTTCTGAGGGACCGTTGTACGGTTGTAGACCGTTGGTACAACTTGGTATCAGAGCAGTTAGCTCCATGGGAAACGAGATAGAGCGAGTTAGCTCTAAGGAAAAAAAAAACTAGGAAATAGAGAGTATGTTAATGAGTTAGTTCAGATAGAACTAGTAAAGCATGGTCCAAGTAAGGACAAGAGTAAGTCTAGTCAGGACTAGAATATGAATAGAAGTTTAGTATTGTACATTTGAGTTAAGTATCCATAGCATGTCTGACATGTTGATATGTTATAGGAGTCATGCCACCACGTACAAGCAGACAACGCAGGCAGGATCAGGATGGGACGCAAGATCCTACCCAAGGCCAATCTGTGAGGGGATCTAGTGCCCCAAGAGTTCAGACTAGGGCAGGAAACGAGCAACATGTTAGTTCCTCACAAGAGGAAGGTAGGCCAGAGAGAGCATGGCCAAGTGATCCAGAGAAGACATATGGAATAGAACGCCTGAAGAAACTAGGAGCCACAGTGTTTGAGGGTTCCACAGACCCAGCTGACGCCGAGGTTTGGTTGAATATGCTGGAGAAATGCTTTGATGTGATGACTTGTCCTGAGGAGCGAAAGGTCAAGTTGGCAACATTTCTGCTGCAGAGGGAGGCAGAAGGATGGTGGAAATCGATACTAGCCAGGCGTAATGATGCACGTACCATGGATTGGAATTCTTTCAGAGGCATATTCGAAGACAAGTATTACCCTATCACGTATCGTGAGGCAAAGAGGGATGAGTTCTTAGAATTGAAGCAAGGGTCGCTTTCAGTGGCCGAGTACGAGAGGAAGTATACCGAGCTGTCACGGTATGCTGATGTAATTGTGGCATCTGAGAGTGACAGGTGTCGAAGATTTGAAAGAGGGTTACGCTTTGAGATACGTACCCCGGTTACAGCTATCGCTAAATGGACAGACTTTTCTCAGCTAGTAGAGACTGCCCTTCGTGTGGAACAGAGTATAGCAGAAGAGAAGTCAGTGGTGGAGCCTGGTCGTGGGATTTCGACGGCTAGTAGCTTCCGAGGTCATGAGCAGAGAAGGTTCACACCTGGGGTGAATGTTTCAAGTCGTCAGGACTTTAAGCACCGTTCTGGTGGCCAGGCATCGAGGCAGACGAGTGTGGGTAGTACCTATCAGAGGCAGAGTCAGAGAGCACCCAATCAGTCTGCTAGATTTGTAACAAGACCGCAGGCAGGGCAAGAGTCTATTGCCAGTGTGACGAGGAGAACCCCATGTATGAATTGTGGCAAGAATCATCGGGGCCATTGTCTTGTTGGTGCCGGTGTGTGCTACCAGTGCGGACAACCAGGGCATTTCAAGAGAGATTGTCCACAGCTGAGAGTGGTCGCACAGAGAGACCTGGGGGTTGAGTCCCAGACGGTTGAGCAGCCGAGGGTTCCAGTAGCTGCAGGGGAGGGCACCAGTGGTGCTAGACAGAAAGGAGTTGTAGGGAGACCTAGACAGCAGGGAAAGGTTTACGCTATGACTCAGCAAGAAGCAGAGGATGCACCAGATGTTATTACTGGTACGATTTCTATTTGTAATGTACCTGCACGTGTTTTAATAGATCCAGGTGCTACGCATTCCTTTGTTTCTAGCATGTTCCTAACTAAGCTAAATAGGAAGCTAGAGCCTTTATTTGAGAAGTTAGTTATATACACTCCAGTTGGTGATGCTTTACTAGTCAATGAAGTGTTGCGAGATTGTGAGGTCTTAATAGAAGGTCTCAGTATGATAGTGGATCTTCTTCCACTAGAGTTGCAGGTGTTAGACGTAATTTTGGGGATGGATTTCTTATTCACTCATTATGCTTCCATGGATTGCCATAGGAAGGAAGTAATTTTCAGGAAACCAGGTTGGGCTGAAGTAGTTTTCAGGGGAGAAAGGAAGATTATGCCTATGAGTATGATTTCAGCCCTAAAAGCTGAGAGGTTGTTAAGGAAGGGTTGCACGGCATTTCTTGCACATGTAGTGGAGGTGCAGGAAGAGAAGTTGAAACCAGAAGATGTTCTTGTCGTGATGTTTTTCCAGCTGACCTGGCAGGTTTGCCACCTGATAGGGAAGTTGAGTTCACTATCGAATTGTTACCAGGAACAGCACCTATTTCGCGAGCGCCGTATAGAATGGCACCAAGTGAGCTCAAGGAACTGAAGATAAAATTACAAGAACTAGTTGACAAGGGATACATCAGACCTAGTGTATCGCCTTGGGGAGCTCCAGTGTTATTCGTAAAGAAGAAAGATGGTACTCTAAGATTATGCATTGACTATAGGCAGTTAAACAAGGTTACGATACGTAACAAGTATCCTCTACCACGCATAGATGACTTGTTTGACTAGTTAAGGGGAGCATCAGTGTTCTCTAAGATTGATTTAAGATCAGGATACCATCAGTTAAAGGTTAGGGAATCAGACATTCCTAAGACGGCATTCAGAACGAGGTACGGGCATTATGAATTTTTAGTAATGCCATTCGGTTTAACAAATGCGCCAGCAGTTTTCATGGATCTCATGAACAGGATTTTCCATCAGTATTTGGATCAGTTTGTGATAGTGTTCATCGATGACATACTAGTTTACTCAATTGACAGGGAAGCCCATGAGAAACATCTGAGGATTGTTCTACAAACACTACGTGATAAACAGTTGTACGCTAAATTTAGCAAATGTGAGTTTTGGTTGAATCAGGTAGTGTTTTTAGGGCATATTGTTTCGGCAAATGGAGTTAGTGTGGATCCGCAGAAAGTGGAAGCTGTGGTCAACTGGGAGAGACCAGCTAGTGCGACAGAGGTACGTAGTTTCCTAGGCTTGGCAGGATACTACAGACGGTTTGTTGAGGATTTCTCACGACTAGCATTACCCTTAACAGCTTTGACAAGGAAAAATGCTAAGTTTGAGTGGTCAGATAAGTGTGAACAGAGTTTTCAGGAGCTGAAGAAGAGATTAGTAACAGCACCTATCCTGGCACTTCCTGTAACGGGGAAAGAGTATGTGATTTACTGTGACGCTTCGAGGCAAGGATTAGGGTGTGTGCTCATGCAAGAAGGAAAGGTAATAGCTTATGCGTCAAGGCAATTGAAAAAGCACGAGTGTACTTACCCTACCCATGATCTTGAACTAGCAGCAGTTGTTTTAGCATTGAAGATCTGGAGGCATTATTTGTTCGGTGAGAAGTGCCACATTTTCACGGATCATAAGAGTCTGACATATATCTTTGATCAGAAAGAGTAGAATATGAGACAGAGACGATGGCTAGAACTGATTAAAGATTATGATTGTACTATAGAATACCATCCAGGTAAGGCGAACGTAGTTGCAGATGCATTAAGTAGGAAGTCGAGACTTCCTAGGGATGCTTTATGTGGTATGCGAGCAACCTTCTTAAGTACGCTAAGAGGTTCAAAGGCGGTTGTGACTGCAGAGGATTCAGGAAGTCTCTTGATTCAATTTCATGTCAGGCCTTCGCTTATAGCAGAGATTGTGAGGAAACAGGCCGAGGATAGGGACTTGCAGAAGAGGTTTGGGAAGTCCAAACAGGACCCAGAGGGGGAGTTTCTGATAGGAGCAGATGGAGCTATATTGAAGCAAGGAAGACTATGTGTTCCGAATATTAGTGAGCTTAAAGATGCTTTACTAGAGGAAGCTCACAGTTCAGCTTACGCTATGCATCCAGGAAGCACCAAGATGTACAAAACTTTAAAGGGATCGTATTGGTGGCCTGGGATGAAGCGGGAGATAGCTAATTATGTTGATAAATGTTTAATTTGCCAACAGGTTAAACCAGTTAGACAGAGGCCAGGGGGACTCCTTAATCCACTGCCAGTGCCGGAGTGGAAATGGGAGCATATCACTATGGATTTCCTTTTTGGATTACCACGTACTTCTGGTGGACATGATGGTATTTGGGTAATAGTGGATAGACTCACTAAGACAGCACGGTTTATACCGATTAAAGCGACGTATACACTTGATCAGCTTGCTAAGCTATACGTCGACAAGATTGTGAGTCAGTACGGAGTGCCAGTGTCCATAGTTTCAGATAGAGATCCGAGATTTACATCTAAGTTCTGGCCTAGTTTACAGAAAGCTATGGGGACGAAATTGAATTTCAGCACAGCGTTCCACCCCCAGACAGATGGTCAGTCAGAGAGGACCATCCAGACCTTAGAGGACATGTTGAGAGCATGTGTCCTTCAGTTTAAAGGAAGTTGGGATACCCACTTATCACTTATGGAGTTTGCTTATAATAACAGCTATCAGACTAGTATCGGCATGGCACCGTTTGAGGCTTTGTATGGAAGACCATGTAGAACTCCCGTGTGTTGGAACGAAGTGGGGGAACGGAAGCTAATCGGACCTGAGTTGGTACAGGTTACAACAGACAATGTGAAGGTGATTAGAGAAAATCTTAAAGTAGCTCAAGATCGTCAGAAGAGCTACGCAGATAAGCGGCGAAGAGACTTAGAATTCCAGGTCGGGGATCAAGTTTTCTTGAAGTTATCTCCGTGGAGAGGTGTCCTTCGTTTTGGTCGGAAAGGTAAGCTGAGTCCTAGATATATTGGTCCTTATCAGATAACAAAACGAGTTGGGCCAGCAGCGTACGGACTTGAGTTGCCAGCAGAACTATCTCGAGTGCATGATGTCTTCCATGTGTCTATGTTAAGGAAGTATATTCCAGATCCGACGCATGTGTTGCAAGTGCAACCAGTTGAGCTGGAGGAAGATTTGAGCTACATAGAGGATGCAGTTCAAATCCTCGATAGGAAAGAACAGGTTCTGAGAAACAAGACGATCCCACTCGTGAAGGTTCTTTGGAGACATCACGGAGTGGAGGAGGCAACCTGGGAACCAGAAGACCAAATGAGGAAGAATTACCCGACGCTTTTCACCTAAGAACTACTCAATTTCGAGGACGAAATTTCTTAAGAGGGAGGTAAGTTGTAAACCCGGAGTTCCTCCTTGAAACTTCTTAAAAAAAAAATAAAAAGGGAAAGAAGGAAAGGAGGTTGGTATATGTGTTTTTTTCAAAAGAAAGTAAAAAAAAAAAAAAAAGAAAAAAAAAGAAAAGAAAAGAAGAAAAGAAAAAGAAAATTGAAAATGAAAGGAAAATGGCCCACCACCAACTCCAATTTTGTTAACCCTATCTAAAGTCTTACCCATTCTGTCTTTTTTCATCAAAAATATCAGAGTTTTCGTGAGAGAGAATAAGAGAAAGAAGAAAGGTGCTGGAGTTGTAATTGAAGAAGAAAAGGAGGGAAGATTTTGCGTTCAACCCTGACTACCTCTGCTATTTGGTACGTTTTGAGCTCCACAAGAGGTATTAAGAGGTGAGATTTGATTTCCTTGAAAGTTAACTCATTTTAGAACAATTTTCGTGAAGGAAGCTCGAGCAAAATCGGAATTTATGTTATGGGTTTTTGAAAGGGAAATCAGAGCAGTGTTTTTGCTGTCAAATCCGGGGAACCTCTGGTTTTTGAGACGTTCTGATCTGTAGACTTTGAATTAGAAGATGTATTAGGTATGGATGGAAAGATTATTTAATTTCCTATAACTTTCATGAAGAAGTCGTGGTTAGAAATTGACTGGAAGTTGCTTTAAAATTCATGTTAAGTTCAGGGTGCAGCAGGAAAACGAGTCTGGAAAGTGCAGAAACCGATTTTGTAGGAAGAAGCTTTCGAGGTATTTACGGACATATCCTTTAGGAATTTCAATTTCATTCCTTCAGATGAGTTTTAGAGGGTTCAAAAAGGAAGAGTTTGGTATAAATTACATCATTTTTGAGCAAGTAATGGAAAAGTTATAGGTGTGTGAGTTTAAGGTATAAAATCTGTAAAGTGCAGAAAATTGATGGGGTGGTTTTTGCAACCCTAGGCCTTAAGTTCGTGAGGTCAAGATTCTAATGCTTGGTTTTGTTTTGTTTGACAGGCCAAGAAGAAATAGGACAAATTTACGGACCAAGAATCTATTATTAACGCTGTGAGTGACAAAACGAATTTTGGAAGTGTATTCTATGCTTGAACTTATGCTTACGAAAATAAAAGACTTTCTAAGAGTAATTTTATTTAAAGACTTTATGTCTCTTGAACACGTATTTATGAGCATATATGGTTTCCTAGAAATGATTTAATTATTCGTTGTGAGCATATGTTTACTATTTTACCCGAACTAGTGAAAATACCATAATTTCGGGCCAACATGTGTTAGCAAGTAGTGTCAAAGGTTTCATGTGTTTCTATGAGACCCGAATGAGTAAATGTTTGAGATTCTGAGCCCGAGGCTGTATAGTACCGTGTGCACACAGGTCATTTTCTGTTGTCGACGTTGAGTGTACTCCGTGACAACAATGCTGTCGTGAGTGCTGGGCGAGCCCCACTACGACAAAGACGATGGGAGTGCTGGGCGGGCCCCACTACATCGTAGAATGAGCGTTGATTGTACTGGGCGAGGCTTACACAAACTAGTTTGTCATATGTTTTAAATGGTTAATATTTTTGACACACTTGCTGGACTTCTGTAAAAGCTATTGATGTTATATGTTATGATTTACGAGTTAATAGATTTAAACTCAGTCACTCACTGAGCTTTCCAGCTCATTCTTTCAATGTTTTCCAACTTTCCAGGTAGAGATCGAGTTCCCGGTGCTTGAGATCCTGCCACAGCCTGCTGAACGCTCTACGAGTCTGATATTTTTGTACGTGGTTGGCGTAGTATAGCAAGTCTGCTCGTATTGTACATAACTTAATAGGGATGTGTAGTTATGTTGTATATGGAACTAGTGGTCTTGGGTGTATAAAGCACGTCTGGTCGTGTCTGGCTTGTTCAAGTTAGGTTGAACCAGAACCGCTCCGTATGTATGTGTAATAAGATTCCTAATTTCCTACTGTGTGGTATGTATAGTATCTCGTATACAGGTATGGATTGTTTATCAGGAATTAAAAGGGTCATAGGTATCGTTAAGAAGTGAAACGATGCCTGTTGGCTTCACGCCTTCCTCCAGGCTAAGATAACAGGTAGTCGGGAGGGGGTGTGACAGATTCGTGCAATAGAAGAGTTATCGGAGCGTATGCAAAGGTTAGAGATTCAAAACCATGCTAGGGAGAGAATTCCACCATCTCCACAGCTACATGAGGATGACCATGAGGACGAAGATGAGGGAGAAAGTTCTGATCAACAAGAGGATGACCAAGTTACATTTATAGCTGCACCACAAAAGGGAGAAAGAAGTGTTGGTCATGGCTTGAATAGGGGAAGAGGTCATGGAAGAAGACATCATAATTTCCAACGGAGAGTTCCTTACAAAGAAGGAATTGATCGTAACGTGGAAAGCATCAAATTGAAACTTCCAAAGTTCTATGGCAAAACTGATTTGGAGGAGTACCTTCAATGGGAGAAAACAGTGGAGTCGGGGTTCAATTGCCATAACTTCAGTGATGAAAAGAAGGTAATGTTAAGTAATTCCCAAGATTTAGATCTAGCAACCTTTGTTGAGGAATAAGACCTTTAGATCTAAAACCCAAAAACCCCAAAACGATATGGAATCAACCCAAGGAAAAGTTTATGAACGAATTACCTTGATGATCAAGATCAAGAGTAAAGAAAACTCGTTTCTAAACTTGTGATTCGAATCACTCCACAAAAGGTATGATCAATACCACTTGAATGATTCTAGCATGCAGGTTCTAAACACAAGAAATTGCAATATGAAAAACTTAGCTCTCAACAAAGCTAAATGAAACCTCAATTCTATTATCCAAGTTGTGTTTTTACAAGCAATACAAATCCCTTTTTATAGGCAAGGAATGTACATTAACACTTCCCCAACTACCTCATTTAATGAGTTTCCCAACTACCTCATTAAATAAACTTCCCAACTACCTCATTAATGAACTTCCCAACCATCTCATTAATACAAGGGCTAAATGATAAACCAAAAAAATAACTAAAATTACATGTTTGGACTTGAACTTAAGTTCCATGAATTCAACTATGAGTTCCTTAAATGCAAGTTAGAATGCATTTAATGTGTCTCCATCTTGAAGCTCAACTTTGCACAACATTTAGGGAAAGACTTCAACTGAAGGGAATAATCGAATTAAACCCACAACGGAAGCATAGGAATCGTCTTTGATTTATTTAGAATTAAACTAAAATACAAGGGTTAAGCAGTAAATACCTTCAAAATATGGAGATTCTTCTGGCGAATCTTTATCTCTTCCACAAAGTCTTCCTGGCTATGACTCGAACACAGGACCAAGGCTTGTGGGAGCCTCTTGAAAGAAAATCCACAAGGGATTGGAGAGGAAGAGGTCTAGAGAGAATTCTCTAATTCTCTCTATTGAGGAGTGTGTTGTGTAGAATGCACAATGGCCACCCCTAGGGTCCTATTTATAGTGGTCTAGGGAAAATAATTAAATAATATATTTTAATATCTAATATATTAAAATATATTTATCTAACCAATTTGAATCTTATTCAAACCTTTTAAAATTCTCCTACGACATTTATTTCCTAATTTGAATCCAATTCAAATTTAATAAATATCTTTTATTTAATGTATCTAATATACATTAATTATTTTAATATTTAATGTATCAAATACAATAAATATATTTTCCTCTTTTATTTAATATATCTAATATATTAAATATTAATTTGAACACTTCAAATTTTAATATTTAATGTACCAAATACAATAAATATATTTTCCTCTTTTATATTTAATATATCTAATATATTAAATATTAATTTGAACACTTCAAATTAAATATTAATTTGAACATTTCAAATTTTTCTTTCAACTAAATTGATCTTTTAGTGTTAGTATGAGCTAGCAAGGGGACTTTATGGACCTACAGATTATAAGCTCCATTGATACAAAATTAATTAATTAAACTCTTTAATTAATTAATTTTTATTCATTAACTATAGGTCACTCCACTATAGACCTAGAGTTGCACTCTTATGCACTGTAGGACAAGTTGAGTCCATAGATATAATCATTACATGCAAGTCGATCCTTCACGAGTTGTTCGTAATTACAGCTGGGTCAAAAGTCCGTTTTACCCCTATAATTACATCTTGCACCTTAAGTACCACTGATCCTCTAATGAACAATATGTTTATAATCTAATTATAAACTAAGTCCCTCTCGGGCCAATGAGAGGGTGGGGTCCCATTGTTCAAGTCCCGAAATCAGCACTTAAGGGAACTACTCATCTACTTACCCTATATGGGAATGAGTGAATTCCATCTTGTGAGATTATGTTCACAGCTCCCTATTTGGCCAAGTCCCCAAAATGGTAGGCATATTGAATCGGCTACAAAAGTCACTCTCACCCATGCAAATCAAAAGACAAGCTCTCACATGCAGGAGTTCATAACTCACTCAGGATTAAGATCGAGTCGCATATGATTATCCTGATGAAATATTAATCTTCTCAATTAACGGATTTATAAAGAGAGATTAAATATTTCGTGGTCCAGTCTTATACAAACTCATTGTATAAGATACCCCCACTCACATGTCTCCACATGAATGATTTGGATCAAATCATTTGTAACTATTACAAAGTGGGAAGTATCAATAGTGTTACCAGGATAAGGCACCCAACCTTATCCATATACTATGACCCTTTAGGTTATTTCTTGAACATGATTCTCTCGTATGTCAACCACATATTGTTCAAGATTACACTAATAACCTTGGATTTTTCATATAATGGATAATATTATATTGCAAATAAAATAATCAAAATTATTATTCATTATTAAATAAATTATTAATTACGAGGCTTTAGGGCATAAATCCCAACTACCTCATTAAATGAACTTCCCAACTACCTAATTAATGAACTTCCCAACCACCTCATTAATACAAGGGTTAAATGATAAACCAAAAAAACAATTAAAATTACATGTTTGGACTTGAACTTAAGTTCCATGAATTCAACTATGAGTTCCTTAAATGCAAGTTAGAATGCATTTAATGTGTCTCCATATTGAAGCTCAACTTTGCACAACATGTAGGGAAAGACTTCAACATCATCTAGAACCTCCTTTGTTGAGCTCACCATAGCTTGAATATAAGTGATTAAAGCTTTTTGTAGCTTTTTGGCTCTTGACCTTGTAATTGGACCTTCAGGCATGACAATAGATGTTCCTTGGTTCACATCAGACCATGTATACAAATGAGTGCTAATCGTGACATTGAATTCGACGCATTTATGGACGAATTATGTAATGGTTTGTTGATAGATAGAAACGAAGGGGTTGAGGTCATTTTTAGATACGGTAGTATTGGGATATTAGGGTCTACTTTCTATCCTCCTATCTCACTACGAAGTGAGGTTGATTTTAGGTTCATGATGAACCCTGCTCCATCCCTTCCAAATACAGTCGAACTTTATATTTTCCAACCAAACATTGTAAGCCAAACAGAAATAAGACAAGTAGAATATAGTCCAGAAGTCCAAGATTTGAACAATGAAGAATCGAAAGAGTTAGAGGAAGATGACGATGAGCCACCCATTGCCACAAATGATGAAGACATTGAGACAGACAATGACGATGATAGTGAAGGAGAAGTAGTTGAATTTTATGGCGAGCATAACATTCCGCCCTTTTTCACTCAGTTAGATATGGATGTTATTGATTCCATGCCTGACACCGGTATTGACCATGAAACTAGAGGGTCTGATTCATTGCTCAAATTGATGATTTTTTAATCGAAGATCGATTTAAAGAATACTGTAAAGAGCTATTACATCATTCAACATCAACATTTTGACGTTATCAAGTCGAATAAGAACATGTGGGCAATGAACTGTAAAAGGTATGGCGATGGTTGTACGTGGTGACTTCGTGTCTGTTGTCGTAAATGACACAGTCGATTTGAAATTACACAGTACAATGGTCATCACTCCTACATTTATGCAAGGCTAAGTCAAGATCACAATCAACTCGACTCTAATCTTATAGCGTCTAAGGTGTTCAACATCGTCAAAATCGAACCGTCTATAACTGTACGCACATTACAGGCAGTCATATTAAGGAAATATGGATACAATGTTAATTATTCCAAAGTGTGGAATGGAAAAAGAAAAGTTATCGTCAATATCTTTGGAGATTGGGATGAGTCATACAATTTACTACCAAAGTGGACCAACATACTTGAAATGACAAATCCTTGTTCAAAAATTTCGTGGAGGTTGCAAGAGGTGGAGGGGAACACCAAGGAGGTCATATTCCACAGTGTTTTTTGGGCATTCGAACCTGTTATTGAGGGATTCATGCATTGCAAACCTTTACTTCAAATAGATGGTACCCATCTATACGAAAAGTATAAAGGAAAACTATTAATAGCAACCTCTATAGATGCGAATGGTCGCATATACCTTATTGCTTATGCGATTGTACCAGAAGAAAGCACTGATACATGGGATTGGTTTTTGCACAACCTACGGACATAGGTAGTGCATGAGAGGGAGGGGATGCGTCTAATTTCAGATAGGCACAAGGGTATCATATCTACAATTCGAGACCCAAATAACGTTGGGCAGATGGGCATCATCGATTCTGTTTGCGACATGTCGCAGTAATTTTAACCAAAAATACAAGTATAAATTCTTGAAGGATCTGGTGTATCGTGCAGGCTCAAAGTTTTAGGTCTGAAAGTATGAACTATGCATACTTAAGCTCGAGGTAGCCAACAAGGAGTGTATGAGATTTTTTAATTCATTGGATCCCATGCAATGGACTAAATCTCATGATGGTGGTCATCATTACAGCTGGTTAACCACAAATGTGGCTGAATGCATAAACGGTGTGTTACAAGGAGCTAAGAAGTTACCTATAGCTACAGTGGTTCAATCCACATTCTACCGAACTGTGATCTACTTTGCCAAGAGACGACTTCAAGCAAAAGCTGCCATTGACAAAGGGAGACACCTCACACGGTAACTTCTTCAATTGCAATATAGTATGGATTTTGGGATGATCTAATATCAATTGAAATCCTATTTGTAGGTATGCTATTGAGAAATTAGTACCCTGAGAAGCACGTGCCAATGGGCACAAAGTTCATGTCTACAATCATCGGTTGGAGAAATGTGATGTCACAATTGCGGTTGATCCAATCACTTTGAAGGGTGGAACAACACATCGGGTTAAGCTACGTAAGCGAACTTGTGCTTCAACAAGTGGCAAGCTTATGGGATTCCATGCTCTCACGCCATTGATGCCTGCAAGAAGCTTGGCATAGATTACGTGGACTTCTTACAAGATTATTACAACCTGCCAACTTACTTGAAGTGCTATTTGCCAGAGTTTAAATCAATCCCTGATCAAAGTTGATGGCCTAACCCTAACTTTCCCAAAGTTTGTCCAAACGAGACACTAATGAAGGCTAAAGGTCGTCCATGTACGTTTCGTATACGGAACGAGATGGATTGGAGGGAGCCAACAGTCAAACAATGTTGTGGCATTTGCGGACTAGAAGGACATAATCGACGGAAGTGTCCCAGTCAAGCGCCTAGACGTTTAGATTAGTTTCTAGTTTTTTGTGAACCTGGTGCTTCTGTAATGTAAAATAATAGTGTGTAACACAATTTTTTCAGTAATGTCAAATATATGACTCTCATATATATTCAATGCAGACTTGTTATCATCTTTAAACTCTTTGAATTATTAATCTTTATTTTTTATCTATTTAAATATTATTAGATAGAAAACGACATTACAATCGAACCGTACGAACCATCTATTCTATACCTCCAGGCAAGTCATCGATCACAATTAGCCTGGAAAGACATATTTTCCAGTGCATTATTGCACTGTAGGCGTCGAAAAGCTATATTAAGAAGATTGGCTGAACAACCAGACCCCCACATCGAGCCTTATTTACGAGCATCTGGATTCTATGGTGTTTCCTGCATCAAATGTATTCAATATGATTGGCATTTACTGACTGCACTCGTGGAGCTCTGGCGACAGGAGACACACACGTTCCACCTGCCGCGCAGGGAGTGCACGATCACACTACATGATGTAGCCATCCAGTTCGAACTACCTGTTAATGGGCGAGCATTGATTGGTTCACTCAAGCATAACAGGTCTAATGTTTGTCGTAACCTATTGGGAGTTACGACAAATGATGATGTATTGAAAGGAGGTCGCCTCAGCTTGTCTTGGTTGGCTGCCTAGTTTAATGATTTCTCGCATCTACCAGAGGACGTCGATGAAGACGACCTCCAAAGATATGCCCACACATATATTTTGTCACTCATAGGAGGTGTGTTCTTCCCAAATAAGTCTAATAGTCGGGTCCACTTAATTTATCTCCCCCTACTAGAAGATTTTCATTACGCGGGGATGTATAGCTGGGGAGCAAGATGTCTTGCATGGCTCTATAGACAGCTATGCAAAGCTGCAGTGATAGATGTTAAGAATTTGGGTGGGCCCCTTATACTTTTACAAGTTTGGGCATGGGATTGATTCCCTTTTCTGGCACCTCGACAAGTACATCAATACGAGAATCAATTGGGAGATAGACCACTGACAATACAGTAAGAAATTTTAATGGGTTTAACTATAGTCATACATTTCACCTAAGTTACACTAATATTCAATTTATTTTATTTGTAGATGGAACAACGAATTTTCAGTTACCAGATTGCCTACACATGTATTAGTCCAGTACATATATATGTTAGATACAATTAAGCCTGATCAGGTATAATTACGTTCATGTATTGTTTTTAATCAAATTGTTTTTATTTTAGTTCATGTTGGTCAACTTATCTTCAAAAAATTATGCAGATTATTTGGGAGCCTTATAACCATCTGCTCCAAATCTTGCCAGAATATTTCCTTGTCTGTAGTCACGTATGGGCAGCCAAAACTTCACTCATGTGTTTTTATGTAGTTGAGTGGCAGTTCCCAGAACGTGTGATACAACAATTTGGGTGAGTGCAGGATGTTCCTATACCTTGTAAAACAGACATGCAATTGCACTCATACGACCTACGGGGTAGACAAGAACGGATTGGGTAGCATTTTTAGCTTGTATTATAGAAATCTGGGAAGACAGAGAAAATTTCCTTATTCGCGGACAATTAATCAATGGGGAACCAATGTTGGGCATAATTATGACAAATGGTATGATGCAATTACAAGAAAATACATCACACAACCAGGAGCATCATATCATTATTGGATAAGAATCTTTTTTAGGGTTCCCTAGATGATGTATATAACTATAAAATTGACTTGATTAAATTTGATTTCACTTGTTTATTCTTTCAGAACAACTTACCCTACATGACTCCACTTGGTAGAAGGTGTTTGGTGAATTTAACATTCATATATCGACTCCTGGATTTGAATGGAGGTGGTCTTCCAGATGGAAACGAAGATTGAGTCACTCCTCTATATTAGGCCCAACCACTTTTTTAGATGATGTTTTGTAGCTTCTAAAGATCATCTAAATTAATCAACTTTTCTTTTGGAATATATTGTCTTGATTTGCAATCAACAACTCAAAATTGTTTAGTCTCAACAGCTCAAAATCGTTTATCTCAACAAATTTATCCTACTCTTACTCTCCTAAGTTCCAACCAAGTCACAACCCTTTGGAAAATTGAAGAACTCAACTGCAATAATAATTTATAATTAACTAATTAAATATAAATTAAACATAAAACTTGGAAAAAATATAATTAAAAGAACAAGAGGAAATGTCGTCACTAAAATAGATGATAGACACATTTAAATAGTCGCTTTGAATAGTTTATTTTGAAATTAGTTGTATATAGTTGCTCATAATTCTTTATGTTGAATTATATTCTCTATATTGAAGTATATTCAAACTAATAAAGTTAACACAACGTATAAAAATAATTATATAAAAGTGAAGTCAAATTTTGTTGTCTTGAAAATATGCCTGGCTACGCAAAAGTCAAATTTTCAAATAGTGAACATTTTCAATTGGGAGTCAGAATTTATCAATTTAGTTGGTTCAATTAATTTGAGTTATTGTTCTTTTAGTCTCCTTTTTTTTTTCTCCGTACGTTGATGTGATAAAAAACTTCAAAAATTAATATGAAGTCAAACGTAATTAAACTCCCTATTAAATTTAGATTATTTATATCAACCATAAATACATTTCAACTGAGTTTTGTCTTCTTAGTTATAATTTTTTTCAATTTATTAATTAATTTATATCACACTTTAATCATTGTTCACATTTAAAAGAGAGGCTTCTTATATATTTAAAAGAGGCTTCTTATTTAAAAAAAATGAAATGTTTGGTTAATGTATTTAAAAAAATAATGACTAAAATTAAAAAAAGAGGAAAAAGAAATATTTTTTAAAAAAACATAATAAAAAATGATTGATAAGTGTATTTTAAAAAAATAATTTTTTTTAGAAATAATTAAGAAAATGATTGGTGGAAAATAATGATAAAAAATGATTGGTGAATGATTGGGTGTGGATGAAATGTTTGTTAAACATTTATTTTAAAGAAAAATAAATAAATAAATGATTGGTGGATTTGATGGGTCGTTAAATATTTATTGGTAGATGTGATGGTTTATTAAATAATTATTTTTAATCTAAAATACAAAGATTTCCGTTTGAATTGAAACAGAAGGGGAGGGGACAAACGCAGTCAAGCCATTGCATAGAATGCGTCTGTCAAACAGACACATTCTACATGGAATGTGTCTCTTCAAGATACGCATTCCAATAAAGACAAAAAAATTACATGTTTTTTGTAAAACGTTTGATTTTGTACTCGTTTTCTGTAATAAGTTTTAAAAATACCCATATTTCTCCAAAAAGTCCCAGCCAATGGTATAAAAAGGTTTGATTCTTATATAAAAAGGTATAAAAAGTCCCATGCCAATGGTCCCCTATTTCTCCAAGAATATTAGGAATGGATATTATTAAAGATCGGAAAGAAATGAAACTATATTTTGTCTCAACGTGATTATGTAACAAGACTAGTTAAAAGATTGAACATCCATGATAGTAAGAAAGTTAGTATTCCTTTTAGCAAACATTTTAAACTTTCTATTGATGATTCTCCTAAGACTCCAAATGATATTGATGAAATGCATGATATTCCATATGCAAGTATTGTTGGGAGTCTTATGTATGCCATGGTTTGTACTAGACCTGACCTTGCTCATCCACTTAGTGTTATTAGTAGATTTCTTACTAATCCTAGTAAACAACATTGGAATGCTATTAAGTGGATTGTTATATATCTTGTATGTCATACCGATTTATGTCTTGTTTATGGTGGAGCAAATATAGTTGATGATAAGAACATTTAAATAGTTAGATACGTTGATGTTGATTATGCTGCTAACATTGATAAGCATAGATCTTTGATTGGCTTTGTGTTTAAATTGTTTGATTGCACAATTAGTTGGGAATCTAGTTTACAATCCATAGTTGCATTATCTATAATTGAATTTGAGTATATTGCATTAATTGAAGCTATTAAAGGATTTTTATGGCTTAAGGGAATTGTATCTGAATTATGTTGTAGTGATAATGTCTCTGTAACTGTATTCTGTGATAGTTAAAGTGCTCTACACTTATCTAAAAATCATTCTCATCATGAAACAACTAAACATATTGATGTTAGATATCATTTTGTTAGAGATGCCATCAATGATGGTGTAGTTTCTGTTAAAAAAGGTTGCTACTGATTTGAATGTTGCGGATATGTTTACTAAAGCATTTCCATGTGATAAGTTTAACCTATGTGCGAGAATGTTGCAGCTTGATAACCTTTGTGTGAGAATGTTGCAGCTTGATAATGGGTGATAAATGTATTTTGAGTCGTTTTTGGGAACAAGCTCCATTGTTCATTGGTCTTTTTTTTTTATAAATTGAAATCAAGGTGGAGATTGTTATACATTTGGTTTCCATTTATCATAAGTTTAATTTAGTTAAATTTGCTTTTTAATTAAGTTCAAATTGGGCTTAATTAAAAATTAGATTAAACAAAATTAAATTAAGATGAACCTTTAAAACTGTTCTCAAAGTTAAAAGACTCAAAATTGGTTTGGGCCCAAATTTGTGTATGATAAGGCCCTGTGCATTGTAATTTTCGTATAGCCTATTTTACCTATAAAAAAGGGATGACGTATGGGGCATGTGAGAATATATAGAGATCATGTATGTGTAAGGGGCATCTTTCATTAAAACAGGGATTTAGGGTTTAGAAAGCAAAAAGAGAAAGAGAGAGAGAGAGTTCGGTTGGGTTTTTACCGATAGGGGTTTATTCTTCAATTGGGAGCTTTTTTTTTCTTCTTCCCTTGTTTTTCCAAAAACTCCACGTCGACGCCAAAACTTCTACTTCCCCTTCTTCGTGAACACCACGCCAACACCAAAATCAAAAAGAGGAAAGCCATTTTTTGCACCGTTGTTCACAAGATCGATCCGCCGTCCACGAGCTGCTGAGCAAATTGCAATCCTTGTGTTGCAGCCTTCACTATGTGTTGATTGGTGGTGATGAGATCTAAAAATATGCAAATCTTGTTATACAAAGGTTGTATGGTTCTATCTCTTTGTATGTTTTTTTTCTCTCTAAATAGTTGCTTTCTGGGAGTAATCTCTCTAGATCTAATTCTTTATTCAATGTTCTGACTGTTTCTAATTCATTTCTCTAATAATATTGACTAGCAAAGGCCAATAAGACCTTTTGCAAGTGGAGAATGTCTATTGACCGAACCACTATAAATCCTTGTGTTTTCCCTTCTTTCTTTACTTCTTTCTGCTACTTTAAGTTTCTATCCAGCACTTTAATTCTAGAAAAAATCACTCAATTTCACCTCTAATTTGTATATTAAGGTTAAAAACACGGGTTGTGATCGTGGTTAATTAATTAATAACATTAAAATTTGCTCAATACTTTTGACTGATTAAGAAATCGTGTGATTTGGATGTTTGTGTGATTTGAATGTTATTTTAACGCTTCCAAGTTTTCTAATTGATGTTTGCACTAGTACAATTTCATAACTTCATGACATTGAAAAATTGTCATAAGCACATTTTATGACCTTTTTTTTTCAGTCCTAGAATCCCCCCATCAAGGAAAGTCTATACATGATGCATCAAAAAAATTGTCATAATTAACTGTTTTTTGACACTTAATAGTTGTAAAAAAAAATATTCATGACATTTCTTAATTGACGTAGTAAATTTTTTATGATAATTAAACATTGTCAATAAATAACTCCTAAAATGTGATTTTTCTGTCAAGATATATATATTAACTACATTTTAAATGTCATAGAAATTCTGTTGATGACAGTATTTTAGTGTCAAACAAATACTTTCTTTGATAGCTTTTTGTTGTCAACAAAAAACATATCATGACAGTTTTGAATGTCACTAAAATGCTTGTAATGATAATGCATTGTTGTCACCTAAGTAATTTCTATGACATTGATGAACCATCATAAATAGTGATACATAACTACTTATTTATTTATGACGATTCATCAAAAGCATAGAAATTATATTGTCCAATAACTGTCAATACAATGTGTTCCAAAATAAAATCACTCCAATTTTGATACAAAATAAATACATACATAAATAACTTTTATATTTCATTGAACCAAATTTGGTCAAATTTTTACATACAAACTAACTATGATCAAATTTGTACATCACAACAATTTTTACACTAAACTTTAACTAACATGAGTGTATACTATATTTTTTTGACACTAACCCAACAAAAAAGCTCATACATCAATTAGTTGCAACATAGCTTCTTGACTTCATCGAGTTCCTGCAAGAGCAATCAACAAAACAATATTCATTATTATAACTCTAAAATTAAACTAGAATTCATCCCACCATAAGCAAACTTTAGAGAGAACATAACAAAACAAAATTTACTAACGTACAATTATAAATCAATCGTTTATTACAACTTAAAACGTACTAAGAAACAAAATTTACTGATGGAATGTGCAGAGTGGAGTTTGTGATAGAAATGAAAGCTGATTTTCCTTTCATGTGAGATGGTATTTTTATCTAATGTGTGTGTCCACAAGTAAATGAAATTCGCTATTCTTTGTATTTCATAATTATCACTCCATCATAAAATGAGGGCAAGAAGCTAGCAAGTGTAATCTTTTTCATCATAAACATGCTTATGCAAACTTTTACTTCCTCAAGATAGGCAAAATTAGACCTTATAGATAAGACTAGTGCAAAAGAAAACAAAGGAGCCATCAAAGATAATGTGACAAGAAAGGGGCATCATTCTATTGATAAAAAAAAACGAAAAAATTACAATATAATATATATCAACTCAGTTTTCTTAGGCAAATACGCATGAAGTTAGGTAGGTAAAGTATACATGGGTTTTTGACTTGTGGAAATAAACAAAACTCATTTACTGTAATAAAAAATACAATAATGTACATCATTCAAATCCATTGAAGTAATAAAATTTCGATACATCTCTATCATTTCTATTCTCAAATGAATAAATTGAAATCTCTTTGACTTGAATAAAGATAAAATGCACTATTCCAATGCATTAAAGCAATACACCTACTAACATTGCATGTGGTCCCAACATTTTCAAACCAACAAAATGGGTTTTCTTTTAATAACATATCCATTTTACAAAATTAATTTTTAGATCCATAATGCATCAAGTGCAAAAGTCCAATTTGAAGAAGCCTCCAAAGAAGTCTTCTCTTGCCAAAAAACACAACTTGTAAAAACCTCCAAAAACAGAAATTGAAGGTTAATGTCTACTTTTGTTAAGCCAGTAAAATAAAACTTAATATGAAGACTGCAATTAAGCTTGCAAAACATAAATAAGCTGAAAAGGCGATTGCAAGACAATGCCTGAAGAAGTTCAAAGAGTAGACTGTGAAATAGAAATTGAAGGTTGATGCCTACTCTTGTTGTGCATGTATAAATCCAGAAAATTGAGGCAATTGTAGGTCTTGTCGTGCCATTGATCGAGAAAGTTGAGGTAGTTGTGGGTCTTGTATTGCCTCTGGAAGCTTAAGGTTGCTAGGAAGACAGTTTAAATTTGTTTTAAAAAGTACAAAAATTAATTAAATAACTTATTTACCATGTTTGGGATTGTGAATCCCATGAAAGTCATTTCTCCTCTAGTTTGTTTCCTATTGTGTGGTTTTAAGTGCTCGCAAATAACCGCAAGTATACGGTATCAAGTTTTAATATAGTGATATTGAATATCAAGTTATCGTCTCCACAGGGATTGGATTTTCTTAGATTAATTAATTACCGCAGTTACTAATACCTGACTTTATTTAGAGAACCTAACTTTAGAGAAAAGAGAATAAAACTAAGCTAATTATTTATAAGATTGGAGTCTAATTTTCAGAGAAGAATTGAGACAATAATTTTCAACAAAATACCAATTTTGAGTTCATTAAGACATAAGTTCACATTCAACCATTTTAAACCAAGGAATGACTAAACTAATTAATTGACTCTCTCAAGCCCAATCAAAACTCATGCAAGAAAACTAAATCACTTTTCAGTCTCATTAATCAATCAAGCATGACCTTAAGAAATTCCTTCTAACAACTTCTAATACTATAACACTCATTCTTATGCAATGTTCTAATATCAGTCATGCAACTAGATCTAATTCAAGTTTTACTTTCTCAAGCTAAAGCTCAAATTAATAAGAATTAAACTTTGGCCAAAAGCTTAGACATTCAACACACGAAACATGAATAATGTTGTAATATATTAATATCAAAACAAAAATCAAGTTATAAAGTACAAGTCTCAAGAAGTCTCATAACTTAAGTTTAACATTACGAGGCCAAAAACTCCTAATAATCTAAACTCACAACAATAAAGTAAAGAAAAAAAGAGGAAAACTTGCAGACGTGCCAATCCTCATTTCCATCGTGATACACCGCAATCTTGAGCTTTGAGTCTTCTCCTTAGCTCTTACAAGTACCCTCTAGGTCCCAAAATAAAGTGTGAATTGAAATTCGAGTTTTTCTTTTCCAAAAATGGCTCTCTTTGCACAAATAAAAAATTATCTTTTATACTATTGTGACAGTATTGCAACGTTGTCCCTTAGGTCAACAAACATGTATGCGAATCATATTGTTGTGACACCGTTAGACAGCGTCGCAACGCTACCCTCTCGAGTACCAACCCTTATTTTCCTTCCTTCTTCTGGGCCATTCTCTATCTATGCAAGTTATGCCACTTTTTTCACTCTATTCCTCTCCTCATTTACTTTCATCCTCAACTGCTCGATTCCTATCAAATAAATAAATAAATACATGAAAGTATTCAATAAAGCCTCAAAACCTGCAATAATTAAATCAAAAAACCAACTCACAAAGTGCACTTATCAAATACCCCAAACTTAAATATTTGCTAGTCCTCGAGCAAATCACAAAGTCAAAAGCTCACTAAATAGAAGAACAGTGCTATTGACTCAAACCTCAGGAATTCTGAAACAAAGTAATCACATAATCAAGTTTCATGACTAAAAAGTATCCTCAAGAAGCTGTAAATTGAATTCAATCATTCCTTGAGTGAGTGTGTGCTAGCTTTTCCTAATATAGTCTTTATAGGCTCGAAACAGTTTTATTAATCCTCCATTCATTTTCTCCCTACATTGGCTCTAAGATTCCAATGTTCAACTTACTCACCTGATTAAAGGGTTTTCTTTACTAAGGTGTACATCAACTTTTCACCCCAAATAGGTATTTCATTTTATTCACAACCTTTCTCTTTTCTCGAAAGTATCTTTTTGTCACTTGTACCTTCGTTCCAATATACTAACACTTTGTGGTAAAAGCAGCTGATTGCGGGCATAAGTCACTTGTAAGATTGCAATAGCATACTCACATCCTAGGTGAACCTTTCATGCAGGAAAAATCATGGGTTTCATGATCGCCCCTAGTTACTCAATACACTTTTGGAAGTAGGAGTACCTTTCTCTGTTTGTGTGTGTGTGTGTGTATTCAAAGAGATTCATTAGGACTTCCTCAGTTTAGTAATTCTCCCAATCATGCAAGACCACCTTCCAATTAAAACTTAAACCTATCGGGGTGACAACAAAATTCTGGACAAAATAATCTCATTCCAAGCATTCAAGGCTAAACAAGAATAAGCCGAGTGCATCAAACTTTTTCAAGAAAGTCAATGATTCAATTTATCTCTATCTCGCATCCAGATTTTGGTCACATGTCCTAGAAAAGTGTAATTTATCTTTGATTCAAGGGTTATCACAGTCATAGCAAAAAATTTAATTCATCACTCAGAGAATTTCAAAAATTATACCCACACTACAATTTCAAACCAAGAATATCCAAAGAAATTGAACCAACATTCATGTGAAATGAGCAAGTGTTAGAAATTCATAATTAAATACACACTGGTAGCACATAGCCCACACCCCCAAACTTAAATAATACATTGTCCTCAATGTAATGACGTAAATGAAAAGAACGATAACAATTAAGAGAACCAAAATATATATATATATACATATATATATATATATATATATATATATATATATGGAGTGATACTGTCCTAGGCTATTATAATGTCCTCATTCCTCATCAGAGGAGACATACGATGGTGGTGGTGGTGGAAGCTCCGTATACATGTCTGCCATCCAACGCATGCACTCATATAGGTACTGATGGTATGCCTCATTGTGTCGATGGTGGCGCTGCATATGTCGATCTTATTGATGCTCTCTGTGTTTCTATTGTTGGAATAACTCCTCTTGCCTTTTGTACCTTTCATCCATTGCAGACATCATAGTGTAGATGCCCTGATAGTCCAGCGCTACAAGTTGTGGTTGAGGTTCTTCTCTCTACTCATTCATATGACCACCAGCTTCATGTTCATGCTCAACCTGGTCACAATCATCAACTATTTCTACATCCCATCCTCTAAGGCCCATGATGTAATGCTTATTCATGACCCCTTTTGGATGCACTAATTCTTCATAAGGGGATCAAGTGACCCCTGCATTTCTGCACAGCGCAATGATTAAGGAATGATGGGCAAGACCTCCTATGGTGCTGCCTATCCGACTGAAATCTCGCCATTCTGAAGGTCCTTGTATCAACAAAAAAACCTCAAGAAATTTCTTTAGTCAATTAATTGAGATTTAAAGCAAAATAACAAATATAAAGATAAATAAAGGGCATAAAAAACACAAAGATTAATTACACAAAAAGGAAACTAAAAGGGAAAGAAATTTACAAAATTATACAAATACGCACTAATTACAAGAATTTACACTCTAAATTAAAATCAGATATTTTCACCACATTATTAATTAAACTAAAACATATCAATCCCTTGCAACGACACCAAAAATTTGTTGCGTGGTTTTAAGTGCTCGCAAATAATTGCAAGTGTACGGTGTCAAGTTTTAATATAGTGATATTGAATATTGAGTTATCGTCTCCACAGAGATTGAGTTTTCTTAGATTAATTAATTATCGTAGTTACTAACATCTAACTTTATTTAGAGAACCTAACTTTACAAAAAAGAGAATAAAACTAAGCTAATTATTTACAAGGTCGGAGTCCAATTTTCAGAGAAGATTTGATACATTGATTTTCAACAAAATACCAATTTTGAGTTCATTAAGACACATATGTTCACATTCAACCATTATAAGCCAAGGAATGACTAAACTAATTAATTGACTCTCTCAAGCCCAATTAAACTCATGCAAGAAAACTAAATCACTTTTCAATCTCATTAATTAATCAAGCATGACCTTAAGAGATTCCTTCTAACAGCTTCTAATAATATAACATTCATTCTCATGCAATGTTCTACTATCAGTCATGCAACTAGATCTAATTCAAGTTTTAATTTCTCAAGCTAAAACTCGAATTAATAAGAATTAAACTTTGGCCAAAAGCTTAGACATTCAACACACGAAGGAATGTTATTCAAATATCGATAAGCATTAACATCCACCTTCGATGTCTCCTCCATCCACCTCTTAAACTCAGATCTTGTGGTACTTTTTGAAGCACTCCAAAAAAAATTCTTAAGATGTAATCTCTTAAGCATCTTTTGAAAATTAACGTACAAATGTCTAGCATGGAGAGAAGTCAAGAAAAGCTGGAACTAAATCATGTTTAGAATGGTAAAAAGACAACACAAAATTAAACAATGGCATAAAAAAACACATATCATGTTTTAATGCCTAAATATTTTGCAAATAATTTAGTACCTTTTGCTGGTCTAACATGAAAGTGATTCCTTTGGACTCGCATGGTCCATTGTCATTCTGTAGCAACTAAAGGAACCAATTCCAACTATCCTTTGTCTCAGCTTCTACAACCACCCACACAATTGGATAAATGGAGTCGTTCTCATTCACACCTACAGTGGGCATAAGTTGGCCTTGACATGTCCCCTTTAAATGGCATGCATTCAAACATTTAAACGGTCTACAATGGGCAAATCCATCTTTGCACACCTTGAAGAAAATATATAGCGGCTTGAATATAGGCTCACTACTCTCATCAACTCTATGACATTCAATCTTAATTGTACTCCCCTCATTTGATCAAATAAGTTCTTCGCAATAATCTTTCAACCTTTTATAATGCTCAATTAGTGAGTCATTCAATTTTTTGTTGGCTTTTCTCCTGGCTCTATATGCTTGACTATTTGAAATATTTACTTTATAGTTTTCTTTAACTAGTTCTCGAACATCACTTAACTTCATGTTTGGGTCCAACCTAAAACGTTCTAAGCATTTCTTCACTACCCATGAAGAGTTCACATTTCTATTTTGGAACTAACAAGTGTGATCACCAAAGTATGTTTTTACTTGAAACAACGTTGAGTCACTAGAGATCATAGAGGCATGCAATTTCTATTTACATCCATCAGTACAAATAGCTCAACTCGTCTTTTATCATCCTTCACCATTTTCACATTATACGAGCCTGTCACAGCATATTCCTTAATAGCTTCCTTTAGCACATCTTTGGTGTTAAATTTGATTCCTACTTATGCAAGAGCCTCCATATCAATCTAATATCTAAATATCGGATAGTTACACACATCTTTTTCCTCATTAGATAAACATAGAGATTTTAAATTGGAAGATGAAGCATAAGTAGACTCACATTCCCCATGGTCTAAATCCAATAATAGATTCATACCAATAGATGAGTCATTTAACCCATAAGAAACAAGATCATTCTTTTCAAACTCAAGTAGCTATGACTAGATGCTTGGGTGAAATTCAGACCTAGATGCATTACTTCTTCAATTGGGTTATGTTGAACAAATATGTGCAAAGTGTTATCCCCACAAATGAGACTTACTATACTTAGACTATCCTCATCATGGCTAATTAAACGTAAACGACGAGATAGTTTTGAACCAAGTTTCAAATACCAATGGCACTAAACATTAAATACATATGCTTCTGTGACATCAATGTATTTAACTCAATTACAGATAATAAGTCCCTATTAACAATTAAAGCAATCTCAATCCACCCAACATATTCATAATTATCATCTATAACAAGTTGATCATTGAAATAGAATATGAGTTCAATGTTATCCATTCTGTAAATAAAAAATTGTGGCATTCAATGTTGGAATTTATTAAAAACTAAATTCATGATTATTCAAGAGTAAGAGACATACAATTCAAGAACAATCATGACAAGATTATAAAAGGATTTAAGCATGGAAGAAAACCAAAACTAAAAGGAGGTTGGAATTACCTGGAACCATTAGCATGTTGAACACACAAGCATTTGTGGTTTGTGGCCTTCTTCAACTATGCAACCTAAACCATGATGGGTAGTTCTCTCTATCATATGGGAAATAGAAGCCTAAAGAAGCATAGTGTATTGGGGACCATAATCTAGGGTTCCCACAATCCTCTAGGATTAACGAATTGATTTCTGCTCGACAGGCCACACTATTATATGGGAAGTCTAGGGCTCATAATCAAGAGCACACAATATGCCCATTAAATATCCCAAATTTAATTATCGTTTAATTTGTTACTCACATATTAATTCCAACAATCTCCCCCTTAGGTAACAATTTCCTTGATAGCAATTATTAATTTATTCTTTAGTGCACAACTTAATGCTATTTTTTTAAAAGAAACTTCTCTTTAATCACAATCTGGTGTATTTTGTATACCAATGAGGAACCAAGGCAGCTTCTGTCACATGTATGCAACTCAACCTTCAATGATCACCACACCAAATATACTCAATGACATGGATCAAGTATGGAAGAGCATCATGAGGAAATTACATTTAATGTGATCTAAACATGCCTATTCCCAATCGGTTTAACTTTATTCTTTAAAGAGATCAAACTGTACTCTTTCTAGCCTTATGTTAAACCACAATTAGAAAGAAATCCATTCACAAAAGTCATTCATCTTTCTTATTCTACAGAAAGAAAAACTTTGTGTCTACTGTAAGAAAGCACAAACTCCCACTCAACTAATATACCATAATTTTCACACCTATATGAGCGTTATGCTCTTAAAATTTTGTGTGAAGGTTCTTAATGAGTGGAACCACAATGATGGAGTTGTATTTCTTTAGACACAATAAGAACTATGGATTTTCTTTATCAATTAAAGCTTATAATTCTCATATAACAGCTTTTGTTGCTATAATATGGAAAAATAAATTCTTGTCAAGAAAACCTAATGACAAGGTTAAAAAATTTCTAAGATTGTTGCCACACAAAATGCTATGAACACAAACTTCAGTTGTGAAAACCACTACAAGTGACTATTTGTCACAATTATGACAGTAGTACCTTTTAACCAATTAGTGAACTTAGTCTCAAAAGTGGATCTTGTTGGCAACTCATATTATCAAAATCAAATTTCCTTATGATCTCTACTCTATCTGATTTTGATAAATGAGCATGTATCCTTTTGTTAAGTATCTTAAAACTTTTTAGATCCAATTAAAAGGTATCAAAACAATTGCCTTTCATTTTTTATATGAATAGTGAAGCAAAAGTGTCTAAACTTTTATCATGAAATTTTTCATTTCTTTATTCAAGGGACTTTTATTGAGCCTGAGCTTGTCCTCTTTAATGATTTCCTTAGTGCATAAATCTTTATGTTAGAAAACTTGAAAGACTTTCTGACATAACCCTTTTGTGAAATCTCAATCTTACTTGAGATTGATCTCACGATATCATTTCACAGTATAAAAGAGATGTCCATATAAGTTTTCATCGTGTATCATAGCCTTATTATGCCATAGACATATTATACACTAGGAAAATAAATTTACTCCCACTAAACTTGTAATACATAATTATCACTCTTATCTACCTCAAAACTCTAAATGTGATAATTATTTGATGAAATTTATGAAATTACATATAATAATTCCTCATTGAGATCACAAATGAATTTTAACCTTTGAAACTTTGTGTTACTGAATCAAAAGTTTCTAAACTTTACAAGTTTTGACTTCATAAATCATACAGTTGAGAAATCAATTATTATATCCATCTGATATAATTCTAAGAAAAATGAGCTATTGATTAGAGTTGTCATTTGCTTAAAAGGTCTCTTAATAATTAATGTCACCTATAATAATTGAAATCATAATAGCTAGACAAACCTTATATTGTTGAGGATCTCACATCGGAAAGATAGAGAGACCTCACAATCTTCATAGGATACATGGGTTACTCCTCTCATTGCTAATTGATTTTAATGAGATACATGGGTTACTCCTCTCATTGCCAATTGATTTTAAGATGGAACCTCATGCTTCTCTAATATGGTATCAGAGTCCATGAAGCCCAAATAGGTATTCTATCCAAAAATTAGGATCCGACCCAAGAATGGTGAACCCAAAAGAGGCACCATCTTGAGAGAGCATGTTGAGGATCCCACATCAGAAAAATGAAGAGACTTCATAATTTTTATAAGATATATGGGTTATTCCTCTCATTGTCAATTGGTTTTGAGATAGAAGCTCATGTTTCTCTAGTATGTATCTCTCAACATTTTATTAGTTTCACTTAATTCCTTATAACATTAATTCACCTTTTTAAGAAATAAATTTTTGTTTTACTTTAGGGGAAGTTAATTGAATCATCTTCATTTTACTTTTAAGTTAGACTTAAATCCTTATACTTGTATTTCTCTTATCTTTGGCGATTACTTTAATAACATTTTTAATAATATTGAGTTTGTTTTACTTAAATAAGGAGAAGATGTATTAATGTTATCACAAAGAGAAAAGAACTCTGATTTTCTTTTTCCTAAAGACAACATTCCTCACTTTGTCTTCCTCCTCAAACTCAACATCCTTAAGAGACTTTAAGATCTCATGCTAATGAACTTTTAAGTGGGAATTAATTTTAGAAATCATGAAAATGATCCAGAATGACAATTAATAATCTTTAAGTCCAAGTTAATTTTCTTGTTCTTAAAGGTCAAATATTAGTTGGACATCCCTAAATGCAAAACTTGATGTTAAGCTTTTGCTTAGCCTTGAATTGCAAGAGATTTAGTTGTTGCTTTATTGGTACATCGCTACTTAAGCCTTATGCTGCAATCTCGAGTACTTTTCTCAAAGAAACTGAGTGCAAAGAAGAGTGATATTTGTCATACTTCTTACCACATCTTTATGAGTTTTGAATCATTCTATAAGTGTAACAACCCACCCTAGATCGCTACTTAAAACTTACTCAACACGTTCTTATCTATGGACAATGAATGTCTTAAAACACCTTTCAAATAAGAATAACGAAACATTTCATAAAACTTACTTTATTTCGGGATCTCGATTCAAAATAAAATAAACTTGCAAAACATTTCAAATTAATGACAAATTCGCCACAATTTAAAAGTAACCAAAAACACAACTGAAACATGAAGGAAAGAAAACCACATGAAATTGGGCAACTCTTCTATCCTAAGAAATATGGAACAACTATAACTCCATAGCCTTGCCAAGTCAATGCCTCTACTACGTGCCTCCTGAGTCACTAAGCACCTGAAAAGAGAAAAACATTGTAGCATAGGGTGAGTAAAAAAATACTCAGTAAGTAGCCCACTTAAGCTCATCACAATAAATCTCAGATCAATTCATCCAACCCCATGTCCCACATACACACATTTGAGCATGCTTGTTCATTAACAAATCTCCACAAACATAAATCAAACTTATTCAATCACAAACGTAGACAATTTCTTAAGGTGCTACACATCCTAACCACAATTAACTCGAAACTTTAAACCCTTATTTCCATTATTGCCACATACTTAGGCCACTTTTAGCTCAAAACAACTTCAACACAAATCCCTTAACCATAACATGCTTCATAAACACAAATTCAGGTATGCTTTCACAATTCACAAATTTCCAAACATAAACCAAATTCAACTAATATCTTAAAGGGGCTTAATCCAATTGACTACTTACCTCTTAGGCGAAAATAAATATCACTCCAAGCAAGACCAAAAAAATTCCTTCTTGAACACTTAGCATCACTTAGCAAAATTTAAAGCATTACAAAATTAATCTATGGCATGATGCTAAAATCACCCCAAAATTTTCTATAATTAATCTAAGAGCTCCCATACTTAATTTTTTTTGGGTTTGATTTAAAAGGTGGTGAAAATCTCACCTTTCTAATTTTCTGGACAATAATTCTACTTTCTGGAATATGTGTGAAATCACCTAGTTTCAAACTTTGGCCTCATTACAGTGGTTAACCCTCAATTTAATTCCAACAAACTTAAGGGTCAATTAATTCATCAAAATAGCCTCTATCTTTCACCCGAAAAGGTCCTATATAACAATCGATTAAATCCAATTTAGGCCTAAACATTCTTGTATTCACAACTTATCAAAAACCAACCAAAACTTTCCTGAAGTAGCAATTAGCACCTGCTGGACATACCCGGACAACACCTCTAATTGCCACAAAAATGTCCCAAATGGCCTCCAATTGCGATGGGTGTCCTGTAAAAATAATCCGACAAATCAATGTCACTTTAAATGACCATTTATTAACTACATAGGCCCTTCTCCATAACTTCCCCTTAAAACAGTGGTGAAATCTTACCCAACCGAAACGAAGCCGAAAAGTGGCTATACAGTATCAAGACCTTGTTGGTTCGGTATCAGTTTGATTCAAAATCGACGGTCCGACCTCCACGCAAGATGGGTAAACTAAAATCATGTTCCAAACGACATTGGTTAGCCTCCACAACACAAAACAGTACCGAACACATCCAAAAAGCATGGGTAAAAAACTCAAAAAATTTACCCACTGGATTTGGCCAAAAATTTATGCCAAAGCTACGAGAAGCCGGTGGTCGTTCATGTTGTAGTGTGCGACGGCAAGGCGATTAGCGACCGGAGCTGCAGCTAGCGGCATGGATCCAGCGACGCAACAACAGCGAACATATTTGGAGTGGCTCTATTCACGCGCCAGAAGAGGTTCTAAGTGGCAGCTGTGTGGCTTCAGGCAACGACGCAATGAGCGAGCGGTTGCACGGCTGTCTGACTATTGGTAGTGCGACGGTGACAGGCTGAGGCTAAGCGGTTCGTTGGAGGAAGAAGAAGAAAAAATGCAGGAGGTGGGGAGGGATTGTACACGGTTTCAAAGAGAGATAGTAGGTAGTGGGGGTCGGTTTCGTGGAGAGAGAGAATCTAAAAAATAATTAAAAAAATTGAAAAGGAAACAAAAGAGGGGATGCACGAGAGAGAGAGGGAGAGAAAGAAGGAAAAGAGGGAGTTTGACTTCTAAAAACATACATACATACATACATACATACTTAATCTCCCTTTTCAAACTACAACAACCAACAATTACTCCTCTTTTTGCCCTTATGAGAAAAAAAATTCAAATCCCAAATTCAAGAAAAACAACTTAAATCCAACTCATTTTTTATCCTTTAGCACCAAACCATACAACCTTTTAATTCCAAATAATACATTAAAAAAAATGGCGGGCATTACAACATTCCCTCCTTAAGAACTTTTGTCCTCGAAAGTTCCTAGTCTAGAAAGAGTTTAGGATACAAAGCACGCATCTCACCTTCCGATCCCAAGTCACTTCCTAGACCTTATGGTTTCGCCAAAGCACTTTGACCAGATTAATTTTCCAATTAAGGAGAGTCTTCTGGTCTCTTGCCATGATTTACATTGACTTCTTCTCATAGCACAAATTCTTATTCCCACACAAGGGCTCGTAATCAACCACACACGACAGATCTGGCATATACATTCGCAGCATTAATACATGGAAAACATCATGAATTGTGGAGAGGGAAGGTGGCAAAGCCAATCGATATGCCATAGGGCCAATCCACTCCAAGATCTCCAATGGCCCGATGAACTTGGGACTCAACTTCACTTTCTTTCCAAATCTCAACACTCCATTCATCGATGCCACTCTAAAGAACACGTGGTCATTGACCGCAAACTCTAAGTCACTTCACCTCGTGTCAACGTTGAAGGGAATAATAGAATTAAACCCACAGCGGAAGCATAGAATCGTCTTTGATTTATTTAGAATTAAACTAAAATACAAAAGGTTAAGCAATAAATACCTTCCAAATATGGAGATTCTTCTGGCGGGTCTTTATCTCGTCAACAAAGTCTTCCTGACTATGACTCTAACAAAAGATCAAGGCTTGTGGGAGCCTCTTGAAAGAAAATCCTTAAGGGATTAAAGAGGAAGAGGTTTAGAGAGAATTCTCTAATTCTCTCTTTGAGGAAATGTGTGTTGTTCAAAATGCCCAATGGCTCACCCCTAGGGTCCTATTTATAGTGGTCTAGGGAAGATAATTAAATAATATATTTTAATATCTAATATATTAAAATATATTTATCTAACCAATTTGAATCTTATTCAAACCTTTAAAATTCTCCTACGACATCTATTTCCTAATTTGAATCCAATTCAAATTTAATAAATATCTTTTCTTTAATGTATCTAATATACATTAATTATTTTAATATTCAATGTATCAAATACAATAAATATATTTTCCTCTTTTATATTTAATATATCTAATATATTAAATATTAATTTGAACGCTTCAAATTAAATATTAATTTGAACATTTCAAATTAAATATTAATTTGAACATTTCAAATTAAATATTAATTTGAACATTTCAAATTTTTCTTTCAACTAAATTGATCTTTTATTGTTATTATGAGCTAGTAAGCGGACCTTATGGACCTACAGATTATAAGCTCCAATGAGCTAGCAAGCGGACCTTATGGACCTACAGATTATATGGACCTACAGATTTTAATATCTAATTAAAGAGTTTGATTAATTAATTTTCATTCATTAACTATAGGTCATTCCACTATAGACCTAGAGTTGCACTCTTATGCACTGTAGGACAAGTTGTGTCCATAGATATAATCATTACATGCAAGTCGATCCTTCATGAGTTGTTCGTAATTACAGCTGGGTCAAAAGTCTGTTTTACCCCTATAATTACATATTGCACCTTAAGTACCACTGATTCTCTAATGAACAATATGTTTATAATCTAGTTATAAACTAAGTCCCTCTTGGGCCAATGAGAGGGTGGGGCCCCATTGTTCAAGTCTCGAAATCAGCACTTAAGGGACTACTCATCTACTTACCCTATATGGGAAGGAGTGAATTCCATCTTGTGAGATTATGTTCCCAGCTTCCTATTTGGTCAAGTCCCCAAAATGGTAGGCATATTGAATCGGCTACAAAAGCCACTCTTACCCATGCAAATCAAAGGACAAGCTCTCACAGCTAGGAGTTCATAACTCACTCAGGATTAAGATCGAGTCGCATCTGATCATCCTGATGAAATATTAATCTTCTCAATTAACGGATTTATAAAGAGAGATTAAATATCTCGTGGTCCAGTCTTATACAAACTCATTGTATAAGATACCCCCACTCACATGTCTCCACATGAATGATTTGGATCAAATCATTTGTAACTATTACAAAGTGGGCCGTATCAATAATGTTACCAAGATAAGGCACCCAACCTTATCCATATACTATGACCCTTTAGGTTATTTCTTGAACATGATCCTCTCGTATGTCAACCACATATTGTTCAAGATTACACTAATAACCTTGAATTTTTCATATAATGGATAATATTATATTGCAAATAAAATAATTAAAATAATTATTAATTATTAAATAAATTATTAATTACGATGCTTTAGGGCATAAATCCTAACAAACGTAACTATTCTACCTACTCTGAGTAGCTAGCATCCTAGCTCTGATCTTCTGGATTGTCCCATTCGTAACCTGAACCAACTCGAGTCCCAACAACTTGCGCTCGCCAACCTCACCATAATACAAAGGGGAACTGTACCTCTTTCCATACAGAGCCTCGAAAGGTGCCATGTCAATCATTGCTTGACAAGTGTTGTTATAAGCAAACTCTATCATATGCAAATGTGTGTCCCAACTACCTGTGAAGTCCAACACACAAGCCCGTAGCACATCCTCCAGGGTCTGATTCAATCTTTCAATTTGTCCATCGATCTGAATATGAAAGGTTGTACTAAAGTTTCACTCTAAGCTCAAGGCTCTCTGAAAACTCAACCAAAAGTTTAATGTGAAGCAAGGGTCCTTATCTGACACAATCTTCACCGAAACCCCGTGAAGCCTGACCACTTCCTCCATATACAATTGCACCCACTTTTCCACCATATAAGTGGGCTTCCCTAGCAAAAAATGAGTTGACTTGGTCAATCAAAATGATTACCTAAATCACCGTGAAGCCTTTAACTGTCCTGGGCAACCCATTGATAAAGTCCATAGATACCTCCTCCCATTTTCACTGTGGCACACTCAAGCCAATCTTCAAATATTTTAAATTTTCTAAATTTCATCCTTTAGTGTACTCCCTTATGTTCCTTTGTTCTTCATTAAGATGCATTCAACCCAAAAGTTTAAATGTTTCTTCCTTTATGTTCTATTCATAACAATTCTTATATTTTAAAGGAACTTCCTAATTATTTCCTCATCAAACATGATTCCTTGAATATTGCAATTCATCATCATAAAACTTATGCAATTAAGATTATTCCATTTTTTAAAATCCCACTTAATCTTAAATGGAATGAAATAATATTTAACAATAACTCAATCAATAACAAAACATGCTTAGAATACCATTATTATTTATAAAAATGCAATAGGTTTAAACTTGATGAGGACAACAAGATACCAAACACAACATTGACAGCCTTCCTTTAGGCCGACTATTAACTTGTAAACGATACTCTCAATGTGATGATGAAACACTAATAACCAATTCTGTCACGTGAAAGCCTTCCTTTGAGCCGACAATCACTCACATGACATAACTTTATATTACCTATGTTCATCACTAGCTAGCTATAAATGTACCTGTTATTTGGCCAAACTGACGTCTTTCTTTGGGCTGACAATCATAACGCATATACAACAGGCCCACAAACATCTAATTAATTCTGAAGATGTTAATATCAGAAATCATAGGCTACTTTGGTGGCATGATCCATCAAACCAACATCATCATTGTCTTTTTTTTAATTCATTTGCTACCAATTATAAAGGAAGAAGAGAAATTTTCCAATGGGATAGTGATGCACAACAAAATCTTTATTCTAAAAAGGGGACTAGTGATGGATAAGTGAGAATAATAAATTTTAAGGTGGGAGAATTGTTGGGAGTGAGTGATTACGTTGTAGGTACATTTCTTTTTTCCTCTTGCTCTTGTGGTTTACCTTCCTCATTAAATTCTTTATGAATTTTGAGTCGAAGAGTTTTAGCTTAAGGATATGACAAAGATATATAATCACATTTTTAAAGCATGATTTTTTTTTTTTTTTTTGGATGAACTCTAGTGTATAGTTGTATGTTTACAACTTTCTTTAGTTGTTTGCATGATATTGATTCAGAGGTGGTTTTTTCTTCTCTCATGCTATCACAAGTATTTTGTTCTTGCTACCTTTTCCTAATATTTATATGTACTGTAGATATTTCCCTATCGAAAATTCTTGAAGGTGGACATATCTAGCTCACCCTCATCTTTGTGTTTGTTGTTTTGTGTTGCTAGAACAAATAAATTTCTCTTTGGCACAAATTCTGAAATTTTTCATGTAAGGGCGAATAGATTTAATTTTAAGCTGATTTAGATAATAAATTGAAATTTAAAATGAAAATAGGAAACACATTCTTTTTTCTTAAAAAGTTGATTTATTATATGAATTATATTCTTTTGTTCATTACACTTATGTATCGTACTTCCTCTAAAAATTTATATAACCTTTCTTTAAGATAAGAATAAAGATATAAGATTGTCGAGGTTAAAATTTTTAGTTATACAAAATTTTAAAGATAGAAAGTGGAATTGAAGTCTGCATTCTAAGATCAAATATATATAATAATTTCTTCTTATAGTTTTTTTTTCTTAATAAAAAAGTTAGAAATCTCATTTATGCTTTTAGTGTCAAAATGTCTATTTTTGTTTTGGTCTTTAGACCTTCAAAATGTCTATAAAGTTTATGAAATTTAGATAAAGAAAATATTATTAGTACTATTATTATTTTGAGTTCACATCTAAACCACTGACCTCAAAAACCATAAAAAAAATTATGAATCAAATACTAATTATTTTTCAAAGTAAATGCACTAGAAGAGAACATTTTGATAGTAAAAAAATGGTAAGTGTCAAAAATATACGTGTACCAATACATAAATGACAGATGATTTTATTGGATTTTGTAACAAAATAAAACAAACCTTTATTTGTTTAATATTTTGGTAACTTTATTTTTTCTTCGGTTAGTCGTCCGCTCATCCTTCAAGGTTTATTTTCTAATAGTTGTCTATTTCTTACTTAAATTCATAATATTAGAAAATTTTCAATTATTGGTGCTAAACACACACACACACACACACACACACACACACACACACACACACACACACACACACACACACACACACACACACACACACGTTTTGATTCTAAAATTTTGAATATTGAGGTTTTAATTAATTATTTCTAAATTTTTTTAATCTATATAATATCCTTAAAAAATTCTAATTTAATATTTGAATTTTCTTTTGATTGACATTTAGACTTTTGATTCAAATATTTTATACCAATTGTTTAAAAAATCAATCCAAATTCTAATTTATAATTCATAATTTTTTTAATTCAAACAAAGTTTGAGAATTTGAACCTAGAACTTTTGGAGTTATTAGTATCTTAACCCATTAAAGTTTGTTCATGTCAAATCCATTATAAAAAAATATAAAAAATTAAAAATTAAAAATTAATTTTAAAATTTTGACTATAGTTTCTGAAAATATTTTAATAGATTAAAAGAAAAAAATTAATTTGTAGGTATTAGAAAAATGACCAAGCAATTTAAAAAAAATTAAAATTGATAGTTTAAATAGAATAATAATTTTAAAAATACATGGGCATATAAATTTAATAACCAAAATTGGCATTTTGAAAAAAAAAATAAGAATTTAAATAAGAAATCAAAATCAGGAAAACTATAAATAAAAGAACCATAAAGAAAATAAAATAAAGAACGAAGTGGAATCAAAGGAAACTTAAAGGAAAAGAAAAATAAAGTTACCAAAATAATGAACAAATAAAAGTAAATTTTTTTTATTTAAAAAGTCTAATAAAGTCATGTCATCTTTTCATTAGTACACGTTTTGGCAGCTAGTAATCCCTACTACCAAGGCATTAGGCAAGTTTTACTTTTACTTTATTAGTTTATATTATATTTTCTTTTCCTAAATACCTCTTTTTAATGTAATTATCTTATGAATTATTTTATTTAGCTTATATTCTTTCTGTAGATTTGCAAATCTTATTTCTAAAAATAATTCATTATTCTCATTAAAAAAATGTAATTCTCTTATTTCCATAAATTCATTATTTTTCTTTGATTTTCCATCCAGATTCACTTATATTCTTTCCTCATCTATTTTTTAAAAAATCAAAATCTTCCTAACTATTCATTTAACATAAAATATCATCACTAACATATTTTTATTTTTTTTTTACTTATATTTTTTTCTTCGTTGATCTTTCACATTTTTTTTATTATGATCTTTAATTTTGAATATTTAAAATTCTTTCATTAACTTCTTTTCAAAAAACCAAATCATAATATATCATTTTTATTGTAGTTTTAAACCTAGCTATGATTTTAAGATTTTTTTTTTTTTATCCCATAACTATTATATTTTGCCGTAAACTTGATAGATTAAATACAAAAGACAACAACATATATCATTTTAATCAATTTGCTTTTATTCATTGTTTAGCCTCAAATATGTTAGGACTACTAGATAATATATATTTATAATAATATAAATATTTGAATATTTTTTAATTATATTTGACAGATTTCACATATTGGAGGATATGGATAAATCTTGGATGAGAACAAATAGATTGTCAAAAGATATGAGTTTGGTGTGAAAGGATTTATAGAATTTGCTCTAAGTCATGTAGATAACCCATCTAGAATTCGTTGTCCATGTTTAAGATGTGGAAACATTGATATGCATGATGAAAAAGAAAATAGAAACCATTTAATTATAAATGGAATGGACCTGAGTTATGTTATATAGTTTTGGCATGGTGAAAAGCTTACTGAAAAGTTAAATGAGGATAGTGCAAAGAATCTCAACACATTCAAAAATGATGAAGAGTATCATGTTAATGAGACAATTGAGATGGTACAAGCAGCACATGAAGATTGTTCTCAATCTGCTGAAAGTTTTGAAACTTTACTTAACAATGCTGAGAAACCTCTATATAAAGGTTGTAAAACTTTTACTAAGTTATCAGCATTGGTGAAGTTGTACAACTTAAAAGTTAAATGAGTGGAGCAATGTAAGTTTCTCAAATTTGTTAAGTCTTATAAATGAGATGTTACCAGAAAAAAAGTGCACTCTCTCAAGAAATGTATGAAGCAAAAAAGATATTATGTGCATTGAGGATGGAGTATGAGAAGATTCATGCATGTCCTAATAATTGTTGTCTATATAGAAGAGAATATGTGAACATGAATAAATGTCCGGTATGTGGAGCATCAAGATGGTAATGACGTAAAAATTTAAATGAAGAAAAAATTGGGGTTCCTACAAAAGTCATTTGGTACTTTCCTCCAATTCCTAGATTCAAATGAATGTTTAGAAATGATGAGTATGCAAAGAGATTAACTTGGCATGCTGATGAAAAAGAAAATGATGGCTTGTTACGTCATCTAGCTTATTCACCTTCATGGCAATTAGTTGATTGTTTATGGCCTGATTTTGGTAGGCAATCATGTAATCTTTGTCTTACTTTATCCACATATGGGATGAATTCGTATAGTGACATGAGTAGTAAGTACAGTTGTTGGGCAATGATTATGGTAATAAACAGTCTTCCACCATGGTTATGCATGAGAAGAAAATTTATGATGTTATCCATGTTGATCTAGGACCTACCGGATAATGACATTGATGTTTTTTTGGCTCCACTAATCGTTGATTTGAAATTGCTTTGGGAAAAAGGAGTTGAATGTTATTGTAACATTCTGTAAAAAAAAAAATAATAATAATAATAATAATAATAATAATAATAATTTTTTTTTTTAAACTTATCTTCTTCCCCCGATACTCTCTCTCTCACGCAGCCCTCTCTCTCTCTCTCTCTCTCTCTCTCTCTCTCTCTCTTCCTCGTCGAGCACCCATCCTCCACCGCCTTCTTCTTCTTCTTCCTCGCCGGGAGCTTCTCTGCCGAACACCCAACCTCGCCGTGAGCTTCTCCGCCGGACGGTTCTTTTTTCGCGCAAACCCGATCGCCGACGACCGAGAGCTCCAGCTGCGTTTTCCTTCGATCAGCTTCGCGAACGCCGGTCGACGTCGTCCTCGTTAGCCTCACCGGAGTCGATCCTCGCCGCTGGGCCTTTTCTTCCTTCTTCCTCGTCTTCGTCGAGCAGCAGCCGCGTGTAGCTCGCCGGAGGCTCGTTCTGTTCGCCGGTTGCTGTAAATTCGAAACCCAGATCCGTTGAAGCTCACCCTCGCGCTGCAAGTCTGAAGAACTCGCTGGTTTTCGCTCGGAACTGACTCACCGAGAGCGATTCTGCCCAGCACGCGCTCCCACGCGCCGTTTGGAAGCCCCACGCGCCGCCGTCCGCCGCTGCACGCGCCGCCGTGCTCCGGTCACGCGCCGCCGTTCGCCGGAGTTGGGTAAAATTTGCCATTTGGTCCGTTTCGTCGAGTTATTAATGTTAGAATATGTTTTAGCGTAATTCGGATGGTTTAAGACACGTTTAGGAAACTTTTTAGGTGATTTGTCGAGGACCTTGGATTGTACTTGGAGTGGGAACTCGAGAAGCTCATTACTAGTGAAGAAAGGGTATTTTAGTAAGTAAAGATTTAAGGTAAGGGATCTCACAACGAAAGAAGTTTTCAAAACCTTGAGCTAGCTCTATATTTACTTTGAAAGTTTATGTTTTTCGTGTAAGTATTTAAGAAAGAAAGTGTTTTATATGTATATTCCTTTATACGCTAGTTCCATGAGTTCTATTTGAGTTTTCATGTTAAAAAGAATGGAAATGATATGTATGTTTTTGAAATGCGATTGCTTTGACTTATGCATTCATGAGTATGATCTAAAACGAGTGGGACCTCATGCATGTGTTGTGTGCTCATGAAAAGATTTATGTAAGGCCGTGACGATAATTCTCCCAAAAGTTTTATGTGGGTTATGAGGGAACCCAAGTCTTCGGACTTTCTATGCTCCCGGGGTTCGAGAGTGCCCTCACGATGGTAGCCGACGGGCTTGAGTCTTCGGACTCCACGATGGTAGCCTTCGGGCTTGAGTCTTCGGACTCCACGATGGTAGCCTTCGGGCTGAGTCTTCGGACTCCACGATGTATGTTAGCTTTCGAGCTCAACTCTCAGAGTTAGGGGAGGACTCTATTCGATGGAAAAATTATGTCTTCGGACTATTCACGAGGCCCTCAGGAGAATTTAATCGTTCACGAGAGCCGCGAGGAAAAGTACATGGTTTATAAAATGAATTTTAGGTCCCCTACTAAAGCGATGGTTTACGATGGTTTTATGATTTAAAATGACATGTTGCATGCGATTGAAACTCTTATTTGAAACTATGAGTTACTTACTGAGTATTATTCGTTAATACTCACCCTTTTCCTTTTTAAAATGTTTTCAGGTAAGGCTAAGATCGGCCCTAGCGCGTGACCGGAGATCAGCTACTCGAGTCATGGGAGCCGAGCGATCGCTATTCCGCTTCTTTTATGTTTCTGGATGTACATAGAACTCATGTCAAGTTTTTAAATGTTTAGGAGAAGGTTTCAAAGTCTTTTAACCTTTCTTTGTAAATCGTGCACGTGTATTTGGCTTTCTATGTTTGAATTCACTTGGTCTCTGCTGTTTGAACCCTAGCATCATATTGAGAAGTTTGTTGGATGCTAGGAGGTTGTTTGAAAATCTTAGAAGTGTGTTTTTCTATGTCTTATCAGGCAAGGGTAAATTTTTGGTTTTCGCGTAGTTACGTCGTTATGCTGCCGAAATTTCGGTAATATAGCGACGTGACTTAGTAATGACTCTTAGGTAGCGTGTTGAGCCTATAGGGTCGTTACAGTTATGATGTCTATCATGATGAGGTATTTACCTTAAAGGCAATACTATTGTTGACCATAAATGATTTTCCTGCTTACGAAAATTTGAGTGGTTGTTGCACAAAAGGTTATTATGCATGTCCTATATGTGCTGAAAATACATGCTCAGTTTATTTAAAACATGGAAAAACTGTCTTATCTTGGACATAGACGATTCTTAGACCGATATCATCCATACAAAAAATAAAAGAAAGCGTTTAATGGATATCAAGAATTTGGGATTGCACCTCAACCAAGTAACAAGGAAGAAATTTTCAACAAAACAAGTGATATTAAATATCAAAAAGGAAAGAAAAATGTCTCACAAAGTTCAACCAAGAAAAAATCCAAACAGTGTTGGAATAAAAGGTCAATATTTTTCGAACTCGAATATTGGAAAAAACTTTATGTTAGGCATTGTTTAGATGTGATGTATATTGGAAAAAAAATGTATGCATGAATATTATTGGCACACTCCTCGATATACCTAGAAAAATAAAATATGGTTTAGCAACAAGATGAGATTTAGTTGATTTAAAAATTTGACCAAAACTAACACCTAAAGTTGAACAAAAAAACAATTATATCCCTCCTCCATGCTATACATTACCTAGACATGAAAAACTTCAGGTTTGTAAAGCATTAAGTGAAGTTCAAGTTCCAGAAGGTTACTCTTCTAATATTAGAAATCTTGTTTCACTTAAAAACTTGAAGCTTGTGGGACTTAAAACTCATGATTGTCATGTACTTATGCAATAATTAATGTATGTTGTTATACGCTCACTCTAACAAAACATGTGAGGTATGCAATCACCCAGTTGTGTTTTTTCTTCAACAAAATATGTAGCAAAGTCTTCTCAACAGCTCAATTAGGTGCATTACAAAATGATATTGTTCATACTTTATGTTTGCTGGATAAATATTTTCCTCCATCGTTTTTTACAATAATGATTCATCTCACAATTCATCTTGTTAGAGAAATTAAATTATGTGGACCAGTATATTTACGATGGATGTATCCTTTTGAACGTTGTATAAAAATATTAAAAGAATATTTTAGAAATAGACATAGACCAGAAGGGTTTATAGGTGAAAGTTACATTATGGAAGAAGCTATAGACTTTTGCATCGATTTCTTATCAAGCATAGTGTCAATTGGTCTTGAAGAATACAAACGATGTGAAAAGCCAGATATTTGAAAACCAATAGGACATAAACCTTTTCTTAATCCTGGAAAAGAATTGTTGAAACAAGCTCATCGTTATGTATTGAAAAATACATCTTATGTATTATCTTATATTGAGTAAGTACATTATACTCTACTTTAAATTTATTGTATTCGTCCTTAACTAATCTATAATTCATGTGAACTTTTATTACAGTCGACATATGTTCACATTGACGACCAAAAATACAAAATGACTCCAAGATGAACATCATAAAACGTTCATCACATGGCTAAGGGAAACGGTATTTGCATATTTATATGGAACATATATAGTTCATTTGAACTTGCAAAACTTAATTCAGTTTTAAAAATCTATCACTTATATATATATATATATATATATATATATATATATATATATATATATATATTTCAGGTTGCTTTTGAATTAGAAAATAATAAAAATCACATCTCAAATATTATGAGGTGGCTTGCACATGGTCCTCATGTCGAAGTAACTACATGTGAAAGCTATACAATTAATTGAATTCATTATCAAACAAAGAATCGAGAAGATATGCGCTCTGTTCAGAATAGCAGAGTTATGTTGGTGGCTAGAACGATGCAAATCTCTAGTGCTAAAGATAAGAATCCAATTACGGCTGATATGTCATTTTATGGGATAATAAAGGAGACTTGAGAGCTTAATTATAATATGTTTTCTATTCCAATGTTTTTGTTTTAGCAGTAGTATATTGTTCCATGGAGCTAAGGTCCAAAATATGGAAGAAACTGGTGTTTTCACGACTCTACTGTTGGGATTTATGCCCTAAAGCCTCGTAATTAATAATTTATTTAATAATTAATAATAATTTTGATTATTTTATTTTCAATATAATATTATCCATTATATGAAAAATCCAAGGTTATTAGTGTAATCTTGAACAGTATGTGGTTGACATACGAGAGGATCATGTTCAAGAAATAACCTAAAGGGTCATAGTATATGGATAAGGTTGGGTGCCTTATCCTGGTAACATTATTGATACGGCCCACTTTGTAATAGTTACAAATGATTTGATCCAAATCATTCATGTGGAGACATGTGAGTGGGGGTATCTTATACAATGAGTTTGTATAAGACTGGACCACGAAATATTTAGTCTCTCTTTATAAATCCGTTAATTGAGAAGATTAATATTTCATCAGGATGATCATATGCGACTCGATCTTAATCCTGAGTGAGTTATGAACTCTTGTCTGTGAGGGCCTGTCCTTTGATTTGCATGAGTGAGAGTGGCTTTTGTAGCAGATTCAATATGCCTACCATTTTGGGGACTTGACCAAATAGGAAGCTGGGAACATAATCTCACAAGATGGAATTCACTCCTTCCCATATAGGGTAAATAGATGAGTAGTTCCCTTAAATGCTGATTTCGGGACTTGAACAATGGGGCCCCACCCTCTCATTGGCCCAAGAGGGACTTAGTTTATAATTAGTTTATAAACATATTGTTCATTAGATAATCAGGGGTACTTAAGGTGCAAGATGTAATTATAGGGGTAAAACGGACTTTTGACCCAGCTGTAATTACGAACAACTCGTGAAGGATCGACTTGCATGTAATGATTATATCTATGGACACAACTTGTCCTATAGTGCATAAGAGTGCAACTCTAGGTGTATAGTGGAGTGACCTATAGTTAATGAATGAAAATTAATTAATTAAAGAGTTTAATTAATTAATTTTGTATCATTGGAGCTTATAATTTGTAGGTCCATAAGGTCCCCTTGCTAGCTCATAGTAACACTAAAAGATCAATTTAGTTGAAAGAAAAATTTGAAATGTTCAAATTAATATTTAATTTGAAGTGTTCAAATTAATATTTAATATATTAGATATATTAAATATAAAAGAGGAAAATATATTTATTGTATTTGATACATTAAATATTAAAATAATTAATATATATTTGATATATTAAATAAAAGATATTTATAGAATTTGAAAAAGATTCAAATAAATAAATATCGTAGGAGATTTGAATGAGATTCAAATAAATAAAAGATATATTTTAATATATTAGATATTAAAATATAATATTTTAATAATGGTAAAGATCTTCCCTTGGTCTCTATAAATAGAACCCTTGGGTTGAAGCATTCTGAATAACACACATCTCCTAAATAGAGAGAATTAGAGAATTCTCTCTAAACCTCTTCCTCTTTAATCACTTGAGGATTTTCTTTCAAGAGGCTGCCACAAGCCTTGATCTTTTGTTAGAGTCATAGCAAGGAAGATTTTGTGGAGGAGATAAAGACCCGCCAGAAGAATCTCCATGTTTATTTCAATGTAAGTTTTTGCTTAACCTTATATATTTTGTGTTTAATTCTAAATAAATCAAAGACGATCCAATGCTTCCGCTGCGGGATGAAAAGTTCATTCCTTCATCTACCACCCAGTCAATTCTGTTCCACTTAATCTCTATTTCATGGCCACATATTTTTCCGGCTAAGGAATGGGAAACCTTTCTCTTGTTACATGAATCCAATTTTCATTTCATCCGAGAAAAACCATCTTTTTTCTCAACAATGTCTTTGTCATTTGATCCAATAGCGTTCCGTTAGATAGGAACATATTTGATAAATACTGATAACTCTCGGATGGTGATTGGGTTGAAAGCAAAAATGGTGTAAAGGTTGATGATCTTGGATTTACATTGGTTAATATGAGTCAAACTGGTCATAAGTGTGATACTTTTATTATGGTTACTCAAGCTAAACATGTTTTTTATGTAGATGATCTTGTTGATCCGAATTGGTTTGTAGTACTTACAATTCCTTCAAAGGAATATGATGATTATGATGATGATGATGAATTAGGAGATACAATACTACTTTCTAATGGATTTTTAGTTTGAATGTCTTCTACTAATTCGTTTGATGATGTTGATTATGAATAATAATATAAATATAAATGAAGGTAGTTAATTATTAATTTTTTACTTTCCATTCTTTTTAATGCATAATTATACAATATGTTGATATATTATCTTTTGTTTTGTTTCTAATTCTTTAGATTGTCATGACGCACACTAATGACAACAATGATGAAGTTCCTTTATCACCTCAATCTAATGATATTCCTTCAAAAAGAAACATGAGAGGACCAACTATTATGCGTGAGTTATTTCGTATACGTTCAACTGGTGAGCGAATAGTTGTTCGATTTAATGCTAAAGGTCAGCCTATTGGAGGAAATGCAAAAAAATGCAAAGTTATATAGGATCTTGTGGACGCAATCACATCCCTATTACATTTCAAGATTGGCATTGCGTACTACTAGAGTTGAAGAATAAAGTTTATGAGTTGATTGAGGTAGTGTAATTTGAAAATATAATAAATAAATTTATTTAATGTATTATTTGTAATGAAGTTGTTTGTGTCATATTTGCAAGCGGCTTTTATTTTGGATGGTATCACAAAGAAAAAATCTTGATTTCAGCATCTCCAATATGACGCCAATGTAAATATACGTTGTCACGAGATTACATTTATCCAACTATCAATAATTTGGAGCATATTAAACATCTGCCTGAACTTTATCCCTTCATCAATCAAAAAGATTGGGATAATTTTGTTAGTTCCATATTAAGTGAAGAGTTCCATATATGTTTTTCTTTCCTCTCTTTTGAGAATATATGTTTTAGGTTTGATGTCATTTAAATTTAAACATTGTATTTATTTATTAGTAAATTATATGTGAATTTGTAGATTGAGCATGAACAACGACGTGAAAGAAGATCAAACTATGTTTATAGTCATCGATTATCACATAAATGATATGCAAACATGATAGAAGAATTGGTAAGAGTACTTTTTTTTATTAATAAGTCTAAATTGGTAAGAGTATTATTTTTTTTATTAATAGGTTTGTGTGTTATAACTGATATTATTTATTTATTGTAGAAAGAAGAAGGCATAGATGTAGAAGGCATAGATGTAGAAGGCATAGAAAGATCACAGTTATTGATACATGCTCGAAAGGATAAAGAAGGAGAATTTTTAAATGAGGAAACTACAAATATGGTAGTTAAGACGGTAAGTATAGATATTTGATTTTTTTTCAAATGACATAATTAGATATGAATGTATATACTATACTTTGTAGGAAACACTTTCTCAATCCTCTTCGAAGAGAGAAGTAATTTCATCACCAAATGATGTATTAAGTCAAGGTTTAGGGACAGGTGAACACAATGGACGTGTGAGAGCTTTGGGAGAATATGTTTTTCTAAGTTCATATTTCCAAAATCCTAATAATAATATAAGTTTTGATGAACACCAACGTCTACTTGTTGAGAAACTTGAATAAGATAAAACGTGTAAGCATTTAAAGGACAGAACTCTATCCTTGAAAAAAATTGAGGGTAATGGTAGATCAGCTGAAGAAGTATGAAGATATTGAAAAGTCAAAGATACAAACTCTCACATTTGAGTGAGGTAGTTCCTCACAACCAATTCTGAATGAAACAAAATAGAAAAAAAAAATTATTTGATAAAGGTATGTTTATAAATTATTATATTAATTTATTATGTGTATATTCTAATAGATATCTTTTATATATAGAGAAAACTATGTGAACTAGCTGTGAATAGTGATATGATGGTAGTAGCAATGGGTTTTGTGTACGAAACAATTGACCCAAATGAAATATTGCATGACACGTTGATTGGCGGAGATATTGTGAAAGTGGCGATCGAAGTGGCCGTGATAGTAGAAAATCTTTTATTACCATTTCCAATTGACGAAAAGATAGTACATGTATGAGCTGTAATGGGATATCAAGTAGTATGGCCTCGTGAACCTGCCATCTACACGACAAATGTTAAGATATTGTCTTAAACTAATTATTTTATTTTATTATATATTATACAAAAGTAGTTAATTAACTTTACGTATTAGGAAAAACAATGAACTTTTTTTTTTATAGTCGTCTCCTCCTAAGATGGAAAATATGTTATCTACCACCATTGATTTATCAACATTACCTGAATCTTTAAGACCATTATATAAGTATGTAAAATTAGTGATTCCTTGTGGTTCAATAAAAGTGCAAATTCCCAAACATGTGTTTGGAATGGAGTTGAATTTTTTTATTATAGATGAAGATATTTTTCATTTTTGCACGATGGTGGAAATTGCAGTGAATTGTATCTTACTTTATATGGGGTAAGTTTAAGTTTTACTATTAATAAGAATATATTTCTATACATATATAATTAATGTTTCAGATCGTACTAATATGTATATCTGTTTTACAGATATTTGTATACTATATTAGTTCAAATTAATGCAGTAGACAAATATTTATTTGTAGAGCCAAGCTCACTAGGTAGCAACATTTGAAATTTTGAAAGTCGTTGATGCGAGCTTGTCGAGGGCTCGTCAAATTAAAATTTATAAACCGATCCTAAGCTACTTGTAGCATTAAGTGGATCGGGTCGATCTCAGGGAACCGAATATTAATTTCTTAAGTTAAATTTGCAAATGAGAAAGCAATTAAAAAGGGGGGTTTTGAAAATTTTCTTACTTAATGAAATAAAAATAACAAAACAAAACAAACACTAAAAGGCAAAAAATCAATTCTTACCAAGTTCCAATTCGGAGGTGCGGTTCTACTCAATTGCAAACATTGATCATAGGCATTCAAAATATTTAAACTTAACAATGCAAGTACTTGGTCAACTTATTAGGAAACCCCAAAAAGTGCAAATTCCCTAAAATCATTAACTCTAACGAATGTCAAGTTAACGCTAATTACGTAAACAAATCTTTACGAAACCGCTTCAATTTATTTGGGTAAAGGCATTACGAACTTTGGAACGACCAAGACAACCGATCAGGTAAAACAACTTTCACCTAATTAAGAAGCTTCTTTAAATCCTAGAATTAAACATGCAAGCCATGTAATATGGAAACCCACAAAACATACACATGTGATAATCCTAATGCTACCGGTTCATTCAACATGACAATTACAGATCATGATCATGATTAGCAATAAAACATGTAGAGTGATTAAGGCGTCAATTTAATCAAAATACATACTTATAAAATTAACGCGGGAATCAAAGAATACTTGCAATTGAAAGAAAACTAAGTTAAGGTTCAAGCCTCACAATATTGCAATTGATTACAACCGACCTCTGAACTAGAAACGCAAAATCTAGCCGAGCATCTCCATAGAAAACTTCGAGTGCAAACGAGCTCGATTCGACACCATGGTTTGATGAAAAACTCCTAATCTATCCTAAACTACTGAAAAACAGAGAGGAGAAAGCCTAAATTGGTCTCATGACGGCTGAAAATCGGAGACCAATGACCTAGAGGACGAAAAAATCTACATATAGGAATCGACGGAGCGTCTAGACGCTCTGGACAGCGTCTAGACGCTCCCAGCGTCATAGGGGCTCTCCGCAGTGTCGAGGGAGGCTTCAGGGAACTGCCGATAGCGTCTAGACGCTCTGGACAGCGTCTAGACGCTACCCAGCGCGCATCACTGCTTATTTTTGCTATAACTTTTTGCTCAGGTGTCCGAATGACCTCCGGTTTGATGCGTTGGAATCGTGATTCAACGTAGAATCTCTCGGAACATTCCTTATGCTCAAATCCCTACAAAATGATCAATTAATTACATTAAAACCTCCAAACTAACATGATTTAAGTATGAAAATATAGAACTATGTTAGTCCTATCAGTCGTGCTCGTGTTTTAGCATCAAGATTGCTTCATGTAAAATCGAATCAATGGGTCATTATTCCAATGAATGTTAGATACATACTATGTATTTTTACATTGTATTTATATTGTGTAATGTCCAATAACATTTAGTATAAATTATATATTTTGTATAGATATCATTTGATACTGGTTATACTAGATTTTTATGGAGATGTTGCGTATTTGTTAGATTCAGTGCAAAATGTTACTCGTGACTAGATTAAAGCACTTGTAATTATGTAAGTGGTTTAACTTTTTGTTATATATTTATATATATTATGATAGGTCAATAAAGTGTGATCTATTTATTTTTTAAAATAGGGTCATAAAGATATTTAGATCTAAAATGAAATTGAAGGGGAAAAAGATGAATTATTTGGAAACCTCATGTTAAAGTAAGTATTTTATTTCATTACACTGATAAAAGTTATCCCATTATTTTATATTTATTCATGTTTTAATACTTATATTATTTGTATAGAGTCCTCGTCAATCTGGAACTGTAGAATGTGGATATTATGTAATAAAATTTATGAAAAATATTGTGATGGATCAACAGACTAATTCTCTTAAAGAATTGGTATGATACGAATTATATGTGAATTACCTTATTGATTATTTTAAATAACTTTTAATGATATATATATATATATATATATATATATATATATATATATATATATATATATATATAGGTTTTTTTTTATTTTTTGCAGTTTATCAAAAAGAAGACATATGCTCAAGTTGAGATTGATGAAGTTCATAATGAGTGGGGACAATTTCTTCAACAGGACATCTCTGCATAAAAAGATATATAGTTCTTGACTTGTTAGCTTTATTATTTTAACGTTAGTATTTTTACATTTTCTTTATATATACATACTTGATTGGGTAGTTTATTAATGTTGAATTTGTTTGTGTCAATGCTTTAGTAAAAATTGGATTAATTAAAATTTAAAAAAACAAATAATACATACATGAATCGTGATCTATTATGTATACATTACAGTGGACCTCAACGGTAATCTATCGTTGTAAAGACCATGTGAAATGTCACCCGCAATCTATAGCAAAAGACAACATCTAATGTTCTCCATAGTTTATTTGCACAAACCATGGTTGACATTCTGTAGTCTATCAATAAAGACCATAGCTAACATTAGTCGTGGTCTATTTAAATACATATCATGACAACATTGGTCGTGGTCTATACGATCATAGACTACGGCCGACATTAGTCGTGGTCTATAATATAGACCACATCTAACATCAGATGTGGTCTATAAAATAGACCACTACTAACGTCAGCTATGGTCTATATGAAAGAATGAACGTTTCACTTCGCAGCGGAAATATTGGATCGTCTTTGAATTTATTTAAAATTAAACTAAAAGAAATAAGATTAAGCAAACTTACTTGGAGTAAATATGAAGATATTTCTAGCGGGTCTTTATCTCCTCCACAAAGTCTTCCTAGGTATGACTCGAACACAGGACCAAGGCTTATGGGAGCCTCTTGAAAGAAAATCCACAAGGGATTGAAGAGAAAGAGGTCTAGAGAGAATTATCTAATTCTCTATTGATGAGATGTGCGTTATGTCTGATGGCTCAACCCAATAATCCTATTTATAGAGACCAAAGGCAAATCCTTATCCTAATTAAAATATTATATTTTAATATCTAATATATTAAAAGATATTTTATACTTATTTGAATCTCATTCAAATCTCCAACGATATTTATTAATTCGAATCTTATTCAAATTTTATAAATATCTTTTATTTAATGTATACATTAATTATTTTAATATTTAATGTATACATTAATTATTTTAATATTTAATGTATCAAATACAATAAATATATTTTTCTCTCTTATATTTAATATATCTAATATATTAAATATTAATTTGAACACTTCAAATTAAATATTAATTTGAACATTTCAATTTTTTCTTTCAACTAAATTGATCTTTTAGTGTTACTTTGAATTAGCAAGGGAACCTTATGGACATACAAATTATAAGCTCCAATGATATAAAATCAATTAATTAAACTCTTTAATTAATTAATTTTCATTCATTAACTATAAGTCACTCCACTATAGACCTAGAGTTGCACTCTTATGCACTGTAGGACAAGTTGTGTCCATAGATATAATCACTACATGCAAGTCGATCCTTCATGAGTTGTTCGTAATTACAGCTGGGTCAAAAGTTCGTTTTACCTCTGTAATTACATCTTGCACCTTAAGTACCATTGATCCTCTAATGAACAATTTGTTTATGATTCAACCATAAACTAAGTACCTCTTGGGCCAGTGAGAGGGTAGGGCCCCATTGTTCAAGTCCCGAAATCAGCATTTAAGGGAACTACTCATCTACTTACCCTATATGGGAAGGAGTGAATTCCATCTTGTAAGATTATGTTCTCAGCTCCCTATTTGATCAAGTCTCCAAAATGGTAGGCTTATTGAATCGGCTACAAAAGTCATTCTCACCCATGCAAATCAAAGCACAAGCCCTCACAAGCAAGAGTTCATAACTTACTCAGGATTAAGATCGAATCGCATATGATCATTCTGATGAAATATTAATCTTCTCAATTAACGGATTTATAAAGAGAGATTAAATATTTCATGGTCCAGTCTTATACAAACTCATTGTATAAGATACCCCCACTCACATGTCTTCACATGAATTATTTGGATCAAATCATTTGTAACTATTACAAAGTGGGTCGTATCAATAATGTTACCAGGATAAGGCACCCAACCTTATCCATATACTATGACTCTTTAGGTTATTTCTTGAACATGATCCTCCCGTATGTCAACCACATACTGTTCAAGATTACACTAATAATCTTGGATTTTTCATATAATGGATAATATTATATTGCAAATAATCAAAATTATTATTTATTATTAAATAAATCAGTAATTACCAGACTTTAGGGCATAAATCCCAACACTATGTATAATATAGACCATACCTAACGTCAGTTGTGGTCTATATATAATATAGATCGTACCTAACGTCAATTGTGGCTATATATAATATAAACCATACCTAACATCAGTCGTGGTCTATATATAATATAGACCATACCTAACGTCAGCTGTGGTCTATAATATAAGACCAGAATAACATCAATCGTGGTCTATACAACCATAGACCATGACTGATGTTAGGCATCGTCTATATTATAGACCACAGTTAACGTTAACCATGGTCTATACAGTAGACTATACTGGAGTAGACCACGGTCGCAAAATCGTGGTCTAATTGGATAGACCATGGTTATATGACCATGGTCTAAACCAATATTTGTAGAGTGAGAGCAGATAAATAATGATGAGTCGGCGGCAAAAGCAACTAATCCCAATGTTAATAAGTAGGATGTAAAATGATCAAACCAAGCTCAAAGAGCCTGTTTCAGGCCATAAAGACTTTTGTGAAGCAAACATACATGAATTAGGTAAGATTTGTCCAGAAAACCAGGAGGTTGAGACATATAAACTTCTTCCTTGGAGTGTCCATGCAAAAATATATTTTTGACATCCAATTAAGTTAATGAACACTAATACTGAGCAGTAAGGGGAAGTATAACATGAATCGTTGGCTTCTTAACAACTGGACTAAAAGTTTCGTCAAAATCAAAACCTTCAACTTGATGATAACTCTTGGCAACTAATCAGGCCTTATAGTGAGCAATGGATCCATCAATGTGGTATTTGGTCCTAAAGACCCATTTACATCCCACAACATTCATTGAAGATAAACGAGGTACTAAAGTCCACATACCTTGTTCTTGAAGGGCATTAAACTCTTTACAAATGGCAGATCTCCATTGTGGAAATTTGAAGCTTCAGGGTATGAAGTAAGATTAGTTGGGACTAAAATAATCGTTGTAGAAAGAAAGGCCTTACGCTTGAAAATGCCAAACTTAGCACGTGTTTTCATTGAGAGAGAATTGATAGGACCTCAAGAATTACTAGTAGTTGTATCATGAGACATTGAACTGGTATTATTTGGAGCATTATTTGCAAGCAAATTTGTAACAATAGATGTGAAGCATGCAAAATCTCACGAGTATTAGTGGCATTTAACTCCGCTGCAGATGGAACAAACACATGAAAAAGAAGTAATGTCAACAATAGGTAAGTGCATAGGAATGGTTGGTGATATGGGATTAGGAGGTAAAGGTGTGGATTTGAATAGACTTAGAAGAGTGAGTAATGGGATTGGATCAACAGGGGTGGATGTGGGGGAAATATTAGGAGTGATGGTTTTAGCAAAAGGAAAAGTGATTTCATGGAAAATGACATGACGAGAAATAATGGATTTTTTGGTTAAAGGGTTATAACATATATATTCTTTGAAATCAAGAGTATAGCTAAGGAAAATATGTTAAGAGGTTTTTGGTTTAAGCTTATATTTGGTGTAGGGTTTTAACAAATTAAAGGATAACACGCACACCTAAAAACTTTTAAATATTGCAAATCAGGAGTGTAGCAAAAAAAAATCAAAAGGAGATAACATATTAAGAGATGAGAAAGTAGGAAAACTGCAATAGAGAAGGCATAAGGCTAAAATTTTAGAGGAACAAAAGAGTGAAAAAGTAAAGACATGGCAGTTTCCACAATATGACAATGTTTACGCTCAGTAAAGCCATTTTGTTCAGAGTGTATAGACAAAAAAATTTATGTAAAACCCCTTTAGAATCAAAAAAAAGGAAAGAATAGAGGTATTACAAAATTCTCTACCACCATCAGATCTAATAATCTTTAATTTTTTTTAGAGAAGATTTTCAATAAAGGGCACAAATTTGTGGATAACTATTTTGGTCCTTAGACTTTCCGTGTTTGTTTTGTTTTGATTCTTAAACTGTCGAACTTTTCTTTTAGTTCCTAAACTTTTTAATAAAAATTATTTTAGGCATCATCATTATCTTTTAATATATTATTGAATCGAAAGATAATATAGTCTAATTTCTTGTCTATAGGCCAAAGTGATCATAGCTTAGCGGTAATTGGCACCTTCCTTTGAGGTTGGAGGTTCAAATTCACATACCCCACATTTGTTGTACTAAAAAAAAACTTCTTGTAAATGTCTACATAGACAAGTTTCTTTTTAGAATATTATGTAGGGCAAGTATTTGAAGCCACATGTTCTAGGTTATATGACTAATTTTCAACTGAACGACTTTGGTTTTGTGAAATGATATTGATCAATAAAAAATTACTAGTAGAGATAACAATAGTTTTATGCAAAATTAGACTAGAACAAAACAATTAAAAGTTAAGAAATTAAAATTGAAAAGTTATAAAAGTTTAGAAACTAACATAGAATATTTAAAAATTTGCAAACATTATGAAACTAAAATAAAATGTAATAGATTTAATTTTTTTGAAAAAAAAAAATTAATTTATTATATTTGACCTTTCCACACACTCATCATTATAGGGGAGAAAAAGTTAAAATGAGGGATAACAAGAGGAATGGACACATTGTCATCAAGTTCATGTACTGTATACGTGTCTGCAAAGATGTATGCGCGTTAATGGAAAATAAAAACATAGCAAATACATCATATATGTACATAGACAATGTGTATGTACGAAAAGGTAAAGGCTGAACCTGTGATTAAAAAGAACTTGAACCTACATTGTCATCAAGTTCATGTGTTGTATACTTGCATGCAAAGATGTAAGCGAGTTAATGGAAAATAGAAACATATCAAATACATTGTATATGTACATAGACAGTGTGTATGTACAAAAAGGTAAATGTTGAACCTCAATTTTTTGTTTGATTTAATGATTTGAAATTGAAAGCTATTTTTAAGAACAGCTAGGCATATGGCCTTTTTCAAATCATCCTTACTTTGAAATACATAATTTTCACTAATGGATAAGCCTGATGACAAAGGGTCAATATCAACTGGATCAATAATTTTAGAAATCTTTTTACTGGAATAGTGTTGGATGATTTTGCTAGGGTTGTTGGCTTGTGAGGATACTGTATTTGAAGAAATTGGGGTATCAATCTCAATGTGGTCAACCATAAAGCAGATGTCATTAGACGAGCCATTTGAGACGGTAGACATGAACCATAAAACGTTCATGTCTTCCCTAATCCTAATTATTGGATTTGTTAGATTCATTTGTATACATAGTAAACCGGGTGATAATGTGGTTACTTGACTAAAAGAGCTTAGATAGAATGCACTTGATGGACTATTGTAGGATAAAATTCATCGGAATCAATATGACATTCGATCTAAAATTGTGGTAACGATTATTTGTGTCCCATCTCTACAAATAATATTGAAACGCTTTAGAAGACCATCTCAACTGGAAGGAAAAAAAATGTGCATGGTACCTAATATTTGCTGAAATTGAGTGTTTCACCAAACTAGGGAATCAAGTAATGGTTGCTAATGCAAGTATGTGGTCAATGATGGGTAAAACTGTTAGGAATGAACTCTTCATCCCGCAGCGGAAGCATAGGAATTGTCTTTGATTTATTTAGAATTAAACAATAAAAATTAAGGTTAAGCAAAATATACCTTTCATAATATGGAGAATATTCTGGCGGGTCTTTATCTCCTCCACAAAGTCTTCCTAACTATGACTCGAACACATGACCAAGGCTTGTGGGAGCCTCTTGAAAGAAAATCCACAAGGGATTGGAGAGGAAGAGATCTAGAGAATTCTCTAATTCTCTCTATTGAGGAGATGTGTGTTGTTCAGAATGCCCAATGGCTCACCCCTAAGGTCCTATTTATAGTGGTCTAGGGAAGATAATTAAATAATATATTTTAATATCTAATATATTAAAATATATTTATCTAACCAATTTGAATCTTATTCAAACCTTTAAAATTCTCCTACGACATCTATTTCCTAATTTGAATCTAATTCAAATTTAATAAATATCTTTTCTTTAATGTATCTAATATACATTAATTATTTTAATATTCAATGTATCAAATACAATAAATATATTTTCCTCTTTTATATTTAATATATCTAATATATTAAATATTAATTTGAACACTTCAAATTAAATATTAATTTGAAGATTTCAAATTTTTCTTTCAACTAAATTGATATTTTATTGTTACTATGAGCTAGCAAGGGGACCTTATGGACCTACAGATTATAAGCTCCAATGATACAAAATTAATTAATCAAACTCTTTAATTAATTAATTTTCATTCATTAACTATAGGTCATTCCACTATAGACCTAGAGTTGCACTCTTATGCACTGTAGGACAAGTTGTGTCCATAGATATAATCATTACATGCAAGTCGATCCTTCACGAGTTGTTCGTAATTACAGCTGGGTCAAAAGTCCGTTTTACCCCTATAATTACATCTTGCACCTTAAGTACCACTGATTCTCTAATGAACAATATGTTTATAATCTAATTATAAACTAAGTCCCTCTCAGGCCAGTGAGAGGGTAGGGCCCCATCGTTCAAGTCCCGAAATCAGCACTTAAGGGAACTACTCATCTACTTACCCTATATGGGAATGAGTGAATTTCATCTTGTGAGATTATGTTCCCAGCTCCCTATTTGGTCAAGTCTCCAAAATGGTAGGCATATTGAATCGGCTACAAAAGCCACTCTCACCCATGCAAATCAAAGGACAAGCCCTCACATGCAGAAGTTCATAACTCACTCAGGATTAAGATCAAGTCGCATATGATCATCCTGATGAAATATTAATCTTTTCAATTAACGGATTTATAAAGAGAGATTAAATATTTCGTGGTCCAATCTTATACAAACTCATTGTATAAGATACCCCCACTCACATGTCTCCACATGAATGATTTGGATCAAATCATTTGTAACTATTACAAAGTGGGCCTTATCAATAGTGTTACCAAGATAAGGCACCCAACTTTATCCATATACTATGACCCTTTAGGTTATTTCTTGAACATGATCCTCTCTTATGTCAACCACATACTGTTCAAGATTACAATAATAACCTTGGATTTTTCATATAATGGATAATATTATATTGCAAATAAAATAATTAAAATAATTATTAATTATTAATTACGAGGCTTTAGGGCATAAATCCCAACAAAAACGCAATAAAAAAAGCAACAACTATAGAGCAGCAATTGGTCAAAATTAGAGTTCAAAGAAATAGATTGGTTATGGTGATTAATGGATAGACTAAAATCGTGAAAAATCAAAGAAATAATAGATATGTGTTTAAAAAATTAATAAATGATAGTATGTAAGAATAATACAAATTGGTGAAAATTTTGTAATTCAAAAATTTAATCGATAGGAATTTAAATGAGATTTTATATTTAAACTTAACAAACCAACAAACTCATAAATTTAGATTTTATTTGGAAGAAGTGAGAGATTAGATTTGAATTTAAGAGATTTAAACATATTTGAAATACACGATTCGTAAAATACGATGAGAGCAATGTGTGTGTATAACATCTGAAGGCAATTATGGAAAGACAGTATAATCATGAGGGCAAATATGAAAAGACAGTGTAATTGTGAGGGTAGATACGGAAACATAAGCAACGGCGAGTTTCCACCCCCGACAACGGTGAGTTCTAGCTCTTCTTCTTCAAAAAAATAGTGCGTAGGACTAAGGCTGTAAAACGAAAAGAACAACGACTGTTTCCTAGCAATGAGATCATCTTTTCGATGAGGAGTGGGCGCCGATTGTGGAGTCTGAGATGAATCAACCCTCCCTCTGCGTCTCTCGGAGTGTACAGATTCAGCTTCAGAGGTGGCTTTGAAGTATAAATACTCATTGCAAAATTGCAAATCAGTGAGATCAATGAAACCCCACTAGGCTTTTATTGCTTCGTGAACCTGTTGAAGAAATCACCGACATAGTATGAAGAAACTTGAAGATTTTTTTAGAAGAGAGAGAAAAATAGAGGGTTCTTAAAGAGAAAAAAGAGATGCTAATTTTAGGTACCTGTTAAAAAAATTTTTAATGTTAATATAATAATTAAAATTGATAACCAATCTGTAAGTCGAAAATTTAAGAGTCAACAATTTAAATGAAATTTCATAATTAAACTTAAAAAATAACAAACTCATATATTTAGATTTTATTTTGGAGAAGAAAAAAAATTTAAGATAATTGTTGATTTAGGGATATTTGAATTTAAGATATTTAAGGAGAACATTGGGCGTGTTATCAAGTCTGAGGGCAAATGTAGAAAGACGGTGCAATTGTGAGGGCATATATGGAAACATAGTGTAATTATTGTGCACGTACAATTCACATTTGACCATTTTTCAAGTGTTTTTTTTTTCATCTATTTAAAACCGGGTTCTTAATTTGGCCATATACACCAATTCTCGTTAAAATAATGGAAGTAAAACGATTAATTTTTTTGTAATAGAAAAAGTAACGACAAAAATTAAGCAGAAAGAAAGTATGCAGTATGCTTTAATAATTGTTGATTTGTTGAAAAAATAAATAAATAATTGTTGTATTAAATTAAATAATATTAAACGTGTAGGATTCTAATGGCCAACGTGAGGAGCTTAATCGGCAGCCAAACGTATAATCACATTTTCTTTTTGTATGTATTGTTTTCGACACATAGTCTAGAAAAATATTTTAGAATTATAATGCATTGAAATTTAAAAAAAAAAAAAAAAAAACAAAGAGTTATCTAAAAAAAAATTAAAAATAAAGAGAGAGAGAGCACGTGAGGATCCAATTATAAATAATGAATATTAGTGGGTCATGCCAATAAATGAACTTTCCTCCACAATGCAATCTTAAAGAGGGAGGCATGATTTGAGTTACATTTTGTTTTTAATAAATCTTTGAGCGGAAAAAAAAACTCATTTTCATTCGTAAACTTGTCCCTATTGAATTTTCACTCTAAATTTTTAATTTCATCAAATTAAACTATAAATTTAAATATGTATCACAATTTTTAGCCTCATGTCAATTTCGATAAAATTCACCCCAAAATTTAACAAAATGTAAAGTAAAATTCTCACAAAAGTCTCTAATTTCAACAAAAATCAAGCTTTGCACAAAAATTGAATCTGATTAATGTATAAGATCGACAAAGGAATAAAAATTTTCGAATCGCACAAATTTCAACAATATTCTAGCTCTGGTGTCAATTTTCCTAGAAGTTTCATTAATTTTGCACAAATAGATGCTTCCTATTCATTAAATGTCCATGAGAATATTTTCATTCATGATTTCTCAAATCAAAGTTTATTAGAGGTAAACAAATATAGAAGTTTAATGTTAAGATTCGAACACTTATCAAAATTTAAGGTACAATTTGATAAAATTGAAAGTTCATGATGAAAATGGATACACTGTGTCAAGTTCAAGGTAAATATGGATGTAGGATCGAACCTTGGACCTCAAAGAAAGATATTGGTGCCTTAATCGTTGAACTATGCTTGTATTGACAAATCTTATATTTGCTACTTGTTAGGTCTAATGGTTTTGGTATCTAAATTTTGATTCTTTTTAATTTGTCTTTAAAACCTTATATATTCTTTTTTATTTATTGATCTACATATGTAAGAAAATCCTAATTCAATCTTAAGAACATTTTTCACAATAGGGATTAAATCGTTACAAATTTTAAAGTAGAAACTACATTGTTACATACTACAATTCAAGGACTAAATTAATTGTTAAAAAAAATTGAAAGTACATAGACTAAATCGTTACAAACTAAAATTCAAAAACTAAATTGTTACTTACATGAAAGTTAAAGGACCAAAAATGTTTTTTATCCTTTTTTTTTTTAGTTCAACAGCATGTGGGTGTGAGGATAAAACTATAAATAATGAATCCAATCAAGTAAATAAAAGGAAAGTTGTAAGCATGATATAATGTAGGTTAGAAAATGTTTTTGGTCTTTGAACTTTCATTAAAGTAACAATTTAGACCTGGATTTTAGAATATAACAATTTAGTTCCTATATTATCAAATATGTAACAATTTAGTCTTTAAACTTTAATATGTAACAATTTAGCTCATGTGCTTTAAACTTTGTAACAATTTAGTCCTCAATCCAAAAAACTTGTAATGACAGGCATAAAATTAAAACAATGTATACCTTTACAAAAATAAAATAAAAAATAAATTGGCATCTCTTTAGTCTCTTCTTTGATATTTTATGTCACAATTTCCAAATTGTTTGTAATGGTCCGAACACGAACTCCCATTGTTCTGTTGAACAACTAAAAATAAATAAATAAAAATAAAAACCTTCAAGAATGAATTTATTAAGTCTTTTCCAAAGATATTAAATATTTGTGGAGCACAATCACTCTAGATATTATATAAGACACTAGTGTGTTTAACTTGGGAAAAATGTTTTTTTTTTAACAAAATTGATTTTTCTATAATCATATTTCAAAACAAAATTAACAATTTAGAGTGTGTTTAGTATAGCTTATCGAGTGATTTTAAGTATGAAAAGTAGTTTTTTTTTTAATCTTAATTAATAAAGAATGCTTTAAAAAATTGGATTAATTTTAAAATCTTTTTGGACAAATTGCAAAAACCACCCATGAATTAGGGTGGTGGTAACAATTACACTCCTAAACTTTCAAGTGTAAAAATTAAACCCTCAAAATATCATAAGTGTAAAAATTAAGCCCTAAAACTTTCAAGGGGGCGTTAGGCCCACTGATTCAGAATCAGAACCCTGAGGGGTTGTATGGAGGGGTTTTGAGGCCTGGAAATCAAAAACCTATGTTTGGGGTGCAAAATTGAACTTAGGGTTGGGCATTTTTTTTTTTCCTTTTGTTATTTTCTTCTCTTTTTTTATTTTTATTTATTTTTTTGAGTAAATGTTTTATGACTTGTAAAACTCCTTATGTAACATAGATCAATTTTTAAGAGAATTTGAATTAAGCATTTAATTATGTTATAGTCTATGAATAAGAAAATTGGTTCTAACAATCAAAACATTGGTTACCATTAACAAAATAAAAAACATAATATGATAATCTTAAGTTTTGTCTTTTTTTTTTTCATAGATCAACATGTAAATTTTAAATTCAAAACAATAGTTCACAATAATGACATTAATCTTGATGTTATAAGCTAAAGTAGTTAATGAGAAAAATAAATAAATTTGGAACATAGAATTACATAGAGATGAAGATTTGCAAAGTTTTTATAATTTTAATTTGATTAAATTAAAAATAAAACACATTCTATAGGTTATTTTAAAATGACTAAATTAAAAATAAAATAACATATATTTATGTTATTTTAATATAAATAAGTTCAAAATGAATATCATATGTCAAAGTGAGCTTAACTTAGAAGTAATTGACATGTACTCTCAATCAAGAGGTCAGAGGTTCAAATCCACCTACCCTCAATTATTGTCGAACTTTAAAAAAAATGAATACAATACATATACATTTTTTTTTTTTTTGTATGTAATTTGAAAATTAAATACTTTCTTTGCTATAGCTAATTTAAAATGAAATATTATTCGTTGTATTTTAATAAATTCAAAATAAAATACCATTTATTTTTGTTACTTTGAATATTGTTAATTTGAAAATAAAAAATATATATTTTAATTTTAATACATTAACTTAAAAATAAATGTTATTTTTAAAATATTTATATGAGTAAGTTTGTTCACACGAGATTTCAACAAAGAAATAAGACACGTGGAATTAATGTGTTTGTATTGATTTTGTGTAGTGGAGTACAATCTCTAATGTTTGATCTTCTTATTCTTTCTCTCAAATGTACATTTGTCTCGAGGGCTTTGCAGCTTGTTCTCGAACGTAGATTTGTCTCGAAGGCTTTGTAGCTTGTTCTCGAGATTTAAGCTTCAATTGATTTTTGGAGTCTTTAAGTGTTCTTGATCTTCAATGATTGTTCTGTGTTCATGAAGGAATGAACGTTTCACTTCGCAGCGAAGCATTAGATCGTCCTTGATTTTATTTAAAATTAAACTAAAAAATTAAGGTTAAGCAAAACATACCTTGAAAATAATATTATGGAGAATATTCTGACAGATATTTATCTCTTCCACAAAGTCTTCCTGGTTATGACTCGAATACAAGACCAAGGCTTGTGGGAGACTCTTGAAAGAAAATCCACAAGGGATTGGAGAGGAAGAGATCTAGAGAGAATTCTCTAATTCTCTCTATTGAGGAGATGTGTGTTATGTCTAATGGCTCAACCCAAGTGTCCTATTTATAGAAACCAAGAGTAAATCTTTACCATAATTAAAATATATTTTAATATCTAATATATTAAAATATATCTTATGCTTATTTGAATCTCATTCAAATCTCCTACGATATTTATTTATTTGAATCTTATTCAAATTTTATAAATATCTTTTATTTAATGTATCAAATATACATTAATTATTTTAATATTTAATGTATCAAATACAATTAATATATTTCCTCTTTTATATTTAATATATCTAATATATTAAATATTAATTTGAACACTTCAAATTAAATATTAAATTTGAACATTTCAAATTTTAATATTTAATGTATCAAATACAATAAATATATTTTCCTCTTTTATATTTAATATATCTAATATATTAAATATTAATTTGAACACTTTAAATTAATATTAATTTGAACATTTCAAAATTTTCTTTCAACTAAATTGATCTTTTAGTGTTACTATGAGCTAGCAAGGGAACCTTATGGACTTACATATTATAAACTCCAATTATACAAAATTAATTAATTAAACTCTGTAATTAATTAATTTTCATTCATTAACTATATGTCACTTCACTATAGACCTAGAGTTGCACTTTTATGCACTGTATGACAAGTTATGTCCATAGATATAATCATTACATGCAAGTCGATCATTCACGAGTTGTTCGTAATTACAGCTGGGTCAAAAGTCCGTTTTACCCCTATAATTACATCTTGCACCTTAAGTACCACTGATTCTCTAATGAACAATATGTTTATAATCTAATTATAAACTAAGTCCCTCTCGGGCCAGTGAGAGGGTGGGCCCCATTGTTCAAGTCTTGAAATCAACACTTAAGAGAACTACTCATCTACTTACCCTATATGGGAATGAGTGAATTCCATCTTGTAAGATTATGTTCTCAACTCTCTATTTGATCAAGTCTCTAAAATAGTAGACTTATTGAATCGGCTACAAAAGTCACTCTCACCCATGCAAATCAAAGCCAAGCCCTCACAAGCAAGAGTTCATAACTTACTCAAGATTAAGATCGAATCGCATATGATTATCCTGATGAAATATTAATCTTCTCAATTAATGGATTTATAAAGAGAGATTAAATATTTCATGGTCCAGTCTTATACAAACTCATTGTATAAGATACCCCCACTCACATGTCTTCACATGAATGATTTGGATCAAATCATTTGTAACTATTACAAAGTGAGTCGTATCAATAGTGTTGCCAAGATAAGACACCCAACCTTATCCATATACTATGACCCTTTAGGTTATTTCTTGAACATGATCATCTCATATGTCAACCACATACTGTTTAAGATTACACTAATAACCTTGGATTTTTCATATAATGGATAATATTATATTGCAAATAAAATAATCAAAATTATTATTAATTATTAAATAAATTATTAATTACGAGGCTTTAGGGCACAAATCCCAACAGTTCAAGCATTGTTTGATCTTCAAGAGTTTAAGGAGTATTCTGATCTTTGTTTCTGAATACCCTCTAACTTCTTCTGATGTCTTCAACTTCTAAACCCTAGCCTTCAAATGAATGAGAACTCCTCTATTTATAAAGCTTTCAATGGACATGTGGGTTTGGGATTTAATAGCTTTTGGACTCAAATTGGACTTGAACTTTGTTAACTTTTGGTCTAGCCTTTGGGCTTGGTCTTTGTTGGATTAGGGCATATCCCTTTGAGCTTTATTTAAGTTTGACCCAAATACTATATGACCCAATTTGACTAAACTGAATTTAATTATTCGATCAAATTATTATAATAAAAATATGTAGCTTTATAATTTAGGATTTGCCAACTTTTATCTTCAAATTAGATTTGGGGCGCGTGTCAATTTATAATTGGTCCCAAATTTAATTAGTGACAATTGGGGATTGGCCAAAATTTCTCATTTAACAAAGTCATCTAAAATATATATTTTTATCTTAAAATTATATATATATTGAACTATTGTTAATTAAATATAGATAAATGAAAAGAATTATGAAAAAATGGAGAGAGAAATAGTGAGATCCACCAAAGTTATGAGAAAAAATGGAGAGAGAAAAGGTGGAATCCACCAAAATTATGATAAAAATGGAAAAAGAAATAGTGGGTTGCACAAACTTTATGGAAGAAAGAAAAACCATGGATTTGGAGTGAGTTTGGAGATTGTAATCCATAGAGTTGTTTTTGCAACTCTATGGTTGTGATTACAATGGCCAAACATAAACTCAAAACCACTCAAACCAAAACAAGGGCCAAACGCCTCCAAAAATGTAAAAATTGAGCCTCTAAACTTTGAATGGTAAAATTAGAACCTCAATCTATCATAAATGTAAAAATTACATCCATTTTTTTCTCATAATTTCTCTTCTCTCTACTATCTCCCTCTTCCCTCTCCCTCCCTTCAACGATTCTCTCTCTCTCCCCTTTTTCTTTCTCTCCTCGCTCCAATCTCTCTATTTTGATTTTGGTCCTTTGAAGAAGCCTTTTTTTCTAGGGTTTCATTTCAACACTTTTTTTTTTTTTTTTTGTAGTTCACGAGGCTGTTTTACCCAAAAACATCGTTAGAACATTAGAACAGAAGACAAAAAATTGTCTCCAAATTTCCCCATCTCCAATTAGATCGGTATCGTGATATGACCTCGATTAGATGGCTCTCATTCGTGAGGGATTGGGTCGGACCCATGAGGAGTGGAATGAGAAAATTAAATGGGGTTAGAGTTGCTGCCTTTGAGGAAATGGGCACTACGGGGGACCAAAACCACAAGTTCATTTTCTCTCTGAAAATACATACATCTATATCTATATATCTATATCTATACTATATATAAAAGGCACGATACGGAGAAATTTTTTGTCAGTTTTACCCTTTCACTATTACTTTGGTGGGAATTTTGTCAATTCCAAATTGTCCGTAATTTTCTGATTGAGGAGGAAATTAAATGCTAACTTTCTATGAAAATTAAATACAATCAATCAAATTCTCTATTATTATTTGATGATTGAGAAAAGAATTAAATGTTAATTTAAGTCCAAATTTTCCATAACTATTTGCTGAGGAGGAAATTAAATGTCAACCTTCTCTAAAAATTAAATGCAATTAATCATTCAAATTCTCTATTATTGTTTGGTGATTGAGAAAAAAAATTAAATATTAATTTAAGTCCAAATTTTTCGTTACTATTTGCTGATTGATGAGAGAATTAAATGCCAACCTTCTCTAAAAATTAAATGCAATCAAACAAATTCTCTATTATTGTTTGGTGAATGAGAAAAGAATTAAATGTTAATTTAAGAATGAGGCAATTTTGTTACTATTTAGGAAACAAATTGTGAACCGCTTAAATTGACCGGTTTAATTACACCAAAGTTTGGTCTAATTACCCAAAGTTTGATTTCCTCATCGATTCTACTTTAAATATTTGAGCAGTATTTTAACTATTTATGGTGATTTAGATAACAAATTTTTTTCCATTGAAATGAATTAAATCAAAAAAATCCATTGAACTTCTTGAACGCTTACGTTTCCCAACTTCAATTTTTAAAAAATGGCTTATAGTCTTCCTTACCATAACTTTAATTCAAGAACTCATCAAAATCTACTATATTTTACCATTATAAATATACAGAGATCGTTCTGTCAATCAAAGCAAGTCCATCAAACTAAGTCCTAATTTGAGTTATCTGATGGAAGAAAGAAAGGAGGACAATTCATAAACAAAAGACAATACCTTCCAAGAATTTTTTTTAATGTGTATTCAATCCATTTATTTTTCTCCCTGCCAAGAATGCAGCATCTCTTAGTCTGAGTGTTGGATCCTTCACAATGTCCATCTCAAAAGCATATGCTTTTGTCATCTATGCACCAATTGCATCCTCAAGAACAATCTCTTCCATTTATATCCTATTTGCTTTGATGTTTATGACGATTTCTCTCCCATCACAGTCCCATCAGCGAGTTATGTGCTTCAAATGCCCTTCAACATCTCATCTCTTTTGCACTACCAGTAATATGAGAGTAAAAAAAAACAGTATAGAACTTGCACTACAAATTGCTAAGACAGAGGGGACAACGACGGCATGACGACATGAACTAGAGAGGGTGGCGGCGACATGAGTGGAAGAGAGACGAAGACAGCAATACTGAACAAGATAGACGGTTCAACAACAACAACGACACTAAACGAGAGGTAGGATTCAAGGTGGTATGGAGTGAGAAGAGAGGGAGCTAGCATGAAGATCAAGAGAGGAGAAGAAGCGTGAAACTGAAAATGGTGGGTAGCACCTAGGGTTTCTTTGTTCTTTTATTTATTTTCATTTTATTTAATAGAGTGGGCTAAGTTGTTGGGCTAGATGGATTAAGCTAGATTTTGTTTTACCTTCTCTAATTTTTATTATTTAAATAATATATTTTAATTCAATTATTAATTAATTTATATACACATGTAAAAAAAAACTCCATTGACCTTGGGAAAAACAAAAACCCCTTACCCTAATAAATTTTTATTATTCTAAAATTTTATTTTAATTTACTTCTTAATGGTTAATTTAAAATGATAATATAATTAATTGTTTCAATACTTATATTTTAGAAAAATATGAAATAAGATGAAATCATTAGCACTATATAAATTACACTGTAAACAATTTAAAAATATATTTAATTTTATATGAAAAATTATACATTGTATGACAAGAGTACGAAAATATTAAAGTAGAATCGTTGCATTAGCTTTCTTACAATACTAAAACAATAACAAATTTATTTAATAAGTAAAATTTTAAGTATTTTTTATATTTTTATGCTTTAAAATAAAATGTAAAATTTCACGTGCATCGCACGTGTTTGTCACTAGTTATATTAAATATAGCTTAAACACAGATAGATTTTTGTTCTTTGCACCCATCTGATATCTTCTCTACTTGTAGCCAATGACAAAAATCAAAATAGAGAGAGTGGAACGAGGAGATAAATTAAAAAAAAAAAAAAAAAAAAAAAAGGTGGTGGAAGGTAGGTAGGGAGAGGGAGAAAGTAGAGAGAAATAAAGGAAAATGAATCTAATTTTTATATTTACATATTAGTCAACCATTTAAAGTTCATAGGATCAATTTTTACACTTTTTTTTTTTTAATTTTGAAGGTTTAATTTTTACGTTTGAAAGTTTAGGGGTATAAATTATTACAACCATTATATTTTAGGTATAATTTTTGCAATTTTCCCAATCTTTTTTTTTTTTTTTTTTTTTGTGAATAAACGTTTGATAGATAGATTATCCAAAATTGATTTTAAAGTGATTAACTGAAAACTCTCAAAATATGTAATAAAAATAAAAACAAATTTATAATTAATAAAATCACTTTGGAATATAGTACAATCAAATAAATTTGTTACTTAAAATACTTTTGAAAAAATATAAGATATAATAATATTTTTATTGAAAATATATTTTTTAAAAGTGTTTAAACTAGAAGTTAATCTAAACGGACTCTTTATTTTATATGATAGATATTTATCAAAATAAATTAATTATCCATCTAAATACTAATTAATGGTAATTGCCAGTTCATGTGACAGAAAGTGAGTTAGTTACTATTGCTACCATAGTTTTTTTTTTTTTTTTTTAAGTTCAACAATTGAAGAGATAGAGAATCAAACCATCGACCTTTGAAATAATAATTGATATCTAATCCACTAAACTAGGTTCAAATTGGCTTTTTTAACTACTCCATCATAATTTATGTTGGAAAATTTTAAGCATATTGGTTATTACGTTATATAATTAAACTAAACTCATGTAAAAGTTGAGAGAAGATTACGAAAGGCAGTGATTACATTATATGATTCACACCAAAAAGGCAGGAACAAGGTTGCATATGCTATCACATGCCATCTACGTGGCTCCAACTAAGACATAATTTCAAGTAGAAATGTGTCTTTAAAGTACTAGAGGTGTAAGCCGGTCAGACCTAAAATGTTGAAACTAATTTTTTGAAAGACGAAAGTTATGCCTAACTATAACCGTTTAAAACCAACGAAACTAAAATCCAAACCAATCAAAATCAATTCAAACAAAACCCATCGAAAATAAAACAATCTATCCAAATGGAATCCAAGAAACTCCATCTCAATTTCCTACTTTAGAAAACAAACTCAACACAAAGATATTTCAATTTGGCCAAACCGACTTGCACCCTACCTTTAAGTTTAAAGTTATCTATTTTTGTATACAAAATGATTTACTTTCATATACATTTATGATTTAATATATATACACTATATTTATAAGATATAATCTTGGTTAGAATACCATTTTAATCCCTATATTTTGGGTTACATCCCACTTTAGTCCAAGTACTTTCGAAGGTCTAAATTTAATCTACTTTTAATAAATCTTAAAATCAATCTCTACTCTAGTTTATTTTTAACTTTTCTTTAAAAAAAATAGTCTCAATTACCCTTCCATCTATAAATTTTGGAAACATATTCACATTGTGTCTAGATATTATTATATTGTTATTTAACTAATTTTGATAAAAATTAATTTCAAACTAACAACAAAGACTAATTTTAATATTTATTAAAGTATAGGAACTAAAATGAAATGAGAACTAAAGTATAGAGACTAAAATTGTATTTTAACCTACAATTTTTCTCTTTCCATTTTTTAACTCCATTTTCTGTAATTCATTTAAATCGTAATTTTATTAGTTTTTGCCATTTTTGCCACGGGGCAATTGATTTTTAAGAAGAAATATCTAAAAAATATCAAAGATGGAAACCGGGTGGATTGCCGCCCGAGGATGGGGCCGGCTTAGCTGTCTTTGGAGGCATTTTCCAATCACTCACGTCATCTTTTTTGCCTTTATGCCCTTCCCTCCCTCACTTTTCTCCTATTCTTCTTTCCCTCCTCCATTTTATTTATTATTCTTTTAGTGCCCATTTCATTTTTAAATTCTTCTTTGACATTTCCAATGGGAGAACGAGGAGATATGCTTGTCTGCTTCGACGCTCCATTGCTCTTGATGCGGTTGCTTTACGCGGTTTCTGACGTGGCCAGAATGTGTGGGCCCCGCTCCCTCTCACAAGTCACATCATCAACCTTATCTCTCTGCCCGTTTCTTTCTTTATTTTAAAAGACAAAAAAAAAAAAAAAAAAAAAAAAAAAAAAAGGAATTGACCGTTTGTTGCGGACGATTTCGTAACGTTGCAAGTTACAATACGTTAGAAAAAAGTTACAATTCATTGGTTGGTGTGGTATTGACTTTTTTCTCTTTTCATTTTTTTTAAATAAACGAACTTTTGTTTTTTGATTTTATATTCGGAAATACAGATTAGAGTGATTTTGAAGCTAATTCGAAATTTAAGACAGTTTTGAAACAAGTCACTTTATAAAAGTGTGATTAGGCTAAATACTATTTGGTCCTAATCTCCTTGTGTGATTTTCAATGAATATGTAAGGAATAGTTAGAAAAAAAAATACCCACCAAAATAGCTAAAAACTAGATTATTGAAATTATGGCTACTATGATTTTAGGAGAAGAGATTGCATAGTTTTTGTTCTATTTATATCCTTCATATATAACCGTATTCACCATCAATCCTCACTAACTGAAAGTAGGTTTCTTTTTTTTAAAAAAGAAAAAAAAAACTCTTAGTATCCACTCACTGTCTCTCGAGAAATTATTCGTTAAGGCTACAACAATGTGGCTGACAGTTTTTCATCGTTAGATAGAAAGAGAGAAGTACCTCGAATTTATATCTAATGGTTATTAAGGGCATGAAAATTAATGAATCCATATCCAACGGTTATTATGGGACAACTACATTGTGGAGGCCTCATTGATAATTTGTCCTATCTCTTACACCCACCCTAGATTTATGCATTTTTAAATTCTCTCTCTCTTTTTTTTTTTTTTTGAATTTCTCCATTTCTAAATGCTTCATCTAAATCCTAGATATCAATTTTCTTTATTTATTTCATTTTTTAAAAAACAAAATCATTATCAGAAACCTGACGAAAACTGTGCTTGAGTAAATGGAAGGAAAAGAAACGCAGAGAGGAACCTGTGGGGAGAAAGAAACCGAACACATTTGATTTTTGGGAGCAGAAATGACAGCATATAGAAATACATACCTCGAAATGCGATTGGTCGACGACCCTTGATCTGTCTGTTTTTATCACTAGAGGTTGAGGGGAGACAAAATGGAGCGTAAGAGGCTGAGGGCAGATGAAATGGAGCTGAAAATTGAAGGAAATCGAATGGATAAGAGAGTTTCAAATGAAATGGGTTGTTCGAGAAGATGAGAGTTTTAGACATTGTGAATTACTTGGGAAGATTGAAGGTTTTCTATTGATTCATTAAATGGTGGTAGGTAATTATACTCTTGATTTGAGTTTTTTTTTATTAATTAGTGTTTTTAAAATCTTTCAATGTTGTTCATTTTACATTGACAAGTTAAGGTTACTCATTTTCGTGCTCAACATGTAGATGTATATATTCCAAGATGCTCATATTTAAACCTATCATCATGTAATCATAGGTCTAATTACAATTATATACGCACAATAGAAACCATCCATGTCATCGTTTTCATCAGTGTGTATGTAATTATCATTATTGATCCTAAAAACTGTTTTCACAAGTCTTTGTGTACATTTTAGTCATTGAATCTGCAATACCATTAATATAGTATAAATTAATTTGAGTTAATGTCACAGATTATCATTTTCATGTTCAACAAATAAATGTATATATTCTAATATACTTATATTTAAACCTACCATCATGTAATCATAGGTCTAATAACGATTGTATACATACAATAGAAGCTATTCATGGTATCGTTTTTATCAGTGTGTTCATCTGTAATTACTATTATTGATCCCATAAACTGTTTTCATAAGTCTCTGTGCACATTTTAGTCGTTGAATTTGCAATATCATTATACTAGCAATTAATTTGAATTAATATCACAAATTACTATTTATTTCTTGCTCTTTAAGGTTGTTTTTTTTTCCACTATATCTCTTCCTTAATACGTTCCCCTTTTTTAGCCATTCATTTAAGTGGATTAAAAATGTAAATCTTAATCAGTGGTATTTTCGTCCTAGTGCAATTTGAAGATTCTACTTACGTTTAGCCATATTTACAAAATCTAATACATATGGCTATTTTTTGAGTTGTGCTATTTAAAATTAGTCATTTCTCTTGTTGACCCAATTTTCAATTTGGTTCTCTTTTAACATTCTTGATTTTACATTAAATGTATTGAAAATTTTCAATTAGGTCATTTCGAAAAAATGTTGCTAAAATTTGTTAACAAAGAGCTTATGTTTTATTAAATTATTGTATTTGTTTTAGTACAAATAGAATAAAAACAACAAACAAAAAGAAGAACCAAATGATATGGCAAATACCGTCGGCTATGACTGCCCTTGCCACCCCAGGTGGGTACTCCTCCATCCAAATTTTTTAGTGAACAAATCTTCGACCATGGGCCGCTAACTCGTGAGCCACAGTGTTATAGCTCTTAGGTGCAAAAATGAACCCACTGATAATTCTGCATCATTGCTTCTCGTGCAATCCATTGACAAAGGGTTGGATTTTGTTTTCAAAATGGTCTATACCAACCAATAACTTCCATAGGATTTGGGAGTCTATTTCTACCCACACCTGTGTGAGACCCCCTTCAATTGTCTTGGAAATGCCCTCCTTTAAAGCTATATAGTTTTTGGAAGTTCAACAAAACCCCTGATAATTTGAAATTTCTCTGTTGAAAGAAGAATGTTTCCAGTAGCATCGCAAACTATGGCTCCCAACCCTACTGAATTTTCAAGAACTGCCACATCAGTGTTCAGTTTGAAAGAGGAGGCAGGCAGGGGAATCCACCTAGCCGAAGTGTCGCCAATGTGCTCTGATGTGTGGTTTCCATCTCTTTGGGTTCAATGTTGGTGATTGTTCGAGCCAATCGATTAGGCCGCCTGCTCTTGATCCATCTCCTCAATGATGTCGTAGGCCCATTGGACCGAATGCTTTCCTAAATGGGACCTATCTCCAAACACAAGCTCATTTCTTCTACTTCAATTGAGCAGTGCATATGAGAGTAAAAACTTGTAGGTCTTCCTTGTTCAGAACCTGAATAGCCCTACAAAAAAAGAGAACAAAAATCATAATACACCACATCACTAAGTTTTGTATACAAATTCCAAAAAGAACAATATTTTTTACTTCCCTTACAGTCCCAAATTGCATGTAGTTCACTCTCAGTACGTTTGTTTAGCATATGTTGCCATAGAGAGCATGATCGTTTTTTTTAGTTCAACAATATGTGGTGTAGAGAATTCGAATCTCTAACCTCTCGGTTGAGGTCACATGTTTTACACTAGTTGAGCTATGTTCATGTTGGCAGCATGATAGTTATAACTTGTAGACTTGTACGTAGTAGCAATTTTGTTATAATCGTTTTTTTGTTCCTTAATACCTTATTTATTTTAATGTGCTCATTTATTATTGCTTGTCAATGATAAACCTTGTCTGCCTCCATTCAATAAATATGAATTTATTTCTTAAAAGAAAAAGGTTTTAACGTCTAATATTGTGAAGGTTTGATAAAAGTTTTTTTACTTTCTCATGTGTTAACTCATTCTCACTATATAATTGACTTTTTTTTTATTACTCAAAAAAAGTTAGAAACATTTTTTTTTCAACTATTCGATCTTATTATTCATTTATCAATATTTTCATTCTCACAAATCAACTTGAACATAGTTTCATTAGTTAAGGCTCGAATCTTTCTACTTTACATGTTGTTAAACTCAATATATATATATATATATCATTTTCACAAGGATGCAATATTTTTTGCTCTTGCATTGAAAAAATAATTATCTAGTGCAGTTTGGGATTTTCTTTTTTTTTTTTTTTTTTAATAAAGAGATTTTCCTACAAATAACGAAAAGAAGAACACGATGATTTTCAAACTAACCCCAAATCTAAGATAGTTTTAAAATAAGTCACCCACACAACATTATTGTCACCAAAAGTAACAATTATGCGCTAACCATCGCCATACTAGTTTTCAAATGACTCTTCCTAATATCGATGAGTGGATAATTAATTCATTATTTATATATTAAATCAAGAACTTTCGTTTTCTAATTGTGTTATTGTAAACTCATTGTCATTGCTCACTATATTAGCCTCCTTATAATTCTCATAAGGAAACAATATATTTTAACTTGTTGAGTTCTATATTTAAATTTGTGGTAGTAATAAAAATTAGTGAATTAAAAAAAATTGCACATATTAAATCAAAGCTGAATATATAAAATGGTCCGAATGCTCTAGATTTTTCTTAAATAAAATCCTTTATCAAAATTGTGAAATTCACTCATTATTTATAAATTTTTCTAAATTAAGTCTTTTAGTAAAAAAAAAAATGTTAATAAAAAAATGAAGTGTCACTAAATTATCACTTTTTTTAATGTATATATAAATTTAAATGTGTGGACAGCAATAATACACTAATTGAATGTGAGAAGTGAAAACATGCTTCGCTTATCAATAAAATGAATATATCTTTCACAGTACTCATAAACAATGCCAAAACAATTGAACAATGTATCATTAATCGTCCTCCCTAAACCTTTCCTTGCACAAGAAAACGAAAAAGGTTTTATCTAATGGAGAAAAATCAATATATTAATGGTGGTTTTTTTTTTAAATTTTTAATGAAAGGAGTTCATGGAGAAAATTCAATATATATTAATGGAAAAATTGATGATTTTTATAGATTAAGAATAAAATTGAGAATTTCCTAAAATATAAATGACCATTTTATTATTTTACTTTTAATAATCAAGAATGACAAAGAATAGAAATTAAAATTTAGGCTAAATATACCAAATGACCCATAATCTTTTAGATAATTCTAAATTCAGTCATTAATCTTTGAAAATTCTTAATTTTATTTTGAATGCATTAAAATTTGTTAATACGAAGTCGATATATTATTCAATTACTATTTTATTAACATATTTAAATTAAACTTATGAATATGTCACTCTAATGCTACTTACCTCATGAAACCTAACTCATACATAAGTAAAATTTAACTATCCATTAACAAATTCATTTCTTCCAAGTGGAATGTCTATGCAACATAGTCAAATGTCTAAATATGTTAATGAAACAATCAATTAATAGCACATAAGCTTTCAATTAACAAATATATATATATATATATATATATATTTCTGGACATAATTGAGAAGTTCTAATACATCAAAAGTAAAATTGAGAACTTTAAAACATTAAGTACTAAATGGAGAATCACTAAAAAAAGATACAACAAAATTTAAAGGGAAAAAAAGCCAATATATGTTGAATTTTACATCTTAGAAAAGTACATGTGTTTTGGTCTTTACGTTGATTTTTTTCTTTTTTTGAGCTCAACAACACTTGGGGTGGGGATATGAATCTCTGACATTTTAGTCGAGAGTATATGCCAATTATCACTAAGCTATACTCACTTTTAGCATTTTTGCTTCAAAATTTGTTTATTGCATTTGCATCCAAATTGGAATTTTTGTGAACTTTTTTAGTTTGTTTAAGTCACACCACATGCACATAATTTTATCTTAAATCTAAAAGAAGATGGTTTAAGATTTTTATTGTAAAATAATAATAATAATAATAACAGAAACTCAATTGACTATTTACCAAAGTCTGAAGACCAAAATGTAACACTTAAAAAGAAAAGAAAAGCAAAACAATAGAGGTCAGTTTTGAGTCTAGCATTTTTTTTTTTTTTTGTAAGTTTAACAAAACAATAGGGAGATGGGATCAAAGATAAATGTGCAGGGTTTTAAGTTTTAATCAATTGACTCATGCGACAAATATGTTTGAGTTTTTTAGATCTGTTCGGTATACAATTTAGATTTTGCTTTAAGTTTTCAGATATACTAAATCAAATGATCCAGCTAATATCCATTTGATAAATTTGTTTTTAAAAATTTTTTTTGGATTCTTTGATGCCATATAGTAGAAATCATGAAAATTGACATTTTTATGTTTTCAGTTTATCTAGATTTTGAATTTTAATTTTTAAAATGCAGAATTATATTAAAAAAAATAAAAACCTTGATAAATATAGTATTTCAGGTTATAAACCCATTTCAATTTTGTTAAATAAAATATGTATAATATAAAATTAGGCAAAATACACTTTTAGTCTTAGAAATTTGGAGTTGGTGTCCATTTGGTTCATGAGGTTTCAAAAAGAACACTTCAGTCCCTGAGCTTTGGAAAATAGTTCTAAATAGTCCCTGGAGTTAAGTTCATCGTTAGTTGACTAACGGAAAAATGATGTGGCGTGTTGAGGTGGCAATTTTTAAATGATGTGTCAAAATTTATTAATTTTTTTTATTGGTTTGAAGTTTTGTGGCTTTTTTGTTTTTGTTTTTCTTCTCTCTTCTTTCCGTCTCCCTCCTCCCCCGTTTCTTCTCTCCGGCAGCTACTAACTTCATGATGGCCACGTCCACGGTAGCGCTCAAATCATCGGAACGATCTTTGGATACCAAAAATCATGAGTGAATTTCGCGATTCTTAGAAAACCCTAGGTGCCTCTTGATGTTAATTTTGAAACTGGTGATTCCGATGATGAACCTCTTCCTATAAAAACCAGCCGCTGATTCTTTGGAGAATTGCTTACAATTGTTCTAACTTTAGCCCTCAGTTCAACGACATCCTAGTGAAGAAGGGGAGAAAGAGAAGAAGGGTGATTGCAGCGCGGCGAGGCCAAAGCCATTGGAGAAGCGGCGCCAAAAGAAACCAAAGTGGTGGAGTTGAAAAAGAACGAATGTTAATATTACACACAAAGGTACGCCATGGGAATGTGCGTGTATCCTCTCCAGATTTTCAGTGATGAAAAACTAAATGCATGTTCTATTATGCGAATGTAAAAGTTGAACAAAATTCATTTTTGGGATAAAAAAATGAAATTAGAGTTGGAAGGAGATGGAATTACTGAAATGTAGAATGTACTACTGTGTAGTTTTGTTGCTCTACAAAATTATGGTCTCTACAGAAAAGGCTATAGAATTTTGCTGGGGATTGTAGTTTTTCTTTTTTAGTTATTTTTAAAAAAATGGGGATTAGGAGATGTAAAATAAAAATACCGAATAATATTGGACACATCAATTTTGAGAAATCTATGCATGATGTCAATGTTATTTGATGTATAAATTTTAGGGGTTGTTTGAGGCACTGAGTGGGTTATAATAGTCTGTGGGTTATAATGGTCTGTGAAATAATATAATATTGTTTAAAATGCAGAGTTGTTTAGTCTGGGGTTATAATAGTCTGTGTTTGAGGTGCAGAGTACTCCACAGGTTATTATAACCCTTGCCCCAAACAGTCCCTTAGAGTTTTTGTCTTAAGCGCTTATTTTGAGCTAACTGGGCGAAATTATGGGCGGTAAAATGTGCCCAAAGCCTAGAATTTGATGGAGGAGTTTCTACATTGAAATCGACAATTCCAAAATTAGCATTGTTGGGATTTATGCCCTAAAGTCTCGCAATTAATGATTTATTTAATAATTAATAATAATTTTGATTATTTTATTTGTAATATAATATTATCCATTATATGAAAAATTCAAGGTTATTAGTGTAATCTTGAACAGTGACATACGAGAGGATCATGTTTAAGAAATAACCTAAAATGTCATAGTATATGGATAAGATTGAGTGTCTTATCTTGGTAACACTATTGATACGACCCACTTTGTAATAGTTACAAATGATTTAATCCAAATTGTTCATGTAGAGACATGTGAGTAGGAGTATCTCATATAATGAGTTTGTATAAGACTGGACCACGAAATATTTAATCTCTCTTTATAATCCGTTAATTGAGAAGATTAATATTTCATCAAGATGATCATATACGACTCGATCCTAATCCTGGGTGAATTATGAACTCCTGCCTATGAGGGCTTGCCCTTTGATTTGCATGGGTGAAAGTGACTTTTGTAGTTGATTCAATAAGCCTACCATTTTGGGGACTTGACCAAATAGGGAGCTGTAAACATAATCTCACAAGATGGAATTCACTCATTTCTTTATAGGGTAAGTAGATGAGTAGTTCTCTTAAGTGCCAATTTCAAGACTTGAACAATGGGGCCCTACCCTCTGACTGGCCCGAGAGGGACTTAGTTTATGGTTGGATTATAAACAAATTGTTCATTAGAGGATCAATGGTACATAAGGTGTAAGATATAATTACAGGGGTAAAACGGATTTTTGACCTAGCTGTAATTACGAACAACTTGTGAAGAATCGACTTGCATGTAATGATTATATCCATTGACACAACTTATCTTACAGTGCATAAGAGTGCAACTCTAGGTCTATAGTGGAGTGACCTATAGTTAATGAATGAAAATTAATTAATTAAAGAGTTTAATTAATTGATTTTGTATCATTGGAGTTTATAATATGTAAGTCCATAAGGTCTCATTGCTAGCTCATATGAACAAATATGGATTAATTTCGTTGAGAGAAAATTTTGAAATGTTCAAATTAAAATTTAATATATTTGATATATTAAATTAGGGAAAACATATTTATTGTATATGATACATTAAATATCAAAGAAATTATTAATGTATTCAGATACATTAAAGAAAAAATATTTATTAAATTTGAATTATATTCAAATAAGGAAATAGATGTCGAGAGAATTTGGAAAATTTTGAATATGATTCAAATTGGTTAGATAAATATATTTTAATATATTAGATATTAAAATATATTATTTAATTATTTGTTCTAGGTCACTATAAATAGGACCCTAAGGGTGAACTATTGTTTGTATTATTCTTCATAATAGACACATCTCCTCTACAGAGAATTGTAGAATTCTCTCTGAACTTCTCCTCTCTCATTTTCTTTCAAGGGGCTCCCACAAGCCTTGAACCTGTGTTCGAGTCATAGCAAGTAGGCTTTATGGAATTGAAGTTTCAACCTTGTTGGAGTTGGAGCAAGAAGATTAAAGATCTGCCAGAAATATCTCCATATTTAAGTCAATATATGTTTTGCTTAGCCTAAATTATTTTTCATTTAATTCTAAAATAAAATTAAAGTCGATTCAAATGCTTCCACTATGGGTTTAATTCGATTATTCCCATCAAGCATCTCAAGGCACCTATGGCTTTCTTGTATTGTGAAACTCACTTGCAATTTTTGGTATTCGAAGATCATTTTCTGTGATTCGAGCACCGTCGTGGATGTGGTCATCATGGTGTATGTAGCTACCAGAGGAGTACAAGAAGGAATAGGGAGAGAAAGGAAAAGGAGAAGGGAAACGAGAGGATGAAGGGAAAAGGAAAAATAATTTTTTTAAAAAAACTACATAATCTTAAAATAATAAAAATTGCCACCTCAACATACCACATCATTTTTTCGGTAGTCAACTAACGATCAACTTAACTCCAGGGATCGTTTAGAACTATTTTCCAAATCTCAATGACTAAAGTGTTCTTTTTGAAAATTCATGAACCAAAAGTGTAATTTTCCTATAAAATTTTATAAATTATATGATATTTGTAACATTACTACAAATTTGAGTTTCCATGACACCAAGGGTAAAGCAAATCAAGGGAAAGGATGAAAAAAACGTGTTGAGCGCGCTTATTTGACAGGAAAAACTGGAGTTTTGCATTTTTAAGAAATTCATGACTATTTTTAAACATCATAAATTTAAGACAGTTTTTAATTGTCATTAATGAAAATGATTCTTGTTTTTTATTTTAAAATAATTTTTTAGACAAAAAGAAAAGAGAAAAAGAATTTGGATTACAAACTCTAGCCTCTATTTATCTTTCCTATCCCTCTTTCTCATGTATAACCCATCGCCATCTTCTTTCTCACTTTTCTTAACGATAAGAAACTTTCATCCAAAGCATTTATGTGACGAAAAAAATTGTCATGATTAACATATTATTGATATTAAAACATTGATGTTATTATGATGGTAACACATTGTCATTATTAACTTTTTATTGATGGTATTGAATTGTCATTAATATATATATCTTGACAGTAAAATAGTTTTTATTAGTTCGTGATGATATTGTACAACTGTCATTAAACAAATTAATGTGAAGTTAAAAATATGTCAAGAAAAATTAATGGTTTGACAATTTTTTACTGTTATAATTAATATATTTGTGACAATTTTCTTCGAACCGTCATGTATTGAATTTCCTTGAGGGACGATTCAATGACTATAAAAATGTGCTTAAGAGGAAAAGCTAATTTCAATTATGTGTTTGAGCACAAAAATCCTTATGTATATTATATACACATTAGTAAGACTAAAAATAGAAGGAAATATTAACTTACCAAAGCTTAATTTGACTAAAAGACTAATTCTAGTTTGTTACATTTGTTACAAACAGATTGTAGTTATAAAATAACAACCCGTGCATAATGATCTCTAAAACTTCCCCTCAAGATAGACGATGTGAATTCAAAACACACATCTTGGACATGAGAAAGCGAAGTTGAGTAGAGCCCAAGGTTTTGGTGATTAACATGTCAGCTAACTGAAAAGATGAGCGCACAAGAAGAAGCTTGAAAAAACCATTAAGAACCTTATCACATACAAAATGACAATCTATCTCAAGATGCTTAGTACGTTCATGAAAGGTTGGATTCAAGCCAATGGAGACAGCAGCTTGATTATCACAACATACAATAGTAGGAGGAAGAGATTTAATGCGAAGACACCAAGAAGTTGAGTAAGCCAAACCAATTCGCTAGTAACACCAGCTAGAGCACGATAGTCAGCCTTAGCAAATGAATGAGAGATAGTTGGTTATTTCTTAGATTTCCAAGAAACTAAAGAATCCCCCAAGAAGATACAAAAACCAATAATAGAGCGACGTGTATTGATGTAAGAACCCCAATCAACATCAACGAAATCCTGAAGTTGGAAAAAAGGGGAAGCTTTGAGTAAGATTTCCTGTCCAAAAAAACCTTTGAGATACTGTAGTAGATGATGAATAGCAGCCATGTGGCTTGAACAAGGCTTCTGAATAAATTAACTAAGGCAATAGATTGTAAAGGAGATATCAAGGCGAGAGATCTAGAGATAGCGCAAACGATCAATGAGGCGACGATATAAAGCGACATCATCTTTTGAAAATGGCTCACTGGATGAGCGAGACAGCTTAAGTTTTTGGTCCATGGGCAAAGAAATGTGAACTAAGGAAGCATGTGTCCTCAAGAATCTATAAACAATATTTGTGCTGAGATAAGTAGACGACTTTCTTAGAGCGAAAAAGTTCCAGAACAAGAAAATATTTCACTGAACCCAAATCTTTGATCATGAAATGAGAGCGAAAAATATCCTTAACAAAATCAATTCCACAGGCCATTAGGGCAATTAAAATAATGTCATCGACATAAACCAATCAAGCAACAAACGTGGAGCCGGAACCACAAGTGAAAAGAGAATAGTCAACCTTTGATTGAAGAAAATCACGAGCAAGCAAAACAATAGAGAACTTGATAAACCACTGTTTACAAGCTTGCTTTAGACCATAAATGGATTTATTTAAGCCACAAACCAATTTCTCCCCCTTACAAATAGAATTGTCAGTTGGTTTATAACCCAAAGGAAGAGTCATATAAGCCTCTTCAAAAAGATCGTTATTAAAAAAGGCATTGTTGACATCTATTTATGCAAGGCCTTGAAAAAGAGTCAGATAAGGTCAATAGCACCTTAACCCTGATGAGTTTTGCAACAAGAGAGAAAGTGTCAAGGAAATCAATAACTTCTTGTTGGTTGTAACCTTTAGCAATGAGACGTGCCTTGTATCGATCCATTGTACTGTCAAATTTATGTTTGATTTGATACACCCATCTACAACCAATAAAATATTTTTCATGAGAAAAGGGAACAAGAGACCAACTATCGGTTCACTCCATGGCAGCGATTTCCTCAACCATAGCAGATCGCCAATGGGAAGATTGCACTGCTTGATGATAAAATGTTGGTTCAACCTTCATGGAAACATTAAAAAGAACATGATATTGGTTAGTACCAAATTTATCATAAGAGAGATACTTTTGTAATGGATAAGGAGATGAAGTGGGAGCCATCTCCGAAGACCCAATTAAAAGATTGCAATGAAAATCTTTTAAATATGAAGGAAGTTGATTTACACGCGTTGACTGACGTAAGGACCCATCTTCAAGAGTCACAGAATCAAGTGGCAAAGTAGATAGTGTTGTGTTCTCAAAATCGGAGTTGGTCGATGGGTCTAGAGCCGAAGGGGAGTCCATGGAGCTGGCTATGTTGGGCGACTTTTGTACATGAGGACCAGTAGTTGGTGCCACAACAACTGGTGTGGCAGTTGCTTTTGGTGTCAAACAGGTAGGGTCATATGCAACAACAACTTTAGATATGGTAGCAGATTCGGAGCTGATAGCTGGTTCGGTGGTGACAGCAACGACAACAGTATTTAATGCTATAAAAGAACGAGGCCCTAAGGTTGTCTGGGATGCCTCAGATATTGAGAAATCTGAAAAGTCACCAAACGTTGGAATCCTTGAATGACTTGAGCAAAATCAACACAAGAATCAATGGGTTGGGGTAGAACAACCTCAGCAAATATAACAGTAGTAGATAATTAACATGCTTAATTGTGTGGAAACGAAACAGATTTTATGAAAAACCACATCTCGATATATGAAAACCCGTCTCTTGGAGATGTCATAAAGCTTATATCCCTTTACACCAGAGGGATAACCAAGAATAATACATGGTGGTGTTGCATGGGGATCAAACTTGGTGCGATGGGCTACCAAAGTTGATGCATAAGATAAACATCCAAATGCACCAAAATTAGAAAATCAACAACATTAACTTTATAAAGAACTGAGAATGGTGAGAGATCATCCAATAATGCCATTGGAGTGTGGTTAATGATATATGTCGCAGTTAAAACACAATCACCCCAAAAATGAAAAGGACTCGAGATTGAAAATAGAGTGCTTGTGCTACATTCAATAAGTGTTGATGCTTGCGTTCAACCATAGAGTTCTATTAAGGGTATTCCACACAAGAGAATTGATGCATTGTCCTAGTAGTAGCAAAAAATTCAACAAATTTCAATTCAAGTGCCTTATTTGAACGGATCACTTTAATCATCTTTGAGAACTAAGTTTCAATCATTTTAAAGAAACGCAGAACAATGGTCAAGACTACACATAAGATAAATCCATGTATAACGGGAACAATCATCAACAAGTGTCAAGAAATATGAAAACCTAGTATAAGTTGGAGTATTAAATGGACCCCAAACATCATAATACACCAATTCAAATGGAAATTCAGAGACGTTATTATTCAATGTAAAAGAAAGATGTTTCTTTTTGGCAAGAGCACAAACATGGCATGGAGAAGAATGAAAACAATCACCAACATTGGAAAAAATACAGACTGTGTAGGTAGTTGATAGGGGGCATAAGTGTGTTATTTCTAGGCTTAGTTTTATGCTAATTTTGCTATGATTGTGTGTACTTTCATGTATTTTTATGTGTATATTACAGAAATCGAGCAATTGGAGCAAAATCGAAGTTTTGAGAAGTATTTGAATGAATATGGAGCAAATTGGAGGTATAATTGAGATCCAAGTGTTGAAGTTAAGAAACAAGCTTGTGAATCCAAAAGTATAGCGTTGCAACGCTACATTAGCAGCCATTCAGCCTTGGAGACCAGTAGACACAACGTTGCAATGCTACTTATAGCATTGCAACGCTACCACAATTTTAAAAAAAAAGAAAAAGCAAAATGGACAGCATTGCAACACTGCCCACTGCTTATATATATGAAGTTTATGTTTTGTGCAAAGAGAGCCATTTTTGAGAGACCAAACCCTAAAGTCGATTCATACATTGTCTAAGGGCGTAGAGGAGACCTTTGGAGAGCTAAGGAGGAGACTCAAGGTTTGAGATCGTGTACTTCACATCGGAGTGTTGGCACGCGACCTTAGTTTATTCTCTTTTTCCTTTACTTTTCTTTTAGTTTTTAGGAGTTTTGTTATGGACTATAATGCTGTTTATCTCTATATTTAGACAAGAATGGTTGTATGTTTTAGACTTTTGTTGTTTTTGTAATTGAATTATTATAATTACATCTTTTATGCATCTCGATTTTTAGTGCTTAAACCTTTGGCCGTAGTTTTGCATGTTAGTCTAGATTTAGCTTGAGAGAGTAAATTTATCTATAAAATAATAGATGCATGACTAGATTTAGTTTATTGCACGAGAGTGAGTAAATTAATTCTAGAAGCCTTAAGAGAATCGCCTAATGCCATGTTTAGTAATAGAAATAAACCGAGAGGTTAATTTATTGCTAGGCATGAGTTCAATTGAGCTCGAGAGAGAATATTGATCACTTAGTAATTCTTAGTTTACGATTAATTGCATGAAATCAATTCTTTATCTGCAAAGATGTGCTTAATTTACTAAACCATTATGTTTCTCAAAAATTGGACTCCAACCTTGTAAATAGTAGTTTAGGTTTTATTTGTCTTTTTGATCAGTCTAAAGTTATGTTTCTCTAAATAAAATTGGGCATAATTAACTATAATACTTAATTAATCTAAGAACTCCAATCCCTGTGGATGACCCTAGCCACTATTATTGCAAAATATTTAGAGGTCCAATTTTTATAAATTTAATCTTGATAGGACCTTCGACAAGTCCTTTATCAGTAGTAGATATAATCCTTCAATACAGTTAGTCTTGTCAATCATCCTCGATCGTAACTTGTCTTGAATAGAGCAAGAATTTCCAAAGAATTCAACCAAATAATCATCATTCTTAATTAAAGAGCCCACTGAGAGGAGGTTATAAGTAAATTCAGGAACAAATAAGAAATCTCTAAGAGTTAGATCATCAAAAATACGAATATCTCCTATGTAATTAATAGAAACCCAAGTGAGAGTAGGCAAAATAACTTACAAATTTTGTACCTTTCTCAAACTGAGAAATAATTGCGTTGAATCTATCATCCACCAAGTAGTTGAATTTGGCACAATGGAAGAGGAGGTCGAAAAACAAGTACCAGCGATGTGGGTAACTGGAGGTGCACTTGTTATGTTCTCAGAATTAACCGCTAGTAGGTGAGATTGAAGTAATCCCATCAATTGTGTATATTGTCCAGCATTAAGACTAGCAAAAAAGGTAGATTGAGGTGGTAGATTTAGCATAGGCTTGGGATATCAACTGTGTGTACTTTAATTCCACAATGCGTACATACAAGACGTTCTTTTCCTTTGTGTAAGCGATCGGTTGCTTGTTTCTTGGAGCTGTCTGCAGCGAGGAGTGAGATGGATTCTAAAGAAGTTGTGCGATCAACGTTACGTTGACGCTCCTCTTGTATGATCAAAGAAATGACCTAGTTGTTTGATGGAATAAGATTCCTAAGAAGGATTTGTGCCATGACACATGCATAAAAATCATTTAGTCCCATCAAAAATATCATAACATATTCAAAATACAAGTAATCTAAAATCTTTTGCAAACCAGTGCAAGAGCAAACATCAATTGGACAATGCTTGCTAAGCTCCTGCCTAATAGTTTTTAACTTTGTGTAATATGCTTCAATAGAAGAAAAACCTTGGGTGGTAGTTAGCAATTCCTTCGAAGCTAATAAATTCGAGGGCCATTATTTTGTTGAAAATGCTCCCTAAGCTCATCCCATATTTCTTTTGCAGAACCAGAATATTCCGTACTAAAAAAAACCATAAAATTCAAAACTAGTTGCAATTCCCTTTGATACCAAATTCAAAATTCATGATGTAAAAAGATCATTGTTACATTTCCAAGCAGTGAGAAGATGACCACTTGGAGGTTTCTCAATTGATCCATCAATAAAGCCCACCTTATTCTTACTAGAAAAGCAATCAATATTATAGTTACCTGTGCTAGTTAATTGCCTCGAGACTAAGGTTGTGGTTGGACTGATTGAATGATGAAGGAGATAGGGATTCAGCTACGCTCCAATGGTTGATTCATCCAGAACTGTAATGTATGAATTTGCCATCGATCAGCAAGAGGGTAGACACTAGAATTTTCAAGAAGGAAAATCAACGAGATTGAGGAAAATGTGCAGCGTAAGAGAAAAAAAATGCTCAGTGCTCTGATACCATTTTACGTAAGTACAGAGAACAAAATTTGAGAGGAAAAGCTTATTTCAATTGTGTGTTTGAGCACAAAAACCCCTATGTATATACACATTAGTAAAACTAAAAATAGAAGGAAATCTTAACTTACTAAAGCCTAATTTGACTAAAAGACTAATTCTAGTTTGTTACATTTGTTACAAATAGATTGTAGTTACAAAATATCAACTCATACATCATGATCTCTAAAACTTGTTTAATGTATATATAAATTTAAACGTGTGAACATGCAATAGTACACTAATTGAACGTGAGAAGTGAAAATACACTAATCTTATTCGCTTATCAATAAAATGAATATATCTTTGATAGTGCTCATAAACAAGCTTTATGATGCCAAAACAATTGAACACTATATGATTAATGGTCCTCCCTAAACTTTTCCTTGTACAAGAAAATGAAAAATGTTTTATCTAATGGAGAAAAATCAATATATTAATGAAAAAATTGACGATTTTTATAAATTAAGAATAAAATTGAGAATTGCCTAAAATATAAATGACTATTTAATGGAAAAATTGATAATTTTTATAGGTTAAGAATAAAATTGAGAATTGCCTAAAATATAAATGACCATTTAATGGAAAAAGTGACGATTTTTATAGGTTAAGAATAAAATTGAGAATTGCCTAAAATATAAATGTCCATTTTATTTATTTTACTTTGAATAATTAGATATTAAAATTTAGACTAAATATACCAAATGACCCATAATCTTTTAGATAATTCTAAATTCAATCATTAATATTTTAAAATTCTCAAATCTACTTTTAATGTATTAAAATTTGTTAATACAAAGTCGATATATTATTAAATTATTGTTTTTATTAACATATTTAAACTAAACTTATGAATATGTCACTCTAATGCTACTTAGTACATGAACCTAACTCATATACGTAAGTAAAATCTAGTCTATCCATTAACAAATTCATTTCTTCCAAGTGAAATGTCCAAACAACATAGCCAAGTGCCTAAATATGTTAATGAAACAATCCATTAATAGCTCATGAGCTTTCAATTAACAATTTTTTACTAGACTTAATTGAGAAGTGAGAAGTTTTAATGCATCAAAAGTAAATTGAGAACTTTAAAACATTAAGTACTAAATGGAGAATCATTAAAAAGATTAGGATCATTTGATATATTTAGCCTACCATTTGAAAATTGTTCTTATTTTAAAAGATAAGTTTTCACAAGGTGAAATCATACTACATTATCTTTGTAATTTATACGGAAAAAGATACAACAAAACCTAAAGGGAAAAAAAAAAGTCAAAATATATATTGAATTTCACATCTTAGAAAAACACATGCATTCTGGTCTTTGCATCAATTTTATTTTGAGTTCAACAACACTTGGATGGAGGGATTTGAATCTCTCTGACCTCTTGATCGATGATACATGCCAATTTCTACTGAGCTATACTCACTTTTGACATCTTTGCGTCGAAATTTGTTTAGCATTTGCATTCAAATTGGAATTTTTTGTGAACTTTTGTAGTTTGTTTAAGTCACACCACATGCACATAATCTTATCTTAAATCTAAAAGTAGATGGCTTAAGATTTTGATTGTAAAAAAAACATAATAATAACAACAAAAACTCAATTGACTATTTACAAAGTCTGAAGACCAAAATGTAACACTTAAAAAAAAGAAAGAAAAGAAAAGCAAAACAATAAAGGTCAATTTTGAGTCTAGTTTTTTTTTTTTTTTTTTAGTTTAACAAAACAATAGGGAGGTGGGTATCAAAGATAAATGTATAGCGTTTTAAGTTTTAATCAATGGACCATGCAACAAATATGTTTGAGTTTTTTCAGCCTGTTTGGTATATAATTTAAATTTTGTTTTAAGTTTTCAGATTCACTAAAACTATTATTTTAAAAATTATTTTTGGATCCTATGATACCATATAGTAGAAATCATGAAAATAACATTTTTATGTTTTCAATTTATGTAGATTTTGAATTTTAATTTTTAAAATGCAGAATTACATTAAAAAAGATAAAAACTTTGACAAATATAGTATTTCATGTTATAAACTTATTTCAATTTTGTTAAATTAAAATATGTATAATATAAAAGTTTATAAATTATATGATATTTGTAATACTACCACAAATTTTTGTTGTTTCCATGATATCAAGGGCAAAGCAAATAAAGAGAATGAATGAAAAAAAACGTCATAAATGTGTTGGGCGAGCTTATTAACGGAAAAAAAGGGAATTTTCTCATGGCTATTTTAAACGTCATAAATCTATCATCTATGACAATATGTAATCATCATTAATGAAAATGATTATTTTTTGATTTTTAAATAATTTTTTAGATAAAAAGAATAGAGGGAAAAAGAATTTGGATTACAAACCTTAGCCTCCATTTGTGTTTCCCACCCCCTCTTTCTCATGTATAACCATCGCCGTCTTCTTCCTCTCTTTTCCTTGACGATAAGAAACCTTCATCCAAAATATTTTTGTGACAAAAAAAAATTGTCATGATTAACATTTTATTGATAGCAAAACATTGACGTTATTAACGTTTTTGTGATGGTAATAAATTATCATTATTAATTTTTTATTGACGGTAGTGAATTGTCATTAAAATATATATTTTTTGACAGTAAAATAGTTTTTATTAGTTGTGTTATGATATTGAATTTGTTCTTTTTTTGTTAAAAAGATAAATTATACTGAATGTCACAATATATAGTCGGTTTACATTATATCTTTAATGATTTACATATTTCAATTCTCCCTAATTGAAATATTAAAAACAAAATTGTATCTATGCAAAAATTGAAGTATTAAGTTGTTTTTAGAACTACAAAACAACCCCTTAGTTTAATTTCATGAAAACAAAAGTTATCACAATTAATTCACAACTAAATACTCACACTTTTTTTTCTTTTGCGCAAAACAACATATAGTTTTTACTCACTAACATCCTAATAAAAAGGATATAGTTTCAAATACATTAAAACAAACTTTTGTTGATGTGTAGATCTGGTCGAGTAGACTTAGGTTGGGTCACTCTAAATCACCTAAGTCCTACAAGGTAAGATCTCGTACCGATGTAGTGTTGTGCCCAGCACACACTTTGATGCTTCAGTTAGTACTTAGTTTGGAGCTATGTAATTGAAGTGGTATTGTGTACCTTTAATGAGGAGTGGTTCTTATATTTATAGATGTTCACCTTAATATTAATGTCAGGATCGTACAATTAGTCAGCTGTAATCTCGAAGGGGAAGATTTTGTTTCAGCTCGGTTATAGCCAGCTCGGTAGGCTATTTTCCTTTTTAGGTAGTCAGTCGAGTATCCTCGACTCGATACTCGGGTTGTTGGGATGCTTTTATTTGTTCCAGGCTCGTGGGCCTCAGTGAGTTTCCCACCCATAACAACTTTCATTACAAATAAATCATATTTTATAATTCTTTTAATATTATATGTCATTTTTTTTTTTTTTTGAAAAGGAAATTCATTAATTAAACCAAAGCAACGGTACAACCACCAACCTCTTCATGAATTAATGAAGAGATACCAATAGGCATATCAAAGTTCCAAAAAATCACATTTTCCTCCAAACCAGAGGAAGAAGATGCACCAAAACCAAGAAGATAGAGCACAGGACTTCGAGCAAGTTCATTAGCCACTTTGTTACACTCTCTCGGACCGAAGGAAATCTCCTTCAAATTTACCTCTTTACCTTCCTCCCTAATCTTGTTTAAAATGTTCCATATATCAGAGAGATCTTCCTCTTCCCCGCTGTAAGCACGGGCAACCACGGCTGAGTCCGTTTCAACTACCAACGGGCACTGATCAACAAACCGTAAACGCCTAATATGCCGAATCCCCATCAGAATGGCCAACGCCTCCATCATCTTTATCGGCCACTTCTTCTTCCATTTGCAGGCTCCCGCACAGATCGGACGTCCATTATTGTTTCTAATAATCCAACTTAATCCGCCTATGTTGCGCTCGTTGCTCCAGGACGCATCTGAATTCAGCTTCCAAGTGCCATCCGCTGGAGGAGACCATCTAATCTGAATTTTGGCGTTGAGGCTTCTTCCCGGAGCCAATAAATGAGCCTTCACCCCTTTCAGTTCCTCGGACGCTTTCTCAATGGTGTTGATAAGCTGATTAACGTCCAGCTTCTAATCTTGACGGGTATTCTGCAACCTTTGATTTTTGGATGACCACATGCACCAGATCACTAAGATAGCAATCGATCTTTCTTCGTCATTCAGCATCTCATCCAACCGAGCCCAACACTCCCAAGCCGTCCAATTTTTCCTGAAATTGACAAACAACATGTGTAAGGAGGGAAACAAAGTACCCCAAACTTTCCTTACCTTTTTGCAATACCAAAAAAGATGCGAAGAAGACTCTTCACTGCTCCTGCAAAACACACAAAGACCATTAATATCTATGCCTCTTTTGATTATATTAGCTTTCGTTGGGAGAGCATTGACTATTCCTTTCCACGCACATATCTTAGCTCTAGGATACCCTTTGGTCTTCCAAAACCTTTTCCATATGGCTTTGTAATTCGAATTATCCGAAGTCGAGGTTGGGAAAGCACTAGAGGAGGATAAACCAATATGGTAAGCACTCTTCATCGTGAAAGTACCTTGCAAGCTACAACCCCATATAACTTCATCTTTCGCAGTGGGACCGCCAGTCGGAGTGTTAATGATGTCGTTGAAATCAATCCCCAAAAAATTTGTAGCTATACATTCCTCATTCCAATCTCCCGACTCTTTTAGGAGCATGCTAACTCTGTGCCCTTTCAGAACGTCCTGGGTCTTCACTGGTGTCTTTAAACCCTCCCTGGCTATCCATGGATCTTTGTCAATCAAAATATGCCTCCCATTTCCCACTCTCCATCTAAGTCCTTTTTTAAAAGCTCCCTTCCCCAAGCAATACTCCTCCACGTAAGCGAAGGGTTGTGCCCCAGAGGAGCCTGGAGAGAGGTCCCCCCTTTAAAGTATCTTCCTTTCATCACTCTGGCCAATAGACTATCTGGGTTTCTAATAATCCTCCAGCTATGCTTGGCTAGCATTGCTTGGTTGAACATATTTAACTCTCTAAATCCCATTCCACCATCTTCTTTCCTAAAACAAAGTCTCTTCCAACTCATCCAGTGAGCCTTCGATTTATCTTGCGTTGAGCCCCACCAAAACTGCGCACACCACTTGTTTATGTCCGAACATATTCGATGAGGAAGTCGAATGCAGCTCATTGTGTAATTGGGAATTGCCTGAGCCACGGCTTTTATGAGTATTTCTTTTCCCCCCTGGGAGAATAACCTCTCCTTCCACCCTTGAAGAATTGAGCAGACTCGGTCTTTGACTTTATTAAATATTCTTCCTTTGTTCCTATCATTCTGCGATGGCATTCTCAGATAGTAGCCGAGCGAGTTTGTATTTTTAACCTTTAGAATATTTTTCAATCCTCGCACCTCTTCCCTATCCACATTCTTGCTAGTCATGAACGAGGACTTGTTGTAGTTGATGGTTTGACCTGACGCTTGTTCATAAATATCAAGAAGCTCTTTGATTTTAGTGCAGCTACTCATATTCGCCTTGAAAAACAACAAACTATCATCTGCAAAGAAAAGGTGAGAGATATTAGGGCATCGCCGATTAATTCTAAAACCTTTAGTGATAGAAAGAGATTCCTCCCTGTCCAGAAGCGCAGAAAGGCCCTTTACACACAGTAAAAAAAGGTAAGGAGAAAGTGGATCTCCCTGACGTAGACCTCTGCCTGGCACGAACTCTTATTGGGGCACCCCATTAAGCAAGACCGAATAACGCACCAACTCAATACAATTCATAATCTTCTCGATCCAACCTGCTTCAAAGCCCAGTTTCTCCATCACCTGCCAAAGAAAAATACATTCCACCCGACATAAGCCTTACTCATGTCAAGCTTCATGGCCACCATGCCCTCGTTGCCTGTCTTCCGAGTATTCAGAGCATGGATACATTCAAACCCAATAATAACATTATCCGTAATCAATCTGCCTGGTACAAAAGCAGCCTGGTTTGGAGAAATTACATGATGTAAAACAGGTTTGAGTTTGTTTGCTAACACTTTTGAGATCAGCTTGTAAACCACATTACACTGGCTAATCGGTCAATACTCATTCCATCCTTGGGGATTCTTTACTTTGGGGATTAGGGATATAAAGGTTTTGTTCAAGTTGCCTACGGGAGCCCTCTCGTTAAGCACCTTGAGACAGACCTCCACTGTATCCTTCCCCACAATATCCCAGTATTCCTAGAAAAATTTCGCATGAGCCCCATCCGGCCTCGGGGCTTTCGTAGGGCTCATTCCCTTAAGCGCCGCTTGAACCTCTTCCTTAGTAAACAATTTCCTTAACTCCCGATTTTGATCCTCAGACACCTTACCAACCATGTCATTTGTGACTCTGCGTATCTCTTCCAAAGTTGGAGTCCTGGAGGTGAAAATCTTCTGAAAATGACCAGTCGCAAGTCTCCCAACCGCGTCCTCGCTCTCAATCCACATACCATCTTCCCCCACAATGCCATTGATCTTGTTGGTTCTCCTTCGGTGAGATGCCTTAGCATGGAACCATTTCGTGTTCTTATCACCCCAATTCAACCATTCCTCGCGTGATCTCATCCTCCAATATATTTCTTCTTCTTCTAGAAGCTTCTCTAGCTCTTTTTCAACTTCAGAGAGCAAGGAAGTGTTAATCCGATTATTGGGGGCCGAGAGTCTCGCCACTTCCTTTTCCCTTTCTTCAATTGCTCGTTTTAAAGAGCCTTGCAGACGAGCCTGATTCCAAGACTGAAGGTTTTTTAAGTAGCTCTGAACTCGATCATTGAACGATGCGACCTGAGCACCTTCTCCGGAGACCCAATTTAGTTTAATAATGTTCTTGCACTCCTTGAACCTCACCCATCCCTCTTCAAATCTGACTGGTTTTAAGCGACTTTTCATTCTATAGCTCCAGTTAGCCCCCTCCAACTTCAATAAGATAGCTCTGTGGTTCGAACTATGATAACCAAGGTGGACCACTTTGATGCAATACACCTTATGTAAAACCAAGTGACTTACTAAGAAACGATCTAATCTTTCCTGAATTGAATCCTCCTTGGACCTACATTTGGCCCAGGTGAAAGGGTTCCCTTCAAAACCAGGGTCAATCAATCTACACCAGTTTATTACCTCTCTAAACCTCTCCATTTGCCTTTCCTTTCTAATATTTCCTTCTTTCTTTTCAAAAGAAGAAGTTATTTCTTTGAAATCTCCTCCGACAATCCAAGGAAGATCTGACACATCCTTCAACTGTCCAGTAAACGCCAAGAGTTGCCTCTCTTTTCAGTAGCTGGATTGCCATAGAACCCGGTGAATCTCCACCACCCCATCTGCATCTTGATAACATCATCTACATGACCCTTCGAATAAGACAAAATATCAACATTATTCGAGCTATGCCACAACAACATTAATCCACCACTATTTCCCTTGCTAGGAACGCTAAAACAACAGTCATAATTGAGAGCCACCTTCACTACATTAGATCTATGAGCATTACTCTTGGTTAACCCTAATATTATATGTCATATATTGTATGTTGATTCTTGTTTTAAATTTTTTCATAGATATTATAAATATACTAATCTTATAATTTCTCCTTTATAAATAAGAAAGATTTGCCAGTTTGAGTAAGAGCCTAACTCAATCAATTAAGAAATTATATATCTGTCTTAAAAGTTAGATGTTCAAATATTCACATCTCATCTTAAACTAAAAAGAAAAAAAAATGTGTAGCATTTTGTGAGGGATAAAGGTGACGTCCTAATATATAAACAAGAATTTTTGGATTCTTTTTGTCATAAAATAAATAAGACTCAAAATAGAAAGTTTCGTACAGATCATCGATTCAAAGCAAAATCAGATCCACGAGGGGTTTTTTTTTTTTAAATTATTGGAGTTTCTAAAATAAATATGTGAAAAGTAGACTAATTAAAAGTAGGGTTAAATTACAAGTATAATTCATAAACTTCAAGAAATGTGTCTATTTGGTCCCTGAACTTTTAAAAGTGTCTAATAGATTCTTAAATTTTTAATTTTGTGTCTAATAGGTCCCTCAACTTTCAATTTCATATCTAATATGTCCATGACAATTTTATAATTTTTTTAAAATTCATTGATCATCTATTAGATGTAAATTTGAATTTTATGCTTTATAGAACCCTAACATTTCAATTTTGTGTCTAGTAGATTTGTAAATTTTAAAAAATTTGAAGTTCAATGACTAAATTTGTAATTTTGAATGTTCAGGGACCAAATTGACCCAAACCTCAATGTTCAAGAACTAAACTTGTAATTTAACCTAAAAGTAGAGTTTATTTTATCCCTTCAACAGTTTAACTTTTTTACAATTTAAAAAGAAAAAAAAACTCTAAAACCAAAACAGAGACGAATTAACTTTTCATAATATAATCTAGGTTAAAATACTATTTCGGTCCAACTACTTTGTAGTTCATTCTATTTTGGTCCATGTACTTTCAAATGTCAAAATTTAGTCCATGTACTCTCAATATAAAGCTTAAAATTGGTCCTACTATTATTTTGAAGTTAATTTTTATCGAAATTGGTTGAATAATAATAATAATTTTCATGCAAGAAAAGACACAATGTAAATATATTTTCAAAGTTTATAGAGAAAAGGCTAATAGAGAATAATTTTTTTTTAGAAAAGTTAACAATAAACTAAGAGTATGGACACCAAGTACATGAACTAAATTTGGATATTTGAAAGTATAGGGACTAAGATGGAATGAAATCCAAAGTACATAGACCAAAATGACACTTTAATCTATAATCTATATTTCTTTTTTTTTTTTAAGACAACTTTCTTCCTATTGTATAAAATTGCTATATATTTCTTTTAGGTTAAATTACAAATTTGTTCCCTATGGTTCGAAGAAAGTTAGAATTTACTTCCTATAGTTTTAAATGTTAGAAATAATTCTTACGGTTTGATAAAACCCTTTCTTCGAACTATAGGTACCAAATTTATAATTTAACCTTTCTTTTAATATGTCTTGTAAACTATAATTTTTATTTTTTATTTCTTAAAAAATCTAATGCATTATTCTTTAGGACTTTTGCAAAAAAAAGAAAAACAAAAAAACAATTGGGTTTGGTGCAATCTATAGTAGCAATCTGTTAAGGGCATTGCTTTCATTTTTAGGTTTCATAGAGGCCATGTTTAAAAATTAATGTTTGGGGTATTAAGTAAAGTTCGTATTATTGGAGAAAAGTTGTCGGTTCGAACATAGCATAGTGGATAAGGTATCAATTATCATCCTAAAAGTTGATAGTTCGATCCTCATTCTGCAATTGTTGAACTAAAAAAATATTATTAGAGAAAAATTTCAAAGTTTTTCACAATTTCAAGAAATTAAGAATTATGTTCTAAAAGATATGTGAACGAATTTCGAATAGTGAGAATGAAATATTTAGTTTTATTTACTAAAATGATTTTGAATTGTCAAATCCCTACCCCAAATTGTAATACTAAAAAAAATTATTTTGAATTTATATTTGTAATACTAAAAAAACTTATTATTATTACTAAAATTTAAAGTTGTTATGGGGTCTAGAAAGAAATAGAAGGGGAAAAAGGAAAGTAATAAACAAATTTGCTAGGGTCCACGAATATGAGAGAAAGTTGAGTTTATTGTGTTTTATTTAAAAAATCTGTATTGTTAGCCATATTTAAATATCCAAAGCAAAAATTTTGAAGATGATTTTATTAATATTTAAAATTATCTAGAATTTTTAAGTTGAAGAAAATAAACTCACTTTTTAAAAAAAAAAAACTAAAAATGAGATACTTGTCTAAAAGAATTTATAATTGATACTAAACTAGAATAATAAAGATTTATACAAGCTAATTATAGAAAAAAAATTATTAAATTACAAGTTGAGTCCCTAAATTGTCAAGGTTGTATCTAATAGGTACTTAATTTTTTTCTTTTATTTTTTTCTTTTTTTTATTTTTTTATTTTTACATTTAATAGGCACCTAAACTTGAAAAAGCATCTAATATGTCTCTAAATTTACAATCTTGTCTAATATTGAATTTTCAATTTTGTATCAATAAATTCCTAACTTATTAGATATATTTAAAATTCAGTTTATTAACACAAACTTGAAAGATTGGAATCCTAATTTTGTATCTAATAAGTCTATAAATTTTAAAAAATATCGAATACGTTAGAAATTTATTAGACATAAGATTGAATGTTTAGACCTATAACACATTTTTTAAAAATTTTATAAATTTAATAGATACAAAATTGAAAGTTGAAAGATAAGGCCCCGTTTGATAACCATTTGGTTTTTGGTTTTTGAAAATTAAGCTTGTTTTCTCCCAATTTCTCTAAAATGGCTTTCATCTCCCATTTGAATTCTTAGCCAAATTCTAAAAACAAAAACAAGTTTTTGGAAACTACTTTTTTTAGTTTTCAAAACATGGCTTGATTTTTGAAAATGTAGGTAAAAATGAGATAACAAATTACAAGTAAATTCATAGGTGGAAATAGTATTTATAGGCTTAATTTTCAAAAACCAAAAATAAAAAACCAAATGGTTATCAAACGGGGCCTAAATTAGACAATTTTTAAAATTCATGGACCAATCAGAGACTAAACTTATCATATGGAAAAAAGATAAAACGAAATGGCAACATATGTATGAGAAATATGATTTTAAAAAAAGCTCATATATTTTATTTATACCTAAGTTTAATACATGTAAATTAAAACTACTTACATAGCAGTTTAGGATATAAACTTTCAACTTTCAATTTTATGCGGAATAAAAATAGATTTTTTTTTTTTAAATGAGAAGTTATTGTTAAACAAACTTATTTTAGAATATTAATCTAATTAAAATGGCTACCAAATATATTATATTTTGATTTAAATTAATATAATAAGCCTAATTTATTTCTTTTTATTTATAGACATTTTGTGAACTTGAACAGGTAATTTAGACAGTATAAAAGAAGCCTTTAGTTGTACTAAAAAAGGCCATTAGTTGGGCGAAAGAAAGAACCAATGAAATTTGAAAGACAACTTCCCATTTTTAAACGAAAAAAATGGTGAAATCTTATTTAAAAAGATAGCTACTTTAAAGTTGGTTTCTATAATTTTCTTTCCATCTGCTTTTTATTTATCACGTGTGTTTTTAACAAAAGATGAAGGGTTGTTGAAAGGCTAAATTATAAAAAATATTCTTAAATTTTGTCATTTGTTTAAAAAATACTTATATTCTTTTAAAAATTGCAGTATTACCTTTGACTTTTCATATATGTTTCATAACTACTTAGAGTAGAAATCTGTTAGAATGATGGACGAAAAATTGATGCGGCGGTAATCTAAAACAATGTGATGGTGACTTAAGAAGCTTGCTTGGATTAAGTTTGAAAGAATAATATTTAAATATATCAACTTTTCGTCCAATATTCTAATGGTTTTTCTATTTCAAGTGTAATTTTGAAATATTTATGAAATGTCAAAGATAATATTTTAACTTTAGAAAGAATAGGGGTATTTTTTAAATAAAGAACAAAATTCATAGTTATTTTTTTTATAATTCAGCCAAATTAAAGTTATTCTTCTTCCTAAAATTTTTATGTCCAAAGATTTATTCTTCAAATCAATATAGCATGCATTTATTAATAATTTCTATTTAATTATGAAAAAAGAGAAGCAATTAGTAACCCCTATATCACATTATATTGTATTCACTAGTCGACAATTATATTTTTGTAATATGATTATGAATATATAAACAAAAAAAATGTAATATTTCAAAAGAGATCATGTAACGACCGACATTTTCAGGTATTAATTAAAGTCTTAATTTTGAGATTTGAATTAATTGGAAGGCCAATTTCATGTTTAAAGTTGTGTTGAAAGTTAATTTTAGAGATTTGCATAATTAAAATTTGAGAAATTGGAGGGTGAATTGGGAAGAAAGAAGGGAAAAAGGGAATTAATTGGTATGGGGGCAATTTTTGTTAATGAGGTGACTTTGAGCCAAGCCCAAGCCCAAGGAGAAGCCAAGCCCAAATATCCCTCTCTATTATTTTTATACTACACGCAGCCCTAGGTCAAGCCAAGCCGTCATCTTCTCCAACCTTCTCATCTTCCTCCATGAAAAACAGCCCCCATCATCAATCTCTCTCTCTCTCCCTTTCACTACCAAGTGACCCATCCATTCGAAAGCTTCTTCTTCTTTAACAAACATCCATTGCCGAATTTATCCTTCACGCCGCGGGGTACTGTTCACGCAGCAGACTGTTCACATCGAGACTGTTCACGCGCGGTACTGTTCACACCGCCGTCACTGTTCACGTGTCGCCGTCTCCCGATCAGCGTTTCGAATCCCGAACAGTGCCACAATTGCGTTATGATTTTGATAATTCCGACTCCGATTCAATTTTGGATTAAGCCCTTTAAGTTACTTGTGACTTGGTTATTATTATGAATTTTAGAAGGAAAGCATGAAATTCATAATTAGGAAGCATGCCATATTTAGAGAAATCATACTATGGGTAAGTTAGAATTAAATTTTGACTAAGTTTATGGCTATGTTGGAATAGGGGGCTTAAAGATTTGGAGAACCATGATTATCAAAAGGACTTACTTGAAATGATAGATGAATGAAATGATGTTATCTTGGTAACTAGTTGGGGGTAAACTTAGCTACTTAGGTTGGTAAATATTCTTGTTGAAGAATTTAATGTAGTCAAATTCATGGTGGGTTCATGTGCGTATACAGTAATTTGAGTAGTTTGCCTAAGGTTCATGAGTTGAGTAGGTCAAGTAATAAGTTCTTTTAAATCATTATAGGTTGAGGTGAAAGAACTCCATAAGAGGAGAAAGCGAACTAATGGAGCCAAGGTAAGGGACTTTATGCCGGTATGCTTAACTGAAAGTCGGGAACTGAATTGAAAAAAATTACTTTTGAAATAAAAAAGATTTTCATAAATGTTTTAGTTATGATTGTTGATGAATTTTGAAATGCTATGTATGAAAAACAATTCTCACATGTATGTTCTTTAGATACTTTTACAAATGTGATGCATGATTATGATTTATGATGATTATGAGAATGTTGATATATGATACATCACTGCATGAAAATGAAAGAATGCTTTGGGACCTCATGCATACATGTGTATTTTCATGATGAAATGATTTCGAAGGCTGTGGCAATTACCCTTCTAAAATTATGGATGTACATCTATATGAAAAGGAGCCTTACGAGGCTATGTGAAAAGGAGCCTTACGAGGCTATATGAAAAGGAGCCTTATGAGGCTATATGAAAATGAGCCTTACGAGGTTATATGAAAAGGAGCCTTACGAGGCTATATGAATGAAAGCATAGTCAAGATGGGTTAAATTGTCCACATTAAAAGCCGAAGGAAAATTTTAAGGAAACGTTTCCCCTATGAAAAGGTTTTAGGTCCCACTAAAGGAAAAATGTTTTCGAAAATTCATTATGTATGTGTATGCATATCCTGACCCCGGTAGTGAGGTCACTTACTGAGTATTTTAAATACTCATTCTTTTTCAAAAATGTTTTTCTTTTCAGGTAAAGGCAAAGACATATCTTAGGCGATTGACAATGCAGTTTGCTGAAAGGGTCATGGGTGACTTTGAAGGTCATGACTTCCGCATTTAGATAGTGTGTTAGTTAAAAATATTTTGTTAAGTAAACAATGTGTTGTGAAACTATTTCAGCTGATTAAACGTTTTAATTCATATTATGTTTTGAAATGATTTTTTTAAGAGATCCCAAGCATAAAGATTTTGATTGTTTAGCAAAAAGTTTAATTCTTTCTGTCTGTTATTAAAGAAATTTTAAATTTCTTCAACATGCATGTAGTAACGTCCCTAGAAAGTCTAATAGGATAAGTAGAGTCGTTACAGATCATAAGTTATAATCAATGTGACTAAGGCCCGTTTGATTCGTGATTTGAAAATAGAAATTTGAAAACAAAGGATTCAATTAAAACAGAGTTGTATTTTATGTGTTTCAAATATGTGTTTTTGGTAGCCGATTTAGAAATTGCATTTCAATGTGTTTGGTAATATATTTATGAACCATGAAACTAGTTACAGTTTTCAACTAAATATTAGGGTGAATATAAACTATTATTAATTTATTTATCAACATATTTTTTTGGTTATAAATTTTGTATAATTATTATTTTACAATATCATATAATATATTGTATTATACATATTTTAATTTAACAAAAATAAATTGAGTTTGTAACATTAAATACTATATATTTAATAAAGTTTTTATCTTTTTTAATAATTCTATATTTTAAATTTTCAAATTCAAAATCTGGATACAATGAAAACATAAAAGTGTTGTTTTCAGAATTTTCAGTATTTGGATATCACGAAGTCCGAAAACAATTTTCGAAAACACATCTGCCAAATGCATAGTTGTTATATATTTATCGCTATTTCTTTATTAAGTAAAGGTTAACTTCTATTTACACCTCACTGTAGTTTAATATTTCTTATAATTTAGCCATCAAATAAATTTGGGAGATATAAAAAAAAGTTATAAAATAAGTATTTAAAAAAAATTCTTTTAGTTCAACGACATGTGAGAGTGAGGATTCGACTTCATGATCGAAGATATATGTTTTAACCAGTTGAACTATTATTGAGTTGGTTAAGAAAACGTTTTCAACCATTATTTAAGTAGTTAATTTGATTATCAATTTATATTATAAAATTATAGTTATAATTACAATCTAAAATGAATAAATATTAATAATAACTCATATTATATAAAAATAAATGGACCATTTTAAGTGTTGGTACTTGTTATTTTATGTGTCAGGTAGTTGTACGATTTTATTTGTTTGGTTTATTATTATTATTTTTTGTACTTTTATAAACACAATGACTCAGATCCTAATATAAACTAAGCATATGATAAGTGGGGAGGCTAGCTAATGGCACATATGGAATATGACAGAATGATATGTCAATTTTTATTTGTACCTTAGTAGATGAGAAATAACAAGGACGGTCGGACATTCAAATCTTTTCACCTTACATGTTGAACTCAAAAGAAAAAAATAAATAAAAATATTATATATGGGATATATTTCAAATAGGCCTCATTATAACTAATGGGGCTTTTCTCTACCTTAAATGAAACTTATGTCATTTACCTTTGTTCTAAATTTAAATTATGGTTAAATTACAAATTTGGTCCCTATAATTTTGATAAAGTTAGAATTTAGTCTCTATGGTTTAAAATATTAAAATTAGTCCCTATAGTTTGATAAAATCCTAAAAATAGTCTCTACCGTAGGGATTATTTATGAGGATTTTATCAAATTTTAGGGACTATTTATGATGTTTTACCAAACTATAAGGACAAAATTCTAACTTTTAAAATCATAGAGACTAAATTCTAACTTTCTCCACACCATAGGAACCAAATTTGTAATTTAACTCTAAATTACCATTTAATAATGTGAAATTAAAAAATATATATACAAATTGTACCAAGCGTGTGACTTGTAAGATAGTTTCAAGATCATGAAAAAATTTACAAGCTAATTTCAAATGTTGTGGTAATTTTCAATATTATTTGGCAAATGGCTTGGTTGAGAAGCCAAAAGATTAAAAAAAGAAAGAAAGAAAAAAAAAAGCATAAATGATTTCTTTAATGAGAAAAAAAAATCAATTTTGCAATTTTTTTTTGCTTGTATTCAACTTCCACTGCATTAACCCATAGAGTTTAAGAAAAAAAATGAAAAAATCTTCCAAAACCTACTCATTTCAATGTAAATAAAGTATTGGACAAAATTAAGTGCAACAAGTAGTGAACAAATCTCTCAAAACTTAAACAAATCTCTCAAAACTTAAAGATCTCACTAAAAAATTTAGTTCTAATTTAGTTCTAGCATTGTCTCTCATGGAAGTTTCATAAATTTTGTGACAGACCTATACTTTTATAATTAATTAAATGCACATAAGAATATATATTTTTTTAATAACTTCTCAAATGAAAACTTACAAACAAAAAAAAATAATAAAAATTGCAATACTTATCTTGTTTAAACTAAAGACAGCAACATTTATTTGAGTCCAAATATCAATTTGGTAAAATTGAAAGTTAAAGGATAAAAATTTACCCATTGCTAAGTGGAAGGGCAAAAAGTTAATTTTCTTCCATATTAAACAATCTATTTTTCTTTAAAAAACACAACCTAATTTTACAAGTTCCATCCATGAAGTTATGGGGGAAAATAAGAAGAAAAAAAATCTTCAAAATCTATAATGAAAACACTGGTACATACCTTACAAAGAAAAAAAAAAGCTACTGGTACATCATATAATTAATCCATCCATGTTTCACAATATTAGAATTAGAATTTAACAAACTACATTGAGCTATAAAATAGCCAACCTGCATAGTTCAATGACTAAGGCATTCGTCTTTCTCCCAATATATATATATATATATATATATATATATATCTTAGTACCTTTTCATTGACAGTTGGCATTTGCACCAATGTTTGTAATATTATATTGATTTAAATCTCATTTGGATCTCTAAACTTTCAAATTTGTTATATTTGGTCTCTTTCAAAATGTCTATTTTAGTTCTTGATCTTTACAAGTATTTATTCGAGTATCTGAACTTTCAAAAAAGATATTTTTTGGGTCCTTACCTTTATTTTATTTTTAACAAATTAATGACGTAATTTTGAGTTTGAGTATGTGCACTGGCATGTTAATATGAGGATGATTTTAAGTCACATATGTTAGAGATATCCATTAGACAAATGTATATTAGACGGAAAAATAATATAACAAGGACTAAAATGGTTATTTTTTAGAAATTCAGGAACTAAAATACACATTTTGAAAGTTTGAGGTTTAAAATGGAACAAACTCAAAAGTTTATGGACCAAAGTAGACATTTTAAAATTAGTTCAAGGACTAAAATGAAATAAAGTTGAAAGTTGAAGGGTTAAAATGAGATTTAAACCTACTATATTCTACAAAATAAAGTTAGAAAGTCAATTCTTCTCATCCACACCATCAAAACTAATTGAGAAAGACAAATTAGGACCTTTTTGGTAATCAATCTAGAGCATGTTTTATGTTTTCAAATTCATTGAGTCTAGAGAATATGCGTAAGACAATTGTGTTTTGTAAATCTATTTTTTTATTCATGCAAATAGTAAAAATTCTAAAAATAGTATTTTTATGTTTTCAGTGTATCCAACTTTTAAATTTGAAAATTTTTAAATGCAGACTTATAAAAAAAAAATAAAAACTTTAATAAATATAGTATTCCAGGTTATAAACATAATTCATTTTTTGTTAAATTAAAATATGTATAATATAATATATTATAAATTATATGATATTGTAAAATAATAATTATACAAATTTTATAACATAAAACATGTTCATAAATTAATTAATAATAATTTATATTCAACCTAATATTTAGTTGGTAACTATAACTAGTTTTATAGTTTATAAATATATTATCAAATACATTTTAAACATTGGTTTAAATTGAAATCCAATTTCTAAATATGCTACCAAACACATGTATGAAAACATGAAATAAAATAATTTTTTCATTAAATTCTTTATTTTCAAATTTATGTTTTCAGATCCAAACGCACCCTTGAGCTTCTCTGCGTTTTAAAAAGTAATACTCATTCCTTGAATTAAAAAAAAAAAAAAAAAAGGTTCAAAATAGTGTATTGGCTTTCAGTTCAATACAAGTATAACAATGGATTGACTTTGTGTGCGTTGGTTTTATAATATTTTTGTTTTTTTCAATTCAACAACATGTGGGTTGAAGATTTGAACTTTTAACTTTATGGTCGAGAATATATACTTTAACTAATTGAACAATACTTGATTGGAGGATATCACAATATATCTTTCTTTTTGCTTGCATGGAGAATATTAAGGCCACGTTTGATAATCATAGGTTTTTAGTTTTTGATTTTTAGAAATTGTGCTTGTTTTCTCATCAACTCTCTACAATGAAATTCATCTTTCTTAACAAAACATTTGAATTCTTAGTCAAATTCCAAAAACAAAAACAAGTTTTTGAAAACTACTTATTTTAGTTTTCAAAACTTAGGCTTGATTTTTGAAATTATAGGTAAAAAGTATATAACAAAACAAGGAAAGTCATAATTGGAAGTAGTATTTATAGGCTTAATTTTCAAAAACCAATAACCAAAGCCCCTTTTGATAACCATTTTATTTTTTGATTTTTGGTTTTTAAAAATTATGCCTATAAATACTACTTTCACTTATGGATTTCCTTCTTTTGTTATCTACCTTTTAGATATGTTTTCAAAAATCAAGCCAATTTTTGAAAAAAAAAATAGTTTTCAAAAACTTGTTTTTATTTTTGGAATTTGGCTAAGAATTCAAATATTTTCTTAAGAAAGATAAAACTCATTGTAGATAAATGATGAGAAAACAAGCATAATTTTCAAAAACTAAAAACAAAAAACTTAGGCCCCGTTTGATAACCATTTGGTTTTTAGGTTTTGGTTTTTGAAAATTTTGCTTGTTTCCTCACAATTTATCTACAATGGTTTTCATATTTCCTACAATGGTTTTTTTTAAGCAAGCCTTTGAATTCTTAGCCAAATTCCAAAAACAAAAACAAGTTTTTGAAAACTATTTTTTCTTAGTTTTCAAAACTCGGCTTGGTTTTTTAAAACATATGTAAAAAGTATATAACAAAACAAGAAAACCTATAGATGGAAGTAGTATTTATAAGCTTAATTTTCAAAAATAAAAAACCAAAACTAAATGATTATCAAACGGGGCCTAAATGATTATCAAACGGGACCTAAATATGCCAAATTTACTAACTTATTTAAATTAATTATAATAAATTAATGATTAATTATGATAATGTTATTAGTCTTAAGAAAGGAGGGAGATGAAAACACATAGGCCCAAAACGAAATTAAGGAATATTCTCCTTGATGATGTTTACCAAGATCAAATAATGAGAATAAAATATGGGACTCACTCCAATTTTAAAAATTACTCACCAAAAAAGGACAATTGCATTTTCCTAAACAATGTCATCAATCTTATTCTCATTCCCTTTCCGTAAGACCTACACCATTTTTTTTGGTATTACTTTACACCATTTATCATTTCTCTCTCCTTTGTCTTCGATTTCATCTTCACTTTTCCTAAGGTCCTTTTTTCGAAAGCCTACAATTTCCATATGCAATCAATTTTCTTTTCTTTTCTTTTTTTAAATCTCTTGGTGCTTATAATTAGAAAATGCAAAATTTTTCCTTTTTTCAGAAGACCCAAAATTTCTAAAGTTTCATATTCTTTGTGTGATATACGGTAATTTTTTTTTCCTTCCAAGCAACTACATTTTTTCTGTTATCTTGTTTGTGATCTGCCTGATTTTCCTTCCGTTTCTATTTTTTTTTGTTTTTGTTTTTGTCTTTTATTTTTCATCATATTATATTTCTTTAATGAACTATATCTTGAGTTTTTTCTCCTTTTTAAAGCTTATCCGTAAAGATACATCTGCAATTTAAATTAAAAATATTATATTTAATTTTTGTTATTAGAAAATTAACAAAAAAATTTGTTTAATTCGATTTTGAGTTATTGATAACATAATTTATATATTTAGAACCATTTATGTGAACATTATTATAGTAATCTAGCCTTAATCTTTTATGAACATAACATTCATTTTTAGGTTTGTAATTATTTAATTTTGAGTTTTTTTTTTAAAATATGTTGAATTAAATTGGTATGATCAAATTCATTATTAATAAATAACATAACAATAAAATTGAACAATATTATCTATTTATAATGGTTCTTCTAATAAAAAAGAAGCCAATATTTTTGTAGTTGAAGTAATTTCATTCTGATTAGTTATTATTTATTAATATCAAATAACATGTAAATATAAAATCTATTATTATGAAATAAAATAATATAAAGTAGATTGAAAAGGTTTCATATTAATTTTTTTTTTTTAAATTTCTCTTAGAATATTATTTAGTTAATGCATTTTAATTGATAAGAAATATAAAATAGCATTTTGGTAATCATTATATATCTTATTTTGATTTTAGATGGAAGTAAACAACATCAATGAGTTTTTGCTTCTGATTTCAAACAACTCCTAGTAAACAGGGAATAACGTTCCCATTCCGATTGATTTTCATTTCAATTCTAGCTCATTCTGATTCATGGTAAGTAAACGGGACCATAGAGAGAAGATACGGGCCACCTCCTTCCTAATCAATCAAGACATTACAACCTTGACAAAAAGGTTAGAGGTTTGGAGATATTGAACTCAAAATAAATATTTTAAAATTTCAAAGATAAAAACGTTTGTTTGAGGGAGGAGATAGGAGGAGATAAGTGAAAATTTAAATTTTGAAGAAGAAAAAAAAAAGAGAAAGAAAAGAAAAAGAAAAAGAAAAAGAAATTTATCTTATTTATTTTTAAGTTTAACAACACATGGTATGGGGAGAGACGATTTTTTGACCTCTTATTCAATGTATATGTTGAATTCGAAATTTCGACCAATCACAAGTCGTCATGTCATTATTCTAAATTAATGATAAAATTACAAATAATTAAATTTGGGACCAATTATGAATTGACATGTGTCCCAAATTTAATTTGAAGACAAAAATTCTAAAATTAGAAGGTCACATATCTTCATTATAACCATTTGACCAAATAATTAAACTTAATTTGGTCAAATTGGTTATATGAAATTTGGGTCAAAGTCAACAAATTCAAGTCCAAAAGGCTAAGCCTAAGGCCAACAAAGTCCAAGTCCAAAGTCAACAAAGCCCAAGTCTAAGTGGTTGGGCCCAAAAGTCATTAACGCCCAAGCCCCACATGCTCATGGAAAGCTCTATAAATAGAGAAGCCCCCCTCCATTTCAGGGGTTCATAAATTAAACTTTCCAGAGAACTTAGAGAGAATTCAAAAATAAAAAGATCAGAAAACTCTTAGGGGTTGTTTGGGGCACATGTTCAAAATCAGAACTCTAAGAATCAGAATCTTGGGGGTTTATTCTGAGGAGTTCTGAAGCTTGAGAATCAAAAAGTTGTGTTTGGGGTGCAGTGTTTTAGAGCTTGAGAATCAAAAAACTGTGTTTGGGGTGCAGTGTTTTGAATCATGAGTTTGTGCAGTTTTTTTTCCTCTTTTTTCCTTTAACTGTTTTGTTATTTTATTTTCCTCTTATTTTTTAGTGGATGTTTTGTGAATTGTAGAAGCCCTGTAGAACATAAATGAGTTACAAAATTGAAACTCTATTTTATAAATTCAAAAATTGAAAGTCTATTTAAGAAATTAGGAAATTTAAAACACTATTTCACAAAGTATTCAGAAACTTATTTTTGGAACTCCATTTTAGAAATTAAGAAATTGGAAGTCTATTTAAGAAATTAAGGAATTTAAAACTTTGTTTTACAAAGTATTCACAAAACAATTTTTGGAACTTTATTTTAGAAATTAAAAAATCGGAAGTCTATTTAATAAATTAGAGAATCTAAAACTCTATTTCACAAAGTATTCAGAAACCTATTTTTGGAACTCTGTTTTAGAAATTAAAAAAATTCGGAGTTTATGATAATTCTCATTTATGAGAATTATTTGGCCTTTATACTTAGTTATTCTTGTTATTTTATGTGTTATTAGATAAAAAGGCTAGCAAATAGTTGGTTTAAATTGAATTATTGTTGGAAGCCTTTTAAATTAAGTAAATGGAGAAAAGAAAGCAAAAGAAAATGAAAACCACACTTACTTGATATTTTTGTGCAGGAATTTGAAGAATGCAATAGAAATGCAATTGCAATTTTGATAGATCTGAAAATTAAAGGAAAATCTACAAATCTCCTAAAATCTAAGAATTTTGTGAGATATTGGCTCCACGATTTTAGCTGAGATTTTAGCCATAATTGTGCCTCATTCAAGAAGGAAACCCTAGCCCAATTCATCTATAAATATTGGAGAAGAAGCTCAAGAGAATCAATCCTTTTACTGCCGTTTTCAGCCTCAAGTGTTGCTGTTTTCACGATTTTCTGCTGTTTTTTCTACTGCATTTTCTGCTGTTTTTAAGATTAGTTGCTACTGTTTTTTTTTTAAATTTTTCCAGCCGATTCAGCTTCAAAATTCGATCATTCCTCAACGAAAGTTGAAGGAAGTAAAGACTCGATTCCCTTTGAGAAAAGTGGGATTGAGTCGATTGAAAGAGAAGTAAGAAAGGCGTTTATTTGTTGTTTTTCTTAGAATTTATTTTCGGCACTATCTAAGTTTATTTTCTTCAGTTTTAGGGATTTCGTTGCTGCTATAATTTCGATTTTTCGGTTGTATTTTCGTGATTCGAACGAGTTGTTAAAGTCCATTTAAGTTTCAGCATTGAGTTTATTTAACTTAATAAAATTTCCAGTTTATTCTATTATTTTCTTTTTACCCAAGTTCATTCTAGTTTAAGTTCTTAAGTTTGGGTTAATTTATTTTCATTATTACATTCTAGCATTTTTTTCTCTTCTTCTTTTTAAATTCAATTATGTGTTTTTATTACTTTAAAACTTTGTTTTTCCATTTTGCTATGATGAGCTAATTTTCCTTTGGGATTCAAGTTTGTGAATGCCCTAGAGGAAAGATGTAAAGCTCAAGAGTAAAAACAATCTCGCTAATTCTTGAACTATTGTTTGCTTTTGGTGAGTTAAATGTTGAGTAAACCTAGTTGGCCATCTAGTGTTGCTTGCCAAGCTATAACTTAATACCGAAAGGATTAAGGGAAGCGGATGTCGCAAAAGCAATGGAGAAAAAGGCTTAGACATAAGTCCAAAACATCGACCCTAGACATAGGGTGAGACTCCAAAACCACTAGAATTGTGCACAAAAATATCTAAGTTAGATTAGCCATAGAAATATAGGTTTAATCACTTAGTCTCCTAAAGATACTTCATAGAAGGTCGAATAAGAGTTGAATTCGGTTTACTTAGTTCTTGAATTAGCTATGATTGCAATTGCCTTTTTATTGCATTTTTTTTCCAAAGGGGCATTAGCAACTTGAATCCCTTTTTCATTTCCATTGATCTTTTCAAACAAATTTTCTTTTAGTCAAAACACCCCTCAAATCATTTTCACCCACAGTTGCCTTATAGTTGCAATTTGTCTACGGTTGTGTGCCATTTTAATAAATTTTATTAAAACTCGTTCCCTTGGGTACGATACTCTGGAATACTCCAGTTTCTTATTACTTTGATTACGTGCATTTGCGTGTAGCAAAAAGCCCGATCAGTTTATCTAAAAAATTTGGGAATTTAAACTCTATTTTACAAAGTATTCAAAAATCTATTTTTGGAACTCTATTTTAGAAATTAAAATATTGGAGATCTATTTAAGAAATTAGGGAATTTAAACAAAATTCCGCACCGTATTTTAAAACATATTTCAAGGATAAATGGGTTATAAAATTCGAATTCTATTTTAGAAATTAAAATATTAGAAATTCTATTTTTGCACAGTATTTTGAAACATATTTCAACATAGTGGGTTAAAAACTTTGTTTAGCAGCCATTTTAGTTTTATTTTACCTTATAAAAAATTGACTAGGTGGTTGGGTCGCTGGGACGATTGTTGGAGTGGTCGTTTGGGTGGTAAGGTTAATGGGTTGGTTGGGCTGCCAGTGGTGGTTGTAGGGTGGTCGGGTAGTTGGAGTGGTCGCTGGGTGGTTGTCGGTAGTGATTGTTGGGTGGTTAGATTGCTAGAGTGGTCGCCATAGTGGTCATCAAGGTGGTTGGATCGCTAGAGTGGTCACAAGGTGGTCGTCAACGGTGATTGTCAGGTCGTCAGGGTGATCGTTAGAGTAGTCATCGAGGTGGTCAGGTTGCTGGGGTGGTCGGGTCATCGGAATGGTCACTAAGTGGTTTGTCGATGATAGTTGCCAGGTGGTTGTGTTTTCGAGGTGGTCGCCAACGGTAGTTGCTGGGTGGTCAGGTCGTGGGAGTGGTCGGGTCACTGGAGTGATTGTCGGATGGTTGTTGGCGGTGGTTGCGAGCAGGTCGAGTCGTCGAGGTGGTTGGGTCATCGGGGTCGTCAGGTTGTTGGAGTGGTTGGGCCATGTGGGTGGTCGTTAGACTAGTCTTTAGAAATGTCATCGGAGTGGTTGCTAGAGGTAGTTGTCAGGGATGGTCAGGTCACCAGTGTGGTCTTTGGAGTTATCGTCGTTGGTGGTCGTCGGGTGGATGCTGAAGTTGTTGTCGAAGTTGTCGCTGACAAATGGAAGAGAAAAACGTGGCACAAACCCCATGGGGTTGCATTGTTGCAACCCATGGGGTTGTATTTCAAAACCAAGGGTTTTGAACACCTTGGGCCAAACATAGTTTTGGGTTGGGAATCCAAACCCACCCAAACCCAAAACCATGCCCCAAACACCCTTAGGGGCTGTTTGGGGGGCTGGTTTGGAATTAGGAATCCTGGGAATCCTTGGCTGGAATCAGAAACCCTGGGGTTCCTAATTATTGTGTTTGGGGTGCACAGGTTGGGTTTGGATGGTTTGCTGAAACCTGTGTTTGGAGTGTAGGGTTGGGTTGGGCTGGGCTTAGTTTGTTTAGGCTATTTTTTTAAACAATTTTTTTAGGTTTTTTTTTTCATATCTATTTTTTTTACTTGATAATTGGTTACTGATTTTCATATCAATATTTTAACCAATTATGTGGATCAATTATTTCAAGCATAGTTAATTATGAATGTGTAGTTTGTACAAGTATCTCATTCACTCCATTCATGATGATGTAAAATTAAATAATATTAGTAAGGACATATATTTTAAATAATTAATACGTGGGAAAGAAGAATGATGTTGCTGGAGTAAAGGAAATCCATAATGCAAATGAAGGTCCAAAGTTCATAATATCATAATACATAAGCTGAAAGGAATGAAGAAAAGAAATAGCAATAGTTGTCCAAAACACAAACTGAATTAAAACTAAGTAGTAGCTGAAAGTGATGAAGGCATCGAGTTGTCGTCCATGGGGGGTCGGGTTCCAGTTGTTCTCCTTTACACTTCCACAGAGTAATCATACTTCCAATCTAGAGAGAATGCAAAGAACGGATGGGTACGAATCCTAGGACAAATAAGAAAGCACGATATGCTCCCTTTCCCAATGTAGATAGTCTTGCTCAGCTTTTCTTTCTCCCTTTTCGTAGCTTCCTTCCTTTTCTAGCCTCCTTTCTCCATCCAAAATGTCTCATCTAAATATCTCATTTGAAGCCTTGAATTCAGGGTTGGTTGGACAATTCTAATACATAGGTGGACAACTCAATTAATGAATCTTCTTGGGCGTGTGAATGAGGTGGTTCTTTTAATAAAGAGATGCTTCAACAAGGATTTTTACTTAACTCTCCAAATTCATCTCCCAACATTGTTTTCAAAGCTCTTCACCTGAAGCAAAATTCAATAAATTATGCTCATGTCTTAGCCAAAAGTAGACCATTTTCACATCTTAAAAGAAATTCACTCTTAACAGCAAACACGTACAAAACTTGGGACTTTAACAACCAAAAATCACCAAAAGCACTCAAACAAGCAGATTTAATAAGAGATTTTAAACAAGAATAACTCTTCTATTGAAGAGTTATCAAACTTTATTTTAGAAATTTAAAAAATTGGAAGTCTATTTAAAAAATTAGGGAATTTAAAACTCTATTTCACAAAGTATTCAAAAAACTATTTTAGGAACTCTATTTTAGAAATTAAAAAATTAGAAGTTTATTTAATAAATTAAGGAATCTAAAACTCTATTTCACAAAGTATTCTGAAACCTATTTTTGGAACTTTATTTTAGAAATTAAAAAATTGAAAGTCTATCTAAGAAATTAGGGAATTTAAAACTCTATTTACAAAGTTTTCATAAACATATTTTTGGAACTCTATTTTAAAAAAATAAAATATTGGAGGTCTATTTAAGAAATTATGGAATTTAAATAAAATTTGCACCGTATTTTGAAATCTATTTCAAGGATAAATGAGTTATAAAATTCGAATTCTATTTTAGAAATTAAAATATTAGAAACTCTATTTTGCACATTATTTTGAAACCTATTTCAAATATATTGGGTTAAAATTTTGTTTAGTAGCCATTTTTAGTTTTATTTTAACCTTTTAAAAAATTGACTTCGTGGTCGAGTCGCTGGAATGATCATTGGAGTGGTTGTTGGGGTGATCAGGTTGATGGGGTGGTTGGGTTGCCGAGGTGGTCGCTGGTGGTGGTTGCACGGTGATTAGGTCGCCGGAGTGGTCGTTGGGTGGTTGTCGATAGTAGTTGTTGGGTGGTCGAGTCGTTGGAGTGGTTATATGATTGGTTAGGTCGTCCGAGTGGTCGCTGGGTGGTTGTCTGGTGATCAAGTCATTGAAGTCATTGTCGGAGTGGTCATTGGGGTGGTCAGATTGCTAGGTGGTCGGGTCGCCAAGGTGATCACTAGAGTGGTCACCAGGTGGTCGTCAACGATGGTTTTGGGTGGTTGAGTTTGTCAGGTTGTCGGGGTAATCGCCGAAGTAGTCATCGGGGTGGTCGGGTTGTTGGGGTGGTCGGGTCATCGAAGTGGTCACTAGGTGGTTGTTGGCGGCGGTTGCTAGGTGGTCGGGTTGCGGAGTGGTTGTCAGATGGTCATTGGCAGTGGTTCGGGCAAGTCGGGTTGTGAAGGTGGTTGGGTCATCAAGGTGTCAAGTTGTTGGGGTGGTTAGGTCGCAGGGGGTGGTCGTCAGATTGGTCTCTAGAGTTCTCATTGCAGTGGTCACTGGAGGTAGTTGTCAGCGGTGGTCGGGTCGCCGGTGCGGTCGTCGGAGTTATCGTTGTCGGTGGTCGTCGGAGTTGTCACCGAAGTTGTTGTCGAAGTGGTTGTCGGAAATGGAAAATGACAAGTGGAAGAGGAAAACATGGCACAAACCCATGAGGTTGCACTGTTGTAACCCATGAGGTTGTGTTTCAAAACCAAGGGTTTTGAACACCTTGTGCCAAACATGGTTTTGGGTTTGGAACCTAAACCCATGGGCCAAACGCCCCCTTAAAGCTTTTGAAGATCAAACACTTTATTAACCAAAGCCTTGAAGACCAGAAGACTTTGAAGATCGAGAATAAGCTACCAAAGCCCTCAAGATAAATTCACATTCGAGAACAAGCTGCAAAGCCCTTGAAACAAATCCACATTCGAGCACAAGCTGCAAAGCTCTTGAAATAAATCCACATTTGAGAACAAGCTGCAAAGTCTTCGAGACAAATCTACATTCGAGAACAAGCTGCAAAGCCCTCAAGACAAACGTACATTTGAGAGAAAGAATTAGAGGACCAAATTAGAGATTGTACTTCACTACATTTAAATCAATACAAATTAAATTCATTTTCACGTATTAAATTTCTAGTTTGAAATCTCGTGTGAACAATATATATCTTAAGTAGTAGAGGTAGGTTCGAGTTGGTGAAATTTGCTTAATTTTATTAATGAGCAATTAAAATTTTAGATTAATGATATAGTAATGTGTTTATTTTGTGGGTTATTAATTTGTTTAATTAATATTATTTATTATTTATTATAGTTAATTTAGGGGTAAAAATCAATTTATACCCCCTACAATGATATTCATCTTCTCTATAATGTTTTCCATTGTTCTTAAAGAAACATTTGAGTTTCTAGCCAAATTCCAAAAATAGAAACAAGTTTTTGAAAACTATTTTTTTTAATTTTCAAAATTCGGCTTAGTTTTTGAAAACATATGTAAAAAGTAGATAAGAAAACATGGAAACCTAGGTGGTGGAAGTAGTATTTATAGACTTGATTTTTAAAAACCAAAAAAAAAAAAAAAAAAACAAATAGTTATCAAACGGGACCTAAACTTTGGAGGTTGTATCAATAAAAACCCTAAACTAATAATTGTATCAATTTATACCCTGAACTCTCATAAATGTATCAATTTACACCATCTATTAGATTCTGTTTGAAAAATATTAGTTTATACGTGTGCAAACTTATAATTCTATTAATTAAACTATTAAACTATCATAAGTGAACTAATTTAGGCCATCAATTTGAAAATCGTCTATGCATCAATTCTCATACGTGTGTAGCATTCTTAAAAAATCTAGACCATCTATTTGAAAATCATTTATTATTTGAAACAGATGGTTTCACTTATGAAAGTTTAAGAGTTTAATTGATATAATTATAAATTTGCACGCCTGTAAACTAACGTTTTCCAAACGGAATTTGATAGATGGTGTAAATTAATACACTTATAAAAGTTTAGGGTAAATCAATACAATTATTAGTTCAAATTTTTTTTTGATACAAATTTTAAAGTTTAGGGGTATAAATTGATATTTGCCCTTAATTGTAGGTAAATAAATTTAACATACAAGCAAAGGAAAAAAGGGCAAAAGAAGCTTTCTATTATTATAGTAAGAAACTATTTGAACTATTTTTAAAAATTCAAGAGCTTTTTCAGATTAAAAAAAAAGTTCAATATTAATAAGAGTCAGACCAAATACAACCTTTTTTTCCCTGATAATTGAAAGATTAAAAACAAAATTCACAATCTCTTCAAAAAGAGGGAAAAAAAAAAGGAAAACAAAAACAAAATTCACAAATTGACAACTAGAGATCGCAAAGAGCGAGTCTTCCCCTCCCTCACCGGCAATTACGGTCACCTCTATTAAAAAAACCGGTTCTACACTTCTCAATCTACACCTGTCCGCACCAGTGCAAAACCCTTCATAAACCGCACGTGACTTCCCACACGCTTCGACTGTCATCGTAATTCCGGTCTCATTGCAGGGGCGTTTTCGGCATTTCGTAAGCTGAAAGTAATACGCGCGATTTCGTTGAGCCATCCTCGTCGTTTCGATCTCAGCCGTTCATCGTTATCTCTAAATCCGTAATCTCGAAACCCTAGCTTCCGCTATTTCTACCATTTCGAGGATTTTTCAAACTTCCAATTTCGCATTCTCCAATCCTTCTCCTCTTTATATATATTCCAGAGAGAAACCGAGCCCCAGCGAGTTTCTTGCTGGAGGTTTTACTTTATTCCCATTCTAATTCTCTAATTTTATACAACCATTCGAGGAAGAAGAAGATACAAGAGATAGCTATCTAATTCTTCTTTCTGGGTTCTTGCCCCATCCCTGTAATTTCTGTTCCAAGGTTTAAATTCCGGGTTTTCAGATTCCATCAAGGTGTCTCCGTTTGTGGGTTTTGAGTTCTCGAGCTGAAATTTGTGTTCCGGTCGTTCGTTCGGTCGGTCCCTCACCATTTTTTCTTGTTCGACCCCTTTTCTGAAATATGGAGAGGTTGTCGGCGGTGGCTTCAGCTGCTTCTTCACTGCCGGAGAGGACGACGGTGGCGGCGTGTGCGTTTGTGAGCTGGTATGAGGTTTTCGTTTCCAGTGACAAAGGGAGAAGAGAGGTTCATTATTACCTGAAGCGCGGCGATGGGAGCTCAGATCTGGCCGTCGTGGGGAAGGAGAAGAGCTTGAGGCATATGTCTTATCACTATGCTTTGCAGAATCGGTTCCTTAATTCGGTGGGGTTGTTTTCGTCGCTCACGAAACTCAAGTCTCGCAGAGAGGTCGTTGAGTGGCTAAGCTCTGTTGTTTCTGGTACTACCGCGTCTCTCTGTTTTTTTTTTCCCTCTTTCCTCTCTGGAATTTCCATCATGGGCTTACTAAATTTCTTCTCTTGTCATCGACCTGTTTTTGTTTTTCCGTTTTCGGTCTCAATTTTTTTTTTAAGTTTGTGAGGGGTTTTTGGTCTTTGGTTTGTAGAGGGCGTTTCTTCAGATCTGGGTACTCTGGAATGAATTCTTAAAGGGTTTGTCTATTTATTCGTTTTCGAACATCAATTTTGTTATCTTCATCCCCTTTCCGCTTCCGGATCTCGTTTTATCGCTTCCCCTCGCGATATTACAGCGAAAGGTTGCTTCGAACATTAGATGGATCTTGGGGAAAGATTTGCTTTTTCCAGACCAAAACAGAGGGTCAGTTCATTTGGGATTCCCATGAATCGCTCTTCGTATCATCTTGTTGAATGACTTGTTGCTTGAAAGAGGGAAAATTTTGTACTCTCTCGTCGTACAATTTTCCGATCTGTGTAAATCCTGACGACTTGTTCGTTTTCGCTTTTGTTTCACCTCGTTGTTCTGTTGGGCTCTTTACAATCCTTAGGATGTTTCTCATTTGGGTTTTGCATTCCTGACTGAACTTCTTAGGATTCTGTCTGTTTATGTGTTTATTGTTTTCAAAATTTTCCTCTGAAAAATTGTTAGGATCCAGCAGACTGCGTTTGTTTAAGAATTTTTACCAGCCTGTTGACAAGCCGGCCTGTATCTATATCTCCTAAAATCACCCTTCTTTTGATTTTTTTTCTTCGGATCTCATATGCTTTTCTTTCCTCTCCTGTTTTTCCTTTCTCATCTGGCTACTTTTGCTTCGTCAATACCATTAGTTATTTCTTCCTTGGATTTCTGGTGTTCGTGATCTTGTGAACTGACAGTTATCTGGGCTGCAGGCACACTTATTCAAATTTTAAAGGGCTGATTGAAGCACAGGAATACTTTTGGCCTCATAATTATAGGTTAAGATCTTTCATGGCCAAAATTGTTATGTGTTTTTGATTGCTAATATTTGCCGTTTTCGTTATCTGGTTTCCCCAAAGATCCATTTGTGTTTGCTGGCTGAAAGATTTTAAATTCTCGAGCACCATATTTCATTTTTCTCGTCTTTTGGTTTGAGTTCATCCATGGCCAAAAATTCCCTTTTGCTTAAAGTTTTCATGTCTTTTATCATTTTCATTTTGATTCCTTAGCAACAAAGTTGTTCATAGTTTAAACTATGCAATTATTCAATTTTCCAGATTCCCAACGTAAAGCATCCCAACCATCTGATCGTATGGACAGAGAAGGTGCTGATGCATACCCATCGGATGTTGGACCTTTAAAGGTAATGCTCTGAGACATCTATTTTTGTTATCAACTAGTTGATGGTTCTGTGTTCTATTCATTTGTGTATGTTCTGGTTTCCAAGTATTTGAAAATTGGCTAGTCATTTAGGATTCTGCAGCCGCAAAGCTTGCAAGTTCTGAATGGCCCATTGGATCTGTACAAGTATATTTAAACAGAAGAAAAGATTAATTGAGGACCCTTATGTTGATGTAATTATCATATAACAATTCTTTCCTTTTCATCTACATGGTTTATTGTTTGGTTTTTAAACAATATCCTGATTGGTAGTTTCCTGTTCAGGATGTTCAACAGATAAAATTGGGTCAATATACCAGGGATTTTTCATGGATAGGATGTCCTTGGACATGTAAGCGTAAGCGCAGGCACTATCCATCTTTCAGTCGGAATGGTGTTAAGATCTCGGTAAGTAGTTCTTCTTGTTTGTTCTCTAACAGCACTTTTTCTTTCAGAACAGTTGGTCAATAAAGTTTTTGTTCATTTGTGTCTTGTATTAATCTTGCATTTTCTCTCATAATGTTCCAGGTTCATGACTTTGTATACGTCTTAGCCGAGGAAGGCAAGCGTCTTGTTGCATACTTGGAGGATTTGTATGAGGACTCTAGAAGCAACAGGATGGTTGTGGTACGATGGTTTCACAAAATTGATGAGGTTGATATTGATTTGCCACGCAATTTTAATGACAGAGAGATTTTCTTTTCTCTTTGTCTTCAAGATCTCAGTATTGAATGCATAGATGGCTTGGCGACTGTTCTCAGTCCCCACCATTTTCAGAAGTTCCAGAACGAGGCGAAACATACTCGATTGGAGCCATATGTATGTGAGAAGCAATATGATAATGATGATATCAAACCCTTTGATATTACACAGGTCAAAGGCTATTGGAAGCAAGAGATACTCAGATACATGTTTGCTCTTTCTTCTTCAAAAGCTCAAGGCCACTCTCAGCACTCAGAAGATGACATAAGTGCTGAGATGAGACCTCGAAAGAGGCATCGACGATCGAAAAATAATGAGGACTTGCAAAATAATGAGAAGAGACAGCCAGTTAATGTGTCTTCTTCTCTTGATGTGTGCAGTTCAGGCAACAACTTGGTTGATTTTAAAAGCAGTGGTGTTATTTTCAGTCCAAAAGGGGGTTGCGCATCTAAAACCTTTATGGGTAAAGATTTGAAGAACAATTCTTCCTCAGGTCAGTTAACTGTAGGATCGAAGATTGAAGTTCTCTCACAAGATAGTGGCATTAGAGGGTGTTGGTTCAGAGCTTCAATAATCAAGAAGTGCAGAGACAAGGTCAAGGTGGAATACTGCGATCTTCAGGATGCCGATGATGAATCAAACAAGCTCGTGGTACGTTTTCTGTTGGTTGATTATGATCTGTTTGGCTTCTTATTTGTCTGAATTTTAAGATGAACTAGATTATATAGATGGTTATTCCTCCTCTAAATCTTGTCTTATTTGAATATACAGGAATGGCTTTCAGCATCTAAAGTTGCAGCTGCTGATCAATTGGGTTTACGCATCAATGGAAGATTAGTTATTCGTCCAGGGCCCGGTAAGGGTAGCAAAGTCTCCTTGGTTTACAATGTTGGGACAATTGTTGACGTATGGTGGCATGACGGTTGGTGGGAAGGAATTATAGTTCAGAAGGAATCTGAAAACAAGTTGCGAGTTTACTTACCAGGTTTGTATTTATTGGAATGAAAAATGTTTTGCATTTTAAAAAGAAATCCTTCCTCCCATTCATTCCCCCACGTTCTCTCAATTGTGACCAATTTGCATTTCAATAACGTTCAGGTGAAAAGCAAGAACTGGTTTTTGGCCCAGAAGACTTGAGGCATTCTCAAGAATGGTTAGGAAACAGGTGGATGCATATGCAGGAAAGGCCAGATATTGCAACCTCCATTTTATCTCGTGTTGCAAATGAGATCGCCCCCGATAAGGCGACTTCTAATGGCAAGTCGACCCAAGTTGCCATTTGTGATAGCAAATCACCACGGGAAGACCGAAGCCAATCAAGTGAACCTCGACCAAACTCCAACACCGATAAGGCCAAAGTTCCAGATCTCTCAAAGGATGGTTTACTTGCCAAATTGCGGTGGACAGGATCGAAAAAGAGAAGCCAACCCAGCAGCAACTCATTACCGAAGCATCTCGAGGATCCAAGTAAATCCTTTCCTTCCCCATTAGCTTCTTCGAGTCCTTGTGATAGATTTCTGATTCCAGCCTCCATGAAAGTAGTAGATCATGAAAACTGTAAGTACCTTGGGGATTCTCTGTTCACCACATCAGTTGTGCCTCCTCTCTCAAGCTTGGTAATGTCAAGATAATGATATTTTGGTAGAGAGAGAGAGCTGCCATGGGATTGTGCTGTTTTTGATCTTTTCCTTTTGTTAACAAGTTTAATTTATTTTAGTTTTTTCTTATAGTGGGTGGTGCATCTATTCGATGCTTTATTTTGTATTTTTTATGGCTAACCTAAGCTTTTGTAATTTGGTAGCTTAAAAATGTTAACCTTAGGGAGTCTTTTGTGTCCAATCTTTCTCCGAATGTTATTTGTATGTATATGAAATCATAACAGCCTAATGGCATCACAAAGCTCTCCCTTCCTTCCAATGTTGTTAAGGCATCATCGAGTTTTTAAATGTTAGAGCAAAAATTTAAAAGAATCGTAACTCAGCTCTCTGCAATGTGCCAGTTAAATTCCACCAAGTCTTCTCTTCTAATTTCTCTTTTCTGAATATACGAGGGGCTCTTGATTGAGAGATCATTCAATGAATAATTTATCTGCTAAAATATCATGAAATAACTATTAATTGATTTATTTTCTCAGGATGATCACAATTTAGAAGTTGGGATGTACTGTACTCCCCATTTTTTTTATTCTAGTTTTTGAAAGATAATACCAACTTGCAAAGTTGCATTTGAAATAAATTACTATATTATAATTATTATTTACCAATGTATGAATTAATCGATCAATCAAATAATTCTTATGATCAAAGTAATCAATATTAAGTTATTAATTGTCATATAAAATAAAATATAAAGATTGCAATTATTAGAAAACTGTCATATCTATCCATTTATATATATATATATTTGATATTCTGCATACCTATCTATATTGTCTCTAAAAGAAAAGAAGTCATATTTGTAAGGAAAAAAATCAATTTTAACCCCAAATTTGGTAGGGTGTATCAATTGACTTTAAACTTTCAATTTCATCAATTTAAATCTCAAACTTGACCATTTGCATCAATTTGAATCATAAACTTTCAATTTCTTCAATTTAAACCTCAAACTTGAATAAGTGTATCAATTTACACCATCGATTAAGTTTTCGTTTCAATTACCGTAAGAAAGGTTTTTCACACATACCCAAAGCCACGTGTTACTCTATAATATGTACTTGTTTGTTATTTTTTTTTAAAAAATTACTAAAAAAATAATTAAATCATTCCAGATCGGGTCGTCACCATCATAAAAACCACGAACTCGACTCTCGAAAGTAGGACCCACACGAAAATAAATGGACTATTGTGTTCCCTTTCGCCTTTGGTGTCAATACCAGCGACGACAAGTGTGAAGAAGATCCAGGCGGTTGAGCTCGACTAAAATGCGGGAGATAACAAGAAAGGTGGTGGTGGATAGAGTGACACCCATGAACACAATGAACTGGTCGTAACCGACATTATCGACCCTGTTGACAGTCTTACGAAGGATTAAAGTGACATCGATGATGAAGAGGAAGGGGACAAAGATTTCGATGAGGGTGATTCCAAAAGCCTTGTGTTCGTTGTGACGGATGGAGGACAAATCGAGCTCGAGACTGATGAGAAATTAAAAAAAAAAACCAATATTGGCGACTAATTTAAGAATGAGAGTACTCTATTGAGGAAAAATATGATGCAAATAAGCATTGTTTCTACTAAAAGTCGATGGATCAAGTAGAACCCTCCCTTAAAATTGAAAAATCCTCAATTAATGAAATGAAAAAAGCAACATCAAAGAAGAAAAGAAGTGAAGAAAAGTCATGCTCTGAAATTGAAAAACATTATGATAAGTCTACTCCAATTTTCTTCAGCAATTTTATTTTTTTTTTAAAAATAACAAATGCGTACCTATTATAGAGCAACATGTGGTTTTGGACATGTGTGGAAAACCTTTCTAACGGAGATTGAAATGAAAACTTAACCAATGGTGTAAATTGATACACTTATTCAAGTTTGAGGTTTAAATTGATGAAATTGAAAGTTTAGGGTTAAAATTGATTCAAACTGCTAAGTTTGAGGTTTAAATTGATGAAATTGAAAGTTCAAGGTTAAAATTGATACAACCCGCCAAGTTCAGGGTCAAAACCGATCTTTTCCCTATTTGTAATTACATCTTACAATCGTTCTATTTATAAGTCAACATGAACATAATTCAACTGACATAAAATTTGTATCATCGATCAAGAGGTTAGATGTTCGAATCCCACCCCACATATTGTAAAAAAAAAAAAAAAAAAAAACTATTCAATCGTTCTATTTATAAGTATTTATTTTTAATGAAAGTGCACATTACTAATATTTTGGAATGATTATAACTATCGATCCCTCTCGGCTTTGTTTGTTTGTGTTTTTGTTATTGTTTTTGGAGTACAGCTTGACATCTTTTTGAATGGTACAAATTTATTTAATATATAACCAAATTACATCACTATACTAATAGATTTCAACCAAGAAAATAAAGTCATGTATTCAAGCAAATAAAAACCCATTTCAAAAATGGCAGCAAGATATTTGAGCTCAGTAGCTTTTGAGTTTAATACGGTTAGAAAAAAACCAATACTCATTCATAAAATTAGCACACAACTTGAAAGAAAGAAAAACTTACTAATCGAGAATATTAATTAAACGAAACCTCATTTCAATTTAAGATACAGAAACAAAAAAAAAAAAAAAAAAAAAAAAAAATCAAATTTGACACTAAATTTGTTAGATTGTATCAATTTAGACTTTAAACTTTCAATTTCATCAAATTGGACCCTAAACTTAAATAAGTATTACAATTTTTACCCTTAGTTTAATTTTTGATAATTTACCCACTAATTTTTTTTAAAAAAAGTATAAAAATCTTCATATACTCATTAATTTCAATAAAATAAATTTTTGCACAAAAATAAGTTTGACCAATGCACACATGGGCCATTAAATAACTTTGCCAAATTCATAAACTTCAAAAAAAAAAAAAAAAAGCTTTAATGTCGTTTTTCTCTAAAATTTTATCAATTTAATATCATACATATGTTTTATAATTCATTGAACGCATAAGAGAAGACTTTTTTTAACGATATTTGGAACGAGAACTTATTAGAGGTTAAAATTGCAACACTTTTTCAAGTTTGAGGTTAAGATTATAACACTTATCTAAGTTTGAGGTGCAATTTGATGAAATTGAAAGTTTAGGATTAAAATTTATATAACTTGACAAGTTTAGGGCCACAATTGATTTGTACCTTTAAGATATGATAACATTAAATTAAAAGCTTAAAATGTTAAAATTAATTTAGTATACAAAATTATTGAACACGTGGGTCTAGATTCTACCCAATTTGATGTATATGTTTTAATTTAGGATATAAGTAAAAATGGCTAAATTATATAAAATAATAAAACTGATGAACTTTTCCTTTTGTTTCACTAATATTCTTATTCTTTTAAAAGTTGTAATATTAACCACGACCATGCATAAACGTTTCAGAACTACTTTTAAAGTAGAAAATCTATTAAAATCTTAGACGAAAAGTCAATGTGGCGGAATACCGTTCATTTAAAATTAATTTAGGCAAGCGTCTTAGTTACAACTATGTCGATTTTTCGTTTAACTTTAAAATGTATATAAAAGGTCAAAAGGGTAATATTATCAATTTTGAAAGAATAAGAGTATTTTTTTTTTAAAATTTAGCCAATAAAAAAGAAAGGATGGTTGGGTAGTTGGAATTTGGTTTTCGATAGACAGGGATAGGGATAGAGAATGTGAGGGGTGCAACTGCAAAGGAAGGAAGGCAAAGGCAAATACAAAGAATTGGTTGACAAAAAGTCAAAAGGCAGAAAAAAAAAACACACTCAATAAAAGGAAAGGCGGCCACTTGGGGGCTGAATTGGCAGTGGCAGCCATTTTTGAAAGCTCCACTTTCTCTCTCTCTCTCTCATTAATTCATCATTACTTTCAATTATTCAAACTTCCAACCATCCACGCACTCTTTAAGTCGTGTAAAATTTATTTATTGTCTGTCACATCAATATTTTTTTTAAAAATTATGTAGGACCTATCAAACATTATGTGAATTTAATAATATTAAAATATAGTGTAAACAAATTTGTAAAATTAGAAATTTTTCCAAAAAAAATTAGCTAACAAGATAAAATAACGGTGGATTGAATGACAAATTTGATGATGTAAGTGGGTGGATGAAATATATTTTAAATAACATGTCTAGTATCTAACCTTTTATTTTATCTAGTTAATTTAATTTTTAATTTCTTTTTGAGTTCAACAATAGTGGGTGGGAGGTTCGAATCTATAACCTTCTGGTCATAAGTACATATTTTATGCCAGTTGAGTTATACTATTGTTAACATTTAATTTTTAATTCTATTTGTTTCCAAATTGTCACTTGCCATACCAATTCAACAATTTGAATAATCATTGGGGTACTTTGACGATTATAATTAAATACTTTAGTAAAAAAATGCTTAGAGACAAATCATTTGGATGATTGATTCTACATTCTTAAAAGTGCTTCCATTGCAAGTATTAGAGTCAAATGCATTCTACAGCTGTGGTTTTTTTTTTTTTTTTCACAAAGTACTTTAAGTATTTTTGTCTTTTTTCAAAAACACTCAACTTTAAAAATCCAAACAAGATAATTTTCAGTGAGAAAAACTTTTTTTTTCTTTTATTTATGACACAAGTGTCTAAATGCACTCCAAAACATAGTCATAAACTTATATTTTTTTCTACATGATCCAAATGTGGATATAGAAGCATAGACTAAGCCTAAGCGATACTAACATAAATTAAGCCTAAGCGATACTAACGTAAATTTACTTAATTTGTGAGGACATTTCCTTTGAGTTTATCTATCTTCTTTTTCTAGCTACTTTCTACTTATGCCTCATGAAATATTGATTAGATTTGAGTTTGAAAGATGAAATTATGTGATTAAAGGTAAAGGTTTACAAAAAGAGAAAATCACATTTTTTAAAATTACAGATTAAAATACTATTTTGGTCTCTGTACTTTGAATTTTATTCCATTTTGGTCCCTATACTTTCAAATGTCCAATTTTAGTTCATGTACTTTCAATAAAACTTAAAATTGGTCACTACTATTAGTTTATGGTTAAAATTAAACTTTATTTAGAATTTGAGTTCCTTTTTTTCACTTACTTTCTTGAGTTTTAAAACAAAATTCTTGAAATTGGTCTATGTCATAAACTGTATATTAGTTGGAGAGTAACATAAACCCAACTAGACTTCCAACTAGACTTCTTAGAATAAGTTATCAATGTTATATATATATATATATATATCTATCTGCTTCCGAAAAATGTTGAAATTTGGCTTATCTCATCAACTTTCTTTTAGTAATAGTAAAATAAGACCAGCTAGACTTTTTAGAATAAGTTATCAATGTTTTGCATGTGAGATTACAATATAATTGGTGAAATCAAACAAATTAAATGAAAGCTAAGCCCTCGCTTGATAACCATTTGATTTTTGGTTTATGAAAATTAAACCTATAAATACTAATTCTATCTATGGCTTTCCTTGTTTTGTTATCTATTTTTTACATATGTTTTCAAAAATCAAGTTAAATTTTGAAAACTAAAAAAAATAGTTTTTGTTTTTAGAATTTGGCTGAGAACTCAAATGATTTTTTAAGAAAGATGAAAACTATTGTAGAGAAGATGACAACCATTGTAGAGAAATAGTGAGAAAACAAGCACAATTTTCAAAAACAAAAAATCAAAAACGGAATGGTTATCAAACGGGGCCTAAGTAATTAAAAAAAAAACATAAACAGTTGTGCATATTTCTTCATAAGTTTTAATTAGATCCTTAAATTTTGATGATTATAACTCTTTAGTCCTTCAAATTTTAAAAAGCTTTGATTGCGTCTTTAAATTTGACGGTTGCATATTTCTTCATAAGTTTTAATTAGATCCTTAAATTTTGATGATTATAACTCTTTAGTCCTTCAAATTTTAAAAAGCTTTGATTGCGTCTTTAAATTTGATGGTTGTATTATGTTGATGGAGATTCTAACTGACAGGTGCATGTCGGTTTGATCATACAAGTAAGTAGTCCCAAGGCTAATCTATCCTGCAAGAAAAATTCACATAAATGTGGTGCTATGTCCAACATCCTCCAATGCTTAAGTCAATGCTTAGATCGAAGTAATGTCGAGCTGAGCTAGATTAGTTTGCATACCTCCTTAGTGGGATATGAGTCCATTCTATTTATACACTTTTCTATTACCTCATGTGTCAAAGTTGTATGTTGAGTCGGCTTGAAATATGAAGAGAAGGGACACGTACCTCGACTTGGTTAAGACCCTAGCTCTGTAGGTCGTGACTTCTTTTAGTAGTTGGCATTCCTCCTCGATCGGACTTAGGCTAGGGGATTCTTCTCTTAATGGGTCCATAGGCAAGGATTGGGGTCAGGGAGGTCCAAGCCCATGACTTTGGGGTCACCCATAACATACTTATTTAATTGAAAAATTGTTAGTAATGTCTACAAATAAATACCCGTAATGAAAAATGTCTAAAAATCTGAAGTATTTGCAATTTTGACTACCATAATTTTAGGAGAAGAGAGAGAATAGTTTTCTTTCCACTTATACCCCCAATATATATGTTTATTCATAGTAAAACTGCCTCTAAACGAAAATTGATATATATTTTTTTAAAATAATATTTTTTGTAATCTCTCACCCTTCACAGTTTTTTCACTTTTAAAATCCTTAGATTTATGCATGTTTAGAATCTCTTGATTTGTTGCTCTCACTCACTGTATCTTTATTTTTAAATTATTTATCTAAATCATATATATCAATTTTCTTTATTATTTTTATTTTTCTTAATAATAGAATCGCCCTAGAAACTTATTAATATTCGATCTTCCAACATTTTATCATTTTGAAGTTCTATCAATCAATCAAAAGTGTAAATATCGATATACACAAAGGCGAGAGGAAGGATTAAATACAATGATGAATCTAGCTCACATTGTAAATACAAGTATATTCAAAGACAATATTTATGATGATTTCGTCTATATGGCCTATGTATATACTCTATTATGGTTCAATTAATATATCTATCTATCTATCTATATTGTTGGGAAAAAAGCCGCCCACTACTATTGTAGAAATAAACAAAAAATAATTGAGAAATTAAAAGAAAGCAACAAAAATAAGAAACACAATAATTAATGTGAAAAACTTCGAAACTGGAGAAAAAACCAGGGACAGAAAGAAATACTTCACTATGTGAAAAATTATTACAATCACACAATTCTCTCTTCGACCCCAATCACAAAGAAACACTCTCTCAAAACTTTATACCACTTACTTAACTAGAGTTAGTATACCAGACTTAAAGTATTTCAAATAAGAATCATTTGAAACCAAAGCCATAGACTTTTTTTTATAGTACTTGGAGTCCATGACTTCCTTGTACATTTATGATGTGAGACAATTGCTCTTCTAATATATTGTCAAAAACCCTACAAATTCCACATTGGCAAGATATTTGAAGAATTCACAACTCCTGCTGCACCAATTATCTTCACTGAAAAACATAATCATCAACTCAGAGAATTATAACATACTCCACCATAAAAGTAGACCGCTTGGTATGTCACATTCCAAGACTTTTCTTCTTCGTCACGTGTCGATAAACCTTGCTGAAATTTATGGTGCAACTTCCACCTACTTGGCTAACATGGAAGTTCTTCAGCCATCGACATAACTTCCACCACACACACCTTGCATAATAGACAAGCCAATGCCCGTGTGCAAACTTGTGGAATCGCTAACATCACATCCTCTATCATGGTTAGGCGGACATATCATGAGGATGAATTTTGTCTTTCTTCAGAAGAAGTCACTATCTCCTCTGACGACAGAGACCACATCAGCATCCGATATAGAGCCATTTGATGAACTTTCCCTGTTAGGACAATTCCTTTTCATGTGTCCAAACTGTCCGCATTCCCAACACCTTTATTTTGCATGAAGTCTTACTTCTTCTTCCAATTGCTAGCTACGAGTGCTGAATCCTCCTGTGAAGTACGACCGTCACTCTTCAGCATCCTTTCCTCTAATAGAAGTTTACTAGTAGCCTCAGCAAAATTTAAAGTCTCCTTCCCGTACATCAAGATTGGTTTCATGTGTTCATAAGAAGGAGAAAGTGACAAGATAAGCCTGAATGCCTTATCCTCATCCTCGGTCTTCCCTTCAAAGCCCTGTGTAACCTAGATTGTATCAACATATCTTTGACTTGCATTGCCACAAGCCAAAGTTCATAATTTCATCAAATTTCTCCACGTCAATCTTTACTGGACTCATAAATCTTGACATATCTACAAATAGTGAGCAACTCACACTATTCACAATACCAACTGTAGCTCGTTTCAAGAAATTCTTTCTGATGTGGAAGTTCAGACAGTGCTGCAACCATAGAACATACTCAGAAACTCAAGAAACTACGAACCTAAAACTCTGATACCACTTGCAACAAAAATAAGAAACACAAGAATTAACGTGGAAAACTCCAAAATTGGAGAAAAAACCACAGACAGAAAGAAATACTTCACTATGTGAAAAATTATTACAATCATACATGATTCTCTCCCTGACCCCAATTACAAAGAAACACTCTCTCAAAGTTTTGTACTACTCACTTAACTAAAGTTAGTATACCAGACTTAAAGTATTTCGAATTGGGATGATTTGAAACCAAAACCATAGATTCCTTTTATAGTACTTGGAGCCCATGACTTTCTTGTACATTTTCGATGTGGGACAATTGCTCTTCTAATATATTGCCAAAGAAACGTTACATATATATGTATGTATATATATATAGAATATTTTAGTACACAATAACATAGAATATTTTACATTGTATTTACTGTTAATGACTTTAATAACATCAAACTATAGGCTGAATCTAGAAGAACAATAAAATTATACAACAAAATGAAATAATCGTTGTAAAGCAAAATCAAAATGTCGAAAAATATAGTGAGGTAGTCGTTTATAGTAGGTTAACAAAAGACATGGTTTAAATAACAAATAAATGGTATAAAACTAAAAGAACAGGTCCTACAACCCAAAAAGTTCGACATTTAACAAAATCACTAAAAAAAGGATGCCAGATTTAAATAGGTTAGATTTTGTTTTTAAATCCGCCAAAGTATTCTAAAATGAAAGGTGTACAATATGCTTCTTCCTCGGCTCATGGCGCTTCCAAGTTCCTCAACAGTCTCCCTTTTTGGCGGTTAATTTGCTTATATTGTTCTCTCCTCAAATCCGGTAATGCTTCTTATCAAATTACATTGCTCTTTAAAATATTGTTCTTTTGTTCTATTTTGTTTCGAATTTGCATATTTTCCCACAATTGGTACCTTTACATTGAAAAAAAATTGACTTAGTGAAGAATTTTGTATAGTTTAATCAATCATTTTGAGTTCATTAGAATCTGAAGCCACAAAGTTTTATAATTTTGTTCTTTTTAATAATGCATTTGAGTTCGTTCACACATTTAAGACGGAGTTGAATCCGTCTGTGTTATCACTTAACTAGTCAGTGTAATCAGGGTATATATACCCATATACTCATATTCAAGCTTATCTATATGTGATTATTGATGTAATTACTAATATATACATAATTTATTCTTGTTTGTTACTTTTATTTTTGTTAGCTTTACCTCTCTCATCTTCAATATGCTCTATTTGTTTAGCACTAGAATTACTAGTTATTTTTGTTTGTTAAGATTTTTTTATCCCACCTCTCACGTTGAAAGTTAAATCTTTAAATATATCCTCCATTTTTGTAGCCATTTGTGTAGATGGATAAAAAGTATAAATCTCAATCAGGGGTATTTTCGTCCCAGAGTAATTTAAAGATTTTACAAAAAATAACTTTTAGCCATATTTGCAAATAGAAACTTGTTTAGACATTTTTCAAGTTGGATGAGTTAAATTTAGACATTCTTCTTGTTGGTCCTATTTAATTCTTGAACTTTAAAAAACTTGGGAAAAAAAATCAATTTTGACACATGAACCTGTCAAGTTGTATCAATTTTCACCATAAACTTTCAAGTCCATCTAATCGGATCCTAAACTTAAACATGTGTTGTAATCTTTACCTTCCATTCAATTTTCGCTAATTTCACCTACTAATTTTAACAAAAAAAAAGTAAAAATCTCCATAAACTAACTAATTTAAGTAAAATCAATTTTTGCACAAAATTAAGTTTGATAGATGCACAAACTAACCATTGAATAACTTTTCCAAAACTCACAAATTTCAACAAAAAAATTAACTTTAATGTTTTTTTTTAAAAATTTTTCTATCAATTATATTCCATACATATATTTTATAATTCATTGAATGCATGTGAGAATATTTTTTTAATGATATTTTGAACGAAAACTTATTAGATGATTATAATTGAAACACTTTTTAAAGTTTACGGTTAAGATTACAATACTTATCTAAGTTTGAGGTGCAATTTGATGACATTGAAAGTTTAGGATAAAAATTGATACAACATGACACATTTAGAGGTAAAAATTGATTTCTTTCCCAAAAAATTTCAATTGCATTTTTTAACTTTTGCTTTTGACTCTAAAACATATCTTTTGCTATCAAATCATTATGTCACACTAATTTAATTAAGAAGTGATGGTTTGATACCCACGGTGAACCAAGAGGACAGATTAATTAAATAAAACAAAGTCAAGACTCAAGAGGACCTTATTTTCTTTTAGAAAGCCTCTAGTCTTTTTAGTTTTTAATTAAAATTTGGTTAAGATGTCAAAACTTCAAAAAAGAAATAGTAGAAATCAATTAGACTCACTAATAAACAAACTTATATTTTAAAACAAAAAACAAAAAACAAAATCATTATCCTTTAGACCTAATTTCTAAAATACTAAAAAATAAAAAAAAGGAAAAGAAAATATGATTCAAGGATGTTGCATGAAGGCAATGCAAAGAGAAAGGCAAATGAAGGAAGTAATGCTAAGTTTGCACAAAAAGTTTAAATCTCAAGTCAAGAACAAGAAGACATCAACCAACCAATCCCAAACAGAATCAGATTCCATTAATCTCCACAAATAATATAAAATCCAAACAAAAAACCTCCAACTTTTCCAGGACAAGAAAATCATTCCACCAATTCCTTTCCATCCCAATTCCACAACTTTTCATGTCTGATCAGAAGGCAAGAAAATCCACCAGCATATTCATTTTTTTTTTTGGAGGAAGCAAATTATAATTTTAATTGGGGAATATTAATGTATTAATTTTCTATGATCAATGGTTTTGCAGCAATTCTGTATGTTGATGAAAATCAATATTGACTGCAATGCTTGTTGCAGGAAACTTAGGAGGATCATCTTGAAGATGAAAGGTAAGTTTTCCATTCATTGAGAAATCAAATTAATAAAAGATTTGAACTTTAAAAAAAAAAAAAAAAAATCAACTTGTTTAATATATACACACACACTTTTATGAGTATTGATATTTACTTTTTTGTGAAAAATATTAAGAGCTAAAAATATTTGAAGTCTAAAAACTAGAAAAATTTGTTTATTGTTTATCCTCTCTCTCTCTCTCTCTTTAAATTTCTCATCCTGTTTCCAATTTCCTAATTGAAAAAAAAAAACAAAATGGGATTTGTAACTATTATTATTATTATTAAAAAAAAAAGAAATAGAAATGTGTTTTGGTAATCATATTTTTTTTTCTTGTTTTCTAAAATTTGAAACTAAAAATGTAGTTTTATATGAAAATTAATTTTAGAAAAAAAAAAAAAATCATCAACAACATTTTATGTAATTTTTCTTCTTCTTCTTGTTCTTACTTTGGACGGCGAAGCAATCGAGACGCATGTGATAGAGAAGGAGCGTTACAGATTGGTCGTGATTGGCAGATTCAAGCCGTCCGACATCGCTATCAAGATCCGCAAGAAAATGAATCGCAGAGTGGAAATCCTGGACATCGAAGAAGTGGAGCCCGATCCCGCCGATCAAAACCCACCGCCGCCGCCGGAGCAAATTCAAGCCCCAGCATTTCCCCAAGGCCCCAACTCCCATCACAATCAGATCCCCATGTTTCCTTCTTTGGAGCACGATCACCGGCGACCGCCGCCCATGTTTCCGACTCTGGCCGCCAACGAATACCGCCATTCCTTCTCATCTTGTCGCCCCGATTTCGCTGTAACTCGCTTCCCGGAGCCGGACATGATGGATGAACGCTTCTGGCATTATGGCTATGAATTCGCTGGATCAGATCATAGAGACTCTGCCTACAATTACTCCGACTACTAGTATTGTATTATATTGTAAAATAAGAACAATAAGAATAAGGAAAAACAATTATAGAGCAAATGGAGAGGGAGAAGTAAGTAGAGACTAAAATGATTTTCTATTGAGTTTATCTTTCAAAAAGGCTCCATACATCTACTATTTATAAGATTTACAAGAGTGTAATCTATATAATTCAAAAGTTGTAATTCATGGGAATAATTGGGGGGTTAATGAGAGGGATTGTAGCCTATGGGAGTTATGGGCATCTAATTAGAATATTCAAATAGAATTTAGAATATTCATAATACTCTACCCTTAGGTGCCCATTGTATATATAATATATGTCTCGTTAAAACATTACTAGGAAAAATATAATAGAAAAAAAAATCCTAGTGAAGGAAAAAAAGTACATTATTATTCATATACTTTAACAACTGTGTCATTAAAAACTTTGTTAAGAAAACCCAGTGGAATAAAACTATAGTCAAGGAAAAAAGAATGCAGTACATTTACTCCCCTCATGGAAACATCACTTGAGATCTTTGGTCATTACATTCCTATGTTGTGCACCAACTTCTCAAATGTTGTAGTAGGCAATGCTTTCGTAAATAAGTCTATTAAGTTGTCATTTGAAGAAGTTTGTCGAACATTGATGTCGCCATTTGCTTCATAGTCTATCATAATATAACACAGTTCTGACATATGTGTACTAAATAACCTATATTAGATATAACTTTATATGAGTTAGATAAATAACTTGCATCTTCACAACGAACTAGATCAAAATTAAATTTATTATAATAAAATAAATCCATATAAATTGATCCTCAAAGACAACATCATATATGTTTAACTCCATTTCCAATATTTTTTGTTGGAGAAATACTATATAAATTTATTGCAAATACAATACAGGTCATATGTTATTAGTAATTAAAGATACATAAGTATACCTATTGCACTAAAATATGGTACTTCAAGACCAAGATGTTATTCATTATCTTCTTTAAGTTGAAAGATATATATTTTTTCACATCAAGTGAACCAACTACCATTGGAATGGTCAATAGATATGCTATATCCACGTAAAATCTTTTTATGTATAAGTTGATTGATGAAATTCCATATGTTAAATGCTCAATTTGCAAGCTAAGGTAAAATTTTGTTTTATGAGATATTTCATCGCAATTTCTATCTCAAGATATTCTATTGCCTTTGAAAACTCTTTAGGAGTCTCAATTCTATTCAAATCATCAACATATACAACTATAATAACAAGTTCTGAATATGATTTCTTTATAAAAATATATGGACAAATAGGGTTATTTTTATTCCATTCTTTCAAGAAATATTCACAAAAACGATTATACCACATTTGTCCAGGTTGTTTTAATTCACATAAGAATCTCTGTAATTTTAATCAAATATAATTCTCTAACATTTTAATTATATGATTTTGGTATTTTTAATCTTGCCTGAATTTTCATATGAATATCATTTATCAGGAGATCCATATAAAATATGCTGTAACTTCGTCCATAAGATGCAAATCAATTGTTGTGTGATTTTAATTTGCTCGCGCAAATAACCACAAGTGTATGGTGTCAAATTTTAATATAGTAGTGAGTTGAGTATCGTTTCCACAGGGACTAAAATTCATTAGCCCTTAATTAAGTACTACAGTTACTTTTATTCAATTTTATTTAGAGAAACAAAACTTTAGAGAGATCAAAAAGAAAATAAAATCCTAAACTACTATACAAGGTTGGAATCCAATTTTTGAAAAACATAATGGCTGATTAAATTAAGCACAACTTTGTAGATAAAAAAAATTGATATTTCATGAAATTAATTTTAAGCCAAGAATTACTAATTGATCAATATCCTCTCTCGAGCTCAATTGAACTCATGCCTAGCAATAAATCAACATTTCGGTCTATTTCTGTTACTAAACATGACATTAGGTGATTCTCTTAAGGCTTCTAGAATTAATCTACTCACTCTCATGCAATAAATTAAATCTAGCCATGCACCTATTGTTCTAATGATAAATTTACTCTCTTGAGCTAAATCTAGCTTAACATGCAAAATCATGGCCAAAGGTTTAGACAATAATAACGAGATGTACAAAAGATGTAAAAATATGCGTTTAATTACAAAATCAACAAATATTCAAATACACAACCATTCTTGTCTAAATACAGAGATAAACAATATCAAAGTCCATAACAAAACGCCTAAAAATCAAAAGAAAATTAGTAAAGGGAAAAAGATTAGACCAAGGTCGCTTGCCAACACTCGTTCCCGATGTGAAGTTCCACAATCTTAAGCTTTGAGTCTCCTCCTTGACTCTCCAAAAGAATCCTCTAAACCTTTAGATAGTGTATGAATTGATTTTAGGGTTTGTGTCTCTAAAAAATGGCTCCCCTTGGATGAATAAAAAGTTCCCTTAATAGTGTTGAGACAGCGTTGCAATGCTATCCTTAGCATTTTGTAAAAAAGGAAAAACTCTCATTCGGCCAACGTTGCAACGCTGAGCCCTCGGGTCTTCCATGTTGAAAGACAGCTTCATTGGCGTTGCAACACTATAAATGGCATTGCAACGCCATCCTCTCGAGTCCAATTGCCTTGTCTTCCTCTTTAACACTTGAATCCTCAATTTTGGCCTCAAATTGCTTCAAATTCGTCCACATATTCTCCAATTCATCAGTTTTGCTTTGAATGCTCGGTTTTTGCAAAATATACATAAAAACTCATAAAAGTATACAAAACCATAGCAAAACTAACATAAAACTAAGCCAAGAAATAACACTATTTTGCATGCTATCATCAATCTTTTCATACACAGTTAGACCAATTAGATATGTTAATGTTATTGTATCCACCACAGTAGAAAATGTTTCCTCATAATAAATATCAGGCTTTTGCGAGTTTTCTTGTACAATAAGTCTTGTTTTATATCTTTTTTTCTTACTAATAGCACACAAAAGTATATTATCCCTAAGCTTATATTCTTGCTAGTTTGGGTTTTTAAAATGTGCTTTCATCTACATAATTTGTTTATTTTGTAGGATTCGAGCCAATACAATGAAATGGAGCAATTAGGAAAGATAATCGAGTATTTGAGCGCAAAGACATGCTTTGGAACAATGGAGATAAGAAGAATATAAGCTATAGTAATGGAACCCGAGAGGACAGCATTGAAACGCTATCCATAGCTTCTCAATGTTATCAATGTAGTCAAACAAAGCTCACATTTCCAAAGGAGTGGCGTTGAGACACTACTTTTGGGTGTCTCAACGCCCAAAACAAGCACGCAAGGGTCTTTCCATCCGTAGCGTCTCGATGCTACCTCATATTTCCTTCTTTATCGTATGAATTAGAGCGGAGTGTTGAGACGATGTCCCTAGCGTCTCAATGCTGCCACGACAATATAAATTATGAGTTTTGTGTACGGAAAAAGGGGAGACCATTTGGAGAGGGACCAGAGTCGATTTCTACCTCATAATTGGGACTAAGGGAGCATTCTTGAAAGCCAAGGAAGACATTCAAGGGTTGGGATCGAGGCATATCACGAAGGGAACGAGTGTGGCACGCGTCAGAGAGTTTTTCCCTTCTTTCCTATTTAATTTGTAGTTTTCGTTTTTAGACTTCCGTACGAGTTTAGCATTGTAATTTTGGATTTTAAGGATTGCACTCATGTGTTTAAACTTGATTGTGATAGATAGTTTTATTTCGAGATTTATAAATTTCAACTCTTATTTATGCATGCTCGTTGTTTTGATTAATTCTTTGGCCAAGAGTTAATTGTGTATGATTTGAATTATAGCTTGGGAGAGTAGAATTTGAATCTAGATTGGCATGCATAACTATTAGTAAGCTTCAGAATGAGAATGAATTGTTTGCTAATAGAAGCTGTTAAAGAAATCTTACAATGCCATGTTTAATTATGAAATTTAGACTGGAGAGTTGATTTAATAATTAAGCATGAATTTTAGTTGGGTTTGAGAAAGCCAACTGAATGTATTTGTGATTTCTTAGCTTATAATAGTTGAACATATGAATAATCTCTTAATTTGATTAGCTTTGAGTTTCTTTGCTAAAATCAATGTTAAAAAAGGGTTCCCTCTAAGTGTCTCCAACATTGTAAATACATGGCTTAGTTACCTTTATTTTCCCTCTTGATTTTGGGTTCTCTAGATAAAATTAGGTGTGAGTAATTATAATACCTAATTAATCTAAGAAATCCAATCTCTGAGATCGACCCTGGCCACTATTATTGCAAATTGTAGAGGTCTGGTTAATAATTATATTTGATAGAGCCTTTGACAAGTTCTTTATCACTTACAAATGCCCATTTGTATCCCACATGTTTAACATCTTATGGTGTATGGACTTTTGGTCCAAAAATTTCATGTTTTGAAAATGAGTTTAATTTTGTTTGGATTGCTTCTTATCACTTAAGCTAATCCTTTCCATGTTAACATTTTTTTTTTAAATTCTGGTTTAGAATCCTCATTTTAAGAAATAATATTATGAGAAAAAAGAATGTTGTCAACGACTGTTTCAACTCAATTCCATCTTTTTCTTATCATAACATAATTTATTGAGATCTTACTATTATCTTTAGGTACATTTTTCAATATTTCCTTCTGACTAGTCATATTTAAGATTTCTTCTGGAATCTCCATATTTTCAATTGAGCTATTTCGATTATTGACTACTCTTCTTTTTCGAGAATTTTTATCTTTCAAACTCATCGGTCTACCACGATTTTGGCATGCCGCAAACTAGTTGTGAAAACTTTCTATGTTAGGATTTAATTTAGATGATGCATTTGCAGCTGGCATATATGACTTAATCACTTTCTTAGCATCTATAAATGCATCTGCCATTTGATTTGTAATATTTTGCAAATGGATTATCTTTCAAACTTCTAGTTTACATTGATTTGTATGGAGATCTAATTGAGACAATGCATAATTCATTTTTTCAACTTCTTAATTCCTCCCCCTAATGTTAGAAAATTTGTCTCATTAATGACAATTAGCAAATTGTGCAGTAAACACATCACCCTCAGGAGCCCCAAAGATATCTAATATTGGAAAATAAAATTCAACATATATTTCTAGCCTCCTTTGAGTATCCATCTTAGTATGATGTGGTGGAGCAATTTGAACATTTACTACACATTAAAAATTATGCAAATGAAATATATTTAACTTCTGACCATAAGCTAATTGTAATAAGAATAACTTATAATAAGCTACTAGCTTAAAGCGTATAAGTGAGGTTGCATGCAAAGTGGCATGTCCCCATATAGATATCAGAAGTTTTGCTCTCATAAATTGTGTATAACATAAACTACAGGATGTTCAACACTTATCCCAATAATCATTAAACATTTGAGATCTATATTCACCAGGATTATCAAGAGTAATATTTTTAATTTCACAATAAAATAATTGTGCTCTTAACTTAATTATTTGAGCAAATAATCTTGCAAATGCAAGATTTCAACTTGATAATAAACACATATATGACCATTTATGGGATGTGTCAATCAGGACAATAAAATACTTAAATGCTCCATCTTATGGATTAATAGGTCTGCATAGATCATCATAAATTCATTTTAAAAATGCGAGTCATTCAATCCCAATTTTAGTTGGCGAGGGTATAATAAAATTTCTAAGTTAAGGCATGCGTTATAATAAAATTTTGTAGAAAGTTTATGAGTGTTTCGTTTTTTGTGTTGAAATTGATATATATATTCGATTTTGAATCAAATGTATTTTATATAAATAAATTGGGTTAGAGATAAACACTTAGAGAAAAGAATCACTTTATTTGGATGTGTTTGGGTTCAAAAGTTTGAATTATATAAGTTGGCTCTCACATTGTTTCTTTTTCCATTCATATGCATATATGATTGCCAGTCAAAATTCAAAACAATGTATGTGCTGCTAGGTCAAAATGCTCAAGCAAGAGGATAGTTGCTTGTGTACCCGTTAGACATTACAAGTAATTTTATGAATCTTGAAAACTCACGTTTCTTTTAAAAATTTAATTTTTACACAAAATGTTTATAACCTATCACCTAAGCGTGACTCTACTTTGCTTGTATAATTGTGATGTATCTTATTGAACATTATTGAATGGTATAAGAGCCACTTAATTGGTTGGCATCGAGATAAAGGTTAGTACTCCCTAGCTAACATATGTGAAACTGTATGGTGAGAGAATTCATAATAGAGAGAACTTGATTGAAAAACATGTTCTTGAATTCTTTTGATTAGTGAGGTTGAGTGGAGACTTAATAGAACGCTTGTTATGTTGAGAAATATTCTTTCTAAAGTAATTGACAAGTGTTGAACTCAAAGGAAAGAGAAAGGATGAGAATTGACACCAAAGCTTAAGTGGTTAAACTTAATCTCTACCTCCATTGACAAAAAACCATCATTGATGATTTTATTAATCTCTCAAGGAAATAATATTACAAATATGCAATGATAAACCAAAAAAGTTCAATCCTAAACCAAAAAGCCTCCCTCACAAATCTTCTTTCTCTCAGGATGACGAAGTACAAGGCCATTTGGGCAAACCATCATCATAGTCTTTCACAAAACGACAATGTTTTGGCTAACTGTAATCCTAAGCATTGCTAAAACGATGTTGTTTTGTTTTCAACCATGTCTTTGAATCTAGACCGTCTGATCAACTAAATTTGTAAATTAATAAATGATAAAAAAAATTAACCTAGTGAAAAATTGCGCAAAAGTATAGTGTTAGAGCTCGGGCATGTTCTCCATTCAAAAATCAGAATGGTCTAAACTTTATAATTGCAAGGGATTTGTTCCCCACCATGCTGTCCGTTCAACTGCAATTCTTAAACTCTCAACATTCCAATAATTGCAGGGGATTGGTTCTGCTGGGGATTCGTATTTGCTGATTCCTTTGTCTCACAGTTTGGCTCCATTGATGCTTCTCATGCCCCTTCAAGCACCACCTCTAGCTCTCTTGTCCACAGGTCCCTCTCTAAACGACCCTTCCAACTTCGCCGTTGGAGTTTCTCACTCAATAGAGTTCTAGAGTGCTAGATACTTTATCTCCATCGTCATAATCAGTTTGACGTGCTTGAGTGAGTACATTCTTCATCCATTCTTCCTTGAATTTTGGAGGTATTATCTTATGCTTGTTGAACTGGACTTATTCCCTTTTGTGTCTGTTCTTTGAATTCTCCTGTAAAACATGTTTTCTCTGTTATCGAATTGTTGAAGGAGTTAGTGTTAGAATATTTAGAGAGAGTAAGATGTAGAGAGAAAGGAGAATGACTTAGCATATTGTAACAATGCATTAAAGAAAGGAAATTATTTAACCTATGTAAGTGAATAATAGGAATCCTTTGGTAGAGAAACTAACTCAAGGATAAAAGCTTTTTGAAAACACTGTTTCTGATCATTCAAACTAATCACAGGGGCCAAATTCATAATCCCTCCAAATTCCTAGCTTAAACTTTGCAAACTAATTCCACCTTTGGGATTAAACTTATCCACCAAAGCAAACAAAATGACTTTGATGAATATATCCTCTTAACCCAACCATTTTCCTTTTTCCATGCTTTTGCTCTCCATTTGCTCTTTCATTCTTTTGATGATACAACTGGGTTTCAATCTAGGCCACATGAGCCATGAGCCTACATCATAGACCAACCTAATTTTGACATATCATTGGTTTCTGTGTGCGTGTTCTTGAGTAAATGCACTCATTATGTACTTTCTATGTTTTCCAGTTTGATCTTATAATCTGAGGCCTAGAGTTCTTTAGATTAGGGTGACGGAGACTCCAATGAGACAAGGAATTTTTAGTTCATATGATACTTTGGATAAGTTCTTAAGAAATGAGAGTTGAGTAAGCCCAAAAAAAGAAAGAATCAAATCATAGAAGAAACACACGTAATTTATTCTACCAACTTTCTTTCTAATGTTAAGATAAAATTTTCCCTAAGTGGTAAAGTAAGGTATACAAGTTTAATGTTCTTGCTTCTGAAGCGACAAAAGGACTTGTATGACTGTAATAGTTTCTTAAAGATCTGAAAGGTGTTTCAGATATGATTTATTTTATTCTCTTTATTACGATAATAGTGGTGCAAAGACTAATATTAAAGAAATTAAAAAACACCAATGTATAGGGAATCATATCGAGAGTGAGAAAGCATCATGGTAGTGACAAAGATGGCTTTTAATGATAGTCGTTTGGATCTATATAAAAGACTCTCCAAGCTAAAGTATTTAACGGTCACCTAGAATGTCTAGGATTACAAGATATGTCTCATCTTTGCTAGAGTAAGTGGGAGAACATGTTAGGTATAGAGTATGTCCTAGGATACATGTCTTGTCAGCTTTAGTGCAAGTAGGAGATTGTTGGGATTTATGCCCTAAAGCCTCGTAATTAATGATTTATTTAACAATTAATAATAATTTTGATTATTTTATTTACAATATAATATTATCTAATATATGAAAAATTTAAGGTTATTAGTGTAATCTCGAACAGTATGTGGTTGACATACAGGAGGATCATGTTCAAGAAATAACCTAAAAGGGTCATAGTATATGGATAAAGTTGGGTATCTTATCCTGGTAACACTATTGATACGACCCACTTTGTAATAGTTACAAATGATTTGATCCAAATCATTCATGTGGAGACATGTGAGTGGAGGGTATCTTATACAATGAGTTTGTATAAGACTGGACCACGAAATATTTAATCTATATTTATAAATCTGTTAATTGAGAAGATTAATATTTCATTAAGATGATCATATGCGACTTGATCTTAATTTTGAGTGAGTTATGAATTTCTACATGTGAGGGCATGCCCTTTGATTTGCATGGGTGAGAGTGGCTTTTGTAGCCGATTCAATAAGTCTACCATTTTGAGGACTTGACTAAATAGGGAGTTGAGAACATAATCTTACAAGATGAAATTCACTCATTCCCATATAGGGTAAGTAGATGAGTAATTCCCTTAAGTGATGGTTTCGGGACTTAAATAATAGGCCTCACTCTCTCACTGGCCTGAGAGAGACTTAGTTTATGGTTGGGTCATAAACAAATTATTCATTGGAAGATCAGTGGTACTTAAGGTGCAAGATGTAATTACAGGGGTAAAACAGACTTTTGACCTAGCTGTAATTACAAACAACTCGTGAATGATCGACTTGCATGTAATGGTTATATCCATGGACACAATAATAGTGGCCAGGGTCATCCACAGGGATTGGAGTTCTTAGAGTAATTAAATACCATAGTTAATTATGCCTAATTTTATTTAGAGAAACAAACTTTGGAGTGATCAAAAGAAAAATAAAATCTAAACTAATATGTACATGCTTTGGAGTCCAATTTTGAGAAACATGCATGATTGATTACCTTAAGCCCAACTTGAATTGATTAATAACTTGATTTTATACTAACAATCTTAAGCCAATAATTTTTAAATAATCAATATCCTCTCTCGAGCTCAATTGAACTCATGCCTAGCAACAAATCAACATCTCGATCTATTTTCATTACTAAACATGGCATTAAGTTATTCTCTTAAGGCTTCTAGAATTAATCTACTCACTATTGTGCAATAAATTAAATCAAGTCATGCATCTAATGTTCTATAACTAAACTTACTCTCTCAAGCTAAATTTAGTTAAACATGCAAAACCATGGCCAAAGGTTAAGACAATATAGCAAAATGCATAAAAGACGTCAATATATAAATTAAACTAAAAATCAACCAAATGTTCAACAACTACAACCAAGCAAGGGTCTAAGCACATAGTTACGACATAAGTACAACCCACAAAAACTCCTAAATTCAAGAGAAAAGGAAAAGAAATAGAGAAGAAACTTAGGTCACGTGTCAACACTTGTCTCCGACGTGATGTCCACGATCTCGAGCTTTGAGTCTCCTCATCGGCTCTCCAAAGGTCTCCTCTATGTCCTTAGACAGTGCTTGAATTGAGTTTAGGGTTTTTGGTCTCTCAAAATAGCTCTCTTTGCTCGAAATACAACTTTTCCTTTTTATAGAATCGGGACAATGTTGCAACGTTGTCCATAGAATTTTTTTTAAAAAGGAAAAAATCTTCTTTGGCCAGTGTTGCAACACTGTGCCCTCATGTCTTCAAGGTTGAAAGGCTTCTTCTTTGGCGTTGCAACGCTATAAGGACGTTGCAACGCTATACTCTAGGGTCCAATTGCCTTGTCCTTCTTCAACACTTGAATATTCAAATATAACCTTAAGTTGCTCAAATTTGTCCAATTTTCTCACAGTTCTCCAGTTTTGCTCCACATACTCGGTTTCTGAGAAATAAACATAGAAATACATGAAAGCATACGAAATCATAACAAAACTAGCCAAAAACTAAGCCTAAAAATAGCACACTTATGCATGCTATTACACAACTTGTCCTACAATGCATAAGAGTGCAACTCTAGGTCTATAGTGGAGTGACCTAGAGCTAATGAATGAAAATTGATTAATTAAAGAGTTTAATTAATTATTTTTGTATCATTGGAGCTTATAATTTGTAGGTCCATAAGGTTCCATTGGTATAGCTCATAGTAACACTAAAAGATCAATTTAGTTGAAAAAAATTTGAAATGTTCAAATTAGTATTTAATTTGTAGTGTTCAAATTAATATTTAATATATTAGATATATTTAATATAAAAGAGAAAAATATATTTATTGTATTCGATGCATTAAATATTAAAATAATTAATGTATATTAGATACATTAAAGAAAAGATATTTATAAAATTTGAATAAGATTCAAATAAAGAAATAAATATCGTAGGATAATTTAAAAGAATTGAATAAGATTTAAATAAATTAAATATATGTATTTTAATATATTAGATATTAAAATATTATGACAACGATTTTTCCTAGGTCTCTATAAATAGGACTTTTGGGTTGAGCCATTATAGCACACATCTCCTTAATAGAGAATTAGAGAATTCTATCTAAACCTCTTATTCTCCAATCCCTTGTGAATTTTCTTTCAAGAGGCTCCCACAAACTTTGGTGTTGTGTTCGAATCGTAGCAAGTAGGCTTTATGGAATTGGAGCTTCAACCTCGTTGGAGTTGTAGCAAGAAGATTAAAGACCTGTAAGAAATATCTCCATAATATACAAAGGTATTTATTACTTAACCTTAGTTTTTTATAATCCTAAGTAAAATCAAAGACGATCCAATGCTTCCGCTGCGGCGGGATGAAGTGTTCATTCCTATCAATTTGTTCATCCCAATATATAAAAATCTATTTTCTCAATATTACTACTACATGAGCATATTTTATAAATAAAAATAAGGAACATATGTTTTCTTTACCATATGCTCATTAGTTTAGACTCACTTATTGATTTACAATTGTGCAACTACAAATGCATACAATCAAAGTGAGTAATTCTTAATTTAATATCATTCAACATTAGGTGCATCTAGAGCCCTTATCGACTTATGCAACTTCAAGTGCATCTAATCAAAATTAGCTTTAGGAAGAATAATGGACTACTGTACATATCTTTCAAACTTTGCCAAAGGCTGCGATCCATTCACATGAAAATAATTTTGATATATATAATATCCAAATAACTATCAGCATCAAGTATTCATGACAAATAATTTGATCATTGATATCAAAAGTTTCAAATTATAATTTTGTAAAATTTGTCATGTTAAAACTATCGCAAAGAGATATATTGATATTATAACTTTAATAACCATATATATACCGAACGTGCATTCTAAAAATTATAGGTAATTAACATGTTGCATTGTGTTTTTAAAGTATATATCCAATATATATGACATGATTTATTTACATGGAATGTATAAAGGTATATCAAATATATGTAAATGTTCACAATGTACATATGATACTTAAAAAAAATGTTCACAATGTACATAATATATAAAAAATCAACAAAATCAATATATCCAATAGTAAAAGAAATTTTAAAAGACATGTATAATGTAAAATTAGGTTATGTATAGAGTATTTCCATGCATAGCAAACATATATCCAATTTGTTAGATGTCAAGTAGTGATAATTTAGACATGCATTTTTCTCTACAAATTGATATTTTAAATAAATTGCAATGTTATAATTTAAACATTATAGATAAGTAAACAATAAACTCAATATGCTCATAAAACAAAAATATGCCAAATAATTAGGTAAAAAGATGAAGGCATTTGAATTCTATGAATTGCCACAAATATCAAACTTAACATATAAAATAAAATGAATTTTGAACAATTGAGATTAATCATGAACAATAAGATAAATTCAAATGCTGAATCATAAACAATAAAATGAATTCAAATGTTGAATCATAAACAATATATGATAAATTTAATCATATAATTATGATAAACAAATAATTATTTTTTCAGCATAACATGAAAGGTATAAGAATAGCAAAGAACAATAAGAACAACAAAAACAAGGAAAAGCAATTAGAGAGCAAATAGAGAGAGGAGAAGAAAGTAGAGAGTAAAATGATTCTCTATTGAGTTGTATCTTCGAAAGGCTCCATACATCCATTATTTATAGGATTTACAAGAGTTTAGGTTACAATATCTACATAATTCAAAAGTTATAACTCATGAGAATAATTGGGGGCTAATGAGAGGGATTGTTATCTATGGGGGTTATGGGCATCTAATTAGAATTTAGAAATAAACTTTAGAATATTCATAATGTATAAGTATTACTTTCTCTCTTTTTTTAGACTTTTTATTTTATTTTATATGTATTTATTAATTAAGGTGATTAATTAATTAACTAATTTCTATTCTTATTTTCATTTGAAATTGTATTTCTTTTATATTCTTTTAAGAAAACACATATTACATTTTTACTCCAACTTAATGGTTTTATTTAATTAAGTTTGGTCGAGTTTGGCCGCCCATTAAATTATGAACATTGATGTTCTAGATGTTGGTTAGCCATGTATGCAACCAACAATTTTTTTTAAAATTAAATTATTAACAGCCTATCTTTAAAAACCACCATTTTGCAATATAAATGTGATTGTCTGTAACACCCCACGTTATAAAATCAAGCTATTTTAGAATATTTAGACTCAATTAAGTTTATCCCTTAAGTTCGAAAAATTAAGTTTCTTTAACTTTGGGGAAAGAGATTTTTAATTAAATCTTTAATTCTAGAGTTTGGGAATTTAATTTAATCCTTACTCTTCAAGTTGAAAAGAAACCCAAATCCCTTTTAAGTAAATTTTATCCCAAATCTTTTATATTTGTATTTGAAGTTTGAAATTTAAAAAAAGAGAAAGAAAATAAGGAAAAAAAAAAGAAGATTCCAAGATTTTCTTTTCCCCTTTATTTATTTTTGTTATCTTTTCTAATTGGATAATTAAAAAGAATAGAGGAAAAGAGCCCTAGATCTATTCATCATTTCCTTCTTTCCCATTTTTTTCGTGAAACACAACTGCAAGCCCTTTTCCCCTTTCCAATTCCATCTTCTTTTCCAATGATGGAAACTCTGGCTACGAGACCACCCACAAATGCACGAGGCTACGACGTCACAGATTGCAACGTCTTCCTCCACAAGCCGACGACCAATGGCATGTCTTCCTGTAAATACCCGACCCACGAATCGACATGCCTCCCTCACTAATGGCATAACACATCTTCTCCTCTGTGGCAGTGAAAGTGCTCCCTGTTCTAACAAGTTCAGACCCACGATACTCAGTCCACGAAGACCTAGGCGACGACAATGTCTTCTCCGGCGTTTTTGGTTCAAACCCACATTGTTTTCCTCCTTTTTGACAAATTTCGTCTTTGATCCATGCGTAATCGATTTTAGTTTTGGATTACCCATACCTTAAACACCTTTGATTTGCAATGTTAGGCTTGTTTAGATGTCGACTAGCTTGCATTCAAAGTCGCTTGCTGCCAAAAATGTGATTTTCAGCATTGCCCACTCGATTTCGAACCTCAAATCATGTTGGAATGAAGACACACACTCCGATTAACCTTAAGATGGAGTACCCACGGTCTGTGCGGGTTGTTTTGGCGAAGTCGAACTCATTCGAACTGTTGGGATTTATGCCCTAAAGCCTCGTAATTAATGATTTATTTAATAGTTAATAATAATTTTGATTATTTATTTGTAATAAAATATTATCCATTATATGAAAAATCCAAGGTTATTAGTGTAATCTTGAACAGTATGTGGTTGACATACGAAATGATCATATTCAAGAAATAACCTAAAGGGTCATAATATATGGATAAGATTGGGTGCCTTATCGTGATAACACTATTGATACAGCCCACTTTGTAATAGTTACAAATGATTTGATCCAAATCATTCATGTGGAGACATGTGAGTGGGAGTATCTTATACAATGAATTTGTATAAGACTGAACCACGAAATATTTAATCTCTCTTTCTAAATCCGTTAATTGAGAAGATTAAATTTCATCAGGATGGTCATATGTGACTCGATTTTAATCTTGAGTGAGTTATGAACTCTTGCCTGTGAGGGCTTGTCATTTTATTTGTATGGGTGAGAGTGGCTTTTGTAGCCGATTCAATATGCCTACTATTTTGGGGACTTGACCAAATAGGGAGCTGGGAACATAATCTCACAAGATAGAATTCACTCCTCCCCAAATAGGGTAAGTAGATGAGTAGTTCACTTAAGTGTTGATTTCGGGACTTGAACAATGGGGCTCCACCCTCTCATTGGCCCGAGAGGGACTTAGTTTATAATTAGATTATAAACAGATTGTTCATTAAAGGATCAGTGGTACTTAAGGTGCAAGATATAATTATAGGGGTAAAATGAACTTTTGACCCAGTTGTAATTACGAACAACTCGTGAATGATCGACTTGCATGTAATGATTATATCTATGGACACAACTTGTCTACAGTGCATAAGAGTGCAACTCTAAGTCTATAGTGGAGTGATTTATAGTTAATGAATGAAAATTAATTAATTAAAGAGTTTAATTAATTAATTTTGTATCATTGGAGCTTATAATATGTAGGTCCATAAGGTCCCCTTGCTAGCTCATATTAACATTAGAAGATCAATTTAGTTGAAAGAAAATTTTGAAATGTTTAAATTAATATTAATTTGAAGTGTTCAAATTAATATTTAATATATTAGATATATTAAATATAAAAGAGGAAAATATATTTATTGTATTTGATACATTAAATATTAAAATAATTAATGTATATTTGATACATTAAATAAAAGATATTTATAAAATTTGAATAAGATTCAAATAAATAAATATCGTAGGGGATTTGAATGAGATTCAAATAAGTATAAGATATATTTTAATATATTAGATATTAAAATATAATATTTTAATTATGATAAAGATTTACCCTTGGTTTCTATAAATAGGATCATTGGGTTGAGCCATTAGACACAACACATATCTCATCAATAGAGAATTAGAGAATTCTCTTTAGACATGTTCCTCTCTAATCCCTTGTGAATTTTCTTCAAGAGGCTCCCACAAGCCTTGGTCCTATGTTCAAGTCATAGTCAGAAGATTTTATGGAGGAGATAAAGATTTGCTAGAAATATCTTCATATTTACTCCAAGTAAGTTTGCTTAACCTTAATTTTTAGTTTAATTTTAAATAAAATCAAAGATGATCCAATGCTTCCGCTGCAGAGTGAAACGCTCATTCCTTCAATTGGTATTAGAGTAATCTTTGAGTTTTATTTAGAATTAAAGTTTTGTGATGGTGGGTATTTTAATTTATCATATATGTGATATATTGCGGTTTGCAAATTGATTGTTTAGGCTATTTGACATTAGATTTATTACTTTGATTAGGTCATTGTAAAACCCATAAGTGTTAGGATTTCATGTATTTTACTTGAATGACTACGATTGCTGCAAATTTTGATTATATGGACTGAAGAAGTCGACAGCGAAAAAGGTTCATGAAAAAAAAAAAAGTGAATCGAAGTCAATATTTCTGCTAAAAAGTTCATAACAAGATCCAAGAATCTGTGATGGTTCATTGGTGAAGGGATGCTTATTGTTATACTCCAGGTCCAAGTTTTGAAACCTGGGTAATGCAGTTTCTTTTTTTTTTATTTGTTTTATTTATTTTTGCAGCGATTGGTGCTATAATTGGAAGATAAGGTTTAGATTTCTAAACTCTAAATTTGGATGGCCAAACAAGGAAGATATTGAAGACCAAAATATGTCTTGGATTTAAATTATTTTCAATTTCTTAGGATATGCCAAATATGCCGATCAATTTTGCTATTTTTAATTTAATTATGCATGAGATGTATGTTTTAAATTGTCTGATTGTTGCATAAAGTATGCCATTTAAATTTAAAATCCCACCATAGGTTAAGCATGATCATGCATTTTACCTATTTTTGAATATAATTGTTATCAAGGTTCGAAATGTCGATGTCGATGGAAATATCGAGGTCCAAATTTTATGGAAATGTCGATGGAAATGGAAATGTCGATGGAAATTTCGGGGGAATTTACGGAAAATCGTGGAAATTGATAGAAATTGTTTGAATTAGCCAATGAAACTTTGATTGTGGCTTAATTAGACTATAATTGACCATTTCTAAGCATTACATCTAAAAACAAAGATAATATTTAGATATAAATATCAATTGAATATTTGAATTGTCGATGCGAGCAGGAATTTGAGAAAAAAAATATAGATATTGATTAAAATTATTTGAGTATATCATGAAACTTTAATTATGGCTTAATTATAACATATTGATTTATTTTAACATCATATAATATATGTAAATTATATGTAATATTTATATTCAATGAGACTTTAATTATGATGATTTAATCAAACTAAGTATAATTAACCATTCATAAATCCTAATTGACTACATAAAATAATATTAAATATTGGTAATTAGAGTAAATTATTTAATATAAAATGTACATGTCTAATACCAAAAGATGATCTTGGAGCATCTAATCCAGAATCTTGATAATTCTGATAAAAATTACAATATTGCTCCCAAGTCATCCTATATTGAAAATGTTGAACATAGTTGCTTACATGAAAACGATATGACTCGTACGGCCAACATATAGACCCTATTCGTGGATACATCTCATCAGTCGATGGTCCTTGATTTTCAGATGGATGGAGTGTGTAAGTGGAGAATTAGATAACTTTTTCCCTTTTTAAATTTGAATATTAATTTGTTTCATTGTTTATTGTTTATAAAAAAAAAATAATACATGAAAAACAAAAAAGTAATTTAGTAATCAGTATGCAAATTTGACCATCTTACATTAAAAAAAAAAAAAAAAAAAAAAAAAAAAAAAAAAACGAAATTTCGCCGACATGTCGCCGACACCTCGAAATTTCGAGGAAATTTCGACATGTCGGCGAAATTGGGGGGGAAACGAGATCCCCCCCTGTACGGCATGTCGAACCGGTCGACATGTCGAAATTTCGACATGTCGACCGAAATTTTATACTATGATTGTTATATTTGAAAATTTTGATTAGGTTGTTTCCTAATAGAATTAAGATTAATTTTTTAATATAATTGTTATATTGAAAATTTTGATTATATTTTCTTAATACGCTTATATTTTCCATATCTTTGAATATAATTGTTATATTTGGAAAATTAAATTAGCATATTTTCTTTCATAATTGAAATCCATGTTTTCCTAATAGGATTAGGATATATCTTAATGAGATTAGGATTTCCTTAAAATAAAGATATTTCAAATTCATGCTTTAAATGGTTTAAATTTTGAATTTAATATATCTTTATTTGTTAGAATTTAGGATAATCTTTTAATTTAGTTTTAAATGGTTTAAAATGGTAGAATTTCAAGATTATCCATAGTTTAAGTTTTGAATTTAATTTATCTTCTATTTTTCTAATAGAATTAGAATAAAATATCTAGGATTATCTTTTAATTTGTTTTAAAAGGGTTAAAATGATGGATTTTTAAGACTATCCAAGTGAATTATTTTAAAAATATTTATGTTCATTAATCTTATAATTAATGGTTAATTAAAGATAAATGAATTTGAAATAAAAATTGACTATAAGAGAACTCTGTCTATGGAAGGTTCTGTCTAGATTGAGGTATTTAAGCTGATCGAAAGGGAACGTCTCTAACTGGGAACCGACCTGGGAGTTGAATTAGTCAAATTTTATTTATTTTCACTAAGCATGCTCATAATGTGATTATTTTTTTTAAAAACTTAGTAATTCATGTTAAAATCAATCTAACAACATAAGAGTTATGAAAGGTAGATTGAGGAACTTAGATAAATGAGATTATCCTAATTTGTCTAAGTAAGAGAAAACCCTATTTCAAAATAGTAAGTGGGAGAAAGAAATGTGTCAACAAATCCTACGATCTCCATCATTGGTTCACATTGTGAGATTCATGCGGGGCCTCGTGGTGGCTTTTGGACCGTCCCCCTATGAAAGGTGTTTGCATGAGTCAATATCATGGTGAACTCCTAAGAAGGATAAAATTGTAGTTATGTTTCCAATACTTGACCTACCCTACGATGACACTTGTTGGGATAAAACTACAAGATCTAAAATTATGGGTCACACTTACAAAGTGCTCATTAACGTTGTTAATGATGCCTTGACCAAACTAATGGTAACCAAATATTATAGGAATAAGAGTTATTATAGTATAATACTTGGTTGAGATTGTCTCAGTTTAATGAAGGAATACTTGAGCTACCCTATGGCAGCACTTTTTCTAACTCACTAAAGTACCATAGCATTAGAAATGATTTATAGAGTTCATTTTTCAACTTGTTTGATTTCTATGCTAAAATTGAATGGATAATTGTTTGCATGATGTTAAATGATATATATATTTCAATATTATGTCAGTTTCTCTTATAATTTTTAATTTTATTACTGATAAGTCAAAATTGAGAAATTTGATTACCTGGAAAAATAACATTAACACTATAATGGTAGTGTAAAATTTTGAATTTGTCGTTATTGAGAAATGTTCTCAAAATTTGTTGCTAATGCTATTCGAATTGTTTGTGAAGCACATGATTAATGAATCAATAGTAAACGAGATAATGTGTACGTATTCTCCTAGTTGACATGTTAGGTGTCAAGTTTAGAAAATAAAGAAAATGACAACAACATATGAGATGTTGAAGTCAACATAAGCTAAATTTAGAAAATTCTCTAAATGATCTCGAGTTTAAGCATTACAAAATTCCAAGAAAACAAACCAAATGACGGAAGCTATATATGTAACGACCCTATAGGCTCAACACGCTACCTAAGAGTCATTACTAAGTCACGTCGCTATATTACCGAAAATTTCGACAGCATAACGACGTAACTATTCGAAAACCAAAAATTTGACCATTACCTGATAAGACATAGAAAAACGCACTTCTAAGATTTTCAAACAACCTCCTAGCATCCAACAAACTTCTCAATATGATGCTAGGGTTCAGACAGCATATACCAAGTGAATTCAAACTTAGAAAATCAAATACACGTGCACGATTTACAAAGAAAGGTTAAAAGACTTTGAAACATTCTCCTAAACATTAAAAAAACTCGACATGAGTTCTATGTACATCCTGAAACATAAAAGAAGCGGAATAGCGATCGGTCGGCTCCCATGACTCGAGTAACTGATCTCCGGTCACGCGCTAGGGCCGATCTTAGCCTTACCTGAAAACATTTTTAAAAGGAAAAGGGTGAGTATTAGCGAATAATACTCAGTAAGTCAATCATAGTTTCAAATAAGAGTTTCAATCGCATGCAACATGTCATTTTAAATCATAAAACCATCGTAAACCATCGCTTTAGTAGGGGACCTAAAATTCATTTTATAAACCATGTACTTTTCCTCGCGGCTCTCGTGAACGATTAAATTCTCCCGAGGGCCTCGTGAACAGTCCGAAGACAGTTTTTCCATCGAATAGAGTCCTCCCCTAACTCTGAGAGTTGAGCTCGAAAGCTAACATACATCGTGGAGTCCGAAGACTCAGCCCGAAGGCTACCATCGTGGAGTCCGAAGACTCAAGCCCGTCGGCTACCATCGTGGGGGCACTCTCGAACCCCGGGAGCATAGAGAGTCCGAAGACTCGGGTTCCCTCATAACCCACATAAAACTTTTGGGAGAATTATCGTCACGGCCTTACATAAATATTTTCATGAGCACACAACACATGCATGAGGTCCCATTCGTTTTAGAACATAGTTATGAATGCATAAATCAAGGCAATCGCATTTCAAAGACATACATATCATTTCCATTCTTTTTAACATGAAAACATAAATTTCAAAGTAAATATAGAGCTAGCTTTAGGTTTCGAAAACTTCTTTCGTTGTGAGATCCCTTACCTTAAAACTTTACTTACTAAAATACCCTTTCTTCACTTAGTAATGAGCTTCTCGAGTCCCCACTCCGAGTACAAACCAAGGTCCTCGACAATTCACCTAAAAAGTGTTCTAAACGTGTCTTAAACCATCCGAATTACGCTAAAACACATTCTATCATTAATAACTCGACGAAACGGACCAAATGGCAATTTTTACCCAACTCCGGCGAGCGGCGGCGCGTGACCGGAGCACGGCGGCGCGTGCGGCGGCGGACGGCGGCGCGTGGGGCTTCCAAACGACGCGTGGACTTCAAATTTAGACAGATCCAGCCCTTTTCCGGTCAGATTCGTGCTTAAACCAGCGACTTGCTGCGAGAATGAACTCCGGCGACGGCGCGTGGGCTTCACGGCGGCGTGTGAGGCGGCGCGTGAGACTCCGATCAGCGCGTGACTCCCGGATCTGGACAGATTCGGTCTCGACGGGTCGGATCTGAGCTTCGTGCAGCGTTTTCCGGTGAGTTTCGAGGCGTTCACTGGCGTGGGTTGGGTGTTCGGCAACGAGCTGCGGCGGGGCCTCACCGGCGATCAAAAACAGAGGTGGCGCGGTTGGGTTGCAGACGGAAAAAGACGGAGAAGACGGTGGATGGGTGTTCGGCTGAGCGTTCGTGCGGCCGGCGGCGATATCCCGAGGAAGAAGAATAAGCAGCCGGCGACTGGTCCGTGAGCCTTCGGCGGTGGTTTGCGGCGGATCGGGCTGAAGCTCAGCGGTGCGTGGTTTGCAGTGGTTGTCGTTCGGCGGGCGCTGCGACAGGAGGAAGGCCGGCGACGTCTGCTCTGTTCGGCGGAAAGAAGGAAGAGGATAGGTGTTCGGTCGGAGGGAGAGAGAGAGAGAGAGAGAGAGAGAGAGAGAGAGAGTTCGGGAAGAAGAAGAAGAAAAAGAAAAAAGAAAAAAAAATAATAATAAAAATAAATAAAAATAAAATAATAATAATAATAAAATAATAATAAAATAATATTATAAAATCAAAAATATCTTCTTCTCTATAAATGACCAAGATGCCCTTTCCTTTTCCAAAAATCACCAATTTACGCTCAAAATAATTAAATTCATAATAAAACTTTACCAAAACAACATTTTAAACTTACCCAAAGAGTCTTGGGTGTTACATTCTTCCCCCCTTAAGAACTTTCGTCCCCGAAAGTTCCTAGTCTTGGAATAGTTCAGGATACTTGGCTTGCATTTCATCTTCACGCTCCCAAGTAGCCTCTTCCATCCGATGGTTCTGCCAGAGCACTTTAACCAAATTAATCTCTCGGTTACGAAGGGTCTTACGATCTCTTTCTAGAATTCGAGTCGGCCGTTCTTCATAACTCATATTTTCATTCAACTGTAATGGCTCGTAGTCAATCACATATGAAGGGTCCGGCACGTACTTTCTTAACATCGAGACATGGAATACATCATGGACCACAGAGAGAGATGGCGGTAATGCCAATCTATAAGCCACAGGGCCTATTCGCTCAAGAATCTCGAACGGCCCTATAAACCGCGGACTTAACTTTCCTTTTCGGCCGAACCTCAACACTCCTTTCATCGGAGCCACTTTAAGAAACACATGGTCGCCTACTTCGAATTCTAGATCCCTTCGTCTTGTGTCAGCGTAGCTCTTCTGTCTACTCTGTGCAGTCTGCATTCTTACCCTGATTTTCTGAATAGCATTGTTCGTGACTTGAACTAACTCTGGCCCCAAAAGCTGTCGTTCACCGACCTCATCCCAATATATTGGGGTCCTACATCTCTTACCATACAAAGCTTCAAACGGTGCCATCCCTATAGTAGCCTGATAACTATTGTTATAGGCAAACTCCATCAGGTGCAAGTAAGTATCCCAACTACCTGGGAAATCCAACGCACATGCACGTAACATATCCTCCAAAACTTGATTCAGTCGCTCGGTCTGTCCGTCCGTTTGGGGATGAAAAGAAGTGCTAAAATCCAGCTGAGTACCCAGAGCTTTCTGTAAGCCTCTCCAAAAGTTAGAAGTGAAACGGGCATCCCTGTCCGAGACAATTCTAGCAGGAACTCCGTGCAGTCGCACTATCTCCTGCATATAGATTTGCGCCCATTTCTCTGTAGAATAAGTAGACTTACCCGAAAGAAAATGCGCCGATTTGGTAAGCCTATCCACGATGACCCAAATCACCGTGTAACCTCTCATCGTCCTGGGTAACCCAACAATGAAATCCATAGAGATTTCATCCCATTTCCACAAAGGCACATTCAATGGTTGCAACAATCCTGCCGGCCTCTGTCTCGGCGCTTTAACCTGTTGACATACTAAGCACTTACTGACAAACTCCGCTACATCCTTTCTCATACTGTGCCACCAGAAAATCTGTTTTAGGTCTTGATACATCTTGGTACTACCAGGATGCATCGAAAATGGCGAACTATGCGCTTCAGTCAAAATCTCATTCTTCAATTCATCAATATTAGGTACACATAATCGCCCTTGATATAGAAGTCCACCATCTGAAGACACAGAAAACTCTTGAGCTTGCTCAGTGCCGATTTGTTGTAGCTTTTCCATTAAATTAGGATCCAGTCGCTGAGAGACTATAATACGTTGCCTCAAAGTTGGTTGCACAGTCAACTGAGCTAAGCGTGTAGTCGCTTCACCTATCAAAACTGCAATTTCAGCATTCTCCATCTCTGCCTGTAGCTCATCCTGACTAGTGATCTGAGCTGAAGTATGTACAGTCTTTCTACTGAGAGCATCTGCGACGACGTTTGCCTTACCAGGATGATAAAGAATTTCCAGTTCATAGTCTTTTACCAGCTCTAACCATCTACGTTGTCGCATGTTCAACTCTTTTTGTGTAAACAAGTACTTCAAACTCTTATGGTCCGTGAAGATCTGAATCTTCTCACCATACAAATAATGCCTCCAGATCTTCAAGGCGAAGACAACTGCAGCCAACTCCAAATCATGGGTTGGATAGTTTTGCTCGTGACTTTTTAACTGGCGAGACGCATAGGCTATAACCTTTCCATGTTGCATCAACACTGCTCCTAGCCCTTTCCTCGATGCATCAGTGAAAACTACAAATCCACCTGTTCCCTCAGGCACAGAAAGAACAGGGGCTAATACCAGTCTCTGTTTAAGTGTCTGGAAACTTGCTTCACACTCGTCAGTCCAGACGAATGACTTGCTCTTGCGAGTTAGTTGAGTCAAAGGCGTAGCTATCTTAGAGAAATCCTGGATGAACCGTCTACAGTAACCTGCTAAACCCAAGAAACTTCGTACTTCAGTAACTGTAGTCGGACGAGGCCATAGCGTTACAGCCTCTACTTTCGCTGGATCCACGAAAATCCCTGCCCTTGACACTACGTGTCCTAAGAAAGACACCTTTTTAAGCCAAAACTCGCACTTGGAGAATTTCGCGTACAACTGGTTCTCCTTCAAAGTCGTCAACACTCTTCTCAAATGCTTTTCATGTTCTTTCTCAGTTTTAGAGTATACAAGGACATCATCAATGAATACAATCACGAAAGCATCTAGGAACTCCTTGAATACTCTATTCATCAAGTCCATAAAAACTGCAGGGGCGTTAGTCAAACCAAAAGACATCACCATGAATTCAAAATGTCCATATCGTGATCTAAATGCCGTCTTAGGGATGTCTCTTTCTCTGACCCTCAACTGATGGTACCCTGACCTCAAATCAATCTTTGAAAACACCGACGCTCCCTGTAACTGATCAAAGAGGTCGTCGATACGAGGAAGAGGGTACTTATTCTTAATCGTAACTTTGTTCAATTCCCTGTAATCGATGCACAGTCGCATGGTTCCATCTTTCTTCTTTACAAACAAGACCGGTGCTCCCCAAGGAGACACGCTAGGTCGAATAAAACCTTTATCCAATAGGTCCTGCAGTTGCAACTTTAGCTCCTTCAATTCCGCTGGTGCCATTCTATAAGGAGCTTTAGAAATAGGAGCGGTTCCTGTAACTACAGCATCTGAGTTACCAGCCTCCCTGCTGGTACTAGCAAAAACTCTCCCTTGCTGAAGTGTGGGCCTATTAAGTCCTACTCCACCTGAACCCGAAGACTGGCCTCTCCTGTTTGGGAAGGTAGGACAATTTTCAGCTCTGTGTCCCTCCTTTTTACATCGAAAGCACAACCCAGACCGCATCAGGCACTGACCCCAATGAAACTTTCCACATTCATTACAACGAGGTTTCTCCCCAGTGTTAGGTCCCGGCCTATTCACTTACTGCCTCTGGCTAAAAGCGGCCTGCAACCTCATGGACGACTGTGAAGACTGTTGAGAACGCTGGGGATTCGAGTTTGCCTGACTCCATCTCCTCTTGTGACCAGAGGATGACTGACTCGGGTTTTGGACCATAGGAATCTCACTCTGTTGGCCTGCAACAATAAACTCTGCTGTCCTTACCGCAGCAGCATAGTCGTGAAGTGCTACAGCCTGCACCACACCTTTAACCTGAGGATCCAAACCCATTACAAAACGCTCCGCTTTCTTGGCCTCAGTATCTACCAGCTCGGGAGAAAAACGAGATAACCTTGTGAATTTCCTCTCGTAGACGTCCACTGGACGTCGATTCTGTTTAAGTTGTAGAAATTCTTCTTGTTTCTTGTATCGTGCAGTCGCAGGATAATATTTGTTCTAGAAAGCCTCTCTGAACATCGGCCACGTCACTACTCCCCCTCCTGTACCTATGGTCCTCTGAGCAGATTCCCACCATAGGTACGCATCATCCCTCAGCATAAATGTGGCGCAAGAAACTTTATATTCATCCGGGCAACTCATCAACTAAAAAATGTTCTCCATAGAGGACAACCATAACTCCGCCACTGTAGGATCCCCAGAGGATCCGTCAAACGCCCTTGGATCATACTTTCTAAAGTCTTTCAAGTGACGGGCTTGTAATGAAGCTGGCGTAGAAACTTGACCCATCTGCGCTAACTGGGTCGTCACGGTCGCTTGTACTAAGTTCTGCATCGCCTCTAACATCAACGACGCAACCGTAGGATTTGCAGGCTCCATAACTGGATCAGGTTGATCCTGAGCAACAGGAGAATTTGCCCCAGAATTCACCTCCTGTTCCACTGGCATCTCAGGAGGTAAGTCATGTGTTCTACCAGCACCACGTCCTCTACCCCGTCCTCTGCCTCTCCTTCTAGGCGGCATACTTAACAAATAAACACAAACAAGTTTAACCTCCACATCAAAAGGGATCACACTTTTCAACTTTTCTTAAACTTTCCTTAACTTAAAATTACATTTCACATATGAATCATTTCATAAAAAAAATAACATGCTTTTCAACGAACGAATTAAAAGTTTACTTCAGAGTCGTACCTGCGCGATGACTGGAAATCACTACTTAGTCATGGGATACCTGATGCTTACGAAGTAAGCTAGTCTACAGAACCTATAACCTATTGCTCTGATACCAACTGTAACGACCCTATAGGCTCAACACGCTACCTAAGAGTCATTACTAAGTCACGTCGCTATATTACCGAAAATTTCGACAGCATAACGACGTAACTATTCGAAAACCAAAAATTTGACCCTTACCTGATAAGACATAGAAAAACGCACTTCTAAGATTTTCAAACAACCTCCTAGCATCCAACAAACTTCTCAATATGATGCTAGGGTTCAGACAGCATAGACCAAGTGAATTCAAACTTAGAAAATCAAATACACGTGCACGATTTACAAAGAAAGGTTAAAAGACTTTGAAACATTCTCCTAAACATTAAAAAAACTCGACATGAGTTCTATGTACATCCTGAAACATAAAAGAAGCGGAATAGCGATCGGTCGGCTCCCATGACTCGAGTAACTGATCTCCGGTCACGCGCTAGGGCCGATCTTAGCCTTACCTGAAAATATTTTTAAAAGGAAAAGGGTGAGTATTAACGAATAATACTCAGTAAGTCAATCATAGTTTCAAATAAGAGTTTCAATCGCATGCAACATGTCATTTTAGATCATAAAACCATCGTAAACCATCGCTTTAGTAGGGGACCTAAAATTCATTTTATAAACCATGTACTTTTCCTCGCGGCTCTCGTGAACGATTAAATTCTCCCGAGGGCCTCGTGAACAGTCCGAAGACAGTTTTTCCATCGAATAGAGTCCTCCCCTAACTCTGAGAGTTGAGCTCGAAAGCTAACATACATCGTGGAGTCCGAAGACTCAGCTCGAAGGCTACCATCGTGGAGTCCGAAGACTCAAGCCCGTCGGCTACCATCGTGGGGGCACTCTCGAACCCCGGGAGCATAGAGAGTCTGAAGACTCGGGTTCCCTCATAACCCACATAAAACTTTTGGGAGAATTATCGTCACGGCCTTACATAAATCTTTTCATGAGCACACAACACATGCATGAGGTCCCATTCGTTTTAGAACATAGTTATGAATGCATAAATCAAGGCAATCGCATTTCAAAGACATACATATCATTTCCATTCTTTTTAACATGAAAACATAAATTTCAAAGTAAATATAGAGCTAGCTTTAGGTTTCGAAAACTTCTTTCGTTGTGAGATCCCTTACCTTAAAACTTTACTTACTAAAATACCCTTTCTTCACTTAGTAATGAGCTTCTCGAGTCCCCACTCCGAGTACAAACCAAGGTCCTCGACAATTCACCTAAAAAGTGTTCTAAACGTGTCTTAAACCATCCGAATTACGCTAAAACACATTCTATCATTAATAACTCGACGAAACGGACCAAATGGCAATTTTTACCCAACTCCGGCGAGCGGCGGCGCGTGACCGGAGCACGGCGGAGCGTGCGGCGGCGCGTGGGGCTTCCAAACGGCGCGTGGACTTCAAATTTAGACAGATCCAGCCCTTTTCCGGTCAGATTCGTGCTTAAACCAGCAACTTGCTGCGAGAATGAACTCCGGCGACGGCGCGTGGGCTTCACGGCGGCGCATGAGACTCCGATCAGTGCGTGACTCCCGGATCTGGACAGATTCGGTCTCGACGGGTCGGATCTGAGCTTCGTGCAGCGTTTTCCGGTGAGTTTCGAGGCGTTCACTGGCGTGGGTTGGGTGTTCGGCAACGAGCTGCTGCGGGGCCTCACCGGCGATCGAAAACAGAGGTGGCGCGGTTGAGTTGCAGACGGAAAAAGACGGAGAAGACGGTGGATGGGTGTTCGGCTGAGCGTTCGTGCGGCCGGCGGCGATATCCCGAGGAAGAAGAAGAAGCAGCCGGCGACTGGTCCGTGAGCCTTCGGCGGTGGTTTGCGGCGGATCGGGCTGAAGCTCAGAGGTGCGTGGTTTGCAGTGGTTGTCGTTCGGCGGGCGCTGCGACAGGAGGAAGGCCGGCGACGTCTGCTCTGTTCGGCGGAAAGAAGGAAGAGGATAGGTGTTCGGTCGGAGGGAGAGAGAGAGAGAGAGAGAGAGAGTTCGGGAAGAAGAAGAAGAAAAAGAAAAAAGAAAAAAAAAATAATAATAATAAAAATAAATAAAAATAAAATAAAAATAAAAATAAAAAATAATAAAATAATAATAAAATAATATTATAAAATCAAAAATATCTTCTTCTCTATAAATGACCAAAATGCCCTTTCCTTTTCCAAAAATCACCAATTTACCCTCAAAATAATTAAATTCATAATAAAACTTTACCAAAACAACATTTTAAACTTACCCAAAGAGTCTCGGGTGTTACAATATAAAAGGAAATAGTTCCTAAATTAGTTAGGACAATCACAATGAGAGGAATTTTTGAAATACCTCTATGGGAAGAATAATATAGATGAAAGTAAATTTGATTTACTAGATTTTTGGTGGAGAATAAATAACGCCACCTAGATAGTTGATACAAGATTCACTATCAAGATTTATTCTTTATTACATTTAATATGTAATTTTTGGAAAATACTTAACATGTAGAATAGTTTCTACAAGTTGGCACCAGGAAGCCCATCTCAGTTAGTGTAGTGGGAGACATTAAGATGTTATTAAAAGATAATTGTTACTTAATGTTGTATGTGGTGTTTTATTACGATAAAAGAAATTCAATTTCTAAAACTTTATTACTAAAAAGTTCATATAGTATGAACTATTTTGAAGTATGAAAGTTTATATTTTCAAATTTGTTTGAAAATACATTCAATTGAAGATAAGAACAATTTGTATATGTTAAAAATGTTGACATATACTATACTACAAAATACTGAGATATTCAGGATTATAGAATCCGTAATAGAAAGACATTGTTTTATCCTAAAAGATGATACTTGACTTTGGCTGTTAAGGTTAATTAACATCAACTTGAATAACATGAAAAGACTAGTAAGAGGTAATACTCTAAAAAGTCAGTTAATTACTTTACATGCCTGTAGATCTTGCCTTTCATGCAAGATAATCATTAGGCCTTTATTAGATAGGGCTAGAATGCCAAAGAATACTTTAGGCTTACACATTCTGACCCAAGTGGTCTGGTGAATGTAAAGGCCAAATAAAGTCATGTATATTTTGTTACTCTAGTTGATGATCATTCAAGGTACAAGTATGTTTACCTAATACAACATAAATCTAAATTTTTGAAAAGTTCAAGAAAATTAAGACTAAAGTTAAAAACTGATTAGGTAATTAAATCTATCAAGACATTATGATCATATCATAATTACGTACTAAAACTAATTGATAGAAAATGAATTTTTATCCCAATTATTTTAATACCAAATACAATTTTGTGAAATTGTGCTGCAAGAGGAGAAACAGGACCTTGTTAGATATGGTCACATCAGTAATGAGTTACACCCCATTACCAAACTTCGGTTAGGAAATGCAATAGAGATTGCATGGTGAACATGATTCCTTTTAAAAGTGTTTACAAGACAATTTAAGATTATAGAAGAGTAGTAAAGCTGGTTTATAACACTTCACCATTTGGGAATGTTAAGCTCACTAGTGTTAATAAATTGGTTCCAAGTGAAGCCACTAAATAGTTAACAAAAGTTGTTAACAATTTAATTATTTTGAAAGTCAAATGGATCCTAGTCATGAATTGGATAAGTCTCATCGTAGTGGGAGAGTTATGAGATGACTAAACCTTTACAATGACTTAATTAAAGCCCAAATTGTCATGTTAGATGACAAAGTTGAAGGCTTATTACCTGCAAAGTGAGACTAATGGCAAATGGTTAAACCTAATAGGAGAAAGTAGAATGCAAGTAAATTTTCTCACTTGTTGCCATACTGAAGTCTGTAAGCATTATTTAATTCATTGTTGCATATGTGATATAAAAAAAATGAATGTTTAAAATTCTTTTATGAAAAGAAATCTTAGATAATGCATCTACACAAATCAATCATATATGTTTATTTTCAAAGATCAAAAGCAAAAGGTTTGTGAAATAGCAAAGGTTCATTTGTAAAATGAATTTTACCATTAGATCTATGAATATAAGGTTTGATAAAAGTATCAAATATATGACTTTGGATAAATATTAATGAAGCTTGTATAGACAAGAAAATCATTAATTGCTTAGTGGATTTTTCTCATGTTTTATGTTGGTGATATTTTTACCCATTATGAATGATGTACGATGTCTAACATAAAAAGTTGATTAAGTAACCAATTCCAGATAAGTGATTTGAAATGACTCAGTATATTTTACATATCCAAAATGAAGATTTTAAGGACAAAATGTTAACTTTGTCTCAAACATCTTAATTGACAAAATTGTTGTCAAATATTTGATATTTATATCTAAGGAAGTGTATCCTAAGACACCTCAAATGTTGAGAGTATATAATATGCATAAATGAGATTGAACATTTAATATACAATTGGTTAACATATATCAGTTAAACGAATGGTATGACCATTGAGTAGAAAATTAAAAACTTTCTTAAATTATGTATGGATGATGAGAAATTTTTGTGTATGGAGTTAAAGATTTGATATTTACAAGATACACTAGTTCTTACAAAGATTTAGGAAATCTATGTAAAAATAAATTTTACTCTAGGTGGTGGAGTATGGTATACAAGTTAAATTGTTTTGCTTGTGAAGCAACAAAAAGATTTGTCTGACTCAAATAGTTCCTTGAAGATCTGAAAGGTGTTTCAGATATGATTTAGTCTATCCTCTTTATTATGATAATAGTGGTGCAAAGACTAATATTAAGGAAATTAGAAAACACCAATGTATAGGGAATCATATCGAGAGAGAGAAAGCATCATGGTAGTGACTAAGATGGCTTTTAATGGGAGTCCTTTGGATCTATATAGAGAGACTCTCCAGGATAAAGTGTTTGAGGGTCACCTATAATGTCTGAGATTACTAGACATGTCTCATCTTTGCTAGGGCAAGTGAGAGAACATGTTGGGTATAGAGTATGCCCTAGGATACATGTCTCACTGGCTTTAAGTGCAAGTGGGAGATTGTTGGGATTTATGTTCTAAAGCCTCGTAATTAATGATTTATTTAATAATTAATAATAATTTTGATTATTTTATTTGCAATATAATATTATCCATTATATGAAAAATCCAAGGTTATTAGTGTAATCTTGAACAGTATGTGGTTGACATACGAGACGGTCATGTTCAAGAAATAACCTAAAGGGTCATAGTATATGGATAAAGTTGGGTCCATTATCCTGGGAACACTATTGATACGACCCATTTTGTAATAGTTACAAATGATTTGCAAATCATTCATGTGGAAACATGTGAGTGAGGGTATCTTATACAATGAGTTTGTATAAGACTGGACAACGAAATATTTAATCTCTCTTTATAAATCTGTTAATTGAGAAGATTAATATTTCATCAGGATGATCATATGCTACTTGATCTTAATCTTGAATGAGTTATGAACTCCTGCCTGTGAGGGCTTGTCCTTTGATTTGCATGGGTGAGAGTGGCTTTTGTAGCCGATTTAATATGCTTACCATTTTGGAGACTTGACCAAATAGGAAGTTGGAACATAATCTCACAAGATGAAATTCACTCATTCCCATATAGGGTAAGTAGATGAGTAGTTCCCTTAAGTATTGATTTTGGGACTTGAACAATGGGGCCAAAATCTCTCACTGGCTCGAGAGAGACTTAGTTTATAATTAGATTATAAACAGATTGTTCATTAGAGGATCAGTGGTACTTAAGGTGCAATATGTAATTATAGGGGTAAAATAGACTTTTGACCCAACTGTAATTACGAACAACTCGTGAAAGATCAATTTACATGTAATGATTATATCTATGGACACAACTTGTCTTACAGTGTATAAGAGTGCAACTCTAAGTCTATAGTGGAGTGACCTATAGTTAATGAATGAAAACAAATTAATTAAAGAGTTTAATTAATTAATTTTGTATCATTGGAGCTTATAATCTGTAGGTCTATAAGGACCCCTTACTAGCTAATAGTAACACTAAAAGATCAATTTAGTTGAAAGAAAATTTTGAAATGTTCAAATTAATATTTAATATATTAGATATATTAAATATAAAAGAAGAAAATATATTTATTGTATTTGATACATTAAATATTAAAATTTGAAATGTTCAAATTTAATATTTAATTTGAAGTGTTCAAATTAATATTTAATATATTAGATATATTAAATATAAAAGAGGAAAATATATTTATTGTATTTGACATTAAATAAAAGATATTTATAAAATTTTAATAAGATTCAAATAAATAAATATCGTAGGAGATTTGAATGTGATTCAAATAAGTATAAGATATATTTTAATATATTAGATATTAAAATATAATATTTTAATTCTGGCAAAGATTTACCTTTGGTCTCTATAAATAGGGCCCTTGGGTTGAGCCCATTAGACACAACACATATCTACTCAATAGAAAATTAGAAAATTGTTTCTAGACCTCTTCCTCTCCAATCCCTTGTGGATTTTCTTTTAAGAAGCTCCCACAAGCCTTGGTCCTGTGTTCGAGTCATAGCCAGGAAGATTTTATGAAGGAGATAAAGATCTACCAGAAATATCTTCATATTTACTCCAAGTAAGTTTGCTTAACCTTAAGTTTTAGTTTAATTTTAAATAAAATCAAAGACGATCTAATGCTTCCGCTGAAAGTGAAATGTTCATTCCTTCAAAAACACCAACCAATGAGTATTTAAGTCCTTTTAGTGTTGATTGGTAAGTTTCGCCATGTTTTGGACTTTTCGCAAATCAATTTAAGTGTTGTAGCTTTGGTTCTAACATGTAGGTACCTTTAGTTTGCAGTTTAAAATCGAGTCGAACACATTCGAACAACAAACATCAAGCGTAAGAGCTTTTTAAGTAAGTGTCAGCACGTTTCATCCTTTTCGCAAATCACTTAAAGTGCTATGATTTAGTTTCTAACATTTGGAAGTGTCTTCGTTGTAGTCTGAACTAATTCGAAGTCCCTTCGAACATTTTTCATCAAAGATTGAATCATTTTTGTGACTTTAAGGTGGTACAGTTGTGTTTAAACCTTTTTGAATACTCTTTAGGTGCTGTAGTGTAGGTTCTAACTTGTAGAAGCTTTTGATTTGTAGTTTCGAATAAGTTCGAACACCTTCAAACATCGACCAGCAAGGTTTCGAGGCCCTTTTGCGGCGTTCGGTAGGTAATAGCACGTTCTAGACTCTTTTGAACTCCACTAAAGTACTTTAGATAAGTTTCTAATCTTGAATACTCTTTGTTATAGAATTTAGTTCAGTTTCGGAGTGTTCAAGCTCAGCTTAAGAATGATTTTGGGTAAGAAAGTTCCTCTTGAATACTCTTTATATTTCGAATGAGGCTATCGAACTCAGTTTTGATCTCTAAACCTTGTCTACCTTGTTTAGGGAATTTCTTGAACTATCTTAGGATCGCTTTAGGTAAGTAGTTTCTACTTGGTGGGTCTGTTTGATTGTGTGCAGCATGATATATGTTTTTTGCTTGATTTGTACGCGTTCTATCCATTCTATGTTTTTGAGCTTTTGACGAGCATGCTTGAATGACGTGAAGTTTATGTGTTGTTAGCATGTTGATTAATTGATCTTGAAAGTATGATTGAGCATGTGTTGTTTGGAATGAGACATGATTTAGTAACATGCTTAGGTAACATGCATGTGATGAGGTTGTGGGAGGTCAGCCGTTGTGAGCTTACTAAGGATTATAGGGTGAGTACCAGTGCACCTCGGGTACTAATAGTCGAGAGGTAGTATTGTCACCATTAGAATAAAATGAACATCAAGGCCTTGGGTACAAATGGTCAAAGGTCAATGTGATGAATCTAAAAAGCATGCGTTGGGGGCTTGGGATAGGGCCAATACATTGCTAAGTCATCGGTGCACCTTAGGTGCAAATGGTTAAGGGGCGATGCAGAGTTCGAATCCTTTGTAACATTGGTCAAGGGTCGACACCAAGCTCTGTAGAGAGGTATTGAGGCCTTGGTAACGGTGGTTAGGGATCGGTGCTTCTCAAAGGGTTAGTCTTGGAGAGCCTTGGTGGGGCTAAATATGAGTGTTAAGTAGAATCGAGCGACCATGGAATGATGCAAGAATTCATGTGTTAGTGCATGACATGATGCGACTATTCATGTGTTAGTTGTATAGCTTGGTGCGGGAATTCATGGGTTAGTCGGGTCTTATGCGTATTTTACTGGTTTACGTATGTGAAGCATGATGTTTGTGATACTACTTTGAATAAACATGTTTGGATGCGTGTGAACAGTATGTTGCTCGTTGCTTGATGTTTGGTGGCTCACCAGGTGTGAGCTACTTACTGAGTATGCGTTATGTACTGACTCACCAACAGTTTTGCAAGTGACTAGGTTTTCATGAGCTTGATGGTGAGGAGGAGACGTTGGAAGAGGCCATTAGCGAGACTTTAGCTTTTTGATAGAAGTTTCTTGGAATTGAGTAGATATGTCCTTAGTTGAATTTGAACACATGCTATGTATATGTTTATTTTGTCTTATCTGTTACGTCTTTATTCGAATTAGACATGTAGATAGGTGTTGGAAATTTGGTTCTTAGTTTTGGCATCTTAAAAAGTTATGGTTTGTTTAGAGACTTGTAAAGTTGTTTATATTGGGAGTTTGGATGTCTTTGTTGTTGTTTGAATTTGTGGGAGTTGTTGTTTGGTTAATTTGGTTTTAAAAGTTGATATTTTTGTCTAACAGGTGCTAGGAAAAATTTTGGTAACTTGTAGTTACGTCGTTTTGCTGCCAAAATTTTTGAAGCATAATGGTTATAAGTTTAGTAGCATTTCCTAGATCCGGTTGAATTTTGGTGGTGTTACATTGCCATTATAGATCTAATCAAATACTAAAAAATCATCATTGTTCACACGAGATTTCAACAAAGAGATGAGACACGTGTGAATGAACATTTGCATTTGTATAAATTTGAATATAGTGGAATACTGTAACACCTCCAAATTTTAGCCTAATTTAGGGAACATTAGTCAACTTACAACCACTATGCTTCGAAAAGTTTGGCAGCATAACAACGTAACTACAACAATACTCAATTTTTTGTCCTAGCACCTATCAAACAAGAATACAACACTTCTATAACCAGACAACCAATCCACCCAAATCCACTCCACTTGAACACAACACAATACTTCTAAACTCCAAGTAAGCATGTCCAGCCCATTATAACAAAGCAAATAAAAATCTATTACAAACAACCAACCCAAAGGCTTTACTCATTCACGAAGATAAAACAAACTAAGTTCATCCAACTTTAACAAACTCCTAAGAACGAGTCGATTCTCAAACAATTATACAACTTAATGCCAAAGTCCCAAAATGTACAACATCAACACTATATACTAACTTAAGCCATAAAGGAAATAACTCACTCATACATGTGTAAGTTCTCAAATAAAACCAATTATTAAAAGACAACATAAATAACTAATGGTCCCCCTTTTCTTCATGTCTCCTATTTACCACCAAGCTCATAGAAACCTTAGTTACCTGCAAAACTATTGGTTGAGGGGGGGGGGGGGGGGGGGGAGGGATTCAATACAAAAATACTCAGTAAGTAGCTCACACATGATGAGCCACCAAACATCAAGCCAACAAACATCATGCTGTTCACATGCACCCAAACATGCTTATCAACATTAATAACACAAGTCTCATGCTCAACTTACATACCAAGTAAAGTAAACATAAAACTCACACAACACATGAATTTCACATCCTGCCTTGCACACTCAAGCTCCACAGGCTCACTCAATACTCACAATTTAGCTCTCATAAGGCTTCTTGAGACCGATTCCTTTGAGACACGTTGATCCCTTTGATTTTACTCAGGGCCACCGAAATTCTCTATCAGCTCCAACTATTTGCATCTAGGGCCACCGGCGCTCTCTATCGGTCCCAACTAATGGTATCCAGGGACATTGATGCTCTTCGTTAGCCCTAACTAATTTTTCATCAAAGGTCATCGGCGTTCTCAAGAATCTTCAATACTTGCCTTTCTAAACTCAACGCATCGACCCTAACTATCTTAAACTAGGCCATCGATGCTACTTCTAAATTTGTTGATGACATACCACCCCTCGACCATTTTACTCGAGGCACCTGGTATTCACCCAACTTTCCTTTATCACACCTAAGGTCCTTTGACCTCACACACAATCCCATTAGAATGCAGGTTTCCTAGGCATACTCTTAGACCATGCTTTATGCTCCCAAAAAACAACTCATTCACAGTACACATATTATGCATAATCAAACAACTCAAGAATCCAACGTGTTATCATTGTCATAGCACACATCACACATATAAGCGTGCTCAAGATACACATAATGGATCATATATATATAATGCATAAAAGAAATCAACAAGAAAACATACAAGATGCTTCATGTAGTTAAACAGAACCACCAAGTAGAAACTACTTACCTAAAGTGCTCCTAAAATTATTCCAAAAGGTTCCTAAACCAAAAGAATAATATTTAGAGGCTATACTTAGTTCGAAATCCTTTAAGCAAACTAGAACATGCTCAAAGAGGGATATACTTACTTAGTTTTCAGCCTTAAAAGCTAAATCAAGCTACTTAGGATTAACCCAAACTACAATAGGAATTATCCAAGGATTAAAACGTAACTTCTGGCACCTTAAACTCAATTAAAAAGGATATAGGTAAGGCCTTACCACTTAATCCTTACCGAGAATGGCATGGGTAATTACTTGGAGTGTTCGAAAGGATTCTGTATGGCTAGAAACTTCAAGTAAAAAAGTCCTAAGCATTAGAAAATGATTGAAGGTACTTACTTACAAGTCCAAAAAGATAAAAGGGACTTTAAGACTTACTAAAAAGAACTTTTAACCTTGCTGGTTCAAGTTCGAGAGTGTTTGAACTGATTCAAAACTATAAGAATGAGGGTTTCAATGGTTAGAAACAAACCTACAACATGAAAACATAGATCACACTTCATAAAAGGAACTTTACCATGGAAACTTACTCAAAACAGATCAGGTTACTTGCTGAAAAGTGTTCGATAGCATTTTGAATTGGTTCGAACTACACATAAGACACTTCTAAGGGTTAGAAACCAAATCACAATACTTTAAGTGATTTGTGAAAAGGATGAAATGTGTTGAAACTTACCGAAAGAGCTCTTATGCTTGTGTTTGTTGTTCGAATGTATTCGAATCGATCCTAAACTACAAACTAAATATTCCTACACGTTAGAACAAAAGCTACAACACTTAGATTGATTTGCGAAAGGTCTAAAACATGCTAAAACTTATCGATCAACACCCAAATGATCCTAAATATGTGCTGGATAGCGTTTGACAAAGTTCAAAACTATAGATCCAAATCTCACAGCCTATGGGTAATCCAAACAAGCCTAAAATCGTAAGTTAGAAGTGTTTAAGGTATGGGTATTGCAGATCCAAAGCTAAAAAAGTGTGGGTCAGCCAAACCTCGATGGATTGGAGGGGAAATTGATTGAAATAGGGACACCAGAGCAGAGGAACTCGATGAAGGCGTGCGCTCACGTTTAGGCTCCAATCGACGGCGACTACACACCAACGTCATGATTTCGAGCGGCGGTGACTGGCATGGAGTGTGGTCGGTCGTTGGTTCGCTAGAAGAGGAAAAGAAAACGTGTGGGTCTTGTTGCTTGAGGGTGGGCGCCGCGTGGGTGTTGTTGCCATGGAGGAGAAGCCGAAGAATGGCTAAGAAGGAAGAAAAAAACAAAAGAGAAGGAGACGGGCCTGCCGGCAACTGCAGTGTGTGGGAAAGGGGGGCAGCTGATCTTTGTTTCACGCAAAGAGAGGGAGAAAGGGAGAAGAAGAAGAACTCTAGGGCTTTATCTCTTTTTGTTTTTCCTTTTCTTTTAATTAAACCAACCAAACCCAAATAACCTCTAATAAATAAGAAAGGGAAAAGGATCTAGAATTTTCAAGATTTCCTTCTTTTTTTTTTTTCCAAAATTAAAACCAAAATAAAGCTCCTAGAAAAATTTAAAAAAAAAAAATCCAAAAACTCGATTAACTTGGATTAACTTGATCGACCAACTTAAATCCTATTTACTCAAAATTAATCTCAAAATATTCTAGAAAAGGTAAACTTAATCGCATTTGAAAACCTGGGGCATCATAAATATAGTCTCTAGTACTTGATCATCTAATTCTCTCTTGTGTTTGTATGTTTCACTCAAGGGCTGCAGAGCTTGTTCTCGAGATTGAAGCTTCAATGGATTCTTGGGGTCTCAAAGAAGTGCTTTTGATCTTCAAGGAAGTGTTTTGTGTCTAGGAATTATTTGATCTCCAAAAGCTTAAAGAGTATTGTGATCTTTGTTTCTGAATTCTCTCAAGAATCTCAATTTCTGAACCCTTTAAATGGATAAGAGCTCCTTTTTATATAGAGTCTCAAGTGGGCTTGGGCCTGACTATTGGGCTAGGCCTGGTTAACCTTGGGCCTAAACCCCTTTAGACTGGGCCTAATTGACTTTGGACCTAGCTGTTTGGGCTAAGACTTTGTTGGATTAAGGCCTCCCATTTAGACTTTGTCTAAAATTGACCCAAATTTCATATAACCCAATTATATATTTGGATTTGCCTCAATTTAATTTAGGGATGCTTACAAATTTAATTAATCCCAAATTAAATAAATAACTTCGTCACTAACTTTAAATAATGACATGACAATTTATGACTGGCCAAAATTTCTATTCCAACAATCCTCAAAACCTCCACTTACGCACGTCATTAAAACGTTCAATGATAGACATTCAGTCATGGACATTTAATGAAAAACTTTCAATGATGGACATTGTAAATGATTGTATTGTAGTTTATAGTGGTGGATGGATGTCAATTAATGATTGACATTAAAAACCGATCATCATTGTATGTTTTAATAACAATCGAATAAAATATCGGACGGATGTTCATCAAAATTTCCTTTTACTGTCAGTTTTTGACTGACATTAAAAGACAAATTTAGTCTAGTGTATTCAAAGTTGAACAACAAAAATAGCCCAAACCTCATTCTAGAGTGCAACTAATAATATCAGTTGTAGAGATGTCCATGGGATGGGGATGGCTTCCCAGTACTATTCTCCAACCCCATTTAATTCCACATTCCTGCGGAATTCTCTATTAAATTTTGCGAAAATCAAAGTGAGGACACTAGGATTGGGTTGTGGGAAATTATTCCCTGTTTAGTTTTTTTTTAATAAAAAAAATCAATGGATTTTAATTTTTTTTTATTAAATAGTTAATTTTCTATTGAAATTTTTTCATTTAAATGGTTAATTCCAACAAAAAATCTCCATTTAAAGAGAAATTTATTAAATCTCCTAATAGAGACAAAATAATATTACCTATCAAATTATATAATTATCCATATGATCCATATGTAGTCTGAATGGTCGAGCAAATAGTTCAAACACACCAAATTATTCAAGTCATTCATTAGATAATAAAACTTTAAATTTAAATTTAAATATTATATAATAATAATACTAATAATAACAAAAACAAAGATAATATTAAAAATAAATTAAAAATTGTAAATGGGGTGGGAACGTGTTTTCCGTCTCCATCCCCGTTTAGCTTGTGGGGGTTTTTCTCCCCACTTTCCCTCCCATTTCTTGCCTCAATAGGGGCGGGCCCTCACGAGTCCTCGTTCGAGTAAATGGATATCTCTAATATGTTGTATCTCTATTATTGTTTGGGGAATTAAACTACCAATGAGTTTCCATATTATGTCACCCCATATATAAACATGCAATCCTCCCCAATTATAAGTTTAATTATACTACTCCATTGTCATCTTCTGCGGGTGAAAATGACACGCTGATGAAGACGCTGGTGTTAGGCTTAGATGTGATGGTGGGGTCACTGATTGTGGAGACTCCAGCCACTTATGGGTTAAAATTCGTTACGAACTTGGCCGTATTCGTGGACTTGATGTCAATCAATGGAAAATCTGGTACGTTATCTCCTCCCATTATTAATATGGGATCATCAGGTTTAAAGGGCACTCACATGATACCTTGATTTTCTCCCTTACACAAAAATTTGAGAAGATGTGCTAAGATTCTAGGCAAATGGGACTACTATGCTAATAATCAGATGAATCAAAAGATTCAAGATCCAATGGCTAAACTCCAAGAGGCCTACAATCAGTTTCACCCTCTTGATTTTGCGCTGATCAGTGAATTTGAACGACAACTTCAATTCCTTTATCGAGAGGAGAAGATATATTGGAAATAAAGGTCAAGAGAGAATTGATTGAAATGGGGTGAATGTAACACCAAATGGTTTCATCAAAAGGCAACTAGTAGAAAGAAGAAAAAGACAATACATGGTATCTTGGATTGCGAGGGTATTTGGTAAAAGGGTGAAGTGAAATTTTCAGGTTCTGTTGAGGGTATTTGAGGCCTTGGAAGATAAAGCCACACGACTAGTTGGCTTCGAGCGTGGGGACAACTCGTCGAGCTCTGTTGCCCATATAAAAGAGCGTGTTGAAAGTCTAGACAACGCGCAAAAAGTAATAGCTCAGATGGTGTCTGACCTTTCTGAGGATGTGAGAGCTTCTATCGATGTTGTGAGGGCAAAAGTGGCATATCTAAGTGCCCAAGTGAATCTCACCATGAGAGGGGTGGGAAATCAAGCCCTGACTGGGGGCGTGGTCCAATTAAATAAGGTGAAAGTGTCTAAACCGAAGCCCTTATGTGGGGCTCAAGATGCAAAAGCCCTGGAGAACTTCATATTTGACATGGAATAATATTTTAGGGCCACAAGTACAGTGTTTGAAGAATCTAAAGTTACCTTAGCTACAATGCACTTGACAGACGACTCCAAGTTATGGTGGAGGTCCCGATATATGGACATTCAAGAAGGAATGTGTGTCATAGATACATGGGAAGGGTTGAAACAAGAACTTTGTTCTCAATTTTTCCCAGAGAACGTCGAGATCTAAGCAAGACGCAAGTTATGGGAATTGAACCACACTCGGACCATTCGAGATTACGTTAAATAGTTCGTTGGGCTAATGTTGGACATTCGAGACATGTCAGAGAAAGGCAAGGTCTTTTGCTTCGTAGAAGAATTGAAACCTTGGGCCAAATCCAAGCTTTATGAACAGAGGGTACAGAGTTTGTCAGAAGCTTATGCTGCTGGAAAACGGTTGTTCGATTTAAGCAACGGTCCTAGTGATGGACAATCACAAGAGATGATAGATAGTAGAAACTATCGGCCCAACTCTCCAAATAGTAGGGGAGGGGACCAAATTAGAAGTGACAGAAGAGATGATAGATCGCTCCAACAGAGGAATGAGAATTCATGGCGAGGGCCACATTATCAGAATAACTACAACCAAAGGCCCTTATCTTGCTTCATATGTAAAGGGGCCCATCGGGTGTCTGAATGTCCAAATCAAGTAGTCCTCCATGATTTTCAAGCCGCGTTGGCAAGTACGTCAGGAACCAAAGGCGAAACCTCTAAACCAGAGATTGTGTTTGAAGAAGACGAGGCAACCCCCGCATCAAAGCATTAAAATATTTGTCAGCTTTACAGAAGAAGGTGGAGGGAAGAAAAGAATCCATTCCACGTGGTCTTATGTACATCAACTCATGGATTAATCAAAAACCCACGAAAAATACCATGGTTGACTCAGGAGCAACCCATAACTTTATGACTGAAGCAGAAGTACGACAGTTGAACCCACGTTGGGTTAGAGACGTGGGAAAGATCAAAGTTGTAAATTCAGCAGCCTTACCCATTTTGGGTGTCACACGAAAAGCGACAGTGAAACTAGATGCTTGAACTGGACAAACAGACTTTGTGGTCTTTAAGATGGACGACTTCGATATCGTGTTAGGGATGGAGTTTTTCCTCGAACACAAGGTTATACCGATGCCTTTGGCAGAAAGTTTAGCTATCACAGTATCTAACCCCACCGTGGTCCCTACCAAGTTAAGATAGCCGAATGAGGTGAAATTGCTATAACCCTCCAACTGAATAAGAGCCACGACAGGCGTTGCGATGTCAGGGTCCATGTCGCTGACTAACCTTGTGTGAGAAATAATCACCAAGTTTATTATCCTCCAGGGAGTGGAGGCCAAAGACAGAAGTTACTCGAAGGTATCCAAAAGAAGCACCAAGGTGCACAAGAGAATGGGTCAAGCAGAAACGGCCCCATTTGATGAGAAGGCAAGAAGTGTTGATTCCTCCGAGCACCCTCAAGAACGCTTTTAAGGGATTGGCCGAGAGAACGCCTCAAGAAGCCAATCAAAGTGAGAATATGAAGAAGTTTGTGGAAGAGTGGAAGAGAATCCAAGACACAGAGGTCCGCTGGGACCTCCTCGAAGATCTGAAGATAAGCTACTCGTGAGACTGCCAATTTCGAGCAGAGTTAGTTGATAGGGACGTCAACCATTTAAGTGGGGGAGAATGTCACGGTCATGCTTGTCCAGTGCGTGTTGCCCGTGGCTGCATGCCTATCTCAACCCCTTTTTATCATGCTTTCACTTTATATTGTCCATGTTGTATGTTAGTTTAGTTTCCTTATAATTTTGTAGGCATATGACTCCTCACCATTTTCATGTTCATGCCTGTCAAAGGCTAAAATCCTAGAATGTATTATAGGGGGGGTATGACTAGTTGTCCATCCTTCTTACTTGGAGTTATATGTTATTTAAGCCGTTGTTGTCCCTTACTTGCATACTAGTGTTTAACAAGATTTTTCTCAAATGTTTTCGAATACTTTATCTCTCACATTTTAATAAAACATTTTCTCTCGAGACATGAGTGGAGGCTAGACCCTATATGGAAGTAGTCTGCAACTTCCAATTTTCTTACAGTTGACTTGCTCGCTGAGTTAGAGCACGTGCCGCACAATCGTTGTCCTATTGCGAATGAGTATGATTGTGACACTAAACACTTCTTAAAGTCCATAGGTGTCAAACACTCCTTGAAGTTCTTAGGTGCTGAACACTCCTTGAAGACTAGATTCTTCAAGACTTGAAGACTTGAAGACTTGAAGACCCTAAAGATTGATTGAAGCTTCAACCTCGAGAACAAGCTACAAAGCCCTCGAGACAAATCCACATTCGAGAACAAGTTGCAAAGTTCTCGAAAAAATCCACATTCAAGAACAAGCTGTAAAGCCCTCGAAACAAATCCACATTCAAGAACAATCTGCAAAGCCTTTGAGACAAATCTACGTTCGAGAACAAGCTGCAAAGCCCTCAAGACATATGTACATTTAAGAGAAGAATAAGAGGAACAAATTAGAGATTGTACTCCACTACACTCAAATTGATATAAATTAAATTAATTTACACGTGTCTCATTTATTTCCTTTTGTTGAAATCACGTGTGAACAAATTGACACGCCTAGTGGGACCATGTCTACCTCTCATCTTTTTCCCTCAACTTAAAACACAAGTGAAGTGATGACATTCAAGCAGACTTCTTCGACGATCTCTCTCATGAGCAACTCAGACATGGGTTATGTTACCCATAGTTGCTTCACTGAACTTAGGTTACAAGAAGAGTAAGTCATGACACTGCCAGGGTAATGACAAGTTCCTAGTTAAGGGTAATCCTTTGTTCAATCTCGATTCTACCATAGTGGCCTTCATGATGACAGAAATAAGCACTATGGAAGAAAGAATGTCAAAGATGCAGGAAAATATCACTGTCTTGATGAAGGTGATTGAAGAACAAGATTCTCAAATTGCATACTTAAAGAGCCAGATTGAGAGTCAAAATGTCATTGAATCAAGTCATACTCCTGTCGTCAAAGATTGCAACAAAGAGAAGGTCGTTGTGCAAGAAGATAAACTAACTTCTATCGCTTCACTATCTGTCCAACAACCTCAGGACATGATAACAAACTCCATCAAAGCTCAGTATGGTGGACATGTTCAGAACTCCCTCTTGTATTCCAAACCATATACTAAGAGAATTGACAACCCGAGAATGCCAATCGGATACCAGCCACCAAAGTTTCAACAATTTGATGGGAAGGGCAATCCAAAGCAACTTGTTGCTCATTTTATCAAAACATGTAAAAACGTTGGTACACGAGAAGATTTATTAGTCAAACAGTTTATCCGAACTCTTAAAAGGAACACATTCAACTGGTACACTGATCTAGAGCTTGAATCAATAGACAGTTGGGAACCGTTTGAAAAGGAATTCATAAATTGCTTCTACAGCATAAGACGAACCGTCAGCATGTTCGAGCTCACTAACACAAGGTAGCGAAAAAGTGAACCCATTGTCGACTACATAAATCATTGGAGAGCCATGAGTCTCGATTGCAAATATCATCTCACTATTGTCTGCTGTGGAAATGTGCATTCACGGTATGCACTGGAGACTTCTGTACAAACACCAAGGTATAAAGCCTCGCACTTTTGATGAGCTAGCAACTCGTGCTCACAACATGGAGTTAAATATTGCTAGTTGAGGAAACAAAGACCTTTTAGTCTCTAACGTAAGGAAAGAGGAAAATAACATCCAGAAAACTTCAGAAGAGTCTATGGTTGTCAATACAACCCCTCTCAAGTTGTCTTCAAAAGACAAGAAGATTGAAAAGTGATAAGAAAATGGAAGATGTCGCTGAACTTTGAAGGAAAGACAGAAAATAGTCTATCATTTTCATGATTTTGACATTCCTGACATGTTAGAACAATTGCTGGACACACGACTAATCAAACTTCCCGAGTGTAAGTGACCAGAAGAGATGGAAAAAGTCAATGATCCCAACTATTGCAAGTATCATCGAGTCATCGGTCATCCAGTAGAGAAGTGCTTCATCCTAAAAAAGCTAATTCTAAGATTAGCTAAAGAAGGAAAAATTGAGCTAGATCTTGATGAAGTAGCTCAAACAAATCATGTTGCAGTGACAACAGACACATGCAGTCAAATATACTATCGTCCGCTTCATGATTAAAGAGTGTGTCTAGTCCAATTTGGAACCCTGGAATCTGTAGTTGTTTGGTTTCAACATTTAGTACCAAGAAACAAACTTAAAGACATGGTTAAACCTACCAATGATAAGATAAAGGTCAGGTTCTTCTGACTCATTTGAAGAAGTAAAGGCAAAATTTAGCTTTAGACGAGTCTCACTAATTTAGAAGCCACAAATGAAAGGATAAGTATCAAAGAAAGAAGAACCCTAAACCAGAAGGGAAAGAGAATAAAAAACATTCTCAACCTCGCCAACCAGTGACCTTAAAAGAATTCTTCTCGAGAGATTTTCTTCCCATGAAAAAAGAGAAAGGAAACTCTGCAAGTCCATATTACATTGAGGTGAATGAAGTTGATGATGCAAAAAAAGTTGAGCAAAGGAAATTTGTCTTCGATAGCATCAAGCTTTCAACTACTTGACCTTTAGTCTTTCAAAGGATGAGTATGACTGCGACAAAAGAAGAAAACCAATGTTTAACTTCTGTCTCCACTCGACCTTCAGCCTTCCAAAGGCTGAGTGTCTCTACATCAAGAAAGATTGGCCGTCAACATCTGTTCTTGATTGCCTCAAAGTAACAAGCGATCAACATGAAAGGAAGATGAAATCCTTGAAGGCAGAACTGTTCGATGAAGTGAACGATGACAAAAAAAATTCACACTATTGTTCTTTCTCGTATGAAAAGGAAGTTATCCGTTCTCACAAATACGGAGGGTTCCTTGAAGGTGAAGAAAAATGTCAACATCTTAACAAATCCTACAAATGAAGAATCTAATCAAGACCATGATGAGGACAAGAGCATCTAAGATGAAAAGAAAGCTCCTTATCACAAAGGCCTAAACTGCATGATGTTCTTGGCCTACATAATCTTAAAAGGTGAACGACTCCTAAAAACAAACTTTGAACTACGTTATGACTTGATCCCTTTCACTCAAAAGGTACGTAGGCAGCTTAAAGAAAAATAATTTTTAAGTTCAATCTCCAAAAAAAAAAAAATTCCATCCCTATGAAAACAAGGCGTTACAAGCTGGATTCATTCGAGAAAAATTTGTCCTTCAGTATGGTTTGTTCGTCACTCGCCTTAAAATTCGAGCTTTAACCCCCTCAAGTTCGGTTAGTCGCTCACTCTCCTAAAGTTTGAGCTTCATTTCCATCAAGCTTAGTTCGTCGCTCACTCCCCAAAATTTGAGCTTGAACCCCCTCAAGTTCGGTTTGTCACTCACTCGCTCAAAAGTTTGAGCTTCATTACCTTCAAGTTTGATTTTTCGATCACTCGTTCTAAAGTTCGGACTTCACTCTCCTCTAAGTTAGAAGTTCGCGCATCGCCCCTTCAAGTCTTGGAGTTTGAGTTTTGCTCACTTCAAGCATAAGTTCAAACATCGCTTACTTGAAGTTCATCTATGCACTTCACTCTCTTCAAGTTCAAGTTCGAGTGTTGATTGTCTAGAAGTATGGTGCTTTGCCTCCAAGTTCGGCGTTCTGCCTCAAAATACAGTACTTTGTCTACGAGTATGGCGCTTTGCCTCTAAGTTCGGTATTCTGCCTCCAAGTATGACATTCTTCCTCTAAGCTTGGCATTCTATTCATTCAAAGTACGGTGTTTCGTCTTCAAGTTCGGCTTTCCACCTCTATGTTCTATGCTCTGCCTTCAAGTTTGGTATTCTGTTTGTTTCAAACTTGAAATTCAAAATTAAGCATTGCTCACTTCAAGATCAGTGACTGACTCACTCCAAGTTCGTCATTTCAATCCTTCTCTAAGTCTGGAGGCTTCGTAATCGTTCTGTCTTCAAATTTGAAGGCTTTATTATTGCTCAGTCTCTAAGTCTAGACACTTTTTCGTCACTTCGTCTCCAAGCTAGGAGGTTTTGTCCATTGACGCTTGCTCCTTTGCCAAGTCAGGAAGCTCCATCCATCGACGCTCCCTCCTCCTCCAAGTCAGGAGATTCTGCATGTCGACGCTTCCTCCTTCGCCAAGTGAAGAGGCTTCGTCCATTGACGCTTGCTCTTTTGCCAAGTCAAGAGGCTTTTTCTATCAATGCTCGCTCCTCCCCCAAGTTAGGAGGTTTCGTCCCTCAACATCACGCCTCTGCCAATTCAGGAGGCTCTGTCTATCGACACCCGCTTTGATAGCATGAAAAAGTGTGTTATTTCTAGATTTAGTTTTATGCTAGTTTTGTTATGAATGTGTGTGCTTTCATGTATTTTTATGTATATTTTATAGAAACCGAGCAATTAGAGTAAACCGAAGTTTTGAGAAGTATTTGGATGAATTTGGAGAAAATTAAGTCCATAATTGGGTATCCAAGTGTTGAAGAAGAAGAATAAAGCATTAGAACTTGAGAGCATAACGTTGCAACGCTACATCAGTAGCCATTCAACATTGGAAACCATAAGAAATAGCGTTGCAATGCTACTTACAGCGTTGCAACGCCATCCAAATTTATATTTTCCTTCTTTATGAAATTTGAAGGGACAACATTGCAACGTTGTCTCGACTCTATAAAAGGGAATTTCTTCATTCGAGCAAGGAGAGTCGTTTTGGAGAGACCTAAACCCTGTTTTCGATAGAAGCACTGTTTGGAGGTCTAGAGAGCATATTGGAGAGCTAAGGAGGAGACTCAAGGCTCGAGATCATGGGACATCACGTCAAGAACGAGTGTTGGAACGCATCGTCTAGTTTTTCTCTATTCTCTTTACTTTGTGTCTTTAATTTTAGGATTTAGCGGACTGTATTTGAATGTATTAGAGTATTATAGACTCATAGTTGATTACATTATTGTTATAAGACTATGTTTGATTTATTGAATGTGTTTGTAACATCTTTTATGCATCTTGAATTAATCTTCTAAGCTCTCGGCCATAACTTTGTATGTTAAGTTAAATTTAGCTTGAGAAAGTAAATTTAACTAAGGACTTAGATGCATAACTATGATTAATCTATTGCATGAGAATGAATAGGTTAATACTAGAAGTCATTAAGAGAATTTCATAATGCCATGTCTAGTTGTAGAAATAGACCGAGAGGTTGATTTACTTCTTGCATGAGTTCAATTGGGCTCGAGAGAGTGAATTGAATATTTTAGTAATTCTTGGCTTAGGACTGTTGCATGCTTCATAATTCTTTAGTCAATTTTATAGTCATGCTTCATGAATTGCAATTAACGAATGTCTCTCTAAAAGTGAACTCCAACTTTGTACATAATAGTTTAGGTTTTATGTATTTGTCAAAAGAATCAAATCAAAGTTAGTTTTCTCTAAATAAAATTAGGCATAATTAACTATGGTACTTAATTAAATCTAAGAACTCCAATCCTTGTGGATGACCCTGGCAACTATTATTGCAAAATATTTAGAGGTTCAGTTTTTATAAATTTAATCTTGATAAGACCTTCGACAAGTTCTTTATCGCGCTCCTCTCCAAGTCGGGAGGTTTTGCTGTCAACGCTCACTCCTCCACTAAGTCGAGAAGCTCCGTTTGTCAACGCCCGATCCTCTGCCAAGTCAGGAGGCTCTGTTTGTCGACGCCCGCTCCTCCGCTAAATCAGGAGGTTCGTCCGTCAATGTTTTCTCCTCCACCAAGTCAAGAGGCTTCGTTCATTAACACTTTCTCCTCCACCAAGTTAGGAGGCTCCATTCGCCGTCGCTCGTTTTTCACCCAATGAAGAGGCTTTAGGGTTCGCTTTGCTTCAAGCCAATAGTGGCGTCACTGAGCAAATACAGGAGAACCTTGTAGCAAAAAATAAAAACAAAAACCAACAAAAAAATAAAAAACAACGAAAAAAGATAAATTAGAAGAGAGATATGATTTACCTTGAAATTTGTCTTTGAGGTAACATGGGAGAGCAGCGAGGCTACACGAACACCACATGCCTAGTTAGGGTCAAGTGTTCCTAAACGAACATTGAGGAGCAGCATAGTTGTAGGAACACCATAGGTCATGTTAGGGTCGAGTGTTCCTAATTTAACATCGAAGAGCAGCGGGGCTATGGGAACACCATAGGCCACGTTAGGGTCGAGTGTTCCTGAGATAACATCAAATGGTGTCAATAGCTACATGTACACCCAGAACCGTTAAGATCCCACAAGCATACTCGCGCTAAGATTGGAGAGTATCGTAGATACAAGAGCTAATTAACCATGAATAAGGGTAGCTACAAGTATATTTAGAACCGCTAAGGTCCCATAAGTGTACCTACTCTAAGACTGAAGAGTGTCGTAGCTACAAGAGCTAATTAGCTGCCAACAAGGGTAGCTGCAAGTACACCCATAACTGCCAGGTTCCCACAAGTGTACTTGCGCTAAGATTGGCATTGTAGTTGCAAAGAAAGAAAAAACAAAAACGAAAAAAGAGAGAAAAGTTGAATTACCTCAAATTCTTGTTTTCTAGTTGATGAGCAATCCAAAATTCCTTTTATCTCTCTATTTGACAATTCAATTTGGTCGTTAGCTTGTGGATGATAGGGAGTTGAAATTCGATGCTTGACATTATACTTTAACAGCAAATTACTAAGCATCTTATTGACAAATGCGATCCCTCATCACTTATCAAGACTCTAGGTGTACCAAATCTTGTGAAAATGTGTTTATGCAAAAACCTTAAAACCGTTCTAGCATCATTCACAGGGCAAGCAATTGCTTCCACCCATTTGGACACATAGTCAACAACCATTAAAATGTAAATATTACCAAAAGATGGAGGAAATGGCCCCATAAAATCTATACCCCATACATCGAATAATTCGACTTCTAGAATATAAGTTTGAGGCATTTCATCTCTTTTTCCTATGGTCCCTGTCCTTTGACATTCATTACAAGTTTTGCTATAGAAATGAGAATCTTTAAATACCGTAGGCCAGAAGAAAACTGATTGGAAAACCTTTGATGCAGTTCTTGAGCCTCCAAAATGTCCACCATAAGCTAAAGCATGACAATGCTTCAGAATTGACTGGATTTCTTTTCCAAAGACACATCTACGCAACATATTATCTGTACAATGTCTAAATAAATAAGGATCATCCCAATAATAAAACTTTACCTCGTGTAGAAATTTCTTTAATTGTTGCTTTGTCAAATATGCAGGTAAAATGTTAGCAGCTAAATAGTTAGCATAATCAGCATACCATGGGACTTCTTCATCTAAAACCTGAGTTAAAGCTAACAACTGCTTGTCTGGGAATGCATCCTGAATTTCTGGTTGCTGCAGCAATTGAGTTTGCTGCTCTATTCTCGACAAATGGTCTGCCACTTGATTCTCTTATCCCCTTTTGTCACGAATCTCCAAATCAAATTCCTGCAAAAGTAAAACCCAATGAATTAGTCTTGGCTTTGCATCTTTTTTAGCCAACAAATATTTCAATGCAGCATGATCCGTATACACCACCACTTTAGTTCCCACTAAATATGATCTAAACTTTTCCAGAGCGAACACCACGACCAATAACTCTTTTTCAGTGGTAGTATAATTTAACTGGGCATCATTCAGAGTTCTGCTAGCATAATAGATTGGATGCGTTATTTTTCCAATTCTTTGCCCCAGCATTGCTCTTAAAACATAGTCACGGCATCACACAACACTTCAAATGACAGATTCCAGTTAAGGGCTGATATGATTGGTGCTGTGATTAAGGCTGCCTTCAGAACTTTAAACGCCTCCAAACAATCCTCAGAAAACTGAAATATTCTGCGCACCTCTAACAATTGACACAATGGCTTAGCAATTTTAGAAAAATCCTCTATAAACCTTCTATAAAAACCAACATGTCCAAGAAAGCTCCTTACTCCTTTCACTGATGTGGGTGGTTCCAATTTTTCTATAACTTCGACTTTTGCTCGATCAACTTCAATGCCCCTTCTAGAAATTTTATGTCCTAATACTATCCTCTCCTTGACCATAAAATGACACTTTTTCCAGTTTAACACAAGATTTGTCTCTTTACATCTTTACAATACTCGTCCCAAATTTTCCAAACATGCTTGAAAGGACTTTCCAAACACTGAAAAGTCATCCATAAACACTTCCATAATAGATTCTACCATGTCAGAAAATATGCCTAACATGCAATGCTGGAAAGTTGCTGGGGCATTACACAACCCGAAAGGCATTCTTCTAAATGCAAATGTGCCATAAGAACAAGTAAAGGTAGTTTTCTCCTGATCCTTAGGATCTATTGATATTTGGTTATAGTCAGAGTAACCATTAAGGAAGCAGTAGTATTCTTTGCCAGCCAACCTATCCAACATCTGATCAATGAATGGAAGGGGGAAATGGTCTTTACGGGGTGGGTTTGTTAAGCTTCCTGTAATCCATACAAATCCTCCAACCAGTCACTGTTCTGGTTGGTATTAGGTTGTTAGCCTCGTTAACTATCACTGTCATACCTCCTTTCTTTGGTACGCATTGAACAGGACTCACCCAGCTACTGTCAGTAATGGGGTAGATAATCCAAGCATCTAGTCCTTTTATAATCTCTTTCTTCACCACTTCTTTCATTGCTGGGTTGAGTCTTCTCTGATTCTCAACAGACTTGAAATTACCCTCTTCCAGATTTATCTTGTGCATACAGAATGATGGACTTATTCCTTGGATATTGGCCAACGTCCAACCAATAGCTCTTTTGTATTGTTTCAGCAACTATAACAGTAAGTCTTCATCTTCAGGAATCAGATTTGCTGAAACAATAATTGGTAATGTCTCCCCCATCTCCCAAATATGCATACTTCAGATGTGTTGGTAAGGGTTTCATTTCCAACTTGGGAGGAACTTTAATTGAAGGTTGAATCGGTGGCGACTTCCGTTCAGCTAATTCCAAAGATTCAAAAACTCTTTTGAAATGTAAAATTTCACCAACAATTTCTGATTCCTGAGCTCTGCTGCAGCATTCTGGTTCTTCTGTCAGAATCTCATCTAACATCTACATGTGATGCTCCAAAAGTTCTATCTCAATATCTCCTTCAATTAATTCCTCACTGATTTTAATAGCATAACACTTCTCTATGTCAGACGGGTATTTCATTGCGTTAAAAATGTTGAACTTCACTTCTTGATCATCAACTTTCATCTTTAACTCTCCATTCGGTACATCAATCTGTGTTCCTGCTATAGCTAAGAAAGGCCTTCCTAAAATTATAGGAACATCTTTGTCAGCCTGATAATCTAAGATAATAAAATCGGCTAGAAACACAAATTTATCCACCTGAACCAGGATGTCATCAATCTTTCTCTCAGGATAAGTGATTGATCTGTCTGTTAGTTGTAGTGTTACAGTAGTTGGCCTTGCTTCCCCTATCCCCAACTTCTGAAAAATTGGCAATGGCATAAGATTTATGCTAGCTCCTATATCACATAGAGCTCTCCCCACTTCTTTACCACCAATTGACACATGTATTATAAATGCTCCTAGATCTCGAAGTTTTGGAGGAATTGGACAAGCAAAAATAGAACTACATTCTGCAGAAAGTGGCACAATCTCATACTCAGCTGGTCTCTTCTTTTTCGTGACCATATCTTTAAGGAACTTTGCATACTTTGGCATCTACTCTAAGGCTTCCACCACTGAGATATTGATATGCAATTGCTTAAAGATGTCATAAAACTTCTTAAACTGTTGGTCCTGAGCCTTCTTCTTTATCCTCTGTGGAAATGGTGGTGGAGGTGGTACAAACTCAGGCCTAGCAATTGGTTTTTCCTTATAAGGAACTGAAAATTTTTCTTTGACAATTTGTTCTGACTCAGCTTCCTCTGTCTCTTTCAAATTCACCTTTTCAGATTCAACTGTGTCTTCCTCTGTCTGCACTGCTGATTCTTTACTTTTCTGTTTCTGCTTGCTCGAATGTTCTGTTACAGCAAGAGGTCTTCCACTTCTCAACTCAATCGCTTGTACTTGCTCTTTGCCTTCTCTTTTTGGAGTCTCAGTGACTGAAGGAAGTTTTCCTTGGGGTCTGGCCTTCAACTCACTTGCTAATTGTCCTATTTGAATTTCTAAATTCCTCAAAGAGGCTTGTTGGCTTTGAATTACTGCATCATTCTTGGTCATATACTCCTTCATGAGGCTCTCCAAAGAGGTTCCAGAAATTGATTGATTAACATGCTTTGGCTGTGAAAACTGTTGATTTGGTTGCTGTGAAAATCCGGGAGGATACTGTATTCTTTGATGACTTTGATTTGCTGGAGCATTACTTCCTTGACTACTCCAGGAAAAATTTGAGTGGTTTCTCCATCCTGGGTTATAAGTGTTGGAATACGGGTTGTTCTTCAGCATATTTTGATTTCCAACATAGTTTACTGAAACCGGATTTCCAGGACAGAATTCAAAAGTATGCGCTTCCCCACAGTAAACACATGATTTTGCTGTGACTTGATTAACTGAAGCAACATTATGTGACTCATTCCCCATTGACATATTCTTCAAAATATTTTCCATAGAAGCAATTTGGGCCCTTAATGATGATAATGCATCAACTTCTAACACTCTCTGCTTCTTCTTCCCAGGGTTGCTTCTTACATCTGCCCACTGAGAACTATTGGTAGAAATTCTCTCCAGAATCTCATAGGCTTCATTAAAAGTCTTTGAAAGCAGAGCTCCATTTTCTGAAGCATTTACCATGTTCTGAGTATCCAAATTCAATCCATTGTACATGTCTCCATTTGGATGCAATGTGGTAGACCATGGTGCGGGCATTTCCTTAATAATTCTTTAAACCGTTCCCATGCTTCACTAAATGTCTCATCATCATACTGTCTGAATGCTACCATTTCAGCTCTATACTTGGCATTCTTCGTTGGTGGAAAATACTTTATCAAGAATTTTTCTGCCAAATCATTCCATGAAGTGATAGATCCTGGTGGAAAATTATTCAACCATGCCTTTGCTACATCCCTGAGAGAGTATGGAAATAATATCATCCTAAGTGCGTCTTTCGAATACTCCTTGCTTCTTAAATGAATCACTCACACTTAGAAAAGACTTAAGATGCAGGTGTGGATCTTCAGAAGGTAAGCCATGGAATTGTCCCACCGTTTGCAACATTTGAAACATAACTGGCTTCATCTCAAAATTTGCTGCCTCAATTTCTGGTCCAGCAATTCCAGGATATAATTCATCAAATGTGGGTACTGCATAAGCCCTAATAGCTCTTTTCCTGTCATTGGCTAAAAGAACAGGGTTCTCAGCCATATTCCCCTGATTAACTGGTCGATTTCCTCTCACTTCAGGTTGTGGTTGGTTCTCATTCATAGCAAGTCCTACTCGGGGTCCAGGTGGTATAAGTGGATCTTGTCTTTCCATTGGATATCGCCTAGCTCTTTGACCAGCTCTATGAGCTCTTCTCCTTAAATGAAATGTTCTCTCAGTCTCAGGATCAATTCGAAATTCCAAGTCAGAAGACTCGTTCATACACCACTAACACACCTGAAAATGAAACCATACAACTAATTCATATTCAATAAAGCACCAGTTCACTAAGAATCAATTTAAGTAAAAAGAAAATAATACTAGTCCCCGGCAACGGCGCCAAAAACTTGACACGTTTGCCAGAGTGATATGAATGAGTCGGTAATATTAGGATGTCGATGCACAAGTGTACACATTCATTGGTAGCAAGTGCTAAGTAAATTGTCGTATCTACAGAGACTAGTAATTCGCTAATTTACCATAAATTAATTCTCAATAAACTCGATTTGTAACCAGTTAAATTTATCATGGAAACGAAATAAAATAAACCACAATTGCTGGAACAAAATAAATGCTAAAACAGAGATAACATAGTAAAGATGCAAAAACAGAGAACAACTAAACTTGTACTTTTAGCTAATTGACAGGCTCAGATTATAGGTAATTTTCCATTTTAATCTATTCTACAACTTAGATACAGGTTCATTTCTCTCAATCCACTACAGCTCACACGACATTCTCCCGAATTACCTAAAATACGTGGTTTCTTTCCCATTACTCCAGCGATAGTTAACCCACTGTATTGTGTGTGCATTAGGTGAGTGATTATCCCTAATCTCCTCACTTAGCTAGCTACTAACCCTAACACGGGGCTAATGTGGTTCTTAAGCTATCAACTTCTCCTATTCCTCCCAGAAATTAGAGAAACGTTGCAACAAAATGGTTGGCCAGACGAAATTGTGCTAAAGAAATAAACAACTCTTAAAAACCAGATTGAGCTAAATGAAATGTATTAAGCTGTAAAATAAATCAAAACATCCAACCCCTAATCCTCACCTTAAAGGTGCTTAGTTCATATTGCAAGAAAAACATAAAATAATTCGGAATACAGACATAATGCTAAACAGCGCTGATAAACTAGAAAGAAGAAGAAGAAGAAGTCGAAATGTTGCCACAAAAAGGTTGAATCAGCATTCGGCACCAGCTCCTACAAAGAACCCTTTCGTTTTTGGAAATATTCCGGCAGCTTCCTTCTTCAGACAGCTTCCTCTCCATTTTTCTCTATTTTTTTTCGGGATTCTCCAGCCTCTTCCCTTCTCCTCACTTAAAAAATGGCTGCCCAACAACATATATTCCCTTCTTTATGAAAATCAGGGCTGATTAGACAGGTCCTGTGACGTGGCAACCTCCCATTGGCTGAACAGGTTGAGTCATCTGACATTTGCCAACTCATTTAATGAACTGATATTCTCACGTGCGAAAGTTGTATTGGCCTGAATTGCAAGGTTTGCTCCAGCAAATTGTTGTACAACTACTGCTCTTATCTTCAGGAATCCTTCTTAATTCAAACCCTAAATTAATTACATAAAACTCATTAATTATGATAATATTGCTCTAATAAGAATTTTACTACTTCACAATTAAACTTAGAGTAACAGCAATCAAAGTTAGGGGATTTCCAAGATATAATGAGATAAAATATTACAATTCAATCCTGAAATGATAGCCTATAACTCTTATTTTAAAAGTTATCAACAACCTACCATTTTTCAACACTTAGCTAAGTAAATCAAGTTCAACACCTATTCGGCTCCTTTTCCAAGAACCTTTAAGAGACTATGCAATTTAAAACTCATATGTCTATGGATAAATTCGCTTAGATGATGAAAAACACAACTTCAAGATTTTAAAGGTTTTTGTCCCATGTCTAGGTACAAAAAGCAAAGTTCTATGTCTCCTAGATTACTTTTAGGAAAACACGTGTTGACTCCAACCCTTTCAATATTGAAATCTTCACAAACTATGCTAACTCAAATGACCAGTTTAAGCTAACAATGAAACTTAAACTCACTAAAAGTAAACTTAGCTAAATGTTGAGCAAATTCACAAAAAAAACACACGGTGGTTGCTTATCTCCTTTTTAGGGTATCTACATGATTGAATCCCCTCCTAGGAGTTTAGATACTCATCAGAGAAATACATAAATTGCAGAAAGTAAAAAGAAAACAAATAGAAGAATTAAAACAGTTCATTGAAATAAATAAGCTTGAATACACTTTGAAGTATGAATACAAGAAAGAACTAAATGGAATTGAAAAATAACTTATAACTCAAATTAAAAGAAAACAGAAACTGAAAATAAGGATAAAACAACAAATACAACTTCTAAAAACTTACAGAACTTGAATGGAAAACCTAAGAACAAAAAGAACCCTAAGATGTTCTTCATTTCTAACTTGTTCAGCCTTTTTCAAGAAGAATCAAGTACTTACTCCTCTTTTCGAAGTTGGAGTCCGAATGAAATATGAACAGAGCTTAGGTGAGACTCCGAGTGGCAGCTAAAACTTAAAAATAAAAATGACAGAATTTTGGGATGAAAAGAATTCCCAACTCCGAGCTCTCTTTCAAATGAAGGATTGAGCTGCCTTTTATAGGCTTCATGCCTAGGGTTTGATGTCGAGATCAGTGTGGAGAAGCTTGGTCAATCATATCCTTTGATTTGAGAAGATTTGATTGAGAATATTTGATAAGATCTGCAAATCCCGTAAATCTTGAAGAATCTATCGAAAAGGTCCAAATGCGGGCGCATGATTGGGCGCATTTGGGTTGTTGTTGAAATGGCCTAACTGCGGGCACATTTCTAGGCGCATTTGAGCTATTTTATGCAACATTTTCAATTTGGCTTTTGCTCTCAAATACTAGCGCATGCTTGTCGCATATATGATAGATGTTTTCTTATTTGCTTCAATTGCGGTTGGAATGTGGGCGTATTTGGATCTTTTTTTAGCCTCTACACAAAAACAACAGAAATTAACTCTTTTCTTAACAAAAATGACTCTAAATACACCAAAAAACTTATTTTTACAAAATCAAGACTTCAAACACATGCAAAACTTGTTTTTACTTAAATTTTTCCTAAATGACATGAAATATAACTTTAAACACTCGCTTTCTAAGAAAATAGCTTAGTTTTTAGGGCTCAATAACACTCATAAATTAGCATGATCACACCCTTAAACTTAGCTTATTGCTTGTCCTTAAGCAATTTTAAGAAAAAACAAACAAGCAAACAAGTAACAATATGCATTCTAAGGAAGTTTTGAAAAAATTATGCCTTTCAGGAGAGATCTCCACTCTTAGTACTTACACAACCTCGAAGTTTTAGCCCATGAGACCTTGTTCCTTTTCAAGATAAACCATTCGCATACAAATCCGCCTACCTTATTTATATCATGTAAGGCTTAGTCATAAAGTCTAGGGTGATTTCTTTGTCTAGCAAGTTAAGTCTAATTCTTTCTAAGTACAAAAGACTATAACTTCTACCAAACTTATTCAATGCTACTGCTAGGCTCTTTTTCTTTCTTTTCTTTTTCTCATTTTTCTAAGGAGAGTCTTTTTGTCACATTGTACCTTCATTCCAACTTACTAACACTTCGTGGTGAAAGTAGCTGACTAGGAGCACAAGTCACTGCTAAGACTGTTTTCACATACTCACTTCCTAAGTCAACCTTTCATGTAGAGGAAATCATGGGTGTCATGACTGCCCGTGGTTACTCGGTTAACTCTGGAGGAGGAGTATCTCATTTTCTTTTCTTATTCTTTTTCTCTTTTTCCTTTTGTCTTTCTTTTTTCTATGAGTCTCTAGCAGTAGTCTAGTACATGATACATCAACATTCTGGCATTACAACTCAAAACTGTCCCTAGCAGTAGTCTAGTACATGATACATCAACATTTTGGCATTACAACTCAAAACTACAATACCAAACTTAAATGGGTCCATGTCTCCATTGACTAAAAACATAAAGCATAAGAGGGGTTGGGGTACAAATTTTGTTGTGACTAGACTTGCTAATGATAGCACACAAAATGTGCTATCTCTAGGCTTTATTTTTGTTAGTCTTTATAGTTTATTCAATGCTTTTCACGAGTTTATTTATTTAAATTTCAGTTATTGAGCAATGGGAACAAAACTGAAGATTTTGGCGATACCATGACTAGTATGGAGCTAATGGAACTTAAATTGAGAAGCCATGTGAAGAAAATAAGCAAAATGGACCAAGAAACCCGAGGGCATAGCATTGAGATGCTATCAGTAGCGTTAAGACACTACAATTACAGCCAAACAAGGCAGCGTTGAGAAGCTGCAACCTAGCGTCTCAACGCTACCTTTCCTATTTCGAAAACAATCATTTTGGAAGGACAACGTCTCGGCACTTCAACCTAGCGTCTCGAAGCTGTTGCGATTTCTATAAAAAAAAATCCTCAATTGTTGGAAATGGGGGAGCCGTTTTGGAAAAACCTAGACCGTAAAACTCGATTTCTACACTGTTTGGGAGGCAAGAAACATTCTTGGGAGTGGAGGATGAGAGTTGGAAGCTTGAGATCGTCACGTGCATCGAGAACGAGACTCGATGTTTTAGTTTAAGCTTTTGAAGCTTGTAGTTCTTGTTATGGATTTTGTATTCAGTCTAGATTTTAGTTTTGTGGTAATGAGTGGCTAGAATTTTATATAGGGGATTGATGCAGCCACGAAACTCGATGTTTTAGTTTAAGCTTTTGAATTGATTTTACATCACACCATTGTATGCTTTTATGTTCTTAATGCTAGTATTCTTTTGGCCAAAGTTTACTTGTTTTATTGGCTTTGATTGTTGCTTGTAAAAGAATCAATTAGGGCTAGACCAATTAATTGCATATCTAACTGTAAATCCTTGCATGAGAATGGAGGGTTCTTTTAGAAGCATCATAGGAAGTAACTTATTTTCGTGTTATTTTATTAAAGTTTAGACATACATTTTAGACTTATAAAATTGTACAAGTTCCAACTAGGCTTGAGAAAGTCTTTTGGTCTTTTAAACTTCCTACTCAGTGTGTTTCATGATCAATCTTGAGTTAATTAACTAAAACATTAGTTTAGTTGTTGAAATCAATTCCTTAGGTTTTCTCTCCTTGCAGTTCAACCCTTTTTAATTATCTTGTTTGTCATTATTCTCTAAAATTATTATTATCTAAATAAAATTGGGTGTCAGTAACTATAATAGTCATTTGATCTAGAAAAACCATTCCTATGGACGATACTTGCACTTAACCACTATACTAAAACTTGACACCGTACACTTGCCGCTTTGCATGGTCACAAAATCACGCAATCGCTAAGCATTGAACTAAACTCTCCTAAGCACACTAAGTAGTCTAAACACAAGGAAAATTTATATTTGAATGGATAATGAAGAAAAGTAATTGATAAGGTACATGAAACTTAAACCCAAGTTTCCATAAAGCATGTTGAAGTTGAGAGAGCTCTAAGTATCATCATAAAGGACTTTTTAACTCAACTCCCAAAGAAAGTAGATTGATTACTTTTTTGTTAAATTTGATTTTTATTCATGCATGTGTAAGGTGTGTAAGGAAAATAATTTAAGCAGAAAGTGTTTTTAACAAAAGAAAACAAACAAAAGCAATGCAAGCTATACTAGAAAGCATCAAATCTATCCTACGAGAGCAAGTAAACTAACCTAGAACAAAAGCAAGTAAACTAAGTATCAAAGCAATAAAGATAGAATAGAGAAACAATACTTCCCTAAGAGGTAGAGGATGAATCATCTATCTCCTGGTCCACATGATCTAGGAGAATGGCAGGGAGGTCAAGAAGTGCAGAGGCCTTGCCCTTGATCAGCTCTACGAGGGCCTTTCGAATGGCCTCAACCCCCTCTCGTGCATAAGCCCAATAAGCCTTGCTCTACTCCTGTAGTCTGTGTATCTGAGCCTGAATGTCTTCATGTGGGGGCTCTAATGGTCTTGGAGTGGTTTGTTGAGGATGAGATGCGACTGCATAGTGTGGGGTTGAAGGAGTTATGGGCTGTTTCTTTGGAGAAGTCATCTCCTGAGTGTGCAAGGCCTTCAACTTGTTGATGGCAATTAGATCCATAATGGCTTTGCATCTATCTATCTTTTCTCCCTCTTTTGGTTCTAACCTCACCTTCCTATAAAGTTTAGTAATTAGGGCCGGGAAGAAAAGACATCCCAAGTTTCTTCTCACGCAGGCTACTATCTCTTCCCTCAAGATCCGGCCTATGTTCAGCTCGAGGCCCTTGTAGATGCAGTAAAACAACATGACCCTCTTCTGAGATATGGTGGATTCATGTGTTGTAGGCAGGGTCTTGCTCTTCATGAAATGGAGCTAGATGTACGACTCCGTCTTGATGTCTGAAGGCACCAAAGTCCGAACTCCAATCTGCGAAACTCTCCATTCAATGCCCTCATGTGCAACAAACTTTAGGGCCTCTTATAGCTGCTCCTCAATTTGATTGTCAACGACATCATTACCTGCAGGGTTCCTCAAAGATGGGAGCACATATATAGTGTTGATATCGAGTGCAGAGTATCGCACTGTACTCCCTCTGAGTTCAAGCTCATTCCTTGTTTCATCCCCCAAGTGGGCATAAAACTCCCAAACCAGTTGCACAACTGCTTTCTTGGGCTGCTCACAAAATCGCTCTCATCCCAACCTATGAATGATATTTGTAATGAACTCCAGGATGGGGCCTATTTTTTTGGTGAAGCCTTTTTCACACATGAGCGTTCTGTCCCCCATGATGGTTTTTCGTTTGTTGAGTTCGAATGGGGTAGAGCATTCAGCCACAGGACTTTCTGTAGTGGCGTGACGAGTCCTCGGCCTTAGAGTAGTTTAAGGCCTACTTCTCTTTTTCTTCTTAGTCTTCATCTTGGAGAATTTAGACATCTCACTCTCTGAGATTTCCTACAAGTTGTTCTTAGAGAAGGGAGCTTTAGATTGCTCCCAGCCTTCTTCTTCTTCACCTCTCTCAGGGCTCTGATCAGGAGTGAGCCCCCTCATCTCGTACTCGAACAGGTCGTCAAATTCATCTTCACCTTGCCCCTGTTAGTCAGAATGCGACCTAGATGTGGTCGTATCTACAACATTGGCCTTAGATGGCTTTTGCTGGTCTTTTGGTGGTGGTGGTGGTGTTTGGTTCAAATGCGATCTGGATGCAGCTACATTTGCTTCATGCACAAATTTTTCATTTGCCGCCACAATTCTGGCCGTATTTTCTTCTTCCTCTTTCTATCTTATCTCAGCCTCTTCACGGAGTTTCTCAGCAAGCTCCACAGCCTTGGCCTTTCTAGGAGCGACCATGGTTGCCTACTCAGGTGTGGGGATGTCCTCTTAAGCCATATGTTCGTCATTTGATATTTGGGTCGGTTCTGCAGTTTCCTCTCCTTCCTGAGTTGGTGAGATATCCCACCTTGACTTCCTCTTATGCGTGGAGAGCATCTTGACCCTGCATTTTTCGAGGTGAAGGGCTTGAGTTTGATACTTTAGTAGTGGCAGAGGTGACTGATCTTGTGAGAGTCGCATGAGTTGCCACTAGCACCTCTAAATGTGCCGCAAATGCGGTCACATTTCCTCCTTCAGTAGCTGGAGGATCTTCAGTTTGTTGGGCCAAATGCGCCATAGATGCGGGCACATTTATCCTTTTAACGATAGGGCTGGCTTTGGGTGGATGTGCCAAGGTTGCGGGTGCATCGAGCTTCCTTGCCCCATGCTTGGCAGGCTCTGGAGGCTGGACTTTTTTCACTACAGATGCAGTTGCAATTGGGCCTTTCGCCTTCTCCTTGCCACTTGGCGCAAACTTCTTCTCCACTTTTTTCTTCTTTGTGTAAACATCCATGCACTGGCTGGGTCCCTCAAAACCTGCATCGATTTCGCTAGCCCTCGGCATTCCTTCAGGTCTCTTCACCATCTTTCGCACAAGCAGGGCCAGCTCATCTTCCTCATCCTCGGAGTTTAGCACAAAGCCTTCAATGGCCTCATGGCTTATCTGCGCTATCTTCCTCAAGTCCTCTTCCCATTCTTTTAATCATTTCGGCAATGGTGAACCTGTGGAAAGAGTACTCGAGGTCGATTTTTCCTTCTTCTTTTTGTGTTTGGTCGTTCGCTTATGGCTTGAGCATGTAGTCGATGCCACAACCTTGGCTGGCAGAGGAGGTTTCTCAGTGGCTAACTTTAGGCACTTGTAAGTGACTTTACTTTGCTCCATTCCTCTTGAATTCACCTGCAAAAGAAAGGGAGTGGTTTTTTGCCTTCTCTGTGAAGAAAAAATGTGAATTTGTTGGTGGGTTTGGTCATAGAAGATGATCGGAGGACTCACCGAAATATGATCAGAAATGGTGCTTGAGATATAAGAAATGACAAGGAGTTGGGTGTTCTGAAAATTTTGAATAAGTTGACTTAGGTCAATGATGGGTCCTATTTATAAGTTTCGAAATTTCCAAAACAACCTCATTTCCTTTTTTAATTAACGTCACCACTTCCTTATCCAGTTTATGGTCCATATGTGGCCGCAAAATTGGCTACAATTTCCTCTCCATGTGCGGTCCCTGCAAAATAAAGATTAAGGGCGAAATGTTCTCACAATCAGGCAACATTTGCCCTATGTGTGATCCTCAAAATACGGCTGCAATCCCAAATGCATCTCTCCTGGTTGAACCCTACAATAAACATTATGCATTGGGAATGCGGTCACATTTGGACATTCATTTCCAACTTTCACCTTAAGCCTCAAAATGTCACAAATCCTTCAAAACTCCTTATACACTAACTCAGAATATCAAAAAGTTCACACACTTAAACATAAAAGAATAGTCGAATTAGATACAGGGTGATAATGACTTAGATTTAAAAGTTTGATTAATTCAACTCTCAGGTAGGTCCCCATGTAGAGGTGTTCCCTTACGGTCAGCTTAAGTACCTCAACCTAGACAAGACCCTTCTAAGACAGAGTTCCCTTTTAACCAAAACTTATAATTCTAATGCATTAAGTCACTTGTGCATCACTTACACCATTTTTTTAAAATTTTAAAAACAAAAAAAAAACAATATTTACATATTTACAACACATCACCTGATGTCCTTAATCTAATTCCACTAGGGAGATTGAGACCTTGTTCCTGCTTAGGCCTTCTCCCCAGTATGGTTTGACTCTCTGTTCGTTTACTTTAAAAATGGTCTCATTGCTATCCTGTAAATCAATTGCTCCATATTGATATACTTTAGCAATCGTGAATGGTTCGAACCATCTAGATATCCGCTTTCCAGGAAAAAGTTTCAATCTTGAATTGAACAACAACACCTATTGTCCTTCATGCAGTCATTTGTCAAAGATCTTCTTGTCATGCCATCTCTTCACCCTCTCCTTATAAAGTTTAGCATTTTCGTAGGAGAAGTGCCTTAGTTCTTTGAGCTCGTTCAACTGCATTTTCCTTAATACACCTGCACCATTCAAATTAAAATTCAGCTTTTTAACGCCCAATAGGCTCGATGCTTCAATTCTAAGGGTAAGTGGCATGCTTTCCCAAAGACAATCCTGTATAGAGACATTCCCAATGGAGCCTTAAAAGCTGTCATGTGTGCCCATAGTGCATCATCAAGCCTAAGAAACCAATCCTTTCACAATGGATCAACTGTATTGTCTAGGATTGTCTTGATCTCCCTTTTCGATAATTCTGCCTGTCCATTCTGTTGGGATTTATGCCCTAAAGCCTCGTAATTAATAATTTATTTAATAATGAATAATAATTTTGATTATTTTATTTGCAATATAATATTATCCATTATATGAAAAATCCAAGGTTATTAGTGTAATCTTGAACAGTATGTGGTTAACATACGAGAGGATCATGTTCAAGAAATAACCTAAAGGGTCATAGTATATGGATAAGGTTGGGTGCCTTATCCTGGTAACACTATTGATATGGCTCACTTTGTAATAGTTACAAATGATTTGATCCAAATCATTCATGTGGAGACATGTGAGTGGGGGTATCTTATACAATGAGTTTGTATAAGACTGGACCACGAAATATTTAATCTCTCTTTATAAATCCGTTAATTGAGAAGATTAATATTTCATCAAGATGATCATATACGACTCGATCTTAATCTTGAGTGAGTTATGAACTCCTGCCTGTGAAGGCTTGTCCTTTGATTTGCATGGGTGAGAGTGGCTTTTATAGCCGATTCAATATGCCTACCATTTTGGGGACTTGACTAAATAGGGAGCTGGGAACATAATCTCATAAGATGGAATTTACTCATTCCCATATAGGGTAAGTAGATGAGTAGTTCCCTTAAGTGCTGATTTCGGGACTTGAACAATGGGGCCCCACCCTCTCATTGGCCCGAGAGGGACTTAGTTTATAATTAGATAATAAACAGATTGTTCATTAGAGAATCAGTGGTACTTAAGGTGTAAGATGTAATTACAAGGGTAAAACGGACTTTTGACCCAGCTGTAATTACGAACAACTCGTGAAGGATCGACTTGTTATATCTATGGACACAACTTGTCCTACAGTGCATAAGAGTGCAACTTTAGGTCTATAGTGGAGTGACCCTAGAGTTAATGAATGAAAATTGATTAATTAAAGAGTTTAATTAATTAATTTTGTATCATTGGAGCTTATAATCTGTAGGTCCATAAGGTTCCCTTGCTAGCTCATAGAAACACTAAAAAGATCAATTTAGTTGAAAGAAAAATTTGAAATGTTCAAATTAATATTTAATATATTAGATATATTAAATATAAAAGAGGAAAATATATTTATTGTATTTGATACATTAAATATTAAAATTTGAAATGTTCAAATTAATATTTAATTTGAAGTGTTCAAATTAATATTTAATATATCAGATATATTAAATATAAAAGAGGAAAATATATTTATTGTATTTGATACATTAAATATTAAAATAATTAATGTACATTAGATACATTAAATAAAAGATATTTATTAAATTTGAATTGGATTCAAATTAGGAAATAAATGTCGTAGGAGAATTTTAAACAGTTTGAATAAGATTCAAATTGATTAGATAAATGTATTTTAATATATTAGATATTAAAATATATTATTTAATTATTTTCCCTAGACCACTATAAATAGGACCCTAGGGGTGAGCCATTATGGATTCTTTATAGCACATATCTCCTCAATAGAGAGAATTAGAGAATTCTCTCTAGACCTCTTTCTCTCTAATCCCTTGGAGATTTTCTTTCAAGAGGCTCCCACAAGCTTTGGTCCTATGTTCGAGTCATAGTCAGGAAGACTTTGTGGAAGAGATAAAGATCCGCCAGAAGAATCTCCATATTTTCAATGTAAGTTTTTGCTTAACCTTGTATATTTTGTGTTTAATTCTAAATAAATCAAAGACGTTCCAATGCTTCCGCTGCGGGATGAAAAGTTTATTCCTTCAATTGATATCAGAGTCTCTTTGAGTTTTATTTAGAATTAAAGTTTTGTGATGGTGGGTATTTTAATTTTTTCATATATGTGATATATGGTTTGCAAAATTGATTGTTTAAGCTATTTGACATTAGATTTATAGCTTTCATTAGATCATTGTGTAAAACCCATAAGAGTTAGGGTTTTTGTGATTTAATTTCTTCGATGCTCAAAAAGGAAGAAAAACAGTGTGTATCAATTGAAGTCGGGGATCATGACTCACAGGCAATCATGGATTCTTCAATTGCGTCACCGTGGTGAATGCATGTTCTGCTATCTGGTCTATTATGTTGCGTTGGAATGTTGGAAAATCAAGATTGTGAATTTAAGATGGGCCTTGTGTGTTATGTATGAAAGCCCATATTCCATCACTTGCAGGCTAGTTTAATTAAGCATGTTTAAATTTTGTCTTCATGCAATATGAGATTGCAATGCATTCAAATTCATATTAGTTGCTGCAATTTTATTTTCGACATAACCATATGTTAGTTAAACAAATATATTGTTTCATGTATATGTTTTCAACAATTCGTTCTTGGGTTATTTGGTTGAAGCAAATTCACTACAAGAACTTGTGGAACTCGAGTGTGTAATCATGTGATCCGGCAATGGGCTATGTGAATCTAATGGACAATCTACATGAGGTGGCTGTTTTGTGAAATTGGGGTTTACTAAACCCTAATTGTTGGTGTTTAAAAAGAAAATAGAAAATATATATATATATATATATATAGAAAAAGATATTGAAGACCAACATATATCTTTGATTTAAATTATTGTAATTTAAATTGTTAGGATATGCCAAATATGCCAGTAAATTTTGCTAATTTTAATTTAATTATGCATGTGATGTATGTATTAAATTATTTGATTATTGCATAAAGTATGTCATTTAAATTTAAAATCCCACCATAGGTTAAGCATGATCATGCATCTTAATTATTTTTGAATATAATTGTTATATTTTAAAATTGATTAGGTTGTTTCCTAATAGAATTAAGATATTTTTCTAATTAGTTTATATTTTCCATATCTTTGAATATATTTGTTATATTTAGAAATTGATTGGAAAATTAAATTAGGATATTTGTTTTCTTAATTAGAATGCATGTTTTCCTAATGAGATTAGGGTTTCCGTTTAATAAAGATGTTCTTGATTCTTGTTTAAAATAGTTTAAATTTTGAATTTAGTTTATCTTTATTTATTTCTAATATGATTAGATTTTAGGGTAATCTTTTAATTTTGTTTTTAAAGTGTTTAAAATGGTAGTTTTTTAAGATTATCCAAGTGAGTTATTTTTTAATAGGATTAAAAACATTTATTTATAAATTCACTTATGTTCATTAATCTAATAATTAATAGTTAATTAAAGATTAATGAATTTAAAATAAAAATTGACTATAAGGGAACTCTGTCTATGGAAGGTTCTGTCTAGACTGGAGTATTTAAGCTGACCGAAAGGGAACACCTCTAATTGGACCTGACCTGGGAGTTGAATTAGTCAAATTTTATTTATTTTCACTAAGCATGCTCATAATGTTATTATTATTTTTTAAATAGTTTAAAAAATTAGTAATTCACATTAAAATCAATCTAACAACATAAGGGTTATGAAAGGTAGATTGAGGAACTTAGATAAATGAGATTAGCCTAATTTTTCTAAGTAATAGAAAACCCTATTTCAAAATACTTAGTGGGAGAAGGACACATGTCAAAAATCCAATGGCCTCTATTATTGATTCACAACGTGAGATTCATGTGGGGCCTTGTGGCGGCTTTTGGACCGTCCTCCCTACGGATGGTGTTTGCATGGATCAATATCAGGGTGAATCTTTTGAGAAAGTATTATAGTAAGTGGGAGAAGGAAATGTGTCAACATATCCTACGGTCTCCATGATTAGTTTACATCGTGAGATTCATGCGGGGCCTCGTGGCGGCTTTTGGACCGTCCCCCTACGGAAGGTGTTTGCATGAGTGAATATCAGGGTGAACTCCTGAGAAGGATAGGATTGTAGTTTTGTTTCCAATACTTGACCTACCCTACGACGGCACTTGTTGGGATAAAACTACGGGATCTAAAATTATGGGTCACACTTACAAATGGCTCATTAAAGTTGTTAATGATGTCATTGACCAAATTAATGGTAACTAAATATTATAGGAATAAGAGTTATTCTAGTGTAATACTTGGTTGAGATTGTCTCAGTTTAGTGAAGGAATACTTGACCTACTCTACGACGGCACTTGTTCTAACTCACTAAAGTACCATAGCATTAGAAATGATTTATAGGGTTCATTTTTCAAATTGTTTGATTTCTATGCTAAAATTGAATGGATAATTGTTTGCATGATGTTAAATTATATATTTCAATATTATGTCAGTTTCTCTCATAATTTTTAATTTTATTACTGATAAGTCAAAATTGAGAAATTTTATTACTTGGAAAAATAACGTTAACACTATAATGGTAGTGTAAAATTTTGAATTTGTCTTTATTGAGAAATGTTTTTAAACCTGTTGCTAATGCTATTCGAATTGTTCGTGAAGTTCATGATTAATGAATCAAAAGTAAACAAGATAGCTTGTACGTATTCTCCTAGTTGACATTTTAGATGTCAAGTTTAGAAGATAAAGAAAATGACAACAACATATGAGATGTTGAAGTTAACATAAGCTAAATTTAGAAAATTGTCTAAATGATCTCGAATTTAAGTATTACAAAATTCCAAGAAAAGAAATCAAATGATTGAAGCTATATAAAAGAAAATAGTTCCTAAATTAATTGGGACAATCATAATAAGAGGAATTTTTGAAATACCTCTAAGAAGAAAAATATAAATGAAAGTAAATTTGATTTACTAGATTTTTGGTGGAATATAAATAATTCCACCTAGATAGTCGATATAAGATCTACTATCAAGATTTATTCTTCATTACATTTAATATGTAATTCTTGGAAAATACTTAACATGTAGAATAGTTTCTAAAAGTTAGCACCAGGAAGCCTATCTCAGTTAGTATAGTGGGAGACATTAAGGTGTCATTAAGTAAAAATTGTTACATAATGCTGAATATGGTGTTTTTAGTAACCATAAGAGAAATTCAATTTCTCGAACTTTATTACAAAAATGTTCATATAGTATGAATTACTTTGAAGTATGAAAGTTTATATTTTCAAAGTTGTTTGAAAATACATTCAGCTGAAAATAAGAACAATTTGTATATGTTAAAAATGTTAACATATACTATATTACAAAATACTGAGATATTCAGGATTATAGAATCCAAAATAGAAAGACATTATTTTCTCCTAAAAGATGATACTTGACTTTGGTTGTTAAGGTTGATTAACATCAACTTGAATAGAATGAAAAGACTAGTAAGAGGTAGTTCTCTAAAAAGTTAGTTAATTACTTTACCTATCTATAGATCTTGCCTTTCATGCAAGATAATCATTAGGCCTTTATTAGATAAGGCTAGAACAACGAAGAATACATTGGGCTTATACATTCTGACCCAATTAGTCTGGTGAATGTAAAAGTCAAATAAAGTTATGAATATTTCGTCACTCTAGTTGATGATCATTCAAGGTACAAGTATCTTTACCTAATACAACACAAGTCTACATTTTTGAAAAGTTCAAGAAAATTAAGACTAAAGTTAAAAATAGATTAGGTAATTAAATCTATCAAGATATTATGATCAGATCATAATAGAAAGTACATGAACCTTACGTACTAAAACTAATTGATAGAAAATGGGTTTTAATCCCAATTATCTTAATACCAAGTACAATTTTGTGAAATTGTGCTACAAGAGGAAAAACAAGACCTTGTTAGACATGGTCACATCAGTAATGAGTAACACACCATTACCATACTCTGATTAGGAAATGCAATAGAGATTGCATGGTGAACATGATTCCCTCTAAAAGTGTCTACGAGACAATTTTAAAGATTATAGAAGAGTAGTAAAGCTGGTTTACAACACTTCACCATTTGGGAATGTTAAGCTCACGTGTTGAAACAAGCCTAAAAAGCTTGTATATGTTCAAAGATAAGCCTAAGTGTAGGTCACCCCTAAGGAGTATAAAGTAGTTTTTTATGTAGTCCTAAAACGAATAAGGTATTTGTATGACAAATATCATTTTTATAAGAAATGTCAAATAAAAGACTACAAACCTTTAATAAGGTGAGATAGTGTTAATAAATTGGTTTCAAGTGAAGCCACTAAATAGTTAACAAAAGTTGTTAACAATTTAATTACATTTGAAAGTCAAATGGATCCTAGTCATGAATTGGATAAGCCTCATCGTAGTGGGAGAGTTATGAGATGACTCAACCTTTACAATGACTTAATTGAAGCCGAAATTGTCATGTTAGATGACAAAGTTGAAGGCTTATTACCTGCAAAGCAAGACTAATGGCAAAGGGTTACCTAATAAGAAAAAGTAGACTGCGAGTAAATTTTCTCACTTGTTGCCATACTGAAGTCTGTAAGCATTATTTAATTCATTGTTGTATATGTGATATAAAAAAAATGAATGTTTAGAATTCTTTTATGAAAAGAAATCTTAGATAATGCATCTACACAAATAAATCAGATATGTTTATTTTCAAAGATCAAAAGCAAAAAGTTTGCGAAATAGTAAAGGTTCATTTATGAAATAAATTTTACCATTAGATCTGTGAATATAAGGTTTGATAAAAATATCAAAATCTATGACTTTGGATAAATATTAATGCAGCTTGTATAGACAAGAAAGTCATTAATTGTTTAGTGGATTTTTCTCATGTTTTATGTTGGTGATATTTTTACCCATTATGAATGATGTAAGATGTCTAACATTAAACGTTGATTAAGTAACCAAAGTGATTTGGAATGACTTAGTATATTTTACATGTCCAAAATGGAGATTTTAAGGACAAAATGTTAACTTTGTCTCAAACATCTTATATTGACAAAATTATTGTCAAATATTTGATATTTATGTCTAAGGAAGAGTATCCTAAGACACCTCAAATGTTGAGAGTATATGATATTCATAAATGAGACTAAACATTTAATATACAATTGGTTAGCATATATCAGTTAAACGAATGGTATGACCATTGAGTAGAAATTAAAAACTTTCTCAAAATTATCTATGGATGAAGAGAAATTTTTGTGTATGGAGTTAAAGATTTGATCTTTACAAGATACACTGGTTCTTGCAAAGATTTAGGAAATCTATGTAAAAATAAATTTTACCCTAGGTGGTGGAGTATGGTATACAAGTTAAATAGTTTTGCTTGTGAAGCAACAAAAAGACTTGTATGACTCAAATAGTTCCTTGAAGATCTAAAAGATGTTTCAGATATGATTTAGTCTATCCTCTTTATTATGATAATAGTGGTGCAAAGACTAGTATTAAGGAAATTAGAAAACACCTATGTATAGGGAATCATATCGAGAGAGAGAAAGCATCATGGTAGTGATCAAGATAGCTTTTAACGGAAATCCTTTGGATCTATATAAAGAGACTCTCAAGGCTAAAGTGTTTGAGGGTCACCTATAATGTCTAGGATTACGAGACATATCTCATCTTTACTAGGGCAAGTGGGAGAACATGTTGGGTATAGAGTATGCCCTAGGATACATGTCTCACTGGCTTTATTGCAAGTGGGAGATTGTTGGGATTTATGCCTTAAAGCCTTGTAATTAATAATTTATTTAATAATGAATAATAATTTTGATTATTTTATTTGCAATATAATATTATCCATTATATGAAAAATCCAATGTTATTAGTGTAATCTTCAACAGTATGTGGTTGACATACAAGAGGATCGTGTTCAAGAAATAACCTAAAGAGTCATAGTATATGGATAAGGTTGGGTGCCTTATACTAGTAACACTATTGATACGGCCCACTTTGTAATAGTTACAAATGATTTGATCCAAATCATTCATGTGGAGACATGTGAGTGGTGAAGGGAATAATCCAATTAAACCCACAGCGGAAGCATAGGAATCGTCTTTGATTTATTTAGAATTAAACTAAAATAAAAAGGTTAAGCAATAAATACCTTGAAAATAATATTATGGAGAATATTCTGGCGGATCTTTATTTTTTCCACAAAGTCTTCCTGGCTATGACTCGAACACAGGACCAAGGCTTGTGGGAGCCTCTTGAAAGAAAATCCCCAAGAGATTGGAGAGGAAGAGGTCTAGAGAGAATTCTCTAATTCTCTCTATTGAGGAGATGTGTGTTGTGAAGAATGGCTCAATCCAATGGTCTTATTTATAGAGACCAAGGGAAAATCTTTGTCATAATTAAAATATTATATTTTAATATCTAATATATTAAAATATATCTTTTATTTATTTGAATCTCATTCAAATCTCCTACGATATTTATTTATTTGAATCTTATTCAAATTCTATAAATATCTTTTATTTAATATATCAAATATATATTAATTATTTTAATATTTAATGTATCAAATACAATAAATATATTTTCCTCTTTTATATTTAATATATCTAATATATTAAATATTAATTTGAACACTTCAAATTAAATATTAAATTTGAACATTTCAAATTTTAATATTTAATGTATCAAATACAATAAATATATTTTCCTCTTTTATATTTAATATATCTAATATATTACATATTAATTTGAACACTTCAAATTAAATATTAATTTGAACATTTCAAATTTTTCTTTCAACTAAATTGATCTTTTAGTGTTACTATGAGCTAGCAAGGGGACCTTATGGACCTACAGATTATAAGCTCCAATGATACAAAATTAATTAATTAAACTCTTTAATTAATTAATTTTCATTCATTAACTATAGGTCACTCCACTATAGACTTAGAGTTGCACTCTTATGCACTGTAGGACAAGTTGTGTCCATAAATATAATCATTACATGCAAGTCGATCCTTCACGAGTTGTTCGTAATTACAGCTCGGTCAAAAGTCCGTTTTACCCCTATAATTACATCTTGCACCTTAAGTACCACTGATCCTCTAATGAACAATATGTTTATAATCTAATTATAAACTAAGTCCCTCTCGGGCCAGTGAGAGGGTGGGGCCCCATTGTTCAAGTCCCGAAATCAGCACTTAAGGGAACTACTCATTTACTTACCCTATATGGGAAGGAGTGAATTCCATCTTGTGAGATTATGTTCCCAGCTCCCTATTTGGTCAAGTCCCCAAAATGGAAGGCATATTGAATCGGCTACAAAAGCCACTCTCACCCATGCAAATCAAAGGACAAGCCCTCACAGGCAGGAGTTCATAACTCACTCAAGATTAAGATCGAGTCGCATATGATCATCCTGATGAAATATTAATCTTCTCAATTAACGGATTTATAAAGAGAGATTAAATATTTCGTGGTCCAGTTTTATACAAACTCATTGTATAAGATACCCCCACTCACATGTCTCCACATGAATGATTTGGATCAAATCATTTGTAACTGTTACAAAGTGGGTCGTATCAATAGTGTTACCAGGATAAGGCACCCAACTTTATCCATATACTATGACCCTTTAGATTATTTCTTAAACATGATCCTCTCGTATGTCAAGCACATATTGTTCAAGATTACACTAATAACCTTGGATTTTTCATATAATGGATAATATTATATTGAAAATAAAATAATCAAAATTATTATTAATTATTAAATAAATTATTAATTACGAGGCTTTAGGGCATAAATCCCAACAAGTGGGGGTATCTTATATAATGAATTTGTTTAAGACTGGACCAAGAAATATTTAATCTCTCTTTATAAATCCGTTAATTGAGAAGATTAATATTTCATCAAGATGATCATATGCGACTCGATCTTAATCCTGAGTGAGTTATGAACTCCTGTCTGTGAAGGCTTGTCCTTTGATTTGCATGGGTGAGAGTGGCTTTTATAGCCGATTCAATATGCCTACCATTTTAGGGACTTGACTAAATAAGGAGCTGGGGAACATAATCTCATAAGATGGAATTCACTCATTTCCATATAGGGTAAGTAGATAAGTAGTTCCCTTAAATGCTGATTTCGGGACTTGAACAATGGGGCCCCACCCTCTCATTGGCCCAAGAGGGACTTAGTTTATAATTAGATTATAAACAGATTGTTCATTAGAGAATCAGTGGTACTTAAGGTGCAAGATGTAATTACAGGGGTAAAACGAACTTTTGACCCAGCTGTAATTACAAACAACTCGTGAAGAATCGACTTATTATATCTATGGACACAACTTGTCCTACAGTGCATAAAAGTGCAACTTTAGGTCTATAGTGGAGTGACCCTAGAGTTAATGAATGAAAATTGATTAATTAAAGAGTTTAATTAATTAATTTTGTATCATTGGAGCTTATAATCTGTAGGTCCATAAGGTTCCCTTGCTAGCTCATAGAAACACTAAAAAGATCAATTTAGTTGAAAGAAAAATTTGAAATGTTCAAATTAATATTTAATATATTAGATATATTAAATATAAAAGAGGAAAATATATTTATTGTATTTGATACATTAAATATTAAAATTTGAAATGTTCAAATTAATATTTAATTTGAAGTGTTCAAATTAATATTTAATATATCAGATATATTAAATATAAAAGAGGAAAATATATTTATTGTATTTGATACATTAAATATTAAAATAATTAATGTACATTAAATACATTAAATAAAAGATATGTATTAAATTTGAATTGGATTCAAATTAGGAAATAAATGTCGTAGGAGAATTTTAAACAGTTTGAATAAGATTCAAATTGATTAGATAAATGTATTTTAATATATTATATGTTAAAATATATTATTTAATTATTTTCCCTAGACCACTATAAATAGGACCCTAGGGGTGAGCCATTATGGATTCTTCATAGCACACATCTCCTCAATAGAGAGAATTAGAGAGTTCTCTCTAGACCTCTTCCTCTCCAATCCCTTGGAAATTTTCTTTCAAGAGGCTCCCACAAACCTTGGTCCTGTGTTCGAGTCATAGTCAGGAAGACTTTGTGGAAGAGATAAAGATCCGCCAGAAGAATCTCCATATTTTCAATGTAAGTTTTTGCTTAACCTTGTATATTTTGTGTTTAATTCTAAATAAATCAAAGACGTTCCAATGCTTCTGCTGCGGGATGAAAAGTTCATTCCTTGACATCGTCTTTGGATGATATGCAGTCACAATCTTGTGCCTTATGTTGTACCTTGCAAGCAAATTTCCTATGACCCTATTCACAAAATGAGTTCCCTCGTTGCTAACCATCACCCTTGGTGTACCAAAACAAGTAAAGATGTTTCTATGAAGAAACTTCTTCACTGTCTTTGCATCAGTGGCAGGTGTCGCCAAAACCTCGATCCACTTAAACCATAGTCTACTGTAAGTAAGATATACACATTCCCAAAGGATGGCAGGAAAGGTCCCATGAAATCTATGCCCCACACGTCAAAGATTTCCACCTTTAAAATGTAGTGCATTGGCATTTCATATCTCGCTGTTAAGTTCCCTGTTCTTTAGCATTGATCGCATCCTTTAGCAAACAAATGTGCAACCTTGAAAAGAGTTGGCCAAAAGTATCCACATTGGAGTACTTTAGCTACTGTCTTTGTACCTGCAAAATAGCCTCCATATGGGGTTGTGTGACAAGGTTCTAATATCTTCGGGACATCCTCCTCTGCAACACATCTTCTAAGCACCTGATCTGGTCCCAGCCTGTAAAAGTAAGGTTCATCCCAACAGTAGTACTTACTTTCATGGTATAACTTCTTCAATTGCTGCAATGTTGTACTTGGTGGAGTAAGCGTACTAACTAAGTAGTTAGCTATGTCAGCATACCATAGTAACTCAATTGCTTTGAATGCAAATAGTTGTTCGTCTGCAAAAGTTTCTTGTATCTCTTTTAAATCGTCCATCTAAGCCTCCAACCCTAATCTTGACAAGTGGTCTACAACCTGGTTTTATGTTCCTTTCCTATCTAAGATTTCCAGATCGGATTCTTACAAAAGAAAAATTCATCTGATTGTTGGGATTTATGCCCTAAAGCCTCGTAATTAATTAATTATTTAATAATTAATAATAATTTTGATTATTTTATTTGCAATATAATATTATCTATTATATGAAAAATCCAAGGTTATTAGTGTAATCTTGAACAGTATGTGGTTGACATACAAGATGATCATGTTCAAGAAATAACCTAAAGAGTCATAGTATATGGATAAGGTTGGGTGCCTTATCCTAGTAACACTATTGATACGACCCACTTTGTAATAGTTACAAATGATTTGATCCAAATCATTCATGTGGAGACATGTGAGTGGGGGTATCTTATATAATGAATTTGTATAAGACTAGACCAATAAATATTTAATCTCTCTTTATAAATCCGTTAATTGAGAAGATTAATATTTCATCAGGATGATCATATGCGACTCGATCTTAATCCTGAGTGAGTTATGAACTCCTGTCTGTGAGGGCTTGTCCTTTGATTTGCATGGGTGAGAATGGCTTTTATAGCCAATTCAATATGCCTACCATTTTAGGGACTTGACCAAATAGGGAGCTGGGAACATAATCTCATAAGATGAAATTTACTCCTTCCCATATAGGGTAAGTAGATGAGTAGTTCCCTTAAGTGCTGATTTCGAGACGTGAACAATGGGGCCCTACCCTCTCATTGGCCCGAGAGGGACTTAGTTTATAATTAGATTATAAACATATTGTTCATTAGAGAATCAGTGGTACTTAAGGTGCAAGATGTAATTATAGGGGTAAAACGTGAAGGGAATAATCGAATTAAACCCATAGCGGAAGCATAGGAATCGTCTTTGATTTATTTAGAATTAAACAGACTTTTTGACCCAGCTGTAATTACGAACAACTCATGAATGATCGACTTGTATGTAATGATTATATCTATGGACACAACTTGTTCTATAGTGCATAAGAGTACAACTCTAGGTCTACAGTGGAATAACTTATAGTTAATGAATGAAAATTAATTAATTAAAGAGTTTAATTAATTAATTTTGTATCACTAGAGATTATAATTTGTAGGTCCATAAGGTCCCCTTGCTAGCTCATAATAACACTAAAAGATCAATTTAGTTGAAAGAAAATTTTGAAATGTTCAAATTAATATTAATTTGAAGTGTTCAAATTAATATTTAATATATTAGATATATTAAATATAAAAGAGGAAAATATATTTATTGTATTTGATACATTAAATATTAAAATTTGAAATGTTCAAATTTAATATTTAATTTGAAGTGTTCAAATTAATATTTAATATATTAGATATATTAAATATAAAAGAGGAAAATATATTTATTGTATTTGATACATTAAATATTAAAATTTGAAATGTTCAAATTTAATATTTAATTTAAAGTGTTCAAATTAATATTTAATATATTAGATATATTAAATATAAAAGAGGAAAATATATTTATTGTATTTGATACATTAAATATTAAAATAATTAATGTATATTTGATATATTAAATAAAAGATATTTATAAAATTTGAATAAGATTCAAATAAATAAATATCATAGGAGATTTGAATGAAATTCAAATAAATAAAAGATATATTTTAATATATGAGATATTAAAATATAATATTTTAATTATGGCAAAGATTTTCCCTTGGTCACTATAAATAGAACCCTTGGGTTGAGCAATTAGACACAACACATATCTCATCAATAGAGAGAATTAGATAATTCTCTCTAGACCTCTTCCTCTCAAATCTCTTTTGGATTTTCTTTCAAGAGGCTCCCACAAGCCTTAGTCTTGTGTTTGAGTCATAGCCAGGAAGACTTTATGGAAGAGATAAAGATCTGCCGGAAGAATCTCCATATTTTTAAGGTATGTTATGCTTAACCATAATATTATTATTATTTAATTCTAAATAAACTCAAATCGATTCCTATGCTTCTGCTTGGGTTTAATTAGATTATTCCCTTCACTGATGAGTCGGGGCTTAGCATTTTTCTTTCACAGAAGATACTTTAGCACTGAGTGGTCTGTGTGGACAATCACTTTTGTCACGACCAGGTAGGATCTAAATTTGTCGAAGGCGAATACAACTGCAAACAACTTCTTTTCCATTGTGGTGTAGTTAACCTGTGTGTCATTCACGGTCTTGCTGGCGTAGTAAATGGGATGTATTATCTTGTTCCTCCTCTGTGCCAACACTGCACCTACAGTGAAATGACTTGTGTCACACCTAAGCTCAAACGACTGACTCCAGTCAGGTTCAATCATTATAGGAGCCAAGCTTAGTGCATCATTCAACCTGTTAAAAGCTTTCAATCAATCCGGTCGAACACAAATGGTCTGTCAATCTCTAGCAACCTGCATAAAGGTTTAGATATGTGGGAGAAATCTTTGATGAATCGTTTGTAGAATCTTGCATGACCTAAAAGTTTCGGATCTCATTTACTGATGTAGGTAGAGGTAGTTTTGCAATCAACTCCACTTTTGCCTTGTCCACCTCGATTCCTTTCCTTGAGATCTTGTGCCCTAGGACATTGCCTTTCTGCACCATAAAGTGACATTTTTTGTAGTTAAGCACTAGGTTGGTGTCTTCACAGCGTTGCAAAATCTGTTCAAGATTCATAAGACAATGATTGAATGTTTCTCCAAAAATAGAGAAATCATCCATGAAAATCCTTACAAGACGATGCAACATTTGATCGATAAAAGGCGATGGAAAGTGGTACTTCTTTGTGGCCTTGTTGTGGTGGCGGTAATCCATGCACACTCTCCAACCTGTAATAGTCCTGGTTGGAATAAGCTCATTCTTCTCATTTGTTACAACAGTCATCCCCCCTTTCTTTGGCAAGCACTATATGAGCTAACCCAGCTGCTATCTGCTATGGGTAGATTACTACTGCATCAATCCACTTTCAAAATTTCTTTGCAAACCACCTCCTTTATCACTAGATTCAATCTTCTCTAGTTCTCTATTAACTTTTTAGCTCTCTCCTCTATATTGATCTTGTTCATGCAAAAAGAAGGGCTAGTTCCTCGCATGTTTGCTACTGTCCATCCTAGCTCCTTCTTGTGCTTGGAGAGTACCTGCAATAAAGAAAATTCATCCTCAACAGTGAGGTTTGCGGAGATGATAACTGGTAGAGTTTCATATTTTCCCAGAAATCTATATTTCAAGTGAGACAGAAGTGGCTTGAGTTCCAGCACTGGTGGTTCAATCACTGAAGGTTTTAGTGGCACTTCTCTGTCATTTTTTGGTCTCAATGCACTTGGTTCTTCAAATACGGGCGCATATGCAGCCGCAATTTGCTACTGTTCAGATTCTTCTTCAAACTCTTGTTCTTTAAAACATTCACCTATAAAGTTGTTTTCTTGCAAATCATAAAAATCAAACGGATCACATAGTTTTAAACTTAAGCATTCCTCTAATTCCCCTGGGTAGCGCATTGCCTTCATCACATTGAACGTGATGTATTGGTTATTTACTCGCATAGTCAGCTCCCCTTTTTGGACATCTATGATAGTTTTTTCCATGGCTAGAAAAGGTCTTCCCAAGATGATTGAAACTTTCCTGTCCACTTCGCAATCTAGGATTATGAAATCTGCAGGAAAAACAAATTTGTCCACCTTAACGAGGACATCTTCAATCTTTCTGATGGGCCTAGCTATAGACCTGTCCACCAACTGCAAAGTTAATGTCAGGGGTCTAGCTTCTCCAATTCCTAGCTACTCGAAAATTGACAGAGGCATTAAGTTGATGTTGGCTCCTAAGTCGCATCATGCTCATCTAACGTCCTACCCTCTTATCATGCATGGGATAATAAAGCTACCTGGATCCTGCAATTTAAGTGGCACTTTGCTTTTTAAGAGAGCACTGCAGTTCTCAGTGAGAGCTACAATTTTGTATTCTCCTAGCCTTCACTTTTTAGTCAATATGTCCTTTAAGAACTTGACATGGTTTTCCACCAACGGAATGTTGATGTGCAACTGCTTGAGTATGTCCAAGAACTTATTAAACTGCTTATCTTGGTTCTTCTTTTGAAATCTTTGAGGGAATGGTGGTGGAGGCTTGACACTTTGATATAAATTTTTATGTTTCTTCACTGGTGTTGCCTTCTTCTTAAGTTCAGCTTCCCAGTGTTTTGCTGTCGCATCCTTAGCCACATTACCTGCAAAAGTTTCATTCAAAGGAATGTCCTTTTGTCCTTCAGGTTGCCTTGCGGTGGCAAGAGTGGTAGCATCACCTGCAATTTCTTCGTTTAAGTCCTTCTTCACTTCTTTGTCAATAGCACTTTCTTGCAAATTTTCCTGTAAAGAGAAATCAAAAGAAACTTGTGGAGATTTGCACTCCACTGGCATCTCGGGCTCAACATATTTGAGTCCATTCCTAAGATTGATCGCTTTATAATGCTCATTTCCTTCTCTATGCTGATTCTCCGTATTACTCGGTAATGATCCTTAAGGCTTATTCTTTATCTCGCCCGCCAATTGTCTAACCTGCAATTCAAGATTTCTCTATGAAGCATCTTGACTTTGAATGATGGCATCATTCTTATCCATGAACTCCTTCATAAAGGTCTCTAATGAAGAGTTTTGAGCTGCTGATTGTGATTGCATTTGTGTAGCATTATTCTGTGTGTATGATTGTTGTGCTTGATTGTTGAAACCTAGTGGAAATCCTTGCTTTATGTACTAATTTGATGTGCTCGCATTCTGTCCTCCCTAAGAGAAGTTAGGATGTTGTCTCCAACCTGGGTTGTACGTATTCGAGTAAGAAGTTGACCTGTTCTGCCCTATACAACACTAAGAGGTAGGGTTGTAATGACAATTGTCATATAGATGGCATTCACTGCAATAAACACAAGTAGGTGTTGAGATTTGATTTAAAGCAGCAACAGGGGCCTGGTTCCCCATAGTGAAATTCTTTAGAGTGTTGTTCATTGCTGAGATTTGTGTGCTCAGTGATGCTATTACATCAACCTCGTATACACCTACAATATTTTTAATAGAATGTATGTCTTCATCTCTCGACTGACTATTGTTGGAGACGATTCCATCTAGAATCTCATTAGCTTCATTGACTGTCTTTCTCAACAGGGATCCATTTGCGGATGCATTAACCAAGGTCTTAGAGGCCTGGGTCAATCCGTTATAAAAATGCTCGATCAAAAGGCAGGTTGGTAAACCATGATGTGGACATCTCCTGCTAACTTCTTGAAGCATTCCATGCTATATACACGCCTTCATTTGGACCCTGTTTAAAAGTGATAATTTCTCCTCGAATTTGAGCATTCTTGGTTGGAGGGTGATAGCATGCATAAGTGTGCTATTTATAGGCTTAGTTTTATACTTGTTTTGCTATGATTATGTGTGCTTTCATGTATTTTTATGTATATTTTACAGAAATCGAGCAATTAGAGCAAAATAGGAGCATTGTGGAGTATTTGGACGAATTTGGAGCATAATTGAGCTATACTTGAGGATCCAAGTGTTGAAGAGAAGGAAACAAGTTTGTGAGCCCAAGAGTATACCATTGCAACACCACTTGTAGCGTTGCAACGCTACATCAGCAGCCATTCAGCCTTGGAGTGCAGCAGGCATAGCATTGCAACGTTGTTTGTAGCGTTGCAACGCTACCACTATTTGTAAAACAAAAGAAAAAAGGATAACGTTGCAACACTGCCCACTGTCTATAAATATGAAGTTTGTGTTTCGTGCAAGGGGAGCCGTTTTAGAGAGACTTAAACCCTAATTTCGATAGAGGCACTGTTTTGAGGTCTAGAGGTCATATTGGAGAGCTAAGGAGGAGACTCAAGGCTCGGGATTGTGGGACATCAAGTCGGGAACGAGTGTTGGCACGTGTCGTCCAATTTTTCTCTATTCTCTCTACTTTGTTTTCTTTAATTTTAGGATTTCTTGGTATGTATTTGAATGTAATTGAGCGTGTAGACTCATGGTTGATTGTATTATTTTTATAAGACTATGTTTGATTTATTGATTTGTGTTTTTGTAATGTCTTTTATGCATCTTGAATTAATCTTCTAAGCTTTTGGCCATAGCTTTGTATGTTAAGTTAAGTTTAGCTTGAAAAAGGAAATTTAACTAAGGACTTAGATGCATGACTAGAATTAGTCTATTACATGAGAATGAATAGGCTAATATTAGAAGTCCTTAAGCGAATTTTATAATGTCATGCTTAGTTGTAGAAATAGATCGAGAGGTTGATTTAATTATTTGCATGAGTTCAATTGGGCTTGAGAGAGTCAATTGAATCCCTTAGTAATTCTTGGCTTCGGACTGTTGCATGTTTCATAATTCTTTAATCAATTTTATGGTTGTGCTTCATGGATTGCAATTGCCAAATATCTCTCTAAAACTGGACTCCAACTTTGTAAATAATAGTTTAGGTTCTTTTTATTTGTTAAAAAATCAAATTAAAGTTATATTTCTCTAAATAAAGTTGGGCATAATTAACTATGGTATTTAATTAAATCTAAGAACTTCAATCATTGTAGATGACCCTGGCCACTATTATTGAAAAATATTTAGAGGTCTGATTTTTATAAATTTAATCTTGATAGGACCTTCGACAAGCCTCTCTTATCAGAAGAAAATATTTCAAAAAAAAACTTTTCCTACAAGTCATCCCAAGAAGTGATCGAGTCCGGTGGGAAAGAATGTAGTCATGCTTTTGCATTACCTTGCAAGGAAAAAGGAAAAAGTTTCAACCTCACTGTCTCGCTTGATACTCCATTCAGCTTGAACGAGTTGCATATCCTCAAGAATTGCTTCATGTGCTTGTGATGATCCTTGTTTGGTAATCCTGCAAATTGTGCTATAGTCTAGAGCATCTGAAACATTATCGGCTTCAACTTAAAATGAGCTGCCTCAATGTTTGGTTCCATGATTCTTACATTAAGATTATGGAAAGTTGCTGCCGCATAATCCCTTATGGCTCTATCTTGTTCATCTGCAATAAAATGGGATTTTGTTGCACCGATTGCTATTGTTGTTGTTGTTGTTATTGTGGCACATCACTGGGTTGTGCTTTTCTTTGCTGCTCACCAAGAGAATCAACTCTAAGGGGCTGTTTGGCGCGCAGGGTTGGAATGTTAAACCTGAGGGGTTAAGCTGGGGGTTTAAGTAGCTTGGGTTTAAGAATGCTGTGTTTGGAATGCAGGTTAAAGAAGTCTGGGTTTAGGAAGTCTGTGTTTGGAGTGCAGGTTTAAAAAACCTTGGTTTGGAATACAGATTTTAAAATATTAAATTTATGAAATGTTTGATTGTATTTAATTAATGGTTAAATTTTAAATTATTTTAAATTTTCATTCTAATTATTTATTTATTTTTATTTTATTATAGTTAAGTTAAAAATTAATTAATTTTGTATGGTTCAAATATAAGTAAATTCAAAATTAAAATTATTTCTTATATTTTTGTTATTTTAAATTGACTAATTTAATTATATAAAAATGACTAAACTAAAAAAAATAACATTGGGTAGATTTTTTTAAATATCATACATTTATTTTTTTTTACTTTGAATACGACTCATTGATAAGTAAAATATTTTTTAATATGGATAATTTAAAATCAAATATTATTTATTTTACTAATTTAATTTAATAAGTTTGTAATTCGAATTCAACTCAATTTTAATTACTTTTCCAAAAAAATTTAAACCAATATTTGTTTCCATCAATTTTGAAATTGAGATTGGACTAAAATGATATATATATATATATATGCATAATTTGAGATTTTAATTTTACTAACTAATAAGAAAATGAACTATCTAATTTGTTATTCATTTTGTTTTTAGATAACTAAATTAAAAATAAAATTTTATTTAGAGGTATAGTTGTAAATTAGTTTATTTTTTATTATTTGTCTCGTAGAGTTCAACTCAACAAATGAAAAAAAAGTTTGAGCATATGGGATAAACTTTCTTTCACCATTTTGCCCATTTTTATTATATGTCTAATTTATTTTTTCTCAAAAAAAAAAAAAGATAATTAATTTAAGAAAACCATAATAAGAAATGAAAGAGAAAAATAATCACAAATTATTTTAACAAAGAGGGGCAAAATGGTGAAAGAAAGTTTATCCCATATAATCTGATTTAATCTCGTAAACTTATTATTTTACTAAGTTTGAGCAAAATATCATATATTTTTGTTATTTTAACTAATTTAAAATTAAATACTATTTTTGTATTTTAATATTAGCAAGTTCAAAATAAAATAATGTTTTTATCTTAAACTCAATTATTAAAAATTATATATTTTTGGCCAAATTACACTTTTAATCCTAAAGTTTTATTTTAATTTTTATTTGGCGTCTGAGATTTCGAAAACAACATTTTAGTTCTTAAGTTAAAAAAAAAAAAAAGATTCTAATAAGTCTTTAAGTTAAATTGACTAACGGAAAAAATTCGAAAGTTACAGACAACACATTTGAAGTTATCAAAAAAGTTGTTGATATTGGTGAGATGAAAATTAAGATAAGAAATGGATGAAGGAAAAAGAAAGAAAATATTTAAAAAGATAAAATAATAATAATAATGATAGAGAAGGAATAAGAGGAAGATAGAGAAATAATATTTTAAAAAAATAAAACAATTATTTTTTTAACTAAAATAATAATTAAAAAAAATTAAAATTTAAAAAAAAAACAAAAAAAAAAAACCAACAATCCATGGGGTTGAATAGTATTTACTATTCAACCCCATGGGTTTGGGTTTAGGAAACTATGGTTTCCTAAACCGTTGTCCCAAACAAGGGTTGGGCTTAGGAATGCTAACCCACCCAAGCCCAACCCCCAAAACAAACACCCCCTAAGTGGATCAATTGAAAGTTCCTACAAAATAGAAAATTCTTGCAAAACAAGTCATTCTGGATTCTTCTGTGCGCTCAACTCTTGTAGATCTCTTCTTTTCCTCTTTTGCTTTTTATGGTGCCGACAAAAAATTTGGTCTATCTTAGGATCAAAATCACAAGGGCAAGGCCCTTTGCGCATGCACCAACTCTAACGTGCAAACCTGCAAATTTGGGCTATTTTTTGCAACATTTGTAATTTGGCTTATGCTCTCAAATGCTAGCGCATCTTGGTCACATATATGATGGATGTTTTCTTATTTGCTTCAATTGCGGCTGGAATGTGGGTGCATTTAGATCATTTTTTAGCCTCTACACAAAAACAATAGAAATTAACATTTTTCTTAACAAAAATGACTTTAAATACACCAAAAAAACTTATTTTTACAAAATCAAGACTTCAAACACATGCAAAATTTGTTTTTACTTAAATTTGACCTAAATGACATGAAATATAACTTTAAACACTCGCTTTCTAAGCAAATAGCTTAGTTTTTAGGGCTCTATAACACTCATAAATTAGTGTTATCAGTAGAGTTTAAGCATTATTCAAAATTCAATTTGGAATCAAATCCAATTGAAATTCAAATCAAAGTTGGTCGTCAAACAAGAAAAAAAATCAAAATTTTGAGCCAAATTCATATTTTGATTAAATTGACATGTCAAAGGAGTAAAGATTAGGAACAAGAAACTTACATTTTGGCTCCAAACTATCTTTTTCGAATTCACCCATACATACTTGTGCATAAACCTTGAAAAAGTGACATAAACTGAACCGAACCGACACGGTTCAAAAACCAAAATCGAGGAAGTATTTGATTTCTTCTATTCAACCACCTTAAAAATCGAAGGGTTCGGTTTGGTCTGCGGTTCTGCCCAAAATCGGATCAAACCGAACCGTAAACACCCATTTGTGCGGTTTAAAATGAGAAAAAAAAAAAGGAATTAAAGGATTTTTATAATTAAAAAAAAAAACCTAAAGTGGTAATATATTCCGCCTCTTCTTTGTGAGCCGCAACTAGAGATGTCCATTTAACCCGCGGGATCCTTGATTACACGAGGAATGGGGGAGGGAGTGGGGAGAGTTTTCTCCCCGTTGGCTAAATGGGGACGGGAAATATATTCTCCGTCCCCGTCCCCGACCCCGCCCTGATTAGTTAGTGTGTATATATATATATATATTAATTATTAGCTATAAATAGAAAAAAAAAACTATAGTAGAAATTAGTTGAAAACTATTTTTTTTATTAAAAAAAAGTTCAAGACTATATTATAATATTGAAATTTGAATTTTTAAAAATAAGTTGTTTCAATATTATAATATTTTTATTTAAGGTATATTATTATTTTTATTAAGAAATTTTATAATATTTTTTTAAAATAGTAATTATATTGAAAATTATTTATTTAGAATTTGTTGAAAAGAATTGTTATTATGGTCGAGAATACATTTTAAAAAATAAAAAAACAAAGGAAAAAAGAACGGAAAAAATTCTTCGTAGAAAATCTGATTACAGCATATTCTCTGTTAGAAATCCCTGCCCCAATCCTTACAAAAATAAATGAAAAATTTGGAAGAATGTAGATTGAAATAGGTGGGGACAGGAAAGCCTTCTCCGTCTCGTGAACATCTCTAGCCGCAGCCCCATCTCCACGACTCCACCATCTTCTTCTTTTTCGATTTCTTCTTCCCATGGCCCCCTCTGTTTTTCTTCATCTTCGACCAGCCCAAGACTGACGACGATCTCCGGCGACGGGCGAGCGTGACGACGACGTGGTTTGCTTGGGTGGCGGCTGCGTGCAGGTCCATCTTCTTCTCCGAGGACGTGACGGCTGTGCGTTTCCTCCCGTCGGTGACGCTGCTGCAACCAACCCGACCAGCGCCCTCCTTCGTTCCGGGAACTGCACGACGACGTTTCAGTCGGACCCACGCGAATGGTGCGACGCTACCCACATGATTTTCGGCAGTTTCCTTTCCTCCAACCAGCAGACGACGCACGCACGCACCGGACCGGATCGGAATTCAGACGAGAAAGGCCGAACCGGTTCGGCTCGATTCTTACTGCTATACAGATCGAAACCGAGTCAAGTCCCGTTTGTTTTTAGCGTTGAAGATTACCTACCGTACTAAACGTGTTAATTCCCCTGCGATTCTTACTTCTCATTCCTTTTCAGCTTCATCTGAAAATTTCCCAAGGCGGAAAATATTCTTCACATGATCAAAGATCAGAAATAATAAGTTCCATGGAGACCCCTTTGCCCGTTGACAAGTTAGCGTTGGAATTGGTTGGCCATGGCTCCTCCTCTGGCCCCTCGATCAAGTTAGTTTTTCAGTACAGTTTCTTTGATATCATTTTTCTTTTCTTGTTGTTAGCTAAATGGGGGTTTTCAATTCATACATTCCTTCATTTCAAGCATTACTTTGCCCTAGTTTTTAGCTGAATTTTTCTGTTTTAACTCTTTGAGATACTATTTTAAATGTAGGCCTAAAATGTTTGTGGTTCTTGTGGCTACTGGAAGCTTCAATCCTCCCACCTATATGCATTTACGCATGTTTGGTAAGTTGCTAATAATTTCCCTCATATTGTTCCATGAGAATTTGGAGCAAGTTAATAAATTCTGATGCCATGAATTTCAATGTGGGAATATCAGAGATATCTCAATGGGACAACTGGGCTTGTTTTGCCTTGTATGCTTCAGCTTAGGAAGAGTCCCTATAAAGTTATGCTAGACCTAACAGTTTGATATTTGAAGTTTATGCTTGTTTAAACTTATAAAATGATGGATCTAAATGTCTAACTTCATGTGATCCTCAAACAAGAATGCTCAACATATTGAAGACATTATTGAATAGGATTCTTTAGTCTTTATTCCTTGAAAATCATGATCTACGTGGCATCTAGATACAACTTATGATGGCTGATAAATGGACTAATTGAAATATGTTGCTCAGTATTTTTTATTTAGTTAGCTCCTCAGTTGTTGGTGTAGAAATCTTCTTCTATTTAGAAAATATTGAGATGAGATTTCTTTTTTAACTTTTTCAAGAATCTTTTGTTGTCTGCTTATGATTTATAATCAATCTTTTGCTGCCTGGAGAATGTTAGAAACAACAAACTTATAAGAGCTACTGAAAATTGTTTTTGGCTCTTAGTTGTTCCAAATTATAAGTTTTGCTTGAGATTCGATTTGTAAACCTTGTGCAAACTTAGATTTTCATTTTGTGCATAGAGCTTGCAAGGGATGCACTGAAATTAGAGGGCCTTTGTGTTATTGGAGGTTATATGTCTCCAGTTAATGATGCATACAAGAAAAAGGTATGCAGCTTCATTGAAATTTTGAAAAACTTTTGTTGGTAAAATGATGCAAAATAAAATTCACAATGCGATTTGCTGTCATACCTTTTTTTTTTCCTTCAAAGGAAATAATTTATTTGCTATAAGAAATTTTACAAGAATGAGGGATAGGAGATTGATCGAACCTTGATATCAATTGAGATTAGAATAAAGGTATCCAGTTGGCATAAATAAAAAAAAGAAACGGACCAAGTTTAGAAATGTTTGGACAAGGATCTCCAACTAGAGGAAAAGGAAGTAAATCAGGTCTAAATCGTTTGTAGCTTATGCTTTCCTAGACTTGTTATTAACATTCTTCAGTTTCCTTTTAACCAAAATGTCCTACACGAAAGGCTCTAATTGAATCATACAAATAGTTCTATCTCTATTTCTTTTTTGTTTCTATAATCAGGGGTGTTTAGAACGGTTTACATTTATCTCAACTATACAACCACCAGATCTTATAACTTTTGACATCGAAAAATGTTGTAGAAAATCAATATAAGTGGCCATTGTAGTTTGAACTGACTTCAAAGGGATTTGGATTTGTTGCCTTTCCTGTTGATCACTTGGTCAATCCATAATGACATTAGCTTTGTTAGTGATGGTCGAAATATACATCAAATTGATGATGGAGTCATTGAAGCTACTAGGATAACAAGAGAAGCAAAATAGCAAAGTAGCTGGAAGAAAAATGCCATCATACATAGTCAGGAATAGGCTGTAACCTAAGAAGCACATACACTTTAGTTTGGCTAGCGTGTCCGTGTCTGACATGTGTCGGATACTTGGACATTCCAACACTTGTTGGACATGTATTGGACAGTTGTTAGCACGATAGATATGCATTAAAAAACACTAGTTGTACAACTAGGACAAAAATAATAAATTTGGAGAATGAAATACACCAAACTCTTTTTTCTAAGCATATAAATGCATGAACATACGACTTTGAATTTTCTTCTTGTATAAAAGTGATATATATTTTTAAAAATGTATATTTTAATAAACATGTCCTTGCCGTGTCCGGGTCCTAGGTTTTTACAAAATGATGTGTCACCGTGTTTGTGTCGTGTCATATCTGTGAAGTGGGACTTTCTAGCACAAAGTTCTAGAAGAATTGACTTGCAATCACATTTGGAGATGAAGTTACAAGGCAATTGCTTGGACTTGTGTACTTTTTCACCACAAACAACCACCTAAGCGAGTCTGTGCTATAAGTATTAGCAATAATATTTGGATCTTCAACACCACTTGAGACGAAGACACTTCCACAAAATAACAAAGAAAAATAATATATCTAATTTGTTTCTCGATCACAGTGTTTCAAAAGGTGCGCCCTCTAGGGCACTGTGCTTTAAAAATAAGCACCCCCATTCAGCAAGTATTGTTTATAAAAAAAATTATGTAAATTATTCAATGGTGAGCTTAAGAAAAACCTTCATCTTTTTTTATCATTCTTGGAATGAGATAGATAGTATAGAAGGATGTTAGAGAGGGCTGAAAGAGCCGAAGAAAGTCCACTCCTTTGGAAATAAAGACTTTCTTTCATTTCTGGAGTTGCAAAAATTTTTAGACGGCTGAATGGTTTTGATCACTAATGAAGTAATGGTTATAAATGATGATTGTCTCGTAGTTACTATTTCTATTAAGTTCTGTTGCATGGCCTAACAGAGCAGAACTTCTGATTATTATTTAGAGCCTCATATCTTCTGAACATCGAATAAAGCTCTGCAATCTAGCATGCCGATGTTCAGAATACATCATGGTCGATCCATGGGAGGTATTTTTTTTTCTTTATCCCTCTTAATGTATCATCACTCCCAGATGGAAAAAAATGTTGGGTTATATGTAACATATATAGTGTTAATTTTCTCAAACTCAATTACTATACACCATTCTTATGTTTGGATATTTTGGACTTTGACTTCTGATTTAGGCCAGTCAAAACGCCTACCAACGCACGTTAACTGTTCTGTCTCGAGTCAAGACTTCACTGTGCGACCATGGATTGATACCCAAAGGTATGGTTTCTAGAGGATGATAAAATCATTATACTATCTCATGGGTGCTCTGATGGTAAAGGTTTGGGATGTTTGAAGATTTCTTTTGAGATCCTTGGTGAAAGTCCTAGGTTGAAAACTTTATAACTTAAAAAATCTTTGGTGTCTCTTGGAGTTGGCCTTAGGTGGTGAAGGTTTCCCAAAGTTAGAGAGGGTGGGCAGGGATGCAAAAAGTGAGCCCCCAGTATCCTGATCAAAGAGGGAAAAAAAGACATTAGACTCAGTAGAATTGAGAACATCTGCTCTACAAAATAATAATATTAACCATGTAGCCGAATTTTTCTTTATTAGGCATTATATCTAGACCAGGTAGTGATGGCACACACAACTGGTTAATATATTATATATTAAAAGTGTATTTCCTCATAGCATTCTACGTACCAAACCTACCGAGCATAATTACATTATATGTTTCAAAAGGGTACTATAATAATTTTCTTGTCTTTCTTTGCTTTTGTAAGAATCTCTGAAGGTGATGCTTGTTTGTGGTTCTGATTTGCTTCAATCTTTCGTAACACCTGGAGTTTGGATACGCGATCAAGTATGGATACTGTTCCTATTTCATGTAGCGATGTTAATTGTTATAATCCGATTCAAGCTTAAAACTGCTCTCATTCATCTTCATAGGTTCAAATCATATGTCGAGATTATGGTCTTGTTTGCATTCGCAGAGAAGGACAAGATGTTGAGAAAATCATATCGGATGATGAAATTCTATATGAGAACAGGGTAAGCAATGCTGTCACATGACGGTGACCATTTTGGTGTTCTTTTGCAAGTTCTAATATTTGTAAAATATTTTTTGCAGAGCAATATCAAAATTGTAGATGAAATTGTACCCAATCAAATAAGCTCCACCAGAGTAAGGTAAGCAGAAACGGAATAAAGGGTAAATTTGGAAACGCAAATTTTTTCGGTATTAATTCATATAATCATATATATTGATTTACAGGGATTGCATTTCAAGAGGACTGTCAATCAAATATCTTATTGCAGATGAAGTTGTTGAGTATATAAGAGAACAACGTCTGTACCTGAATCCTTGATGCATTGTTCATATTCATTTCAGTGTGAAGATGAAAAAGGATTTTAGTTTTTTACCCCTATACTAGGTTCAATAAGTCAATTTTGACCCCAATAATTCTAAAATTATTATTCCTATTTCTTTTATATCAATTAAGCTGGCTTAGCTCGAGTAAATGTGTTGTATGAATTGGTGTGTGATCCCCACTAATTTGCTCGTTATTGAGAAAAGTCATTCTTAGTTACATTGCGGACGCATTTTGAGCTAGATTATAGCTTCCGGTGATATACTTTCTAAGTATTGCAATCTTAGTTACATTTAGGTTAATCTCATCAATTTTCGATACTCTTAATAATTTCAAGTAACATGAGTAATCATTTCAATTAAAAAAAAAAGTAACATGAATAGTTTAAGATTTTATCTTTTATGGAATTGAAACCTCACTAAATATTGTTATCTTTATATAATCTTTATATTATATTATAATGTGTGGGACAGATAGTTGAGATTAATAATTGGTTTTCAATATATTTTTCTTTCATATAATTTGGAAATTCCAAACATATCCGTTTATTAATTACATTACTTTGATTAAAACTACAGTACTATTTATGTTTTGGAACTAAAATAGTAAGTAATAAACAATATAAAAGTAGAGAGATGGTTGAATCCTCCAAGTAGTCGTTCGGTTCAAGATTTTTTATATGTTTGGGAATAATGGATGTCTAGAAATAAAATGTCTGGGAATAAAATTGCTGAAAATTATTGATTATTGTGTTTGGTTGTACATTTGAAAATGCTAATTTTATAATAATAAATGATATTTTAATCATTTTTATTAGATTAATTATATAAATTTTCTATAATTATGATACATTAGTTAATGAACTCTTCAACAAATAGATGTAAATTAATTAATCATAATAGATGTATAATTTTAATTGAATAAATAATTATAAAAAGTTAAAATTTCTATACTAAATTATTTCAATTAATTAAATATATTAATTAGATTACTAATTTATTAATCATTTCAATAAATACAATTACATTAATTTAGTTTATTTTTATAAAGGAAAAAAAATTCAATTTTTACTTGTAAACGTGTCGCCGTTTATCAATTTCCACTTTTGATTTCATCAAATTAAACTCTAGACTCAGTTAAATGTTGTAATCTCTACTATCTATTCAATTTTCACTAATGTTAACAAAAAACAATGTAAAAATCTCCATAAACTCACTAATTTCAATAATATCTAGATTTTCAAAATTTTAAGTTTGATTAATCCACAAATTAACTAATGAATAACTTTACCAAAACTCACAAATTTTAACAAAATGTAGCTCTAACATTGTTTTTCTTTGAAATTTTATTAATTTTGTATCGTAATATGTTTTATAATTCATTGAAAGAATATGATTAGAATACTTTTTTTTAACAAATTTTCAAAAGAAAACTTATTGAAGGAACTTTTTGAAGTTTAAAGTTAAGGTTGCAATACTTTCTAAGTTTTTGGCTACAATTTGATGAAATTAAAACTTCAGGGTAGAAATTGATACAACTTGACAAACTTAGGGATAAAAATTGATTTTTTTTTCTTTTTATAAATGAAAATTCGTTAGGTATATTTTTAATAAATCAAAAGAAAGATGGATAAAAATTAATTTTAATATATTAATTTTAAAAATTAATTTTAATAGAATAAGTAAATATATTCAAAAGAAAGATGGATATTAACAAAAATAAGAGAGAGAAATAGAAGAGCATGAAGAAAACCCATGCTTTTGTAAGGGTATCAAATACCCTTACTCATGGGTATACAAAACCTATGGGAATAACCCATTCCCATGGTCAATCCTCCAAACCTTATACCAAATAAGGGTATCACAAAGCCTTGCCCATTTCCATCTCCAAAACCTTTGTACCAAACGACCCCTAAGTGCAAAAAGATTGAGGGTTGAATCCTGAATTTATACTTGTACAATTACAAACGTAATAAGCAAACAGAAAAAGAAAAAAATGGAAATATTAAAGATCCTCTACACGGCTATTTGCCACATTGATGGATGCTGAATCGAATGTAGAATTTTGGAAAAAATAGTTTAAAAGTGATTCTAGCCCTAGTGCAAGTATACACTGTCCACAAGTAGTATAAAATAGAAATATTTAAAGTATCGATCCGACAGACACTGTCTGCAAAATTCAGAATTCATAAAAAATACTCACTAATGCAACCAAAGATAACCAATAAAATGAGTGAAGGGTGTGAATGGTAATGAAATTAAAAACATCAATGAAAAACATGAGACTCAGTTAAGTTTCAACCCTAAGAAAGGATGTTAACAGAATGCGCCCGCATAGTTATCACATTTTACCCTGTACTATGAATCAGATTCATCTCCTATTCAGTCTTGACGTCAAGCACCCTTAGGAGTCTAAGTTGTTCCTATATGTCTATGGCCAATTTATCTTAGTTAATTAAACATACAATCCCCTTGATCTTATAGGCGTGCCTTATGTCTAAGGTCAACAACGAAATCCTATGTCTAGACTCTTCTCCTATATCTCTTTTATGAATGTCGTTTATTGCCCAACCCTTTCAGTATTGGACTCAATATTTCATGCTAATTTAAGTGGCCAAGTCAAACTACCATTTAGAGTCTAAATTTAGTAAAAGAAGAATACGTACAAGGAAAGTTGGCGACAAGTAAGAGCAATGTGTTAATCTATATCATTCCTTACAGGTATCCACAAAACTGAATCCCAAAAGAGAATTTAGCTCATAATGAGATGAATAAAAACAAAGCACTTCATTGAATAAAAAGTCATAGTTACAAAAATATAAGAAATAACGAAATAAATGTAAAGAAGAACAACGATTGACAACTCCTCTAGGTCGGAACGAATATAGCACTCAAGGGAAGATCACTCTAAGACTTAGTTCAATCCTCTTCCAAGGTGAACTAAGTTGTACAAGCTAACTTCACTAGGTCTCTCGACTAAACTAGGGTTTCTTGAGTGAGTGGTCGATTTTCTTCCAAGGGTTTTGTCTCCAAGGTTCTCCTCCTCTTCAAATCGTTGAATGCTTCTTTATAGGCTTGAGAGTGGTTAGTAGGTGCTAAAATCAATGAGAAAATCTTGCACAATCCAACTTTGAGTGAGACTAGGAAGTGGTTGCCATGAAAAGCTCATTCGATTTTTGATTTTTTAACAAATTTATACAAAACAACCAAAAGTAGTTAATTATAATAGAAAATGACTCTTTTACCCTCAAATTAATTTAATTAGCATAATATGACTTAAAGCACACGACTTTCTTACTTTTGCTCATTTATGACAAATTAAGTGCAAGTATTAATTAGAATATATTTAATTTACCAAGGAATAAGCTCTAATTTAGGAGAAAATATGTTGTGTAAGAGATGTTCATCACACCCACAAATTTAGCTTATTGCTCGTCCTCGAGAAATTAAAAACAGAAATAGCAAAAAACATAAAAGTAGATAAATGCTTTCGAAAGAAGTTTTCATGAAAAAATTGCCTCTAAGGAGAGATCTCATACCGCAAGTGGCAACACTACTCTAAGTTTCTTTCCATATAAGACTCTACTTTTCTTTTTCAAAACAAAGGTTTCCTCATCTAAACTCACGTACCACATTCTATCTAACTCCTAGTCATCGAGCATAGGGTATCCCCTTTGTCTAACAATCTAAGCCTAAACCTTACTGTTTACAACATGTTCTTATTTCTCCCCCCTAAACTTATTTGACTGATAGGCCTCTATGCTTTTCTTCTTCTTTTTCTTTTTTTTTGTCTTTCTTCTTTTAGAGAGAGTATCGATGTCACTCATGCCTTTGTTTTAGCTTACTAATACTTTGTGGTGAAAGGATCTAATTACGAGCACTAGTCACTACTAAGACCGTTTACACATACTCACTTCCTTAAGCTAACTTTTCATGCAAAGGCAAATGATGGGTGTCATGAATGCCCCTAGTTACTCAGTTAACTTGAGAAGGATGAGTATCTCTCTTTCTTTTTCTGATTGGTTTTTTAATGAGGTCCTAGTCGTAGTACAACATCAACAAATGTACACAGAATACAACATTCACCTCCCAAACTTAAAGAGGTTAATGTCTTCATTGACTTCGAAACGATTAGAAACGAACAAGATAAAGGGTTAGGATATGCGACATAGGGTGGAGTTTAAACTAAACTTATCAAGCATCGAGGCTAAACTCTCCTAAGTACTTTAGATGGGATCAATGCGAGGGAGTTTAGACTCGATCAATTTGCAAAGACACAAAAGATGGATTCCTATGCTTTTAAAAACTAGAGTTGTGTGGTAACTTGTGAAGTAGAAAAAAATTCTAGCGATCATCATCAAGGACTTTTCAAAGAACAAACAAGGAAAATATAATCACAATCCATTAAATCATTTTTGTGCTAAAGAGATATGTGCATAGTGATCCAAAAAGTTTGTTCGCAAGCATTTGCAAATTCAAAGATCAAAACAAAAACAAAGTAAATCTAATCAATCCTAACTATACATAAATGAAAAAGAAAATTAGAAAGAATAGCTAATATGTACTCCCTTAATTCTCATAAGTCAGTCCTCATCATTAGAGGTCTCATAATCATCAAGGAGGAATGAGTGAAATGGAGTTGACCTTGAAAAATTTGTTAATGTCTAAGGCAAAGTAGTGCACCACACACCCTCTGACCCTCAGCACCTTGAGGTCCTTACTCCTAGGTTGGTGTAGAATTCTCTCACAAGTGGAACTACGACCTCCTTGGGTGGAGCGCATAACCTTTGCCATTTATGCTTGGCAACGATCTTTATTATGAACTGGGAGAGGTTCGTGTTTCAAACTTCCTTCAATGTTTAGAAAATGTCAACGAGTGAGATGAAGGAGCGGAGAACTTTGGATGGAGTGTGATTCGCTATGATTTTTGGCATGTTGGAAACTTCAGACAAAGGCTTGATGTTAGTAATTGAGAATTAATTGAGAGGTTTTGACTTCAAAAGAACTTAGGTCAAAGTAATCGTGGGAGGAAATATGAAGAAGTTGCATATATGTTCCCGAAGAAGTCAACGTGAATCCTCCCTTTTAAATGTTGTCATAAAAAAATTGAACTGTTTGCTCAACTATGCAGCCACATAGTGATTTTGCGGTTGCAAAGTTGTCTTAAGCCAACTTTTCCTCCTAAGTCCTTCATTTCTCCTATGTCAATTTTCCTTAACCTAAAACTCAAACATAATGCATTAAAAAGTTCATGTACTTCAAACATTAAAGATTTTTAATGAATTTTAAATTAAAAGCTTGATCAATTTAACTCCCAAGTGGGTTTCTAGGTAGACGTGTTCCCTAATGGCCAACTTAAATACCTCAATCTAACTAGGACCTGTCTTAGATAGAGTTTCCTCCTAATCAAAAACTTTTTATTTGAATTCATATCCCATCAAGCACACCAATTTAATTATTATTATTTTTTTTATTTTTTTAATGAATGAAGAAGATCAACTTACCCAATTTCCAATAGGGATATTGTAGCCTTGTTCCTTCATTTTGCACCTAGGTCTTCATGAGAGATGAGATTTAAGTAGTGGCGGTTTAATCACACATAAGGCTTCATTGGCTTAAAGTTTTCTTTATTAACTTGAAGAGATTTATCTAAGCTCCTAACACTACAAGAAATTAGAGTTATGCCAACGGAGTTTTTGCCGACGCAACCATTTTCCTCGGCATAAATGTACTTTTGACAACGAAATTGAGATGTGTCAGGAGAAAAGCATTTTTGTCGGCATAAATGTACTTTTGCAAACGAAAATGGTTGCGTCGGTCAAAACTCTTCGCTCATTAGCCCGCCATGTGGGCGAAAAGAAAGGCCGACGCTTTTTATAAGATATGCCGACACAAATTGATGCGTCGGGAAAAGTTTTTTTTTTTGAAACGCACGTTTAATATATCCCGACGCTTTGGACATTTTTCCCGACGCATGAGTTGCGTCGGGAAAAGTCCAGATAAAAAAAACCCTAACCCCTCATTCTTTTCTCCTTTCCTTCTTCTCTTTTCTTCTTCTTCCTTTTCCTCCGTCATTTGCTCATTTTTCTCCCCATTTCATCTCCATTTCATTACCCAAAGCTCTCTTTCTTTAGTAGCTTTTTTTGTTATTTTGGATTTCGACGGGCGTGAGGTCGCGATTCGAAGCTCTTTTCCATAGGGTATGTTTCTTTCTCTCTTCTTCTTCCATTTCTTTTTAGGGTTTTTTTTTGTTGTAATGTATGTTTTGTGTAGGAGGATGAAGTGAAGTAGTTGAAATTTTTTCTAGCAAATGGGGTTTGAAGTTGGGTTTTCTTTCTTCCCAATAATGCTTAAGCTTGTTTTTGTAATTAATTCTTTGATTTTAGTATGGACATAAGGCTAATTTAAAATGAAATTGGAGTGAGTTATGCATGTTTTTAGCTTGTAAGTAGTTTGGGTAATTAAGTTTATGATATTTGAAGTGTGTTTAATTAGGTGAGTTTGTAGGATTTGAAGTGTGTCTTTGGTGAGTTGGTGATATGTATAGTGAATTTGGGTGAGTTAAGGGTCATTTGTTTTTATGACTTTGAATGGTTAGCTTAGGTGAATTTTTCACAAATTGAGTGAGTTAGATACTTTTTTTTCCCTTTTAACTAATTTTGGTGAGTTTATGAGTTTTGGAGTGTGTTTTGGTTAGTTTATGAGATTTGGAGTGTGTTTGGGTAAGTTAATAGTATGTGGAGTGAGTTAGAAATGTTTTGGTGAGTTTATGCCTTGTGGAAAAGGTGGAAAAAAGAAATGTTTTTTTTTTTTTTTTTTTTTTAAATCAATGTGCTAAGCTCTCAATAGCCATAGTAGGTTTCCATCTCCAAAGCCAATTTGTTCTACTAATATTTTTAGACTAAATAAATGATAGTTAAACTTTTGTGTTAGAGTATTCAACTTCTTTTAACTTGCCTACTATTTAATATATTCGAGTAAAATGATTATGAACTTAAAATACGCTCTTAGATTAATTTTTTTGTTTCATAACTGTCTATCTATAATTACTAATAGTTTGTCCATTGTTTGAAGTAGACCTATTTGGATCTTACAATGGCAAGCACACAAGAGGGTCCCTTCTAGCTAGGTATGGATGATTTCTTTCATTATGGAACTTAATAATTATGTTTTTGTGTTTTATTATATATTATATTGTAGTCATAATTAGGTTTAAAAATTGATTTGGGTGAGTTAAGGTTCTTTATTTAGTGTCATAGTTTTCTTGTTTGTATGGTTATCTTGCAGTTATGGTAGTCATACTTTAGGGAGTTAGTTTTATTGAGTTAGTGGAATTTGAAGTAAGATTAGATGAATTAGACTTTTTTTTTTGTTTAAGGTTAGTTTGGGTTAAGTTTGTGATATTTGGAGTGAATTTCAATGAGTTGGGCAATTTTTTTTTTGGTTTTTAAGGTTAGTTTGGGTGAGTTTATGGGTTTTGGAGTGTTTTTGGGTGGTTTATGGGGTGTAGACTGAGTTTAAGAGACTTAGGCACATTTTATTGGCTTATAAGGGTTAGTTTGGGTGAGTTTGTGAGATAAATGTGTTTGGATGAGTTTGTGGAATGTGGAGTGAGTTTGAGTAGTGAGTTAGGTACATTTTGTTAGATTTTAAGTAGTTTGGGTGAGTTTGTGGCATTTGGAGTAAGTTTGGGTGAGTTATACAAATTTTTTAGCTTTTAAGTAGTTTGAGTGAGTTTGTAAAATTTGAAGTGTGTTTAGGTGAGTTTGTGGATTTGGGAGTGTGTTTGGGTGAGTTTGTTGGATATGGAGTGAGTTTGGCCACTTTCTAGTCACTTTTTGGATATTTTGTAGGTTTTGGGGGTGCGTTAGACACTTTAATATCATTTCAAGGATACATAAGCACCTTTAAGACACTTGCATAGCTTCGAAGGGTGGGTTATAAGTGCATTAGACTCATTCACATTCATTTTTAGCCTCCATACAATACTTAGACACTTTTTAGCCACTATTGGCTACTTTGTAGATTTGGGGGGGTGCACTAGATGCTTTAATATCATTTTGAGTTAGGTTTTGGTCTCAAATGACACTTAAGGGTTGGGTTATGTGCGTTAGGCATGCCTAGGGCACGTTCAAGTTCATTTTGGCCTCCATGGGATACTTAGACACTTTTAGGTCACTTTAAATATTTTGGGTGCGGGGTAGACAAGTTAAGCTCATTTCAAGACAGGTTTTGGTTTCTTTGACGCTTTAAGATCAAATGATATTTGGGAACATTTGTTCTTTTGAAAAACTTTTGTGCATTTTTCTTTCATTTCTTTTATTTTATGATTTATGTTTAAAATATTTCATTTTTTTTTCAGGTCTATAGTTGTATAATCTTGAAGACTGCTTAAGCAAAAACGGACGATAAAGACAATAGAAGCATTTTAGATTATTTTTTTTCTTTTTAATGTATTTTTTTCCTTTCGAAACTCTAGTGTAGTGAATGTATTGGATGATTTTTTTGTAAAAATATTACATTTTAATATATTGGCTTTTATATAATGGTATCATTGGTTTTTATTTATGTTTCAATAATGAAATTACATGTAATTATAGATCAAATGAAAAAAAAAGAAAAAATAAGTGTCGGCATATATAAGTTCTTCCGAAGCAAATCCACACTTCTCCCGACGCATCCAAATGTCAGGATAGACTTTTTCGCGACTCTTCCGTTGCGTTGGGAAAAGGAATTTCTCCCGACACACAACTATTTTCATCGGCATATCCTTTCCTGACGGCTCTACGCCGACGACTTTTTCCAACGTTTTGTTTTCGTCGGCAAGCATTTTTGCTGACGCTTTTATTAGCTTTCCCGACGCTTTGTTGCGTCGGCAACTCCCAAAAATCTTGTAGTGTAAGTGCATGCAAATGTTGTGCGCAATCTCCGTTGCATACTGCATATTCCCCTCTTTCATTATCTCTTCCTCTAATTCATTATCAAATCCTCCCTCTCCTAACAGTTCCTACAAGCTACAACATGTAAATTCATCAATTAGACTAAGAGCAAAACATTCCTCCATTTCATTTAGGTATTTCAACGCTTGGAGTACATTAAATGTCACTTACTGGTCATTGACTTGCACAGTGAGCTTGTCTTTCTGTACGTCTATAAGAGTTTGTCCTGTGGCTAGGAATGGTCTTCCTAGGATGATTAGAACTTCATTATCTGCCTTGTAGTCTAAAATTATAAAATCTGCAGGAAAAATAAATTTATCTACCCTTACCAACACATCTTCTATCTTACCCTTTGGGTGGGCTATTGAATGATCAGCCAATTGAACGTGACTGTTGTTAGTCTGGCTTCATCTATTCCTAGTTGTTTGAAAATAGAGAGTGGCATCAAGTTGATACTTGTGCCAAGATCACATAAAGCTCTTTCTACTCTCCCTCTAATGGAAAATGGAATGGTAAAGCTCCTTAGGTCCTTAAGCTTTGGATGTACCTTACTCTTTAATAATGCACTACAACATTTGGTTGGCGCCACCGTTTCAAACTTACCAAGACGTCTCTTTCTTGTCAATATGTCTTTGAGGAACTTGACTAGTTGGGCATTTGTTCAAGTGCTTCAACCAATGGAATGTTGATATGAAGTTGCTTAAGGATGTCCAAAAACTTTTTGAAATGTGTGTTTTGATTCTTTTTCATAAATCTCTGAGGGTAAGGGGGTGGAGGTCTGACACTTTGGTACATGTTGTTGGTTCTCTGGGTGATTGTAGGTGCAAACTTCGCCACATCGTTATGCTTTCCATTATTTCCTTTAGTCGAAGTTTCTCCACTTGCTCTTTCTTCTAACTTCAGATTTTCTTCATTTGTCCTTTTCTTTTTCAGAGTTTTTAGTTATCTCTGGAATCGAATTCTTTTATAGCTTAGTTGGGTATATTGGTTTCTTGTACGTCAATCCACTCCTTAGGGTTATGGCTTTGTAATGCTCATTTTCTTCACATTGAGGAGCCTTGGTATTGCTTGGTAATTTCCCTTAAGGTCTACTTCTAAGTTCATTGGCCAATTGTCCCATTTGAATCTCTAAATTCTGCAATGTTGCAACCTGGCTCTGAATCATAACATCAATATTTGTCATATACTCCTTTATGAGATTCTCCATGGATGACAATTGCATAGAGATTTGTAGTTGCATGTTCTGTTGATTCTTCTATTGTGACTATTGTTGTGGCTGAAAATTGAAATCGAGAGGAAATTGCTGCTTCCCATACTAGCTCGTATTGGTATTGCTCGAACTTGGTTGTCCTCCTTAGAAAAAATTTGGATGTTGCCGCCAATCAGGATTATATTCAACTAATTCTGACTTCCTTATTGACCCACATAACTCACAGATGCAGAGTTAAATTGGCATTATCAAATAAGTGATTATCATAATGGTAAACACACGAAGGAGATTCTAATTGATTCACTGAGGTTATCACTACTTGGTTTCCCAAAGTTAAATTCTTCAACATGTTGTTCATGGATGCCAGCTGCGCGTTTGTGCAGAGAATGCATCTACTTCTAACATTTCAGCAATCAATTTTCGTGGTGGTGGTAGTAGCTTCTTCTTTACCTCAATGTAGATTGTTAGTAGCGATGATATTCAGAATTTCATGGGCTTCATTCACAAATATCTTCAGCATTTGTTGACGCATTGACTAGTTCTTTGATGCCTGGTTCAATCCATTGTAAAAATGTTCAATCACAATGCATGCAAGAAGACCATGGTGTGGACACTTTCAAACTAACTTCTTGAATCTTTTACATGCTTCATCTATAGAAATAATGTGATTGCAACTTGATCGCAATTTTATAAAACTTGAATTTGGCTAAAACAGTCCCTAGCAACGGTGCCAAAAACTTGATGCATGTTGAAACGAATGTGGAGTTTTGAAAAAATAGTTTAAAAGTGATTCCAGCCCTAATGCAAGTATACATTGTCCACAAGTAGTATAAAATGGAAATATTCCAAGTATCGATCCCACAGAGATTGTCTGCAAAATTCATAATTAATAAAAGGTACTCACTAATGCAACCAAAGGTGACCAATAAAATGAGTGAAGGGTGTGAATTGTAATGAAATTGAAAGCAACAATGAAAAACATGGGACTCAATTAAGTTTCAACCCTAAGAAATGTTTCTAATAGATTGCGCCTGCATAGTCACCGTATTTTACATTATACTATGAATTGGATTCATCTCCTATTCAGCCTTGATTTCAAGTACCCTTAGGAGTCTATGTAATTGCTCATATATGTCTATGGAAAATTTATCTTAGTTAATTAAGCATACAATCCCCTTAATCCTATAGGCATACCTTATGTCTAAGGTTAACGACGAAGTCCTATGTCTAGGCTCTTCTCCTATATCTCTTTTACAAATACCATTTATTGCCCAACCCTTTTAGCATTGGACTCAACATTGCATGCTAATTTAAGTGGTCGAGTCAAACAATATTTAAAGTCTAAATTCAGTAAAAGAAGAATAAGCCCAAGAAAATTCAAATACCAGCACCATACAAAAATAGAATTAATACGAAGAAAACAACACCAAAAAAAATATCATCCTTAGTGTTTTGATCCAATATTTAACATGAAATTTTTTTGAAGAACAAATCTAATGGCATGCATTCACATTGTATGTATATTTATTTCGAAATAATCAATTTTTTTTTTTAAAAATCACCAATATCTTTTTGGCATTGGAGTAGTAGAAGAACTTCATAAATCAATTTAAAACTATAAAAAGTGATTAAAAATATGATTTCTATGTAGGTACTGTAATATAATTAATAGAAAACAAATACAATAGCTCTAGTCAGAATTATGGTCATCGATTTTTCTTTAGCCATTGTTGGTCGATAGTGTCAAACCATCACAGTAAATAGTTCACCAAAGAAGCAACACTTGGTTCTTCTAAACCTTCACTATCTCTTTATACTGATGGTGTATTTCTTTAGTTTTGAGAGAGTAGGCTTAGGGACCACCTCTATTTATAACCTCAGTCCATCAAGTAGGTTAACAATTGTTGCTAAAATCATAGGTGGGTAAGATTATGCCAATCAAGGGTGGTTAAGAGTGACTATTTGTTTCCTAAGAAAGGGGATTTTGTTAGACCATTAGTTGGACTAAGAAGAAAATCCAACATTCTCCCATTTAGTCTAAAAATCTAATTTCAACCAAATGAGTAATACAACACATGAATCATGACGGTAGGTCCTCTAATAAATGAGTATTATTTTCCATGCATCACAATGATTTACATTCTCTAATAATAATCCACAAACTTGACGAATAAACCTTATGTTCATTCTTGGTCCCAATAAGATTATTATTTCTCAGAAAACATATGTACACAAATTATATGAGAAACATCAAACTGGATAAGAGTTTTATAAGAAAACTAATGTATCATAAAATGAAAGATTACATTATGAAACCTAGTCCCATTCTTTCCACATGATCCTTGAAGTTCTTTGGTGGCATGCCCTTAGTTAAAGGATAAGCCAGAATCAACTCAGTGTTAATGTGTTCAATGACAACTTTTCCATCTATAACCCGTTCTCTTATGGCTAGATACTTGATGTTGATATGCTTGCTTTGACTTCCAATCTTATTATTCTTAGCCATGGAAACAGTAGTTGAGCTATCACAATACAACTTCAATGGCCTAGAAATAGAGTCTACAATTCTACGACTGGATACAAAACTCTTCAACCATACACTATGCGAGGTACTCTTAAAACAAAACACAAATTTGACCTCCATGGTGGAAGTAGCATTCAAGGTCTGCTTCCTGTTTCTCCAAGAGTGCACAAAATAAAGTGAACGAAAAATGTTTCAAACATAGTGACTTCCAAATTCTTTAGTTAGGCTGCAATATCCCTCATCCGCATGATGTGATCATGCACTCCTTCAATTCCATTGAACTTCATGGATGAAAATTGCATGATAAAGGTATGATAAGACCATAAAAGTCCTATTTTTTTGTGCTTAATTCATGCTCGTTCGTTGGTTTTTATGAGCTTAATTGATAATTTTGTAGGAATTCGAGCAATTGAACCATTTTGGAGTGTTTGCATTCTTTTGGGGATAATTTAGAGCGATTTGGAGGTCATTCGAGCAACCGAGCATGAAGAAGATGTGAAATGACCAAAATGCCCTTGGTGAGAGCGTCAAGACACCAAAACAAGTGTCACAACGCCAAAAAGACAGAATGCTTTGACACCGAACAACATCAAGATGTTGTTGGGAGGACTCGAGCACAAGCCTCGCTCAACGCTACGACGAGCCTCACTTCAATGCTAGTAGTGTCGAGCTCTGTCTGTAGCGTCTCAATGCTACATTAATCACTATAAAACACATTTCTTCCATTTTAGGTCATTCTTTCCCAATTTGAATAGGCGTTTTTAATGTTTTAGCACTTTTTTGCCCAATTTAGATAGACTTAGACTGGTCCATGGGGTCAAGGCTCGAGGAATCGATGTTCAGTTAAGCACTTGATACCGTTTCTGAGGTTTGCGAGAGTTCTGATAACACTTATTTAGTGCTATCATATTCCTTGTTTTTAAGCTAGTTTTATTATGATTTAGCTTATAAGTGTTTTTATGTTGATTGTGTCGAAATTGAATTAATGGAGCAAAATCAAGTGTTCGAGAGTATTTTGGTTGATATTGGAGCCTTTTGAAGCTTAATTGAAGATTCAAGAAGAGTAGAGATGCATTTTGAGCATAAAAACCTATGATGAGGGCATCTCAATGCTGATTGGGGTGTTAATATGCTATATTTGGAGTTGCAAACCCATGAACAAGCATCAAGATGTTGTCCCGTGGCGTCTCGAGGCTCAAAACATACGTAGAAGGCAATTTTCGTCTTGAGCATTGAGATACTGCCTTCAGCATCTCAACACTGGAGGCACGCACAAGTGAAGAATGGCGTCATTTGGGTAAAGCGTCTTGACCCTGTCCCTAGCGTCTCGACACTGCTTTGATAGATAGAATAAAAGATCGCATTGACTTCGTCAAAAGGGAGGCCTAATTGAGGGCAAAAGCCTTATTCTTGATTCAAAGTTGTTCTTGAGGGGTTTTGGGAGCATTTGTGAGCAAAATTGAGTAGAATTGAAGACTTGAAGCTCAGTCGTGGTAGATTTCCTCGAGAATGCGGGATCGATCTTCTATTTGCATTTCTTTCTCTTTTCCTTTTATTTGTAGCTATTGTATAGGCTGTAAATTAGAGATTATGGGAATTAATTGTATGACTTTAAGTATCCTTATTTCTAATTACTTGGGTTTAATTGTTGGATATTGATTTAATACTTGATTATTGGAAATTATGGATTAATTGTTTAGTTAATGGATGTTTATGGCTTTTTGGCTTTTGATTTCATTCATGCATTTAGGGCTTAATGCTATTAAATAGTGTTCGTTAATTAATTGAGGTAGAACTGGGTTGAGCTTGATGGATGATACTTAGTTAGCTTAATGTGTAATTAATTAGCTACTCGAATGACAACAAGGCTAAAGGTTAATTTGTTGTCCTTTGTACTAAAGATTAAGTAATTGGACACTTCAGCTGTTACTATGTGGAAACTCGACAGAGAGAAATTTAGGCTAGAATCGAATGAATGACTGTTGATTAATGACCTGAGTGACAATAGGGCTAATAATTAATCAATAGAGGTATGTAATGAAGAGTCTTAATACCTTGTATGAGTTAGCTAGCCCTAAGTATACCTAGGTTAGTTAATTAGTACTTGAGATTGGAGGAGACTAACAAGAGATTCCATGCCTTTAGAGCTTCTAGACTTATGATTTCATTGTCAAGTTAGTTATATTTGTCTGTTTAATTAAGCAGTTAATCTTTTACCCAAGTCTATCCCTTAAAGTTTGTCTCTCCCACTTATTTTTCTGCTTTTATTTATGTTGCTTAGATTAGTTTATCTTCTTCCTTTAGCTGTTTTCTCTAAATAAGATAAAGTGAAAGTATTCGCGATAATTAATAGAATTAAAACCAATCACTATGGATTCGATACTCGGTAGGAATACCGTTTTACATTACTTGACCTGTGTGCTTGCGGTTATACATAAAAGTACATGCATCAATTTCAATTTGTAATGTCGTGAGAATTTAAACTCTATTGTATTAAAATTTTAGTATTAATGGATCTTTTACTCTTTGTTTAATTAATGAGCATGTTCGTAGAATAAATTGATGACTTATTTGCGTTGACCATGTTTTTTATGCTATGTGTGTTACTTTAGATCCGTAATTGTCGAAAGTACATACTTAATTCGATCGAGTAGCGATTAGGCTGAAGCATGAGTGTGGGTTAACGACTATTCTTAATTCATAGTTTGCATGTTAGGTCCTAAGAGTAAGAGATTGTTTTGATTAATCCAGACCAGCCAATCTAGGTCAGTTAAATCGTCTTAACCAATCCACGAGCGTAATGCAGCTAATTAAATTGCATGGAACGCTATCATGCCCAACTTGATAATTAGTTTAGAATTAATTTGGCGCTTAGTTAAATTAGTTTAATTAGGGGAGACTTCTCCGACTATTCCAGAAAGTCGGTTAAGTGCATGCTTACTGAAATTGAGCCTATGATCGACATTACAAAATTGAACCCAACATAATCCAAAACGATGCCTGGTAAGATCTGAATCTTTTCTCGTGCTTTTATTATTTTTATGCTCTTTAATTTTGAGTACCTTACAGAGTTTAACACAAACCCCCCTACTGCGTTAAGAAAAAGTATTCACCAATGATTCCCTGTGCTTGACCTAGCCTATTATTACTGCAAATTTAGTTAGTTGGTATTATAAATTTATTTGACGGGTCTGACAAGCCTGATCAAACCATTGCTGGAGAATCGGCGTGTTACTTTTTCTTTTTGTTTTGGGTCCTGACCTTTCTCTTTTTCTTTGTGTATGATTACTCATTCTTCGTAGGAACATCTTGGACTGAATTTTTTTTTATAGATTGTGAAAAAGGAGAGGCGCTTGAGAAACGAATCAAAAGAGAGAGAAAGTGACCTGAATGAAGATATATGCCCTAACCTCAGTGAAGTAGCTAGAGAAGAAATCATGGTCAAGCACATGTTGAAACAATTAGTGGCCCTGACCTGACTCAACAGCCCCTCTACATCACCTATCCAGAGACTTAAGGAGATTTTGAACTTAAATCCGATTTAATTCATTTGTTGCCAATCTTACGTGGCTGTGCAGGTGAAGCTTCACACAAGCACCTGCAGGAGTTTCATATTGCCTGCTCAGGGATAAAGCCCTGTGGTGTGACAGAGGAGCAGATAAACTTGAGAAAGTTCCCATTTTCACTAAAGGACCAGGCTAAAGATTGGTTATATTTTCTATCGTTGAGGACGATCACCACCTGGGTTGAGATGAAGAGGTTGTTCCAAGATAAGTTTTTTTTTCCTGCTTCCAAAGCCGCAAACATCCAGAAAGAGATCTATGGGATTACATAGATCATCGATTGACTTTATATGAGTACTAGGAGCACTTCAAGCGTCTTTGCACAAGCTTTCCTAACAATCAGATCTCGGACCAACTGTTTATATCGTATTTCTACAACATATTGCTTCCAATGGAGAAGAGCATGATTGATCCAACCTGTGGTGGTGCCTTGGTAAATAAAACTCCTACTCAAGTGCAGTTGTTAATCTTGAGCATGGCTGAGAAGTCTTAGCAATTCGAAATGTGTGGACCAGCACCCTCAGAGGGATTGGCTCAGCTAAAAGAGGTTAGTAATTTAAAATCTAAATTATCTAATTTGACTAATCTCGTACCCCAGTTGGTTGTAGCGAAAGAGTAGGTGGCGAAGGCATGTGGCCTGTGTTCCACAGTAGGCCACACTAATGATGCATGCCCTCAACTTCAAACGGGATCAATGCCTTAGGTGAATGCAGTGAGCAAGTACAAGAGCAACCAAAACCATAATCAACAAAATTACTGCCCGTACTCGAGCCACTATAATCCTAGATGGCAAGACTACCCCAACTTTAGCTACCGAAATCAAGTAGGCTACTAGAAATCGTCTCAGAACTTTAACCGACCACCACCAACACACATGCAACCTCAGGCTCAGCCTTTGAGCTTACATACACCCCTTTATGACAATGTTAAAAGCGTTGCTGAGAATTCTTTGAAATTTCAACATGAAACGCACACGAGGATGCAAAGTTTGGGCAACCAAATCACCCAGCTTGCCACGTCAGTGAGGAAACTCTAAGCCCATAACTCAGAAAAGTTATCTACTTAGCCAGAGGCGCCCACACTGAAAATGTAAGTGAAATCGTGCTGAGGAGAGGGAAAGAAGTCCACCCTATATCCCCTTTACCCAAAAAGACCCAGAAGAACGTTGGGAAAGATGAAAAACCTTCCCCCAGACTCACTTGAGGTATAGTATTCGATCCTCCCTTGAATTTGAGTTCTTACATGCCGAAGGCTCATTTTCCTAGCAGGTTGCTAGGCCGGAAGCAGAAAATGAGTCAAAAAAGGACTCCATGGACATGTTCAACAAGGTTGTGGTAAACATTCCACTCCTAGAGACAATTAAGAAAATTTCGAAGTTTGCTAGATTTTTGCGAAAGTAGTGCACCTTGAAGAGAGTCAAGAGAAGAAAAGGTAAACTCAAGGTAAGTGAAAACGTATTGCTCCGTCTTTGAAAGTAATGCCTGAAAAATGCAATGACCCTGAAATGTTTATATTACCATGCATAATAGGAGAGAAAGAGATTAAACATACTAGACTTAGGCACATCTATTAATGTTATATCATTGTCTGTCTACAAAGAGCTTAATTGGAATGGTTCGCACGAGAATGACATATGTATTCAACTGAAAAATCATTTTGTTGTGCATCCCCTTGGTATTGTTGAGAATGTGATTGTAATAGTGAATGACTTCCTGTTTCTTGTTGATTTCTATGTTCTTAACATGGGCAAAAAATCTGTTCATGCATCTGCATCCATTTTATTAGGTAAGCCCTTCATGAAAATAGCAAAAATGAATATTAACGTAGATGGGGCAGAGTGTATGTTGGGTCTAATAGGGAGGTTTTAGAATTTAAAGTCTATAAGGATGAAAAGTCTTCTGATGCTTTGAATTCTTTGTGCAGATTAGATGATTTTGCGTTGGGGGACATGCCATTAGGGAAGTTTGAGATGATGGATGATGTTGGTTCGAGTTTGAAGGACTTAGGTTGATGGTGCCATACGGCAAGTCAAGCAATCGACTCTAAATATTTGTGCTTTTTGGAGGCAGTCATGCGTTGTTGGGTTGTTTAGTTTGCTGCTTGTTTTGTAGGAGTTTGATTGACTTGAGGAGGAAAGAATAATTTTTCTTGAAGGAAGTTTAATACCACCCACCTACGAGCTACATTTTCAGGGGAGTTTCTCAGTTCCCTTCTCATTTGTTATGATACTTTTACTTACTTATATATTGGGGGAAATGTGAGATTTAGGTTAGGGGTGGTGATTTATGATTTGAATGATTTGAGCTGATTTTGAATGTTTAGTATGTTGATTCAGTCCTAAGCACCTGAGTGTTGGACTTTTGATTGATAATGTTAAGCATGTTCATGTTGAAATTTTTTATAAAAAATTGGAGAATTTCTAAGCTTGAATTGGTGGTGATTTGATTGTGTGTCTTGTGGTGAGAAAAATTGATGACATGCTTGTTATATCACTTTGATTGTATTTGTGTGAAATGTGTGAATTCTATCCTTTTTTAGCCTATTTTTCAAACTATTTCTTGACTTTCCTACATACTTTAAGCACTTTAGCCTACCTTTTGTAGTATTGAATGCTTAGGGTAGAGTTATAGGGCTTATGCATTAATTGTCACCTCGATAGGCGTAAAGGCTAGTTGGATAGTCAACATGCTTGATAAGTTGTATTGAGTTGTTTAGGAAAAATATGTGATCATTTGCCTGTGAAAGAAAGAAAAGTAAAAAAAATTGAGCTTTGAAAAGAAAAATAAAGTGTGCTTTGAAAAGAAAAAATGAAGTGAAAAGAAAGGGAAAGAAAAGCAAGTGTGAAAAGAAAATAAGCTTGTAATGTGTAAAGATGAGTCGAGGGTAAAAAGAGTTACTGTAATCTTGATCAGTTAGGCCACCCATCGAGCAAGTGCTCTGGGTCAGGGTCCCTACACTAGTTGTGATAAAGCTAGTGCCCTTGATGTTAAAGTGATGCAAGTTTAGAGGATCCACGTTGTTGTTTTTCAGGCACCTAATAACTTATTATTCTCTTGATTGCTTGAGAGCTTGATAGCTTGTCCTTAGTGCCATTGTAGGGGGAAGATGGGCCAAGGGCTTTATAAACCTACCCTAGGCTTGTAAAGATTAAATTAGAGAGGTCACACACACATGTGGGAATGATAGAAAAAAGTTTTAAAGTGTCTCAATGATGGATAGTGTTTTAGCATGCTTCTCTTGTGTAATTGTTGTGTTAGTTTTTAAGCATCGAGGTTAGAATCACATATTTTCTATCAATGATTCTATTTATCATTTTATTTGTGTCTTACTCAAAGACTAGTAAGATTTAGGTTTAGGGTAATTTGATAGGACCTAAAAGTCCTATTTTATCGTGCTTAATTCAAGCTAGTTCGTTGGTTTTTATGAGTTTAATTGATAATTTTGTAGGAATTCAAGCAATTGGACAATTTTGGAGTGTTAGCATTCTTTTGGGGGATAATTTGGACCGATTTGAAGTTCATTCGAGCAACCGAGCATGAAGAAGAGGTGAATGACCAAAATGCTCCTGGCGAGAGCGTCGTGGCGAAAAAACAAGCGTCTCGAAGCCAAAAAGATAGAATGCTTCGAAACAGGACAGTGTCGAGATGTTGTCAAGAGGACGCATGGACAAGTCTCACTTGACGTTGTGACAAGCCTCATCTCCAAGGCAGCGTCTCAACGCTACGTTGATCACTATAAAATGTATTTCTTCCATTTTAGGTCATTCTCACCTAATTTCAACAGTCGTTCTTGAGAGAACTCTCTCCCCTTTTACTGTTTTAGCAATTTTAGCCCAATTTAGATAGATTTAGACTTATCCATGGTGTTGAGGCTCGAGAAATCAATGTCCGACTAAGTAATTAGGTCGTTTTAGAGGTTTGTCGGGATTTCAATTTGTAATGTCATGAGAATTTGAACTCTACTTTATTGAATTTCAATATTAATGCATCTTTTACTCTTTGTTTGATTAATGAGCATGTTCGTAGAATAAATTGACAACTTATTCGCGTAGATTGTGCTTGTTTATGATATATGCGTTACTTTAGATCCGTAATTGTCAAAAGTACGTACTTAATTCGAGTAGCGATTAGGCTTAAGCATAAGTGTGGGTTAACGACTATCCTTAATTCATAGTTTGCATGTTAGGTCCTAGGATTAAAATAGCGTTTTGCTAAATCTAGACCGGCCAATCTAGGTTAGTTAAATCATCTTAACCAATCCATGAGAGTAACGTGACTAATTAAATTGCATGTAATGCTATCGTGCCCAGCTTAATAATTAGTTTAGAATTAATTTGGCACTTAGTTAAATTAGTTTAATTAATTTGGCAATTAGTTTAATTTAAACTAATTTAAATTAGTTTAAATTAGTTTAATAATTAGTTTAGAAAGTTGGTTAAGTGCTTGCTTACTGAAATTGATCCTTGCTTGGTATTTCTATGATCGACATTACAAAATTGAACCCAACATAATCTGAGATAGTGCCTAGTAAGATCTAAATCTTTTTTCGTGCTTTTATTATTTTTATGCCCTTTAATTTTGTGCACTTTACAGTGTTTAACACAAACTCCTCTGTTACGTTTAATAACCCATTTTGTTAAGAAAAAGTATTCACTAGTGATTCTCTATGTTCGACCCAACCTACTATTACTGTAAATTTAATTAGCCTGTATTATAAATTTATTTGATGGGTCTGACGAGCCCGATCATGGTACTTGTCAATGTCTTATATGAAGTGACAAACTGTTCATCTATTGCTTTCAACAAGAGACAAACCTTATCATATTGCTCAAGTGAGCCCCTAACCCCAAAAGATAGTTTGGTCTTTATGAACATAACACAGAGACAATTAGATCGCTCCCACTTTTCATAAAGATCAACTTGATTTGGGGTGCTCTGTTCAGTGATGTCAGGGGGCTCATCTTTCTTGATGGCATAGTCAATGTCCATCCATCCTAATGAAGAAGAATTCTCTCCTTCCAGATCTTATAGTTGTCTCCTTTAAGTTCAAGAACATCACATTTCACATAAGTAAAAGTAGTAGGTTGACTTACTGCAATATATCAAATAAACATGCTCATTTAATTTATTTTGAAATTAGTATATATACATATATTAGGTTTTATCAATGTAAATCATATTTCAATTATGATTATAGGGACATGAAACCTACCAGTGGGCTACGATTCCAATTCAATTATATTCATACTACCATGATAAGACTACAAAAATTATGTTCCCTTTCCTAATATCTCGTGGGTTCATTAGGAGATATAATTTAATATCTCATCTTAATTAATCATACAAACATCATAAAATTCTTGTGGATAGATTTTATAATATTTAGTATAATTAACTACAATTAATTACGTGATAGTTAAAAGAAAACTTATTAATAAAATTAATTTATTAAAGGTATTGTGGCTACTCTCCAATTAATAAAAAATATCTTAATCACATATACATATAAACAAACCAAATAATATGCATATGTTATTATTAAAAGTGAATTATCAAAACTTAACTCAATTAAAACAATTCACATAACGGACCATCTTAATGAATTTTGAATAAAACTTTGATCAAATCAACTCCCAAGTGGGACTCCTAGTAGAGGTGTTCCCTAACGGTTAGCTTAAAAACTTCATCCTTGTCAGGACTTGCCTTAGACAGAGATTCATCTTGATCAATTTTTATTTAAGTTCATTAATTATCCAATATCACATTAAACAAAACCAAAGAATAAATATGATCCTTAAAAGATTAATTTTAGTGCGTATGATTTATTTAACCATAATGTGTTTAAGAAAATGTTGAAGTAAACACAAAATTTAAATTAAACATATAGTTGCAATTAAAATATTTGAACAAAATAAATAAAATCAATGCTTCAATATATACCACATGTAATCCATTACTATGTAAAGAAGTAAGATAGAAAAACAAATTCCATGCATACAGGAGTTTAATCAAATCTCTAAGGCCCCGTTTGACATTCATTTGGCTTTTAGTTTTTGGTTTTTGAAAATTAAGCTTATAAATACTACTTCCACCTATAGGTTTCTTTGTTTTGTTATCTATTTTTTACATATGTTTTCAAAAACCAAGTCAAGCTTTAAAAACTAAAAAAAAATGGTTTTCAAAAACTTGTTTTTGTTTTTTGAATTTGGCTAAGAACTCAAATATTTTCTTAAGAAATATGAAACTATTGTAGAGAAATGATGAGAAAATAAATACAATTTTCAAAAACCAAAAACTAAAATCCAAATGGTTATCAAACGGGACCTAAATTTGTTTAATTTAAACAATATAGAGTATATATGATTCATAATTGTGAGTCAAGACTAAAAACCTAAATCCCATGCATACTAGAATTTAATCAAATCTCTAAATTTATTTAATTTAAACGATATAGAGTATATATGATTCAAAAATTATGCAAGGGATCAAGACTAGAAAATTAAATTCCATGCATACAGGTATTCACATGATATTTCAGAAGAAATTTGATGTCGTAAAAATGAATTTGATTTTATTGAATTTGAAGTAGTGTTACAGTCTCTAATGTATAATCCTCTGATGCTTTCTCTCGGAACGTAGACACTAATATGAGGGCTTGCAAACTTGATCTCAGACGGAAGGAGATTGAATCTTCCACTTGCAGTTGGTGAAGAGACAATCAATGTGTTGAAGCCTTCCAGTCGTTGAATCTTCTGAATTCTGAATCTTGGATCTTCTGAATTATTAGATTCTTTGACTGAACTTGAAGCTTCTGAATTTTGACTTTTGGAGACTCTGAACTCTCTAGCTGAACACTCTAGATTCTGACTCCTCTGAATGTATGTCTTCGAATGAAAGGTGGCATCCTCTATTTATAGATTTTGGTAGACCTTGTATGGGCTTAGGTCGGTTGACTTTAGACCCAACTTTTGGACTTAGGCTTATTTGGGTTTAATCCAATCTTTTTTTTAATAGACTTGAATTATTTAAATTTGACCGAATCATTTTTAGTGATATTAGGCTAAATTAGCTTCAGGTCCAAACGCCACATGGCATAATTTGATGGGACTAGTTGAAGTCGCCCAATGGATCAATATTGGATAGGTGGCATTATTTGATTTGCCAATTTTTCATGTCTTTTAATTTAATTTGAAATACACGTAAATTTGTAATTAGTCCCAAATATATCAATATATATTTTTATCATTAATTTAAATAAATGACGTAGCAATTTGGGATTGGCCGAAATTTCTCATTCAACAAATGCCCCTTTTCGAGATTTATGCACAAATATGTTGTGGATGAATCTCGAAAAAAGATAATTTTCAATCAAAATATGGGATAATTTTCACTTGGATGAAATTTAGAATGTCCATGAATTTTGGCTTGAGTTTGGAATGATATTTGAATTTGAATCTTATTCAAGTTTTGATTTGGGAGAAAATTTGGGGTATGCCCAAATTTTGATTTAAGAAATTGTGACCAAATTTTGACTTTAAATAGAATTTAGATTCTATCGGAATCTTGGCATGAATTTGGAATGATATTTGAATTTGTATCTTACTCAAATTTTTTTATTTGGGAGAAAATTTGAAGTATACCCAAATTTTGATTTGAGAAAAAAAAATTGCCAAAATTTTGACATCCAACATTTTTGTGAAATAACCGAAATGTTTGATTTTAGCCAAAATTTTGATTCTTGTATTTGGCTAAAATTTTCCGCCAATTTGGAAGTAGATATTTATCCAAATCATAGAGACATTTTGATTAGGTCAAAATTTTCCTCATATAAATTTGGAGGTAGATTTTTCCCTTAATAACAATTGTACGAGATTTCTAAATTTGGCTTGCCAATTTTGTTTGATGAGGCAAAGATTTTTTCCAAAATCAAAGCTCTCCTTATATGTGGTGCCCTAATCTCCTTCTTTATATGTTGTAGAATTTATATAGACCAAAACAAGAGCATTCCATCAAAAAGCTTTAGGTATTTGATGAATTCTTCTTCTCAATTTCTCCCTTTTTTTTATTCAATTTCAAATGCTTGTGTTCCTCTTCTTTGAGCAAATCTGGAGTTCGGGCAATAATCTTCATTTTTGTTCCTCACTTATGTTGTCGGTAAGTGAATTTTCATTAATTGCCACAATTTTCTGCATATCTTTTTAATAGGGTTGCTGCTGCAAGTTTCAAAAAAATATATTGGTTGATTTTTTTCTTTTTAATTGCAATCTATTGTCATCGTCGCTTCCCTGCATGGTTCACTATTTCTTTTGTTTGTGAAATGTTTGCTGCCGTTTTTCTTTGACTTCACGTACAACAAATATTTATACATGTATCTGTGTGTTTAATCCACATCTTCCAGTATTTTTTTAATGCATGTTGCCGTTCAGATTCTTTTCTGAACTTCAATTTGAATAGAGACTTTTGAGTATTTTTACCGTACTGCTTTTTTTTATATGATATATGTATGTAAATGTAAATGCACACTTACACATATATACTATGAAATTTTTACACTTGATGTGTGTGTGTGTATTTCTATCTTCTTTTTGTTTCAACTTACTCTCTTTTGCCCCTCCCCCCCCCCCCCCCCCGCCCCCTTTTTTTTTTGCTAAGTATACTTTCTTTCTCAACTTTAGGGAACAACTTTATCTTGCAACTGCTTCCACTATGCAATTGGTTTTTGTTTGTCATCTAAAAGGTATATACGTATTCAAAACCCTTTAAATTTTTTAAAAATGCATATATTCTATTTAGCGATGTCCCTGTTGAATATGAACTGCTTCTATTGCACCATAGATTTTATTTTTTATTTCCATTATTGCTTCTGCTTTGTTCCCTTTCTACTTGAATATGTAAATATTATGTTATCATTGTTCTTGATTTGTTGTTGTTAAAATGCTCCATGTTCAACGATGCAATCATTCTTCACTTATGGTGATGTCACTCCTGCTAAACCAATCACCTAATTTATTGGGTGACTTGAGTTGCCAGCAGTAGTGGTCACCTCTACTTATAGTGATGTCACTCCTGCTAAACTGAGTCCCTAATTTATTAGGTGACTTGAGTAGCTTGCATCGGTGGTCATGTTGCTTTAAAGAGTGTATGCAATTTCAGAATGAAAACACCCTAAATGTGCAAGTATCACAGCCTAAATGCAACAAGTGATAAGTATTTTTATATCGTTCTCCTCAGGGACTAGTTATGTGGATTTTTGCAATGCTTAAGCTGATTTTAGTTAGGTAACAAGAAATAAACATCAATTTGGTGCAATGAAATTAAGAGAAACTAAGGAACAAGATTAAAATGGTGCTGGAATGATGGAATAACAGAAAAACAGTAAATAAACTGGGACTAAACAGATCCTGTAAAAAGGGATCAGGATTAGGGGTAAAATCTTGCTTCATCAAACTAAATGCTACAGCATAGATCATGCTTCAACACTCAATGCAGGTTAATTCGCGGATTCTTTCCAGAATTCCCGAGAATCAGTGATTAACTCCCATTAACTTCTGAAATTAAGCCCTTAACTGCAGCACCTTTTTTGACAAAATACCCTTTCTTAAACAAGAGACAAGCAAATTTTTTCAAGGAATTTCAAAGAATTGTGCAACTAACCTTCCTTCTTTTCAAAAAGTTGTAGGTGAGTATTTTCAGAATGTGGAAAAGAATAACAAACTCTAGCTATCATTTTCTTCCCAACTTACCTTAGCAAGTAAGAATCGCCAATTGTAAGAAGCAAGATTCAGTTTGGAGAAGATACAAGATAATGAGAGTCATGCACTTGCAGAGATGGATGTGCTTCTACAACAACATCAACAACCACTGCGAGAAGAAGAAGAATATGAAGCCAAGTCTAAAGCTTTGAAAGCTAAGCGAGGTGAAATTTTCAAGTTGATCGTAGATAAGGAAGGATGTTTAAATCAATGCAAACTTGAAGCATCTGCAGTGCAAAAAACTATGAGTAACATTGAAAATCCCCCATTCTTACTGATGTAGATGCCAATAACATGAAGATTCTTCGTAGAATGTTGGAGGATGCACAACGAGAACTGCAAAACTACAAGTGGATGCCATGATCTAATTTTTTATATATAATTATTTCATGTAATGACTTTAAGATCTTTTTTTAATTTTTTTAAGTTTTCGATGTTCCTTCTATCTCTCTCTTTTTTTTATGCTCCATTCATTTATACTTCTTTTACAACATAGGATCCACCCCATTTAGGTGTAAACTTGTGCCCTGTATGTCGAGTTGTTATAATAGGTCTTTGAACTGCAAGGACGAACTCTCCGACATGAAATGAGCGAGTTCGTACCTTTTTGTTGAAAGCTTTAGACATGCGTGCTTGATAGCATTCTAATGCATGTGTGGGCATCTAATCGCTTCTCATCCAATTCTTTTAACTCTTGCAGACGCAACTTAGCATTGCCTTCGACAGTTAGCTCCTCTTGAACCGTCATTCTCAACAATGGGATTTCTCTCTCTAAAGGGAGAATAACCTCCACTCCGTAGACAAGAGAATAAGGTGTAGCTCCTATTGGAGTACGATAGGTGGTCCGATATGCCCATAATGTTTCACCAATTCTTTCTTACCAATCTCTTTTCGACTTTGAGATTACTTTTTTCAACAAGTTGCACAACGTCTTGTTAAATGCTTCAGCTAGGCCATTTGTCGCAGCATTGTACATGGACGAATTGTATTGCCTGAAGGCAAAATTTTCACATAACTTGTACATTAAACTGTTAGAAAATTGTCTCCCATTGTTTGTTACAAAGCGATGAAGAATTCCATATCGATAAATGAGATGGTTACGACCAAAATCTGCTACGTTTTCTTTCTTTGCTTCTTTTAACGCAATTGCTTCTACCCATCTTGAGAAATTATCTATCTCTACAAGGATAGATGAGTGTCCTGCTTATGATTTAGGTGTTATAAGGCCGACAAGATCAAGTTCTCAAGCTTCAAACGACCATGAGGCTACAGTTGGATAAAGTGGCTCTGGAAACTGATGTATGAAATTGGCATGAAATTGACACGCTTCACACTTTTTTGCATATTGCATCAAGTCTTGAACCATCGTAGGCCAATAGTTGCCCATTCTCTTCAACTGAAAGTGAAGCTTTGGCCCGAATTGATGAGCTTCACAAATGCTTGAATGAACTTCTTCTAATTCTTGTGTTGATTCTTCTTTCCACAAACATCCAAGAAAAAGACCTTCATACGAGCAACAATATAGAGTATCTTTGTAGAAGATGAATCGAGGTGTTCTTCTTCCTATCTCAATTTTATGTCGCATATCAATAAGAAGCTTTCCATGCTATCGATAGTCTATAATCGATTGTCGCTAATCTTTTTCTTCAATTACATAGGCAGATATTGCATTTATTTCTTAGCTCTCATTTTCAGTTGGTGGTATGATTCATCTTTGACAAAATAGGATGTTTAAACTTCACTTTCTGAAATTGTTAGAGTTGTAGCTGGATTTCTCAAAGCATTTGCCTTTGTATTTTCAGATCTCAGGATATGCTTTATCGTCACACACTCGAAGCTTTTCAATAGTTGCCTAGCGTATTTGAAGTAGGGTATATAGGTCTTCATGTTGTACCTCGTATTGGAGCAGTAATTGATTCACTACCAATTTTGAATCTCCGTAAATTTTAATATATGTCACACCGATTTCTATGGCTATTTGAAGACCAATAATGAGCATTTGATATTTAGCAACATTATTCGAACATACTTCTTCAAATGTGAAACTATATGGTAACATGTTCTTTTTATGCGAGATGAATACTACACCAACCCTTGCACCATTCCTTCGAGTCGCACCATCAAAGTAGATAGTCCAAGGTTTCGACGATTTCAATGTAGAAGATCTCTTCATCAAGAAAGTCTTCAGACAACTTCCAATATGATGGCATTGGATGGTGTGCTAAGAAGTTTGCTAAGGCCTCTCCTTCACCGCCTTTTGCGACACGTAAAAAATATCATATTGTTGAAGTAAGATCGTCCACTTAGCCAATCGTCCTGAGATAATTGGTCTAGATATAACATATTTAATCGGATCAACCTTTGCCACCACGTGCACTGTGAAAGCTTGCATAAAATGTCTCAGTTTGTCAATAACGAAGAAGAGCAAAAGACACATCTTTTCAATAGGTGAATAATTTAGTTATGCCCCATTCAAAGTTCTACTTAGATAGTAGGGGGCACATTCTTTACCCTTCTCACTTTCTTGTGCGAGTAGTGCTTCAAGCGACCTTTCTTGTGCAACAATATACAATATCAATAGTTTTCCTTCTATGGGAGTGCTTAAAGCAGAAGGGTTAAGCAAATATTTCTTTACGCTATCAAAAGCATTTTGACATGTTTTATCCCACTCGAAGGTTGTCTTTCCTCATCAATCTTTGAAATGGTTGGCATCGGCTTACCAAATTGGAGATGAATCTTCAAATATAAGCCAAACATCCTTAGAAACTTATCAGCTCATGCAACTTCTGCAGCTCTAGGTTTTTTGAATGGCATCAATCTTGGATTGGTCAACTTTGATCCCTTAATGCCTCACTACAAAACCAAGAAATTTTTCTGATGTCACGCTAAAGGCACATTTAAAAGAATTCATCTTCAACTGGTACTTTCTCAAACGATCAAAAACTATTTTTAGATTTTACAAGTGATCTCTTCGCTTTTTAGACTTGACCACGAGATCAACAAAATAACATTCAAAACGTTTATGGAACATATCATCAAAGATCCTTTGCATGGCACGCTGGTAAGTTGCTCCAGCATTCTTTAATCCAAAAGGCATCACCTTGTAACAGTATATTCCTTTTGAAGTTTAGAACGTTGTCATTTCTTCATCGTCAAAGGCCATCCGAATCTGATTATATTCTGATAATCCATCCATGAAATATAAGGCTTCATGTCTTGTGGTAGCATCGACCATAAGCTCTGTGATGGGCAATGAAAAATTGTCTTTTTGACATGCATTATTCAAATCGCAGAAGTTGACACATACGTTGAAGTTGTCCATTCTTCTTTTTAACTGGAACAATGTTTGCTCTCCATGTTGGATACCTTACTTCTTGAATGAACCCTGCCTCAATCAATTTATTGACTTCGACTTCAATTTGTGGAACGAGCTCTGGTCGATTGGGCTTGCTTGATTGGTCGGTATCCTTATTTAATTACAGAATGGTGGACTACTATCTTAGGATCGAGTCCTAGCATCTCTTTATATGACCAAGTGAAAACATCCTTATATGCAGTAAAACAAGCATAAATATTTACCTTCTTCTTCATCACTAAGTGATGTACTTATGAAGGTTGGTCGTGGTTCTTCTGCCATACCAAGTTTTACCTCTTTGAGCTCATCAATTGTTGATTGACTGCTATCTTCTAGTGATGCTGGCACTTCTTCAACATCTTCTTCAAACATTTCATTGTCTAGCATTTCTTCAATAATGATATGACAATAGGTGGCCTGGTCTTTTTCCTACTCTTGGTTTACCTCAACAGGATTAGTTAAAATGACTAACTATTGCTTCACTTTTAGGGAACCCTCCATATTTATGAGAACAAAAGACTTTCTCATCATCCGTGAAGGAACAGTACTGCAAAATCCATTGTCGACATTCATCTCGTCGATTGTTCATTTTCTAGAGTTTTCAATTTTCCCTTCTGCTAGTTACTTGTTGTCTTAAGGTGGTCGAAAATGGATCATGAAGGTTGATCTATCCTTTTCGATGTAGACACACTCAACCTTTGAAACACTGAAGGTCGAATAGGAGTAGAAACCTATCATGTACCTTCTCTTTTTTCAGACACGTAACTTAACCATTGGTGAGCTAAAAGACGAGTAGTTGGAGCTTTAATGCTGTTGAAGACAAAGGTCTTCTGACTATCATCTTTCTTTTCTTCTTCTTAGTCACCAACCTATTTTGCCGTTATGTGATGTGCATTTGCAACAATTTATTTTCCCTTTTTGATTATGTGAATTGGCTTTAAGGGATTGTATCCTAGCCCAGCTCTTGAGATAGGTATGGCGTAACCCTCTTTCTGGAGCTTCTTTTGTCTTGGAGAAAGCTCAGACCTTTCGTCGAAAATTTTTAGACTTCCAAACTTAGTATGAGTTGTGAAGTCATAGTCTGCCTTTTCTAGGAGTTTGTATGCATTAGGGTCAAACCCATCCTTCATTCATCTTTCGAGCAAAACCATCTTTGTATGATCAGCCTTTGAATTTCGAATCTTCTACTTGGTAATTGTAGTGAGAGATGTGATAAAGCTTTCTCTTAGGATCTCCACATCACTGACTTTCAAATTTCTTAAACATTCTGTGAATGGCGATTCCCCCTTTTTACGCTGAGATAAAGGGATGTAATGCAATATCATAATATTTAGTGGCTTCTCTTCCTCTGGAGCCTTTGCTTTTTCAAAATGGGCAGATGCTTCATTTGTCTGAACTTCACAAACATCTACCTCTTCAATTGGCTCTTTCTTCATATTCTTTTGGTGTTCTAATTTCCGATTTTCAATCAAAGGAATCTCAATTAGCACGATCTCTCCTGCTTTATCATTCTGCATAAAAAATTTTGCATCTGTAAATTGGGACCATGCCTCTGAGAATGGATTAGTATCGACTTCGACTTTGTTAACATCGTCTTGATAGAATTTGAAATGCTAATGAAGTGTGGAAGATATTACTCCATTTCCATGAATCCAAGGGCGACCCAACAACAACATGTAAGTGGTCTTGGAATCTGTGATATGGAACAAAGTGTTGGCCTTCAATTCTCCAATAACAAGCTCTAAACGGATCATGTTGATTGCTCGCTGGCCACCCTAATTGAAGCCTTGGATAACCAATCTACTTTTCAAGAGTTCATCCATTGAGATGCCTATTTGTGTCATGGTTGACTTAGGCATGATATTGACAACAGAAAATAGGTTTTTCATGTGTTTGGATTGTAATCCCTAGGTTAATTTTGGCACTTGTATCATATGTCCCAACTCCATACTTTTTTTGTATTTGGATTATACAGAAAATAGGTTTGTTAAATTTGAGTTTGCTAAACCTATTCTTTTTGGATTATGTTAAGCCTGTGTTTGAAAAAAATTACCTTTTTGGTCTCTGAGTTTTAGTTTAATATAGTCCTTGAAGTTTCAAAATGTACTTTCTTAGTCTATGAGTCTTGAGAAATGGGTTTAAAAGTTCCAAATCGAATGAATTTTTCATTTCAAGGCAGACATCCTCCAACTCAGTTAGCTGCAATGGCGGTAATGTTATGAGTGCTCAATCTCTAAATACTAATAATATGTGGTTATCTGACAGTGGGTGCAATGCACACATGACGAATGATTTAGCGAACCTGAACCTTTCAAATAATTACAATGGCGAGGAATCTATGATGATTTTAATGGGCAATCTCTAAACGTTACTCATTCTAGCAGTGGTACATTATCCACCCCCACTCAAACCTTTACCCTTTCCAATATTCTTTACTATCCAAATTTAGCTTCAAATCTTTTATCTGTTCCCAGATTTTGCTTAGATAATAATTGCCTTTTTATCTTTGATTCTGACTATTTTTCCATTCAGGATAAAATATCTGGCAAGACATTATATGCGGGGAAGAGTGTTAATGGCTTATATCCCATTCCCAGCTCATCAGCTCTCTCTGTTCCACCAAACATGTCGTCCGAAAGATTTGTTTTTGTTGCAAATAAGGGGAGTGCAATTTGGCATCTTCGGTTAGGTCATCCATCTCCAAAAATTTTAAAACATGCTTTGCCTAATCTTGGTATATCTCCATCTAAATGTTTATCAACTAGTGAATGTACTAGCTGTTTAAGTGGAAAAATGACTAAACTTTCTTTTCCCATCTCTCACTCTACTACTTTAGCTCCTTTTGCTCTTATCCATAGTGATGTATGGGGACCATCACTTGTTCTTTCTATTAATGGCTATCGTTATTATGTTCACTTTATCGATGCTTTTAGTAAATTCACTTGGATTTTTCATTTATCTTATAAATCTGAAGTCAATACTATACTTCAATAATTTGTTCCTTTTGTTGAAAACCTTCTCTCAAATCGTCCTAAAGTTTTCATTCTGATGGTAGTGGTGAATTCTGTAATACATCTATTGCATCTCTTTTTACTTCTAAAGGCATTTTGCACCAAAAGTCTTGTCCATATACGCTTGAACAAAATGGTGTAGCATAACACAAACATAGACACATAGTAGAACCAATCATGACTCTGCTTTCTCACTATTCTGTCCCCATTGAATTTTTGCCTCATGCTTTTCAACTATTGTTTTTCTCATAAATCGCGCCTACATCTTCTCTTAATATGCTATCTCCTGTTGAAAAATTGTTTGGTCTTCTCCTGATTTGCATCATTCAAAAGCTTTTGGTTGTGCATGTTATCCCCTTCTTAAACCTTACACTAAGCACAACCTTGAGCCTTAGACATCTCAACATATTTTTCTTGGCTACACCCTAGATTTTCAAGGTTACATTTGTTACAATCAACTAACCAAGAAAACTATTGTCTCCCGCCATGTCAAATTTCTTGAAGATATCTTTCCATTTACTAACCCAGTACTCCATCCTACCACTCATTCTCCAAGCTCAAAAAATCCCATTTTTAATGCTCAAACGAAGCATGTTGAGATTGACTATCACTTTATTCGAGAGAAGGTCGTTCGCAAAGATATAACCGTTCGTTTTGTTTCTTCCAAAGATCAAGTGGCCGATTTATTCACCAAAGCTCTCTCTGTTGGGATTTATGCCCTAAAGCCTCGTAATTAATGATTTATTTAATAATTAATAATAATTTTGATTATCCATTATATGAAAAATTCAAGCTTATTAGTGTAATCTTGAACAGTATGTGGTTAACATATGGAAGAATCATGTTCAAGAAATAACCTAAAGAGTCATAGTATATGGATAAGGTCGGGTACCTTATCCTAGTATCACTATTGATACGACCCACTTTGTAATAGTTAAAAATGATTTGATACAAATCATTTATGTAGAGACATATGAGTGGGGGTATCTTATACAATGAGTTTGTATAAGACTGGACCACGAAATATTTAATCTCTCTTTATAAATTCGTTAATTGAGAAGATTAATATTTCATTAGGATGATCATATGCGACTTGATCTTAATCATGGTGAGTTATGAACTCCTGCCTATGAGGGCTTGTCCTTTGATTTGCATGGGTGAGAGTGGTTTTTGGGAACTTGACCAAATAGGGAGCTGGGAACATAATCTCACAGGATAGAATTCACTTCTTCCCATATAGTGTAAGTAGATGAGTAGTTCTCTTAAGTGTTAATTCCGAGAGGGATTTAGTTTATAGTTGGTGTTAGGAATGAACTCTTCATTTCTCAACGGAAGCATTGGATCGTCTTTGATTTTATTTAAAATTAAACTAAAAATAATATTAATTAAGAAAACTTACTTTTGAGATAAATATGGAGAATATTCTGGTGGGTATTTATCTCCTCGACAAAGTCTTCTTGGCTATGACTCTAACACAATATCAAGGCTTGTGAGAGCCTTTTGAAAGAAAATCCTCAAGGGATTGGAGAGGAAAAAGTCAAGAGAGAATTCTCTAATTCTCTATTGAGAAGATGTGTGTTCTATGAAAAATGCCCAATGGCTCACCCCTAGGGTCCTATTTATAGTGGTCTAGGGAAGATAATTAAATAATATATTTTAATATCTAATATATTAAAATAAAGATATTAAAATATATTTATCTAACCAATTTGAATCTTATTCAAACCTTTTAAAATTCTCCTACGGCATCTATTTCCTAATTTGAATTCAATTCAAATTTAATAAATATCTTTTCTTTAATGTATCTAATAAACATTAATTATTTTAATATTTAATGTATCAAATACAATAAATATATTTTCCTCTTTTATATTTAATATATCTAATATATTAAATATTAATTTGAACACTTCAAATTAAATATTAATTTGAACATTTCAAATTTTTCTTTCAATTAAATTGATCTTTTAGTGTTACTATGAGCTAGCAATGGGACTTTCTAGACCTACAGATTATAAGCTCCAATTATACAAAATTAATTAATTAAACTCTTTAATTAATCAATTTTCATTCATTAACTCTAGGGTCATTCCACTATAGACTTTAAGTTGCACTCTTATGCACTGTAGGACAAGTTGTGTCCATTGATATAATCACTACATGCAAGTCGATCCTTCACGAGTTGTTCGTAATTATAGCTGGGTTAAAAGTCCGTTTTATCCCTGTAATTACATCTTGCACCTTAAGTACCATTGATCCTCTAATGAACAATTTGTTTATGATCCAATCATAAACTAAGTCCCTCTCGGGCCAATGAGAGGGTGGAGCCCTATTATTCAAGTCTCGAAATCAGCACTTAAGGAAACTACTCATCTACTTATCCTATAAGGGAATGAGTGAATTCCATCTTGTAAGATTATGTTCCCAGCTCCCTATTTGGTCAAGTCCCCAAAATGGTAGGCTTATTGAATCAGCAAAAAAAAACCACTCTTACCCATGCAAATCAAAGGACAAGCAGGAGTTCATAACTCACTCAAGATTAAGATCGAGTCACATATGATCATCTTGATGAAATATTAATCTTCTCAATTAACGGATTTATAAAGAGATATTAAATATTTCATGGTCCAGTCTTATACAAACTCATTGTATAAGATAACCCCACTCACATGTCTCCACATAAACGATTTGGATCAAATCATTTGTAACTATTACAAAGTGGGTCGTATCAATAGTGTTACCAAGATAAGGCACCCAACCTTATCCATATACTATGACTCTTTAGGTTATTTCTTGAACACGATCCTCCTTTATGTCAACCACATACTGTTCAAGATTACACTAATAACCTTGGATTTTTCATATAATGGATAATATTATATTACAAATAAAATAATCAAAATTATTATTAATTATTAAATAATTAATTAATTACGAGGCTTTAGGGTATAAATCCCAACAGTTGGATCATAAACAAATTGTTCATTAGAGGATCAATGGTACTTAAGGTGCAAGATGTAATTACAGGGATAAAACGGACTTTTGACCCAACTGTAATTACGAACAACTCGTGAATGATCGACTTGCATGTAATGGTTATATCCATAGACACAACTTATTCTACAGTGCATAAGAGTGCAACTCTAAGTCTATAGTGGAGTGACCTAAAGTTAATGAATGAAAATTGATTAATTAAAGAGTTTAATTAATTAATTTTAGATCATTCGATCTTATAATCTATAAGTCCATAAGGTCCCCTTGTTAGTTCATAGTAACACTAAAAAATCAATTTAGTTGAAAGAAAAATTTGACATGTTCAAATTAACATTTAATTAGAAGTGTTCAAATTAATATTTAATATATTAAATCTATTAAATATAAAAGAGAAAAATATATTTATTGTATTTGATACATTAAATATTAAAATAATTAATGTATATTAGATACATTAAAGAAAATATATTTATAAAATTTGAATAAGATTCAAATAAATAAATATCGTAGGAGATTTGAATGAGATTCAAATAAGTATAAAATATATTTTAATATATTAGTTATTAAAATATAATATTTTAATTATGGCAAAGATTTGCCCATGGTCTCTATAAATAGGACCATTGGGTTGAGCCATTAGACACGAAGCACACACCTTCTCAATAGAGAATGAGATAATTCTCTCTAGACCTCTTCCTTTCAAATCTCTTGGAGATTTTCTTTCAAGAGGCTCACACAAGTCTTGGTCCTGTGTTCGAGTCATAGTCATAGTTAGGAAGACTTTGTAGAGGAGATAAAGACCCGCCAAAAATATCTTCATAATATACAAAGGTATTTATTGCTTAACCTTAGTTTTTTGTTTAATTCTAAATAAATCAAATACGATCCACTGCTTTCGCTGCGGGATTAAGTGTTCATTCTTATCACTCTCTTCGCATACCTTCTTACTTTATCATGGCAAACTCATGACTTCACTACCGTCATGTGTTTGAGGGGGCATATTAGAATATTATTTACTAATGTAACAAATTTGATCAAATCCTTTATGTTGTAACAAATTGTAACAAATTATTGTTTCTTCTACCTCTTTTGTAGATAGGTTGTTACTTGTACTCTTGTATAAATATGGGCTCTTGCTCTCATTCAAATGCAAGGAAATTCACATAATTATTTTACTTACTAAATTGTCATTAAAATGACATTTTAAATTTAAAAAAAAAAATTCTCCCTATTCTCTCTCAAGCCCTCCAACAATATCTTCATGTTCCTCTCTCCTCCTCCCTCCTATTTGTCAATGAGAGAATATTAAATTTCTCAACTCTAAGAAATTTAACCCTTAGAATATGTTTTGAAAATGGGTACACGAGATAGGAAGCCAATGGGTGCTAAGATTTGTTCATTATAAAATTTCCAACCCCTCTGCAACTTTTGAAACTGACACCTAAAAATTTTATATTTTTAATAACAAATTGAAGGGAGGTGATTAGATCCCATATAGGTAGATGCATGTCGATTCCTCTACAAACGATAAGGGCATATTTTGTTACTGTAACTACCCGACTTTTCCATTGGACTTAAACTAGTTAGGGACGTTACCATATGCATGTTAATACATTTAAAATTCTCTGGGGAAAACATAAAGGAACAATTTTTCGTAAAATAACTAAAACTCTTTATTTGGGATCCCATGAAAACTTTAAAACATAGGTCTCAAATTCAAAGTTTCAAAAATCATAAAATTAACTTAAACACTTCCGCCAAAATTTATACAAGAGAAACTCAATAAACGAATGGAAATAAAAACTATCAAATGCGAAAATATGCTATCCTAACTTTTCTATGGTCTCAAACCCCGTCATTCACCTAGGTTGCCTTTACCCTTATCTGGAAAAAAATGTTTTGAAAGAATGAGTATTAAAAATACCTAGTAAGAGACCCCACTATTGAGGTCAGGTTATGCAAACACATGCAACATGACTTATGCTTATGCAAACTTCTCACTACTGAAACCTAAAACTTTGCTTCTTTTTTTTCCACTCTTTTTCTATTTCTTTGAGATGTGGCATCACTTTCATACACATCAGTTCTATGTACATCACTTTCATGTACATCAAACCTTCTAGGTATGCATCACTTTCATGCACATTAGCTCTACATACATCACTTTCAATGTACTTCGAGCCCTCTAGACATGCATCACTTTCATGCGCATCAAACCTCTGGGTATGCATCACTTTTATGCACACCAGTTCTACGTACATCACTTTCATGTACTTTGAGCCCTTTGGACTTGCATCACTTTCATGCACATCAAATCTTTAGAAAAAAGAGGGTAACTATCTCAAATTTTCATGACTTTTATGCAGCATACAAATGCGTGATGTCCTACATACAAATCATCAATTCATTATTATGATGCGACATAGAAGAACTTTTCATACATAAATAGTGTCATCTCTTGCATACATAGCATACATGCTTACTTTACATACATATCATATAACATACATGATTCTTGCAATCATATTTAAACATTAGAAACTTTCCAACCTAGCACTAAAGTGTTCCAGTAATAAAGTCACATACCTTCGCAACAAACCCAAAAGTTATCTATTGTCTCCCCTATGGAGGTTATTTGCCCAGCCTAAAAATAATTTATTAAAGTCAAAATCTTAAACTAACAAAATTTGAGATTCTGTTTTGAAGGTCGAGAAAATACGCAAAAAATATTTAAGGGAGTTACCTAGTTGATTTTGTACCCACATTCGCCCTTAGGCTTCAAAGGATCAGTACAAACTACACAGAGATTTTCAAGGATTAGAATCTAAAATATAGCTCTTAATCAAGTCCGTAAAGAAAAATAGTGTTGATTCACAATGAAACTCACTAAAGCAACTCAAACCTTTGTTGGAACAGCTTCCAAAACACTCGAAACTCGCAGATCTAAATTCATTGGGTCATGAATGTTCAAATTTGAGATCCCTTGGAGGGTGGGTCACGAGACATAAGCGATTCGAAGCCAAAATGCGTGGACGATGTTGCTAGAGCAAGGAATGAGCGCCAACCAGTTCAATTGGAAGACATATGCGCTGTCGTCGCCATCGTTGGGAGGGCATCAATGCTATTGTTCGTGATGTAGAGATCATTGGTCGGTTGTTCGCCGTTGTCGGAGGAAACCAACGACGTGCCTCTATTCGAATCCACTGCCAAACTTGAGAGAGGTCAAGGAAGCTATCGCATGAAGGAAAGCTGACATGGGTATTAGGTGTTGCAGGTTTGATAGTTGTTGAAGAAGAACTCTACAATCGCGACAATCGCTATTGTGGGTTCGATTTGGTGCCGCTACTCGAGCTCATAGGGAAGCGACGTTGATTTACTCTTGTGGGGTGGTTGCCGGAAGAGTCTTGCTATGGGTGCTATTGATGTGTCGCCACTAGTAAGGCTAAAGGGGAAACCTTCATGCAGCTGAATAAGAAAGGGGGAGAGGAAGAGAAAGAAGAAAATGAAGAAAAAGAGGTGGGACCATAGGGTTTCTTTGTCTATTATTTTTTGAAAAATACTTGGCACTTCGATGTGCAAGAATCTCCCTATCCCCACATTCAATTGTTGGCAACAAAGAGAAATGAAATATTTTACACATTTCTCTCTCCTTATTGTTAACAATTGAATGGTAGAGAGCAGTGAGATTCCTGCATGCTAGGGTGCAACCAATATACTCAAATTAGATTTCGAGAACATTTCAATTAATCTAAATTAATCTCCAAAAGAATAAAATTAGCCTCACTGAAAATGCAGGGCGATGGGCATTACAACTATGAAGGTGAAAATTTATTGAGGAGTGTTGAATGAGAAATTTTGGCAAATCACAAGTTGCCACGTCATTACCCAATATTAATGACGAAATGATATTTAATTAGGGATTAATTAAATTTGCAAGGATCCTTAAATTAAATTATGGCAAATCCAAATATGCAATTGAGTTCTATGAAATTTGGGTCAATTTTAGACAAATGCCCGAATGGGAGGCCCCAATCAACAAAGTCCAAACCCAAAGGGCTAGGCCCAAAGTCAACCAAGCTCAGTCCAAAAAGCTAGGCCCAGAGTCAACCAGGCTCAGTCCAACAGTCAAGCCCAAGCCCACTTGATGGGTTCAAAAGTTGAAAATCTCTAGGAACTTAGAGATAATTCACAAACAAAGATCAGAAGACTCCCTAAAGTACTCTTGAAGATCAAACACTCTCTAAATCAGAGCCTTGAAGACTAGAAGACTTTGAAGATCAAGAACAAGCTGCAAAGCCTTTGAAATAAATTCACATTCGAGAACACGCTACAAAGCCTGCAAGACAAATTTACATTCGAGAACAAGCTGTAAAGCCCTCGAAACAAATCCACATTTGAGAACAAGCTGCAAAGCCCTCGAAACAAATCCACATTCGAGAACAAGATACGAAGCCTTCAAACAAAATCTACGTCCGAGAACAAGCTGCAAAGCCCTCAAACAAATTACACTTGAGAGAGAGAAGGAATCAGATGATAAATATTAGAGATTGTACTCCATTAGACTCAAATTAATACAAATTAAATTCATTTACATGTGTCTCACCACTTTGTTAAAATTACGCATGAACAAGGAGAATATACGCAGCCAAGAAATGGGAGAAAATCAAGGAGATTTATTGAACATTCTATTCTTCTCAACAACCAAAGAAAAATGGCAGAGAACAATATAAAGGGTGTAGGGGTTGAAACCCTACACGTGGTAGTCAAGCAATGGAAGACAAGAAAGACATATAAAGGGCAAATAATAAAGCAATACAAAACATATTAAGGAAGATAATTAATCTAAAGGTTTAACACCCCCCCGCAAGCTGACTGGGTGATGAAGCACAGTGAGCTTGACCTGTAAGCTTTGAAACCTGATGTTGTTAAGCCCTTTGTCATGATATCAGCAAGTTGATCCTCAGTTGGAACATGACGAACAACAAGTTGGTTTGAAAGGATTCGTTCACGAACAAAATGTTGATCTATCTCAATATGTGTTTGTACGTTGGTGCATGACTGGATTCGCAGCTATGTAAGGGGCACTAATGTTGTCACACAAAATAATTGGAGGAGAGCGAAGTGCCAAAACCAATTTCAAAGAGAACCGAAGAAACCCATACAACCTCAACTGTGGCGTTGGCCAACCCTCGGTATTCAAATTCAGCACTAGATCGAGACACAGTTTTCTGCTTTGACGAGGACCAATAAATCAAATTATCTTCCAAAAAAGTGCAATAACCACTTGTGCTTCGTCTGTCATCTAGACAACTAGCCCAATTCGCATCAGTATAACAAGTAAGAGTTAGAGGTGAAGGAGTCACATATAAGCCAAGACAAGGCATGCCCTTTAAGTAACGCAAAATCTTTTTCACAACATTCCAATGGGTTGTGGTAGAAGTGTGGAGAAATTGACAAACCTTATTGACGGCAAAGGAAAGATCAGGTCGAGTGATGGTACAGTATTGTAGAGCCCCTACAATGCTTCGATATTCACTTGGATTGAAGAATAGCCCACCATCATGAACAGATAAATGTGTTCCAAAGCTCATCGGGGTGGCAATAGGCTTGTTGTCCACCATGTCTACTCTTTTTAACAAGTCCATGATATACTTATGTTGAGACAGATGCAACCCATTGTTGAGTTTAGATACATGAATGCCAAGAAAAAAAGATAGAAGCCCAAGATCTTTCAAGGAAAACCTACTGTGAAGACTGGAAATCAAATTACTAAGCAAAGCATAATCACTACTCTTGACAATAATGTCATCCACGTAAACAAGGATTATCACAATAGCAGAAGATGAGCGGTGAAAAAACATTGAAGTATCAGACTTTGAAGCAATGAACCTCCAATCAGTAAGCCATAAACTGAGTTGAAGAAACCAAGCCCTCGGACTTTGTTTTAAACCATAGATTTCTTTATTCAAGCGACATACGTAATCAGGATGACTAGAATTAACAAAGCCAGGGGTTTGATCCATAAATACCTCTTCATTCAGCGCATCTTTAAGAACGCATTGTTAACATCTAATTGCTTTATTGGCCAACAATGCATTACAGCAAGAGACAAGATGATACAATGTAAGCCCTAAACTCTTTTTTAATCTTATTGCATTTATACATGAAGTTTGATACACGTAAATTGGTATAGGTTGCACTGAAGGATGCAGTGGTTGAATTTGGAAATTTCCTAAGTTGTGGATTATAACGTGCACAAAGCTTCATAAGGAGACAAGTTAGGCATTGAGATAATCATATTAAGAGTTGAGTTGAAGTAAGTTAAGGTAATGAGCAAGTTGGGTATACATTGGGTGTATTATGTGTTGAATGCAAAAGCTTTAATTTCTAATTAAATTAGCTAAAGTTTGTTTATGGATTAGGAGGATTTAATAGGACTTAAGGTCTAAAGGAGGAAGTAGGAGCTGGCCAATGTGTATGACTCATGGATTGATGAAGTAGGAGCTGGCCAATGTGCATGATTCACGGATTGATGAAGTAGGAGTTGTCCATTCCTTGTGAATTCAATAGGCAGCTGGAAGCTCTAGGAAATGGGTCAACTTCAAATGGTCATATCTCTCAATATACTTAATCAAATTCGATGATTCTTGAGCCAAAATCTCAGAAATTGAATGAAGAATGTGTCTGGAAAGTTTTGTGAGAAAATACGAAGAGGAAGGTTGTGAAAAAGTAAGAAAACCAAGAGGTATTCCAGTTTCTCGGCCAGCAGAATAGGGTGAAGAAATCTGATGATTTAGAGCTCATGAGGACGAATTAGAAGCTCAAATTTTGAGGTAAGTAAGTTTAGACATTGTATTTGAGGGTTATCAAATAAATTTTGGTGGTTGTTTTGTTAAATGTTGAGAAACCCATGCTGGAAGTTGAATCTGTAATTTTTGGTTCAAGAGAAAGGGCTAGAGAAAGAGTAAGGAAGATGTGCTTCCAATTTGTTATACCTTACAACCAAGTGTGCTCAGTTGCTATGCTATGAGTTATGTGACTGAATTAGATCTAATTTTGGGCCAAGTAGAAAAAGGGATTAATGTTATGGAATTCATTTTCAGGGCAAACGAAGATAGGCGAAGCTTATAAGCCTTGGGAGACTTCCAGTGATTGTGAGTGACTTTGTTTGAAAACCTATGCTTTGATCTTTATTAAAAAGCTTACTAGTGATGGATATTGAGGCATGCTTAAGCTAATTTATATTCATGTTTCATTGAACTCTATTAATAAGTAGCGGTGTTGAAAGTTAAGCATATTTGTAACTAGTTGTTACTCCGCGTTCAAGCATGACACTCGACGTTTGGAAGCTTGTTTAAAATGAAAGTTTGTGTTTATGTTGAGAACTTTCTGAATGGGATTCCAAACTATGTTTCTAAATATTTAAAGCATGCCTTGTATATTATTAACCCCCGGTACTGAAGGACACAGAGAAGGTACCTGGGGGAGAGAGAAAACCTGACCCCCGATACTGAAGGACAGTGAGAAGGTATTCGGGTGGTAGTTGGTCTGGCCCCAATACTGAAGGACATGGAGAAGGTATTAGGGGAGGCCAGTGAGCTTAAATGGCATTCCACGTGCACGTGAGAGAGGTATTGAAGCTGTTGGTTTAGAGAGGACTCTACCACAGCTAGGGTTTGGAAGGGTACCATGCTACAAATTTTCTTTATTATGAGTTCTTATGCATTGATTTTCAGGGTGCTTAAATCCCGTAAATTGGCAGCCTTGTTGAAGTATTTTTTATACTTTATCTTTGAACGCATATTCTATTAAAGTAATCACTCACTGGGCTTCCCAGCTCACGTTTTCAACATGTTTTCTCTTCTCAGGTAGCAAACGAGTTCCCGGTGCTTAGCCTCATCAAGACCTGTTTGCCACCACGCCTCTTTAGCTCCTTGTATATATCTTCTACATGTATATAGTTTTGAAATAAAAGCATTCTAGCTGGGTTGTAATAGACTTAAGTATGTTATGACTTAGTATGCAGACCTAGTAATGAGGGACTGAATGTATCTTGCTCAAGTGTGCAATTGTGTGCTCAATTTTACTTGTTCATACATATTGCGTTATGTACAGTTCCAGGTGGATGTTAGGTTGGGCTGGGAGTGCTAGTAAGAGGGCTGGTATTCTCTGTCTTCACATTCCTTCCTAGGTTAGGCAAGTAAGCCTGGAGGGGGTGTGACATACAAACTGTGGCTGGCTTTACCACTGGCTAAAAGTGTCAAAATAGTCCACACCGTAGATTTGATTAAATCCCTTTGCAACAAGACGAACTTTGTGGCGCTCAATTGCACCACAAGGCTTCAATTTCAGACAAAATACCCACTTGCAGCCAACTGATTTACATCCAAGAGGTAGAGGAACAAGTTGCCAAGTGTTATTCCATTGTAAAGCCTGAATTTACAAGTCCATGGTTAATTTCCAAACTGGACATTTCAACGCTATTTTGTATGATGCCTGTTCACAGGTTTCAATATCAGAGAGGGACAAGCTAGCCAAAGTTTGCCACACCTTGGGTTTAAAAATACCTTGTTTTCCATGGGTTAACATGGGTTGAGTGTTGTGTGGGATGGTTTGATGTGGATGGTAGGCTGGCGAAGATGGAAAAAAGGCAGAGGAAGTTAGCGAGGCTGCAGCAGATACAGAGGAAGAAGAAGGTGAAGTGGATGTTGGTGATGGTGTATTTGGAGATGAGAAAGGGAATGGTTGTGGTGTAGCCAAATTTGAGGATGGTGATCTGTGAGTTGAAAAAGTGGAAGGGGATGGTGAATGGGCGGTGTTGATGGAAGAAAAAGTGGAAGGTTGGGATGTGGGATGAGACTTGATAGGTGTAGGCACGTCAAGAAGTGAAGTAGAAGAGGGTGGCGTGTGGGCAAAAGATGGTGATGTGTCGGTTGAAGAAGAGGACAAAGATGGCTGGACAGAGAAATTATTTTGGGGAAAATGTGAAATGTGTGACTGAGCATGGACTGAAGGTAACACTAGTGAAGAAATGGGGGGAAGGGAAAAATGATATGTGTGATAAGAAGTCACATGGGTGGATTTGACCATTTGATGAGCATAAGGAAATGAATTGTCATTGAAAACTACATGCCTAGAGACATATAAACGACCAGAAAAGGGATCTAAACAAAGATAGCCCTTGTGATTAGAGCTATAACCAAGAAAAGCACATTCAGTAGAGCGAAATTGAAGTTTATGTTTATTAAAGGGACGAAGAAAAGGGAAACATGAACAACCAAAAACTTTTAAAAGAGTATAATCATGATGAGAATTGTAGAGTTTAAAATATAGAGATTGATTAGAAATAACTAAAGAGGGAAAACGATTAATTAAATAAACTGCAGTTTGAAAGGAAAAAGGCCAAAAAGACAAAGGCAGTTTGAAAGGAAAAAGGCCAAAAAGACAAAGGCAGTGAAGAATGAGCTAAAAGTGATAGGTCGACCTCAACAACATGACAATTCTTCCGTTCAATCTTGCCATTTTGTTGTGGAGTATGGGGACAAGAAACACGATGAGAAATACCATGTAAGGCTAAGAAGGAAGAAATAGAGCAAAATTCACCTCCCTAATCAATTTGGAGAGCTTTAATGTCACGAGAAAATTGAGTTTTAACCATAGCTTTAAAACGTAAAAATAAAGAAAAAACTTCATCTTTAGTTTTAAGAAGATAGAGCCAAGTAAACTACGTAAAATCATTAATGAAAAACACAAAATAACAAGCATCATTTACTGGATTTTCTGGGGAAGGACCCCACAAGTCTGAATGAACAATATCAAGCGGTTGTGAACAAGTGCTATGACTAATAGAAAAGGGAAGTCTATGGCTCTTTGCTTTTTGACATGAAATACAAGTGTTTTGCTTTTTGATATGAAATACAAGTGTTAGACTCATTGATTGATTTACAATCAATGTTACAAAAATTCAAAATTTGTCTAACTATTGATGAAGAAGGATGATCTAAACGAAAATGCCATAAAGAAAAAACAGTCCTAGACACAAAAACATTCGGTGGCAAGCTTGAACGGGACGCATGTGTTGAAGAAGATACCACTGGCAACCTATAAAGCCCGCCATCAAGTTGACCCCTGAGGAGGATTTTCTTGGACAACAGATCCTTCACAAGAAAGAAGGTAGGATAAAATTCAACTGATGCTTTATTATCCTGACATAATTTGGAGATGCTTATCAATTTATGAGATATGGTTGGAGTGAATAAAACATGATTGAGATTTAAAGGCAAAGAATTAGAAAAAGACAAGGTAGAATAACCAAAATGAGAGATAGGCAAAGAATTACCATTACCAACAGTCGTATGCTTAACACCAGTGTAGAATGACTAAGCATCATCAAGAATAATAGGCTGGGTATTGTAATTAGCTGAATTTGAATAAATAGTTTGGTCACTGTAATTTTGTTGTGAAATGGGGTTAGGCTAAAAATTGGTTGTAATGGGCTAGGCTGGACTAATCTGGCCAAAGAGGACCCTAGGATGGTTTTGCGTATTGGCAAAGGGTTGAAAGTTTGGTTGCTAGAAATTGGGTTGGAACTGGAGATTAGCACAGTGATGGAAAATAAAAGCACTATGGCCAAACTTTCCACAGATCTAACATTGAAATTTACGGTGACCAGAAGATTGTGATCGATTAGTTGGCCAACGCCTCTGCAAATTGGACTGTGGTGAGCTGAGAACTCTAGAGATGGAAGAAAATGGGCGCGGATTATTCACTACTTGAAAACGTGAAGCTTTCTTAGAATGAAGCTGAATATTGGCCAAACTTGCCTGAATACAATTCAAATGATCCACATAATTTTCCTTCTCAAGATGATGTTCATAACTTAATAGAAGAGTCCAAACATCCTCAAGAACCGGTAAGTCAAGGTGACTCTGTATTGATGCAACAAAGGGATTATATTCAATACCCAATCCTTCCAAAATATACGATATATGGTCCTTGTGGAAAGGTTCACCAATAGAAGACAACTTATCTGCAATTTCCTTTAATTTAGCTAGATATTGCGTGACACTAAGACCACCCTTCCGTATTTTTTGCAACTGGGATTTCAAGCTAAGAACTCTTGTGGAAGATGTAGATTCATTAGATCGACGTAGGGATTCCCAAATATCAAATCAATAGAGAGAGAAATTATTTCACCCATTTTCTCTTCATTGAGAGAGAAATAAAGAAGAGACATTACCGAACGATTGTATTTCTGCCAAAAAGTAAAATCCAGGTTGATTTGGCAAGTGATGTTGTCAAGAAATTCAGGCAGGCAAGGGATGAAGCCATTGATGAACCCTTCTACGCTGTAAGCATAAATTACGTTCAACATTTTATTCTTCCACAACAAATAATTAGAATCATTGAGCTTCACTGATACCACTTGGAAAAAGTTTGGAATCAAATTTGGAACCATTTGAGGCATGAGTGGAACTTGCTGGAGAACAGGAGAAAAATGAGGCGGTTGATACATACCAAACTGTGGTCGAGGGATGGTGAAGACAAGTGGTGATGTAGGAGGAAAAATAGGTGTCGTAGGGGGAAGGCCAGTAACATTTGGAGTGATCGGCGATCTAATGGGTGGTGTAGGATTGATGTTGGATAGTGGTGGCTGAAACGAAGAACTCCAGTGGGTGTTTGGCTGGAAGATGATGATCCATTTTTTGGATTTTGAGAAGATTGTGCCATTGTTAGCACTAAGAAAGAAGAACAGAGTAAAATCTCACCTGAAGCTCTGATACCATATACGCTTGAGCCAAGAAAGGGGAAAAAATCAAGGAGATTTATTGAACATTCTATTCTTCTCAACAACCAAAGAAAAACGACAGAGAACAATATAAAGGGTGCAAGGATTGAAACCCTACAAGCGGCAATCAATCAATGAAAGACAAGAAAGGCATATACAGGCAGATAATAAAGCAATACAAAACAAATTAAGGAAGATAATTAATCTAATGGTTTAATAGAGAATATCTCGCTTCGAATAGAGTGAACAATTCCCTTCTCAAGGAGCGATGAGATAAAAGACAAAAACTTTATCTTTTACTTTGAAAGTGATGGATTATTTGTTTTAATCTATTAGGTTACTACCGATTATAAACTGTAATATTCCAAGCTTGAACTCAAACCAAAATCTAAAGTCTAGATTGGTATCTAGCGTGGTCTTGTTGTTCCCCTCCATTCCTTTGTGACTTAGGTCTAGTATTGCTTTCAAAATTGAAGATAACAAATACAAAATCATTTTCAACATGCTTTGTTTCCATTCATTTGTTTCTCAATATAATTTCTTAGCAAGTTTTTGAATTTAGAATTTCTCTAAACTAAGCATTGTTTATATTCAGGGTTAGTTGTAAGTTCAATCATCATTTTAGTAACCATTGATGGTAAAATAAACTAATGATTTAACAAAAATCTAAAATTTAAAATTATTATAAATATAAATTGAAAAATGTTGCATATATTGTAGTTGAAATCGTATAGTAACATATTATATATACTAGTGTCAAACACGTTTGATGCACGTGAAATTTTACATTTTATTTTAAAGCATAAAAATATAAAAAATACTTAAAATTTTACTTATTAAATAAATTTGTTATTATTTTAGTATTGTAAGAAAGCTAATACAACGATTCTTTTTTAATATTTTCATACTCTTGTCATACAATGTACAATTTTCCATAGAAAAACAAATATATTTTTAAATTGTTTACATAGTACTGTAATTTATATAGTGCTAATAATCTCATCTTATTTCATATTTTTCTAACATATAAGTATTGAAACAATTAATTATATTATCATTTTAAATTAACCATTAATAAGTAAATTAAAATAAAATTTTAGAATAATACAAATTTATTAGGGCAATGGGGTTATTGTTTTTCCCAAGGTCAATGGAGTTTTTTTTACATGTGTATACAAATTAATTAATAATTAAATTAAAATATATTATTTAAAAAATAAAAATTAGAGAAGGTAAAACAAAAGCTAGCCTAATCCATCTAGCCCAACAACTCAGCCCACTCTATTAAACAAAATAAAAATAAATAAAAGAACAAAGAAACCCTAGGTGCTACCCACCATTTTCAGTTTCACTCTTCTTCTTCTCTCTTGATCTTCAAGTCAGCTCCCCCTCTTCTCACTCTATACCACCTTGAATCCTACCTCTCGTTTAGTGTTGTCGTTGCTGTTGAATCATCTATCTTGTTCAATATTGTTGTCTTTTTCTCTCTCTCGCTCATGTCACTGCCACCCTCTCCCGTTCATGTCGTCGTCGCCCCCTCCGTCTTAGCAATTTGTAGTGCAAGTTCTATATTATTTATTTTTACTCTCATATTACTGATAGTAAAAGAGAGATGAGATGTTGAAGGGCATTTGAACCGCATAACTAGCTGATGAGACTGTGATGGGAGAGAAATCGTCATAAGCATCAAAGCAAATAGGATATAAATGGAAGAGATTGTTCTTGAGGATGCAATTGGTGCATAGATGACAAAAGCATATGCTTTTGAAACGGACATTGTGAAGGATCCAATGCTCAGACTAAGAGATGTTGCATTCTTGGCAGGGAGAAAATAAATGGATTGAATACAAATTAAAAAAATTCTTGGAAGGTATTGTCTTTTGTTTATGAATTGTCCTCCTTTCTTTCTTCCATCAGACAACTCAAATTGGGACTTAGTTTGATGGACTTGCTTTGATTGACAGAACGATCCCTGTATATTTATAATGGTAAAATATAGTAGATTTTGATGAGTTCTTGAATTAAAGTTATATATGGTAAGGAATACGATAAGCCATTTTTTGAAAACTTAAGTTGGGAAACGTAACCGTTCAAGAAGTTCAATGGATTTTCTTGATTTAATTCATTTCAACGGAAAAAAAATTGTTATCTAAATCACCATAAATAGTTAAAATACTGCTCAAATATTTAAAGTAGAATCGATGAGGAAATCAAACTTTGGGTAATTAGACCAAACTTTGGTGTAACTAAACCGCTTAATTTAAGTAGTTCACAATTTGTTTCCTAAATAGTAACAAAATTGCCTCATTTTTAAATTAACATTTAATTCTTTTCTCAATCACCAAACAATAATAGAGAATTTGACTCATTGCATTTAATTTTTAGAGAAGGTTGGCATTCAATTCTCTCCTCAATCAGCAAATAGTTACGAAAAATTTAGACTTAAATTAATATTTAATTTTTTTCTCAATCACCAAACAATAATAGAGAATTTAAATGATTAATTGCATTTAACTTTTAGAGAAGGTTGACATTTAATTCCCTCCTCAGCAAATAGTTACGGAAAATTTGGACTTAAATTAACATTTAATTCTTTTCTCAATCACCTAATAATAATAGAGAATTTGACTGATTGTATTTAATTTTCAGAGAAGTTTAGCATTTAATTTCTCCTCAATCAGAAAATTACGGACAATTTGGAAATGACAAAATTCCCACCAAAGTAATAGTGAAAAGGCTTATAATGAAATGGCAAAATTGGCATAAAAAGTTTCTCCCTATTGTGCTTTTCTTTGTCTCAATTTTAGTTTTAATTTGAGTTCCTAGCTTCAAAATTTTCATGTTCTTCCTTATTAAGCTTTATTAAAATTTATTAATTTTGTCAATATCATAAGGAGTAATGAAAAAAAGAAATATATAAATATAGCTAAAATCAACCAAATATATATATATACTTTTAAAAGCAATACAATCTAATAAATATAAAAGTTGCACTAGAAAAAAAAATTTAAAAACTTTTTTCCACCTTACAAATTACGACCAAAATAATAGCTTAAAATCTGAGTATCTAACTTATATTAATCTTTGTAGCTTAATTTATATCAATTGTTTTTTTAAGTTGTCTTTAGAATTTAATTGATTAATGCATATTTTTAACAAAAAGTCAAAAATTTAAATCTTCATTCCACGTATTATTGAACGAGAAAAAAATATATATATAATATTAAGCCTTGAATAAACAATAAGGACCAAACATAATTTAATTAAAATATTATTGACAATTTATGCTCTCAGGGACCTACATGTCAAATCATTAGTCAACCAATTTATGGTTTTATGTTTTTAAAAGGAATTTCATCGTTTACTTGAGGGAGATGAAGAAATAGTTGTGAAATTTCTCAACCAAACAAACAATATCTCTGCGTGTGGTATACTCTGCGGGACCAAATGGAAACTTCTTTGAATTAGAAATAGATTCTCCTACAAGTTCTTTCCATACTATTAGAAGCCATTATTCCTTTTCTTTTTTCTACTTCTCAATTTGGCAGGTGAATTTTAACTGCCTCCAACTGTTTTTTTAGAACTATTAGAGCCTGTGTTAGATTCCCTTTTTCAAAAATACATTTTTTTAAAACATTATTTTTTATAAAAATGGTTTTAAATTGAAACACTCATATATTTAGTGACATTTTCTGAAAAGTATTTTTATACACAAATTTATTTTGTTTACTTTACACTCAAAATGCTTCTACAAATGTGAAATTACTATAAACGACCACTATTAAACACTATAAATTAATAACATCAAATTTGTATTTAAAACGCCATGATCGATCGAGGTTGGCGAAGTGGTCGCCGAAGGGATCCGGTGGTAATCGATAGTGGGCGGTGGTGGAAAAATTTGATGGTCATCAGCAATAGGCAACGAAAATTGCTAGTGGTGGTTGCGAGCGGCAACGGCCGCCGACATTGAGGTGGCGATGAATGGCGACGGTCGCCAGTGGTGGTTGCTTGCGATGAGGTGGTTGTGGATAGTGGCGGAATCTGATGGTTGTCGATGGCTGGCATTGGCAATTTCCAGTGGTGTTGCTGATGGTGAGGTGGCAGTGGACAGTGTCTGGCAGTCGTTGGTGGTGGACGGCAACGACCATGGGGAAGTAAAGGTAGTGTGAGGGTATTTTGGTCATTTTCATATATCATGAAAATTTAGAATGAATTCTCAATTAAACACTTAAAAATATTTATTTTAGAATTTTAATTCAAGTGTTTCACTCAAAATAGCTTATTCTCAAAGTCATTTTGAGTGGTTGCCAAATACTACAAATCTTATGAAAATGACTTTTTTCAAGATTAAATACTTGAAAAATCAATCTAAATGTGGGGCATGATGATTTGAACTTCTGACCTTAAACGAAGGATTACATATCAATTGAATGGTGAGTTATGTTTACCAATATGAGCATAGCTCAACTGGCATAAAGTATGTATTATCAATCAAGAGGTCAGAGGTTTGAATCGCCTATCCTATATGTTTCAAAAAAAAATGTTAAGTTATGCTCACTTTGACAACTTTTAATTGTGATTTTATATGATCTTTTCTGTTGGTACTAGTAACTAAATGATTGTGGGATGTATTTATTAATTGTCTTGACGATATACAATCACTTTTAAAATGTAGTGGAAGTTTTTTAAAGGTTTAAGTAAATAGACACTATCATCAAAATTTATGAAGATCAAAATAATTTGGAAATTAAGACGGCAAAACTCAAATTAATATAATAACTAAATATTTGTTTTATTCCTTCATGTTTAACTTTTTTTTTCTTTTTTTAGCCTCTTTATTGTTTAAAACTTTTCAATTTAGTTTTCTAAGTTTTAGTATTTTTCAATGGTACTATTTTCATTAGTAGATATTAATTGTGCTTGATGGTAAGCTTCCTTGACATGATATACTAGTTGCCAAAAAACTTAGAATAGAAATGGACTAAAATATAGTATTTTATGTTATAAATTCATTTTATTTTTGTTAAATTATAGCATGTTGTGTTATAAACGATAGTATCTATTTCTTTGATAACTACAGTATTTTGTGTCCCACGCAATGTACCACACGTAGAAATTGACTAAACTATATTATCAAACACATTTTTTAATAATTGTTTAAATTGGAATAAAATTTTTAAACTTACTAGTAAACATATGTGAAAACAATAAAAACATGAAATACAACTCTTTTTCTTTAATTTAATTTCTTGCTTTCAGATTACTAATCAAATGCACCCAACAATCAAACTAAGCCTACATAACATGCTTAGTTTAAAAAATTAAGATCAAATTGAAACTTTTTAAATTACTAAATAAAAAAATATTAAAATATTAGAGACTAAAAACATATAAAATTAAATTACAAGTTTAGTACATGAACTTTCATATATGTTCTATTAGGTCCCTAAACTTTAAGAAGTATCTCATAGGTTTCAAAATATTCAATTTTATGTCTAATAGGTCCCTAAACTTTTAATTTTGTGTATAATATATTCTTGAACTTTGAAAATGTCAAATAGACCCTTTATAATAGTTTGGGTTATAATTATCTGTGAGTTATAATAGTCTGTAGAGTTATATAATATGTGTTTAGGATGCAGAATTGTTTAGTCTGGGTTATAATAGTCTATGTTTGAAGTTCAGAGTTATGTAACTCTACAAACTATTATAACCTAGACTATTAAACTCACTCAGCGCCCCAAACAGACCCTTAAATTTTCAATCAGAGTCGGCCATTGAAATTGAAGCCTCACATGTGGAATAAATCCTTGTCAATCGGAACTGTAGCCTCACCGATCAGTCAAAACTGTAGCCTTACGAGTTGATCGGAATCGTGAAGAAGCATCCCTTCACAGTTCATTGTCGTATCAAGCCAAACATCCCTTCAGCAATTCGCACACACAAATTTGTTTAATCAATTCTATGACTCAATTATCTTTTTTAAATATTATAATTAGTTACACAAAAATCCAATTGGACCAATTTTTAATCCTAGTCATCAAGCTACGTAAGCAGTTAAAAAGCCAGTCAGCTCTCCGTTTGCATTTAACAGTACTGGTAGTGATGAGGGACCTTTTAAACTTACTTTTAAAATCTCGATGACTAAAATGGTACATTTTGAAAATTCAAATACCAATCACACCTAATGCTGAAAATTCGAGGACTAAAAAGGTTTTTTTTTTTCCTTTTTACATCTCTATCCTCCTTCATTAAATTATAATTTAACTCTCATCAATTTTTCTACATTTTTTTTAATAAATTAAAACACAAATACTTCTTACACTCTTTTCATAAAGATTTTTCTTTTCAAATTTGGAGGTGTATTCGAGGAAATTGTTAATAATTTCCTTAAAAAAAGTTAAAAGTTAAAAAAATTATTAGATGGATTTGGGGAGATTTGGATTTTAGTAACTCTTTTATAATTTTAGTAACTCAAAACATTTTGTTCTCTACTAGATTTTCTTCTTTACAACGAACCATTTTGTTCTTCGTCTTTTTCACTACCGCACTTCTTCATCGTTGGAAAAAAAATATTTTTAAGGCATTTATGAAATCATCCTCTAATGATTTTTGTAAATTTTTTTAAGTTATTGGTTGCATTACAAATTTAGTCTCTATGATTTAGAAAATGTTAGTATTTAGTCTCTATAATTTTAAAAGTTAGAATTTTGTCCTCATAATTTGATAAGCCTCATAAATAATTCCTATTGATGAAACTCTCATAAATAGTACCTATATTTTTATGAAGATTTTATCAAACAATAGAGATTAATTCTAACATTTAAAATCATAGAGACTAAATTCTAACTTTTTCAAAACTCCAGAAGACCAAATTTGCAATTTAATCTAAGTTGTTTTAGGAAATTGCAGTTCTAAAATTACAAAGAGAACTATAAATGAAGTTAAAAAAGTATTTGCGTTATGAATACAGTTGAACACAAAATTGAAAGTCGTACGAATTAGACACGAACCCAAAAAAAACAAAAGATGTATAAGACATTTTTTAAAGTTACCTATTTTACACAATTCGGGACTATCACCTAATAAGATGGAGATCCAAAATATAACCATCACCTAATAAGATGTACAAATGAGGCCACCTTCTAATAAGATGTAGATCTAAAATATGTTTATCACCTAATAACCATTAATATAAAAACGAAGTACATTTACAATTTTTCTCTTCTACATCTGCGTTGCAGTAGCCTAAGTGAATAACTTCTCGGGATGAATTTATAATTTAAAGAAACATATATTTAGTGTTTTATTATTAATTTTTTTACTCATTACAAATTAAATTGTTAAGAAGGCCGCTTATTGTAAGCGTGTCCGACTCGTTTTCACACAAAAATCTTCCGGCGAACAGAGACTTCGTCTATAAGCAACACACAGAAAACGAACCCACCGCCACTGTCTTCCACTCTGAAACAACATAATATATAAACCCATTTCGCCATGAAAGCTTCCTAATCCAAATCCTTCACTTTTCTCTCTCTCTCTTCAAGCAACCCATTTGGCAGCCATGGGAAGAAAACTGGACGCTCTTCTGGGAAGGAATTTCAGAGGCTCCAAATTCCGGCCCCTTCTCAATCTCGCCGTGTCTCGCCTTGCCATCTTAACCAACCAACGCCAAGTGAGGCGCTCTCAAGCTCAATCCGACGTCCTCCAGCTCCTCCAAGTCCGCCACCACCAGCGCGCTCTCCTTCGAGTCCGTTTCTCTTTCTCTTCCTCTCCCCTTTTTCAATTTCAGTTTCATTCCTTGCTTCTTCTTTTGTTGATTTTTTTTCTTTCTTTCTTTTTTTGATAGGTTGAGCAAGTGATTAAGGAGCAGAATGTTTTGGATGCGTATGTTTTGATTGAAGGCTATCTCGATCTCTTGATTGAAAGGACCTCCCTCCTCGAACAAGAAAGGTTTTCCTATTCTCCTTCTACAACAGATTCCTTGTTTTGTTTTGTTTTTTATTTGATTTGATTTGATTTATTTAATGCAGAGAATGCCCTGAGGAACTGAAAGAGGCGGTTGCTGGATTGCTATTTGCTGCTTCCAGATGTGGGGATTTCCCTGAACTTCATGAGATTAAATCAGTTTTGACCACCCGTTTTGGCAAGGAATTCACTGCTCGGGCTGTTGAATTACGCAACAACTGTGGAGTCAATCATTTGGTAATTTTTTTTTAATCGATTTTTATATGCTGCTCTGTTTCGTTGTTCATCTTGTGCTCTGTTTTTCTGTAGTTAATGCAAAAACTGTCCACAAGGCAGCCCAATTTGGAGAGTAGACTGGACGTGCTTAAAGTCATTGCTTCTGAGAATGGAATTGCTTTGCAACTTGACGAATCTCCTCCTCCTTCCAATCACAATCAGGTATTAGACCCAAAATCTTAAATTGATAGATGGATGAGATGTTTAATCAGTCTTCGAGAAATTTCTTTTTTTTTCGTCGAATTTATTTTAAATGGCAATTGGGATTCTGTTTTCGGATGACCGCAGGAAACGCCTGCAGGAAACACAAGACAAAACCAACCTGAGGCACATGCTGAAGTCCCATCTGGTTCTAAACAAAAGTACAAAGACGTGGCGGATGCAGCACAAGCCGCTTTCGAATCAGCGGCTCAAGCGGCAGCTGCTGCCAGAGCTGCCATGGAGCTCTCCCGATCTGAACCACAAGACCCTGACTCTGGAACGAGTCCACATGACAAACAAGAGAAAAAGAAACCCGAGGTCGAATCTAAACCGAAACCGGAAATCGAATATGGAAATGGAAGAGAAGAAGATGAAGAAGAAGCCAGCAAAATTACGGGAGAAGTGAAGAATTCAATGCCTGCTTCAAGTAGAGAGTCATCTGATGAAGAAAACAGTGAAATGGATGAGCAGAAAGCTTCAAATCTTGAAATTGGGCTGGACATGGAAACGAAGCAAGAGAAGTCAAGCTTTCGTTTAAATCTGGAGAAGAAGCCAATTTCAGTGAGAACAAGAAGAGCGCGTGGATACTGAAGAAGAACATATATATATATATATATATATTTAATTTCTTTTTGGTTTGGATAGATCAGGGAAAGTGTATAATTATGTGGTTTAATTTGGGAATTTTTGTAATATATGAGAAATTCAACATTTTTGTTTGTTTTACATGGTATATTCACAGGATTTTTTTTTTTTTTACTTTTGTTTTTTGGACATCCCAATTATTAATTTAAGTAAACTTTTTAATTGTTTTTTACTCGTTCTTAAAATGTATACTGATTTGAATACGTCAATATTTGATCATTATATATATTTATATAAATGATACATTATATAATATAGAGAAAGATTCAATTTTTTCCCCTAAACTTGTTTGTTGTATCAATTTTTTCTAACTTTTAATTTCATTAAATTAAACTTTAAACTTAATTAAATGTTGTAATTTCTATCCTTTATTCAATTTTTGCTAATTTACTTACTAATTTTAACAAAAAGCAACGAAATTTTTTTTGTGAACTCACTAATTTCAATCCTATCAAAACTCACTAATTCACTTACTAATTTTAAAATCTTTGTAAAAATCTTTGTAACAAATTTAAGTTTGATTAATGCACAAATTGATCATTTAATATAATTTTGTCAAAACTCACAAATTTTAACAAAAATTTAGCTAAAATATTGTTTTTCTCTAAAATCCTATCAAATTTGTACTATACCAATGTTTTAAAAATCACTAAAAACATATAAGAATACTTTTTTTTAACTAATTTTCAAAATAAAACTTATTAGAGGTAATTTAAGTTTGGAGTGCAATTTGATGAAATTGAAAATTTAAGGTAAAAATCGATACAACTTGACAAATTTAGGGGTATAAATTGATTTTTTCCCTATATTAAATACATTTACCTTGTTCTCATTAGTTTTTCTAATGGTTTTAATATATTTAAATATAAAATCTAAATATATTTAATAATTTGACTGTAATTGTTGAGTATGTAATTAGAGGTCTTAGGTTCGAATCCTCGAGTGAGCTTAATTAATAAAAACTCTTGATGTCTCCTGCATCTAGATCTTGGGGCGGGCGCGGGTGCCCCCGGCTATAGGGGAGCAAAGCTCCAACTCCCGATTAAAAAAAAAACTATATATAAAAGCCATTATTGAGGAGAAATTTTAGGCCCCGTTTGATAACCATTTGGTTTTTGGTTTTTGGTTTTTGAAAATTAAGCTTATAAATACTACTTCCACCTATGGTTTTACTTGTTTTGTCATCTACTTTTTACTTATGTTTTCAAAAACCAAGCCATGTTTTGAAAACTAAAAAAAGTAGTTTCCAAAAACTTGTTTTTGTTTTTAGAATTTGGCTAAGAATTCAAATGTTTCCTTAATGGAGATGAAAACTATTGTAGAGAAATTGGGAGAAAACAAACTTAATTTTCAAAAACCAAAAACTAAAAACCAAATGATTATCAAACGGGGCCTTAGCTTTCCATTTTTTCCTCAATTCTTTAATGTATACCTATTAGTTTTAAATTCATGGAAATAAACATTAAGTAAGGAAAAAAATAAATTCATGGAAATAAACATTAAGTAAGGAAAAAAGAAATAGAGTGACAGGGAGAGAGAGAATGAAAGAAAAAGATGACAATGCATTGAATAAAAGCTAGAGAGAGCAATAGGAAGATAAAAACCCAGAAAAATGATATAAGGGGGTGTTTGTCCCCCCTAAGTTGAGTTGAGTTGAGTTGGGTTTTAAACCCAACTCACCGTTTGGCCCATGGAGAAATTAACTCCTCACAAAAAAACTCAAACTCTACCAACTTGCTACAGTGTTAGAATATTAACTTCACCAACTTGTAGAATATTAAAAAATTAGAGAATTCTCTCAAGACTTTTTTCTCTCCAATCCTTTGTGGATTTTCTTTTAAGAGGCTCCCATAAGCCTCGGTCCTGTGTTCTAGTCATAGCCAAGAAGACTTTGTGGATGAGACAAAGACTCGCCTGAAATATCTTCATATTATCTCAAAGGTATGTTTTGATTAGCCTAAAATTATTTTTCATTTAATTCTAAAATAAAATCAAAGTTCATTCCAACGCTTCTGTTGTGGGTTTAATTCGATAATTTCCTTCAACACCATCACTCCCCATACTACCCTCTCGGACCCTAACACTATCACCATCCCGACCTCTGATACCACTACCGCCATTTTCATCACTCTCTCTATTACCCTCTCGGCCTACGATACCACCACTTGAAGGGAATAATCAAATTAAACCCACAGTGGAAGCGTTGGAATTGTCTTTGATTTATTTAGAATTAAACTAAAATACAAGGGTTAAACAATAAATACCTTTATATATTATGGAGAATATTCTGGATGGTGTTTTTCTCCTTGTGCTCCAACTCCAATGAGGTTGAATTCCAAGACTTCCACAAAGTCTTTCTTACTATGACTCGAACAAAGGACCAAAGAGGTTTATGGGAACCTTTTAGAAAATAGAATGAGAGAATGATGAGAGAATTCTCTAAAGTTTCTTTCTCTTATTTGGAATGCACACCAATGGCTCATCCCTAGGGCCCTATTTATAGTGGCCTGTGAAAAATAATTAAATAATATATTTTAATATATATTTAACCAATTTGAATCATATTCAAACCTTACCAAATTCTCCTACGACATCTATTTCTTTATTTGAATCTAATTTAAATATAATAAATATCTTTTATTTAATGTATCTTAATACATTAATAATTTCTTTAATACTTAATGCATCATATACAATAAATATGTTTTTCCTCATTTAATATATCAAATATATTAAATTTTAATTCAAACATTTCAAAATTTCTCTCAACAAAATTGATCCTTGTTTGTTTATATGAGCTAGCAAATGGGACCTTATGGACCTACAGATTATAAGCTAAACTCTTTAATTAATTAATTATCATTCATTAACTATAAGTCACTCCACTATAGACTCAGAGTTGCACTCTTATGCACTGTAGGACAAGTTGTGTCCATGGATATAATCACTATATGCAAGTCGATCCTTCACGAGTTGTTCGTAATTACATATGGGTCAAAAGTCCTTTTTGCCTCTGTAATTGCATCTTGTACCTTAAGTACCACTGATCCTCTAATGAACAATTTATTTATGATCCAACCATAAACGGGCCAGTGAAAGGGTGGGGCCCCATTGTTCAAGTCCAAAAATCAGCACTTAAGGGAACTACTCATCTACTAATCCTATAAGGGAATGAGTGAATTTCATCTTGTGAGATTATGTTCCCAGTTCTTTATTTTGTCAAGTCCCCAAAATGGTAGGCATATTGAATCGGCTACAAAAGCCACTCTCACCCATGCAAATCACAGGACAAGTGCTCACAAGCAAAAGTACATAACTCACTCAAGATTAAGATCGAGTCGCATATGATCATCTTGATGAAATATTAATCTTCTCAATTACTAATTTATAAAGAGAGATTAAATATTTCGTGGTCCAATCATATACAAACTCATTGGATAAGATACCCCCACTCACAGTCTCCACATGAACGATTTGGATCAAACCGTTTGTAATTATTACATAGTAGGATGTATCAATAATGTTACCAAGATAAGACATCCAACCTTATCCATATATTATGACCTTTTAGGTTATTTCTTGAACATGATCCTCTCGTATGTCAACTACATACTGTTCAATATTACACTAATAACCTTGAATTTTTCATATAATGGATAATATTATATTAAAAATAAAATAATCAAAAATATTATTAATTATGAGGCTTAGGGCATAAATCTCAACACCACTACCTCGGGCACCACCACTGCCATCACCCTTTCTATCACCACCATTGCCATCACTCTTTCTACCACCACTACTGCCACGGCCACTACCTCTACCTCGCCCACCACCATTGCCATCACCAATTCCATCACCACCACTGCTTTGGCCACCACTGCCTTGGCTCTCTCGTTAACCGACACCATCACCACCACCCTTCGGATTCTCGACACTACTAATCCTACCCTTGCGAGCCTCCACACCACCGCTGCCACCCTTCTAAGCCTCGACACTACTATTGCCACCTTCCTGAGCCTTGACGCAAAGGCCACCACTCTCCTAGTCCCCGACACTACCGCCATCACCCTCTCAATCCCCATCACCACCACCATCACCCTTGACTCCACTACCCTCCCGATCGTTATCAAGAGCCCCACTAGCTCGACAGCCTCTGATCTTATTACACTTCCTAGGAAGTGCAGGCGAAAGAGGAAGGAGACAGACCAGTATAGTCCTCCATGCCCGGTGAAGAAACCAAAGGAAGAATAGCTGAGGCAACGGAGGGTCTCTAAATATCTAGTCCCGAGTCGAATTACAACATTGCATCGATCGTCTTCTATTTACAACCCGGCCCACGGCGTCGACCCGAGCGTGTTCAACGCAATGATGGAGTGGATCCAAGACCTGAGTACGAACACAGAGATTCAACTCGGTATCGATACAACCACGACGGACGTGAAGAGGCAATTCTTCTAAGAATTGATACAGAAGAGTACTTGGGCCGAGTGCGATATTAGTACATTTCTTTTTTTGTTTCATATTTATTAAAGTCGGGTTTCTTATTTATTAAATAATGGCTTCTTCCACACAGGCTATAAACACACTTTTCATGTTCATAAAGAAGAAGCTATCCACTCAACTAGACATGTGCGTACACATATTCACGATATTGCCATCAGGCATCCTGGTACATATTATATATCCTTACAAGTTAACAGATTTCTTCCAATGCAACACCATTCATAATGCATATATTGTCTTATGTAAGGTCATCTAAACTTGCGCACCCGCGATAGCTTATACAACAGGATAAGGAAGAAGCTCGTGCTCAAACCCACATTTGTATGGCAAGAATAAGATATATATCTAAAGTTCGTGCAAGGAATGCACGAAGACTACAAGCTTGCTTGGTGAGATGTGGATTTTTGTCTACAACTCGTCAATTTGAGGGAGCACTAGTTCTTAGTGGCAATCGAACTGAACAGAGGTCAATTTTTGTATACGACTTGTATCCCTCATACATCAGAATTGACAACGTCATAAGGTTTTTGGAGCCCCTCACACACACACTACCATCGCTCCTATACTTTTGTGACCTCCCTCGTCACAAGTCAGGCATGTTTACCATAACATGGCCTATCTATCGAGCAAACAACTCTAACATACAACACGATTCGCTGTACTGCGGGATCTTTTGTGCGAAATGGTTTGAGTACTTGGTGACAGGTGTAGAGAAGTCTGCATTTGTGCAAGAGCGGATGACGGAGTTTATGACCCAGAGAGTTCTTTTGATGTATAAAACTCTTTTGTAAATTATCTTTATAATGTAAATATCAATTTTAATTAGTACAATTTATTATGTATGTAATATACCTATCAAGTCAAATTGATGATTCTGGTTTATGCATATAATCGAGATTGAGAAAGAGAGAGCGAGAGTGTAGGCGAACTTTCTTCATCCAGTGTAACAGAGCGTGAGCGAGCGAGTTAAATGGAGCAGGTGCAAGAGCGAGTGCAATACTGCGAGAGCGAGTGCGATACTGCGAGAGCGATACTTCGATAGTTAAAGCGAAATTGGTGGATCATGAGCAAGCTAGGGAGAGCGAGAATGAGTACGAGATTGTGAGAGCGAGTGTGAGAGCAAGAGAAAGAGTCATGTATAAAGCGAGAGCAAGAACGACAATAACAAATAAAAAAAAATCTGCTATATCACATTTACAACCTAGTTCAATACAAACAAAAGCATGTTAAACAAAAAATACAACACGAGGCTAGCTATATCTACTGCTCTGGTACGTTGAATCTGGTCGTTGAGAGTGATTATGATAAGGAAATGAGCAATCAAGAAGATCATGAAGGAAGTCTACAAGATGGAAATCCAGCTCAATCATGCTCAATCAAAGGTCATGCTCAAAGTTAATGGAAGTCAGCTCCAATTCAACCCAATCATGAGGCAATCATTATGCCACAAGGCCCAATGACAAGAGCTAGAGCTAAGAGACTTCAAGAAGCATTGAATATCCACCTCCAACCTAAGGTGTCTATACAATGTGAAGAGTTACAACTTTTCAACCTTGATGAGGCACCTTTTCAACCAAGAGTCATAATGAATCTAAAAATCCAGATTCATTCACATATTTAATACATTTTGTACCTATTAAATACCTGTATTTACATTTAATATGGTTCATGTATGGACTTCAAGGGTTGGGGGCTGAATTTAGACCACATTGGTGAAAGGTTGTGCCCTTTCAAGATTACTTTTCAATTAATATAAATAGGGTTGTAACTTTGTCATTTGGAAACATGAATTAGTTGAATGAAAAATGTTCTCTCAAGATTGAGACTCTTCCAAGCATTTCTTGTGATAGAATGCAATCGAGCCATTCAATCCCATCTTGATCAAGTTAGATTGCGGAGTGACTCAAACTAGAACAAGATTTTCCTTGCTTCTAGATCATTGATCTTAAGAGGTAATCAATTTCTAGCCTTATCTCTTGGTTGATCCAAAATTCGTATAGAGAGGTGTTAACTTCTTAATTAATGCTTGGATCTTTGGACTAAGAGTTAGGGTTGCCTTATCAGATTGATTACATGATTGTCTATTATGTTTGATGTTTCCACATGACCATATTTTCGCGCTAGACAGTATTCTCCAGCAAATGGGATTCTTTGTACTCTTCTCTTGCCAACTCGAGCAACTCTCTTTGGTGGAAGTATTTTCATCTTAGCATATCTAGGTGGTTTCGTCCATTCTGATACATACCCAACTGGATATATAGGATCTGCATATGCTGTATTAAGAGCCTCAACGCTATAACATCTATTACAAAGACTGGATGGGTTGATATTGCATTCTCTAGCAACCGCAAGAACATGGGAACATGGGATTAATCACCTTATAACTTCAAAAAAATGCCATAGATCACCCAAAATAAACAAAAGAAACAAATAAAGAATAAACTCCTAAATTAAAATCGAACACTTTCAGTATAATATTAATTGAATTAAACACCAATTTCCCAACAACGACGCCATAAACTTGTTCGATGGTACATGCAAGCGCACGCGATCAAGTAATATAAAATGATAAGTAAATATCGAGTATCGAATCCTCAGGGAATTGGATAGGTTAAATCAACTAATTACTATACTTGCATCTAATTTTATTTAGGGAAAATAAATGTTAAACTCGTCAACACAAGAATTAAAGGAACTAACGAAATAAAAGCATTCGAATAAGTTGGAGCACAATTAACGGGACCGACTTTAGAACGTTAATCTCACCTAATGGACCATTATTAATATTAATGGGTTCGTGCAATTAATTAGACAATTTACTTGAGCCTAAAGGTACAATTAACAAGGAATCCTCCGTCGAGCTCATCCAATTCTCAAACATAATTAATTAATTCACATGTCCATCTCATTAATTAATTAGGTTTGGCATTAACGAACCTTATTGGAGACCCTAATTGACGCCTTTTTCACTGTCGTGTCCAAACATCAACCATTATGCAATCAAACTCTAATTCATGCATTATTTGTCAAGCAATAACATAAATTAGCAGGGCATTAAATCCTTGATCTGGGGATTCAAAGCATTAAACACATTGCATAAAAGTAAAATTTCTAAATCAACTACAAAATTCCCAATTAATCTCAATCACATGGTCCAATAGCTTGATTAAGCCCTAAAGTCTACAATTTAATCAAGATACAACATAATTCAGTGCAATACAACCATAATTCATTTAAAACTAATCAATAACAACAAAGAAATATAGGAAAAACAAAATTAAAACTCGTTACGTGTTGATCCATTGCTCCCGCTACGATCTCCACGAACCTTGGGTGTCAGATCTTCAAGAATTCCGCTCTAATTCAACCCTCAATCTCTCTAAACTCTCTCAAATCGTGGAGTAGGGTGTAAAAACCCCCAAATTAGCTCCCTTGTTCTGTAATGAAATAGCTAATCTTAAATCTAGAAATTGACACAGCATCGAGACGCTGTCCAAAACATCATTGTTTTCATTAAACGCGCGCAAGTAGCATCTCGACACTACGAACAGAAACCTTTGCACGCGCCTCTTCCTAGTGTCGAGACACCACAAGTCAGCATCTCAACGCTAGCACTCGGGTTTGAATAACAAATAATAGCGTTTCAACGCTCTTTTAGACATCGAAACGCTATCCTTTCGGCCAAATTCACTTGTGAAGCCCCTCTTCTCTATACTTAGCTTCATTTTGGGTACTTTTAGGCTCCACAAATCACCCAATTCTTCCAAAATCGCCATCTTTAGTCCGAATTGCTTGGTTTCTTGAAGTATAGAAAATATTCACGTAAAAGCTCACAATTACATACAAAACTAGCAATTAATTCGGCATACATTTAGCACTAAATTAGTGCTATCATATTCATATTTTGGTGGGAGAATTCTCTGCCAAATTTTCCAAAAGCTTGGCCATGGAACTCTTAATAAATTTACCTTCCAAGGATGTCAACCTCTGGCTTAGCTTGTTGCTATGCTGGTAAATGTTATGTCAAATAATTCTCTTAGTATTTCTCTTGGTAATACTAATGCTTTTTGGCTGTCTAGCAGTGGTTGTAAGCAAATCTAAATTTTTCTCTTATCTTTTCCCTCCACAGTATATTCTTTTTCATGCTCCAGATTTAGCGACCAATCTTCTTTCTGTTCATAAATTTTTTCAAGATAATAATTATATTTTTATGCTTGATTCTAACTAGTTCCTCATTTAGGATAAAGACTTAGGCAAGACCTTGTTTACAGGTAAAAGTGTAAATGGTTTATACCCTATTCCAAGTTAGCTCACTTTATCTCTCGTTCAGTCTAATTCACACTCCAAAACCTACTTTTTTTTCTTACCAAAAATGAATATTTTCTCAGGCATCACCGTTAAGTCATCCTGCACCCAAAGTCTTGCATCATGTCTTGTCTAAATTTGGTGTCTCTATAATGTAACACACATTCTATAACTACTTTGTGAATGTACTAATTGTCATTCTTTAACTACTTTTTGAATGTACTAATTGTCTAAAAGCCAAAACGTCTAAAATTAAACTATTTTCCTATGTCTCATTCTTCTACATTTACTCCTCTTGAACTTCTACACATAGTGATGTTTGGGATCCTTCCCCTTTTGTCTCCAATAATGGATATCGTTTCTGCATAAGTTTTGTTGATGACTTTAGCAAATTTACTTGATTGTTTCCTTTAGCTTCTAAATCTGATGTAAATAATATATTTCACAAATTTGTCCCTTCCGTTTAAAATCTTATATCTATTAAGCTGAAATTTTTTTCGTTCTATTGAAGGGGGTGAGTTTATCCATAATTATGTTGCCTTCTTTTTTTGAGTCTAAGGGAGTCTTATATCAAAAGTTTTGTCCATACACTCCTGAGTAAAACGATGTCACTAAATACATAAGCATAGACATTGTTGAAACCACATTGTCTTTACTCTTTCATTCTTATATTGTGACTACTGAATTTTGGCCTTACGCATTTTCTACAATAGTTTTTTATCATAAATTGCAATGCCGATATCTTCTCTTGATATGCTTTGAAAACTACTCTTTAGATAAATTGATCCTGATTTGCTATGGTGTGCTTGTTTTTATCCATTTAAAACCTGACACTAAAAATAAACTTGAATATACTCTTGATTTTAAAGGATAGATCTGTTATAATTCTTCTAATTAAACAAAAGACCATCATATCTTGCTATGTTATATTCCATGACAACTTTTTTCCTTTTGCCAAGCCTTCTTCCTCTCAGCCTTTTACGTTTCAATCCCAATCAGATTCCATATATCTTTACTTACCACTTTTCTTTGTCTTTGAATAATTTTGATAACCTTTTACTTATTCCCACCGACCTGTCTGCATCTTTACCTAATATAGATTGTGATGTTAATTTCGTCTGCTTGTGTATCACCCCCAGCTACTACTTTTGTGCGATTAACACAGTATTAAACAGAGGCTTCAAAAGTTTCATAATGAAGAGCAGCTATGTACGAGGTACGAGTAGGGGTGAGCATCGGTCGGGCGGTGTCGGTTTTGGGCTCAAACAGGCGCCGATCACTGACAAGTCGGTTTTGATCGGTCAGTAGTCGTCGGTTTTCAAAGTGGTCATGGAACCGATCGATCGAACAGGTCGGTTTTGGGTCGTTTGGAGCTGCTGAGAAAAGGATTATCCATGGAGACAGGGGCTCTTGAAGGCAATGAAGAAAGTGTGGATAAAAAAAAATAGAGAGAAGAAGAGAAAGAAAGAATGAGAAATATGAAAAAAAGAGAAGGGAGATGGAGTAAGGAGAAGATGGTGGTCTGTTGGTGGTGGTGCTGGCTTCGGCGATTAGCGAAAAATAATCCTCTGAGAAAGGGAGAAGAGATGAGAGGAGAGAAAGAGAGAGTGTAGGAAAAGAGAAAATGGAGAAGGAGGGAGGAAAGTGTTTGTAAGAAAAAAATGGGAAAATGATATAAAATAACATAAAAAAAATAATTAAAAAGTGTTTTTAAAAATAGGTAATCATTACCTATTATATAGGTTATAATTACCCCTGAGAAGAGGGTGGTTTTGATGAAAAATCATGGGCGGTTTTCCTCATTTTTTTTTCTTTAATTTAAAACAATTTTTTTTTCTAAACTTTTTTTCTAAACTTTTCTACCGACCGACTGTCGATTTTTCTATATGAAAAATCGACCACGGACTGATTAATCCTTAAAACCGACCGACCGATGTCGGTTCAGCAGGTTTTGATCAGTCGACTCAATTTTTCAGTTTGGTTTGCCACCCCTAGGTACGAGGCTTTAAAAGTTTCATAAAGTTTCATAATTTATGGCCCTTCAAGAGCAAGCTAGGTACGAGGTTCTTAGTTCCCTCCAAATGTAAATGTTGTAAGGTGCAAGTGGATTTTTCGTACTGAGTTTAATATTAATGGAGCATATTATAAAGCTCGTTTAGTTGTAAAGGGAATGCCATCAAGTTCAGAGGTTTGATTTTAATGAAACCTTTAGCCCATTTGTCAAAAAACTAACTATAGGTGTTATATCTTAACTCTTCCTCCTCACTTCAAGGGTTCTCTAAATTAAGTGGATGTGAAAAATGTTTTTCTCCAAGGAAATTTAAAAGAAGAGGCTAATATATGTCGCAACCTATTGGTTCCATTGATCAGTCTTCTCCTATTTATGTCCGTCACACATAATGAAAGAGTTGTTTTGAAATAATTTCAAAGACTTTTAAGGGTTAAAATGAAAATTTTGAAAGGGCAATGTCATAATTGAAACCTACCAAAGTTCAGGCGCATTAATTAAAACTTGTACCTATGTCATATGTACCACTATTTTACAAGTCATTGTCATGTTACTTTTTTGTTTTTATTTTAACAGAAAAGTTTATCACAAAAGGATTATTTTGAGACAAATTTAAAATTTAAGGATGAAAATGAAATTTTTAAAAGTTTAAGATTATTATTGAAACCTGTAAACTTTAGGGGTATTTTATATACAATTTAACCTAAAAAGAATAACTATTTTCGATATTCTTTATTATTTATTAAACAATCAATAATATACATATTCATTGTCCTCACATTATCCATATTTATTAAACCATCAACAACAAAATAACATAGAAAATCAAAATGGTTTATTTTTCAAGTTTCAAAGCTATGTTTTGAAAGTTTTAACAACCAAATAAAATAAATCTAAAAGTTTATAGCGTAAAATTAATAAAATAATCCAAAAACTATACTTCAAAAAAAAAAGACTCCATAGAGCCAAAGTCAAGCTTGGTTTCTCTAGATCACCTTTTCTTCTCTCTCTCTCTCCCTGTAGAGGTTCCTGCTTTCAGATCCCAATCCTATTGAGAAGGTAAGGATGAGAATATTGAGAAGAGTTCTGAAGCCTCTTCTGGGAAGAAATTTCAAGTCCTCTAATTTCAGAAGTCTCGTCGAATCCGCTTTCGGCCGCCTCGAAACGCTGAAGAACCATCGCCATGGCAGGTACACCCAAGATCGCGACGAAGTCCTTCGCCTCCTTCATGAAGGCCTTCCCAAACTAGCTCTCTCTCGCGTACGCCTCTCATCCTTTTTTTCTTTTTTTGCCCCTTTACTTCTGCCTTCTTGCTTTTTCTATTACATTTACTTTCGCATCATTTGGGTATAAATTTCCAAATTAAACATGTTTGCTTTTTTCTTTTCTCTATCATGTTGGTTCTAAATAGATGGTTGGTTGAGGATTTAAACTCTATTAATGTTTTTTCCAATAGAAGTGTGGTGCTCATTCAAACTTCTAACTCCAAGTTAACTCTTTCTTTTAAAAAAAAAAAAATCAATTTATACCTCTTAACGTTGAAGTTGTATTACTTAAAACCACAAACTAATAATTGTATCAATCTAAACCCTAAACTTTCATATGTAAATCAATATAGAAATCTTCTGTTATAATTTCGTTTTAAAACCATAAATGCTTGTATAAAACTTCTTTAATGTAGGGATTAACATATATTAGAGAAAAATGTTGAAATCAAATAGATAGTAGCAGTTTTTCATCTTCTCATTTTTCTTTATTTTTCCCTACTTATTGAGAAAAAATTACGTGATAATTTTTCTTGCTACTTTGGTAGGATTTGAGGAGAAAAATAATTTTATTTAAGTGATTTTGAGCTGATTTTAAATGGAATCAAGTGAAAATAGCTATAAATCACTAACTAAATGTTTAAATTGATTCACTTATAACATTGTAGGGTTTAAATGGATATCATTATTAGTTTGGGGCTTTAATTGATACAACCCTCAAAGTTTAGAAGCATAAATTGATTTTTTTTTCCTCTTCTTTACTTGTAATTTGCATATATAAGATTATAAAGAATAGATTTAAATACTATATATTTTGACCTGTGAATTTGAACTTTGTTCTATTTTGGCCTCTAAACTTCTAAAATGTTTGTTTGAGTTTCTGAATTTTAAAAAGTGACCATTTTGGCCTCAGTTAAAACATTGATGATGTGGCTTTTAAATTGAAATGAGTAAGCGTTCAAGTGGATGTCAAATAAGCGATTCAGATATTGTGTTTGGTCTAGAACAGGTGCTTTTTTGGAATGGTTAATGCAAAAATTAAAATTAAAGTTTTTTTTTTTAGAAGACTAAATTAAATAACGTCACCACAATACTATTTTCTACAGAGTTCAAATACTACCAAAAATATATATATACTGCTGGGACGATGGTCATTTTCACGATTTTCATTTTTCAGAAATTCCAACTTTTGTTTTTGGAGGAATTTTATTATCACTTTTTTATGATCTTTGCAGTGCGAGCAAATGATTAAACATCAAAATCTTTTGGATTCTTATGGTATGATTGAAAGCTATCTCAATCTCTTGATTGAAAGAATCTACCTCCTTGGACGTGGAAGGTTAACTTTGCATTATTTTACAATGATTTTCAAAATAATATAATTTCCATTTTCCAAAATACAATTTCAAGAAAATTATTTAATAAAAAAGGTTTTGGTTAAAAAATACTTTTAGTCCCTTCAACTTTGGTGAAAGTAATAATTTAGTCCCTAAATTTTAATTTGTAACAATTTAGTTGATGTACTTCCAAATTTGTGACAATTTAACTTATAAATTTTGGTATAGTAACAATTTTGTCCCTGTAATTTAACACTTAAAACAATTTAATCCCTACCATAAAAAATTTCATTAAAATTAAGGGTCAATTTTTATTATATAATAACTTAGCCTTTGTTGTTTATAAACACATTCAATCTCTAATTAGTTTATCGATCTACATATTATATAAAAAATTCCATCAAATCTTACCAATTGTTTTCAAGGGACTAAATTGTTAAAAAAAAAAATTATAGTTTAGGGACTAAATTGTTACATACCAAAATTCATGGACTAAATTGTTATAAAATTGAAAATACATAGGCTAGATGTTATAAATTAAAGTATAGAGACAACATTGTTACTTCCATAAAAGTTTTGGAACGAAAAGTGTTTTTTCACCAAAAACTTTTTTCTTTTTCCTTTTCCACATGGTTTGTGAATAATGATTTTCATTTCCACAATATTAAAACCAATTTGAAAACGAAAACTACTTTTAAAACAATTTTTCAACTAGTCAAAAGCATTACACATCTATTATGAAAGTTGAATATTTGAATTCCAATCCTTGTATTCTTTAACTAAGACTCTATTTGATAATCATTTTTAATTAAGACCTTTCTTTTAAAAAAAAAAAAAACGTGTTTGATAACCATTTGACTTTGAGTTTTATGGTTTTTGAAACTTAAGACTATAGATACTAAATACTAGTGTTTCCTTGTTTTCTTATCTACTTTTAACATATGTTTTCAAAAACTAAATCAAAGTTTTAAAACTTAAAAAAATAGTTTTTAAAAACTTGCTTTTGTTTTTGGAATTTAGCTAAGAACTCAAATGTTTTCTTAAGAAAGATAAACTCGTTGTAGAGAAATTATAAAAAAATAAGAACAATTTTCAAAAATCAAAAATTAAAAACAAAATAGTTATCAAACGAGACCTAAAAAAAGTTATTGTTGGGCTTTTTTACCTTTTATTTTGACAATGGTTTTTTTATTTATTATTTTTTTTATTATTTTAATGAAGTGAATGCCCTGAAGAATTGAAGGAAGCAGTTTCAAGTGTGGTATTTGCAGCTTCGCGATATAAGGACTTTTCTGAACTTGAAGAGATTAAATCAATATTGACTTCTCGTTTTGGCAGAGAGTTCACTGGTCGTGCTGTTGAATTGCGCAACAACAATGTTGTAAATCACTCGGTACGGCTCATTTGGTAACATTTCATTTTTCCTCTTTTTACTTTTTATTGCTTGTTTCTTTTTCATTTTTTCAAAACAAAATATAGATGTAAATATATTTGGTAATTGTTTCTTATATTTTGTTCTTTCTTTTATATTGAAAAAAGAAAAGAAAATTCCATTAGTAGCAATTGTTATTGTCAAAATTCGGATAGGATAACACACCTGACTATCACATGACAACAACCATAAAATTTGTTTTGAGGTGAAAGAACGTGGCCTGCAAAACGAATAAAAACTTGGGCACCAGTGTGGTACTTATCAAAGCTCCGATGCTTAAGTTAGCTAGAAGTATTATGAGTGTAGCAAGAGGTGGTCACGTGAACTCTTAGTCCGTAATATGGCCTGTTTGATGTAGGAGTATGCTTAGAGAAAACCTAGATAGCGTTTGGGTCACCTCAGCCTCTGCTACCTTAGACTCAATTGAGGTGTTCACCTAAGTTTTCAGCCTTTAGTTTTATCCTTTGTTGCATTTTTGCATGGAGATAATTGGTTTGGATTTAACTAGGAGTGGGTTAGCCCAGCCCCCAATTCTCTTACAAAACTTTTCTTGATTTGAGCTTAATCAGGAAGATAACCTGGTTTCTTTTGGTCTTACTTCACTTATCCCATCTCAAGGTGAGAAACTCACTCAATATTTGACTCACCCCTACGGCTGACCTCTCATCGGCTCATCATGATCCTAATGTTGTTGATTCAAATGGCTCTGGTGTGGGCCAATCCAACATAGGGCAGCGAAGGTGATTATAACCACATGGAGATTGATCAAAGATTCAAGTGTGATGTACCAACTCAAAGGAAATTGGGTCACCTCGACCTGGCCATCATGGGCTTAGCTAAGATGCTCATTTTGAGCCTTTGGCCTTTGATTCGTCCTTGTAAGATTCTATTGAACCCTTAGGTTGAACACTATTGAACCCTTAGGTTGAACAAACTTGAGTTTTAACGAAGAATGGATTAGCCCAGCCCCCAATTTTTGTGTCAAAATCTTGCTTTGAAGATTTCATGTAGTTTTCTTGATGTTTGTATTCTATTTGCAAGGCAAGTGAGTTCCTTTTACTTAGGTTCGTGTCAAGCGTCTTGAGTTATAGTCATTTCTAGTCAGTATCTTGGTTTCATCCTTCAGTTGAAAGCAATCACAGGTTACATGTCCATGATTTTAATGAAAAAGATAAATTTTGGTCTGGTCCTTTTTTTTTTCTCGAAGCGTCCTCATCTTCTTTGGATACTTGACCAAGTTGGTGTTTCGAGTTTTCATAAGAATCTTTTTAGGTGGGATGGAAGTCGAGGTGTATTTGTCAAATCTTCCGAGGTGGCTGGCCCCAGGGTCGGCTCGACCTTGGTCTCTATCTTCCAATCCCTTTTTCCTAGTGTTGGAATGAGAGCTCTCCCTGGTCTTATCTCAATCGTAGGACCTATCAGTCTTCACTCTATTTTCAATTGTTGTTGCCTTTGATCTCAGTAACTCCTCGACACTTATGTACTTTTGTGTTCGAGTTATAAATTTCACGTAAGAGGTGGGTTCTTTCTTGCCAATGGATCGAAAGAGTCTTTTATCTTGCAGTTCAGTTGCTATGGCGATCAAAGCTACTCCATTAATATATCCTTCAATCTCTAATACTTCATTATTGAAGCAAGCAACATACTCTCACAGGCTCTCCTTTAGTCCCTGCTTGATTATGAGCATGTGCATTTGAGGCTTGCTTTGATCCCTTGCCCCTAAGAACTACGTGGAAAAGGCTCAGGCTAGTTCTTTAAAAGAACCAATGGATCTTCTTTTTAATTTTCTAAATCATGGCTCTATTGGTCCTGTAAGAGTAAAAGATAAAACACTACATTGAATCGCATTTGAATCCCTATGGAGTTCCATCCACAATCAATAAGTGTCCAGGTGTCCACTGTATCACTTTTACCATCGTAAGTTTTCATAATAAGTACCTTGAATTTTTCAAGCACCTTAAATTCCATAATCTTGTCTGTTCAATCAGGATTTCAAAGTCGAAACCTTTGGCTTTTTAGGATTTCTGAACGTTCTCTAGGATAGCCTCCAATTCCTTATGAATTTTCAATAGTGCCACTTTCCAATGCGGGTTCTTGATCTTCATTTCGACTTTAGCTTCAATCATTCGCTTTAGCTTCTGCTTTTCCTCAATCAAGCTCCATAGATCAGTCCCCGTCATCTCGTGGTTCGCGATGGAAGGTCGATCAGGTGGGGTGGTTGGCCTCATCCTTTTCGAATGGTGGTCTCCATCTAAATCCTCTCCATCTAGATCATGGTGGTTTCCGTTAACTTGTTTGCTCATCCTTGCGAAATCGAAATGCATATTTCACAAGCAAGCTTTTTTCTTCCCTACAGACAGCGCCAACTATTGTTGCCAAAATCCAGATAGGGTAACACACTTGACCTTCACGTGACAACAACCGTAAAAATTGTATTAAAGGGGAAGAACGTGGTCTACAAAACAAGTGAAAACTTGGGCACCAATGTGGTACTTGTCACATAGGCTCCAATACTTAAGTTAGCTAGGAGTCTTTTGAGTGTAGCAAAAGTTTAGGAATTAGGAAGAGCTTACCTTCTTTAGCTTGAAGAAGGGTATTTATTTTATTTTGATTAGGGCTTTCAACTGTTCCATGGCGAATTAGGAAAAGGGCGAACTGAATTAGGCTGGACCAAGAAACCACGAGCCTGAGTCATACTAGTTGCGTGCCCCCATTGGAGACTGACCAAGGGGAATTTGGGCTTCAACCCAAATTCCTCCTCTTTCTTTTGTCTTTTGCCCCAATTTGTCTTTGTTGGCCCATTTCGTTCCTCGTTGGGCTTTTTTCTATTGATTTCGCCTCTAATTTCTCTAGTATTTTGAGTTTGTCCTCTGGGTCCAATTTCACCCATAACAATAACTTAAAAACAAAGAAATTAAGGTCCCCGTTTGATAATCATTTTGTTTTTTAAAATTATGTTTGTTTTCTCATCATTTCTCTATAATGAGTTTCATTTTTCTAAAGAAAACATTTGAATTCTCAGGCAAATTCCAAAAACAAAAACAAGTTTTTGAAACTATTTTTTTTAGTTTTCAAATCTTAGCTTGGTTTTTGAAAACATATGTAAGATGACTAATCATGTGAACTTTGGGTGAAAAAAAACTAAATAAATACGTTCAACCCCAGTGTAAGTGCACACTGTTGATGTAAGTAATAAAACATGAGTATTCCTGAGTATCGATCCCATAGGGAATAGTGTAACAAAAATATTGTAAAATCAACAACATAAGTAGAATTGCAACTTTGAAATTAAAAAGTGCAAAAATAGATTTTGGGTTGGTGTGAAATAGCAATGTAAATAAAAGTCAAAATGCAAAAACAGATTGAATAATCAAAATTGCAAAAACAGATTGTAGAAACAAATTGCAAAAACGAATTGCAAAATCAAAATTGCAAGAAATGTAAAATAGAAATAAAGATGCAAGGAAAATTACTCAATGAGGGAAGATGGGGCTCAAGTATGTCATTACCCTAAGTTGTAAATTGCAAAACCAAAATTGCAAATCCAACCTACTCTACACACAATTGTAAGCCAAAATTGCTACTTCTATTCACCTTGAAATTAGGTTTTAGGAGACTAAGTGAGTGACGTATATGTCTATAGTCTCTCTATCTTAGATCATTTGGCTCAACAATTGTATGGGTTTTGGAGTCTTTAATCCCTATGTCTAGGGTAAATAATTGGCTTATGTGTAAGCTCTTGTCTCCATCACTTGTGTGAAATTCGCTTATCACTAATCCTGTCGGTATTAGATCCAAGCTTAAGTTGCTACCCTAGTTGATCAATCTAGGATCTCAACAACGTTTTATTCAACATACGTGAACAATTGAAATGTAAGCTTGGTTTTCATTGTAATTTAGGCTAGATTAACTTCTTAGGAAATTCACATCCTTGAACCCCCTAAGAAGTTTAGCTCATAATTAACGTAAAAATACACAACAAATTCTAGAAATAAAATCCATGCTAGAAGAATTACTATAAGCCTATTTGCAACAAAAAAAAAAAAACTAAAGGAAATAAAGATAGCTTGCTGTTGTACTTAAAATTGAAGATGAAGAATGAATAACATCAGTTAACAACCCTTCATTCAACAACAAGCCTCTGGACAAAAACCTATAAAAAAAATTCCATAAAAAATATCATTCAATTGCTTCAACAATTTAAACTCAATTCAAAAGCTTAATACAATAGGTGAGGAACAAAAAGAATAAAAAATTACAACCCAAAGGACTAAAAAACAAAAATCGAATTCAAACTAAAGTAAGAACAAGCTGGAATGAAGAAAACTTAAACCAAACTCGTTGTTTCCCTTAGATTTCAATCGATTCAATCTCAACTATTTCTAGGAAAGAATAAATCATTACAAACCAAACTTGCATTTGGATTGGATCGAAAAAATCAAGGAACATCAAAACAAAATTTCTCAGCAAACCTCGGCCAAAATGGAGGAAAAACAGAGGAACACCAAAAAAAAACCTTCGTTAAGCTCCAAAAAATCCCCCCAAATCATGTTGCCTCTGCTCTCCTTTTATGGTCTCACATTAGGGTTGACACCCCAATCAATTTCGTCCATAATCCATCTATTTCATGCAAGAATCAAACGCTTTCCAATTTTGGGTTTCATTTATTTTTTTCTTTTCTTTCGTTTTTCATACTACTACATATTGCAAAATCAATTCTGTAATTTCTAAATTTCCTGCACAAAAGAAACTCTTCTTAGTTTATCTTTCTCTTTTCCCCATTCTTTCTTTCACATGCATTTCTCACAAGTTATTGATGTTTTTCGAACATTTACCAAATTTCTCCTATGATTTCTAAAGCCAAGCAAGCATATTTCAAGCTTATGAGCATTAAATAAGCCTTAATTCTAAGGCTTATCAATAACAAAAAAAGGAAACCCTTAAGTAGAAGTAGTATTTATAGGCTTAATTTTTAAAAACCAAGTGATTATCAAACGGGGCTTTAAGTTTACTATTTTTGTAGAAAGAAAGTTTATTGTTAAATGAATTTCTAAAAACTAAGGTCCTGTTTGATAACCATTTTATTTTTTATTTTCTGTTTTTTAAAATTAAACTTATAAACACTACTTCTACCTATTTCTTTATTACCTACTTTTTAAAAACGTTTTCAAACGTCGAGCTAAATTTTGAAAACTAAAAAAAGTAGTTTTTAAAAACGTTATTTTGTTTTTGAAATTTGACTTATAACTCAAATGCATTTTTAAGGAAGGTGAGAAGCTCAAAAAAATGTGAGAAAACAAACATAATTTTCAGAAATAATAAACTAAAAGCAAAATGGTTACCAAACGGAGCTTAGTCATTTTTATTTTTTAATAATATTTATTATGCATTTTATTAGTAAACATAATACTTTTTACTGGAAACCAATTTTCGTTCCAAAATTTGTATATAACTTTGAGAATCTTTCTTTAACATGAGATCTAAGAAATAGGTAATAATTAAGCATATAACATTTTACATTGGAAACAAAAAAAAAAAACGACATTAGCATCACTAAATGACTTCATAGTATTTACATCTTGTTTTTTATTTATTTTTGTTTTTTCTATTCCTTTAATTGATGTGAAATCTTTGATTAAATTTTTTATTTTTGAAAAAAGTAGAAAAAAAATATTTTATTAATTACCTTTTGAAGTTATTTTTCTCAATTATTATGTCAACTTGTGAAAAAAAATACTTAAAATTCTTTTTTTTTATATGTAGAATTAGAGATTTGAACCTTTGAGTTCTTAGTCAAGAGTACATGTTTTATGTCAATTGAGCTATACTCATGTTGACACTTAAAGTTTATTCTTACTTAGGAAATCATGAAATTTGCGAAAAGTAATTTTAAAATTTTCGACTTCTACAAATCAATTCTTGCATAACAATCTATCAAACCCTTCCTAATTTATAATTTCAACATATATAACCACACATTATACTATCCTACTTTATTTATTAAATAATGTTTTAGATTTTGACTATTTATCTTTTATTTATATTTATATTCTGTGTAATTTTTAATCTAATGAATTGCACGGGTTTTCTTTGAAAAGGAAAAATAGAATTTTTACTAATGTATTTTAGCACTTTTATATTTTTATAAATAAATATGGTTGTACATGCTACTTTTGTAATTTGGTTTTATGGTTGTTTTCCTTTAAAAATAAAATTAGAGATATTTGACCATGAGTTGTTTGCATGCTATATTTCTCATCTCAAGATAAAATTAAAAATTAAAAAAGTGGACTTCATACAAAAAAAAAAATGGTAGAGTTCTTGTTTTCCATTTTTAATTTCATTTTTTTTCCCTTTTTTTGAGAGAAACAATATGAAATAAGGTTTCTTGTTTCCAATTTCAAGAAACACTTTGTTCCACATTTGTCATCTTCAATTTTTCAAAAACATTATTAAAAGTAATATTATATCATTTTTTTTTATTTATAAAACTCACAATAAATATTTTTAAAAAAAAATAAAAATTTATTCTCAAGTAAGACTTTTAATTCTTTTATTTTAAAATTTTACAGAACAAGAAATAAAAAGTACTATATATATATATATAAAAGTTTCTCTTTTCAATAAAGAAACGGCAAGAAAAAAAATATCAATCACATTTTGTCTCTCATTTTTTATAGAATTCCCTCAGTACTCCATACTGACTTAGAACTCTATACAAGATTTTCCAAATCTCACAACAGTAATTGTACAGGAAATTCCAAGAGTGGCCGACAGGACAAATTACCCCTAACTTGCCTTATCTTAATGGAATCTTATATTCACTCTTAAAAAGAAAAGAAATGACAAAAGCAATAAATGCTTTACAAAAGCTGATAAGATATGTCTGCAATTATCTTCATCGACCGTCTTTGTCTTCTTTTGTCCTAGTGATGATGTCACCCAGTGTTTGTCCTGAATGGCCTGGATTGATTGCCTTATGACGTCAATATTGTTATTCACAATATCTCGGGACTCAGGTGTTATCCAAGGACTTACTTTGGCATCCCCGCCATTACTACCTACCACACCTTCCCTTTCTCCCTTAATATTAATTCAAACAATTGGTCATGGCAATCTTTTTCCTTACTGGAACATCCTTCGCTAACCGCGTGGCCTGTGGATTGGTTAATTCCACTTGTTCTGAACTGTCACTTTCTCCATCATCCTCCCCTTCAATCGGAGACTAGAATAGTCGACGATGAACTTCTATTTTGCAGACTGGTTCTAATTTATAATAAATTATTATTATTTAATTTACAATTTATAATTATATATACCCTTCAACTCGATTGAGAATCCAGGTATGGGTCTAAAATATTGAAATTTAAATACGGGTCGTATTCAAAATCAATATTTTAGACCCATACCTGGATTCTCAACCGAGTTGAAGGGTATATATAATTATAAATTGTAACAATATGTTTGAGGTCTGAAACTTCTTGAGAATTTTTTAGGAACCGACATCCCCTGGGGCCAGTGAGATGGCGTAAGAATCCTTAGAATTCTCAATTTTGAAAAGATAATTCTTGTCGGATCATTTCTGTCCGGCACATGAGTTATTTCAGCTGATTTTGTATCAACTAAAATAAACTCTTAGAATAATCTTGTTTTTGAAATATCCTCGAGCATAAAGAAAAAGCCAGAATGATAGATTTGGGCACAAACTTCTTTAGGAAAATGACCATCGAATTCTGGTTCGATGATAATTTCTTCTAAGGATGTTTTTGTATGATAACCTGTTATCTGAGGTCTTGCCTGAAAGACAGCATGTCGTAATGTTCTAGCATAGGATTGACTCTTTCGAGGAATCGATCCAGATGCTGAATAGGGCGACGAAGGCCTAATTGAATTAGGAGAGGAAGTAGCCTGAATAGGACTTTCTTCTTCCCTAATTGACAAATTCCTCGAAGAGGAACCTTGACATCGTCTGGATATCAAAATAAAATCGAGATCCATCGCGTAGTTGTCTGCATTCATAGGAGTGAGTGCAGATGTTTGAGATATGGGGCGTTTACCCCTTTGAGAACTAGTTCCAGAAGAACTAGTTACTGGTTGTGATGCCCTTTGATTAGGGTTATTTGAGGGATTTGGCCCTGGAGGCCTTCCCATTGTAGGCGGCCTTGGCCGACTTGGGAACATTGATTGGAACTCTTAGAGATTGTTTTCGAGAGATGTTCTCTCGAGAGATAATCTGCTAAGCAGTTTTCTTTGTCTTTTATAGGCACAATTTTGAAATCAAAGCAAGCTAAGATTGTTTGCCATCTTGCAAAGATTTGCTTTGAAACAAGATTTTTTACATCTTTTTCAAAGATGTATTTACTTGCTTTTGAGTCAGTTCGGACCAGAAAATCTTTGTTGATAAGATCTCCCTGGAATTTTTGAACACAGAGTACTATTGCGTACTTCCCTTTTGACAATGGAATAGTTCTTTTGAGCACTATTCCATATTCCATAATGGTAACGGGTAAGAGATTCTTTTCCGTTAACTTCTTGTTTGAGGATACCACCGTAATCGAGATCTGAAGCATCGGTTTCAACGATCATCTTTGGTGATTCATTCACAAGTGATAAGCATGGGATGCCTTTTGATAAAGCCTTAATTGATTTGACAGCACTAGTGTGCTCGTCTTTCCAAGGCTTTGGATTTTTCCTTAGTCTGTCATAAAGTGGCAGACAAATGATACGAAGATCTTTTATAAAATCTCCGATATAATTGACACAACCAAGAAATCTCTGTAGTTGGGTCTTATCTTGAATAATATCGGGAAACTTATCCACGAAATCTAAGGACCGTTGGATAGGTTTGATAATCCCTTGATCGATATCGTATCCTAAGAAACGAATCTTTGTTTGAAATAATTTAATATTGGGTAAAGATACCACAAGACCATTTTTTTTTAATAACATAGATAAAACATTTTAGATGTTTAAAATGTTCTTCTATTGTTTGAGAATAAACAAGAACATCATCAATGTAAACTATTGTGAAGTCTTGATATTTATTGAAAATGTCATTCATGATCTTTTGAAACTCCGAATGAGCATTCTTTAGACCAAATGGCATAACATTCCATTCATATTGACCGAATGGTACATTGAAAGCGGTTTTATACCGATCTTTGATATTGATTTGAATTTGCCAGAAGCCAGATTTCAAATCAAATTTTGAAAAGATTTTTGCAGAAGCTATTCGCTTAAGCAAATCTTGCCGGTTAGGTATTGGATACCTAATCCATTTGAGAGCCTTATTCAAAGGTTTATAGTTAATAACCAATCTAGGAATACCACGTTCCTTTTCAGCTTGATTATTAACATAGAAAGCCGCACAAGACCATGGGCTTTTTGATGGGCTTATTAAACCCCTTTTGAGAATATCGTCAATTTCTTTTTTACATATTTTGACGAGCTCTTTTGACATTTGTATGGGCCTTGCCCTAGTTGGGATTTGGGCCTCATCAAAGTTATCCACATAGGGAAGTTCCACTATGTGATGTTTTCTATCCCAAAAGGCATTTGGGATATTTGAACATATTTCAGATTCAATTCTTTTCAGAATTTTCTGAATATTATCTTGAGTAGAAGGTTTTATGATTTCTTCAAAAATCCTTCTGCATTTGATATCATCTTGAAGGAATTCAATTTGTTTTTCCTTCCTAGAGATTCTGTTTTGATATCATCCCATCCTAGATCGAGTGGTGATGGCTTTTTGTAATGGTTCTTCAAATCAGTAGAGTTTCTGATAGGAAGAATTTTTGAAGTTGATTCAGAAATATCAACTTTTTTTATCATATTCAAGTTTTTGTCTCTTTTGGGGAGTCCGAAAACTAGATCTCGTTTCTTAGAACTTTCTACATTATTATTTGCAGTAGGTTCTACATTTGAGAGTTTCTTGTTGATTTTTTCAAGAAATTCTTCAAGGCCCTTATTCCCAAACTCTAAACTAGGTTGTCTTGGGTTTGGTTGGACTGTAGGATGGAGTGGGTCAATTTTTGGTAAACCAACACGTTCCGTAGTTGCAACCGTTTTGACAGAATTGTCAGCGGTCTTTATTTCTTCAACTGATTTTGATAAAGTCGTAAGGACTTTATTAGAATAGTTGAGTTGTTGTTGGATGTTTTTGATTTCTCTAACTCCAACAGTTTTTGTTTTCTCTTCATCAATAACTTTATAAGGAGAAGAGATAATCTTTGAAGATGATACTAAAGGATGAGGGAAATTAGCTTCTTCTTCCGAAGGATAGTCAGAAACTATTTCTTTTCCAGTAGTAGTTAGCCAAATAGTTGGCTTTTTGATAACATTAACCTTTGGTGGACTGATTGGAATAGTCCAAAAGTCAATGAATTTTTGCTTTGTGAGAAAGGTCGAAGGGTCAGCTTTCTCATCTTTGACAAATCTTTTGACGTATGCCTCATAGCTTTCATCAAAAGATCTTTTCTCAGCTGCTGATAGTTGTCTTCTATCAGTTGTGAGAACGTTAATCTGATTATAGACATAACCAGATTTTCTTTCCATATCAGTCTGAGTGGGAGATAAAGATCCTTCAGATTTTTCTTGTTGAATATCTGGTACTGGAAAATCATAGTCCACAGTCATGGATCTCGATCTACCAGCAGATCTTTCTTTGGTAGCAGTTCGCACAGTTGAACTAGTGCTTGGACGGCTACTTAAAAATTCTTGAATTAGCAGTGGTTTGAAGTCATCCTGAAATTGGACTTCCACATGACCATCTGCGAATTCAGATATATGAGCGCTAGAGCTTTGTCTATTATTTGGAATAGTAGCATTTTCTATATTCCAAATAGGATTAGAGGTCAGCTCTTTCCAATTGAGTTGCTTAGGAATAGTCATAGAGGTTCTCCCCATGTTGACTTCCATAAGCATTAGGGGTGATCATCGGTCGGTCGACGTCGGTTTTGGGCTCAACCCGCCACCGACCACCGACATGTCGGTTTCCGGCGGTCGGTTGTTATCGGTTCTGGAGGAGCTTGTTACGCCGATCGACCGACACACCGGTCGGTTCGGTCGGTTTAGTCGGTTTCGTGATAATGATTGAAGTGAACAAGAATGGTGTGAGAAAGAAAAAGAAAACAGAGAATAAATGAAGAAGAAGAAAAAGGAAAGATGAGGAAGAAAAGGAAAAGACAAGGAAGAAAGAAAATTTAAGAAAAAAAACGAAGAAAGGAAGAAGATAGAAAAACGGAGAAGAAAGGAAGATGTAGAGAAAAAAATAAGAGGACGAAGAAAAAAAGAAAGAAGAAGAACTGAGGAAGAATAAAGAAGGGAAGAAGAACGGACGAAAAGAAAAATAAAAAGGAGAGAGATAAGAATGAATATGAAACATTAAAAAAATATTATTTTTTAATAATAATTGTCCTTGGAAGACCATCTCTTCCCAAGCTACTTTTTTTTAATAATGATTGTCTTTGGGAAGAAAATCTGCTGGTCTTCCTCTTCCCAAAGCTACTTTCCAAAGTTATTTAATGCTGATCGTGCACCCGTGAACATGGTTTTTTTTTTTTTTTTTTTTTTTTTTTTTTTTTTTTTTTTTTTTTTTTTTTTTTTCGGTCGGTTTACTTCCTTTAGAAGCTCGCCGACCGACCGACCGATGAATCGATTTTGAATATTGCAAAACCGACCTCGACCGAAAAATGATATAAACCGACCGACCGAAGTCGGTTTGGTCGGTTTCGGTCGGCCGGCTCGATTTTTCGGTCTCCTTTGCTCACCCCTAATAAGCATAGTATAATTTCTAGGAGAAACTCTTAGAGCTTTGGGTGATAGATTAGTCTTCATCACTTTGTAATATAGCCTGAAAACGATGGCATAAGGATATGAACCATCTTTCATGCGTAATCCTTGACCTCTAACATCTAGACTGAGTACATCTAGAATGTTACGATCTTGAAGAGAAATAGTAAATCCAGGTCTACAAGAGAAGAATACTGGACCATTCTCTAAATTGGACTGAATAATTCCCAGAATAGAGTCTGAGAAATTCAGATGTCTTTTGTCTCTTAAGGCGACATAGACTTGAGAGTTTAGGCATGTCCTGAAGAGAGGTTTGATGGCAACTTGAACGCACCCTATGTGCAAATACTTGGAATATTTGCGATAGGTGTCAAGTTCTTCATTCTCAAACAGGCGATATTCAGTGATATCGTCTTCTGTTGGAATATTATCTTCGGAAATGTGTATAACATCCCGTTCTTTGAAACTAAATTTTGGAATCTTGTAAATGGTTCCAACATCTAGTTTTGGTATGGACCAGTTTTGAAGTTTTTCTTCAATCTGGGCTATTTGATTTTCTGTCTTGTTTAATTTAGACAGAGCATTCTCAACATCCTTTGCAGGATTATTTGAAGATGTAGTAGTATCTACTACAATTGGAGAGGAGAAGAGTTTTTGCTTAAATTTAGAAAGCATTGAGAAGGAAGAATGGAGAAAACGAACTTAAGATGCATAATAACTATCATCTATAAACTTTAATTGATTCTTAACTTTGATTTAATTACCTTTTTCAGAATAAATTTATTTATTTGTGGTTATCTCTCTAATCTCAGAAGCTTTAAAAGGAAGAAATTATTCTTTCTGAACAACATGATAAAGGCGTGGTTAACCTTCATGTTTAAATAAGAATTATTTTAACCTCTTAAGGAATTCTCTGATTTAGATCGGAAAAAGCAAGAGAAAAAATATCAATCACATTTTGTCTCTCATTTTTTAAAAATAAAAATATAAAACGTGATATCAAAAATAATAAATAATAAATGGAAGTGGCTCCTAAAAGCTCAATTTTAAAAGTCATCACTCCATGAACAAATCTATTGTTTTCTTATTTCATTAAAATTTATATATGAAATCATATCACAATTTCTTTAGAAAATTTCAACATGTAATGTAAAGTGGAAATTAAAATCCAATAATCTTTTAGTCGAGATTATGATGCTATAATCAATTGAGCTATACTCTAGTTGGCACATTATCGTACTTTTAAATTGAGTTATACTCTAGTTGGCCCATTATCATACTTTTAATTTTTATGCGTTGGAATTTGGTAGATAATACAAAAATTGTCCACAAAGAAGCCAGATATGGAGAGTGCAATGACTCTTCTGAGAGTCATTGCTTCTGAGAATGGCTTTGCTTTGCAACTCAACGAAAAGGTATGTCACTATATAGGGGTAAATAAGCTAGACATTTGAGCCTATCATTTTTAAAGCTCACCAATCATTAATCAATATTCATTTTCTTATTTAAAAATATAATTTAATCTCTAATATTGGTGTCATTTTTTAATTTTGATTTTAGAAATTTTCAATAAATTAAAATTTTTTCAATCAAGTATTCCTATCACTAAATAAAGTTGTATTATAAATAAGGTTGATATGTGAATGTAAAAGGCTATTTTTCTTTTTCTGTAGTAAAAAATCATTCTAGGGCAAGTTATAGTTAGATTAGATCATATGGAGTGTGTAGGTTTTTTTATTGGGTAGATATATGTTGGAAAAAAATACATTTTTAGTCCCTGAAGTTTGGATTTAATTGCATTTGGGTTCCTAAGGTTTCAAATTCGATATTTTAACCCCTAAGGATTTGGAATAATCTCGTTTTTGATCCCTAGCTACAATTAACACTTTTGGTCCTTCAGTTAATTTTTAGTTATATAACGCTAATTGAATTTTTTTTATTATTTTTGGACTGACATGACATAAATATATTAATTTTATATTTGTTATGTGGCTGATGTGGCAAAAACATATTTATTATTATTTTTAATATTTAAAAAAAAACTCATTTTAAAAACTTTTATTTTTTCTTCTTTTTTCTATTCTTTCTCTCCCTTCTTTCTCTCTCCTCTCCACATTCACCTCCACCACAACCCACCTTCACCAACCGCCGCGGACGACTAACCGCCTCATCTCCTTTTTCTTCAGTTTTCTCTTCTTTCTTCCTCTTCCTTCTCCTTCTTTCTCATTTCTTCTTTCTCATGCTGACACTGTTTACGAAGGAGGATTTCTCATTCGTTTCAGATTTGTTTCATCTCTGAAATGGAGGGAGAACTTTCTCCATAGAACGAAGGAGAATCCTTCGTGCGGCGGCAATGGGAAGAAGAAAGGAGAAAGAAGAAGAAGAGAAAGGAGAAAGGAGGAAGAGTGAAAGAAGAAGAGGAAAGAGAAAGAGAAAGAAGAAAAAGAAGAGATGAGGCAGTCGACGGAGGTCAGCGGTGAAAGTGGTGTCGTGATGGAGGTGAAGGTGGGGAAGAGAGAGAAAGAATAGAAAAAAGAAGAAAAATACTAAAAGTTTTTTAAATCTTAATTTTTTTAATATTAAAAAATAATAATAAATATGTTTTTGCCAATATCCGTCACTTAACAAATATGAAATTAATATATTTATATCACATCAATCCAAAAATTTTAAAAAAAAATCAATTAGCTCTACATAATAGAAAATTAACAGAATGACCACAACTGTTAATAGTAAGGACCGAAAACGAGATTGTTCCACACCTCAGGGGTTAAAATGTCGAGTTTGAAAACTTAAAGACCCAAATGCAACCAAACTCAAACCTTAAAGACCAAAAGCGTATTTTTCCTCTTATATGTTTTAGTTCTAATGAATGTTTGAGTATTCTTTTATTCTATTTAGACTCTACCATTTAAAAAGTTTCAATTTGGTCCTTATGTATTAACATTTTTCAATTTAGTCCCTCGTAGTTGGGGAACCTTAAAATTGGTTATGAAAAACTTACATGCATTTATAGTGTGTTTGGAATAGCTTTTGAAAAAAAAAATGTTTTTATAAACAAAATCAATTTTTTGTTTAAGCACCTTTGAAAAAATTTATAATTTAAAGTGTGTTTAGTATAATTTCTTAAGTGATTTTAGATGATCCAAAAGTGTTTTTAAAAAAATATTAATAAATAAAAAGAACTTTAAAAAAATTGGATTAATTTAAAAACTATTTTTGAAGAAATATTTGAGAGATAGATTATTCAAAAATGACTTTAAAGTGATTAATAAAAAATCTTTAAATTAAAAAAAAAAACATGTTTGTAATTAATAGAATCATTTTTTAATGTAGTGCAACAAAAAAGTTATTTAGAGCACTTTTTAAAAAAAAATGTACGATCTTGAAATATCTTTTAAAAAAAATACTTAAACCATAAGATATAATCATATAACAAACACATTCTTATTGAATTTGGGAAAATTTAGAAGAAAAAAAAGGTCATTTAGAAGAAGAAAACTCAAGATTTCTGCTAATATAATTTCAAAGAAATTTGAGAGGAATTAGAAAATTTTCTCTCTTAGATGACTCTTTTCTTATCTAATTTTTTTATCAATTCACTAAATATTATGTCATGTAAGTTTATTACAACTCAATTTTAACATTCACAAACAAGAAGAAAAAAAAAACCAAATTGAAAACATGTATAAAACATTAAGGACCAAGAAATATATTTAACATTTTTCTATTTTATGACTGGATATTTTTGTTCCATCAAGTTAAAACACAAAAGTACAACTCAAAACAAATAGAATCTATTTTAATATTTTTAAAAATATTTTTTATATATATAATCTATTTTAATGTCACATCATCCTAAAGGGAAGTCTTTAACGTCTTATATGATACTATGAAATGGATCGAAAAGAAATCAATATACAATAAAGGATAAAATTAAAATTTTTAAATGATTATGAATAAACTTATATAAAAAAAAATCTACTCAATTAATTATAGATTTATCTCATTGTAGCATGCATGTAAGTTTATCATAAAAATAGTTATCCAAGTATAATTTAGTAGATAAGATACTAATTATTACTTTAAATATCAATAGCTTGATCCTTACCCTGCTATTGATCTAAAAAAAGTTTATCATAATCATTTTTATCCCATTGTAAATTTGTAATCATATATGATGACGTGCACTTATACTTAATATATATATATATTTCTTTTGGTTTCAAATATATATATATATCTTTTCTTTTTTTTTTAATATAAAAACAGGGTGAGCCATCCAGTTGTATCCAAAACAGAGCTTTGGCTTTGACCACAAGCCCATATCGAACCCGTAGCTCAAGTCGCAAACGGAGACGCTGAGTTGATATATTTATGGGTTTAATATATTTTTGTAATATTAATACTCTATTTAATTTTTTATGAATTTCTCACCAGGTTGAATACTCATATTTTGTTTATAAGTTTTAACATTTTAATATTAAGGAAATAAATATTTAAAAAGAACTAAACAACTCTTTCCATCTATGGTTTTATTTCCTAATGGATGGAATATTTATGCGAGGAATGAAGTCTAACATATTGAACTTTGCATTATTTATTATTTTATATTTGTTAAAATACTCCCATGTACTTTCAAATATTTCATTTTAATCTATGTATTTTTATTAAATCAACTGGTTTGAGGCTATTGAAGGGGAGGAGCGACATCTGATAGTGGAATCAAATTCTTTAGGAGTTAATAAACTGCTGAGAGAGGAAGAGGAAGTTTTGACTGAAATCCAAACTTTCACTCACTCCATTCATCACCCCATTGTCATCGGTTCATGGCAGGAAGTTAAATTTGAGCATGTTTCTAGAAAGTCTGGGCAGGAAAGATGCTAATTTGGATCCATCATTATATATATAGGCTCAGAATTCCAACTAGGATTCGAAATTCGCACATGTCCTTTCAGCATGTTTTGTCCTCACTCACATGCATGTTAGGAAAATTCCTAGGAGGTTGCTTAACATAGGATTGTTCCAAGCCAAGTATGCTTAACTTTGGAGTTTCTATGATTGAGTCGCCGAAAAGGAAGATAAACTTTGTCGGTATGAGTAGTAACTATCATTTATCTTAACCATGCTGGTATGTTGGTCTCAGTTCATTTATGTACCCCTATATATATATATATTCAAATTTCATAGTTCAAAAATAAAAGACAAGAAGTTATAATCTATAAGTATATATATATAATTGTGAAAGTGAAGATAATAACCCACGAGGGTAAATTGGAGTAATTACCTCTACCTCTTCGACCAGAATTCTTGCCACGACCACGTCCTCTTAAGGATTGAGAAAGTGAAGAATTTGAGAATGGATTACCTTAACCAGTGGAGCCTTGAGAAGCAAACATTATAGTAGTTTGCATCATGAGATCATCACGCTTGGTTTGTTTTAATTTTCGAGAGCTGATTCCTTCGATTTCATAAGAAAACAAGAATAGTTTGTCGAAGGATACAGGTTGAGGTGCGAAAGGTATTATACTCTGTTGGATGACCATTGAGAGTGTAGATCAAGAGATCTTCATCATCATTAACCATTGTGGAGGCATTCACCAATTTGTCCTTGATTTCTTTGATTCGTTTAACGTAAGAATCGATTGATTCATCTACCTAGCTTCTTGGAGATCTATAAACTGAAATTTTTAGAGGACGAAATTCGAAGCATCTACCGAATGAAAATTAGGTTGTTGATGTTCATAGAAGAAAAATCGGCGAGTGCAGATCCTTCATTCATTCAAGATTCAGTCGACGATGACGCCATGAGAGAAAAATCGAGAACAACAAGCAAGCAGTGTGAAAGTGAAAGGATCGAGAAGGACACGTGTCTAACATGCTCTGATACCACAATAACTTTACTTAAGATTGTAAAATATTGAATATTATTTTCACATCCAAGAACTAAATACAAAAAGAGTATGTGTGGTTCTTGTTGGAATTGAAAAGATTTCCGATAACGTAATATTTAGTGGGTTCATGTTAACAATATTAAGAAATAATGGGTGAAACATAGAATTTTGTCACACATAGCACTGGAGACAAGTAATACACGAAGTACTGATCGTATCCACAAGAAGAGTTTTTGCTTGCAATTAACTCTAAACTTGTATAACAAAAGTTTTGTAAAATTTTTAATTACACATCTTTTGTTAAAATTCATTCGATAAAAAGTGGTAACACTTATCAAGTTTGGGGTAAAGTTGTTTTTTTTTTTTTTCCTTCTAAAATTCAATCTTTATAGAATTTTTATTTCTCAAATTTTAAAAACAAAAACCCATATAACCAAGACGGTCGGTAGAATACCCATCCTTGGAAATTGAAACAGACCTCTCGATTCAAAATCCAAATTCGCAGTCGTAACTTTGCCACGCACCGTTGTTCGCAGAGAAAATGGCGACGGCCATGATAGCATCTCAAGCTTTACTCTGCAACAACTCTTTTCCAGTGATTAAACCCTATATTCTAGCATCCTCCCTCTCTCGTTTCCGATTGTACAGACTAGAACAACCAATACTCTCTCATTCAATTTCCACAAAAACGGCCTTCCCACCCTTGCCCCATCGCCGGAAATTTTCTCTCACCCGCCCCTCCGCTCGCCGGAAACCCACAGTGGTCGATTCCGCGGGCTTTTCCGACGAGGGTGATTACGATGTCCGACGGGTGCTTCAAATTCTGCTATGGGCTGCTGAGGCAGTTTACGTTTTGTGGCTTTTTCTCCTTCCTTATGCCCCGGTGTGTTTTAACCGCTATTGCATTTAATTAAGCTTAATTCTGTGTTGGGAATTGAGGTTTACTTTGTTATGCTCTTGTTAACAAACACTCGGATTGGTCAAGTAGATAAGATCGGAAAGCTCATTTCTCTTGGTTTTTAATAATTACAGGGAGATCCTGTATGGGCAATCAGTTCAGAAACAGTGAATTCTCTTGTGGGTCTTTCTCTGAATTTCTTCCTTATATTGCCTGCTATGAACTCTGGTATGCTTGGTTTGTTGTTTGCTTCACTTTAACCAATTCAAAAAAGTATATCTGATGTTTTGTTTGTGAAATTAATTTTGTTTGTATTTGGAACTAAAATGAAGAAAAAGAATCCCTCCTCTGGCATTGGATAGCTGTGGTGAGGAGTTGAGGTATAGAGTTTCTATGGGGTTGCTGTGGTTTCATTTGGTATATCTTTAACTTAAAATTCTTGTTGTCTCTCGGAGCTGATCTAGAGGGAGTAAAGCCTCTTTTGGATTAGTGGGAGTGTGCTATGAGCAATATATAAAACAGCCACTATTTTTCTTTTGCTTAGGACTTAGATTAATATTCTAGTTGATGCAACAATCTTTTAGTGATGCCCCTTTGAGTTCGAATGTTTCTTAATACATATACATGAAAAGCGAAGATTCATAGTGTTATCAGAAGCTGCATTTATACATGGCCAATTCAAGCAGGGATTTTATCATTAAATACAATAACTTATGATGAATAAGGACCTGATTCTAAAATGGATGGTTCTTTACATTTTTCAGACCTGTTTTAAGTAAGCATCTCCATTTCTAATTATACTCATATCTCAAGCTAGCAAAATCTATTTACATTTGTAGAACATTTGCCATAGCATATTGTTCTTATATGAGAACACATTTTACAATTTTGATTCCTTCATGGCTTTTGGCAGGACAGTCGGCATCCGTCTGATTGATGCTCCTGTTCTTCACCCAGTAAGAATTATTTTCGAATTGTTGACCTCAATATTTCATCTTTTTTTACTCAGTGACACCGTTGCCATGATGGACTTTTCTTTCTTATTAGATGTCTGAGGGATTGTTCAATTTTGTCATCGCATGGACGCTCATGTTTGCTCCCCTGCTGTTCACGGATCAAAAGAGGGACCGGTACAGTGGTTCGTTGGACATATTGTGGGGCTTGCAGATGTTCCTTACGAACAGTAAGCTTTATTTCTTGCTAGTTTCTTTGATTAATAGAAATCATGATCGAGTCAACTTCAGTGAATATATATCACCCCTTAACAACTGTTCTTCATGTCTCCGAAGCGATATCTTCGATGAAACTTGAATATCAGTTGCAATATCTGAGAATTATAGGATGTCTTCTATACAATACGATCGTTTTGCTGTTACCTATGATCTGATTTGTCAATTTTGGTTATAATTCTTTGCCTTTGATTTCTCCATGAGTGTAGGGGTGGGATCAGATAACTCTTTTAACAAACTTTCCATTTCGTGCACCAGCCTTTTTGATACCTTATATGGCCATCCGGCTGAATGAGGCTAGCGAAGACTCTGCCCTGCAACCGCAGTCGAAGCTGGGCTCTTTGATGACCAATGGAGCACCCGTTGTGGGCCTGATTGGTGGTGCAGTATGCATCATATCAATAATCTGGTCTTTCGTTGGCCGAGCAGACGGTAATTTTGGAGGTGTAGCAGAGAGATGGGAGTTCTTGATCCAATATCTATCTTCAGAGAGGTTAGCTTATGCATTTATTTGGGATATTTGCCTTTACACTATCTTCCAGCCATGGTTGATTGGAGAAAACCTTCAAAATGTTAAGGAGAGCAAGGTTGGAATTGTAAGTTCTCTTAGATTTGTCCCTGTTGTTGGCTTAATTGCCTATGTTCTTTTTCTGAAACTTGATGAGGAATTATAACATCAGCTTGTATGTAAATTATACACAAACTAAAAATTAGTTAACAGGGGTTTACCCATGAAAGATAATTTCTCAAGTTCCTTTCTCTACAATACAATTTAGGCAAAAGAAGTATTTCCTTTATTCTGTCATTGAGATCAGCTATTGGTTCACCTGTTAGTAGTTTTCCAACACTATTCTGTTCCTTAAAACAAAAAATCAGTCCAAGACATGCTTCTATTGAAGTTTTAGGATAAGAAATATTTTTCCATTTTTTCAACTATTACACATTCTATATAATACAAGAAGGGGAAAAAAAGTAAGAAAAAGTAAACTACTCTAATTAACCCCTAAATTTATGGGATCAAAGAATGTAGTGAAAAAGCATAATAAATCTAAATCTAACTTTCCTAAAATGTTATTTACAATAATGCCCTAACTTTGACACTCAAATTCAACACTCCCCCTATGGGTTGTATGTTATATAAACACACAACTTTTATTCTAATCTTCAAAGTTTGATTTTGGTAAAGGCTTGATGAGAATATATGTTATCTATTGCTTGGTAGATACATAGTTGAGTCGAACCACTTCATTATTGACCTTTTCTTGATTTGAACTTGTTTTGTCCTATCATCATGAACATGCTTCTTTGCAATACTTATTGCAACTTGATTGGTCCATAACATCTCTATTGGTGATGAATAATTCTTGCCCAATTCACTTAGAACTCTCTTGATTCATATACCCTCACATATGTCATGAGCTAAAGCTTTGAATTCTGTCTCAACATTACTTCTTGCAACCACAAACTGCTTTTTACTTCTCCAAGTTATTAGATTACTCCATAAAAAGAGTAATAACTAGAGGTAGACTTACTATCTGTAAAATCACATCATCTGCCCAGTCTGCATCGGAATAAACCTAAACATTTATCTTTTTCTAAGGTTATTAAGAAACTACCAAAGCACTTTGAATCAATGTCTAGTGGTTATTAGGGAGTTTGCAGATTTTCATATCTACATCTAAAGGTTATTAAGAGGTAGCCACATTGTAATGGCCTCATTGAATAGTTTTTTTTCCGTGGGGTTGAAGATACTCTCCCAAAAATTTAAATTATCAATAAATCTATTTAAATTATATATATTTTTTACATGAAGATTGGTATTTGTATTAGTTACTTATTAAAATAATTAAATTTTAAAAATATTTATCATTTTTATTCACAATTTAATAGAAAAGGTTAATATATATAGTTATTTAAAACATTGGGAACAAGGAAGGGGAGTGAGGCAGAGGATGCGTTTAGTCACCATTCGTAAAAAAATCCAATAGGTAAAATTTTTCCCTTGTTCTAAATGGAGATTTCTCACCCCGTTTGGAAGGCTTGCAAGAGAATTTTGGTCATCCCTATATAATGAGGAAGCTACCTTTGATCTTGAAGGAATACTAAAAAACTATAGGACAAGTTTACGACATTTTTGTTATATCTCAACTACCAAAATTACATTCAGAAGAAAGATATGTTGAAGGAAACTTCCATAGTTTACCTTTAGACTGTGTTGAATGGCTTCTTCGTTGTATCTCTCAGTTTAAAGGGACTAAAAGCACATCAAGAAAGCTTCATGTTCACCCAAGATTTCAAAATAGAAATTTAATACGTGCAAATGAACTTAATTAGTATTGATTTATGTGGGTGTAGTACAATCTCTAATGTTTGATTTTTTTATTCTCTCTCAAATGTATATTTGTCTTGGGCTTTGTAGCTTATTCTCGAATGTAAATTTGTCTCAAGGACTTTGCGGCTTATTCTCGAATGTAGATTTGTCTCAAAGACTTTGTAGCTTGGTCTCAAATGTGGATTTGTCTTGAGTGATCTTCAAAGTCTTCTGGTTTTCAAGGTTTTGGTTCATAGAGTGTTTGATCTTCAAGAGCTTAGGAAGTCTTCTGATCTTTTTGTTTCTAAATTCTTTCTAAGTTCTCCTTTTGAGAATTTCAACTTCTAAACTGTAACGTCCCCAAATTTTAACCTAACATAGGGACATTACTAAGCTTACAACCCAAATTTTAACCTAACCTAGAGACATTACTAAGCTTACAACCATTATGCCCCGAAAATTTTGGCAGCATAACGGCGTAACCACAAGATAACCAAAAATTTTCCTAGCACCTGTTGGTCAAAAAGGTAACACTTTTATATCCAGAGTAACCAAACCACGATCTCCAACTCCAAATGCAAGAAGTTATTGAAGATTCACAAACGAACCAACATGCTAAATATGTAAAGTACTAGACCAGTTCATCAATCTCAAGCAAACACAATCTGCAAAGGTATGGTAACCTAAATGTCTATTACTAAACTTTAAACATAAATAATAACACCTAAGATAAACCAAACTCAACTTAAACTTTTTAAGAAGGAAACAACACTCCAATAACTAGCCTGCAATTCAACAAAACCAACTACAAAGGTAATTTAACTAAACAAGGTTCAATAGGGACAACTACTAAAGTAATCAAAGAGCTAGCTATGTCTCTCCCTTCTTGTGTCTCCTCTTCAACATCACCAGTTCCGTAGAGCTCCTCCTCACCTACAAAATCTTTTGGTTGGGGGTTGGGGGTTGGGGGGGGGGGGGGGGGGGGGGGGGGGGAGGGGGGGAGTCAGTACAAAAACACTCAGTATGTAGCTCACACTTGGTGAGCCACCAAACAGCAAACAACATGCTATACACACACACCCAAACATGCTTATTCAAGATAAATTCACCAACATCATAACATACATACATGAACAAGTAAACTATGCATAAGATTCGTTTAACACATGAATTCTCACATCATGCCATGCAACTAGCACATGAATTCTCACATCATGCTATGCTCGCTCGATTCTTCTCAACACTCATGTTTAGCCCTCACCAAAGCTCTCCAAGACTGACCCTTCAAGAAGCATCGACCTCTGACCATTGTTACTAGAGCCTCAATACTACTCTACGGAGCTCGGTGTTCGACCTTTGACCAATGTTACCAAGGCCTCAAACTGTGCATCACCCCTTGACCATTTGTACCCAAGGTGCACCGATGACTTAACAATGCATTAGCCCTTTCCCAGGCACCCAAAGCATGCTTTTTAAACTCATCACACCGACCCTTGACCATTTGTACCCAAGGTCTCGATGTTCATTTTATTCCAATGGTGACAATACCACCCCTCGACCATTTGTACTCGAGGTGCACTAGTACTCACCCTATAATCCTTAGTAAACTCACAAGGTCCACTGACTTTTTCACAACCTCACCACATGCATGTTACCTAAACAAAGAGACAAGCTTTTAGAGGCTAAGCTTAGTTCGAAAACCTTTGAGCAAACTAGAACTGTAACGAATAATTGAGCCTAATTACTCCAAAATAGGCTAATTTTATAATGTGGGGCGTTACATGAACTCTTCAAATGAAGGAGAGCTCATCTATTTATAGAGCTTTTCATGGGCATGTGGCATTTGGCATTAATGGCTTTTGGACCCAACCATTGGACTTAGACTTTGATAAATTTGAGTCTAGCCCTTTGGACTTGGACTTTGTTGGATTAGAGCCCACTCTTTGGGCTTTGTTTAAGTTTGACCCAATTTTTTTTTCAAATTCCTAAAAATAATTTTTTTTTCCAAATTAATTAAGCCTAATTACTCCAAAATAGGCTAATTTTATAATGCGGGGCGTTACATGAACTCTTCAAATGAAGGAGAGCTCCTCTATTTATAGAGTTTTCCATGGACATGTGGGCTTTGGCTTTAATGGCTTTTAGACCCAACCATTGAACTTGGACTTTGATAAATTTGAGTCTAGCCCTTTGGACTTGGACTTTGTTGGATTAGAGCCCACTCTTTTGGGCTTTGTTTAAGTTTGACCCAATTCGACCAAACTAAATTTAATCATTTGATCAAATGGTCATAATGAAGACATGTGGCCTTAAAATATAGTGTTTGCCAACTTTTATCTTCAAATTAAATTTGGAACACATGTCAATTTATAATTGGTCTCAAATTTAATCATTTGTGAATTTGTCATTAATTTACAAGTAATGATGTGGCAATTTGTGATTTGCCAAAAATTTTCATTCAACACTCTACTTAAAGATAGTTTCTTTGGTATACTTTTGATTGCTATAAGATGGTTTCTTTTGTGTGTTTGAGGTACTAAAGTTACATTAAGAAAATTTCAAGTGGTTGTCGAGGTAAGAAGATGTTTGCTTACCTGTTGATAACTTTATAATGTATCTCAATGACCAAAGATAGCTTTCTCATTCAATATTTTTTTAATCTTAAAGTAAATTAAGAGAAATCATCTTATAATTTTTACAATAGTTTTCTACCGTCAAGGAATAGTGAAGAATCTGTTTCTATTGTATACTTGTTTAGCTTCATGGAGGAAATGGAGTACCATTTCAACCGTGATCCATGGCAATAGAAAAATCACCTCGGAAGAAGCCTTTTTTTTTTTTTTTGAGTTCAACAACATTTGAGGGTGGGAAATTTGAACCTTCGACCTTCTGGTCGAGAATACATGTCAATTACTGTTGAGTTATGCTCACATTTGATACATCAACAAAGATCAATGCATTGTTATTTGTGACACAAATATAGTTGCTGATAATATCCAAAAATTCCGTCTAGAATTAGGATTGATCTTCTTTGTTTACTATACCATTTCTTGAATAAAGAATTGCAATAAATGAATTTTTAAGTTTTTGGCAATACCATAAAGTAGGTAGATTTGGCTCTACCAACCATTGTTGACAAGGACAAGATATTTATGAAGGTCCAAGTTAATTAGGGAGAATACAGAATTTATACCTCCAAGTTATTTTCTTGAAAAGGACTTTCATGTGTACGTTTTCTCTATCCCTCTAATGTGCATAATTATTTATAGGTTAAATTATCAAAAATACCCCTGAACTATGGGGTTGGTTTCAATTATACCCTTGAACTTTGAAAAGTTTCATTTTAACCCTTGAACTATGAAGTTTGTTTCAAAACAACCCTTGAAGGCTTTTTTTCGTTAAATTCATGGATGAAAAATGATGTTTTCACATTTATATTGTTGCTTATGTGAACATATTTGAACATATACGTTGAAAAAAAAATCAAAACATATGCAAATACGTCATTTTTCGTCCATAAATTTAACGAAAAAAATCTTCAATGGCTGTTTTGAAACAAACTTCAAAGTTCAAGGATTAAAATGAAACTTTTCAAAGTTCAGGAGTATAATTGAAACCAACCCCATAGTTTAGGGGTATTTTTGATAATTTAACCAAATTAAAAATAAAGGGAGAGAGAGAGAGAGCTCGTGAGGGGTCCAATTATAAATAATGAATATTAGGGTTAAATTATCAAAAATACCCCTGAACTATGGGGTTGGTTTCAATTATACTCCTGAACTTTGAAAAGTTTCATTTTAACCCTTGAACTTTGAAGTTTGTTTCAAAACAACCCTTGAAGGCTTTTTTTCGTTAAATTCATGGACAAAAAATGATGTTTTTGCATTTATATTGTTCCTTATGTGAACATATTTGAACATATACGTTGAAAAAAAAATCAAAACATATGCAAATACGTCATTTTTCGTCCATAAATTTAACGAAAAAAATCTTCAAGGGTTGTTTTGAAACAAACTTCAAAGTTCAAGGGTTAAAATGAAACTTTTCAAAGTTCATGGGTATAATTGAAACCAACCCCATAGTTTAGGGGTATTTTTGATAATTTAACCTTATTTATACTAATACTATTTAAAAAGAAATCAAGGAAGAAATGGAACAAATCTAAGCATTAATCGACCACAAAAATATAAAATCTAATAAGCTTTAAAATAAATTGTCAAAAGTGAGCATAACTCAGCGATAATTGGCATGTACCATCGACCAAGAGGTCAAAGGTTCGAATTCCCCACCTTAAATATTGTTAAACTAAAAAAAAACACTTTAAAAATGAATAAGTAATGCAACTAAAAGGAATGTGAAATGACCAAGGAAAGCTTATATAATTTCCTCGTCATTAATAACAAAAGAATGACAATGAAGAGAAAATTTTGGTATTTCCTTGTTTCACAAGGCTAGATGCATAAGTTCCTTTCTTTAATATTGATTAGTTATTTGAACTCTAGAGTTTAGGCCTCATATATTTGATAACTTTATAGTTTTTGGTTTTTAAAAATTGTGTTTATTTTCTCAAATTTCTTTGTAATAATTTTCATTTTTCTTGAGGAAACATTTGAATTCTTAATCAAATTCCAAAAACAAAAACTACTTTTTGAAAACTACTTTTTTTTTTAGTTTTCAAATTTTGACTTGGTTTTTGAAAACACAAGTAAAAAGTAGATAACAAAATAAAAAAATTCATAGGTGAAGTAGTATTTATAGGATTAATTTTTAAAAACTAAAAACCAAATAGTTATCAAACAAAGCCTTGTTTTCAAATTTTGGCTTAGATTTTGAAAACATTTGTAGAAGGTAGATAATAAAATAAATAAACTCATATGTAGAAGTAGTGTTTATAAGCTTAGTTTTCAAAAACTAAAAATCAAAAACTAAGGCCCCGTATGATAACCATTTGATTTTTTAATTTTGAAAATTGTATTTGTTTTCTCACAATTTCTCGACAATGATTTTCATCTTCTCTATAATGAGTTTCTAGCCAAATTCCAAAAACAAAAACTACTTTTTTTAGTTTTCAAAACATGGTTTGGTTTTCTAAAAAACATATGTAAAAAGTAGATAAGAAAACATGGAAACTCATAAGTGGAAGTAGTATTTATAGGTTTAATTTTCAAACAACAAAAATAAATAACCAAATGGTTATCAACTGGGGCCTAAATGGTTATCAAACGGGATCCTAGTGTTTGGAAAAATTGGGTCAATCATTTGAGATTTATAGTGGGAGACAAAAGAAGGAGAATATTCGAAGTTATCCAGAGCGGTAAACTAAGACTAAAGAGTTTACTTGCAAGAATAAATGAAACAAAAAAAGTTAATACTAGTAATAGAAGTGAAGTAGAATACAAGTCAAGTTTATTAATTTATTGATGTATAGGGATTAAGAAGTAAGCAAATAATTGTGTAACTAGAATGGCTAGCTAACTAACGAATATATTAAGTCATTCTATTGCACATTAAATAATAAAATTAGTATTCATAATACTCTCCTCAAGATAGACAATGTAGATTCATAATACTTATCTTTCAAGTAAAGAAAAAACTTCAAGCACCAAAAGAACTTTAGTAACCACATAAGTTGGCCTAGATAAAGCAAGCTCTCACTTAATGTGGACAGATGATTATTTGAAAGGAGGACTCGTGGTCCTTTGTTCAAAGAAAGAATTGTTGGTAATATAAACAATGTTCCACATCATCTATAAGATTTGAATCCATAGCAAAACTATGCAGACTTAATCTAAAAGATTAAACCAAATTGAAAGAAGTTCGAATAAACAAACAATCTCAATGTATTTAGTGCACACATAAAAAGTTAAATTAGTTCCTATATAAATAGCTAACTAATTATTTAGTGCATACATAAAAAGCTTTGCTTTAGGCTGCTCTCATCAAGGCTTTTCTTTGGATTCTTTAGAAAGAAAGAAACCAAAGAGTATTTACGGACAAGGAACTTCCTTTTGACAAACTCCTTGACTCTGTCATTTATCATGCTATATCACGGTGTAAATTTAATGCTCTCTTTTCTTCTTATAGCTATGCTACCCTTTTATCCAATTAGGCAAGCCTATTGTAAATCATGGACTCTTCGCCTCTTTCGTAATTTCATACATCAATGAAATTGTTTCTTATAAAAAAAAATAATAAATAAATAGCTAATTGTCACAAAATAAAGGGAAAAAAAAGCCAAACAATGAATGCCCAAATGTATGAAACATTGACCATTGTCTTCTTAAAAAACAATTTACCATAGATTATGCAAGATCAATATTGGCCAAACTAGTTCAAATTTCATTTAATTATCAAATTTGGGTCATTTTATACAATTGAGCTCTAATGTTTGAGCTCTGAGCTCCTAGAGTTAACATAGGAAAATACAAAAAGAACTAATATAGTAGACTACATTAATCTCTATCAAACCATACCAAATTAAGCATCCAGAAATTATATGAAAAAAACAAAATCCTTGTTTGGCAACACAACAAATGGGAAACCAATTGGGTGAAAAAAGATTTGAACTTACAAGCTATAACCCCTTGATATTTTCTATCACTTTATGGGATAAAACACAATAAAAACAGAAATGGATTCTTAAAAGTCTTCAAAGTTCCATGGTTCCGTTCTGTGAAGCCAGGTTCTCGATCGACAGAAGTTGCTGTAGAATACCTCTAACAATACCATGGCCGAGTGTCGATACGTCTAAGCTAGATATCAGTCTCTTGGTCGTGCTAACCACAGAGAACTGAGAGCGCGAAGCCGTGAAATGTAATCGCTGATGACAAGAAGTGCTCGTGCAGCTTGGCGAGTAGTTAATATCCGATGCATCTGTTGTAGCGTTTGCTGCCTCAGAAGATCAGCCTAAAAGAGAAGACATGAAAGATTCCTTGATCAGCTGTCTTGGTTGTCACATGGTTTTGATGAGCAAAAAGTTGAATCAAGGGTTCGAAGTATTTACCTGATGGAGAAAGTGCTCGAGCGTCGTTAGCTTGCTCATTGCGATCGCCATTTGGCCCATGTAATCGGCAACATTTCCCGAACTAGCAGGACCTAAAGAAGCAGTGGAAAGAGTTTCTACAAGAGATTGTTGCAAAGCTTCAATCCCTTGTGACAATGCATCTTCAGCTTGTTGGGAAGATTGCTGCAAATTGCATATGCCCATCAACTGCTGATCTGTTAAAGGCTCCAAATGGTTCCCAACTATCTGAATTGTGGTTTCAAAACCAAGGGCAGGAAGTTAGTTTAACTAATACACGACTCGATATTCGTATCAAACAAAAGTGAATGTAGATCTCAAGCTTAAGAAACAGTTTTACCTTTAGAAGTTCAGACGAACGGAATCCTCCCAGCCACATGAAACACCTCTCAGCAGGAGTCTTCCACATGCCCGAAAGAATGTGGAAAACGTCGGCCTTAGCGCCTACGCTCTTCAGCCTGAAGAGTTCGTCATAATGTGCCATCACCCCATCAACAAGAAATCGCAATTCGTCATCACCCAACTGAGAATTTGCAGATGCTCTCAAATCATTGATCAGCCGTTGATGCTCGTCAAGCCACCGTCCATAGTCAAGATCAAATGCCAAGGCACCTATGGACGATATTTCAAAACAACACAATCTATTCACCCAGGAGCTCATATTACAAACTAACATATTGTAACCATCAATTCATGCTTGCTTACCATTTCCTGCCATTGATAAACAATGGTCTCCTGCCCCAGAAGCCACAAAAATGCCCTGGTATCAATCAAACACAAGCCAAACACACAATAAACTTTCCATAATCAAGGAAACTAGAGCCTTTACAAGAAAATCAACCATGAAACCCTAGAAGTCTCAGTCACCCGAACACCTGTTGGCGTGCTCGATGAAGCTCCTGCTCTAGCTGCGCAAGCCTCTGTCGACTATTTTCCAGCTGCTGGACATATGCCTATCCAAAACCAAAACCTATAAATGTTCCAAATATGTTCCCTTCATCAACTTAAGACGTCAAAATCCCAACTTTAACCTCGTCGCAAAGATCACGACGACAACGACTACTTTCAGCTCACCATACAAAAAACAAAAACTTGTATCCATCCAAAAGAATCAGCACATTTAACATATACTCAGTAGTGGCAATGATTGGTTTTATCTTATCCGAATATCATACCCCGCTTCTTGCATTATGCTCATGGCCTACCCACCCCTCTAATCCCAAGGAGGAAAGAGTTTTAAGTTATTAAGTTTTCAACTCGAGCTTAAACACAGCAAAAATCCAATCGAACTATGAATCTGAACCTGATTTCAAAGATTACTTACTTTCTTCCTCAGCCGACTCTTCCTGGCTGCTTCTCGATTCTGAGCAAGCCTACGAAGAGTCTGTTGACAAGTTTCAAAGGTTACAGATTCAATTTTTCAAGCACTAAGTTGTAAAAATGCATAACAGAGAAGAGAAAGAGCTTATGAGAGGACCTTCTGATCTGCAGATTTTGGTTTAGATTGATCCATGGAGTCCACCGCCATGAGAGCTCCATGAGCAGCTCCCTGAAACTAAAAAATACAGACAAAAACCATTCACCTCGCAGAAAAAAAGAGTAATAATAATAATAATCTCAAACCCTGAAACTTCTTTTTTTCTTCTTCGAATTTAAGCACCTGGTTTCTTTCATCAGTGTCGATGTCTGTGGAAGTGTCAGTCTGCTGGCTATTATCTGCCATGGCTGACTCGCCCCAGTTCTCAAAGCTCCCGTTTCCCAACAATGACGCAGCCGCCACCGTCACCGCCGCCGTCTGCGGCGGAGCCAGCCTCTTCAACCGCATCAATTGCTGTCCCGTGTCTAAATACCCTGTTCCTATTGAACCCACATCCGTGCTCTTCACAAGCATTCAACAAAAACCCGGAAACCCATTAAAACGCGCAAGTTCCATACACAAATAGAAGGAGAAAAACAGAGAGAGATTAATGAAATACCGCGTACGGTAGGTGGATTGGAAAAGCTGCGTTGTGGGTCGATTTTAAACTGAAAACAGAGCCTAAAAAATCATTTTAAAATCAGAAGGTAGTTAGAGAAGATGAAATATTAGAGAAAGAAAAAGAGGAGAGAGAATACTTGGGCTTAAATCAACAGCATCATCGTGATGAAAAGCAGCAATAGCAGCAGCGGATTGTTGAAGCTCCTCAATATCCGGAAGAAACCGCGTATGGATTCGCCCACTGTCGTCTTCCCTGTTTTAATCACCAAAAACAGAGAGCCGCCATGGAAGTTAATAACACCAAAAACCCCCCAAAAACAAAAACCAAAAATCAAAAACAAAAAAAAAAACCCATTAGAGAGGCAGAAGAACAATTCTACTCTACCGGAGAAAGATGGAAGAAGAAGACGAATGGGCATAGAGCTGTTCTGGGTTTTCAAAGCTCTGCATTTTTACTACAAATAACAACACCCCACCACTTTCTTTGTCTTTCTCAGGAAACAAACAAGAAAATAAGGGGAGTAAAAGCAGAGCAATTGAAAGCAATTTGTGGCGAGAGAAGAAGAAAGAAAGAAAGAAAAGAAATCGCAGTTCAGTGGAAGAAAATCTTTTGATGTATCTTTTTAAGAACAAGATAGCGTATCAGTTCTACAGAGCTCTCCCTCTCTCTCTCTCTCTCTCTCTCCCTCTTCCTTGTATTAAACAAAGTGTTTTTCTTTGAAGAAGCAATGGAGAATCAGACTTTTCATTATTGCTCTCTGACTTGGGATTTTAGTTTCCCAATACTCTTCCAGAGGTAAAACAGATTTTTCTCTCTCTCTCTCTTCTCTCTGTACGTAACCTTTGTTTCTATCTCCAACGTCCAATCCCCCATTTTCGACCCTTTTACCCATTTCGTCTTTTGTTTTTCTTCTTCATCATCCTCGACTTTACAGAGTGAAACAATGGCGACAGACCCTTGGTTGAAGATCATGGAGCTTAGGACTTAAAGAAAGATATAATTGCAAAAGGAAAAGACAGGGAGAAAGTGAGAGATTTCAGATTAGAAGGTGTTTTTACTTTTTTTTTTTCTTTCTCTCTCTTGTTTTTGTGATAAGTTGTATTGTAAAAGCATTATTGAGATATTGGGTTGGTGTACTTGCATTTTGTCCTATGGTTAGTTCAATGAATGATGCTTTGTTCTTCAATCATGTATATTATTCATTTAAATAAGTTTATAACTTCAAATATATTATAGGTTTCAAAAAAAAACTTCAAAATTATTAGGTAGCTAATAGCTTTAGTGGTTAAACTACATGGAGTGCCTCTACTGAAGTTGCAAAATTTAATTTCCACAATTCCACCTCAACATTTTGTTAAATTTAAAATATTTGATTAAATTATAAATTTGGTCATATGACTTTGAGAAAGTTAGAATTTTGTCTCTATGAGGTTGTTTGAGACATTGTGTGGGTTATAAGAGTCGGTAAAGTTATATAATATTGTTTAAAATGCAGAGTCGTTTAATCTGTTTGGGGTGCATAGTATTCCATAGACTAAATAGTCTTTATGGTAGATATTTATGAGAGTTTTATCAAACTATAGAGGCTATTTATGAGATTTTATCAAATTATAATGACGAAATTCTAATTTTCAAAATTATAGAGAATAAATTCTAACTTTTTCAAAATACTAAAATTTTAATTTAACAAAAATATTTTGTGAAATTAAAATAAAAATATATTATCATTTTTAGTCTATACATTTGGTTTTGAAATTTGCTGAGAGATGCCCCTTATTTTGGTTAACTATGTATGTTCTTCAAATGTTGTGTGAAAAGATTATTTAAATAGGATGGTACAAAGTGACTAACGTTTTTATATCGTTGGACGTAGGAGAGAAAAGTTACTCCCAACTCTTTAGAGAGTGACTGCTAGATTAAATAAATTTTCTGTTGTGTATCCAATAAAATATCACTGAGGTTTCAAAAATAAAAAATAAAATATCACTGCATCATTTAATTAATCATGTTAGTGAAAAACTGAGCATAGTAATAAAAAATAAAATATCACTGCATCATTTAATTAATCATGTTAGTGAAAAACTGAGCATAGTTCAACAGTAATTGATATGTCTTCTTTTATTGAGGTTGGAAGTTTAAATCTCCACACTTATATTTGTTGTACTAAAAAAAAATAATCAGGTTAGTAATATAGATTACATATAATTATCACAATTCAAAATTTGATAATGAAATTGATTTCTTTTATAAAATTAGGAACTTACTTATTACTCTTGTTACAAATTCATCCCATTACCTTCTGACGGGTTAATTAGGAACTTCCTATTGACCACCATTCAATATTTGAATGTCATATATTTCTTTGATGAAAAAAAAAAAAAAAAAAAAAAAAGTAAAAATCTCTCTCCTTTTTCTCATTTTTTGCATTGTTCTTTCTTAATGGTGGTTGGTAGGAGATTCTTACTAACTAGGAGATAAGTATTACTTCAATATAAACAAACAAAAATAATTCTAAATAGTAAATGTCATAAATTATTATTGAAAGTCATAGTTTAACTAACATAAAACAATGCGACAACGATCAAAATGTTAGAGATTTGAACTCAAAAAACAATAATAAAGATAAACTATATTATTTGAAGAGACCAACCGCAAGTGAAGAAACACAATATTGACACTTCTAAACCCTAAATAATTCCAAATAACCAAGGTCTTCCATTTCAAATATCATATAAAAGAGTTTATATTAAATTATTGGAAGAGATGGATGACAAGTAATGAAAAACAATATTCACACTCCAGAACCCCAGATAATTCCAAATAGCCAATGTCCCATTTCAAATTCCATACAAAACTTAGATGATTCATTTGTTTACTTACTTAATACTCTAACTTAGATGATGTCCCATTTCAAATTTTATTTGTTTTAACATTAAGTTAATTAAGTCAATGCGAGAGTCAAATATCCTCAAATTTTGCAAATTATATAACCTTTGGGCTATCTATATCTATGAATTATTATAGGATCCATCAACAAATAGTAAAGACATCATCTAAGTTAGAGTATTAAGTTAGTAATAAAAATAATTGTTTTTTTTTTAAGTATGACAAATGTAGAAATTATAATTTGAATATTCGACTTCAAAAGAAGAAATAAGTCTTAAAAACCAAGTTATACTCATGTTAGTAAAAGGAATGTATATATATAGATATCTTAGATATAGATATCATATTTATTTTTCATTTAGATTGACTTTCGTAAGACCAAATGTATTGAATATTACATCTCATAATCCATAAGTAGATAGAAACTCTCAAATTATTTTGAACATTTTTTCATATAACCTGACAGAATCAACACCAATATAATGTGATAAAAATCTACAGGTCGATAATGCTAAAATCAATTGGAATTTTATCGTGAAATAAATGTCAAAATAATTTAAAACAAACATGAAAGGGAGAAATAGCATTGATAAGTAACAATAATACTCTCGTACCATAATAAATATTAAATATACCAAATGCGTGGTGTATGCAAATAAGCAAATATGAATGAGATTTCAATAAATGCCAAACCGAATTTTTGTTGTTTAGAAGACAAAGAATTTAATGCTTACGCCAACCTCCACATTTGATGTGTAACACAACATCATTTCTAAGCTACCTGAATTGTGCTTTAGCTATTAGTCAAATTTATTTAAGAGCAAAGCTCAATTGACATGAAGTATGTGCTTGTGACTAAGATCATGGGTTCAAATCCCCCACCCCAAATGTTGTTGAATTCGACAAAAATAAATCATTTAAGAGAAGTTTCTTATACCTGCATTACAAAATAGGTGACACGTGACATAATCGTAATGACAAGGGTAAATGACGTGATGATTTTAATGGTCAAATAAATGGCGTGGCAAATCTACGTGTATGAGTGACATGACATATCGGACTAATATGTGAATTTAGAAGGGAAATTTGAGAAAAGAATACAAAAAAAAAAAAAAAAAAAAAAAAAAAAAAAAAAAAAAAACTAAGATTTCCATTAAAATAGAAGCAAAAGACAAATAAGAAAATTGATACAACTTGATAAGTTTAAGGGTCAAAATTGATTTTTTTTTTCCCTACAATATACAATAGCATTCACACTAGTCATAGCCAACCTAGAGCAACTCTATTGGCCCAAACCTCATATTTCAAAATGACTATCACTAGGGCATCAGTCTTGGTCTTGAACCTTTTTCTTGTTAATAAACTAAATATGAATGGCATAAATTCATGTTTATATAATCTATTCCTCGAAGAATTTAAACTAGCTTACACATATATGAAATAAATCTTTTTTTAAAAGGAAAATATGATTAAAGAGAAATGCGATCTAGGTACAACTAACACCTTCCTCAATAACTGAGGACAGTCACGAGGGTACATCGGAGGACCCAAAATACATAGCTTCTTCGTGACAGGGAAGAACTCCTATAATCCCTAACTCCAAAAAAATCGACAGCCAGGAGAGCTAGATTATGCACGGCAGAATTACACGCTTTAGGATAGAAGGAGAACGACACTTCGTTGAGACCACGAGCAAGATATTCAATAGTTTCAACTATGTTCTTGGTGTCCAATAGATATATATATGAAATAAATCTTGAGAAAGGTAAATAGTAAAAAATGATTGAGGGGAAGGGAAAATGTAGAGGCAAGCTAAGAGTAGTAGTAGAGGTTATATTATATATAGTTTTGGAGTGTGGGGAAAAGGAGTATGTACAACGGTGCGTAGTACGAAGAAGAAATCAAAATGCAGTCCCCAAGACACACACAACAACATTTAAAAATAATAATAATAATAATAATTTTAAAAAAACAAAAAACTTTACATCAGTTGCTTTCTATCCGAACCTTTGTTTGTTTGTTTCTCTCTCTAGGATTTCTTGGGATGAATGGTTTGGTAACGTTTTTATTTGTTATTTTCTTTTGTACAATTCCTATTTCTTATTTCTCATTTTTCATTTTTTAGAAATGTTTCCAAAATGGTTGATCTCCTCTCAAAAAATTTCCAAAATATAGATAAAAATATTATTTTATCAATATTGACTTATAAAATGTATAATAAATGTAATATAAAGTTTTTGAATATTTAATTAAAAATTAAATTTTAAAATTTTAGAGATTAAAAAGTAATGAATGGTTATAATAAGAACGTATATATATTTTTTATTTTTCAATAAAAAAATAATATTTTTCTTTATTAAAACGAAGAAACAAAAAACCACTATCCTTGCTGGGTTGGCTGAGGCATTATCTTCTATTCCCACACTTCAAGGGGCCGTTTGGGGCACTGAGTGGGTTATAATAACATGGATTATAATAGTCTGTGAAATAATATAATATTATTTAAAATGCAGAGTTGTTTAATCTAGGGTTATAATAGTCAGTGTTTGGGGTACAGAGTACTCCACAGGTTATTATAACACGGGTTATTATAACCCTTGTCCTAAACAGCCCCCAAGTTTCTATTATCTTTTTTTTTCCTCTCTCTAGAAAGAATTATCCGTTTCTCACTGTTAAAAGAAGAAAAAAAAAATGTGTCCGAATGTGGAATAAAAATGGCAGAGGAGGCCTTACGGGGAAGAGTGCTATTGTATGCCCAAAGCTGCTACTGCTCGAAAAATTATGGGATGGTGATGTCTGCTAAACTTTATGGTGGTGATGCAACTAATATATCTATTCTTTTTCTTTTCTTTCTTTTATCATTTTCTCATTTATTACAAGTTTACAAAATTGTGATGCAACAACTATCTCTATTCTTTTTCTTTTCTTTCTTTTATCATTTTCTCATTTATTTCAAGTTTACAAAATTACAACCAATTTAGGAGTAAATTAGTAAAATGTTAAATTACAAGTTTAATCCCTTAATTTTGAGATTTGTGTTTATTTTATCTCTAAATTTTTAAAAGTATCTAATAGATTTCTCAACTTTTAATTTTGTATCTAATAGGTCACTGGTAAATTTGAAATTAAAAAATATATATTAATTAATCAATTAGATATAAATTTTAATTTTATGTCTAATGAAACCCTAAATTTTCAATTTTGTATATAGTAAATTCGTGAATTTTAAAAAATTCGAAAGTTCATTAACTAAATTTGTAATTTAACCTTAGTAAAATTATAATTTGTAATTTAACCTTAGTAAAATTATGTTTTGGTTAAATTACGAACTTAGTACTTTTATATTTGTGTTTAATAAGCCCTTTAAAGAAATTGATTGATGAGTTGCCTAGAGAACTTTAAGAACTATCAAATAGGTCTAAGCTTTTCAATTTTGTGTCTAATAGAACTTTAAACCTAAAAAGTCTTTGAACTATCAATTTTGCGTTTAACAAGTCTATGACATATTCAACATTTTTTAAAATTAGCGGATTTTTAGATTGAACATAAACTAAGAACTACCTAAAAGATTAAAGACCATTTCATATATTTAGCTTAAAAGGTATGATAGTTTTACTACGTCATTCACTTCTCTATCTAAACTTGATTATTTTTCTTTTGTATTCAAGTGAAATTGTTTGATACTGTTGAATGAGAAATTTCGGCCAATCACAAGTCGTCACGTCATTATTCCAAATTAATGACAAAGTTACAAATAATTAAATTTTGGACCACCTATAAATTGACATGTATCCTGAATTTAATTTAAAGGCAAAAGTGGATAGATTTTAAATTATAATGCCACATGTTCTCATTATGATCATTTAATCAAATAATTAAATTAGTTTGGTTAAATCAGGTCAGATGGAATTTGGGTCAAAATCAACATATTCAAGCCCAAAAAGCTAGGCCCATGGCCAACAAAGTCCAAGCCCAAAGTCAACAAAGCTCAAGTTTAAGTGGTTAGGCCCAAAAGCCATAAAAGCCCAAGCCCGCATGCCCATTGGAGTTCTATAAATAGATGAGTTTTCATTCATTTGAAGGGTTCATAAATTGAAACTCTCCTAAGAACTTAGAGAGAATTCAGAATCAAATATCATAAGACTCCCTAAACTCTTGAAGATTAAGCATTCTCTGAACTAGAGCCCTGAAGACTAGAAGACTTTGAAGATTGAGAACAAGCTGCAAAGTCCTCAAGACAAATCCATAATCGAGAGCAAGCTGCAAAGTCCTCGAAACAAATTCACATTCGAGAATAAGCTGCAAAGCCCTCGAGACAAATTTACGTTCAAAAACAAGCTGCAAAACTCTTGAGACAAATATACATTTAAACAAAATAATCAGATGAACGAATTAGAGATTGTATCCCACTACATTCAAATCAATACAAATTAAATTTATTTACACGTGTTCTTATTTCTTTGTTGAAATTATGTGTGAACAGATACTAATCAAGATATTTTCATTATTTGTAAAACTAAGATATTTTTTTGTTATAGTCTACGTGAGATTTTATGTTCACATCTCAAATTAAATTATAAATTTATCCCCTAAAATTTAATAATTGTGTTTATTTAGCTTATAAACTTTAGAAAGTACTGTTATGTTTGTTAATTCTAAACTGTGATTCTAGGTGGTATTTATCATTAACATTGCTAATTGAAAAGATGATTGTGTGACATTTTTATTTGAAAAAAGTTAGTTGATGTGATAAACAAATGGTAGAAGAGAATGGATATTTTGACAAACTAGAATATTGGGATAAATTAAAATTAAGGTCAAAATATAATTTCACTGAAAAAATTATATTTGTAATATTGTCCTTAGTTAAAAGTAATTTAAATAAAGTAGTGATGGGACTGATGGAAAATGATTAATTATAAAATTATATTTGTAATATTGTCCATAGTTAAAAGTAATTTAAATAAAGCAGTGATGGGACTGATGGAAAATGATTGAAAAATCATTACATGTAAATTCCTTTTTTTTTTTGAGACGATCATTACATGTAAATTCAAAGAAGCTAAATTATATTAAAAAAAAAAAGTTAAATTATCAAAAATATCCCTGAATTATGAGGTTGGTTTCAATTATACCCCTAAACTTTAAAAAGTTTCATATTAACCCTTGAACTTTGAAGTTTTTTTCAAAACAACCCTTGAAGACTTTTTTTCGTTAAATTCGCTGATGGAAAATGATGTTTTTGTATTTGTATTATTGCTTATGTGAACATATTTTAACATATACGTTGAAAAAAAAAATCAAAACATATGTAAATACGCCATTTTTCACCCATAAATTTAACGAAAAAATCTTTCAACTGTTGTTTTGAAACAAACTTCAAAGTCTAAGGGTGAAAATGAAACTTTTCAAAGTTTAAGAATATAATTGAAACAACTTTATAGTTCAACGATATTTTTGATCATTTAACCAAAAAAAATATACCTATATTGGAGGTGGTGAATGTAGTCAACGATCCGGACTCCGATTAGTCGGAATTGAAGAACGTCACTAATGTTATGCCTATAAAAGCTCGTTCGACAGGAGTGATTTCCATTTTTGAAATCTCTTATTAATTTATGAAGAGTCTATTGGTGTTCTTACCCTTTGAACTTTTAATGAATTCAGTTCTTCAAAAAAAAAAAATCTTAAAAGTTGCAATATTACCATTGACCTTTCATAAAGGTTTCAAAACTACATTTTGAGTAAAATTATGTTAAAATGTTGGATGAAAATTTGATCAAGAAATGACCCATAACGACGATGACTATGACGCTTGCTTTATTAAATTTGAAAGAATTGTGTTTCACCACATCGACTTTGCGTCCAACATTCTAACTAATTTTCTATTTTCAAGAGTAGTTTTGAAACACTTATGAAATGTCAAGAGTAATATTGTAACTTTTGAAATAATAGATATTTTTGAAACAAATGATAAAGTTCATGAGTATTTTTTATAATTTATCCATTCAAAAAATATATTTAACATATTATAAAATAAATTAATATATGAATTTGTAATTGTTTGTTATGTAAATATAAACATGATATTTTCAATATGAATAAATATATTTTGTAAATTATATATCTATATATATATATATATATATATATATATATATATGTAGTCCCGATGTTTACGTGATTTCTCAATTTATTCTTTATTTAAAAAAGCTTCAATTTAGTCCCTTAAATGTTAATACTTTTAAATTTATTCCTTTGTTACTGGTGAATGTTAAAATTGTTTGATAATAAATTTACACGACTTAATACTAAGTGAATTGACAGAAATTTAAAGAAAGAAAAATGTCATCTAAGAGAGGAAACTTTCTAATTGCTATTTCTAAATTTCTAAGAAATGGGTAAAAATTTCAAATTTTCTTTTATTGGATGACATTTTTTAGCCTCTAAACTTCTATCAATTCATTAAGCATTATGTCATGTGAGTTTTATTATCAACTAATTTTAACATTCACTAATGGTGAGGGACTAAATTGAAAAACGTTGATACATAAAGCACTAATTTGAAACTTTTTAAACAATAGAGACTAATTGAAAAATAAATACGTCCAAACATTAGGCACTAAAACATATGTTCTAGGTAAAATTTGACCGCAAAGAAAGGGCTAAGTAAGAGGCTACAGTAAAATGACCAAAACAAGGAAATAGACCCAATACAACATCACAACGGACCAAAACCGATAGGGAACCAGCCCAGGATGCGAAAAGACGAAGAAACGGGCTTGGGTCGAAGGCCAAATCCGTGGTCGGCGGGCCTAGGCCAAGGGTGACCACGTGGCAAGGCCCTAGGGTTTTGCCTTGGTTTGGGACCATATACCTTTGGTTTAGCCGAATTAAGGTCCTTTAACTCCCAATTCAATGCGGAAATCCCACAAAAATCCTAGAATTGAGGTATTTAAGCTATTTCTTCAAGAGAGAGAGGGTAAACTCATTCCAACCGCCTAAACTCTATGAGAACTCCTAGTTCTCTCTAAATTCTCTCTGACTTATGCATTGGAGCCTGTGTGGCCTACATCACACCGGTGTCTAAGTTTTTCTTGTCTTGCAAGTTGCGTTCTTCCCCCAAATTACAAATTCACTGTCGTTGTCACGTGGAAGTTAGGTGAGATTTCTCATGTCCAAAATTTGGCAACAACGACATATATTTAAACTTCTAATATCAAATTAAGAATAAAGGAGACCAATTTAGAAGTTGATTACAAAACGAGGAAAATTATGCTAGGTGACAAAATTAGTTACATAACTGCAAATTTGTTATACGGAAAAATAGTTTACAAATGTGATAATTTTTCACTTGTGTATTACTAGTATGTCATTTTTGTACCGTTGATAAGTTTATCATTAATATACATGACAAAGTATAGCTTTTTTTTTTTTTTTTTTGAATATGGACAAAGTATAGCATTGACATGTCAAGATACAGTATATTAGTGATATACCATTTTTGTATTATTGATAAAGTATATCAATGATACATCAATATATAGTATATCACTTATATCTATTGTTGTATCATCGATCATTAGCATATAATTTTTGTATCATTGATAAAGTATATTATTATTATTCTTAAAGTTAAAATATTATTTTGGTTCATATACTTTAGGTCTCATTCCATTTTAGTTTTTTTGTTTTCAAATGTTCAAATTTAGTACATGTACTTTTAATGAATCTTAAAATTAGTCATTTTTTGTTAGTTTGAAATTAATTATCGAACTTGATAAAATAATGATAATAATAATAATTTTCATTCTATAAAGACAAAATATGAATATGTTTCCAAAATTTATAGAAGTAAGACTAATATAGATTTTTTTTGGAATAAGTTAAAAATAAACTAATAGTAGAGAATAATTTTAAGATTTATTGAAAGTATAAAGATTGAATTTTGGACATTTGAAAGTATATAAACTAAAATAGAATAAGTCTCAAAATACAGGAACCAAAATAATATTTTAACCAACTATAAACATTAAGCACATTACTAAGATATGTTCATTTCATTGGTATACGAGTTTGTATACATTTTGTGTCATTTTTAAAAAATATTTTATCATGTGAAAATTTTATTATTATTCAGATCAAATCGGCTATTACTGTGAAAGCCCCATAAAATTGTTCTCCTAAAAACCATTTACAAATTTGCATATAAATGAAAAACAATACAAAATTAATAAAAATATGTCATATCATTTAGAACGATTTTAATTCAATTATGAAGTAGGGATTTAATTGGAAAAAAAACAATTGAAATTTAAAATATAAAATTAAATATATCTAAAAAAATACATTGTACATACTGAAAGATCAAACTATACAATTGATTCCAATTCAACGTCTGTTCTAGAAATATCGATTTAAATATAGTTTAAATGATTAAGTATCAATGTCTCTTCTTATAATTGTAGGTTTCGATTCGTTTTTCTCATTTTCCACATAATTAATATTCAAAGGACTAAAACATATCAAATGACTTCTACTCTTTTAAGTTATTATCAATTTGGCACTTAAATATTTTGAAATTTCCAATTTTACATTTGATAGATTAAAATTTCGTAATTAGGTATTTTTGTAAAAAAATGCTAACATTTATTAATGAAAAACAAATATATCATAAAATTATTGGTTTATCAACATATTTTGACACGTGGTTATGCCACTTGTAAGAAATAGATTTTGTTGATAAACAAGTTAGAATTTATTAATTGTCATGATGAATTTCATGTGTCAAGTATCATCATTGTATCCAAATATGTCAATAATGCAATAATTTAAGGATATATCAATTTTTTGCTAATATATACACCTACACACACATAGACCTATTCGAAAAATTTTAATACATCAAAGATAAAATTGAGAAATTTCAAGAAATTAGGTATGGTTCTAAATTTCCATCAACATGTCAATATTTTCATATATCCATAAGTTTAACATCAACATGAAGAATGAATCAATATTTATATTATATCATAGAAAAATCAACAAAATATAACAAAAATATAAACAAAATATAACTAACGTAAATCTAATATTAATAAAAAACAATAATAATAAACTTGTTTTTAAAATGGTGAAATGGTGGTTTCTTAACTCAGACATTTTTTTTAATGAATTTTTTACATTAAAAAAAATATCTATTGACAATTGACATTGCTATAAAATTTACCCATCGACATTTAAAATTTTGATTAAAAAGAAAAAAAAAGGAAGGCATTCCTTGAAAGCAACGTGTAATTGTAAATGAAAAAGAACAGAAGGTGGTGTGTTACGGTACGGCACCGTTTTGATTGGTATGTTTATATTTAATTTGAATGAAAGTAAAGCGTGTGGGCTTAGGGATTTCCCCAACCACACAGTCCACGTCGGCTCCAAAAGTTATGACGTTGTGTTTCTCATACGCCAGCTCCCCCTGCCTGATCCTGACGTGTCCTTTCTTTCTTTTTCTGATTATTTTGTTATTTTAAAGTGGGGTTTTAAAGGACTGTACTTTTTTTTTTTACTCCTCTCTGTATTTTCTGCTTCTCCTTCTCTTACTGCTGCCCTTTTCACTCTTCGGATTGTTTGGTTTGGATTTATCTTCACTTTAATCTCTTCCAAATATCTATTTTGATTCTTCACGTTATTTGGTTTTATCTTTTTTGGTTGTTTTAATGGATGATGTGACTTTTAAGTATGTGTATTATCGGAGTTATATTGTTTTTTTAGTTCAACAATACGTGAGAGTAAGAATTTAAACTTCTAACTTTTTGATTGAAGATATAGATTATGTCTTAATCAGTTGAAGTGGGTATTGAAATTTCAAATGCAACAAGAAATATGGGTAATTGCTTAGATGAAGGAAAAATCACACAATAAAAGTAGGAGGTTGATTGAAAAAATTATTCAATTTGGTTGCCTCTTTCTAAATTATTGGACCGCATCCAATAGTATAAAATTGTCAATCACATTGTTTAGTCTCTTCAAATGATTTCTGGATTAAGAGGAGTGTTTTTTGCAAAGAAGATAAGATCAAATTTTTGAAAAAGGAATAAAATCTGAACAAGTAATATTTTACCAACAAAAAAAAATCTAAATCTACCTTGTATAGAAATGAAAACCCTAATATCTGAATCTTAATTTCTTAAAAACAATCTAAATTTACCTTATTATACACAAACAAAAATTTTAACAAAAAAATTGATCTATTTAATATCTTATCTAAATTCAATTTCATGTGGTAGATTAACTTTGCAAGTTAAATATAGGAAATTTTTATTTGGTGGGTATGTTTCTAAAAATAATATTGGAATTTTGTGATCTAAAAATGAAAATAAACCACGAAATTAAATTAAATATATAAAATTAGAAAGTTAAATAATATGACATGTCTTTTTTATATATGACTGTCTAATGGCATAAATTAGTTTAATCAAATTAAGTCATATAACAATTAGACCCAAAGTGAAGGTAAGCCAAAGACGCATAAACGACAATGAAAAATTAATATAGGTGTCCCTGATCACACAATTAAACTGAAAAGTAGCCAAAGCATTAATTAATCACAAATATAATTATCATGATCAAGTTGTTGTAATTATTAAACGAGGGCCCTCTTTTCCCCTCTCTCGCATGAAAGAGGAACATATGGGCGAACGGGGCAACCATTTGTGTTGAGTAGGGGACCCGTATGGTCGGTGGGGGAGGGATCTTTGGTTGATTTCTCTTGTGAGGAAGGACGAGGAGAGCTTCAATTGCCATATGGCCAAATTGAACCTCTTTGAAGAGGAAAAAGCTACAATGGACATTTCATATGACGATATCGATGAAGTGGGAAACAATATGTGATTGACATACGGGAGGATCATGTTCTAGAAATAACCTAAAGAGTCATAGTATATGGATAAAGTTTGGTGTCTTATCCTGGTAACACTATTGATACGACCCACTTTGTAATAGTTACAAATGATTTGATCTAAATCATTCATGTGGAGATATGTGAGTGGGGGTATCTTATACAATGAGTTTGTGTAAGACTGGACCACGAAATATTTAATCTCTCTTTATAAATTCGTTAATTGAGAGATTAATATTTCATCAAGATAATCATATGCGACTCGATCTTAATCCTGAGTGAGTTATGAGCTTCTGCCTATGAGGGATTGTCCTTTGATTTGCATGGGTGAGAGTGACTTTTGTAGTTGATTCAATATACCTACTATTTTGGGGACTTGACCAAATAGGGAGCTGGGAACATAATCTCACAAGATGGAATTCACTCATTCCCATATAGGGTAAGTAGATGAGTAGTTCTCTTAAGTGCTGATTTCAGGACTTGAACAATGGGACCCCACCCTCTCACTGGCCCTAGAGGGACTTAGTTTATAATTATGTAATAAACAGATTGTTCATTAGAGGATCAATGGTACTTAAGGTGCAAGATGTAATTATAAGGGTAAAACGGATTTTTGACCTAGCTGTAATTATGAACAACTCATGAATGATCGACTTGCATGTAATGATTATATCTGTTATGGGTGAAATTGGACCAACAAGAATGGGCTAGCTGAAGGGCTGCAGTGAAGGGCCAAACAAGGAAAGAAGCCCCATACGAAGTCAAAACGGACCGAAACGAACAGGAGACCGACCCAGGACGAAAAGGGACGAAGAAACGGGCTTGGGCCGAAGCCCAAGCCCGTGGTCGGCCTCGGCCTCGGCCGAGGTCGACCACATGGCAAGACCCCATTTTGGGCCTTGCCATGGTCCAAAGACAAAGGGGAGAAAACCAGAGCTTGGGCTCGGGCCAAGCCGTGGTCGGCCTCGGCCGAGGCCGAGGCCGACCAGTTTGGAAAGGCCCAATTTTGGGCCTTACCTCGGTCCCTTATGGCTCGTGTGCCCTCGGTTCAGCCCAATTCGGTCTTTTCTTTCCCCATTCGAAGACGGAAACCCACGAAAAACCCTAGGAAGGAAGCTATCTCCCTCAGGGGGAGAGCAAGGTAAGTTCATTCCAGCCTACAACACTCTCATTGAATTCCTAAATTCTCTCAAGATCCTCTCTGACTTAAGCATCGGAGCCTGTGTGGCCTACACCACACCGGTGTCCAGGTTTTTCTTGTCTTGCAGGCCGCGTTCTTCCCCCAAGAATACAAATTCACCGTCGTTGTCACGTGGAGGTCAGGTGAGTATTCTCCTATCCAAAATTTGGCAACAACAATATCTATGGACACAAATTGTCCTATAGTGCATATGAGTGCAACTTTAGGTCTATAGTGGAGTGACCTATAGTTAATGAATGAAAATTAATTAATTAAAGAGTTTAATTAATTGATTTTGTATCGTTGGAGGCTTATAATCTGTAGGTCCATAAGGTTTCATTGTTAACTCATAGTAACATTAAAAGATCAATTTAGTTGAAAGAAAAATTTGAAATGTTCAAATTAATATTTAATATATTAGATATATTAAATATAAAAGAGAAAAATATATTTATTGTATTTGATACATTAAATATTAAAATTTGAAATGTTCATTCTAAAATTATTTTTAAAAATTAATCTTTCACAATTTTTTACATGCAGATTTTTTTTAATATATATATATATCTCATTCAACTTCCAAAAAAAACAATTATATCTTAGACCATTTTTTTCTTCTAAATATTGCATTATGTATGGTATATTATTGCATTCCAAAGTTGGTATATCTATTTTTTTTTTTTAATTTTTAATATTTAATTTTTATCTAAGGGTTTCTACGTATGAGATAAAAGTTATGATAGGCTGATAAAAATAAAGTTTGTCCCACTCGTTAAACCTATCCGAAATTGAACTTAAAAAAACTCAAAATTTGATATTTCCAAAATATTTTATCAATTTTCAGCGTAAAAAGAAAATAAGACTCTAAGGGGGTGTTTGGTTCCCAGGTACTAAAGGGGAAGCTTGGGTTTAGTTACCCTAACCCTTGTTTGGTTCCCAGTTTTACAAACCCATGTAGCCAAGTAACCTAACCCCTGTTTTCTCTTCTCATTTTGCTAAACCCTCTTGTTTGCTTTTCAGATTTTGTGCAAGTTTGTACACTACCCACTTTACCCACTTGATTCTCTTCTCCCAATTTTATCTTTAATCATGCTTTTAAAATGCATTAAATTTTTAATAAAAATATATTAGTTAGATAAAAATAATTAATTAATGATAACTTTATAATAAATAAGTAAATAATGTAGTTCAAATTTCAAATAGTAATAATTAATTTATAAACCGATATGTCGGTTTTGTTATATTTCATATTTTAGAGCAATTATAATTATGTATTTATAAGAAGGAATTTCTTTATATTTTGTTCATACATTGACAAATATTAGAAAAAAAAAATACAAAACTAACTAAATATTTATTTTACAAAATAATTATTCAAAAAGTATTCAGATTAATAATAATATTAAAAAATAAATTATTCATTTACAAAGTAATAGTTCATAATTTATAATAAACTTAATATTATATTTTAAAATTTTTATTAACATATAAATTATAATAAAAATTATTTTATTATAAATTACAAACCACACACATTATATAAACCTAAATTTAATACGTCAATTTTCATTTGATAAAAAAAGTTCATTTATCTAAATCCACAACTTTCCTAAACTCATTTTCTATTGAAAATGTAAAAATCATGTTATTATAGTCAATTAAAGACATAATATTTGTAAAATTAATTAATTAAACTATTTTGGTTAGTGTATCTTGAAGTTAATAACTTTAAAATAATATTATTTAAAATACTTTAATTTTATAACCTTATGTATTAGTTAAATATAGAAAGTTAAGTTTAATAGTAATTTTCGTGATAAGTAGTAAATAACTTTTGTTAGCACAAGTTATAAATCATTAAATAAATAATTGATTACATTTTCTTTATGGTTAATTTTATGTTGGATACATTTGTATAAAAAAATTTGTTTATATTTGTTCACACTTTGGTAAATAGTTTGAAAATATTTTCATGAACAATTAAATATTTATTCTATAAGATAATTATTGGAAGAAAATTAAGTGGACAAATGTATTAAAAATATTTTATTTATTATTAAAATAATACTCTCTACTTTCATAATAAAAGTTACATTTTAAATATAATTTAATACATAGCTTTTATTACTTTAATTAAATAATTTATATTATTTATTACAAATTTTAAATTTACCAACCAAATATATATTTAATAAACTCAGGCTTAATACATTAGAATTCAAACACAGACTTAACAAATCCAGACTTAACACCATCCAAACACTGGTTTAACAAACCCAGACTTAACAAACCTATTTTCTGTATCATCCAAACACAGACTTAACAAACCCAGACTTAACAACCCCAGACTTAATAAACCCAGGTTTAACAAACCACCCAAACCTGCGAACCAAACGACCCCTAATTGTTATGAGTAAGTAAACACCCTCCACGATGACACATCTCAAACAATGACACATCTCAAACATGACGTGGCAAGCTAGTATGGGCCTACCAATCTCTTAGGGACTATTTGGAGTGCTGGGTGTGTTATAATAACAAGAATTATAATAGTCTATAGAATTATATAATATTATTTAAAATGCAGAGTTATTTAGTTTGGGGTTGTAATAATCTGTGTTTGGAGTGCAGAGTATTCCACATGTTACTATAACCCACGCCCCAAACAGTCCCTTAGGGTTAGGATGAGGAGACTACTTGAACTAAACTAGAGATGGTCAAAAGAGAGGTCCCCTCATACCTAGGCCTCTACCTTGGCAAGGCCATCCAATCTTAATGTGGATTCGACCATAAGACTTTCAACTTGGGACCAAGTATAGCTAGGGGTGCAACAAAAAATCGAACCGAACCAATCCACGGATTGGTTTGATTCTTTAGAAAATATTAGACATGTTGGTTTGTATTTGGAGAAAATCGAAATTTTTCGATTTGATTCGATTTGGTTTTCATCTGAAAAAAAAATCAATAAAAAACTAAATCGAACCAAGGTATATATATACCTTAATAAACCAATCCTAAGTCCCTTATGTTGTCATTTCAGCGAGCATTGTTCTTCGTACTTCCCTTCGTAACTCTAATCTCTCTCTCTTAGTTATCGACTCATCTCCCATCCAACAACCTCTCTCTCAATCATCGACTCATCTCCCATATGCCGTTCTCCAGCCACCACCACAACGCCTCTCTCTCAATGTTCTCTTTAGTCTTCAGCCGCCACCGTTTTCCAGCCACCTCATCGACGTCGTCACTCCCATTTTCCAGGTCAGCATTCTTCACACCTCGTTGTTGCTCCCACTTCAGTCATCTCCTATCTTCATTCTGGTAAGAATATTTTGGATATTGTAACTATTTATAGTTTTGTTTGCTTCAAATTGAATTCAATTTATTGAGTTTTTTCAAATTGTTTTGTTCTTCAAACAAAAAAAAAATGAAAATTGAACCACGGAGGAATCGAACCGACTATTTTGTCCTTTATTAGACATCGGTTTAGTTTCCAATTTAGCCAAACCAATTAGTTCGATTCGATTCTTGGTTGGGCCCAAAACTGAGGAAACCAAACCAAGTATCACTCCTAAGTACAACGTACAACCACTTGTGTTAGAGTAGGCCGACATGACAAACGACGAATATTCAAGTACAATTTGACTCAACAACAAAGTTATCTCATTTAGTTTCCTATAAATACTGAAATTTATCTCATTCTTTAAGTACACAATATTTATTTTGCTTAACTTGACACAGCTCAGTGTAGTACTAACATAAACATTGAAGCGTGTCGAACAAAGCATTACAAAGTGTCATTCTTATCCTGCTTCCAGAATTCAGCATCAACACTGTCATTTGTTCATCAAGGGTCATGCTTGGCTGCTCTATTTAAATCAATTTGAGCAAGTTATGACTTTTCTGTTCACCTCTTTTCTCATTTTACAGATGTCTCTCCATCAATTCTCTTTAGTCTTTACCCACAATCATCTTTTCTGCACCTTTAAAATCTCACGTTTCCATGCATCGTCTTTAATATGATGTTGATGTATAATACTTTTTCTTTATTTATATGTACAATTGTCATTATTTTAAGAGAAAAAAAAAATCAAATTTGATCTTAAACTTGTGAGGTTGTATCAATTTGAATCCTAAACTTAAATAAGTCTTGCAACTTTTACTCTTAGTTAAATTTCTGTTAATTCACCCACGAATTTTAACAAAAAAAAAGGGTAAAAATCTTATAAATTCATTAATTTCAATAAAGTAAGATTTTGCACAAAAATTATTTTGACCAATGCACAAATTAATCATTAAATAACTTTTCTAAAATTTATAAATTTCAACAAAAAAATTATTTCTAATGTCGTTTTTCTCTAAAATTTTATCAATTTCATATCATACATAAGTTTTATAATTCATTGAATGCATAAGAGAAACTTCTTTTAATGATATTTTGAGCGTGAACTTATTAGAAGGTTAAAAATTGCAATACTTTTTAAAGTTTAAAGTTAAGATTTTAACAATTATCTAAGTTTGACGTGCAATTTGATGAAATTGAAAGTTTCAGGCTAAAAATTAAAATTGATATAACTTGATAATTTTAGGGGTCAAAATTGATTTTTCTCCTTATTTTAATTGACAAACCCCATTTTGATTTTTTTTTAAAAAAAGATAAAAACGATGATGATGTTTCATTTTTAGTTTGTAGTCCTTTTTAAGTTTCAATTTCATCCATCTAAACTTTGAATTTGCCTAAGTGTAGCATGATTGTTGAAAATTGTCTACAAATCATTCAATAAATCATACAAAATCCGCCAACATGAGCATAGCTCAGTGGTAATCGACATGTACTTTTTCATTTAAAGTTGGACGTTCAAAATTCCCATACCCTACATTTGTTGTAAAAAAAAATCGTACAAATTCAATCAACAATGTACTCAAAATCATGTCAAAGAAATATTTAAACCCGGTCGCAAAAATAATTTCAACATAGCTACAAAATCAAGTAGGTAAATAATATTCAAATTTAGCAACACAATAACCAAATTCAACTAATTAAAAGTGTCCAACAAATTAGAAGAACTAATACATGTAAAAATAGTTCCATCCAACCATAAGAATTTCTATAGTTAGTCACTAAATCTTTGAAAAAATAAATAAACAATTGAGGGTATATAATTGCACTATTATTTAATTGATGGTATTCAATTACACCACTTATTCAAGTGAATAGTTTAAATTACAAAATTTATTGGATTCTAAGATTTAAATGGATGAATTTGAAAGTTGAAAGTTAAAATTAACCCACATAAGTTCATGAATAAAAATTTCTATTTTTCTTAAAAATAAAAATGGTAGGTTACATTTACAACCAATTTTTAAATTTATATAAAAAGATAATTAATAGAAATCAAGAAATGACATCTTATAAGTTTTTTTGATAAAAAAAAATGTGGGGTATGAGAATTTGAACCTCTAACTTGAAGGGAGTCGGAGAAGATTACATAAAATGAATATTTAATAGTGCTAAAATACAAAATGAAGACCACACAATCAAGTTCTATATAAAATGAAGTGCTAAAATATTTATGTAACACCCCGTAATTTCCAATACGGTCATTCTAACAGTAAATGAGGAAGCGATTAAATAGATACTAATCCAAACGTAAAATACCTTTATTAACTGAAAAAAAGGCTTAAATCCAAAGCCAAACCTATTACTCAAATAACAGAGAACTAAACAACCATTCAAATAACCAACTAAAAGAATTTTCAACCTATGCTAAGTCCATCAAAAGCATAAATACTAAAATCCTAAAGACCAAAAGAAAAACTCCTTAACAGCCCTGCCATAACGCTAGACCTCAATTACTGTCAGAACTATCATTTGCTTCTTCATCTGAAAACATTAAAAAAAAAAAAAGCAAATAGGAGTACAAAATACTCAATAAGCAACTTCCACATCAAGTTCATAAATTCATTTTCTTCAAAACAAAAAATGAAAAAAAAATTAAACAAAACATTTCAAAAATTGAAACAAAATCAAAGCTTTCAATCGATCATACTTTCATTCATTCAGGGATTATGTGCTCTGAATGTGAATAGAATTGGCGAAATCTAGACTATTTAGTTTGGTATATTTACGTACGATATAACTTTGACAGTTCAACAGACTTCGAAAGTGGGTCAGGCTACAAGGAAATATGTTCTCTCCTCTCTCCTCCCTTCTCCCTCTCCCTCCAACATCCTAGCCCCTGATCTTTTCCTCCGATACTGATTGACTGAAACGTGGGAGCTTTAAGAAAAGATTTTTAGTTTAAAAACGAAGCTTCAATCCAGTGCAAGTGCACTCTGTCAATACAAGTAATATAAAATTGGAAATACTCCGAAGTATCGATCCCACATGGAATGGATACAACAAAATCCAAAAGATAGCAACAATTGTTCTCAAATTATAATTTCGGTAACCAAGGTTATAAAAATGTGGAGTGTTTTTACTGATAAAAAAAATTGAAAAATCAATAAAAATGATAAAGGGATTCAAGTTGATCATGAAAATGCAATTGCAATCATAGCTTAACACAAGAAAACATTGTAAACCAAACTCAACTCCTATTCAATTTTGATTTGGCTAAACTAACTTAGATAGTTTATCCCATAATTCTAGTGGTTTTGGAGTCTCGTCCTATGTCTAGGGTCGATGTTTAGGACTTATTTATAAGCCTTTTCCTCCATTGCTTTTGTGACATTTGCTTTCCCTTAACCTTTCGGTATTACCTAACTATGTGGCCAACTATAGCTGGCTAACTAGGTTTAATGATCGATGCTACACGCAAGTGCACGTGATCGAAGTAAAAAAGAAAGCTGGAAGTAATCTAGAGTATCGTACCCAAGGGAACGAGTTTTAACAAAATCTACTAAGATGACACAAAATTTGTTTGCAAAATACAATTGCAGTAACCAATGGTGTAAAATACTTGAGAGGTTATTTTTGCTAAAGAGAATAAACGAAAGTCAATAATTAAGAAAAATGAGATCCAAGTTTGCTTATGCCCTTTTGGAAAGAAATGCCACTAAAATGCAATTGCAATCGTAATCAACACAAGATAACTAAGTAAACCGAATTCGACTCCTATTCAATTTTGCTTCAAAATCTTTAGGACGCTAAGTGATTAAATCTATATTTCTATGGCTAATCTGACTTAGATAATTTCGCACACAATTCTAGTAGTCTTGGAGTCTCGCCCTATGTCTAGGACTTATTTCTAAGTCTTTTCCTCCATTGCTTTTGTGACATCCGTTTTCTTTTAACCCTTTCGGTATTAAGTTCAAGCTTGACAAGCAATCACTAGTTAGCCGGCTAGGTTTACCCACGTTATTTCAACAAAAACAAACAAAGTCTCGAGTGTTAACTAGATTGAATATGCTTTTAAGCTTTACATCTCTCCTCTAGGGCATTCACTAACTTGAATCCATAAGGAGGAATTAACTCATTATGGAAGAAATGAAAACCCACAATTTAAATGCTATAATCTCATATTTAATAAATCGAAATGATGGAAATAAATCGCAAAATAATAAGGCAAACCAATCTAAAAGTATTTAGGAAAACCTTGTTGTAAAACTAATCCTACAACTTTAAAACACTCACAATGGGAATAAAAAAAAACAGAGCTGGAATATCAAGAACAAAACTTTCACTATTCTTAAAACCAAAATTTCAAATATAAAGCTTATAGAAGTTCAAAACTTTGTGGAAGAACAATCCCAATTGATCAATCGAACTTTTATAACTAAGAATAACGAAAATCATAGGTCTCAATGGTTAACAACAACTTACAAAATTGAAATTAAAACATAACGTAGCTATAGAAAAAAAAAAGAATAAAAACATAGGAACGATGCTAAAGAAAGTTTCCTTGCTTTGATCTAACCACATACCCCTTCAAGGGAAGTTGGATCTTCACCTCCTCAAACTTTCGTTGAGGAGGGATCAAACTTCGGAATTACAAACTAAAATACAAGAATAAAATTCTGGAAAATGACAGAAAATAGTAAATTGCAGATGCTGTCCGAAAATGAAAAACCCAGAAAAACCAACTATCCGTTTTGCTTTGTTCTCCCCGTTTTTATAGGCATTGAAGGCTAGGATTTCCATGTTCTTGCTCCTCAATCATGGGTTAACTTTAGTGCATGAGATTGGGCTGAAAAATCTCCTCAAAATCGAATAAACTCCATGAATTTTGGTGTTTTTCCGTGATTTCTGCAATAATTGAGAATTCAAGAAAATGCAATTGCATTTCAAAAGTGGAATGCAATTGCATTTTTTCCTTTGTTCACCATCTTGTTCTCCTACGAAAATGCAATTGCATTTTCGTACATGCTTCATAAATCTACACAAAAAAACAATCAATTAGCTTAAATTCTATTATCTTTTCCATTTCTTTTCTCATTTTCAATACTTTGACAAGCTTTAATAAATTTATCTCATAAATACTATTTTTAGCTTGCTCGTTATTCAACAAAACATACAAAAATGACGAGAACAACTTAGTTTAGGGTTAAATAATCCTCATAAATGAGAATTATCATTTACCCAACACTAAACTCAACAAAAAAACAAACAAAGTCAAGTGTTAAGCATTCACACACTTGAATCCCTAAAGAAAACCTAGCTCATCATTGAAAGAATGGAAAACAGTAAGTTAAAAGAATTAAAATTCATGACAAAAATAGAACCAGTAATGGGTGAAATTCCAAAATTAATGAACAAGTAATTTAATAAAAATTTAATATTAATAACTCAGCAACTACTTAATTTCAAAAGGAACTACAAATGGGAAGAATAAAAACAATAGTTGAAACTCCCTAAAACTTGAACAAAATAACTTCAACAAGGCAGGAAATAAATTCTAAAAAACAGAAGAACACAATTCCTTTTTCACTTCTTACTCAATCAACTATACTCTACTTTTTTCAAAGAGAATTGAGTCTTTACTTTCTTCAACTTTCGTTGAAGAAAGATTGAGTTTTGAAGTTCAAAGAGGTTGGAACATAATTAAAAATAAAAAAAAACAGCAGCAGAAATGTGAAGAACAACAACAAAACGAGAATGAAAACGATGTGTATATTTGATCCCTTTTTTACGGCTTCTTCTCATATATTTATAGAGAATTTGGGCTAGAGTTTCCTTCTTGAACAATAAACAATTATGGTCAATTTGTCTTGTTGAAATCGTGGAGAAGAATCTCAGAAATTCTCCAAAAATCACGCTGGTCCCATAATTTGTGCATTTTCTAGGTATGTGCAGAAATGCAATTGCAATTCTGCTGCAATTGTTTTCCAGATTTGTGAAGAATTACAATTGCAATTCTACTGCAAACCTTAATTTTCTGCACAAAAACATTAAATAAGCGCGATTTTCATCTTCTTTTACTTTCTTTCTCCACTTAATTTAAAAGGCTTCCAACAATAATTTAATTCAATCCAACTTTTAGCTAACCTTTTTATCTAATAACACACATAAAATAATAAGAATAGCTAAGTATAAAGGCCAAATAATCCTCATAGAGAATTATCAAATACCAACCAATTTTTCAATCCTACCACCTTTAAAACATTCAAAAATATCGTAAATTAGGAATAAATAAACTAGAAAAATTTTTGCTTCATAAAATAAAACTCTTCAAGATTTTGACTCTAAAATAATCAAGATGTGCTACTTTTTAACACAAAAATCAGATTTGAAAAAATGCCATAAAACTGCTATAAAAACCGTTAAAATAGGCCCTTTTCATATAGAAACCAAAACTATAAATTATAGTTGTACACTTAAAACAGTCCCAAAGTTTAAGAAATTTAAAGTTGAAAAAAAATTCTAGAAAATTTTTCATTATTAATGTAACGCCCCCAAAATTTAGCCTATTCTAGGGAACGCCACTAAACTCACAACCAATATGCTTTGAAAATTTTGCAGCATAACAACATAACTACAAGCTATCCAAAATTTTTCCGCACCTATTAAACAAGAGTACAATACTTCTATAACATAGAACCAACAACTCCACCACAACATCCCCCATTCTACAAGTATAAAGTGCACCAACTCAAAACTTACAAGAAAATCGTTAACTTTACTATACTTCCTAGCCATAAACAACCTCAAAAATAAAATAATGAAACTACAACATCTGAATCACAACCGAAGCTCAACCACTAATGAATAACAAAACTACTTAAAGAAACGACAGCTAGCAATCTAACAACCTTTTAAACTTAGACAATAAAGGCAGTAAACCACCACACAAGCGTAGTCCTCAAACTAAAAGACAATTATAAGGAGGACAAAGAATTAGTTTAAAAGATTAAAAACTAGCTAAATTGTCTCCTTCATCATCGTGCCTCCTCTTCACCACCAAGTTCGTTCTTAAGCATCTGCAAAACTGTTGGTTAGGGGAGGGGAGTCAGTACAAAAGTACTCAGTATGTAGCTCACACCTGGTTAGCCACCAAACCTCAAACAAACAAACATCATGATGTTCACATGCACACAAACATGCTTATCAACATTAATAACACAAGTCTCATGCTCAACTTACATAGCATGTAAAGTAAACATAAAACTCACACAACACATGAATTTTACGTCCTGTCTTGCACACTCAGTATTCATAATTTAATTCTCACAAAGCTTCCTGAGACCGATTCCTTCGAGACACGTTGATCCCCTTTGATTGTACTCAGGGACATTGACATTCTCTGTCGGCTGAACTGATGGTATCCAGGGACATCGATGCTCTCCGTCGATCCCAACTGATTTTTCATCAAAGGACATCGACGTTCTCAAGAATCTTCAATACATGCCTTTCTAAACTCAACTCATCGATCCTAACTATCTTAAAATTAGGTCATCGATGCTACTTCTAAATTCATTGATGACATACCATCCCTCGATCATTTTACTCGAGGCACTTGATATATACCCAACTTTCTTTTATCACACCTAAGGTCCTCTGACCTCACACACAATCTCACTGGAATGCATGTTTCCTAGCCATACTCCTAGACCATGCTTTTTGCCCAAAAAAAAAAAAAACTCATTCACAACACACATATTATGCATAATCAAACAACTCAAGAATCCAGCATGCTATCATCACATAACCATAGTGCACATCACACATATAAGCATGCTCAACATACACATAATGGATTATGGATATATATATATATATAATGCATAAAAGAAATCAATAAGGAAACATACAACATGCTCACGCAGTCAAACAAACCCACCAAGTAGAAACTACTTACCTAGAGCGCTCTTAAAAATATTCCAAGAGTTCATAAACCAAGATAATAATCTTTAGAGGCTATACTTAGTTCAAAAACCTTTAAGCAAAACTAGAACATGCTCAAATAGGGGTATACTTAGAAACAGTTTTAAATGCTAAAGCGAACACTCCAGAACAAAGCCAAACTACGAACAAAAATTCTAAGATTAGCAACTAATTTTCTAGCACCTAACACTTGCTTAAAAAGGGCCTAAGCAAAGTCTTACCACTTAAACTCACCAAAACTGACTCAAATGCTTGTTGCAAAATGTTCGGGGGGACTCCAAATTGGTTCGAAACTACAAGCAGCAACTGTCCAAGGGTTAGAGATTCATTCGAAGGGCTTTAATAGAGTTTGAATATGTTTAAAGTGTACTAAAATTACCCAAACAGGCCTAACACCCTGTTGATAGGTGATCAAATTGGTTTGATTGTGCTAACTTGACTTCCATGGCTTATGGGTAAACCCAAGAGAAGCTGTTCAGGTTATGGGTCACAACCGAAAGTATTCGAAACTACAAATAAAAGGTATCCAAGCATTAGAAACTAATATGAGATACTGTAATTTAGTCCGAATGAGTTTAAAGGGTGCCAACCTTACAAAAACAGGCCCAATGCCTTGCTGATTCGTGTTCGAGATTGTTCGAATCAACCCCAAACTGCAAATTGAAGGCTCCTACACGTTAGAACCTAAGCAATAACACCTAAAGTGATTTGCAAAAGGTCTGAAGCGCATTAAAACTTACCAAAAGAGCCCTTACGCCTGATGTTTGCCGTTTGAAGGTGTTTGAATCGATCCTAAACTGCAAACTGAAGGTTCCTACATGTTAGAACCAAAGCCACACTACTTAAATTGATTGCGAAATGTCTAAAATGTGTTAAACTTACCGTTCAGCACTAGAGAGGTCAGAATACTTGCTGGATGGTGTCCAAAGGAGCCCGATTTCACAACACACTCCTTTGGCCTTGGGTAAACAAAAACAAAGTCGTTCAAGTTGTGGGTCACAAATGTAAGGTGATTTGAGATCTAAAAATGAGTGGGTAAAGTGAGAACTCGCAGATCGAGCTACTGCAACAACAAATATGGTTCAAACACGTTGCTAAAGGTTCACTGGAGTCCATTTGTGCATATGGGAAGGCGAGAGGTTGCAGTCATAATTTTCATCATTGAGAAGAGGGGAGAAGACTCTGAATGAACCAGGGGTTGCTTGCATCGACCAAACGAAGGAGAAGAAGGGGTTGTCGTTACATGGGTTTCGTGAAACTCGCTAGAGAACTCGTCGTACATCGCGCCACCTACCGAAGGTTGCTGCTTGCGTGGGTTCGCAGGAGTTGAGAGTCTTCGGAGTTTGGTCGGTAGAGGAAGAAATCGCACAAGGGGGTGGATGACTAGTGGTATGTGTGAAAGAGAAGGGGGAGAAGAGATGAGGTATTAGGTTTTTTTTTTCCTGTTTCAAATTTCCTTTTTCTTTTCCAAATGAACCCAAGTAAACTGTAAATAAATAAAGAAGGAGAAATCTAGAATATCCAAGATTTTTTTCCTTTTCAAATTAGAACTCTAACGAATAGTTCTGATTACTTTAAAATAGCCTAATTTATAGCGCATGACGTTACAATTAAAGCCTTCAATTTAATCCAAAAGACCTAATTAGAAAAACTTGATAAAAGTTTTTAGGTAAAACAAAAATATAAAACTTTTTAGGACAAAAGGTTTCAATTTTTCCATTCTAATCAATCAAGAATGAAAACAAAGAAAATCAAAACCTAAAACTTTTCCAAAAAGAGTTCAATAAATCAAGAGAGAAAGAAACTTCAAGAATAGAAGGGAAGAAGACTTACTACTTTTTCTTTGGAGAGAAAATTGCCGAACGTCTTCTTCTTTTTTCTCTTTTGCCATCAAAATGTTTAGTAAAAAAGTTAGGGGTTAAAAGGACCCTAATTAAAACATTTAAAAGATTATATCTTTTTTATAAAAAAAAATTATAAAGATTTATCTCCTACTTTAAAAAGAAGATAAACTCTATTTCAAAAAGGGTTTTTTAAAATTAAATTAATAACTAAAATGTATAATATATATATATTTCACTTGGTACAAATTAAATAGTGCATTATTTTATTCATTTAATGTAATTTTGATTTACTCCATAATTTTAAGAACTAGTTTGTGAAATGTTTAAAATGTCGATGTTGATGAAAATGCCGATGTTTCAATTTTATGGAAATATTAATAAAATGTCCATCTAGATGGATATTTCTGAAAAAATTATAAAAAGAAAAAAATTCAAAAAAATATTTATATTAGTTACATTAATAAATAAACATTTTACACTTTCTAAATCAATTGCATTTAAAAGATTAAGGATAAATGCAAAAAGATTTAAAAGATTAAGGGTATGTTAAGTTCAAAATCATTCATAAATACATGTTAACAGACATTTAATAATTCAAAATCAATTTTAATGGTACGAAAATTGCAATTGAAAATTTTCTAAAAGACCACCTTATATATTTAGGCAAAAAAAAGAAGGTTAAAATACTATTTTGGTCCCTATACTTTGAGCTTTGTTCAATTTTGGTCCCTGTACTTTCAAATGTCCAATTTTAGTCCCTGTACTTTCAATAAAACTTAAAATTGGTCCCTACTATAAGTTTATGGTTATTTTTTCTTAAAAAAAGTTAATCTCTATTAGCTTTTCCTCTATAAATTTTGGAAGTATGTTCACATGACGTCTTTTCTTGTATTAAAATTATTATTATTATTTAACCAATTTTGATAAAAATTAACTTCAAACTTGTCATAGAGACCAATTTTAAGCTTTATTAAAAGTATATGACTAAAATTGGACATTTAAAAATAAAATGGAACAAAGCCTAAAGTACAAGAACCAAAATAGTATTTTAACTAAAAAAAAAAAAGAAAGAAAGAAAGAAAGAAAAAGTTTGGTAGAGAGGAAAAAGTCAATAAGAAAGCCAGCCAACCAGCGCAGCATCCCGAGTCAAATGAACTCGCTCACTGAGTTGTTTATAATTACTAACTTTTAGTTTTAACAAAAATTAAAAAAAGACTAATGATTTCCGCTGTAGTCAAACGCAACCATTAATCTCTAATTATTTCATTCTCAAAAAGAAAAAAGCCCAAAAAAGAACCATTAATCTGTAATCCACGCCACGCGCTCTTCTTCTTCACCAATCTCTCTTTCGTCTCTCTGTTCCCTTCTGAACTTCCCAGCGACTCACTGAGTCACAGCCACGCTCCATTTCTTTCCACTTCGGGGACTCGGAGCCAGTCGGAGAATCCATGCTCTGACGCTCCTCTCTAACCTTCAGTCCCTTTCTTTTCCTACCTTGCCTCTTTAATTCCTCTTCTCTACCGACCGCAATGGCCACCTCCGTCATTCAGGTGTTTGATCTGTCTTTATTGAATTTTCGTTGATTCCGTTTGGATTTTGGTGTGTTTGATTTGATGATTGTTTCTTCGTTTCGGTTTCTTTTGCTAGGGTTTTACGAAGTCGCTTGCAATGACTGTGCTCTCCGAGATCGGGGATAAAACATTCTTCGCTGCTGCGGTTAGTTGATGATTGTGGATTTCTGTTTTTTTTTTTTTTTTTTATTCTTTCGATAATCTGTTCTTAGTGGCTTCTGGTATAAGCCAGCCATGTGTTTTTATCCGAAAGTTGGCTTGGAATGGAATATGTATGCCGTGCCATTTCGCTTTGTGGATTTTAAAGTTTGTCTGAGGATCACGTTTTGTAGTTATCGGCTTATCGCTTATCAGTGCGAGTGCAGACTTATTGAGACCGACATAAAAGGGAATTTTTTTCCTTCCTCTTTTTCTTTTTTTTTCGAGCATAAATTTTGTTCTTACGGACCTTACTATGCCTTCCTGATAAAATACGAGTAAAAGGTAAAGTTAGTCGTTTGCGGTGAGGATCTTCTACTCTTACTGGATGACTTTTCCTCCCCGCTTCCCCGGAGACGCAGCTGCTGTTCGGTTGATTTGCTAAACAGTGTTCCTGTCGCTGTCTCTCTCCCACATGTTTTCCCCACTTTCACCAAGTTGGTCGAAGTTTCTCTTTGATACATTCGTCCATGTATTGGATATGGACAAAGGGGAATAACGCATTTTATAAGTTTTTGTTTTACAAAAACATTCTTATAACTTTTTGACATGTTTAACTACTGAAAACAATGGTCCACTCTTAAAAGAGATGCATAACCCAATACCATAATACTTGTAAGCATCGTTAACTAATGAGATTGGAAAGTGGTGACTCATAGTGGGGTTGATGCATTTCAGTTAAAAAAAAAACTTGGAAGTAGCTGGTGTAAAAATTGTACTTGGCGTGGTTATTGCACTTAAATCATTTTTAGTATATATTTTTTAAAAGAATATGAAAAACGGATTTTTTTATGCAAGCACTGCAGTTTCATTTGACGTTGTGGTATCATAAAATCATGAATTTGGAATAATATATTTGGTTTTATCTGTTGTGTGAAAGACCTAGGTGATTGCATGGAGGACATTTAGCACCATATGATTTGTTTTAGAGAAGGGTCCTTGGACTTTTAAGTCTAGATAAGATTAAACTGCCGAAACCTGTCTACTTCAACTAAGAAAGACCCGTCGTTTCTACTGCAATTTTCTTGATGTATCTCTCAACTCATCGAATGAATATTATTTTCCTAATAGTTTTCTGAGAGGATAAACATTGATTTATCTTCTACTTCTTCTTCCGTTTTTTTTTTCTATACATATACTAACTGTTCACTTTCTCGTGTTTTAATCCTCTGTTTAAAGCTCATGGCAATGCGGCATCCAAGGAGACTTGTCTTGTCTGGTTGTCTGTCAGCTTTGATTGTAAGTATGTTTGTCAAAAGTTCCCATACGTTGTTTCTTCGTCGCATGTGCCTTTTACCACCTTCCCGGTCTACGTCAATGTAACTTACTCAGTAGTTTTTCTGTTTTTAAGGTAATGACCATTCTTTCTGCTCTGGTTGGCTGGGCTGCACCAAATTTGGTAAGAAAATTGATCGCTTGAACCGAATACCTTATACATGCCTGTTTATTTTCTTTACCTGCTAGGGCGGCTGGGGACAAGTGACTATTTTAAGTGCTCCTTCTGTATGCATTCGTTGTAGATGTTAATTTTGCATATGCTATTTGATTGTCTGTGCTAAATATTGTGGGATACAAGAATAGTAGATTTGCAATGTTGAAGTATAACCACCCCCTCTTTTTTCCCGCTCTATTGAAGGGTAGAAGTCTTAGATGAATGCAATTAGAAATAAGGTCTTGATATGTTATGTGGTATTTGTAAGTTGGAGTACTAAAGCATTTCATCTGAATGAATTTGTTTTCAACAAACAAATTGAGAGTTTGAAGCTTGAAATGGTAAAGTGCTTCTTTGAGCTCTTGATATCATCGTAGGAATTTAGCTACTATCTTTCTTATTGTTAAGCCAAACTGCTCGCCTTTCTTTGGTTTCCTTGAACAAGCAATTGGTTCCTCTCAGGTCCTTTTCTTCCCCAGTTATTCTTTGCATTGTGATGTACTATAATTTTATGCAGATCTCACGTAAATGGACTCATCATGTGACTACTCTATTGTTCCTTGGTTTTGGACTGTGGTCTTTATGGGATGCATTTAATGATGAAGGGTAACGGTTCCTTTGTTACTTTATATTTTTTCTCCAAATATTAATTTAATTTTCTGTGTGCATGTAAGTAACCAAATAAACAGCGTCTCCATTGACTCTACTCTGTTTTGTTTATAATTTATGGACAGGGAGTCTGAAGAACTAGCTGAAGTTGAAGCTAAATTGGTTAGTTTTTTATTTTTAAATCACTTCTGCACACGCTCAGGTGGGATTCCATGTCTTTACTCTGTTGTCTCTTGTGCTTAGGATGCTGATTTGAAGGCTAACAAAAAAGGTTCCAAAGATGGCAATAAGGTATAGTGTATTATACATCCTCTTACCCTGATAAACTGTCACCCAATCTAGTCATTTCAAAAAGTTTACTGTGTTCTATTGTGTTAATAGAAAGAATTCAAGAAGTTCTACTTAACATCTTTTAAGGATTTGGGAGGGTTCTGTATGATGTGGGCCTGCTTGCAGGAATTCATTTTTTCTTATAACTTTACTCATTCGATGATGCATATCCTTTGCTTTCTCTCACAGGCAATCTCTGTTCTGCGTAGCCTCCCTCCATCTCTGAATTATTATAACATTTCATGTTTTGATTTCAGATGAACATAGACTAACTAGAGTTTAGAATCCCATTTGCAGATCATTGATATAAATCTCTCCCTCTCTCTAAAGTGATTATTATTCTTATCATTTTGTTACGGGATAAAACTTGTTGAATTTCTTGTTACAGAAGTAAGGAGAAGCTGTAGTATTTCTATTTTCATTTATGGATTGGCATGTTGAAATTGCAGATATATGAGATACTTGCATGGTAATTTGGAATCATAAAATTTAACTCTCATGACAGGTTGATGATGATGTGAAGAAGCACAATCGGTCAATTCTCTTGCAGTTCTTGTCACCAATATATTTAAAGGTTATATTTTTATACCCTATGATAATTCAGTCAAATGTAGTTGTAAGATTTATTAAGTCTCCAACTTTTCCCTGGAGTTTCTGCAGGCATTTTCCATTACCTTTTTTGGCGAATGGGGTGACAAGAGTCAGGTTAGTATCAAAACTGAGAATGACCTTTTCTATCTAACTTTAGATGTTGTTTCACTCCTAAATACTGAGATTTGACTACCTTTGTCAGCTAGCGACCATTGGTTTAGCTGCAGATGAAGACCCACTAGGTGTTGTTCTTGGTGGAATTTTGTAAGTTGTGCCTATGAACTTATCCCTTGTATACGAGATTGATTCTTCCTGCATGATATTTTTTTCTTCAATAGACAAGTTTCTTTTCCATTTTTTCCCGAACATAGACCACACCTTGTCCTATGTGCATAAAACGTGTTTTGCATTCATCTATAGAATTCGATTGTGTGCATGATAGAGCCCCATTGCCTATGATATCAGATATCTGTATTTTGCATCATTATGAGCAAGATTCTTTCAGAAAGTTAGGTATCTTAACCATCTAATATACATGTGGCTAATTTTCCCCATTAGGGTGATTGTTCGCACAATTGTAGGAAGGCAAGGTTCTGGGATAACTGAATTGCATATTTTATTTATTCAATCATGGAACCACCTCCCTACCATCATAAAAGTCAATGTTCAATTATCATCCATTAATGTCGTCCTTTTGCTGAAATTTTGACATTATATTGGACTCTTTTGGGCTTTAACAATTATTTGAAAATATAATGGTTAATTCGTAATGAGAGATCAGCAGTTTTGTTTGTTTTGGGTATGTCATTATGTCCCAAGCTCAATATGAAGGCTTTCATAATTGTTCTCTTCAAAGAATATCCTCTAACTTTGTGTCAAATGACAAAATTTTTAAAGTTGATTGACTAACTTCTGTTAACTGTAAATTTTGTTATAAAGCAAGAATGGAAGTTTTATTGCTTATTGATCTCAATCGGAACCTACTTTTATCTGTGGTGATGATAGCCTTACTGGATGTGAATGGACCACAGCACAATTAGTCACCTACTTCCTACTGCATTTATCCTGTCACATCTGTCTATTTGTTAAATGTCATTAATAATTTTTCTTTCAGGGGACAGGCATTGTGTACAATTGCTGCAGTCCTTGGTGGGAGGAGCTTGGCATCACAAATATCTGAAAAAATAGTACTCCACATTTGATTTGCTCTTTTCTCATGCTATAGTTACTTACTGTTATGGTTGTTGAACAGAAAAATTAAGTCGTAATTTCGTTTCTCCTTTTCAGGTTGCTCTCTCAGGTGGGGTTTTATTCATTGTTTTTGGAATCCAGTCCTTCCTCTCCACTGTTGAGCCGTAATTCTTACAAGCTCGTTATGGTTAGTAATGATGCCGGGTTCAATTCTGCCATGTTGTTGGGATCTTATTTCTTTTCTTAGTAGGGCTTCTTCTTTCCTTTTTAAGCACAGAATGATAAGTAGTTTCCTTTACCGATAGAGTTGGAAGTGGGTTTAGATCATATTCTTCCTGCTGCCAGATTGTCGTTATTATGATTGTTCTTTCTATGCGAAATTCAGTCTGGAAACCAATAAGAGACTCTGAACCGCATCTATTTTCGTTCACCTGAAAATGAGTCTTTGGTAGTGTGAAAATAATTGAAAAACAAGCGTTCATTGAGAAAATAGGAAAGAATACAAAGGCCGAATAGAGGCTAATAACATGAACTACAAAAATGGTAGCCCAAAAGGAGCCAAATAGGAACTAACCTAACAATAGCAGAGAGGGCTCCCATCTAGAAGAATAAGACTTAAATGAATGATTTTTTTTTTTGAAAAGGAAACGAAACTTTTCTTTGATAAAATGAAAAAGACTAATGCTAAAAAATAAGACTTAATGAATAATTATAATGCTAAAAAATAAGACTTAATGAATAATTATAAAAGTCTGTAGACATAGACCTCCAAAGCAAGGTGTTAAACTTGGCTAGGGACCAAACCTCCTACCAAGATCTCGCCTATAGAGATTTTCTTATTTCTCTACATATGCTCCATGGAACAGAAAAAACTTAGCTCTCTAGAGAACATTACCCTGTTCCTTAAAGAAGGGTGATGCAGAACCTTCTCCATCATAAAATTACAATCCCTTTTTTCACCCAACTTGACGGCCCTATTGTGGCTCCTAGACCCTTTGTTGAAGGGGTGGACTAGCATCCCATTTTTGAAAGTGAGGAGAGGCGTGGAATTTTCCTTTTCCTTGGAGGAAATTAGAAAGGTGGTTTTTGGCTGTGATAGGAATAAGGCCCTAGGCCTGATGATTTTTCCTAGGCCTCTTTTCAAGAGAATTGGGAGGTGGTTAGGGGGGACTTGGAGTGGGTCTTTATGAGTTCTTTGAGAGGGGATCTTAGATAGTACGTTGAATGAAACCTTTGTTTGTCTTATCCCTAAAAAGATAGGGCAAATAGGGTTAAGGACTTTAGGCCTATCAACCTCATAGCAAGTGTGTATAAGATTATTGCCAAGTTGTTAGCTAACAGAATTAAAAAGGTCCTCCCCTCGACGATTTCTAAGGCTCAGGGTGCTTTTATTGAAGGTAGGCAAATTCTTGATTAGGCCCTTACTGCCAATGAGGCTATTGAGGATTTTTGGGGGCATGGAAAGGAGGGACTTATTTTTAAAATTGATTTCGAGAAAGCTTATGACCATGTGGATTGGAACTTCTTGGATAAGGTTCTTGAGAAGAAAGGCTTTGGTTATAAATGACGGTCTTGGATATGGAGTTGTGTCAGATTGGTCCAATATTCTGTCCTCATTAATGGTAATCCCAAAGGGAAGATTCGTGTTATGAGAGAGGTCTCAGACAAGGGGACCCCTTTTCTCCTTTTTTGTTTCTGTTGGTGGTGGATATTTGTAGTAGGATGGTTTCTAGGGGAGTGGAAGGGGGATTAACGAGGGTTTTGAAGTGGGCAAGGATAAAGTTCCCGTCCCATCTTCAATTCGTTGATGATATCATTTTCTTTTCCTCTAGGAAGGAGTCTTTCCTTATTTTGAACCATATGCTTGGCTTCTTCGAGGACTTATTGGGTCTAAAAATTAATAGGGGAAAGTGTCTAATCTTGGGTGTAAACTGTGCCCCCGAGAAAGAGGCTAGATGGGCGAACATGGTGGGTTGTGAGGTTGGCTCTTTCCCTTCCTCTTATTTAGGGCTCCCTCTTGGCAATAATCCGAGATATATTTCCTTCTAGGGCCCAGTTGTTGAAAAGGTTTGTAAAAGACTTGCGGCTTGAAAAAGAAGTTTTTTTGGCTTGAAAATGAAGTTTTTTCTCCAAGGGAGGAAGATTAACCCTCATATGCTCTGTCCTTACTGGCTAAATGGCTTTGGCGGTTCTCTCATGAGTCTAGTACCCTTTGACATAGGATTATTGTGAGTAAATATGGTCATCATCCTTTCGAGTGGATGTTGGGTGATTTCAAAGGCACTTACGGAAATACTTGGAAACACATTTTGTCTAAGCTCCCCTCTTTTTCTTCCTTGGTTCAGTGTTCTATGGGTGATGGGAGGGATACTTATTTTTGGGAGGATAAGTGGGTGGGGGATAGTTCCTTCTGCTCTTTGTTTCCCCGTTTATATCATCTGTCCTCCATGAAAAATTGTTTAGTGGCTAGTGTCGTTGGTCCCTCAGGGAGCTTGCCCTCGTTGTCTCTTGGTTTTTGTCGTTTGCTTTTCAATAGGGAGACTACATACATCTTGGCTCTCATTTCCTTGATAGAGGGTGTTGGTCTTAGATCGGAGAGAAGGGATGTTTGATTTTGGAGTCTTAACCCCACTAGGGGCTTTTCTTGTAGTTCATTCTTTCAGTGGTTGCTAAACCCCTTTTCGGTTAGGGAGTTGGTTTTTTCGTGTCTGTGGAAGGTGAAAGTTCTAAAGAAGGTTCAATTGTTTGTTTGGCAGGTTATCCATGGAAGGGTTAATACTTTCGATAGGCTTTCGAGAAAGATGCATTTGTTGATTGGGCCGTTTTGTTGTATTCTTTGTCGGCAGACGGAGGAAGATCTCGATCACTTGCTTTGGGGGTGCGATTTTGCTTGTTTTGTTTGTAGCTCCTTTTTTGATGTGTTTGACTTTCAGTTTGCTGGGCACAGAGGTTGCAAGGAGATGATCAAGAAGTTCCTTCTCCATCTGCCTTTTTGTGAGAAAGGGAGATTTTTGGGGCGGGGATTTGTGCGATTGTTTGGGGTTTGTGGGGGGGATAATAGAATCTTTAGAGGGGTCAAGAGAGACCATGGTGAGATCTGGTCCACTGCTAGATTCTATGTTTCTCTTTGGGCGTTGGTTTCTAAGTTCTTTTGTAATTATTTGCTTGGTCTTATTTTGCTTGATTGGAACTCTTTTTGTAGTTGAGTTCCCTCTCTAGGCTTGGTTTTTTGGATGCCCTTGTATTCTTTCATTTTTTCTCAATGAAAGTTCGATTTCATATAAAAAAAAATCATAAAATTACAATTCTTGTTATTGGCCAAACAAACCCTAGAAACCTTGAATAGAAGTTTCAAATTGAATGAGCAAACTGATGTCTCCAAAGCAAATGGCCTAAACTTTCTACCGAGAATGCACCACTGCGGTCGCAATAGGAAGGAAAAGTGCTTTGAATCCAATCCATTGTGTTGATTCCACTATGTAAGACCTGTTGAGCAAAGAATTTTACTTTTTGGGAAATATTAACCTTCTATAGCAAGGAGAATAAAAGGGAGGAAGAGGGGCAAGGTCTACATAGAATGCTAGAACAAGTAACACAAGAGGACCCCTTAGGAGGATTAAGAGCCCAATAATGAACACACTGACTTCTCGATTAAATGAGTGTATTATCTCGTAGAGATTTAAAGCAATAATGTCTGTAGACTCCCTATCAGACAAAAATTGATGATAATGCAAACTTTGTGACTGGACACTGGCCGGCATTGGCTTCTACCTACGAAAGATGATGCTGAACACTCCAATGATTCAAAAGGAGAAGTTGCAGAAGGCTGATGGAAAGGAACATGTAGATGAGAATGTGTATACAAGTCTAGTTGGATGCCTCATGTCTCACATCCACTAGGCCTAACATCATGTACACTGTAATTGTCTTCTCTAGATTTCTTCACTGTGCAAGTAAGAATCATATGGTTGCTGCAAAGAGGGTTTTGATATATCTGAAAGACATTGTCTTTTGGGATCAAATTCAGCAAAGTTGAGAGTTTTGAGTTGAAGGTTACTCAGATAGTGATTGGGCTGGGTCATTGGATGAAATGAATAGCACATCTGGGTATTGTTTCACTTTTGGCTCAGGGTATTTGTCATGGTGTTCAAAAAAGCAAGATATAGTGGCTTAGTCAACTGCAGAAGCTGAGTTCATTGCAGCAACTGCAACAGTGAACCAATCCTATTTGGTTGAAGAAGTTGATGCATGACTTGCATTTGAAACAAGAGAAGATTGTGAATGTGTATGTGGATAATCAAGCTATTGTAGCTATTTCATTGAATCTAGTTTTTCATGGAAGGACCAAACATTTTAAGATCAAGTATTATATTTTGAGAGAGATGCAAAAGAAAGGAGAAGTGCAGTTGGTTCATTGCAGCTTAGAGGAGCAAATAACATATATCTTCACCAGTGTTTTAAAAGGTGCGCCCAGGCACAAGGCGCATGTGAAGCGCCTCGCCTCAAAGAAGCGAGGCGCTGGTAAGAAGGCGCTGTCGAGGCGCGCTCCTTCCATGAAGCCCTGAGGCGCGCGCTCCACGTGCCTCTAGGGATTATTGAATTTCATTTGTTTTTTAAGTTTTTAAGCCCAAATTGTGTTTAGGTTGGTTATTATTTTTAAAAAAATTGTAAAACCTCCAAACGCAAGGGCTTCTCTTAGGTTTCGGGGGCGTTGCCCTCGAACCCCCACCAGGGCGCTTTGCCCCTGGACCCCGACTCGCTGACCGGTCAGCGAGACCCCCGTACTTTGTCATTCGAAGTGCTTGATAACAAATTCAAGGCATTGCTACATGTGTGTATATATATATATATATATATATATATATATATATATATATTATGGTTTTTTATATATAGTGCGCCTTACAAAAAAAGCCCGCGCCTTTTTTTGCTCCTTGCGCCTAAGCCCCAAAGGGCCATTGCGCCTTAGTGCGCCTTGAGCCTTTAAAAACACTGATCTTCACTAAGTCTTTTAGTGTTAGTCGTTTTCAAGCTTTTAGGAGCAAACTAAATGTCTGCAACATTTGAGTTAGGAGAAGAATGTTAGTTAACTCATGCTGCAAGTTCGTTTTGGTTGGCATCTCCTACAGTTTAAGGTCAAAGAAATGTGGACTAGAATAGTGAAGGAAGAATACGTCTTCCCTTTGCTCCTAAAGTATAGGAAGGTGTATAAACTTTACCATTATTAGTATGTAGCTCTTCCCATAAGTCTATCAACCACCCAAAGATAAGGGAAGTTGTTATTTTTAGTTAGTTTAGGTTGCTATTTTCAGCATTAGAGTATGTATTTATTCTGAGTGGTGCTTGAATGAAATTATAGACTTTCCCAATTCTCCTCCCTCTCGCTCAACATTGAACCTCTTACACAAACAAAAAAAAAAAAAAATTAAAGCTACATTGACCTTGAATTAAACCTAAGCATAGCTACATTGATCTCGACTCCATCTCACTCAATTCTCACAGGTGTATCACTTGGTTCCCCTTAGGGATATCTCACTAACTCTCACTCACAGGCCCCTTTAGAATTTAGGGCTCTAATACCAATATTGCTCGAGAGAGAGGGAAGAGAATTTGGAAAGTCTACAATTCGATTTAATCATCACTCAGAATAAATACAGATTCTAATGCTAAAAATAGCAACTTACTACACTAAAAATAGCAACATAAACTAACTAAAAATAGAAACAACTTCCCTCATCTTTAGGGTGGTTGAGAGACTTGTGGGAAGCTATATAGGGATGGCAAAAATACTTGCGAGGGGCCCCACCCTGAATGGGGCAGGGAATCCTCGGTTTGATCAGGTATGGGGTCAAATTGGGGATCCTTTTTGGGTCTTTGGTTGGGGACGGGGACGTATCCCCATCTCGAACTTGCCTCGAATAGTTTATTTTTATTAATTTTTAAAAAAAAATATATGATATATATTAATAATTATTTGTAATAGTATTAATATTAATATATAATATTATATTATTAATAACATTATATATAAATATTTTTAAAATCCTTAATATAAACACATTACTGTATTTAATTTCTTAATATAATAGTTTTTATATTAAATATTTTTAAAAATTAGTGATTTAATAAATAAAACAATAATAACACTTAACTTCAACATAAAAATATATAGGATTTTAATATATATATCAATTTTTAATAAAAAACAAATTAAAAAAAAGTAAAATGGGGATTTTTTCCCACAGGGACCCAATCCCTGATTGAGGATTCCTTGACCCCGATTTCCTGAAATGGAGAATGGGGCGGGGATGGGGATGAAAAATCCCCACTGGGATGGGGATGGGGAGTGCATCCTTGGCCTCGCCCCACCCCGTTGCCATCCTTAAAGCTACATACTAATAATAGTAAAACTTACCCACCTTCCTATACTTTAGGAGTAAGGGAAGATCTATTCTTCCTCCACTATTTTAATCCACGTTTCTTTGACCTCAATTGTAGGAGATGCCAGCCAAAACGGACTTGCAACTTGAGTTAACTAACATTCTCTCCTGACTCAAATGTTGCAAACATCTAGCTTGCTCCTAAGAGCTTGAAAACGACTAACACTAAAAGACTTAGTGAAGATATATACTATTTGCTCCTCTGAGCTACAATGAACCAACTGCACTTCTCCTTTCTTTTTTGCATCTCTCTCAAAATATAATACTTGATCTTAAAATGTTTGGTCCTTCCATGAAAAACTGGATTCAATGAAATAGCTATAGTAGCTTGATTATCCACAAACACGTTCACACTCTTCTCTTGCTTCAAATGCAAGTCATGCTTCAACTTCTTCAACCAAATAGGATTGGTTCATTGCTGTAGTTGACTGAGTCACTATATCTTGCTTTTTTGAACACCATGTAAAACATTTTGAGTCAAAAGTGAAACAACCTCCAGAGGTGCTCTTTATAACATCCAATGACCCAACCCAATCACTATTTGAGTAACCTTGTAACTTAAAACTCGACTTTTCTGAATTTGATCATAAAAGACCGCGCACCTTTCAAATATCTCAAAACCCTCTTGGCAGCAACCATATGATGCTTGCTTGCATAGTGAAGAAATCTAGATAAGACACTTATAGTGTACATGATTTTAGGCCTAGTAGATGTGAGATACATGAGACATCCAACTAGGGGTGTTCAAAGGAACCCTGAAAACTGACTCGATCGAACCGACGTTGGTTACTATGGAAAAAACCTACCGACCGATTGAATTTATACATTCAATTTTAAAAAAAAGAAAAAAACGTGTCCCTTCGTGAGACGCGCGTCCCTTCATTTCTGCCCATGGTTTTTTCTAAACCACTATTGGTTTTAAAAAAAAAAAATATTTTTTTACTTCTCTCCCCTCTCCCCTCCCACACCACAACTTCCTAAATTTACATTTTCTTCTCTCTTCTTCCCCCTCTCTCCTCTCCTCTCTACTCCCCACTCCTACTTCCCACTTCTCTCTCTTCTCTCCCTCCCCACTAGCCTCCGCCACCGTCGCGTGCTCCCTCTTTTTTCTTTTTCTTTCTTCTTTTCTTTTTCTTTTTTTCTTTTCTTCTCCATTTCCTTCCCAATCTCAACATCTTCCTTTTTCTTTTCTTTCTTCTCCATTTATTCTCTCTTCTATTTTTTTTTCTTTTCTCCTCTTTTTTTTGTTTAGTTCGTCAGAGTAATAAAATCGACCAAAAGGTCACCAACCTCCCAAAAATCGTCAGAAACTGACCGATGGAAGCTGACATGTTGGTGGTCGGTGTCTGTTTTAGCCCAAAACTGGCACTAGCCGACCGATGAACACTCTACATCCAACTAGACTTCTATACACATTCTCATATGCAGATTCCACTCCATTAGTCTTCTGCAACTTCTTTTGAATCATTGGAGTGTTCACACTCTTACACTCCTCCATATTGAATCCCTTCAATATCTCTCTCATGTACTTCTTTTGACAGAGAAACAGTTCATTTTGTCCTTATTGATTCTCCATACTCGGGAAGTAATGCATCAAACCTAGATAAGTCATCTCAAACACCTTCATCATTTCTTGCTCAAACACCTCTATCCGAACACCGTCACTTCCTGTCACTAGCAAGCCATCTACATACAGTGATACAATCACAAGATCAATACCTGATTTCTTCACATAGAGTGTAGATTCACTTAGACTCTTCACAAAACTCAAGTTTAGCAAGTGTTCATCCATGTTGCTGGACCATGCCTTGAGAGCTTGCTTCAACCCATAGAGAACCTTCTTCAACGGGTAAACTTTTCAATGTGCCCCATTAAAGACACCTTTGAAGTGTGGATGATTATGCTTCCCACAGCGCTTGCATGCATTGCCCTTGTTGGAAGGTCCCAACATCCTTTACAACAGTTTTTGAGCTACTTCTGCCACTTTCCTTTTTCCCTTTCTACTTCTTTGCTCGTCCACCTTCTCTTTGCTGCATTTTGACTTTTAGTGCCCCTCAATGCTTCCTTCCTACCTCATCAACCTTCTATGCTCCTGTGCTTGCAAAGCACTAACTAATTCTATCACTTTGAGTTGAGAGAGGTCCTTAGTATTTTCTAAGGAAGCAATGGTTGTTTCATACCTCTCAGGCACTGAAAATAAAATCTTTTGAACCAATCTATCGTCAGTAAATCAATTCCTAATGCTCGTTTTGTTAGCAATCCCGATCAACTTGTCTGAGTACTCTTTAATGGACTAAGAATCCTTCATTTGCATTCTCTTGAATTCCCTCACCAATTTCATCACTTTCATGCCCATAATCCTCTCATCTTCTTCATACTCATCTTTGAGAAACTCCCAGATCTTCTTTGTTGACTTCAAGGCCATAATTTTGTTGAATATGGCATGAGACACCATTGCATATAGGCAAGCTCTAGCCTTTGCCTTCCTTGTAGGTCTTGATCTTGTTTATTGTTGGGTTATTAGGAAGTGGAGCAACATCAAAGTCTTGCTCAATTGCTTTCCAATAATCACAACCCTCCATGTAGGCTTCCATTCTAATATCCCATGCTTGATAGTTTTCACCATCAAACCGTGGGGCTAGTAGAGAAAGACCACTTGATCTTGATTCCATCTCACTCAATTCTCACAGGTGTATCACTCGGTTTCTCTTAGGGATATCTCACTAATTCTCATTCATAGGCCCCTTCAGAACTTAGGGCTATGATACCAATGTTGCTTGAGTGAGAGGGAGGAGAATTTGGAAAGTCTACAATTTCATTCAATCACCTCTCAGAATAAATATAGACTCTAATGCTTAAAAAACAACTTACTACACTAAAAACAGCAACTTGAACTAACTAAAAATAGCAACAAAACTTCCCTTATCTTTAGGGTGGTTGAGAGATTTGTCGGAAACTACAAACTAATAATAGTAAAGCTTACCCACCTTCCCATACTTTAGAAGTTCTTTGACCTTAATTGTAGGAGATGCCAACCAAAATGGACTTGTAGATTGAGTGATGCCTGTATGGCACTATTAGCAAAATGGGGTTGGCATTTTATGAATGAACCTATTTCTTTTTGGAGAAAGATTATAGTCAGCTTTTATGGTTCTTGGAATTTTGATTGGAATTTGGGTTCTAGAAATGGTTTAAGTCTTTACATCCCGTGGATGAACATTTCTAAAATATGGAAGCAATTTGGTTCACCTGCTCACTTCAAATTGGAAAATGGTAGAAGGATTCTTTTTTGGGGGGATCCATGGCTGAATAATTCTCCATTAAGGATTTGTTTTCCTCGTCTGTTTGCTATCTCTTCTACTCCAAAAGATTCGGTTTCAGCACATTGGGACGCTCAAATTTGCTCTTGGAATATTACTTTTTGAAGATTTCTAAAGGATAAGGAGATTGATGACTTTCGGTCACTTTTGATTAATATTGCTGGTGTGAACATTGGCTCAAATGAAGATTCTAGACAATGGTCTCTTGACCCTGGCTCAAATGAAGATTCTTGACGATGGTCCCTTGACCCATAAGGTATTTTCTCCATAAAATCACTAACTTATCATTTGGCGTCTTCATCGCCTTTGGAGAAAGAGATCTTTTCAGCCCTTTGGAAGTCTAAGAGTCCCAAGAGAATTAATATTCTTTTGTGGATTATGCTTAATGGCAGTCTCAATACATCAGAAATTTTGCAAAAGAAAATCCCTTCCAATTGCATTATGCCATCGTTTGCTCTCTATGCTCCAGGGATGAAGATACTCTCAACCATGTTTTTATTGATTGCTTCTATGCCAGGTTATGTTAGTTCAAATTGTTTGCGGTTTTCAACCTTCAATGTGTTTTTTCCAACAATTTCATCAGCAACATTCCTCAGCTTCTCATTAGCCCATTTCTGAATTCTAAGGCCAAGTTACTTTGGATTAATGCGGTGAAAGCCATATTATCGGAATTATAGTTGGAAAGAAATCAAAGAATTTTTCATGGAAAGCAACTTCCTTAGATTGATTTGTATGAATATCTTTGTATTTTTAGAATCTTTAGAAGCACCACAGTTGATGTCACCAAATAGCATAACTTTTTAGAAGTATTATTTTTACGTTTTCAAAAGCCATTCCAAACTCACCTAGCATAGCCTCAATATTTGGCGCATTTTATCTTGAGTCACTGTTTCCGCTTGCAGGTAAAGAAGGTGCTTGGCTGAATTGTTGCCGCACATCCGTCCTCTGTATTGGCCATCAGTGGACGAATTTAAGAACCATTTCAAGAGCCAATGACATGTTTTATTTACCAGATACTGTATCAGTGGTAGTAGCTTGCTGGACATGGGTTGCAATAGTTCTTATTTCTTAAATAGTAAAATTATTCGTAGGTATCTAATTGGAATGGGTCCCAGAAAATTTGAGCTGTTCTAGATGGTCTTAGGTAGATTACCTTTGCCTTGCAGCAACACATTAAGACAATTTATCAAATCTAATTAAAATAATTCAAAATAAATAGATGTCTTTTTTAACATTATATTTTTATGTGATGTTGAATAACCTTAGTTTAAAGAAGACGGTAATTATATTTAGGGCAAAAATCAGTTTTGACTTCTAAACTTGGCAGATTGTATCAATTTTAACCTTGGAACTTTCAATTTCATCAAATTAGACCTTAAACTTGCATAAGTGTTGCAATATACACCTTCTGTTATCCTCCCCTTAAACCACCGTTAAAATCACGTGATGACCATTTTCTTTTTTTATTTGTTTTTTATTTTGTATTTACACGTGTGGGTTGAGTTTGCATGAGAAAAACTTGTTCCACCGTTAAAATCACGTGATGACCATTTTCTTTTTTTATTTGTTTTTCATTTTGTATTTACACGTGTGGGTTGAGTTTGCATGAGAAAAACTTGTTGGAGAAGCTTTTTCTTTAGAGAACTCAAACAGACTTTTTCTTCAATCAATCTAAGAACTGAAAGGGGGTCTAAGAACTGAAAGAGGGACAAAGAGAGGACATTCAATCGATTAGAGAGGAGAGAAAGGGACGCTCAATCATTCTAGTAGGAGAGTCTCGCTTGTGCAAAAGGTGAGAACAATTTTTTCTTTTGTTGCTAAGAAGAAGAATCAAAGAAAATACAAATTTGGGACTTTTTCCCTCTCATTTTTGGGGTTTCTTCTAGTGTTTCATTTATTTTAAAATTTGGTGTTGCTGAGAAGTGGTACATGGGTTTTCTCTCATTTTCTTCTCATTGTGTTTGTGGGTTTCGTAGCTTTTATTTTAGCTACCTAGAAGATGAAAGGAAAGTAATTTTGAGATTTTTTTTCTTCTCACTTTACATGGTTTTTCTTTTTGTTGAGAACTTTGTGGGTTTTTTTTTTTGTAATTTTTTTCTTCTAATGTTTGCTGATTTTTTCTTATTGCTTAGAACTTGGTGGGTTTTTTTTTTTGCTGCTGTTTTTTTTCCTGCTAGTTAGAAGAACATGCAAGTGTAGGAAACAAAAGCAAAACAATTTTGGTTTTTTGTTTTTTTCTCATCTTTGCAGCATTTTTCTTGTTGTTCCTTGTTCCTGAAACTCAACAAGAAAGCCTGTATTCGATTTTATGTATTCATTTTTATTACAAGGCTAACTTAAATATTGTGCTTTTACACTGACTTGAGAGGAAAAATAAGGAAATGTGCAGAAGGAAAAGAATTAAGTATAAGGTAACTAAATTAAAAGAGATGCAACCATTAGGTGCAATGTGAATTAAAAAAAAAAGAAGGAAGAAATAGTCCATCACGTGCTTTAACGGAGATTTAAGCGGAAAGTTAACCAAAGGTTGAAATTGCAACACTTATGCAAGTTTAGGGTCCAATTTGATGAAATTGAAAGTTCAGGGTTAAAATTGATACAACCTGGTAAGCTTAGGGTTAAAATTGATTTTTTCCCTTATATTTAAGTGGAGGATATTTGTTTTGAGATTTTACCAGAGGATGTATGTGTAATTTTATTTTATTTTTATTTTTACAGAAATTTTCATATGACATTTCTAAATTCTACTAAATGTTTACCAATATATTGTAATTTAAAAAATTTATATATATTTTTTCTATTCTTAGTTACACATAATGTAATTAAAGACTTTTACAAATTAAATCTAACCATGGTTTTTAATTTTTTTTAAAGATTTAATGTTGTCATCAAGGTTTAAAATGTTAATTTTGACGGGAATGTTTGAGTTCTCAAATTTTTAGAAAATTTAATGGAAATATTGATAAAATGTCGATGTAGATGAATATTTTTGAAAAAAATTTAAAAAGATATTTTAAGTAATAGATAATCATTTTACATTTTTTTAAATGAATTAAAATACTTGTTATAATATTATATTTATATTAGGTTACATTTTGTTTCATTTTTTAAAATTATTTTATCGATTTTGTATAGTATAATGGAAATGTCAATTCACTCTTTATATTGATGTCGAATTCATGATTATATGGAAATGTCGATGGAAATGCTGGTTTAATAGATGTCCATGAAAAAGTAATTCATGTTATATGGGCCACACATGGACTTCTCTTGCTTTAATTTTCCCCGGTTGTTTCGGTTGTACCCTTGCCTTACTTTCTCTCACACGCATCACATATATCATAGTTATGCTGTATCTAATCGGTTATAAGATTTGGATTCTAGATTTTATTTGAAATTCAAATATGAAATCTAGTTTTATCTTATAATTAGTTTTTCTATTTTATTTCAAATCTATTATTTATTTTATCTCAAATTCGAATATGAAATCTAGATTTATCTCCCAAATACTTTTCTGTTTTGCCGCCGACTTCTTCTAAGAATAACCAACGAAGACTGTAAATGGAAGGTGTAGCTAGAAGTACGATTTTGGATCAGAATATCAAGTATTTCTACCTATAGTCGGGTTGAAGCATATCGTTTTTTGTTGAACTAACAGAATGGAAGGTGTAGCTTAGAAGTAAAATTTTGGATTGAAAAGGTCTGAATACCAAGTATTTCTACTTGTAGCCGGATTGAAGCATATCGGTTTTTGTTGAACAACAATCATTTCACGCATTTGGATGCCAAAAAAGAGTGAGAGATTTCAAATCCTTTATGATTTCAAATCTTGTTTTTTTGAAAAAATTCTCTGTTCCAAATACGTCGGATTTGGTAGGATTTAAGTTTCAAAAAATATGTTTCCAATTTTACCCCATCCCATATGATAGTTCTTCATGATAATTTTTCTCTAATCAACTGATATTTTTTCTATATTCAGATTCAACGCCATTAAAGCAAACTCAAGTTAGGATTCTATTTTGTTTCTCATATTTTGCTATTTTTTAAAAATTGATAACAATAATTTCAATTTTTTCAATGAAACTTTTACATTTTCAACAAGTTTTTTTTTATTAGACAAACTAGAAGTGAGTTTTTTTTTTTTTTTTTGGCTTTGTTCATCTTCTTAAACATTTTTTATTTATTTATTGGTTTGATAAGAGTAATATATTTTTTTTAGTCCTTTTTTATATATTGAGTCCATTGGTTTCTTTTTTGTCTATTTTTTTAGTTGTGTTTTCATACATTGGGTTGAAGAAGAAATCCACAAAAAAAATGATTCTTTTGATTTTTTTTTTTCTCCATGGTTTGACAAAACAAATTGAATCTCCATTTTTAATTTTTTTAATTTTCATTTTTAGCAATAATGATATCATTTGTAAATTTTAATTTAATAAGTTGATTTGTTTTGATTATTGAAATGTTTTCATGATGATATGTATTTGATAATGTTATTTGATATTAAAATATTTTGTTATTAATTAAAATAATCTCCTTCAAAATCCATAGGGGCATAACAGTAAAATGTTAAACTTTCTTTTCATGTCTTGTGAGCATCAAAACAAGAAATTTTAATTTCCATGATTTCAAATCAATTTGGTTCCAAATGCAAGTAAGAATTTGAAATTATTTCCATCTTTTAAAATCCTGGAATTTGAAATAATTTCTAACCAAATCCATCTGCCAAACAGAGCATAAGTATGTGAACAAAAATGGAATGAAATTTTGATGGTTTTTTGTTCAAAATGAATCAATTTTTTTAGAATGCTTATTAATTGTGTACGAAGGCCGTGTGTAAATTTTATTAGAATTAGTGGGTTTCTGGTTTAGATATGGTTTTGATTTGGCATAATTTGTTCAATCTTTTGGGATGTTATGCAATTTTCAATTGTTGCATATAGGTATGTGTGTTTTTGTATTAAACGTTTTTATGATTTCATTAAGAATTTTGTTAGGTGAACTTCTGTTTTAAAATAATTTGGTATTTACGAATCGAGGAATATGTATCAAATAAACATTCTAGTTATTTTTATTAATCAATTAGATAGTATTGTAATTATTATGTTTTTTTAAAAAAATTTTAAATGCCTAATTATTCTTTGATTTAAGGGATTTGTGGATGTTAGAGTTGTTTTGATTTGAATGTTGGATTAGATATAATTAATGCATAATTTTAATATCTTGGATACATAATTTGTTACGGGGTATTTTGGTCATTTAATAAATTCCATTTAAAAATATGAAAAAAATGATTTGGTCTTTTTTTTTAAAAAAAAATAGTCGCTGATTTAAATATCGATTAACTACATAAATAGCCCATTTGGAATCTAAATTTACACAAATGTCTCAATTTGTCAAAAATTTTAATTTTGTCAACGGCCCAGCCAATTGAAATCAATAATGTCCTTGAATTTACATTTTTTTCCCATTATGTCTATTGTAATTACTGTAAAATTGAAAATTAGAAAAAGAAAAAAAAAATATAGAGTGATATTTTCCATAACAGGTTCCATATTCCCTCCAAATCAACACAATCTTCTAATAGTTTTTTTTACAAACCATCGATGGTTGATATTATAATCGTTCCTTTCATGGCGATTTTTGAACTGCAAGGGCAACGAGAGCCTCTAGTTTCTGGCTACTGCATACAGGCAGGAGCGTTCCGGCGATTTGTGTTCCTTTCACGACAATTTGTGTTCTTGGGCGAGCGCTCCGGCGATTTCTGAATCGCAAGGGCCAACATTCGGCAGTGTTGAAGACTACGTTTTGACAATTTCCTGTTCTTGAACGATTTATTCGAGGGTGTGCTTTAATCGACGGTAGCGTTGAATAGTACGTTTTGGTGATTTCTGAATCGCAAGGGCAAGCATCCGGTAGCATTCCGGTTTCTTTTTCTGGCGACTGAAACTCCGGCGGTTTCTTTTTCTATTCTTCGATAGTCTATTTCGATGGTGAGGATTTTTTTCCGGCGATTTTGGAACAGAGAAGGTAAAAGCAGTATGTGAATTTTTGATTTAGCATATTAGAGGTTTATTTCTAGCTAATTTGGAGTTTATATAAAATAGTTGTAGAACATATGTGTTCTACCAATGGATATATAAGTATAGAATCCATTTTTCAAAGTAGTATGTGGTTTTTTTGATTAAGCGTACATGAAGTTTATTTCCAAATGATTTAACAAAATTTAGCTCCTCTAATTGGGTTAATTTAGAATTAATTTGATGCTAGGTTGAATTAATTTAATTAGGGGACCTTAGGGGGCTTTTCCGATTAAGTCGGTTGAGTAATTAATTGCGAAATTGAATCTAACATTAGTTTTCAGTGATAAACATTGCATTGTTAGCCTAGCATATTCCGAATTGGTGTCCGTGGTAAGGTATTTTATTTTTATTGCATTTATTTCCTTTATTTATTATTATTATTATTTTTGCATTTTATCGCTTTATGCAAAACCCCCTGTTTTGGTTTTTAAAGATATCCAATTAGGAGAAATTAGTAATCGGTTCCCTGTGATCGACTCGGTCCATATAAATTTAATTTTGACGAGTCTTGACAGCTCAGTCACCGAGGACTGTTTTAGTAAAAAATTTCAAGTTTCATAAGATTGTGATTGAATTGCAACTGCATTTTTCTATATCAAGGAATCTGACTTTGGTTTGCATTTTCCTTTTCGGTTGAGGTTAGTGTATGAGCAAAGAGCCTTATTTTTATGAACTAAACCCTGAGATAGAACGAACCTTTCATCCACGTCGGAGAGAACAAAGGTGCAAGAAGAGGGAACAAAAGGAGTTGAGCGCATAGGAGAATCTTGAGGAAGCTGCTTTCATTCAACAATTTCCAATGGATCCACTTGGAGACAATCCTCTTGTTAATCCACAAAACAGAGGAATAAATCAGAATGATGTTCAATTAAAATCCCATCTTCATTGTAGATGATAGGGATAGAGCAATAAGAGATTACGCAACACTAGTTTTTCAGATTTGAATCATCCACTTGCGCCACAATTCGAGTTGAAGCTTGTGATGTTCCAAATGCTCAATATGATGGGCCAAATTTGTAGACTTTCGAGCGAAGATCCACGTAAGCATATTAAGCAGTTTATGAGAATTCGTGGTTCTTTTAAAATAAATGGAATATCTAAGGAGACATTGAGACTAAAATTATTTCCATTTTCTTTGCAAGGTAATGCAGAAACATGGTTAGACACATTTCTTCCTAACTCATTTACCTCATGGCAAGATTTGGTGGAGAAGTTTCTCGAGAAGTACTTTCCCTCAAACAAGAATGCTAAACTCAGAGGAGAAATCATAGCTTTCAAGCAAGCATTCAATCAACCTGTAAATGAAGCATGAGAGAGATTCAACAAGCTAGTTCGAAAGTGTCCACACCATGGCCTTCCAACATGCATTGTGAACGAGCATTTCTACAATGAATTGAACCAAACATCAAAGGCATTGGTCAATAGATCCACAAATGGATCCTTGCTGAAGAAGTATGTGAATGAAGCCAATGAGATCTTGGATACTATTGCTACAAACAATTTGCATTGGGGAGAAGAAGATGCGATCACCACCACTTCCATAAAGAATGTTGCTGGGATGCTAGAAGTGGATGCAATAGCATCACTGAATGCACAAATGACGCTATGCATAACATGTTGAAGAACCTAACTATGGGGAATCAAGCAGTGATTGCCCCAGTGAATCAAATTTCATCTCCTTCTTATGCTTATTATAATGAAAATCATTTGTTTGATAATTGTCCATTTAATCCTGCACCTATTTTCTATGTAGGTCAACAGGGAAATCAGAATCGATGGAATCCTTATTACAATACATATAACCCTGGTTGGAGGTAGCACCCCAATTTCTCTTGGGGAGAACAAACAAGCACGAGCAACAATACTTCGGGCCAGTATGGGAAGCAAGGAATCCCATCGGGTTTCAACCCCCAACCTCAGCAGCAACATGTGCAACAAAAGAATTATTAGTAATCTCAACCACAGGTTTCACAAACTCCGAGTATAGAGAGCTTAATGAAAGAATACATGGCTCGGAACAATGCAACAATACGGAACTTGGAGATTTAAGTAGGACAATTGACGAATGGACTCAAGAATAGACTGCAATGAGCATTGTTGAGCAACACAGAAACATCTCAGTGCGAAGGAAAAGAGCACTGCAAGGCAGTAACTCTAAGGAGCAGATTGGAATATGAAGGTCCAACATGTTCAACGGAGCTTAAAAAAAAACTCAACTTCAGAAGTGATGAAGGATTCCAAGGAGAAAGAAGACCTTAAGGAGTCAAATGAATGATCAACCTTAGTAGGGTCAGACAAAACTATGGAGAACAGATCAAAGGAAGATGACTCAGTTAAAGAGAAATAGAATGATGCGCGAAGAGTGCGTTTGTAACATCTCAGAAGTCTACTAATCTATATCAGAATTTCAGATCACTACTGCTATACCCTCAAAGATTCAAATAATCAAATCAGGATGCACAATTTGGCAAGTTTTTGAACATATTGAAGCAACTTCACGTCAACATTCCGTTGGTGGAAGCACTTGAACATATGCCAAACTACATAAAGTTTCTAAAGACATCCTAACGAAGAAAAGAAGATTGGGAGTGTAAGAAACAGTTGCACTAACAGAGTGCTGCAGTGTGCTAGTAAAAAGCAAAGTACCCCTAAAGCTCAAAGATCTTGGGAGCTTCACGATTCCATGTTCCATTGGAGGCAGGGATGTAAGAAGGGCATTATGCTATCAAGGCGCAAGTATCAATCTCATGCTGCTTTCAGTGTTCAAATAACTAGGAAATGGTGAAGCAAGACCAACCCTTCAACTAGAAAATCGCTCTGTCACCCATCCAATTGGAAAGATTGAGGATGTGCTTGTTAAGGTTGATAAGTTTGTCTTCCCAATAGACTTTATTATTTTAGACTGTGAAGCTGATAAAGAAGTTTCAATTATTTTAGGATGACATTTCTTAGCAACAAGACAAACTCTGATAGATGTACAGAAAGGAGAACTTACAATGAGAGTGAACGAACAAAAGATCACTTTTAATGTGATGAGTGCCTTGAAATATCCAGGGGATATGGAGGAATGTTCAATTTTGGATTTATTTGACGATTTTTCTTTTTGTTATTTGCAAGAAATTTTGGATATAAGTTATCTTAAAGATGAAGTTGATGAAGAAGAAGTTGTCTTAGGAATGAATGACTTATAGGATGCTGAATGCAAAGAGGCGCCCCCAAAAGAAGGAATCTTGGAGCTAGAGGAAGAGAGAGCTGAGTCACTCAAGCCATCTCTTATTGAGCCTCTTAGCTTAGAGCTCAAACCTCTACCCTCTCACCTTAAATATATTTTTCTTGGAGATAAAAAAACTTTATCAGTTATCATCTCAACCAATCATTCTGACGAACATGAATTATCCTTGATGTAGGTTCTAGCCAACCATAAAAATTTCCATCGGCTGAACCATTGCAGACATCTTGGGAATCAGCCCATCCTTCTGCATGCATAAGATAAATCTTGAGGAAGGAGCAAGGAATTTAATAGAAAATCAAAGGAGACTAAAACCTGTGATACAGGAAGTAGTCAGGGAATAGATAATGAAATGGATGGATGCAAGAGTTATTTACCCAATTTCAGACAGTAGTTGGGTCAGTCCAGTCCAATGCACACCGAAGAAGGGAGGAATGACCGTTGTTGAGAATGAGAAGAATGAACTCATCCCTACAAGAACAGTGATGGGATGGAGAGTTTGCATGGACTATCGTCGACTGAATAAATCAACAAAGAAGGATCATTTTCCACTGTTTTTCGTTGACCAGATGTTAGACAGGCTTGCAGGAAAGGAGTACTATTGTCTTCTCGATAGGTACTCAGGCTACAACCAAATCACAATAGCTCAGGAAGACCAAGAAAAGACGACATTCACATGTCTGTTTGGAACTTTTTCTTCTAGGAGAATGCCGTTCAGTCTCTACAATGCACCCATGACATTTTAGCGGTGCATGATGAACATTTTCTCAGATATGATGAAAAAGATGCTAGAAGTTTTTATGGATGATTTCTTCGTCTTTAGATAAACATTTACCAAATGCTTAAACAATCTCAAACAGGTGCTTAAAAGATGTGAAGATATCAACTTAGTACTAAATTGGGAGAAGTGCCATTTCATGGTACAAGAAGGGATAGTACTAGGGCACCATATCTTTAGGAAGGGAATCAAGGTTGACAAAGCAAAGGTAGAGTTGATCTCTAAGTTACCTCCTCCAAGCACAGTGAAAGACATTAGAAGCTTCCTGGGCCACACAGGGTTTTATAGAAGATTTATCAAAGACTTCTCTAAGATATCCAAGCCATTAGGCAAATTGTTAGAGAATGAAAGACCGTTTTTATTTGATGAAGAATGTTTACAGGCATTCAACACACTTAAAGAAGCACTAAGCACAACTCCTATAATGGTTGAGCATGATTGGACTATTCCATTTGAACTCATGTGTGATGTCAGCGATTTCGCTGTTGGAGCAGTGTTAGGGCAAAAAAAGGATTGGATAGTGCAACGTATCTACATGCCAGTAAGACACTTACGGAAGCCTAAGTGAATTACACCACGATAGAGAAAGAACTTCTAGCTTTAGTTTTTGCATTTGATAAAGACCTTATCTAGCCAGAACTAAGATGATAGTTGATCGCTATGCTTTGCTACAACACACAAGTACACGTGATCGAAGTAATAAAGAAATTGGAAGTATTCCAGAGTGTCGTACCCAAGGGAACGAGTTTTAACAAAATCTACTGAGACGACACAAAATTTGTTCGCAAATTGCAATTGTGGGTAACCGATGTAAAATAATAAGTGAGATGGTTTTTTAATGAAAAATAAGTGAAAAATCAATGAGTTAAAATAGGGTTTCAAGTGATTCAAGCACCTTTGGAAAAATGTTATTCAAAATGCAATTGCAATCATAGCTAAACATGTGAAAACTAAGTAAACCGAGTTCAACTCCTATTCAATTTTGATTCAAAATCTTTAGGAGACTAAGTGATTAAACCTATATGTCTATGGCTAATCTAACTTAGATACTTTCGCACACAACTCTAGTGGTTTTGGAGTCTCGCCCTATGTCTAGGATCGATGTTCAAAACTTATTTCTAAGCCTTTTCCTCCATTGCTTTTGTGACATCGGCTTTCCCTTAACTCTTTCGATATTAAGTTCAAGCTTGACAAGCAATCACTAGTTGGCCGGCTAGGTTTACCCAAATCTAAATTCAACAAAAGCAAACAAAGTTCACATGCTAACTAGATTGGTTATGCTTTAGAGCTTTTACATTTTTCCTTAGGGCTTTCACCAACTTGAACCCCTAAAGAAAATTTAGCTCATTATGGAGAAAATGAAAACCCAAAACTTATTTTGTGTAAAATTCATAATTAATGCAATAGAATAAGGAAATTAACCTTACAGCAACTAATGGTAAATATTAGCTACGAATACCCACAAGAAAATAACAATAATAGAGTTATTAAATTAAATCACAATTACTCAAAACATGATTCTGAACAAATACACCATATATAAACAGGCTGTTGTATGGAGAGAAGAAATTGGAATTTTGGAATTCAACTTTCCATTCCTCTCTTGCCACACACAGAGAAAAAATGAACTTCAACCAAAAATGTTCAAATACTAAAATTAAACCAAAGAAACTTTAAGTCCAATTTTAACATAAAATAAGTTAGAACCCAAAACAGAGCATTACTGTCGACTTCCTCACCATGGTCGAATTGGAATCCTTTTATGAATTCTTAATTCTTCACCTTCTCTAACGAAGTTGAGAAGGGACCAAACCAAGGAATTTTGAATTAAAACAAGTAAAGATTAAGAATGAAAAGCCAAAGAAGGAGATCGAAAGCCGCTGTTCGAACTTGCGACACAGAAAAACCCACAAGGACGAAATGCATAAAATAAACAATCTTTATTGAAGATAGATCAAAATTCAAAACTTAATTAAGCAAGACTGCGAGAAGGAAATACTGAAAACAATAGAAATCAACTAATTGCTGGATGCTGTCCAAAGAAATTAAACAAAAAAAAAATAAACCCAGACGAAAAACATAGTTCTCTGCAAAAAAAACTACTCTTTCTTCTTCGATCTTCCTCCCTTTTAAAGATAATCCGAGGCCTAATCTTTCCATCTTTGGCTCCTTAATTCTTGGGTAGACTTTGGGCGTGATATTCAGGCTGAAATTTCTCCCATAAATCGAGCAAATCACGTGAATTTTGGTGAATCTCCGCGAATTCCGTACTTGATTTATAAGTCCAGAGAATGCAATTGCATTGTTCTTCACCTTGCCTCCCCAAGGAAATGCAATTGCATTTCATTTGCAATCTCTTCACTTCTTCAAATCTGCACAAAAACTCAACTTAAGCCAACTTTCTTGCATTTTTTCACTTAATTCCTTCTTTTATCATATTCCAACAAGCTTGCATGAATTTATTTAAAAATGTTATTTTTAGCTTGCTTGTTATTCAACAAAATCCACAAAACTAGCAAGAACAACTTAGTTTTAGAGTTAAATAATTCTCATAACTGAGAATTATCAATAGTGCACACGAATCATTTAGCCCTAAAGTACCTTTTCACCAAGAAGGATGCGAAGCCTTGCTTGATTAGATGGATCTTACTCCTTCAAGAGTTTAGTGTAAAAATTCAAGATAGGAAGAGAATAGAAAATCAAGTTACAGACCATCTATCCCGACTAGGAGAAGAAACCCGAAGAAAAGAGATAAGAGAAATCCTAGACACATTTGTGGATGAAAGACTACTAGCAGTTGAAGGGAAAGAAGTACCTTGGTACGCAGACATAGTAAACTACTTCGTACGTGGTTTAACTTTGCCAGGTGCATCAAGTCAACAACTTAAGAAGTTCTATCATGACATCAAGTAGTATTGCTGGGATGAACTGCACTTGTATTAGCTGGGACTCGACCAAGTTTTGCTACGATGTGTAGTGGAATAGGAAATGCCAAAGATTTTAGAGGAATGTCAACTAGCCCCATATGGAGGCCATAATGCAGGGATGAAGAACAGCAACTAAGATACTTCAGAGTGGTTGTTATTGGCCAACTTTGTTAAGAGATGCACATCAATTCACTAAGTAATGTAATCAGTGCCAGAGAACAAAAAACCTTTCAGCCATAAATGAGATGCCAATGAACTATATGCTGGAGGTAGAAATCTTTGATGTATGAGAAATTGATTTCATGGGCCCGTTTCCACCTTCTTTTGAGAGTATGTACATCTTGCTCGCTGTTGACCAAGTATCTAAGTGGATAGAGGCAGTGGCATCACCTACTAATGATGCTAAGGTTGTAAAGAGATTTTTGCACAAGAACATCTTTGCAAGATTTGGAACCCTGAGGGTCTTGATAAGTGACGAAGATACGCACTTTCTAAATCAAATTGTTGCTAACTTACTCTCTAAATATAATGTCAGGCATAGGGTGGCCACTACATACCATCCTTAGACAAGTGGGCAGGTGGAGTTGTCAAATAGAGAGATCAAGACTATCTTAGAGTAGATTGTTGATCCATCAAGAAAGGATGGTTGTTACGACTAAACAATGCAATTTGGGCCTACAGAACTGCGTATAAAGCTCCCTTGAGAATGTCACTCTATCGGATTGTTTTTGGTAAGGCGCGCAATTTGCCACTCGAGTTAGAGTACAAGGCATTCTTGACAATGAAGAAGATTAATTTCAACAGGGACTAGGCTGGGATCTCCAATATTTCTCATATGAGAATGCCAGACTTTACAAGGAAAGAGTTAAGAGGTGGCATGATCAACAGATCCGTGGTAAAAGATTAACAACAGGACAACTTGTTTTATTATTTAACTTTTGTTTGAAGTTGTTCCTAGGAAAGTTGAGATCAAGGTGGTTAGGATCATTCACAGTAGTGCAAGTTTATCAACATGGAGCGGTGAATTTGCAAGACAGTTGTGGAAATATATTCAAAGTTAATGGTCAGAGAGTAAAACATTAATTGGGAGAAGGTTGAAACCACAACAAGACTTCAGTCTCCGTAGTGGAGATCAACTAGATATCTCATTTTCAGTACTTTACTTAAAAAATAAAAAAAGAAAAAGGAAAAAGTAAAGAGTTAGGTGTTAAAGTAAAAACAAAAGGTACGATCAAAAGGGAACTTTGTCTAAGGAAGGTCCTGTCTAAGGTGTAGGTATTTAAGATGACTGTTTGGGGAACACCTCTACCTAGGGACCCACCTGGGAGTTGAATTGATCATTGTTTTTGATTTGACTTTCATTAAAAAAGTCTTTGAAAACTTTTTCTTCCTCATATGTTTGAAGATTATGAACTTTTTGATGAGTTTGTTAATGTTTCAGGTCAAGGAAATGATAGGGAGAAGGAAAAAAACAAAGGTCACAAAGTGCAGATTTTTGCACTTTGTGACTGCAATTTTTCCAAGAAGAAAAATTATTCAGTCGCATAATTTTCCAGACAGACCCAATGACGTCATTTAAAAAACTCATGTGCGTGGTGCCTTTATGAAACATATAAATAGGCATGAGAATCTCCCTATTCCATTAACAAGTTTGACCTAGCATCTATAAAGTAAAAAACTCTCAAAGCTCTCACTTTCTCGACTACAAGCTCTTGATTTTCAACAATGGAGAAGAAACCCACATCCTCAAACGTGAATGCTAGCTTTGATCATCAACCACAACACTTTAAACGCAGACGGTGGTTTGGAGACACGTTGGAGGAGTTTGATAACACTCAAATAGTGTTATCATAGGACTTATTATTTAGCTACTTTTATATTTAATTTGTGAGCTTTGATGCCTTTTTATGTTGATTTTGTAGAATTCGACCAATTGAGGAAAAACTGGAGTATTCGAGAGTTTTAGAGCATTTTTTTGCTTAAAAGAATGATATTTGAAGATCCAAGAAGTGAAAAGTTGATATTTGAGAAGTTGAGCTCGAGGGGAGAGCATTGAGACACTCTCAGTGAAGGGAATAATTGAATTAAACCCATAATAGAAGCATTTGCTCGTCTTTGAATTTATTTAGAGTTATGTAAATACCAAAGTTAAGCAATAAATACCTTTGAGATAATCTGGAGATATTTCTGGTGGGTCTTTATCTCCTCCACAAAGTCTTCCTGGCTATGACTCGAATACAAGACCAAAACTTGTGAGAGCCTCTTGAAAGAAAATACACAAGGGATTAGAGGAAGAGGTTTAGAGAGAATTCTCTAATTCTCTATTGAGGAGATGTTTGTCTCTTATGGCTTAACCCAATGGTCCTATTTTATAGAGACTTAAGACACATCTTTGCCATAATTAAAATATTATTTGAATCTCATTCAAATCTCCTACAATATATATTTAACCTATTTGAATCTCATTCAAATTTTAAATATATATTTTTCTTTAATGTATCTAATATACATTAATCATTTTAATATTTAATGTATCAAATACAATAAGTATATTTTCCTCCTTTATATTTAATATATCTAATTTGAACATTTCAAATTTCTTTTTCAACTAAATTAATCCTTAGTGTTGCTTTGAGCTGGCAAGGGGACCTTATGGACCTATAGATTATAAGCTCTAATGATACAAAATTAATTTATTAAACTATTTAAATAATTAACTTTCATTTATTAACTTTAGGTCACTCCACTATAGACCTAGAGTTGCATTCTTATGAAGTGTAGGACAAGTTGTGTCCATGGATCTAACCACTACATGCAAGTCGATCATTCACGAGATGTTCATAATTATAGCCGGGTCAAAAGTCCATTTTACCCCTGTAATTATATCTTATACCTTAAGTACCATTGATCCTCTAATGAACAATTTGTTTATGATCCAATCGTAAACTCAGTACCTTTTGAACCAGTGAGAGGGTGGGGCCCCATTTTTCAAGTCTCGAAATCAGCACTTAAAGGAATTCCATCTTGTGAGATTATGTTCTCAGCTCCTTATTTGGTCATGTCCCCAAAATGGTAGACATATTGAATCAACTACAAAAGCCACTCCCACCCATGCAAATCAAAGGACAAGCCCTCACAAATAGGAGTTCATAACTTACTCAAGATTAAGATCGAGTCGCATATGATCATCCTTATGAAGTATTAATTTTCTCAATTAACGGATTTGTAAAGAGAGATTAAATATTTCATGGTCTAGTCTTATACAAACCCATTGTATAAGATATCCCCACTCACATGTCTCCATGGACGATTTGGATTAAATCATTTGTAACTATTACAAAGTGGGCCATATCAATAGTGTTACCAGGATAAGGCACCCAACCTTATCCATATACTATGACCCTTTAGGTTATTTCTTGAACATGATCTTCCCGTATGTCAACCATATACTGTTCGAGATTATACTAATAACCTTTGATTTTTCATATAATAGATAATATTATATTGTAAATAAAATAATCACAAATATTATTAATTATTAAATAAATCATTAATTACGAGATTTTAGGACATAAATCCAAACCCTTGGGCATCTCAACAGTCCATTATGCAGCCAAATTAATGTTAAAGCTGTGAAGATAGCGTTGAGATGCTGCCTGTAGCGTCTCCACGCTATGCTCAACGTCTCTGAACACTAGAAACGTGCGTGCGCTCATTTGGTGAGGTTCCATCCATAGCATTAGTGTCTCAATGCTGGTTCAGGCAAAGGAAGGGAAAATGTCGCGTTTTGGCAGCGTTGAGACGTTGCCTATAGCGTTTCAATGTTGAGACGTTTGGAAGTATAAATTCATCTTTTTGTTTTGAGGAAAAGGAGGCCAATGTGAGGGTAAGAGCCCTAATCTCTATTCCAAGCTAAATTTAGGGGTTTAGAGAGCAATTGTGGAGCGTTTGTGAAGCATTTTTGAAGATCTGAAGCTCAAGGAACGTGGAGATCACAATGGGAACACGAGATTGACCATCATTTGCTAATTTCTCCTTTTTTCTTTACTTTTAGTTACCGTTTTGTGGCCATATTTAAGAGTTTATAGATTATTTTGGTGATTATGAGTAGCTATACTCTTATTCTATAGGTTTGATGTAGTTAATTGGACCTTTACTTAGTTAATTTTACATATTGGTTTAATTGTTATTTATATTCATTTATGCATTTATTGCTTAATGTTTTTAATCAAACGATCACCGTTTAATTAAATTACTTTCTAATGGAAACTCGATGGAGAGAAATTAGATAAGAGCCCAAATACATGACTAGTGTTCATTTATCTGAGTGACAACGAGATTAATATATAGGCATTAGAGGCTAGTAATGAAGGTTCTTAATGCCATGCTTTAGTTAATTAAGGTCATAGGGATATGGGTTAATTAATTATGCATGAAAATTGGATGAGACCGGGAGGAGGTTCCATGAGTTTAGACTTCTAAGCTTATGAATTAAGCATCTAATTAATCCTAAGTGTCTAATTAATTATGTAATGAAGGTCCAATTAATGAAATCAATACCCTAGAATTATCCATTGTGCTTGTGTCTCCATTTATCTTTTGCTTTCTAGTGTAGCTTTTTACTTTAACTTCTTCAACATTAAATTTTGTTCTCTAAATAAAACTAAAGTAAGAGTACTCATAACAATTAAACAAATTAACAATTCCAATCTTTGTGGGGATGATACTCATATACTCAAAATCACTATACTAAAACTTGACCCTTAGACTTGCGATATTGAATTTTACGCAATAAGTTTTTGGCACTATTGCCAAGGATTAATGAGTTTAATTTGTTTAATATTGCGAAGAAATAACTTTGTTTTAATTTAGAGGGATTTTTATTTATTTTATCTTTCTTGTTTTTATTTTTGCTCTGAGTCCTGGTCCATTGTTGCTTTGTGTATTCTCTGGTGTTTGGAATTAAGCCTATGTTTAGTTATTTATTATTAATTTAAATCGCTTCTGATAGATTTGGGTGGCCCTTTAGGGAGTCTAAGCTAGAATTTTTCCTTTTCTAATTATATCCCATTAACAAAAGGGTCTTCCTTAGAAAACATTCTTCAAGATTGTCTTTCTAATTTTAGAGCTCAGCGCTTGCGCTTAGAAGAATTGGTGATGAGATCTTAAGTAGTCCAATTAGAGGAAGAATCTCCCTTCGAGAGACAATTGAGAGATTTTATGGAGGAGTCTAGAGCTATGAGTGTGCAGTTCCCTGAGATACAGAAGCGACTCCAAACCCAAGAGGAGGTTTATGAAGTGGGATCCACTTCCATAGGATGTCCAGTAAGTCACTTGGCCACTGATTCACTGATAGCCTTTTAGGAGCATAATTCTTTCGATTCTACCGAGGTTGGGTATTTAGGCGTGAGTGCCGTAGATATTAGTGGAGAAGAATTAGAGAGTTTAGACACACACCAGGATCGAGTCTGTGAGGAAGAGAAAAAAAATGAGCCTATTTTATAAGAGGTAGTTCAGGTGGTAGAGTTTGAGGTTGAAAAACCTATGTTTGTTCTATCCTATGAGCCTTCTCTTATTAATGATTGTTCTTTTTCCTATTTTCATGAGTTCGTGTTAGAGTCAATTTATTTTGATCTTTCTCTTTTTATGCTTTTATTAACTAAAAATACCAAAAATATTTATGTTTTAGGGGCTCATGAGAAGCTAGTGAGCTTGCTAACAATAGTTGGTTTTATCGATTCGAGAAAGAAGGGCCTGAAGAAATACGAAAATTTTTATGTGCCTTGAAAGCCCACACAAGTCTTGTCTAGCTAGAGACGTTAAATAAATGCTTCTTGGGAGGTACCCAAGTTTCTTTCCTTTTGATTTCCTATTTTTTGCTTTTCTTTTTGTTTTGTGTTGATCTCATGTTCCCATTGATTGTTGTAGGAGCTTGAGAATCATAATTTCTTCACAATGCATCTCAGTTGATTGTTCAGACTGACACCTTGGATTCTCTCACATTCTAAGGTTGTATTATCCTTCCTTTTATCTTTTCTTTATCCTTAAGCATGCTTATTTTGTCTGGATAGTTTATACATTGAGGGCAATGTATGCTTTAAGTTTGGGGGGATGCTTTGTTGTTCTGCCGTTTTGAGCTATATTGAAATTTTTTGTGATATATGATGATTATGTTGCATCTGTGTGATGAGGATGACTTGTGATGTGTTATGAATAAAGGTTTTTTTTGTAATTTTTTGTGAAATATGAGAACATGTCTGGGATTTGAGTAAATTTAAATTTTTGCTTGAATTTTCTTGCAAGTTTTGAGCACTTAGCCTATATATTGTTAGTTTTGAAGGCATAAAATGGTTTTATTTTGTCTAGATGTTCGTTGTAACCCCGATAGACTTAAGTTCTAGTTCAAAAGTTGATTTGCATGATAAGTTGTAGTGTGTTACTTGGGAGAAAAGCATGTTTTGCTTGCAAAAGAAAAGAAAAAGAAAAAGCAAAGAAAACAAAAAAAAAAGAAGAAAATGAAAAGTTCCAAAAAAACTAGCTTGTAATGTGTAAAAATGATCAAGGGTAAAAAGAGCTGCCTCTACTGTGATTAAGGCCATTCATGAGCGAGTGAGGTAAGGGTTCATATAGTAGTTGTGCGAAAGCTAGCATCCTTGAGTTATAAAAATGTAAGTTTGGGAGACGTCTAATAGTTTTTCAGGCACCCTTGTGAGATATTACTCTCTTGAATGTAGGAAAACTAGATAATTGATACTTCAGACCAGTGTAGGGAAAAGATAAACTGAGGACTTATAAACCTATTCCGGGGTTTGTAAAGACTACAATGGGAAGACAATGCACACATACACGCAAGGAATGCAAAGTTTGAATTTTAAATTTACTTGATGAAAGGATGTGTTTGATTGTTTCCATTTATTGTTATTATTTGATATCTGAAACATTGAGACATGAGTCATTCTGATGCAATTGTTGCATCATGTATGGGTTTTGTTTTAGTTTTGCTCGGGACTATCAAAAGTTTAAGTTTGGGTGTATTTGATAGCACTCAAATAGTGCTATCTTAGGACCTATTATTTAGCTAGTTTTATGCTTAATTTGTGAGCTTTGATGCCTTTTTATGTTGATTTTATAAAATTCGAGCAATTGAGGTAAAATTGTAGTGTTTGAGAGTTTTGGAGCATTTTTGGGTTTAAAAGAATGATATTTGAAGATCCAAGAAGTGAAGTGATGGTATTTGAGGATTTGAGCTTGAGGGGAGAGCGTTGGGCATCTCAATGCTCCATTCTGCAACCAAATTAATGTTAAAGCTATCAAGGTACCGTTGAGATGTTGCCTGTAGCATCTCAACGCTACGCTCAACACTACAGCTCATGGTGAGGTTTCGTTTGTAGAGTCTAAACGCTGGTTCACACAAAGGAAGGGAAAATGTCGCATTTTGTCAGCGTTGAGATGTTGCCTATAGCGTCTCAACCTTGCGATGTTTGGAAGTATAAATTCATCTTTTTCTTTTGAGGAAAATGAGGCCAATTATTTACACGTAAGCACACGTGTCCAAGGAATAAAATGGTAAGTATTTACCAGATATCGTAATCCACAGGAAAGTGTATTTTGGAGTGTTCGATTACTAAGCGTACTTGCAATTAAAATTATTTAGGCAACGAAATAGAACGGTGCTTTGAAAAACACATAAAAACAAAGAAAGCATGCAATTAAACTAACGGATGAGACAAATGGGGTAATGATGTTTAAGGAATTAATTTTACTAATTGGACCATGGAATTAACTAACTGATCAATTGATAAACCCGTCTCACTCAATTCTTAGGCTTAAAAGTCTAATTTAATGAAATTCTCCATCGAGTTCATCCAATCTTCTTAAACCAATTAACTAACCCATGTGTCCATAGCGCTAATTCAAGCTCAATTTAAGCTAACGATTAATTAAACTATGGCCAGTAGTCTAAAAGCATTATGAACTCAATGCATAAAGGAATTGAAATGAGCTACGATATCAAAATACTTCAATTAATTAAAAGCATAGGTCTAATAACTACATCAACTCCCTAAACTAACGAAACTAGCCACTAAACATATTCAAAAAAGTCCCCAAATCAATCATTACAGCCCAATTGCAGTAACTAAAATGAAATAAAAGAGAAAAAAGACTAAAAATTCCATCGATCTTTGACTTTTGTCGGTCTCCATGACCTCGAGCCTCTATCCTCCACCAAAGGCCTCCAAAATAGCTCCAATGTCTTCCAAAATAGTGAATTACCACAAAAGGGGTCTAAAACCCTAAAAATGTCTCCCTTTTTCGAGCAAAGAAGATAAGAATTTATACCCTCAATCGACGTAATGTCGGGACGCTAGGGATAGCATCTTGACATTGCTTAAAGCGTCTTGACGCTACGGATAGAAACAATCGTCTCCATGATTTCCTAGAAGGTAGCGTCTCAATGCTAGTTCTCGGGTTTGGCCAATAAAGAATGGCTTCTAGACGCCATTTTCAGGGTCTAGACGCTATGGGTCCAAATGCCTAGCTTGACCTATTTTCCATCCTTAGATTCATTTTCTCATCACTTTTTGATCCATTTTCACCCAAATACTTTTGAATTCTCCATTCTCTTCTGAAATGCTCGATTCCTGTAAAACAACAATAATTAAGATCAAAGCTCACAAATTAAGCCTAAAACTAGCTAAATTAATAGGATAAAGATAGCACAAATTGAGTGTTATCACCAATATGAGGGTAAAAGCCCTAATCTTGATTCCAAGCTAAATTTGGGGGTTTGAGGAGAAATTGTGGAGCATTTGTGAAGATCCGGGGCTCGAGGAACGTAGAGATCATGACGAGAACGCGAGATTGACCATCGTTTGCTAATTTTTCTTTTTTCTTTTTTTTTTTTTTTTTTAATTTTTAGTTACTATTTTGTGGTTGTATTTAAGAGTTTAGAGATTATTTTGGTGATTATGAATAGCTAAACTATAATTTTGGACTTTTACTTAGTTAATTGTACATATTGGTTTAATTGTTATTTATATTCATTTATGCATTTATTCCTTAATGCTTTTAATCTACTGATCACTATTTAATTGGATTGCTTTCTAATGGAAACTTGACGGAGAGAAATTAGATGAGAGCCCAAATGCATGACTAGTGTTTATTTACCTGAGTGACAGTGGGGTTAATAAATAGGCATTAGAGGATGTTAATAAAGGTTCTTAATTCCATGCTTTAGTTAAAAGTCATAAGGATATGGGTTAATTAATTATGCATGAAAATTGGATGAGACTGAGAGGAGATTCCATGAGTTTAGACTTCTAAACTTATGAATTAAATGTCTAATTAATCCTAAGTGTCTAATTGATTAAGTAATTAAGGTCTAATTAATGAAATCAATATCCTAGAATTATCCTTTGTGATCGTGTCTCTTTTATTTTTTGCTTTCTAATGTAGCTTTTTAGTTTAACTTCTTTAGCATTAGATTATGTTCTCTAAATAAAACTAAAGTAAGAGTATTTATAGTAATTAAACAAATGAACAATTTCAATTTTTGAGGAGACGATACTCATATACTCAAAATCACTATACTAAAACTTGACTTGTACACTTGCGATATTGCATTTTACGCAACAGAGTGCATGCATCAAGAATCGGTGGCCAATCCAAACCTATATGCGATGACACAAGAATCGGCCAAGAAACCTCAAGCCATGTATGGGTCTTAATCAAAAGTGGATGCTCAACCCTCGATTTCTATGGAGTAAGGTTTGGATAAGTCTAAAATAACTCTTTCAATTCCTTCAAGACAAACGCAACAATCCATGGGCAAGAGGTCATACCAAATTCGCTCTAAGGAGGGGTATGAAGAGATTTGAGCCATGGGGGCTCAAAGAAGAATTGCATTGGCTCGAGCTATTGAAGAAGAGAGTTCAAGTGATCAGGAATACTTAAAACCCATGGGAGAATCGTCAAAGCCATGGAAGCCGGTTCGTGAATCAAAGAAAAAGAAAGCAGACCAGAATGTGTACGAAGCTAATCCTATTTCTCTTGAAAGGTCACAAGGAGTTTGGAGGGTCTATGAGTCAAGCAGGAATGATAAGCAACGAGCCCAAAACTTGATTAGTAAGAAGGAAGGGAAGATTGGTGAGTCACACGTGTTGGTCTCACTTCAAAAAGCAGTTTCTCAAAACATTTGGGAGAATTTGATTAAAGCGGTGATAAAGAGCCTGTCGAATGCTCTATCAAATAAATTTATAAGCCAGACCTCTAAAATTTTTGATAATAGTGGCTAGGGTCGATCACAAGGATTGAAGTTCTTAGATTAATTAAGTACCAAAGTTAATTATGCCAATTTTATTTAGAGAAACAAAACTTTAGAGTGATGAAAAAGACAAATAAAATCTAAACTACCATTTACAAGGTTGGAGTCCAATTCATGAGAAACATAATGATTGATTAAACTAAAGCACAACTTTGAATATAAAGAATTGATTTCATGCCTATAATCTTAAGCCATTAATTACTAAATTATCAACATCCTCTCTCAAGCTCAATTGAACTCATGCATAGTAACAAATCAACCTCTTGGTCTATTTTTATTACTAAACACGACATTAAGGTCCCGTTTGATAACCATTTGATTTTTGGTTTTTGGTTTTTGCAAATTAAGCCTATAAATACTACTTCCACCTATGATTTTCCATGTTTTCTTATCTACTTTTTAGATGTGTTTTCAAAAACCAAGCCAAGTTTTGAAAACTAAAAAAATAGTTTTCAAAAACTTGTTTTTGTTTTTAGAATTTGTCTAAGAATTCAAGTGTTTTCTTAAGAAACATGGAAACCATTGTAGAGTAGATGAAAGTTATTGTAGAGAAATGGTGAGAAAACAAGCACAATTTTCAAAAACTAAAAACCAAAAACCAAATGGTTATCAAACAGGGCCTAAGTGATTCTCTTAAGGCTTCTAGAATTAATCTACTCACTTTTGTGCAATAAATTAAATCTAGTCATGCATCTATTGTTCTATGTATAAATTTACTCTCTTGTGCTAAATCTAACCTAACATGCAAAACCATGGCCAAAGGTTTAAACAATAAAATCAAGATGCATAAAAAGAAAATACTACATGCATTCAATTACAAAATCATCAAAATTCCAAACATACAATCATTACTTGTCTAAATACATAGATAAACAGTGCATAAGTCCATAACTAAACTTCTAACTTTAAAACAAAAAGCAAGGGAAAGAGATTAGACTAAGGTTGCGAGCCAACACTCATTTCCGACAGGATTCCATGATCCCGAGCTTCGAGTTTCCTCATTGGCTCTCCAAAACTCTCCACCAAGCTTTTGGACAGTGTAGAAATCGAGATTAGGGTTTTGGTCTCTAAAAATAGCTCCATTTTGACAAATGAAAAATTTTCCTTTATAGACATCGAGACAGCGTTGCAACGACACTGCCCCTCAAATTTTATAAAAAAAAGCAAAATATCAATTTGGCTGGCCTTGCAACGCTATGCCTTCTAGTTTCCAATGCTGAATAGCTGCTTATGTAGCGTTGCAACGCTATAAGTGGCATTGCAACGCTATGCTCTCGGGTTCAAATGCTTTGTTCTTCCTCCTCAACATTTGTATCCTCAATTATAGCCTCTAATTACTCCAAATCATAAGAATACTCCACAATTCTCTGATTTTTCTCCAATTGCTCAGTTTCTACAAAATATACATAAAAATACATGAAAGCACACATAATCATAGCAACACTAGCATAAAACTAAGCCTAGAAATAGCACACTTTAGCCCACTATCAAGCGACCATCGATTAAGCACAAGACATGGCCACTGGTTATTTCATCGAACAAGATGCTGTTTAAGACTTAAGGGCTAAAAAGGAAAAAGAAAGAAGAAAGCTGAGAGCCGAGGAAGAGATTAGCTCTAAGAGAGATAAGATAGAGGAATAAGAAAATGCTAAGAAAAGGAAGAAGCCAGAGGAAGAAGAGAGAAGACAGCAAGACGAAAGAAGAAGGAAAGAAGCTGAGGAATTTCTATCTTAGTTTGCGACCGCATTTCCTTTGCATAATGAGGAGAGGATTACTCCAACAAAAGAAACTGAACCTGAGGTTGTTGAAAGGCCTAATGAACGAGTTGAAGCTACTCCACCACCACCATTATCATCCAAAGAATTGTTTAGCTTAGGGAGAATGACAAGATGCAAGCTCGCAGCAGCCAAACAATTGCAAGTAGAAGAGATCAGAACTGAACTTGAGGTTGATAACCCTATGGAGCCTCATTTGAATATGACACGAGGGGGATGATGCCTGAATGCAGCTCTTCATCTGACGAAGAGAATGAGAATGATGAAAATGAAGGGGACAAGGTCGTGGAGACTGAAGATAGGGTATTGGAATTGGATGATGATCGAATTCCAATTTTCTCGATTATGAAAAAGAGAAGAAGAGAGGAACAAGCTGAGAGAAGGACAAAGGAACAAGCTGAGAGAAGGACAAAAAAACAACATGACCCAATTTTTTCCAAGAGACCAAATGCGAGATCCACACAAGCCTCACCTGTACAAGTACCAACACAATCACCATCATTATCACAAAAGACTCCATTCTCAGAGGCATTCAAAGAGGTGGATGTTAAGGCGAAGATGAAAATAATCAAGGGAAGAGACATGATGGTTGAGAAAGGATTCTCAGACATCGCTAGGCCACTTCCTGAGTTTGTCACCAAAGACATTGCCCATTACAAGTGGCCAGAGCTTTGTGCACATCCTCATGCTGCCACGATCAGCTTAGTAAGGGAATTCTACACAGGAATGGCCGACGAGGATGTGAACTTTTCGATGGTGAGAGGCAAGTTAGTGAGATTCTTGGCCCTGGATATCAACAAATTGTACAAGTTGAATTCGACTATTAATGCTCAGGGTAATGAGATTATGAGGAACCCCATTGAGAAGCAGCTTAAGGAAGCCTTGAAAATTCTAACTGACAAGGGGACTGAATGGAGATTATCAACCACGAAGATTAGGACCTTGGTGCCAAATGATATATTGGATGAACCGACTATGTGGTTGCACTTTATCAAGAATAAGATCATCCCAACTACTCATGACTCTACCATATCTCAAGAAAGAGTCATCCTCATATACTGCTCAGACAAGGGAATAGAACTGAACATGAGGAGCATCATTCGAAAGAAGTTATTTTCCTATGAGAAGAAGAATGTGGGCTGATTGTTCTCTGGCTCTTTGATCACTCAGCTTTGCCAAAAGGCAATGGTTTCAGTCCAAAAAGGAGAGGAGGTAAACTTCACTAAAACATCCCTTGATGCTCGCTAAATTATCAAGCTTGAGTTATTGAATGCTCTTATCTTTCCCAACTTTCTAGAAATCCTAATTGACAAATAATACCTCTTGCTTTTGTATACTACTTATTTTAGCAATAGTTAGGTTCTGATATGCGCAAGTGTACACATAAGCTATAGCAAGTAATAAGTAAATTATCGTATCCACAGGGACTATTAATTCTTCTATTTACTACAATTAACTCTTAGTAGCTCGATTTGTAACACAGGAAACTAATTAAGGATTGACCTAACATAAAACAGCAATTCTGAAACAAAATAATTGCTAAAACAGAGTGACAGAGGAATCGCAATTAAATAGAGATTGATTAAGCTGTACTTTGAATTAATCTAAAGGCTCGGATTAGGGGTTGTTTCCTGCTTTAATCGATCCTACAACTTAAACAAAAATTCATTTATCTCAATCCACTATAGCCCACACGACATTCTCCCGAATCACCGGATATACGCTGTTTCATTCCCATTACTCAAGCGATAACCAACCCACTGTACTATGTGTGCATTAGGTGAGTGATTATCCCTAACCTCCTCACTTAGCTAGCTACTAACCCTAACACAGGGCTAATGTGGTTCTTAAGCTATCAATTCTCCTATTCTTCCTAGAAATCAGAGAAACGCTGCAACAAAACGGTTGGCCAGACGAAATTGTGCTAAAGAGATAAAAACTCTTAAAAACCAGATTGAGCTAAAATGATATGCATTAAGCTATAAGAAAAATTAAAACATTCAACCCCTAATCCTCACTTTAAGGTGTTTAGTTCATATTACAGGAAAAACAGAAAAGAAATCGAAATGTAGACATAGCAAAAATGAAGCAGAGACAAACTAAATGAAAGAAGAAAAAGTAGAAGAAGAAGTCGAATGTTGCCCCAAAAAGCTTGGTTCAACATCGTCTCCTGAAAAAAACCTTCCTTTTATGGAAAAATTTCGCCCATGGCCTCTAAAACCGGATTTCTTCTCCTCTTTCTCTCTCTCTGCAAATTTTCGGGATCTCCACTATTTCTCTCCTCTTTCTTTCTCCAAAAACGGCTGCCCAAATAATATATTCCAACCTTTATGCAAATCATGACTGATTAGACGGGTCCCAATGACGTGGCGAGCTCTTGATGGCTAATTCCCGCTGACTGTACTGCTATATGCCAACTCATTAAATGGACAGCAATTCCCACGTGCAAAATTCGTGCTGGCTAAAATTACCCAAATTGCTCCAACAAACTATTGTAAAATTGTTGTCCTTCGCTTCGGGAGTCTTTCTTAATCAAACCCTAAATTAATCAAATAAAGCTCATTAATTACTATAACAATGCTCTAATAATAATAATGCTAAATCAAAATCAATCCTAGAGCAAAATACATCAAAGCTAGGAGTTTTCCACAATATAATGAGATAAAAATTGACAATTTAATCCAGAAATGCTAGCATATAACTCTTAATTTAAGAGTTATCAAACCCCCAAACTTGAATCATTACTCATCCTCGAGTGATGCTTCCTCCACCTGCACATGTCAACAGCTACTTCTACTTGACCACTTATTCTTATATGCATTGTCACCACTGCAGCGATGCTTTAGCATCAAACCTGCTCCTGCAACTCAATACATACTGTCCTGCTTCAAGATTTCAAATTATGTTGTTTTGCACATGCCTAAGAATTAACTAGACACCTTTTAGCTTCAAAGCTTTTATCACTTAAAAATTCTAATCCTCAAGCTCATTATGCAATCCCAAAACCAAACTTACACAAGAGTGCTTCCTTTCTAAGACTAATCTTCTAAGCTAGCACCAAACTTGCACTTTTCTTTTCTTTTCTTTTTTTTTTCTTCTTTTTTTTTCCTAACAGCCTACTACTCTTTTGGAGATCCTTGAAGTCACAACCCTATTTCTTGGAATGACAACATTTTATGATGTCGTTCACCCTAGCTTTCAGGCTTATCACCTCATAGGCATAACACTCATTCCACTTCTTTTCTAAGACTGGCCCTCATGTCACTCCCCTCTTGCTTCTCAGAATGACGACATTTTATGATGAAGCTCACCTAAGCTCTAGAAGAGTTGTGACTATCAGGCTAACACTCATCCCTTGCTTTCTTTGCCCTTTTTTTTTTTCAAAGCTTCTTCATGCAGCTTATACCTTCGTTCTAGAATGCTAACACTTTTTGGTGAAAACATCTAGCTACGAGCACAAGCTACACAGAGATTGCTTTAGCAAAACCCTTTTTCTGAGCTAACCTTTTTTTTTTTAAACCACAAAACAGGTTGGACTTGCTTGCAAGGGAGAGGAGTGCATCTTTTAGGAGTGGAAGAGGAGTGCTCCCTAAGATTAGATCCTAAAAAAAAATTAACAAGCAAAATTTTCAAAAATGCTCTAGCAACTTTAACACGGCCCCCCAAACTTAAATTGCTCATTGTCCCCAATGAGAGAAAGTAAAGGGAAGACCCCCAAACTTATTACAAGCTGGCTAAAAAAGACTAGAATTGGACAGGAAAGTAAACTTGGTATCACTTGGTTGGGAATGAGCATTCTTAGACTTCTAAGCTTTAAAAGGGATGGTTATATAAGAATCTATTTAAAGCTTATGACTTCTTGTGCAAAAGATTCAATAACCTAAAATGCCAAATCATTAGCAATCATCCAGCTGTCTTGAATATAGGAACTAATTTGACTCAGCATAAGAATTCAAGGTACAGGCAGAGCACATCTTAATTGACATGTAATTTCTAATTATGCTACTGCAATCTAATTGCTTTTATAACAGGCTTAGGCAAGAGCAATTCATTCAGAATTTAATTTAAGAGCTAGGAGGTTGAAACAAAATATACTTTCATTTTTACTACGAGCGCAGGAGATCATTACTACATTCTTGATCACTACTACATTCCTAACCACATGAGCAGAAAGCTTTTCTTTTCTTCTTTTCATTCTAAGGTCCTAACTTCTAAAAACTAAAAAAAATATCACAACAACAACTAATAAAGCAGAAATAAACATAAACTGAACAAAGATAAACAAAGGCAGACAGATAAACAAATAACTAAGGGAAATCAGACTACATCCTTTCTCTTTCTTCTCTGGATGAGTCTTCCATATATTCTTCTTCAAACGGTTGGTCAACAGGTGGTGGGATCCAAGGAGTCAATATTTCTTCTGGGAAAGTTGGAAAGGCAGGGAATGGCTTCTGGAAGTTATTGTGGAAGGCCTTCTTAATAGCTATTTCTCTCATCTGGGCATAAATCCAGAAGGTTTGCTGCTGTATTTCTGCAGACTCAACCCGCTGTAGCAATTGGTGTTGTAATTCCAAAAGCTTGTCAATCCCTCTCAGAAGACCACTAACTTGAGAGCTTCTTTCCCTTCTCTGCAGGCGCTGAATGCTGCTTGGATTAATAACACCCTTGTCAAAGAGTATGTCATCCTCATGATGTCTAGGCACTTCCGCCCGATCACACAACATTGAAATTGTGTTTGGGAAAAATAGCTTCCCAACCTTCTTCTTCGCACAGCTCTTGATTTGAGCAGAGATAATCTTCCCAACATTTATGCTTAACTCCTTGAGAATTGCAAAAGTCAGTAGGATTCTTGCCATGGACACATTTGAATCATGGGTAGTCGGTATAAGACGAAGTTTGACAAAGGCCAGCCACGCATTTGCTTCATTAGTGAGATATGCTGCCTGGAAGGTTCTGGCTCCAGCACTTGAAATCCTCCATTGAGCATCTTCTACCCCCACCTCCTTAACGGCTGCATTTAACTGCTTCACAAAGGGGGCAGTAACGATTTCATTAAACAATGCATGGGGGAATTCCTCTAGGTGGTACAGGTCATTAATGGCCTCCGGTGACCAGTCGACTGGAACTCCACGTACGATGGCCAAATACCCCTCTTTTGTGTCCAAATTTGCATAAAATTCCCAAACAACCTGCACTCGGGCTTCTCTTGGCTGCCTTTCAAACTGCTGCCATCCATGATTTTCGATCCTGGATCTTAAAAATTGAGGTAGCGTGGTCAAATCAAAATCAAATCCTCTTTCCGCCAGAAAATCTCTTTTCTTTAACTCATTGTATTTCTTCTTTGCATTAGAGGAAATAAATCTTTCCCAAGGAAATCTCGTACTCTCCTCCACCTTTTTCTTGCCCTTTTTCTTCGCCTTTGCATCCATTGCTGCAGCATCATGCTCTTCTAGTCCCGTTTCCTCTATTGTAGTCTCTTCTACCACAGATACTTCAGCAGAGCGCTTTCTCTTTTTCCTCTTCTTTTTGGCTTTCTATGGCGGCTTTTCTGTTACTGTTTCATCAATCACTGGGCTTTGCATTGATGGTTCCTCAATCTCCCAGGTTTCTTCATGCTCTGGTATTGCTTCCACTTCTAGAATTTCTTCTCTTTCTGCATTCTCTTCCATGGTTTCGATAGTCTTTCCTCTTCCACGTGCTCTTGAACCGTGGCTTCTTTTTCAGCAGCTTCATCTCCTTCGACTTACTGTTCTAAGATCGTCTCCTTCAAGACTTTCTTCTTTTTCTTCTTTGGTGATTTTCTCTTCTCTTGCTCCAGAATAACCTCTGATTCCACTGGTTCAGAAAGTTCACCTTCTTGAAACTTTGATCGGCGAGTTTTTGCTGGCATTTTTTCGGTGAGAGAATAGAGTTTTCGGAGCTAGAATGTTAGGATTGGAGTAGCAAAGAGATGGGTTTAATCGAAGGGCTAGGATTTAATTTAAGGACAATGATGATGAGGGTAAACTTGTCTTTTCCGCAAGGTTTTCAAATTCGAAATCCCCCCAAAATTGCCCTAAATGACGTTATACCTTTGAAGAGCGTTGACGTTGTCAGATTAGTCATAAAACCCATATCGCTTTCCCAGATATTTTGCTGCCACACTCTCTGCATGCCTTCTTCAGATTAATCCCCAATCACTCAAATTAAAATTTCAAAAATTGCACTGTCTTTAAAGCTGTCACACTAACTCCTTTTAATTTCCTTATCCGAAAAAAGAAGTTTTCTCTATCTTTCCTTTTTTTTTTCTAGAATCTGTTTCCCTTTTATTTGACTACTCACAAAAGACAAAATAAAAGATCTGCACAATAAAGAAAACCATTAAACTCCGAAAGTGAATAAATAAATAAAAAATTCAACTAACACAATAAATTCTGGAGCGTATAAAAATATTCAACACTACACAATGTTCCTACAATTTCATTGTTCCATCACTCTTCCTTCAAACTCAGGGAAGCAAGCTTTCGCTGAATTTATTCTCCCCAATAATGTTTGATTCGATGGCCGTTCACCTTGAATTCTCTTCCATCTTTCTTATCCTACAAAGTTATTGCACCATGGGGAAATACTTCCACAATTGTGAATGGACCAGACCATCTAGAATTAAGTTTCCCTGGAAATAATTTTAGTCTAGAATTGAACAGTAAAACTCTTTGTTCTTTCTCAAAATACTTTGGCAGAAGCCTTTTATCGTGCCACAATTTAGTTTTCTCTTTGTATAGCCTGGAACTTTCATAAGCAGCATGTCTCATCTCATCTAACTCATTAAGTTGCAACAATCTCAGTGCTCCATCATGAGTATAATTAAAATTCAACTTTTTCAAGGCCCAAAATGCTTTGTGTTCTAACTCTACAGGTAAATGACAAGCTTTACCAAAAACTAACCTGTAAGGTGACATACCTAATGGTGTTTTGTAAGCTGTCCTATATGCCCAAAGAGCATCTTCCAACCTATTGGACCAGTGTTTTCTATTTGGATGCACAACTTTTTCAAGTATCCCCTTTATCTCCCTATTGGATAACTCTATTTGGCCATTGGCTTGTGGGTGATAAGATGTTGAGACTCTATGCTTTACATGATATTTTGCTAATAAATTTCCAAGCATCTTGTTAACAAAATGAGTCCCTTCATTGCTTGTTAAAACTCTGGGTGTGCCAAATCGTGTAAAAATGTGCTTATGTATGAATTTCAATACAGTTTTAGCATCATTTATAGGACAAGCCACAACCTCAACCCACTTTGATACATACTCAACAGCCATTAAAATATAGAGATTGCCAAAAGAAGGAGGAAATGGTCCCATGAAATCTATACCCCAAACATCAAACAATTCAACCTCTAAAATGTAAGTTAAGGGCATTTCATCTCTTTTTCCTATCATTCATCTCCTTTGACAAGTATCACACGTCCTACTAAAAAAATGTGCATCTTTAAAAATAGTTGGCCAATAAAAACCTGATTGGAAGACTTTTGCTGCCGTGCGATGCCCTCCAAAATGTCCACCGTATGGAGAAGCATGGCAACGCTCAAGAATTGATTGAATTTCGCTTCCAAAAACACACATTCTATAAATATTGTCAGCACAATGTCTAAACAAATATGGATCATCCCAAAAGTAAAATTTTACCTAATGGAGAAACTTTTTCAATTGCTGTTTAGACAATTCAGAAGGTAAAATGTTAGCAGCCAAATAATTAGCAAAATCAGCATACCAAGGAGTTTCGTTGTCCAGCACCTCTGAGACTACTAATAATTGTTCATCTGGAAACGCATATGCTACTCAGGTTGCTAAATCAAATGCTGGTGCTTTTCCACTCTAGAGAGATGATCAACTACTTGATTCTCTGACCCTTTTTTGTCTTTTATCTCTAGTTCAAACTCCTGCAAAAGCAACACCCATCTTATTAGCCTTTGTTTAGCATCTTTTTTCACCAACAAGTATTTTAATGTCGCATGATCGGTGTAATCCACCACTTTGGTCCCAATGAGATACGATCTGAATTTTTCCAACGCAAATACCACAGCTAGAAGCTCTTTCTCTGTAGTGGTATAATTCAATTGAGCCTTGTTCAAGGTTTTTCTGGCGTAATAAATTGGATGGATGATTCTGCCACTTCTTTGCCCCAACATAGCTCCTACCGCGTAGTCACTTGCATCGCACATTACTTCAAATGGTACACTCCAATTTGGTGCAGCAATGATTGGTGCAGAAACTAATGTTGTCTTCAAGGTGTTAAATGCTTTTACACATTCTTCAGAAAATTGGAATGGTCGGTTGACTTCCAGTAAAGTACAAAGCGGCTTGGATATTTTTGAAAAATCCTTTATGAATCTTCGATAAAATCCTGCATGCCCAAGAAAACTCCATACTCCCTTGACTGATGATGGAGGCTCCAATTTTTTGATAATCTCTACTTTTGCTCTATCAACTTCAATTCCTGCCTTAGAAATTTTGTGCCCAAGGACAATTCCTTCTTTGACCATGAAGTGACACTTTTCCCAGTTTAACACCAAGTTAGTCTCTTCACATCTATGCAATACCTTACCCAAATTTTCTAAACAGGATTGAAAAGATTCTCCAAATATCGAAAAATCGTCCATAAATACCTCCATTATAGACTCCACCATATATGAAAATATGGCCATCATGCAGCGCTGAAATGTTGCTGGAGCATTGCACAACCCGAAAGGCATTCTTCTGAAGGCAAATGTTCCATAGAGGCAAGTAAATGTTGTCTTCTCCTGGTCTTGAGGAGCAATAGTGATCTGATTATACCCCGAATACCCATCAAGAAAACAATAATAAGCTTGCCCTGCCAATCTATCCAACATCTGATCGCTAAACGGCAGTGGAAAATGGTTCTTCTTGGTGGCTTTGTTCAATCTCCTATAATCCATACAAATTCTCCATCCTGTTACTGTTCTAGTTGGAATCAACTCATTCGCTTCATTAACCGTTACAATCATACCTCCCTTTTTAGGAACACATTGCACAGGGCTTACCCAATTGCTATCGGTAATTGGATAAATGATTCCGACATCCAACCATTTGATCACCTCCTTTTTAACCACTTCTTTCATTGCAGGATTAAGCCTTCTTTGATTTTCAATGGTCCTGAAATTTCCATCCTCCAAGTTAATTTTATGCATGCAGAAAGAAGGACTTATACCCTGTATATCTGCGAATGTCCATCCGATTACCTTCTTGTATTGCTTCAGCAATTCTAAAAGCAGTAGCTCATCCTCGGGTGAAAGATTTGCTGAAATGATGATTGGCAAAGTTCCTTTTTCTCCCAAATATGCATACTTTAAATGTGTAGGGAGGGGTTTCAATTCTAACTTAGGAGGCACCTTGATTGATGGTTGAATTGGTGGAGATTCTCTATCTGCAAGCTCCAACGATTCAAATAATCTCCTATATCCTGGAAATTCTTTCACACTGTCCACTTCAAATCTTCTGCTGCAGCTGTCTAAATCTTCTTGTGAAATATCTCCAAACATTAGATCATGTTGCTTTAGCAATTCAAGCTCAAAATTTTCTTCATCACATCATCAAGGATGTGGATAGCTGAACACTGTTCTCTCTCTGCCGGGCAATTCATAGCATCTAACACATTAAATTTTACCTTCTGATCATCCACAGTCAATGTAATTATACCCTTAGCCACATCAACTACTGTACCTCCAGTTTGCAAGAAAGGTCTCCCTAAAATGATTGATACCTCTTTGTCCGCTTCATAATCTAGAATGATGAAATCAGCTGGAAAAATAAATTTATCTACTTGTACCAAAATGTCCTCAATCTTCCCTTCAGGATATGTGATTGACCTGTCAGCTAATTGTAAAGTTACAGTGGTTGGTCTTGCCTCTCCAATGCCTAATTTTTGAAAAATAGACAATGGCATAAGATTTATGCTGGCACCTAAATCACAGAGGGCTCTTCCTACTTATTTTCCTCCAATTGACACTGGTATTGTAAATGATCCAGGATCTCGAAGCTTGGGTGGAATGGGATGAGCAACTATAGTGCTACATTCTCCTAACAAAGGCACAACCTCAAATTCCATTGGTCTTTTCTTCTTGGTTAGGATATCTTTAAGGAATTTTGCATACTTTGGCATTTGCTTAAGAGGTTCTACCAAAGGGATGTTTATATGAAGCTGCTTGAAGATATTGAAGAACTTCTTAAACTGCTGATCTTGATTTTTCTTCTTTAATCCCTGAGGAAATGGTGGTGGTGGCGGCACAAATGCTGGACTCACAGTAGCTGTCTTCTGTGTTGCTGCTGGACGTTTTGCTCTAGCACTGTCTTCTACTTCAGCATTCTCAGCATCCCCTGTATTTTCAACATTCTCTATATTTTCAGCATTTTTTTCTTCTTGTGACATTGAAACCTCTGATTCAACTGCCATTCTTTCCTCTGTTTGCACCGCAGACTCTATAAACTTCTATTTTTGCTTGCTCAAATATTCTGCTGGAACAAGAGGTTTTCCACTTCGTAACTCAATAGCTTGAACCTGCTCCTTACCTTCTCTCTTTTGAAGCTCTGTATCTGAAGGTAGCTTACCTTGAGGTCTAGTCTTCAGCTCATTGGCTAGCTGCCCAACTTGTATTTCCAAATTCCTCAGAGATGCTTGCTGACTTTGAATCACTGCGTCATTCTTAACCATATATTCTTTTATCAAACTTTCTAATGACGTTCTTGGTATATGCTGGTTCATTGGCTTATGCTGCGACATATTTTGTTGATTCTGCCCAAAACCAGGTGGAAAATTCATTATGTTTTGCCCTTGATTTCCGTGTGAAACATTCCCTTGACCACTCCATGAGAAATTCGGATGGTTCCTCCACCCTGGGTTGTATGTATTAGAAAAGGGATTGTTCTTCTGCATATTCTGATGTCCCACGTAATAGATTGATGCAGGATTGGCTGGACAACACTCAAATGTATGCCCCTCTCCACAGTAAACACAAGATTCTATTGCTATCTGATTAATTGCTGCCGCATTCTGATTTGTATTTCCCAACTGCAAGTTTTTCAAAAGATTTTCCATTGATGCCATTTTAGCACTGAGAGAAGTTAATGCATCGACTTCAAGCACTCCCCTGTTCTTTTTCCCTGGATTGTTCCTGACATCTAACCATTGGGAACTATTTGCTGAGATCCTCTCTAGAATCACATATGCTTCATTAAAAGTCTTAGCTAGGAGGGCCCCATTTGCTGATGCATTTACCATGTTCTGCGTTTCCAAATTCAAGCCGTTATAAAACGTTTCCATCTGAATGCAGTGGGGTAGATCATGATGAGGACACTTTATGAGTAGCTCCTTAAATCTTTTCCATGTCTCACTGAAGGTCTCGTCGTCAAACTGCTTGTAAGCGACTATCTCTCCTCTAAGTTTTGCATTTTTGGTTGGTGGAAAATACTTCATCAAAAACTTTTCCACCAAATCATTCCACGAAGTTATAGTTCCAGGTCCAAAGGAATTCATCCATGATTTTGCTTGATCTCGCAAAGAATACGGGAACAAAATTAATCTTCTAGCATCCTTCGACACACATTGCTTCTTGAAAGAATCAATCACACTTAAGAAGTTTCTTAAATGCAAGTGAGGATCCTCTGAAGGAAGTCCATGAAACTGTCCAATAGACTGCAACATTTGAAACATGACGGGTTTCAATTCAAACTCGGCGGCTTCTAAATCAGGTCCAACAATTCCTGGCGCATCAAAAGTAGGCATATCATAGGCACGAATAACTCTCTCCCTATCATCCGCCACAAAGATAAGATTATTAGCATCATTCTGTCGACCAACTGCTTCATATGGTCCCCCTCTAGGTGGATTTCCAAAATGTTCTGGTTGATGCTTTGGGAAGTCCTTTTGATTTGCAGGTCTCACTTGAGGATTAACACGTTCCATTGTATGTTTTCTCCCTCGTAGTTCCCTTCTATGCATGTGAAATGTTCTTTCAATCTCAGGATCGTAGTGTAGAGAATGAGGAAATTTTCTCATGCACTAATGCAAACCACCTGAATTAAGACCAAACAAACAGCAATCTCAGAACTCAATAAGCTCCAGTTACCAAAAATTAATTTAAGTAAAAGAAAAAATGAACAGTCCCCGGCAACGACGCCAAAAACTTGATACCTCTTGCTTTTGTATACTACTTATTTTAGCAATAGTTAGGTTCTGATATGCGCAAGTGTACACATAAGCTATAGCAAGTAATAAGTAAATTATCGTATCTACAGGGACTATTAATTCTTTTATTTACTACAATTAACTCTTAGCAACTCGATTTGTAACACAGAAAACTAATGAAGGATTGAACTAACATAAAACAGCAATGCTGAAACAAATAATTGCTAAAACAGAGTGACATAGAGGAATCAAAATTAAACAGAGATTGATAAACTGTACTTTGAATTAATCTAAAGGCTTGTATTAGGGGTAGTTTTCTGCTTTAATCGATCCTACAACTTAAACACAAATTCATTTCTCTCAATCTACTACAGCCCACACGACATTCTCCCAAATCACCGAATATACGCTGTTTCATTCCCATTACTCCAGCGATAACTAACCCACTGTATTATGTGTGCATTAGGTGAGTGATTATCCCTAACATCCTCACTTAGCTAGCTACTAACCCTAACACGGGGCTAATGTGGTTCTTAAGCTATCAGTTCCTCCTATTCTTCCTAGAATTAAGCTATCAGTTCCTCTTATTCTTCCTAGAAATCAGAGAAATGTTGCAATAAAATGGTTGGCCAGACGAAATTGTACTAAAGAGATAAAAACTCTTAAAAACCAGATTGAGCTAAAATGATATGCATTAAGTTGTAAGATAAATTAAAACATTCAACCCCTAATCCTCACCTTAAGGGTGTTTAGTTCATATTACAGGAAAAACAGAAAAGAAATCGAAATATAGACATAACGAAAATGAAGCAGAGAAAAACTAAATGAAAGAAGAAAAAGTAGAAGAAGAAGACGGAATGTTGCCCCAAAAAGCTTGGTTCAGCATCGACGTCGAATCTCCTGGAGAAAACCTTCCTTTTATGGAAAACTTTTGCCCATGGCCTCTAAAACCAGAGCTCTTCTCCTCTTTCTCTCTCTCTGTGAATTTTCGAGATCTCCACTCTTTCTCTCCTCTTTCTTTCTCCAAAAACGGCTGCCCAAATAATATATTCCAACCTTTATGCAAATCAGGGTTGATTAGACAGTCCCAATGACGTGGGGAGCTCTTGATGGCTGATTCCCGCTGGCTGTACTATCCTCTACCAACTCATTAAATGGACAACAATTCCCACGTGCGAAATTCGTGCTAGTTGAAATTACCCAAATTGCTCCAGCAATTTGTTTCAAAACTGTTGTCCTTAGCTTCGGGAGTCCTTCTTAATCAAACACTAAATTAATCAAATAAAGCTCATTAATTACTATAACAATGCTCTAATAATAATAATACTAAATCAAAATCAATCCTAGAGCAAAATACATCAAAGCTAGGAGTTTTCCACAATATAATGAGATAAAAATCGACAATTTAATCCAGAAATGCTAGCATATAACTCTTAATTTAAGAGTTATCAACAAACCTCAAAGTTCTGATGACGATGACGAGGATGTTTCATCAGATGATTGAGGGAGTTCTCTCCGTTTCTTCTTACTTATCGTTGACCTTTAGAGTGTGAATAATATGTTAGGTTTAGTATCAATAAGTTTGCTAGTTAGGTTGAAGTTTAAAGCTTTCTTTTGGATAGTTTAAAGCTTTCTTTTGGATTTGTGAATAAACTACTAGGTTTGTTTTTGTGGATAGGATAGAATTTATGAACTCTTGACTTTGTTGACTTAATTCTTTTGGTTTCGAGCATGCTTATCTTTGTTTGTTTCTTTGAAAATCCTTGGTGATGATCATTAAAGCATATATCTACTTGTAAAGTGCCAACTTATCATAGCTTTTTAGCTTTAAAATTATGAGTTTTTAGTCATTTCTTTTTATGTGCAAGCCTTTTCAAGTCTAAACTTCCTTTTGTTTAATCTACCTAACATATTTAGGAGAGTTTAGCCTTTAAGTTTTTGTAAAAAGCCTAAACCTACATGAAACTCATTCTTTATAGAAATCCCAAAATAGTCAATGAGGACATTGCCTCTCTTAAGTTTGGGTGTGTGTGTATATTTTGTAATATTTTTTGTTGCTAGGCCATATTACTTGAAAGAAAAAAAAATAGAGAATGGAAAAAGAATAAAGGAGAGATACTCCTCCTTCTTGAGTTGACCAAGTAACCAAGGACGGACATGACACCCATGTTTTCCACTGCATGAAAAGTTAGCTTAAAGAAGTGAGTACAAGTCCAAGTAAGTGACTCTTGCTTGTAGTTAGACACTTTGACCACAAAGTATTTGTGAGCTAAAACGAAGGTAAGAGTGGCAACAAGGGCTCTCTCTAAGAAAAAGCAAGAAAAAGCAAGAAAAAGAAAATAAAAGTGAAGGCCTACCAGTTACACAAGTTTGGAGGAAAGTCTCAAGTAGTTTTGTAATAAAGGTCTAAGCTTAGCTAAAAATATAAAGGGCAATCCTAGACTTAAGGATTAAAAGTTAGGTGGATTAAGCATAATGGTTAGGTGACGGGGCATCTACTATACGCCAAAAGAAAGCGCAAGTGCACGTTGTCCAACAAGTAATATATGGAAGTATTCCAAGTATCGAACCCAATGGAATGGTTAACAAAGAGCTTTTCAGTTAACAACACAAGTAATTTCAAGTTGCAACCGAAGGTAACCAAATAAATAAGATGTTTTTGGGGGCTTTGTGCAATAAAATTAAGGGAAGCTAAAAGAAAGGATAAGAAAACAATAATGAGAAGCAGACGGTTCAAATCTATTTCAATCCTGAGGAAATGCGCCCACCATGCACCCGCAAACTTGCTTAACTAGGTTTGGCTATTTCAGAGATTCTGCCTCTTGCGCCCACATACTGTCTCTTTCGAGTTCTGTGCGATTCAGACAAAATGCTACTGAAATGCGCCCGCAACCTACCCTAACCGACACTTAACACCATGAATCAAGTTCAACACTTATTCAACCATTTTTTAAGTGCTTTTAGGAGACTAAGCAATTAAACACATATGTTTATGGCTAATTTTAACTTAGATAAATACTGAACGCAACTCAATGATTCTAAAGGTTTTTGTCCTATGTCTAGGTACAAAAAGTGAAGTTCTATGTCTAGACTCTTCTCCTAGATTGCTTTTATGAAAATGCGTACTCGATCCAACCCTTTCAGTATTGAATTTCACACAAACTATGCTAACTCAAGTGATCAGTTTAAGCTAACAATGAAACTTAAACTCAATAAAAGCAAACAGTGCTAAATGTTAAGCAAAGTTGCTAGAATCACATGGTGGGGCTTATCTCCTTTTTAGAGTATTCACTTCATTAAATCCCCTCTAAGGAGTTTAGCTACTCATTGAAAATAAAACTAATGTGAATAAAATAAAAAGAAAACTTGATTGAGAAAAGATAGACTTCATTGAAAATAGAGGAATAGAATTATGCTCAGGGTTTGAAATTGAAACAATAACAACTTGAAACAAAACTTGAATTACAACTTGAAGAATTGAAATTTAACAAAAGAAACAGAAACTTACAACTTAATGAAAGAATAAAACAGCAACTAAACTTTAAAGAAAAATAGAACGTACGAAACTTAAATAAAAGCGATAAAGAACCTGAAGTTTGTTCATTCTTTCTAACTTTGATCAACCTCTTTCGAGGAGAGAAAGTTCTTACACTCCCTTCTCTCGAAGTTTGTGTCAGAATGAAGTATGAACATGACTTGGGGGAGACTCGGTATGAAGGCTAAAAAGAAAAAAAAACTGCAGAATTTGGAGAAGAAGATAGAAATCCGAGCTCCCTGAAATTGAAGCTTGAGTCACCTTTTATAGACCTCAAGGCCTAGGGTTTGTTGTTGAGATCAGTGTGGAGAGGCTTGGTTGATCATATCCCTTGATCCCCAAAGATTTGATGGAGAATAATTGATTTTATCTGCAAATCTTGCGAATCTGGGAGAATATGTCGAAAATGTCCAAATGAGGCCGTAGTAGTGAGCGTGATTTTGCTGTTGTCGAAATGGCCTAAATGCAGCTGCATAGTTGGGCGCATTTTGAGTTCTTTTTGTAACAGTTAGAATTTGGCTTCTGCTCTCAATTGCTGGCGCATCCTGGTCGCATATCTCTTGAATCATCTTTCTTTTGTCTCAGTTGCGGCCAGAATGTGGGCGCATTTAGGTCCTTTTGTAGCCTCTACCCCAAACCAACAAAAATTATCACTTTCTTAAGAAAAATGACTCTAAAAACACCTAAAAACTTATTTTTATAAAATCAAGACTTCAAACACATGCAAAACTTGTTTTTACTTAAATTTGATCTAAATGACATAAAATATAACATTAAACATTCGCTTTCCAAGCAAATAGCTTAGTTTTTAAACACAAATAGTACTCATAAATGAACGTTATCATTAGGGTCGATTAGGAGAGCTTTGCTTTGAAGAGGAAGTTAGGAACTTATGAGAGTAGAGACTTTAGAGTTATGAATAGCACAAGAGTATGAGACATTTTTTGAAAGAAAATTTTCTAAGTAAACTACTTTGATAAGCGTGTTTCTTTTCCAAATGACTGTGTGTTTTTCGTATTTAGTATTGTTTGAGGACAAGTAATGGGCTAGGTTTGGGGGTGTGATGAACTATATTTATCACCTATATTTGACTTTGAATTTAGTTCATTTCTTGCATAAAGTATGGTTGTTTGTATGTATTTACATGTTTTTGTTGTTCAAAAGAATGTATAAGTAAGTTAGACATGTGTGAATGGTCATTTGGTGTTAATTGACTCAATTGAGAGGTAAAAGAGGTATTTTTGTGAGTTTAACAAAATTTTGCTCTTTTATAAGAAACTGCCAAAACTGCCCATTTGACTAAGCTTGTCAGACTCGCCATAATAATATTTTCCTAACTGAGCTAAGGTTTATAGTAAAAGTAGGCAGGGTCGAACACAGGGAGTCGAATTGAATACTCCCTATCTCAGTTTGAATTATAAATCGTAATATTGGGGGGGGGGGGTTATGTGAATGTAAAAATACTAAAAGTAAAGTGCATGAAAGAGAAATACGTACAAGAGAAATAAATCAATCTCACCACGACACCAATTCAAAGTTTGTCTGGTTTGTAATTGTGACTTCGATCACTGAAAACTACTCAAGTTGTGAATGCCCTAGAGGAAAGATGTAAAGCTCGAGAGTAAAAACAATCTAGCTAATTCTTGAACTCTAGTTTACTTTTGGTGAGTTAAATGTTCGGTAAACCTAGTTGGCCATCTAGTGTTGCTTGCCAAGCTATAACTTAATACCGAAAGGGTTAAGGGAAGCGGATGTTGCAAAAGCAATGGAGGAAAAGGCTTAGACATAAGTCTGAAACATCGACCCAAGACATAGGGTGAGACTCCAAAACCACTAGAATTGTGCACAAAAATATCTAAGTTAGATTAGCCATAGAAATATAGGTTTAATCACTTAGTCTCCTAAAGATACTTCATAGAAGGTCGAATAGGAGTTGAATTCAGTTTACTTAGTTCTTGAGTTAGCTACGATTGTAATTGCTTCCTTGTTGCATTTTCTTTCCAAAAGGGCATTAACATCTTGAATCCCTTTTTTATTTCCATTGAATTTTCAAATAATTTTACTTTAGTCAAAACACCTCTCAAATCATTTTCACCCTCGGTTACCTTAACTTGCAATTTGTCAACGATTTTGTGCCAACTAAAATTCATTTTATTAAACCCCATTCCCTTGGGTACGATACTCTGGAATACTTCCAGTTTCTTTATTACTTCGATCACGTGCACTTGCGTGTAGCGATAAGCACCGATCAGTCACTCCACAATCAAACTTGATCAAGGCTTGATTGAATGGCTCACATGCATTCTACTACAAGAATTGCAAGAAAAGGGTATCAAATTTGAGAGTTTATCTCATTCAATCATCATCATCTATCTTTACAAGACAAATCCTATAGGTATCTATAGCCTCCTCACAAAAGTAACCCAAAACCCTTCAAATGCCCATAAAATAGTTACAAAAGTAGTGGCTATGATTATATTGTTTAGTAACTCCCTTTCTTAACTATCTAAACTTGAAACTAACATTTAAAAGCTCAAAAATTAGACTCAAGAGTTTATGAAACTAAAATGACAAATGATGTCTTCAAAAAGATTTCCAAACTCAAATGTTATTCATGGAAACTCCATGTTAACTTCAATCTTGCACACATTGACCTCCAAAGCTCCAAATGGTCATTCGTCCTTCAGAATAGTTTTTAGCACATCAAATGGAGGTTGAATCTTGATCCTTATCAGAATGTATTGCATAAGCATGTCTTGCTAGAGCAAAGTTGGTGAATTAAGTTTGCACGAATTTCACACGTGGGAGAAGCAACTCATTAAATGGGCTGGAGCTTATCAACGGATTCAGCTTAATTCATCTAATAGACGTTCGCCAATTCACAGGTCAAGTCTATTCAGCCTTGATTTCCATCTATGAGGGGTATAAAGGTGTTGTAGCTGTTTTTAGGGCAAGAGGAGATGACAAGAAGTAGCTGAAAGTTTGAGGGGGCAAAGTGACAGAAGCTTTTCGAGAAGGGAAGGAGCTCACCAATGGGTTGAAGTCGATGCTGAATATTGCCTTTTGGAGCAACATCCCGTTCATTTCTTCTTCTTCCTCTTCCTTTTAGCTTTTATTTTACTATTTTCCATTATGGATTTATTTAGTGTTATTTGTAACCATGCTTGATGATGAACTAATCACCTTAGGGTGAGGATTAGGGGATGATTGTATTTAATTAATCTTATAGTTGAAGTATCTTTTGCTATCTCGTTTTTAAAGAGTTCTTTACTATTTTAGCTCAACTTCGTCTGGCCAAGCGCATTGTTGCAACGTTTCTATGATTTTCGGGTGCAGGTCTATCGCCCATTTCTAAGACATAAAAATCTATTGGGAATATCAAATATTTCACCTTTACCAAAACATTTTCAACAATGCCCAAGGGATGCAAAAAAGAACGATCAGTTAATTGTATGACTACACCAGTCTCATGCAAGTCATTCAGTTTAATCTCCTTGAAAATAAAAAATGGCATGACGTTTATTGATGCACCTAAATCTAGCATAACATGCTTGATTTTCATGTTTCCAATTGTGCAAGGTAAAGTAAATATACCAGGATCCTTATACTTTTCCGACATAGACTTTGGAGACACGACTGACACATTTTCACTTCTTGACTTCACTTCTTTCTGTATCGACTTCCTTTTGTTGGAGAACCATTTCTTCAAGTACTAAGAAAACTTTGGGATTTTCTTCATGACCTCTACAAGAGGAATGTTTCCCTCAACCTTACTGAACATCTTAAAGATCTCCTTCTCCTTTTCATGTTCTATAGGTTTCACTAACCTGCTAAAGAAGGGAGCTCAAGGGACATTAGCATTAAAATTCAAAGGAGGGTCGAATCTTATCCCGCTAGACAGCTTAGGAGAAAGGTGTTCTCCTTTCTTCACTGTGCTCAGTTCATTTTCTTTGGATGAGGGAGGCTCAGAGTTGACTTCTTTCCCACTCATCAGCAAAATTGCTCTTACATTCTCAGTGTGGGGTGCTTTAGGTTGACTAGTTAACTTCCTTGAGTTTTGGGACTCGAGTTTTCTCACTAACGTGGAAAGCTGGGTGATTTGATTGTGCAAATTTTGCATCCTAGCACGCATTTCCTGCTGGAATTAAAGTATTCTTAGCAAGGTTTTTAACGATATCCTCAAGAGGCGTGCCTGAACTCGAAGGCTGAACTTGATGCTGCATCGGTGCTGATGCTGGTCAGTTAAAATTATGAGGCAGTCTCTGGTGGCCTCTTTGATTTTTGTAGCTCAAGTTCGGGTGGTCTCTCCATCTGAAGTTGTAATGGTTCGAGTATGGATCAAAGTTTCTCCGATTCTGGTTTATGACGTACCCTTACATGACATTCACCTCTTGATTTGAGCCTTATTGTAGCTAGGGGCAGACGTCTGTAATGTGACCTACTGTGGAGCATAAGCCACATGTTTTTGCCTTCTGTGCTTGTCCTACAACCAATTGGTGAACAAGGGATGTTAGTTCAGAAACCTGAGTTTTTAATTGACTAACCTCTCTAAACTGCATCGCTGCTCCAGAAGTTCCAAGACCTCGTGTCCCAAACTGTTGAGAGTTCTTCGCCATGCTTGATATCAGCTGTTTGGCCTTCGTCAGGGTCTTATTTACCAACACTCCTCCACTGGATGAGTCGATCATGCTCCTGTCTGTCGGAAGCAATCCTTTGTAGAAGTACTATATGAGTAACTAATCGACTAAAACATGTGGGCTTAGAATAAAGATTTTTGGTTTTGAAAGAAGCTCTAGTCCAATGCAAGTGTACACTGTCGATGCAAGTAATAAAATTGGAAGTACTCCAAAGTATCGATCCAATAGGGAACAGATACAACAAAATTCAAAGATAGTACAAAGATTGTTCAAAAATTGTAACCTAGGTAATGGGTGTAAAATAATATTTGAGATGGTTGTTTTTTAATATAAGAAATAATAATGAAAGAGGGACTCAAACATGCTTTTGCCCATTTGGAAGGAATTGCGGCCTAATTGCAATTGCAATCCTTTGACTCAACACTTAAGCTTTGTAAAATGGATTCAACACTTATTCGACCTTCTATGAAGTATCTTTATGAGGCTAAGTGATTAAACTGATATTTCTATGGCTAATACGAACTTAGTTAAAAATAAACACAATCCTATTGATTTTGGAGGTTTTGTCGTATGTCTAAAGTCAAAATCAAGGTCTTATTTCTAAGTTCATTTCCTAAATTTCTTTTATGAAAATCCAATTTTATCTAACCTTTTCAGTATTAGACTCAATCGTTGTATGCGAAGCTAGGAGATGAAACTAGGCTCACAATGAGAATTTAAAATCAATAAAAGAAAACAAGCTATAGAGTCAAGCAAGGTTTCTCTTACACTTAGGCCTTTATTCCTTTCTCTAGGGTATTCACATACTTGAATCCCAAAGATAGGATTAGCTAATGGGCAAAGAAATAGAATAGGAAAATACACAAGCTAATAAAAGAAGATTCATAACTTGAAGAAAAAGTGAATTTGTAGAAATAGTGTAGGGATAATAAAACTCAAAGAAGAGTGAACCAATAACTTTATTGAATAATCAAAAGTAATGTCACGAAATTGGAATTACTAACTGAAATAAATGTCTGGAATAGAAACAAACACTATAGCGATTTGAACTTCAAACTACAGTAGCTAAACATGACTAAAACTCAAAAGAAATGTTGAAACAAAATTCTGGGATTATAAAGAATGTAGAACTTCGTCAACCTTTTTGCCCATTCCTTCAATTTAACTCAAATCAACTTTTTTCAAGTTGAAGTGGGTCTTAACAACCTTTAGTTTTCACCTAGATTGGACTGAGTATGAAGGAAAAGAGAGGATGAAGAAGAATGGATAACAAGATGAAAAGAAAGAAAAAATGCATAAAATGATTCTTCCAAGGAGGAATTCCATTTATTTCAGCTTCTTTGTCCCCTTTTATAGGCCTCCATAAGCTAGATTTTTGTCAACTTTAGTGTATGAAAATACCCATGCCATTAATGTGGAGAATCGGGGAGAATATCTTCAAAATCGCCCAAATTGTGAAATTTTCATTTTTTTTTTAATTTCTGCCCAAAATTGCAATTGCATTCAAATTCCAAAATGAAATTGCAATTTTTACTGTCGCCCATTCCTGCATTGTCTAAATCTATGAAGAATTGCTATTTCAATTTCCATTCTAGATTGCAATTGCAACTCTGCCTTGTCTAAAATCCTGAATAAACATCACAAATCAACACTTTTCTATCTCTTTTAAACTTTTTTTTTCTCTTCTTCATTATTTCAACAAGTTTTCATGAATATTTCTAATAAAACCACCTTTTGCTAGCTCTTTACACAATAAAATACACAAAATCGCAAGAATAACTTAAGTATAAGGGTCAAATAATCCTCACAAATGAGAATTATCAGCAACTGATATGAGATCTGATGGTGGGATAAACTCGCACATAAGCACTCCCAGTAATCGTACAGGGTCTCCCTAGTCATGTGGGTAATCCCGTAGATCTCCTTTCGGATATTTGCAGCTCTCAAAGCAGGGAAGAACTTCTTAAGAAACAACATTTTCATGTCGACCCACGTCGTGATCGTCCTAGAAGGTAGGTAATACAACTAGTCCTTCACTTGATCCTTCAGGGAGAATGGGAACGCCTTCAGGTTTATCTGCTCCTTTGTAAAGCCATGGGACTTCATACCTGATAAGACGATGTGAAACTCCTTCAGATACTTATGCAGATCTTCACTTGAACTATCATAAAAGATAGGTAGTAAGTGAATTAAATCGAGTTTTAGTTCGAAGTCACCTTGAGTCTCGAGGTACGTGATACAATAGGGTTGATTAGTCAAGTAAGGGGCTGCGAACTGCTTGAATGTGCACTCAGTCATATTTTCTTTAGTAGGTGTTTCACCGAGGCTATGATTGAGTTTCATGTTTAGCTCACCTTCACTTCTTTCCTTAAGCGCCTCTCTTCCTTCGCGATTTCAAGAAAATATTGAAGCTTGATTTCCTGCGAAGAACGAGTAATCATGCACAAAGCAAAAGAGATGGGTTAGGAATCCAAACTAAAAGAGAAAATAGTCAAATTGATTCCCCGACAACGACGCCAATTTTTCCCGAGCTTGTCAGACTCACCAAAATAATATTTTTCGAACCTGGCTAAGATTTATCGTAAAAGGAGGTCGGGTCGAACACATGGAGTTGAATTGAATACTCTCTTTCAAAGTTTGAATTATAGAGCCGTAACATAGGGGAGAGTTTATGTGTAAATTTACAAATACTAAAAGTAAAGTGCATACAAGAGAAATAAAGCGCAAGGGAAATGAATCAATCTGACCACAACACCAATTCGAAGTTCGTCGGGTTTGTAATTGTAACTTTGTTCACTGAAAACTTAAGAGAAAATCAATTCCATTTTTAAGCATCTAACCGGCTCAACCGGTAAAGCCGGTAGAGCCCTTAAACCGTCCCCTAATTAAACTAACTCAACCTAATATCAATTTAGTCCTAAATTGGCTCGAATAGCTGCATACAATATCATTCTATGCTATCGAATCAATTGTATTACGAGTGAGGGATTGGTTAGAACGATCTAATTAAACGGAATTCTAATTTTATTAGAACGCGACTTTTCCTCTAAGGCTTATCATGCAAAATACAAATTAAGGAGTAGCCCTTAATATGAAAACATAAGCCAACCTATTTACTACTCAATTAAGCACGCAATCAAAGATAATTACAGATCTCGATTAACGAGCATAGAAATGAAGATACAAGCATAGTCAAGACGTCAATTCTAATATGCAAGCATGCTAAAAAATTAAAGCAAGAGATAAAGTATACTTAAATTGAAATTGAAACCAAATCCTAACAAAGTTAACATTACAACCCGACTTACCTCCGAATTAGCATTGAAATCTAGCCGGACATCTCCAAAATAGATCTCAATCCCATGGATCGATACATAAACTACTAAATTAGGCTAAAAAGTGTAAAAGACATAAGAGGAACAGTGGAAAGGTATGAAAAAATGGCTCTGAATTCGGAGATGATTTGACCTAAAACGAAAAAAAACGCTTTTATAGTAATCGACATAGTGTTAACGTTCTTAGCAAGGCTTGCCACAGTGTCGAGCGACGCTTCTTCGCGCATCCTCCAGATAGCATCTCGACGCTGTTGGGATTTATGCCCTAAAGCTTCGTAATTAATGATTTATTTAATAATTAATAATAATTTTGATTATTTTATTTGCAATATAATATTATCCATTATATGAAAAATCCAAGGTTATTAGTGTAATCTTGAACAGTATGTAGTTGACATACAGAATGATCATATTTAAGAAATAACCAAAAGGGTCATAGTATATGGATAAGGTTGGGTGTCTTATCCTGGTAACACTATTGATACGACCCACTTTATAATAGTTACAAATGATTTGATCCAAATCGTTCATGTGAAGACATGTGAGTTGGGGTATCTTATTGACATAGCTCGTCACACTTGCCAAATAAATTTATAATCGGTTCTCACCAAGAATTGTAGTACTCAGTAATGATCGAGTCAAACTCAGGGAATCGTTATTATTACTTCCCTAAAAGTTGGGTTATTGAACGGAACTATGGGAGATTTAAAATAAGAATACTAAATTGTAGGAAAAAAAATAAATGCAACGAAAAATTAAATGCATAAAAGAAAGGAATTAAAAGGAGAGTAATCAGACGTACCTAACACTAATTCGAACATGTCGGGATTCAATTATAACATTGCTCATAGATTTGCTATTGTGAGATTGGTTAATTTGGCTTTTAACACTCAACTAACTCCTCGAAATACCATGGGAGCTTCCCATAACTTAAACCAATTTTACAAAATGTCTAATTGGTTCTAATTTAATTGACAAATTTGGCACGACAAATACCAAAAGAATTAATTAAACGCATTAAACCTAAGGGATAAGCTGAGACTAGTTAATTAACTTAGACTGGCCGGTCTAAATTAATTAATCACGCGCTAACAATTCTAAGGCCTACCATGTTGATAATTCTCATTTATGAGGATTATTTGACCATAAACTAGGTTGTTCTTGTCGTTTTTGTGTGTTTTGTTGTATGACAAGCAAGCGAAAAATAGTGTTTATTAGATAAATTCATAAAAGCTTGTTGGAGTAATGAAAAAGAGGAAAGAAGTTAAAAAAAGATTGAAAATTACACTAATTTGTTATTTTTGTGTAGGTTTGGAGCAAGTACAAAAAATGCAATTGCATTTTTTTGGGAAAACAAGGTGCGCATCACTGGTCATTTTTGCTTTAACTCTTCGCTTTGGTGTCCGAATGACCTCCGGTTTGATGCGTTGGAACCGTGATTCGACGTAGAATCTCCCGAAACGTGCCTTATGCTTAAATACCTACAAAATGATCAATTAATTACATTAAAACCTCTAAACTAACATGATTTAGGCATAAAAATATAGGACTATGTTGGCCCTATCAATTATCAAGATAGCAAGTGACATATACATAGAGGGAAATAGAGCTAAAGCCTATGAAATAAATTATATGATGGTAACCTAACCTAGTTGATTAGAGATCCCCAGATCTAGGTTCAACAGGAAAACTGGTTGGATAATTTATAGTTGACACACTAAGAAACATATAATTTCTTCCTATTTCCATGATGTTGTAGAGTATGTGCTCTGCTGATGTTAAGGTCATGTTGATGTCTTGTTGACAAGTGAAGTAATTATAGAATACTCTTAATTAATATCACCTACGTGAGAGTAGAAGTGGGGTCGCTTTTATAAGGACTTTTCAAATGGCTTATGTTCTCTAAAGCTCTCATGAATTCAAAATTTTGTCCGAGCCAAAATGGACACAACTGTATAAAACTCAAATATACAAGGATGAGTTGTGCGTGATATTTGGTTTCTCAATTCACCAACAAGCATGATAGTTCCATAGCTTGGTCTCAGTATTTCTTCAGTATATTTAATAGATATTCACTAATGAAGGTTCAAGTCCAAAAGACACCTCTTCTTGATGCATAACTTGTTTATTTGCTCTCAACATTTTTGTTTTGATTTTCTCACTTTCTTTCATGTGGGGGATTGTTGGATTTTGCTACAATTTTTTGAAAGAAAGTGAAATATGTCAAAAGATTCAAAATTGATTGAAACATCAAAATGATGTCAAAAGATGCAAAATCAAAATGAATTGATGTTTCATTTACAGATTTAACATATGGAAGTTAAATTTGTAGTTACTTCTAATTTGATGAGTCATGTTTGAATTTTGCAAGTAACAACTCAATTGAGTTATGTTTGACATATGTTTCAATGTTTATTTTTATTTTAGTTTGGTTTAGTTTTGGAGAGTTACTAAGTTGCTAGCCTATTGATGAGGCTGTTATGCGAATGCCAAAAGAAAGCGCAAGTGCATGCTATCACAAATAAGTAATATATGAAGTATTCCAAGTATCGAACTCAAGGGAGCGTATATGGAGTATTCCAAGTATCGAACTCAAAGGCGTATATGGAGCATTCCAAGTATCGAACCCAAGGGAATGGATTTAACACACAAATTCTTTAGTTTACAATACAATTGCTCACAAGTTGCAATCAAAGGTAACCAATAGAAAAATAAAGTTGATTTTGGGGTTTTGTGCATGAAAAAGTAAAGATAACTGAAAAATAATGAGAAAAACAAGGATGAGAAGCAAGGGATTCAAATATGGTTCAACCCTATGAAATGTGCCCACCATGCGCCAGAGCTTAACTAAGTCTGTCTACTTCAGAGATCCTGCCTCTTGCGCCCGCATACTGACTCTGTCGAATTCTGTACGGTTCAGACAGAATGCTACTGAAATGCGCCTACAATTTACCCTTCTCGACACTTAGCTAAGTAAATCAAGTTCAACACCTATGCGCCTCCTTTTTCAAGAACCTTTAGGAGACTAAGCAATTTAAAACTCATATGTCTATGGCTAATTTCGCTTAGATGATAAAAAACACAACTTCACGATTTTAAAGATTTTTGTCCTATGTCTAGGTACAAAAAACAAAGTTCTATATCTATACTATTTTTCTAGATTACATTCTTTCAATATTGAAATCTTCACAAACTATGCTAACTCAAATAGCCAGTCTAAACTAACAATGAAACTTAAACTCACTAAAATTAAACTTAGCTAAATGTTGAGCAAATCTACAATAAACACATGGTGGTTGCTTATCTCATTTTTAGGGTATCCACATGATTGAATCCCCTCCAAGGAGTTTAGCTACTCATTGGAGAAATAAATAAAGTGTAGCAAGTAAAAATATAACAAATGGAAGTAAGAATACAATTCATTAAAATAAATAAACTTGAATACACTTTGAAGTATGAATCCAAGAAAGAACTAAATGGAATTGAAAAGGAACTTATAACTCAAATTAAAAGAAAATAGAAACTGAAAATAAGGATAAAACAACATACAACTCCTAAAAACTTATAGAACTTGAATGGAAAACCTAAGAACAAAAAGAACCCTAAGATGTTCTTCCTTTCTAACTTGTTTAACCTTGTTCAAGGAGAATCAAGTACTTACTCTTCCTTCTTTCAAAGTTGGAGTCTGAATGGAATATGAACAAAGCTTAAGGGAGACTCGAAGTGGCGGCTAAAACTTAGAAATAAAAACAACATAATTTTGGGATGAAGAGAATCCCCAACTTCGATCTCTCTTTCAAATGGAGGATTGAGCCGCCTTTTATAGACTTCACGCCTAGGGTTTGCTGCTGAGATCAATTGTTGAAGCTTGGTCGATCATATCCCTTGATTTAAGGAGATTTGATTGAGAATAATTGACAAAATCTTCAAATCCTGTGAATCTTGGAGAATCTGTCAAAAAGGTCTAGATGCGGGCGCATTTATGGGTGCATTTAGATTGTTGTAGAAATGGCCTAAATGCGATCGCATTTCTAAGCGCATTTGGGCTATTTTCTACAACATTTGCAATTTAGCTTCTGTTCTCAAATGCTGGCACATCCTAATCGCATATCTGATGGATGTTTTCTTATTTGCTTCAATTGCAACTGGAATGTGGGCACATTTGGGTCCTTTTTCAGCCTTTACATAAAACCAACAAAAATGAATACTTTCTTAATAAAAAGGACTCTAAATACACCTCAAAACTTTTTTTTTACAAAACCAAGACTTCAAACACATGCAAAACTTGTTTTTACTTAAATTTGCTCTAAATGACATGAAATATAACATTAAAGGCTCACTTTCTAAGCAAATAAGCTAGTTTTTAGAGCCAAATAATACTCTTAAATTAGCGTTATCACCTATAAATAGCACATTGTTTCTTCATTTGAAGCACCCCATCCCATTTGAAGTGTTCTCCTCTTTTTCTTTCTTTTGATCTTGATTTGAGTTGAGATCAAGTATCTAAGAGTTTTGCAAGATCTGTGTAGTTCGAAGTTTTTGTTCTACAGGAATTAGTCGTTGTATCTTGCTGAGACGATCGTTGTAGTCTGCTTGCAACCCATACAGAGCTAATAATCTTCTTCAGGACAACGCTTTGTAAGCATGCATCGACTACTAATCATCTCATTCCTTTGTTGTTTCAGGTTTTATACGTTTGATGTTATTGATTTGATCATCTACGACCATTGGAGCTTTTGATCTTCTCATCTGGTTCATTTATAGTTTCTATCATTTTTATCATACACAGAGTTTGTAGTCATATTTATACTGTAATTGTTTGTAGCCAGTAATGTGTAATTTGTTTGCTAGTGTTACTAATAATTCTCATTTTTTAGGATTATTTATCACATTTAGATTTAAGTTATGCTTAAAATTCCATGAAATTATGTGTATGAACTTAGGAAATCTTAGCAATATTTAGTGAAAATTAGTAAGCATGTTAAGAATGAACGAAATGAAGAAAAGAAGTGGAAAGAAGGAAAAAGTTGCTGAAAACTTTGTTTTGATGCAAAAATTGATGCTACAAAGAATTGCAGTTGCAATCGCATTTGGCAATCAATTTTGAACAAGGCAGAATTGCAATTGCAATCCATAGTGACAATTGGAATGAAAATTCTTCACAGATCTGGAAAATGCAGAAATTTTAGGATTTGCGAGATTTTTGGAAATTTTTTGAGAATCTCCTCCACGATGGAAACCCTAGCCACCATGGCTTATAAAATGGAAGAAAAATATACCAAGAAGGGAGAATTCATCCTTGAGAAGAAGACCCATTATTTTTCTACACTTTTTTTGCTTGTTGTCCGTTCTTCTTCTCATCCTCTCTGCCCCCTTATGCTCGATCCAACTAGGGTGAAAACCTCAAGTTGTAAAGATACAATTCACTTTGAAAAAGGTTGGAGAGATTCGATATAAGAAAAAGGAATGAGAGGTTGTTGAAGAAGCTTTTTTTTGTTCTTGTTCTATTTTCATTCCAACATTTAAATTCAGTTTAAAGACTGTTTTTGCTGTTGTTTTTCCCTTATTTTATTTCATGTTCATCTTTCGATTAATGTTGTATCTCATCTCCTTTAGTTTTTAGTTGTTTCAATTCAGTTTTGTATTTCATTCTTGGAACAAACTCTTGCCGTAAGGTCTTTAATAAAGTCAAGATTGAATAGGAGTTGAATTCAGTTTACAACGTTTTTGTGTCAAGTTAGGATTGCAATTGCAATTAAGTTACAATTCTCACCAAAAGGGGATAAGCATGTTTGAGTCCCTTTCTTTTGTCATTGTTATATTTTTGTTTATCCACATAAACCACCGCAAACTTTGTTTCACCTTGGTTACCCTAGTTGCAATTTTTGAACATCTTTGTGCTATTCTTAATTTTTGTTAAAATTCGTTCCCTATGGGATTGATACTTTGGAGTACTTTCAATTTTATATTACTTGCATCGATAGTGTGCACTTGAACTGGGCTGAAATTCTTTCTTTTATTTTTAACACACAAGTTTCACCCGATCAGTCACAATTATTATATACAGTTTATTTCCAACATGTTCAAGTTGGTGTGCTTTAAGAGTTTGGTTGATTGGTCTTGGTCAGGCCACCTACCTTGAAATAGAGGTAAATGCAAAAGGAGTAAAAGGGTCCATTTTATACTTGCCTATCCACCAATAGGAATTTCTATTGACATCTGATGTAACCTTTCTTATTGGTTTATTTTTTGTTGCATAGATAAGTGAATTCATCTAGATTTTTATGACTTAATAAAAATATTACGAGTTGTCAACTTGAGCATAACTTAACTGATTGAACTCAAAAAAAAAAAAAATTTTGTTATGTCAATAAAAATGCCAAGTCCAATTCAATACAATTCCTTTCCAACACAATAAGCTAAAGTTCAACTAAATTACATAAAAGATCAGATGAATCATAATTCCACTAAATTTTGAGTCAATAAAAATGTGCCACATCAGAAAAGAATTAAGAACTCTCATTGATGGGTGTTTTCTTTTTATTTTACATAAATCACAAAATGCAAGTCCAGTTCAGTATCATTCGTAAAGTAAAAAAAAATGCAAGATTTGTAAAGTAAGATGAATGCTTAAAACTAAAAGCTTGAACAAATATATTCTCAATTTAAAAAAAAATGTATAACAAACGTAATTTATTAATTTGTATACGAAAAATTAATACAAGTTACTGAAACTGAGGAATAGATTTTTTATTTTTTTGCATGCGATTAAAATTTCCAATAAATAGTAAATAATGTCTTCAAAGTTCAAACCAATAACTTTAGGATATTTTATAACCATTTCAGATTTTACTTTTTATTTTTTATTTTTGGTTTTTTGTTTTTAAAAAACAAAAAACATATATATTTGATAACTATTTTTAGTTATTTATTTATTTTTTATAATAAAATGTTTTATGTTTTCTAAAAAGTTGAGAGATAGAAAGTAATATTAGACAAAACAAAATGTGTGGCGACGGAGAAGATAGATATATTTTTTGAGATAAAAGTTAGAGAGAGTAACTTTAGAGAGAAAAAAAATTTAGAGAGAGAAAAATTAGAGGAAGAGAAAGAAATATTAGCGAGAGAAAATTTAGAGAGAGGGAGAAATATATTTTAGAGAGAGAAACATTAGGGAGAAGACGAGAAATTTTAGAGAGTGAAATTTTGGAAACAACTTGGGTGCAGCCTAGGCTACAGCCAAATATGGTGTTGCCCACTTTACAACCACACAAATCCAACTTTTGGTTTTCTTTTTTAGAAAATCATGTGGTTGTAAAGTGGGCTGCACCCAAGTTGTGCCCGTGAAAATTTATCAATAGAGTAAAGTTAGAGAGTAAAAAATGACACAAAATTAAAAAAAAAAAATTAAGTTTTTCTTCTTCTTCTTTTTTTTTTTTTTTTTTTGGAAGAGAAGAGAGGTTTAAGTTATAGATAGAAATTTTAGAGAGAAAATATTTGAGAAAAATATTAAAATTTTAGAGTGAAAAAAGTGAGAAAAATATGTTAGAAAAGAAAGTGAAAAAGAATAGTAATAGAGAGCAAGAAAACTTTAGAGAGAAATTTGGAGAGTGGAAAATATTAGAGAGAAAAATTAGATATATATATACCCATAGGTGTAATATTGGATTTGAATCAGATTTCGGATCAATCTATATTGATTGACTGCCTCCATTATGTTGTTGCTAGCAAATACCACTATTTTTAGTTTTGGATCTTCCAAATAATTCCCAGGGGAGGTCCGAACCCATTTTTTTTTATCCTTCGATAAAAAGATTCATTCTCTTCATAAAAAATAGGAGGTAGAACCAATAAATATTTCTTTTTCGATTCATCCCTGGAGTTGAATACCTCATTCCATAATTGTTTTTGATCCAATCTGTAGGAATCAATAGAAAAGGAAAATCCCTTATGCTACACCAGATCCGGCTCGGTTATTGATAGAGTGAATAGATCCGCCATTTCTTGAAATCTCTCTTCTGATTCAAAATCGTGGTGTAACGTGTATCCCCTCCTGTTCCGGTATATGTTAGAGAGAAAACTAAATTAGAGAGAGAAAAAGAGAAGTCATAGATAGAAACTTTAGAGAGAAAAAGTTGAGAAAAATATTAAAATTTTAGAGGGAGAAAAATGAGAGATATATTATTAGAAAAGAAACAAAAATAAAGTAATAGAGAAATAAAAATTTTAGAGAGAGAAAAAAAATTTAGAGAGAAAATTTAGAGAGAGAAAAGTAAGGAAAGAAAGAAAAATTAGACATCAAAGAGAAAAAAAATAGTGGTTAGAAAAAAAAACAAGATTTTGAAAAATAAAAATCTATTTTTAAAAACAAATTTCTTGGCTTTGGAAGTTAAATTAGTTATCTTTGACTGAGAAATTTCGGCCAATTCTCAATTTCCACATCATTATTCCAAATTAATGACGAAACTACAAATAATTAAATTTGGGACCAATTATAAATGGACATGTGTTTCAAATTTAATTTGAAGACAAAAATTGGCAAATTCTAAATTAAAGTGTCACATGTCTTCACTTGACCAAATAATTAAAGTTAATTTGGTCAAATTGGTTATATGGATTTTGGGTCAAAAATAAATAAGACCCAAATCCAAATGGTTAAGCCCAAAGCCAATCAAAGCCCAATTACATGGTAGGGCCCAAATGCTATTAAGGCCCAAGCCCACATGTCATGTAAAGCTCTATAAATAGATGAACTCTTCTTCATTTGAAGGGTTCAGAAATTTCATTATTCAGAGAACTCAGAGAAAATTGAGAGCAAAGAAGACCAAAGTCTTTAGGTGCTGAATGCTTCATAAAGTCCTTAGGTACTGAACGCTTCAAGACAAGTCCTTAGGTGTTGAACCTTCTTTGAAGTGTTGAACACTCGTGGAAGACTAAAGACCCTCCAAGACAAGTTCCTAGGTGCTAAGCACTCTTGGAAGACCAAAAACCATCTAAGACAAGTCCCTAGGTGCTGAGCACTCTTGGAAGACCAAAGACCCTCCAAGACAAGTCCTTAGGTGCTAAGCGTTCCTTGAAGACTGAAGACTCTTCCAAGATCAAAGACGCTTTGAAGACTAGAAGACTTAAAGACGCTTTAAAGACCAAAATATCTTTGAAGACAAGTCAAAGGCATTTGAAACGTACAAGACTCTAAGACTTCGATCGTATGTTCAAGATGATCAACAAGTCAAGGGCCGATCCAACGATCAACAAGCCAAAGGTTGATCCAAAGCTCAACAAGCCAAAGGCCGATCCAACAAGGTCAATAATCCAAAGGCCAATCAGAAAAGACTAATAAGCACACTCGATAACAAGCTTTCAGCCCTTGAGACATTTGTATATGAGAGAGAAAGAATCAGATGAGCAAATTAGATATTGTACTCTACTAAACTCAAATTAATACAAATTCAAGTTCATTACACGTGTCTCATTTCTCTTTCTTTGTTGAAATCACGTGTGAACAGTTATCAAACAACATTGTTTTTAAAAAAAAAAAAAAATAGTTATCAAACGGTCCATTAAAAATTCAAATTAACATTCGATGAAAAAGAAAGAAACATTAGTTATATCTAAATACAATAATTTATTGAAATAGAAAAAATTAGGCCCCGTTTGATAACCATTTGGTTTTTGGTTTTTGGTTTTTGAAAATTAAGCTCATTTTCTCCTAATTTCTATACAATGGTTTTCATCTCTCTTAAGGAAGCATTTGAATTATTAGCCAAATTTTAAAAACAAAAACAAGATTTTTGAAAACTACTTTTTTTAGTTTTCAAAACATGACTTGGTTTTTGAAAACATAGGTAAAAGATAGATAACAAAACAAGTAGATCCATGGATGTGAGTAGTATTTATAGGCTTAATTTTCAAAAACCAAAAACCAAATGGTTATCAAACGGGACCTTAGTGACCCATTTATCTTTGCCTTGTACAGATTAAAATTTTCAAATTATAATTAAAAGAACCCATCAATATTTAAAAAGCCAAGAACGAAGAGAAAATTTTAAGTTACTTATTCACATTAAATAATTTATTGTAACTAATAAAATAAGTAATTAAGTAATAACTATGTTTAATTATCAATTTAGCCTCTATAATTTAAAGTTTTAAATTTAGTTTCAATTTATTTGTTGTTTTAAAATTTTGAGATTCGGATTTCATTTGATAATCAATTTATTTTTGATTTTTGATTTTATAAAAAACAGGTCTGTTGGAAAACCAATAGAGTTTTTTGGTTTTAAATTTTTAAAAATGTTTTTAGAATTATGAGGAAATTTCAAAAACAAAAAAAAAAATCTAAAAACAGTTTTCGCTTTTATTTTCGGAGACCACAACACATCATTATTCATCTTCAATGAATAACCTTGTTATATGTGGGGTGGGACCCACGTTTATGCTTGTTTTTGTGCTGACCATATTATATTGCCAGCAAAAAAAAAATCAATTTTTATTCTTTTAAACTTCAATTTTTATTCTTAAATTTGAGTTGTATCAATTTTTTTATTAATTGAACCTTCAACCTAAATAAGTGCGGCACTTTTTATCTTTTATTCATATTTTTAAAATTCACACACTAATTTTTTTACAAAATGTCAAAATCTCAACAACAAAAAAAAGAATGTGATGAAAATCTACACGAAATTAAATTTAATTTGTACATAAAATTGTGAACATGAGCATAGCTTAATGGATAAGGTATCTATTATTTCCTTTAAGGTAGGAGGCTTCAATTTCTACCCAACTTTTATTTTACTAAAAAGATCAATACACAAAATCGATCACTGAATAATTCTACCATAATTCTAATCAATACATTTAAAACATTAATATTATTTTTTTCAATATGCAATTTTTTTTTAAAATTAAAATAAAATATAATTTAATAATTATGTATATTAGATAGAGATGTTCATTTTTCCCACGGAGGCGGGGCCCTGTGGGGACTTGCCCCTAACGGAGCAAGGAATCTCCATTTACGTGGGAAATGGGAGAGGGTGTGGGGAGCAATTTTTTTCCGTTAACTAAATGGGAATGGAGACGGAGAATGTATTTACCATCCACGTCTTCGACCCCGTCCTTACCCCGTTCCTAGCCCTCACCCTTATTTCTTTATTTATGTTTAATATATATATATATATATATATATATATATATATATATATATATATATATATATATATATATATATATATATATCCTAAATTTAAAATTTTATAGAATATTGTTTTATTTTTCTAAGGAAATTAAAAAAAATATATCTTTAAATAGAAATTTCTCATTAGGAATTAACAATTTAAATAAAATTTTTCTTAAAAAATATTTTATTTAATTAAAATTATAATTATAATTGTAAATAGAGAATAATTTTCCGCATGGAACCCGATCCCCGTGAATTTCCCGTGGGGAATCCCCCACCTCGATTCCTGCAAAATTAAATGGAAAATTTCGCTGGGACGGGGACGGAGAAGCCATTCTTAACTCCACCTCGTCCCATCCCGTGGACATCTCTAATTTAGATTGAAAAGTATTGTAAAAATAGTTTGGTTTTATTTTTATAAAAAATTAAAAATTAAAAACAATCATCAAATATTCTTTTGATTTTTTAACAAAACACAAAAAACAATTATCAAACATGTTTTTGGTTTTCAGTTTTAAAAAAATAGAAAACCAAAAACAGTTACTAAACATGTACAATTTTTATTTTTAAAAAATTGAAAAGTAAAAATTAAAAATCAAAAATCAAAAATCAAATACCAAATAATTATCAAACAAGACCTCAATTTTACAAATTATTGCCTTTGTGCCAACATCCAACTTGCTTTTGCCAAGGACAAAAGAAGCTTTCTCTAGTCTGTTTCATAACAAAAAGGCTGTCGCTTAACTTTGCATATGTCGTTCAATTCTTTGGCACCTTTGTATGGAGGCTATTGTAGTTGTTATTTATTATTATTATTATTATTATTATTATTTTATCTAAACATAATTCAACAGATTAAAACATATAACTTCGACCAAAAGATCAAATATTCGAATTTTTACCCTCACATTTTAAATTTAATTTTTTTTACCCATTTAAACTTTTTCTTTTTATAAGACCTGGGCTCATAAGATCTTTGAGAATCTATGGTCACATTTTGCCTCTAATTAGAGCTCAAAATCAAAGTGTTTTCTTTTGACTAAATTATAAAAGCATCCTTGAACTTTACTTTTTGTTTAAAAAATATCCATATTTTTAAAAAGTTGGAATATAACCCTTGACTTTTCATAAAGGTTTCAAAATTACCTTTGAAGTAGAAATCTGTCAAAATGTTGGACTGAAAATCGACTTGACGATAACTAGGACGTTTGCCTAGATTAAGTTTAAAAGAACAGTGTTCTGCCCTATCGATTTTTTGTCCAACATTCTATAATGAATTACTACTTCAAGGGTAGTTTTGAAACATTTATGAAAAGGTCAAGGATAATGTTGCAACTTTTGAAAGAATAGAGATATTTTTTAAATAAATGACAAAGATTAGGGATATTTTTTATAATTTTTTTATCTTTTAACTTTTTAATTATAATATTTCTACCATATCTCTAAATTGGATGGGCTTTTATGTAGCCCTTTTGGGTGCTTTTTTTTTTTTTGTTGATCCCTCTTATACATCTCACATTTCATTTCTTCCCTGAAATCATTTCTTATCTAAAAGAACTGGTAAGGTTGAGAAATTTTGGGAGTAAATAGAACCATTTATAAGAACTCAAAAACTAAAAAGGTATTTATGCCCATAATTAAATGTATTATAATATACAACTTATGTTTTGAGTTTAATAGTGATTCAATATGGTATTCATGTAACGCCCCAAAAATTCAACCTAATTTAGGGAATATTACTAAACTTACGACCAATATGCCCCGAAAATTTCAACAGCATAACAACGTAACTATAAGTTATCCAAAAAAATTTAGTACATGTTAGACAAGAAAACAACACTTCTTTAACCATAAATCCAACAACTTCACCAAAACACTTAGCATACTACAAGCATAAAGTACACCAACTCAAACTACAAGCAAAAAGGTAACTTTACTATACATCCTAGCTAGAAACAACCTCAAGAATAAAAGAATGAAGCTACAACACCTAGTTCACAACTGACGCTCAATTACTAATGAATAACACGACTACTTAGAGAAACAATAGCTAGCAATCTAACACCCTCTTAAACTTAAACAATAAAGGGGGTAAACCACCACGCAAGCGAAGTCCTCAAACTAAACATTATCTATAGAGAAGACAAAGAACTAGTTTAAAAGATTAAAGATTAGGTAAATGGTCTCCTTCATCGTCATGCCTCCTCGTCACTACCAAGTTCCTAAAAACTTAAGCACCTGCAAAACCATTGGTTGGGAGGGGGAGGGGGTCAGTACAAAAGTACTAAGTAGCTCACACCTAGCGAGCTACCAAGCATCAAACAAAGCAAACAACATGTTTTTTACACCCATCCAACATGTTCTTTAAAGCTAATAACACAAGCAACATGTTCTATATACATAAACAAGTAAAATGCAAGACTAGCCTAGCTCATGAAATTTGCACCGTGCCAGGCACACCCCAAAAACCATGAGTTCACTCAATAATCATAATCAACCTTTACCAAAACTCTCCAAGACTGATCCTTCCAGTGGCATTGAGCCCAGACCATGTAATCCAAGGTCTTAACACTTCTCTACGGAGCTCGGTGTTCGGTCCTTGACCTTTATACTTAAGGTCTCAAACTATGCACCGACCCTTAACCATGTAACCCAAGGTGTCGATGACTTAACAACATATTGACCCTTGACCCTTTAACCCAAGATCTCAATACTTTCCTTAAGACTCATCATACCAACCTATGACCATGTAACCCAAGGTCTTGATGCTCCTCTTTATCCAAGATTGGCATGCTGACCCCTAACCATGTTACTCAAGGTATTGACATCCACTTCACTTTCTTTATCCAAGATTGACATGTCAACCCTCAACCATGTTATCTGAGGTATTGTCACCCAATAGTGCCATATCAACCCCCAACCATGTTATTCGGGTCCTGATAACCAACTCACTTATTTTCAACACAATGCCATTTCTCAGTCCTTTATACCTGAGAATCAAGCATCCTCCTTGACCATAAACTCAAGGTCTTCTGACCTCAACTGGTCAGGCCCACACAATCCAGAATGCAATCCTAAACATGCTTTCTAGACCATGCTTTCATCCCAACAACCACATAAACATCCTTTCAATCATAAGCATCACAACATCATACAATCTCAAGCAATCTCGATATTCAGCATGCTTACATTCCATACACAACATATCATAACACATAACACATAACGTTCACGAGAAGATGTATATATATAAATAACAAAATTAAAACACACAACTGTTGGGACTTATGTCCTAAAACCTCTTAATTAATGATTTATTTAATAATTAATAATAATTTTGATTATTTTTGTTGCAATATAATATTATCCACTATATGAAAAATCCAAGGTTATTAGTGTAATCTTGAACAGTATGTGGTTGACATACGGGACGACCATGTTCAAGAAATAACCAAAAGGGTCATAGTATATGGATAAGTGATCGGGTGTGTTGGGATTTATACCCTAAAGCCTTATAATTAATGATTTATTTAATAATTAATAATAATTTTGATTATTTTATTTGCAATATAATATTATCCATTATATAAAAAAAATTCAAGGTTATTAGTGTAATCTTGAACAGTATGTGGTTGACATACGAGAGGATCATGTTCAAGAAATAACCTAAAGGGTCATAGTATATGGATAAGGTTGGGTGCCTTATCTTGGTAACACTATTGATACGGCCCACTTTGTAATAGTTACAAATGATTTGATCCAAATCATTCATGTGGAGACATGTGCGTAGAGGTATCTTATACAATGAGTTTGTATAAGACTGGACCACGAAATATTTAATATCTCTTTATAAATCCATTAATTGAGAAGATTAATATTTCATTAGGATGATCATATGCGACTCGATCTTAATCCTGAGTGAGTTATGAACTCCTGCATGTGAGGGCTTGTCCTTTGATTTGCATGGGTGAGAGTAGCTTTTGTAGCCGATTCAATATGCCTACCATTTTTGGGACTTGACCAAATAGGGAGCTGGGAACATAATCTCACAAGATGGAATTCACTCATTCCCATATAGGGTAAGTAGATGAGTAGTTCCCTTAAGTGCTGATTTAGGGACTTGAACAATGGGGTCCCACCCTCTCACTGGCCCGAGAGGGACTTAGTTTATAATTAGATTGTAAACAAATTGTTAACTAGAGGATCAGTAGTACTTAAGGTGCAAGATGTAATTATAGGGGTAAAACGGACTTTTGACCCAACTATAATTATGAACAACTCATGAAGGATTTTGCATGTAGTGATTATATCTATGGACACAACTTTTCCTATAGTGCATAAGAGTGCAACTCTAGATCTATAGTGAAGTGTTGAAATTAATATTTAATATATTAGATATATTAAATATAAAAGAGGAAAATATATTTATTGTATTTGATACATTAAATATTAAAATAATTAATGTATATTAGATACATTAAATAAAAGATATTTATAAAATTTGAATAAGATTCAAATAAATAAATATCGTAAGAGATTTGAATGAGATTCAAATAAGTATAAGATATATTTTAATATATTAGATATTAAAATATAATATTTTAATTATGGCAAAGATTTGTCATTGGTCTTTATAAATAGGATTCTTGGGTTGAGCCATTAGACATAACACACATCTCCTCAATAGAGAATTAGATAATTCCCTCTAAACCTCTTCCTCTCCAATTCCTTGCGGATTTTCTTTCAAGAGGCTCCCATAAGCCTTGGTCATGTGTTTGAGTCATAGTCAGGAAGACTTTGTAGAGGAGATAAAGACCCGCCAGAAATATCTCCATATTTACTCAAAGTAAGTTTGCTTAATCTTATTATTTTTTAATTTAATTTTAAATAAAATCAAAGATGATCAAATGTCCATTGCAGAGTGAAACGTTTGTTCCTTCAGGGTGAACTTTGGGTGAAAAAAAGTAAATAAATAAGTTCAATCCCAATGCAAGTGCACATTGACGGTGCAAGTAATAAAAAATGAGTATTCTTGAGTATCGATCCCATAGGGAATGATGTAACAAAAATATTGTAGAGCAAAATGTAAGGAGAATTGCAACTTAGAGACTAAAAATTGCAAAAATAAGGTTGGGATAGTGTGTTTGGTAAAAACAAAATATTGCAGAATCTAATTCCAAGTTAAAGTAGCAAAGATTACATAACTGAATTGCAGAATAAAAAATTGCAAGATTGAATAGCAACTAAACATACTTGATAAACGGAATGAAAATTGCAAAAGAAATTCTTTAGAGAAAGGAGAGGCTCAAGAATGTCATTGCCCTAAGTTGTAATTGCAAACCAAAATTGCAATTCCAACCTATTCTACATTCAATTGTAAACTGAAATTACTACTCCTATTCACCTTGAAATTAGGTTTTAGGAGACTAAGTGAGTGACCTATATGTCTATAGTCTCTCTATCTTAGGTAATTTTGGCTCAATAATTTCTTAGGTTTTGGAGTCTTTGATCCCTATGTCTAAGGTAAAGAATTAGCTTATGTCTAAGCTCTTGTCTCCATCACTTGTGGAAAATTCGCTTATCACTAACCCCGTCAGTATTAGATCTAAGCTTGAGTTGCTACCCTAACTGATCAATCTAGGATCTCAATGAAATTTTATTCAACACAAGCAAACAATTGGGAAGTAGGCTTGGTCTATGTGGGAATTTTGGCTACAATTACTTCTTAAGGAATTCACATCCTTGAACCCCCTAAGAAGTTTAGCTTAGATTAAAAGTAAAAATCCCACAACAAATTTTATAATTAAAATCCATGCTTAAGAGGATTACTTAAAAAGTCTATTGCAACCACAATCTAAAGGCATTAATTAAAACTTGCTATCCAAATCTAAATGGAAACATGAAGCACTTAGAGTAGTAGATAATCATTTACTAAATCTCTGAACAAACCCATGAAAAAGCTCATGGAAGCAATACCCATGAAGACAAAATTCAAGAAAATTGTTTTAATTGTTTCAACAATCTCAGCTCAATTCCAATGCTTAATACAGAAAATTACAACCCAAATGAACTAAAACAGAAATTAAATTCACCTAAACTAAGAACTAACTGGAAAATAGAAAACTTGAACAAAAACCCATTTTTCTTCTTTAGATTTCAATCGATTCGACTCCCACTATTTCTAGGAAAGAATGAATCATCACAACCCAAAATTTCATTTGGATTGGATCGAAAAAACTAAGGAAAAGAATCAGCACCAAACTTGCAGCAGCTTGTTCGTGAAAACAGAGGAGGAATTGAAAGAAAAACAAATGAAATAATTGGAAGAAGACCCACAAAGACTTAAATTTTCCCTAAAAAACCACCACCATTCTCCACTCCTCTTCCTTCCTTTTGTAGGCCTTCATTAGGGTTGAATAATGCCCATAATTCGTGCTCAAAATCTCCTAAATCGTGCAGCAAATGAAGATTTCCGTATATGGGTCAAATGTAGATTTTTTTCCTTTTTTGAATTTTTTTTTTCTTATGCTCCAGAATTACAACTTCATCTTGCAATTTTGGTTCTTCAATTTCCATAATTCTTGCACACAAGTTTAGTTTTTAAGATTATCACCCTAATTGCCTTCATTCTTCTTTCTTCCTAATTTTTAAATTTTTTTTCAACTATTAACAAATGATTTTAAGACAAAACAATAATATTTTAAGTAATTGGGAGTTAAATAAGCCTTAATACTAAGGCTTATCAATAAGGTTGAGTGTCTTATCCTGGTCACATTATTGATACGACCCACTTTGTAATAGTTACAAATGATTTGATCCAAATCGTTCATGTAGAGATAGATGGGTGTGGGTATCTCATACAATGAGTTTGTATAAAACTGGACCACGAAATATTTAATCTCTCTTTATCAATTCGTTAATTGAGAAGATTAAAATTTCATCAGAATGATCATATGTGACTCGATCTTAATTTTAAGTGAGTTATGAACCCTTGCCTGTGAGCGTTTATCCTTTGATTTGCAATGGTGAGAGTGGCTTTTGTAGTCGAGCATTTTGGGGACTTGACCAAATAGGGAGCTGATAACATAATTTCACAAGATGGAATTCACTCCTACTCATAAGGTAAGTAGATGAGTAGTTTCCTTAAGTGTTGATTTCGGGACTTGAGCAATGGGGCCCCACTCTCTCACTTGCCCGAGAGGGACTTAGTTTATGGTTAGATCATAAACAAATTATTCATTAGAGGATCAGTAGTACTTAAGATGCAAGATGTCATTACAGGAGTAAAATGAATTTTTGACCCAGTTGTAATTACGAATAACTCATGAATGATCAACTTGCATGTAATGATTATATTCATGGACACAACTTGTCCTACAGTGCATAAGAGTAGAACTCCAGGTTTATATGGGAATGACCTTAGAGTTAATGAATGAAAATTGATTAACTAAAGAGTTTAATTAATTAATTTTGTATCATTGAAGCTTATAATCTGTAGGTCCATAAGGTCCCATTGCTAGCTCATAGTAACACTAAAAGATCAATTTAGTTGAAAGAAAAAATTTGAAATGTCCAAATTAGTATTTAATTTGAAGTGTTCAAATTAATATTTAATATATTATATATATTAAACATAAAAGAAGAAAAAATATTTATTGTATTTGATACATTAAATATTAAAATTCTTAATATATGTTAGATACATTAAAGAAAAGATATTTATAAAATTTGAATAAGATTCGAATAAAGAAATAAATATTGGAAAAGAACTTAAAAAGATTTGAATAAGATTCAAATAAATTAAATATATGTATTTTAATATATTAGATATTCAAATATATATTATTTAATTATGGTAAAAATTTGCCTCATATCTCTAAATAGAACCTTTGGGTTAAGCCATTATTACACACATCTCCTCAATACATAATTAGAGAATTCTCTTTAGACTTTTTCCTCTCCAATCCCTTGTGGATTTTCTTTCAAGAGACTCCCACAAGCCTTGATCCTGTGTTTGAATCATATTCAGGAAGACTTTGTGTAGAAGATAAAGACTCGCCTGAAATATCTCTATATTATTTTAAAGGTGTGTTTTGCTTAGCCTAAAATTGTATTTTAGTTTAATTCCAAATAAATCAAATGCGATCCAATACTTCTATTGTGGGTTTAATTCGATTATTCCTTTCAATAACATGCTCCACACAATTAAACAGACTCAACAAGTATAAACTACTTACCTATAGCGTTTTTAAACTTATTCCAAAAGGTTCCTACACCAAGAGACAAACTTTAGAGGCTAAACTTAGTCAAAAATCCACAAACAAAACACAATGTGCTCAAGGTAAGGTTTACTTACTTAGACTCAACTTAGAAGCTAATTCGAATAGTCCAAAACAAAATCGAACCTAAAGCAAAATAGTCCCAAGCATTACAAACAAAGCTAAAGTACTTTAAAAGAGCTTGAAACAGCCTAAACAAAGTTTCACCACTTAATCCTTACCCAAAAAAACTTGGGTAATTGCTGGAAGTATCCGAAAAGACTTCGAATCGACTTGAAACTACAAGTAAAGGGGGACCAAACATTAGAAACTGACTTAAGGTACTTTAAACGAGGCCGAAAAGATAAAAGGGCTCTAAGACTTAATAAGAAGGACCCTCAACCTTGTTGGTTCAAGTTTGAGAGTGTTCGAACTAATTCGAAACTACAATCAAAACACTTTTAGAGGTTAGAGATTGAACTACGACACTTAAAAAATATTCGAAAAGGATTTAGAGTGATCGTTACCAACTTATTGTCGCTCAAACGATTCGAAACCTTGTTGAAAAGTGTTCAAAAGGACTTTGAATTGGTTCAAACTACATAGTAGACACTTCTAAAGGTTAGAAACCAAATCACAACACTTTAAGTGATTTTCAAAAGGGATGAAACGTGCTGAAACTTATCAAAAAGGGCCAAACAGACTTGGTTCCTTGCTGGTTGATGTCTGAAGGGGATCGAATTGGTTCGAAACTGCAAATAGAAGGCTCCCACACGTTAGAACCTAAGCTACAATACTTAAATTGATTTGCGAAAGGGGCAGAACGTGATAAAACTTACTGATCAGCACTTAAACAACCTAACCATGTGTTGGACAGTGCTCGACAGGGCTTGGAATCAAAAATCTGATCCTCACAGCCTATGGGTAACAAGATCTAAGACCACTCGAGTTATGGTTCGCGAGTCGAAATCAATTTGAAGCCTAGTTTCAAGTGGGTAATGCTGGAACTCGTAAGGATTTGCGTGGGTTCGAACCAAAATCGCCGGAGAAGATGTTGGAGAGTGAAAACAATGTTGTCGTCATGTGGGCCTTGCCATTCGTGGGATGAAGCTACCAAAATCGTGTGGATCGGGGTCGTTTGAGATCTGGTCGTCGAAGAAGGAGGAGAAGATGACATGTGACTACTCATGGTATAGAAGACGTGTGGGTTGCGTGGCCTTGCTACTTGTCAGTGGTTCGAGAAGAACGGGGAGGGTCGGCTGTCATGGTGTGAAGGAGGAAAAAGGAGAAGAAGAAAAGTGAGGGAGGGTGGCTGTCACGGCATGAAGGAGGAAGGAGGAAAAGAAGAAAAAAGAGTTTAGGGCTTCTTTTTGGCATTTCCTTTATTTTTCTTTTCTTTAACTCTAATTCTTTTCCCAAAAACTAAAATAAATAAAAAAGGGGAAGGACCTAGAGTTTTCTAAAATCCTAACTAAATCCCTAAAATCTCTTTAAGCTTAGGAAAATCTTAGAGGTCAATCTTTGCCTAAAATCTACACGAATAAATGAAACCAAAAGGGAATTTAAATTTCTAAAGATTTGAGGAAAATCCAACTAATAAAACATTTAGATTCCTTTTGTATTTGGGGATGAATGGCCTAAAATCAATCCTCCAAACTTCAGGAAATTAAAGGTTTAATTAAAATATCTTTTCCCTAAAATTATTAGAAATTTAATTTATCAAACTAAAGGTCTGAATTGAAATTCCAATTTTTCCAAATTAGAACCCCAAGAATAACTAAGTCTTCCTATTCCAAGATTAATGGTATTAGGGATTTCAAGGCACAACTTAACCTTCAAAAGCCTAATTAGTAACGCAGAGCGTTACAATTCAAGTAGGGATTCTCTTTGAGTTTATTTTGTATTAATAACTAACTTGTTAGGCATAAGGCTAACTATCTAGCTAGAAATAAGTATTGAAAATATATTTTATTTACAATCCCTACCATACTAGTTTAAACATTTATTTTTAGTTCAATAAATGTAGAGGTGAGATACATCAAAGGTTAAATTATAAATTTGGTCTCTATGGTTTGAAGAAAGTTAGAGTTTAGTCCCTATGGTTTTAAAAGTTAGAAGTTTTTCCTTGGTTTGATAAAATCTCACACATAGTCCATATGGTTTGATAAATCATAAATAGCTAAGGATTTTATCAAACTATAGAGATTAATTCTACTATTTAAAATCATAGGAACTTAAATTCTAACTTTCTCAAAACCATAGGGACCAAATTTGTAGTTTAACCTATATCAAACTTTGACATAAGAAAAGTAATAAATTTCTTACCTAGTAAATTATATTTTGATTGAGTAATTTAAAACATTACTTTTTAACACCACTTTACTCTTAATTATCCAACTCATGAATACTTCCAATGACCCACGATACATTATGATCCAAAATACAGCTTGATTTATGAATCAATATAATAAAATTTAGGTTAAATTATAGAAAATACATCTGAACTTTGTACTTTTTTTCAAAAATACCCTTGAACTTTTAAAAGTTTCATTAATACCCTTAAAATTTCAAAACAAGTTCAAAAACACTCTTATCATTAATATATAGACAGAAATTGTTAGTACCTAATTTTAAAAATACTTCTGAACTTTCAAAAGTTGCATTAATACTTTTAACCTTAAAAAAGTTTAAAAAAATGTCTTTACCATTAGTATATGGACGAAAACTGTTTATCTACGCCTCATTACCCTCCCTCTTCTATTTCCCCTCTCTCCTTATTTGCTTCAATCTATGGCCTAATACTTCTCTATTTTTCTCTATTTTTTTTCTTTCTTTTTCAATACCCTCTTACTCTCTTCTTCCATTTTTCAATCTCTAAAACTTCCCCTATTTCTCGTATCGTCTTAAATATTAGAACTTTAAATAAATAGGAGGAACTCTCTCTCATTTCTAAGCATGCTCAAATATAAATATAAGAAATTTCAACACCCAAATAGTCAATGTCTTTGAAGTTATCTTTGAAGGGACTAATTGAATTAAACCCACAGCGGAAGCATAGGAATCGTCTTTGATTTATTTAGAATTAAATTAAAATACAAGGGTTAAGCATAACATACCTTGAAAATATGGAGAATCTTCTGGCGGATCTTTATCTCTTCCACAAAGTCTTCCTAGCTATGACTCGAACACAGGACCAAGGCTTGTGGGAGCCTCTTGAAAGAAAATCCACATGGATTAAAGAGGAAGAGATCTAGAGAGAATTCTCTAATTCTCTCTATTGAGGAGACGTGTGTTGTGAAGAATGCACAATGGCTCACCCCTAGGGTCCTATTTATAATGGTCTAGGGAAAATAATTAAATAATATATTTTAATATCTAATATATTAAAATACATGATCTAATCAATTTGAATCTTATTCAAACCGTTTAAAATTCTCCTACGACATATATTTCCTAATTTGAATCCAATTCAAGTTTAATAAATATCTTTTATTTAATGTATCTAATATACATTAATTATTTTAATATTTAATGTATCAAATACAATAAATATATTTTCCTCTTTTATATTTAATATATCTGATTTATTAAATATTAATTTGAACACTTCAAATTAAATATTAATTTGAACACTTCAATTTTTAATATTTAATGTATCAAATACAATAAATATATTTTCCTCTTTTATATTTAATATATCTAATATATTAAATATTAATTTGAACATTTCAAATTAAATATTAATTTAAACATTTCAAATTTTTCTTTCAACTAAATTGATCTTTTTAGTGTTACTTTGAGCTAGCAATGAGACCTTATGGACCTACAAATTATAAGCTCCAATGATACAAATTAATTAGTTAAACTCTTTAATTAATTAATTTTCATTCATTAACTCTTGGTCACTCCACTATAGACCTAGAGTTGCACTCTTATGCATGTAGGACAAGTTGTGTCCATAGATATAATCATTACATGCAAGTCGATCCTTCACGAGTTATTCGTAATTACAGCTGGGTCAAAAGTCCGTTTTACCCCTATAATTTCATCTTGCACCTTAAGTACCATTGATTCTCTAATGAACAATCTGTTTATAATCTAATTATAAACTAAGTCCCTCTCGGGTCAATGAGAGGGTGGGGCCTCATTGTTCAAGTCCCGAAATCAGCACTTAAGGGAACTACTCATCTACTTACCCTATACGGGAATGAGTGAATTCCATCTTGTGAGATTATGTTCTCAGCTCCCTATTTGGTCAAGTCCCCAAAATGATAGGCATATTGAATCTGCTATAAAAGCCACTCTCACCCATGCAAATCAAAGGACAAGCCCTCACAGGCAGGAGTTCATAACTCACTCAAGATTAAGATTGAGTCGCATATTATCATCCTGATGAAATATTAGTCTTCTCAATTAACGGATTTATAAAGAGAGATTAAATATTTCGTGGTCCAGTCTTATACAAACTCATTGTATAAGATACCCCCACTTACATGTCTCTACATGAATGATTTGGATCAAATCATTTGTAACTATTACAAAGTGAGTTGTATCAATAGTGTTACCAGGATAAGGCACCCAACCTTATCCATATACTATGACTCTTTAGGTTATTTCATGAACACGATCCTCCTGTATGTCAACCACATACTGTTCAAGATTACACTAATAACCTTGGATTTTTCATATAATGGATAATATTATATTGCAAATAAAATAATCAAAATTATTATTAATTATTAAATAATTAATTAATTACGAGACTTTAGGACATAAATCCCAACAATCTTGAGTGGGAAAATAACCAATTTGAAAACAACTCATATGGATACCCTCATTTTTTTTTTATATAAATACTCTCATTTTTCCTCCATTTGTCCAATTCTCAATCATGGGTAAACTTCTTAACTGGCCACCAAAAATAGACTAATTTGAACTACAAAAAGGATAAATAAAATCTTCATTTGCTACAAATTTGGCAATGCATATATTTTCTTTCTTTTCCCTCCCACTTAATGTCTTCAAAATTATGACTCAAATTCTCAACATGTCTCTCTTTTTGTTTATTAAACTCAAACATACAAACTCAAATTACTGACGTACAATCTTGTTAAAGCATTTAAGTCCTAAGGTACCTTGGTGGTTCCATTATTCTCCTTTCTTCTTGCTATAGTCAATATACCTTGATTTGAGGGGTAGATTTAGAGATTGAAAAATGGTAGAAGAGAGTAAAGAGGTATTGAAAAAAAAAAGGAAAAATAGAGAAGTGTTAGGCCATAGATTGAAGCAAATCAAGAGAGAGAAGAAATGAAAGAGGGAGGTAATGGGATGTAGATAAATATTTTTCATCCATATACTAACGATAAGGGCATTTTTTAGCTATTTTTTTTAAAGGTCAAGGGTATTAATACAACTTTTCAAAGTTCAGAAGTATTTTAAAATGAGTTACTAACAATTTCTGTCCATAGGGTATTTTTGAACTTTTTTTTTCAAGTTTAAGGGTATTAATGAAACTTTTGAAAGTTCAAGGGTACTTTTGAGATAAAGTACTAACAGTTTCTATCCTAAACTAACAGTAAGGGTATTTTTAAACTTCTTGTGAAAGTTAAAGGGTATTAATAAAACTTTTGAAAGTTCAAGGGTATTTTTGAAATAAAGTACAAAGTTCAGGAGTATTTTCTACAATTTAACCTAAAATGTATGTATAAGTTGGGTTAGCATATAAGACAGGTTATCAGTCTATTATTCTGAAGAAAAAAAAAAGAGTAAAAAAAAGTCATCAATCATGCCAAATTAACTTAGCACTCTTTATAGAATATGTCAAATTTAACTAAATTTGTAGTATTTTTTTTTAATTCAACAATTGAGAGGTAGATATCAACTGTCAACTTTTGAAATAATAATAGGTGTCATATCCACTAATTAACTATGTTTGGATTGACACTAAACTCGTAGATCGTATAGTTTGGTTATTATGAGTTAACATATAGCCATCTTGTTAGAAAACAATTCTATACTCTTTAAGATTGTGTATATTCTTTCGAGTAAAAAATCTCACTGCCATGCATATTCTACTTACTAGAACAAAAATAACAAAGAGGAATAATTTAATATCCATATCCATTACTCTAATGCTGCCTTTTTCGTGAAAGATTTGTCATCACAAATAAGGAGGAAAATATCTTCTTCAGCCATTCATGCACCTCAGATAAAATGTATAGTACAGTAAGAACCATGACTCCATATCCATAGTGATATGACCTTAGAGTTTCCATAATTCCATCAAATTAACAAATTGATGTGACTTAACTGTCAATATATTTTTTTTTAATGGAAAACCTTTAGGCCTATAATTTTAAATTATTAAATTGATTCCAACACGTTTGATAATATTAAAATAGTTTATTGTCTTCCTATGCACGTTCTCAAAAAGAGGATACAAGGAAAACTATTCAAGATTTCAAGAATTTAGGCTATAATTGATAACCATTTGGTTTTTAGTTTTTGGTTTTTGAAAATTAAGCTTATAAACACTAATTTTACCTATGAGATTCTTTGTTTTGTTATCTACTTTTTACCCATGTTTTTAAAAACCAACCCAAATTTTGATTTTTAGTTTTTACAAACTTGTTTTTGTTTTTGGAATTTGATTAAGAATTCAAATGTTTCTTTAAGAAATGGTAGGAAAATAAGTATAAATTTCAAAAATTAAATGATTATCAAATGGGACCTTAATTATTCCAATAATTATAACATGTCCATATTGGTCATTTCCCTTCATCATTAAATCAACCCAAAAGACAATTATAATTTATGAACAAAAGAGCCATTTTGATCAATTGGCTTCTCATTGTCCCAAGGGGCCATTCTCCCTTTCTCAAAAAATTTAGTCAATGTATTGTTGTTGGTCTAATTTTTTTTTAAAAAAAATTATATATTTGAGACCATTAGATCCAAGTGGGCAATGGGTATCTTTGACAATGAAAGATTCTAAGACATGAGAATTTTATTATTCTTTTCTTAGTAAGTCTTCTTCTAAGGGATATACTTTTAAAGGTTAGGAGTTTTTTTTTTTTTTTTTGGACAAGTTTAAAGGTTAGGAGTTTTAATTGGTCCTTTATGAGGATAAACTTCTATATTGTGCTTCATTTTCCTATGAGTATGACCTAAAATAATGTCTTCATCTTTGTCCAAAAAAATATATTGGAATATTCTAAGAAGATTCCTTTAAAGTGATACAATTAATTTTGTGGAACATATCACCCTATTTTTTCTCTTTTAAAAGAAGCTTCAATGTTATATATAATTTATTAATGTTCCAATAATAAATAATGTCTATGTACATGTAAATTCTTATGTTTTAAACAGTACTAATCTTGTAAATTTTGTCACTCATTTCTCAAAGTTCGTTTAATGTTAAGAACAAGAATGGAGAAATGATTCTATTTATTTATTTATTATTATTATTATTGTGATTCCACCCCTTAAACACATGTGAAATTTAATAAAAAAAATTAAAAAAAAAATTGAAAAATGATGCAATTACATGTAGATTTCAATAATATAAAATAGTTTCATATTAACAATAAATACCAAAAAGATTTTCCTGTTAATCTTCCTTGCAGGGTGGAGAATATCATTTCTATTCTTCATCAAAATTATATTTTGATTTGCATCCCAAATTGGGATGGATTCCCAAACCATTTTTAATTACTAAACAATACCTAAGAATTTCAAACATCAAAAAGAAGGATAGGTAATGGCAAACAAGACGCTTTATTTTCAAGAATTAACTTTTTGCCACTAAAGCAAATATAATAATCTACTTAATTTATTATTTTATCAACTTATCTCAGATTACTAATGCGGTTAAATATATATAACGGATTGGTTGCAGAAATGACCTTATTAAAAAAAATTAATAGACCCAACTATGAAAGACTTAAAAATGGTTGAATCGCCAAAGTGAACATAGCTTAGTAGTAATTGATATGTACTTTTGATCAAGAATTCAGAAAAGTTGAAACTCCTCTATCTCCAAATATTGTTGAACTAAAAAAAATGAATGAATTGAAATTTGATTAATCAGATGTATTAGTAAATCAATAACTAAACATCATATATATTAGTTAATAACTTATTTCCAATAGCCGATCTAATTGATTGATTAGAATATCAACTAAAATTGCCAAAGAGAGCATAGCTCAACTGGCATATTGAATATGTTAACGACCACGAGATCTGTGGTTCGAATCCTCCCAACCCCTATTGTACTCAAAAAAAAAAAGAATATCAACTAAAATTGAATATATATATTTAAAATCTAATAATAATAATAATAATAACAATAATATTCCTTACAAATTTTCTCTATTATAAATCATACATAACCTAAAATTTTTTCATATTATTTTGGTATTATTGGAAAAATTCTCCATAAATATGCGACATAGACCCACAAAAGAAGGCTAGGTTGAAAATTAAATTAAATTAATTAATATTGTTGGGTTTGGCCTTTGGAGGTGACCAAATTTAGTGGTTTTTATGTAAAGACCCAAAAAGTATAATGTGAGAAGATTTCCCACTTGTGTAGATATCAATATTAGGTATTCAATGATACCACATGTCCATGACATTTTGTGGTATATTTCACTTCCCTCTTAATATGGATACACATACAAAGGGTATATATTTCAAATATCAGTAACTGAAATAATTCACATAACTTTGAATTTGTAATATAAAATTAAAAAAATAAGGGTACCACTATTTTTGAGGAAAAATATGAATGTAATACAATAACTTTGACTATTTATAGCTTTTAAATGAATAATTATGTCTAATATATTTATATATATTGAAAGTTTGATTGTAACCAAGCAAGTTGGCTAAATTATAGGTTTTAGGTTTTAGATGACAATAGTTTCTAAAAGTTTATTTTAATCCAATAGAGATCATATATCATCACATGTGAGGGTCATACCTTTAGCTTTTATTATCTATTATTAATGGAGAAATATTATGAGGCCACCAAACTTCAAATATTTTTTTAAAAAAAAAAGAAAATGCATGGATACTTATTCATTTTCTGAAGTATAGAAAGACCAAGTTGCATGTTTTATATTAACGTTCCTATGTTTTATATTATTTTGGTCCTTATATTTTTAAAAAAATTATTATTTTCTCTATCATTTGATCAAAACTTAGCAAAATATCCTCTTGTATTTCTACGGGCATAGAAATTGAATTTGACAAGTTATTTATATTTTTGACAAATAGATGGATCCCTTCTTGTTATAGTTTTGTGTAATTTTAATATATGGAGATTTGGGTTAAAAAACATAAATTTGGATTAAATTTTAAGGCAATAAATTAGTTGAAAAATCGAAGTGGGATGTATTGCTTTACACCCATTTTACAGTATAACCAATTATACTCATTGAATTATATTTTTCTAGTCATCTTCGGTGTGACTACAAATAATTAACTGGTCATATAAGATTTTTATACTACTCTTTAATATAATGAGATGGACATTTGATAATGTTAGAGACAACGACCCTTTATGTTGGTATGATATTGTCTACTTTGAGCATAAGCCCTCATGACTTTGTTTTTAGTTTCACCCAAAAGGCCTCATGTTAATGGAGCTGTTATCCTTCACTTATAAACCCACGATCTTCCTCTTTTCTAGCCAATGTGAGACTTTGGTTGCACTCTCAACAATCTTCCCCTCGAACGAAGGATCACACCAAGTCTCCCCTCAAATAGTCATCTATCCATGTTTTTATTCTCGAGCATATCACTTTTAACCAGGTCACTTCTTATCAAAGTATATCCTTGTCCGAAAAGCTCAACCACAGATCACTATGACTATGTCATCAAGGCACATCAACATGGCTTAAGTCAGGAGCATGGCTTGGATACTAGTTGTTATGGACAACGACCCTCCATGTTGGTATGATGCTGTCCACTTTGGGTATAAGCCATCATGGCTTTGTTTTTAGTTTTACCCAAAAGGCCTCATACCAATGGAGTTGTTGTCATTTACATATAAACCCATGATCTTCCTCTTTCCTAGTCTATGTGGGACTTTAGTCGCACTCTCAACAATCCTCCCCCTCGAACGAAGGACCATACCAAGCCTCCCCTCAAATAGTCATCTATCTGTGTTTTTATTCTAGAGCATATCACTTTTAACCAGGCCACTCCTCATCAGAGCATATCCCTGTCCGATAAGCTCAACCACGGATCACTATGACTATGTCATCGAGGTACACGGACATGGCTAAGTCAGAGACATGGCTCTGATATCACTTGTTAAGGACAACAACCCTCCACGTGAAAGAATAAACGTTTCACTCTACAGCTGAAGCATTGGATCGTCTTTGATTTTATTTAAAATTAAACTAAAAATTAAGGTTAAGTAAACTTGGAGTAAATATGAAGATATTTCTGGCGAATTTTTATCTCCTCCATAAAATCTTCATGTCTATGACTTGAACACAAGACCAAGGCTTGTGGGAGCCTCTTGAAGAAAATCCACAATTGATTGGAGAGGAAGAGACCTAGAGAGAATTCTCTAATTCTCTGTTGAAGAGATATGTGTTATATCTAATGACTCAACCCAAGGGTCTTATTTATAGAGACCAAGAAAAAATCTTTGCCATAATTAAAATATTAAATTTTAATATCTAATATATTAAAATATATCTTATATTTATTTGAATCTCATTCAAATCTCCTACGATATTTATTTATTTGAATTTTATTCAAATTCTATAAATATCTTTTATTTAATGTATCTAATATACATTAATTATTTTAATATTTAATGTATCAAATACAATAAATATAAAATTGATCTTTTAGTGTTACTATGAGCTAGCAAGAGGACCTTATGAACCTACAAATTATAAGCTTCAATGACACAAAATCAATTAATTAAACTCTTTAATTAATTAATTTTCATTCATTAACTATAGGTCACTCCACTATAAACTTGGAGTTGCACTCTTATGCACTGTAGGACAAGTTGTGTCCATAGATATAATCATTACATGCAAGTTGATCCTTCACGAGTTGTTCGTAATTACAGCTGGGTCAAAAGTCCGTTTTACCCCTATAATTATATCTTACACCTTAAGTACCATTGATCCTTTAATGAACAATCTGTTTATAATCTAATTATAAACTAAGTCCCTCTCGGGCCAATGAGAGGGTGGGGCCCCATTGTTCAAGTCCTGAAATTAGCATTTAAGAGAACTACTCATCTACTTACCCTATATGAGAATGAGTGAATTCCATCTTGTGAGATTATGTTCCCAGCTCCCTATTTGGTCAAGTCCCCAAAATGGTAGGCATATTGAATCAGATACAAAAGTCACTCTCACCCATGCAAATCAAAGGACAAGCCCTCACAGGTAGGAGTTCATAACTCACTCAAGATTAAGATCGAATCGCATATGATCATCCTGATGAAATATTAATCTTCTTAATCAACGAATTTATAAAGAAAGATTAAATATTTCGTGGTTCAGTCTAACACAAACTCATTGTATAAGATACCCCCACTCACATATCTCAACATGAACGATTTGGATCAAATCATTTATAACTATTACAAAGTGGGCGGTATCAATAGTGTTACCAGGATAAGGCACTCAACCTTATCCATATACTATGACCCTTTAGGTTATTTCTTGAACATGATCCTTCGATATGTCAACCACATATTGTTCAAGATTACACTAATAACCTTGAATTTTTCATAAAATTGATAATATTATATTGTAAATAAAATAATCAAAATTATTATTAATTATTAATTAATTAATTAATTACGAGGTTTTAGGGCATAAATCCCAACAACACTCTCAACAGATAAGTTCCAAGAGAAAAAAGTACAATAATGAAACTTTTGAAAGCACCCTAACCAAATTAAAACAAAGTTTTCAAATATAGAAACTAATTAAGAAAAGTAGATTTAATAAAGTATTTATCTCCCATATTCTTTATAAAAAAGAATACTCATATTAATATCAGAATTGAAAATTTTGCTTGTAAATGGAAAAGAAACATCCATATATTATGATTTAGTTAATCATATAAACTTTCTAAACCACCTTTTATTAACCACTTTACGCATATGGGATATTAATTTCAATATTAATTATTTCAAATTATAAATAAATCATTTAGTTTAACTCGTCAACACAAAGTAATATTGTAAATGAATACAAAATGATCTCTAGGTTCAAATTTTAAATTACTATATTTCCAAAAGATACAAAAAAATTATAATCGTTCATTATTTTTTAAAAAATACAACTAAGCATATTATAGATTTAATATGAATTTCGCTAACCAGCATAGCTCGATTAAAATATATACCTTTGACTAAGAGGTCAGAGGTTTAAATCCTCTCATTTCACATGTTTAACGAGTTGATAATCTTATTCAAACTTTATCCAATTTTTGTGATGTATTGAGATTTTTTTTCAGATTCTCAAAGATTTTAATGAGTTGATAATCTTATTCAAAGTTTATCCAATTTCATTCAATTTTTTTGATCAAGACAATTTAAATAATTTTTTAATTAGATATATTAAAATATTAAAAACACATAGAAAGGGGATAATTTAAATTAATTCATGAACCATTCTCCCTCTCTCATGCAATAAAATATAATTTTTGAAGTCATATGCATTAATATTTCAAAAGGGTATGGATTGCTTTATTTTCTGTCAAACATAAATTCATCAAGTTTTCTTGAGATAGATGTTTTGCTTGAAAACCTACCATTTTCAATTCTTTTATAGATAAGGGCCCCCAAATTTTAAAAAAAAAATGATGAGAGTAGAGAAGAGTGAAGACATATTATTAATTGCAAGAAAAAGATTTGCAATTGCTTAGTAAAACACCAACCTAACAAGGATTTTTATTAAGTTTTCCTAAAGCAGCAAGATGTAGGTCATCTTTCAAGAATCAAGGTCTAAAAAGGGAAATGCACTAATGTTTTATGTTAGGAGAGGAGACCTAAATTGAAGGTGCTATATTCAAACTGTGATGGACATTAATGGTGATTTAGAGATTGTTTAGGTGTATTTTTCTTGAAATTGTTTTGTGGATTAAGTTTTTAAAAATGTTAATTTCAATTGTTTATGTAGAACTGTTTGGAAAGATATTTTTATTTTTGGTTAATTTATTATCATATTAATTTAAGAATACAACCTATTTAAATCAATGTACTTTAAAAAAATAATTGGTGGTTATACTTATCCATGAATATGAGAGAGACACATGAAAACAACGAAATACGTCATGCGTATTTTTTATTTTGCAATAGGTTTACATCTTTCATTAGTGAAATTTTTTTGATGTATTGATAGTAATAACTCTGGTTGTTCATTGTTTGAGTTCCTGTTTAGGTAGTTTATACCACCCACACATAATGTTTTGATCTAAGATTTCAATTCTTTCATGTTTCAACAGTAGTATATTATTTCATGGAGCTAATTAGGTCCAAAATATTGGAAGAAACTGGTATTTTTACGACGCTACCACCCAGTCAATTCTATTCCACTTAATCCCTATTTCATAGCCACATATTTTCCGAATAAAGAATGAGAAACCTTTCTCTTGTTAAATGTAAGACTTATTGTTCATGCAATTTGGAATCATTCATTTTAGTCAACCTACCGTTGAAGCTTTTACTCGGGGTGCTAAGAATACAACCTAGGTAAATCAATATACTTTAAAAGAATAATTGATGGTTATACTTATCCATGAATATGAGAGAAAGACACATGAAAACAACAAAATATCGTTTTTGTTCTTATATTATTATTTTGTTTTAAAAAAAAACTCTGTTAAACAATTTTTCTATTTTAAAAAAAAATAAAAAATAAAAAATAAACACTTATTTTTCTACAAATGTTGTCAACTTTAACATTGTTCAACTGATTAAGATATTATATCTTGGATAAAAAAAATATAAGATATAATTCTCATATGAGGATGTGGTTCACACAAAAAAAAAAAAAAAGGAAAAAAAGAACTAAAATTTTAATTCCCAAAACATAAATCTATCTGTAAATTAACATGACATCAATAAATGTATAAATCTCCTTTCCTTTTACCTTTGTTTTAGTTCATCCCTGCATTTTTACCTTTGCCAATTATTCCTCCAATTAATTGATCTTGAAATTATAACCATCAAAGAAAATCATATTCAATAGAGAATCTCAACTTATGTCACTTACCATAAATTTAAGAAAAAATGGCACAAAACACTCGTGAACCTTAGAGTTTGTTATAATTGCACTCTTGAACTTTTAATTTGATCAATTAGCATCTTAAACTTTGTTAAGTGAGTTTTTTACAATCACACCCTTAAATATTTAATTTGATCAATCAGCCCCCTGAACTTTGTTAAGAATTGTAATTACACCCTTGAACTTTTAATTTGATTAATCAACCTCCTTATACTTTGTTAAGTGTTGCAATCAACCCATTCTATTAGTTGTTGTTAAATTACCATTTAATTGGGCTTCACATGTGTGACTCACTCGTCAATGGAAAAGAACAAGCTTATTATTGACATACCTGGAAAAAAAACAAGAAAAAAAAGTACATGGGGCTAATTGCAACACTTAACAAAGTATAGGGGGCTCGGGCCGATTGCAATACTTAACAAACTACAGAGGGCTTATTGATCAAATTAAAAGTTCAGGGGTGTGATTGCTACACTTAACAAAGTCAGGGAACTGATTGATTAAATTAAAAGTTTAGGGGTGTGATTGTAACAAACCCAAGTTGAGAGGTGGTTTTTTCAATTTCTCCTAAATTTAATTTATTTGAAGTTAAGACATAAATAGTATATTATTGAGTAGAAGTAAAATCGTCAAACTTCATACACACACATACATATCTTTTCTTTTCTTTTTTCTTTTCTTCTTTTCTTTTTTTTTTTTAGTTCCACAAATACATATCATGGTTGATCAATATAACAAAATCGTTATTGCAATATATATATATATATAGAAGGTCTTTTTTTTTTTGGTTTAATAATTGGTTAAATTATAGAAAATATTCTTGACTTTGAGGTAGATTTCAATTATGTCTTTAGACTTTGAAAAGTTTTATTTTTACCGTTGAACTTTAAAATATGTTAAAAAAAATACCCTTGGAGATTTTTTTTCGTTAAAATAAGATAGAAATTGACACAACAACGAATGTGTAAAAATTGAAAGACATATGTGACATCATTTACAACATCATTCATGTTTGATGTGGCAGGTGAGGTGTAGATGATTTTAACGATATTTTTTTAGATGAAATAAATGTTACAATGATCTTTTTTTCTTTTTCTTTTTTTGAGTTCAACAACATTTGAGGTGGAGAGATTCAAACCTCTAACCTGTAACAATTATCTTAATCTTCTATATAGTTGAAAATATATTATCATATACATCGTCTAATTTTTACACATGAGCTGCCACACCAATTTTCATCCTTTATTTTAAGGGAAAATATATTTTTTTTAATCAATTTCAAAGTTAAAAGGTATTTTTTGGAACAAATTTCAAAGTTCAAGGGTAGACATGAAAATTTTCAAAGTGTGAGGCATAATTGAAATCTACTCCAAAGTTTAGAATTTTTTTTTGTATAATTTAACCTTTAATAATATGTAGGGATGAAAATTTAATTTGAACATTCTTTAATTTTTTGGTCGAGAGTATAATGCCTCAAATGTCGAGTTATGTATAGATTGACACAAAACCTCATAGTCTAATGCCATTTTAAACTATGGAGAAATCTAAAAAGCCTTTAAATTAAAAGGCTAGGTATGATATATTTTATTATCCTTTGTACAAATTCTTAATAACTTAGATAGCGTTTCATTTAATAAAAAAAAAAATTGTTCCATGGTGCTTAAGTTGAATGGATTTATGGTTTAATTATTAGTGGTGTGTGCAGTTTTTTTTTTTTTTTTACCATATGTGAAGTGAGGGATTCGAACCCCTAACCTTTTGGTCAAAGTACATCACTAGCAAAATTATGTTATTGAATTTTGAAGAGGGTCAGAATTCTTTTAAAGATTACAACTATATTTCTCAGCTACAATTCACCTTATGAATCAGTCTACTTGGTCTAACCATTAAATAATGCTGAAAAACATACCATTTTTGGAGAGTGTTGAGTCTACTTTTCTCTTTATCTTTGTTCTTTATTATTTATTCTTAGCTGTTAATGACTTGTGTTTTTCCCTCAAGAAGTCATATCAATCATCAGCCAAAGTATGACACCCATTTTACAGATCAAAGTTTTAATTATTGTTTGATTTTTGTAATGGTTTTATATTTAAATCTTTTTTCTTATAAATACTTAATTTCTATCTTGTATAAAATTATTGTGTTAATCAATTTTTTAACTATATATTTATATTAATCATGTCAACTTAATAAAAAAAATAATGAGATAAATTTAGATAGGACCAATGATGAAAATATTGATATGGGCATTGATATCGATATTTTAATTTTACAGATATATCGACGGATATTTTTGCTAATCAAATATTTTTTAAAAATGATTTAAATTAATAATTAAGTTGTTTTTACTTTCAAACTAAGTTATATATCTTGTTATTACTATCTATATTTATATCGAAGTTAATAGATAATATCTTTTTGTGTTTTATGGGTATTTATAAAAGATATTTAAAATATTGGTTAATCCGTAATATCCATGTCGAACTCTATAATTTATAGATATATTGACATATAAACAGATATTTTCATCATTGGATAGGACTTTGAAAAAGATTACGGTGTTTCTAATCATTAAAATATAAATGTATTTGTAATTGTTGCATGATTCATTTCAAAAAAGTAATTGTAGCATGATTTTTTTCTACTTTTTTATTTTTGTGCTGGCTCATCTAACCTTTACATATATGTTTTTATCTAGACCAAACATAGTTCAAATGGTCCAACTAATATGATATTAGTCATAACTTATATATAAATTACTAAAATATTCAATAGAAATCGTCTCTTTTAGAGGGTTAATTAGCATGCAAAAGTTTGTGACTTTTTAATTTAGTTTTTATTGTTAAAAAAGTTTCAATTTAGTTTCCTATATTTTAATAGTTTTCAATTTAGTCTTTCACTAGTAAATGTTAAATTTAGTTACATGGCCTAATACTTAGTAAATTGGTAGAAATTTAGAGGAGAAAAAGATCATTTAAGTGAAGAAAAATCAAAAGTTTTACAACTTTCTTAAAAAATTGGAGGATGAATTAGAAACTTTCCTTTGTTAGATGACTTTTTTCTTCCTCTAAATTTCCATAAATAAACTAAGTATTATGTTAGGTAAGTATATCATCAACTGCTTCTAACATTTATCAACATTAAAGGACTAATTTTTTTTAAAAAAATGTTAATACGAGACTAAATTAAAACTTTTTAAATAATAGGGACTAGTTTAAAAAAAAAAGGTTAAAATATACTATTTGTCTATTTAGTCTCTGTATGTTAGGATACATTCCATTTTAATCCTTGTACTTTCAAATGTTTAAATTTAGTTCTTATATTTTCAGTAAATCTTAAAATTAGTCATTATTACTAGTTTGAAGTTAATTTTTATCGAACTTGATAAAATAATAATAATAATTTTCATTTTTTTAAAAAAAGACACAATATTAATATGTTTTTAAAATTTATAAAGGAAATACTGTTAGAAACTAAATTTGCTTTTGAAAAAGTTTAGACCATATATTAACAGTAGGGACAAATTTTCAGATTTATTAAAAGTATAATAGAATAAATCAAAAAGTACAATGATCAAAATGATATATTAACCTAAAAAAAACCCTAATATAATGTATTTAAGCTCTTAAGTTTGTGAAATTATAGGGGGAGACTATCCACAATGTAACACTCAATTTTATACCCTTCAATATATAAGAAAAAAAATTACAATTTGAATCCATATCTTTTGTATCTATGTATTCAACAAGTATAAAAGGACGTCAAAATGAGCATAGCTCAACAGTAACTGGCATGTACTACTTCAGACAACTACATTTGTGGTGGCCTCGTTCAATAAATTTTCCTTGGGTTGTAATTATCGAAGAAATGAAACTTTTTTTTTTTGTTGCGATGGAATATATACATTGTCTCGCAACTGGTAGGGCAATCACGATTGTCAACGGTGTGGCCAAGGAAATGGCATTTTTTGTTGCTTAGATGAGTAGGCAATGAATTCAGTCGTTTTATCCAACATGTTTATTAATTTGTTTAATTTTTTTACATATGAGTAGAAAACGAAAGAGAAGTTCAGATCAAAATCAACATAAAAGTATATGAATTAATCTCAGCATGTTCTTATTTATCTATGGAGGAGGTTCTGTAACAAAACTTTTACACGATTCACACATCAAAAGTGTAGCAAAAAAGAAAAAGAAAAAAACAAAATTCCAACTCCAATTAGAGGCTCAAGAAGCAGGTGAAACTGAGGACGTATGAGTGGAGGAAGATGTACTGGGAGAATTACATTCAGCGGCGGCGGCGGGGGCGGCAACCTTGTACTTCGGCTTCGGCTTTTGGACTGTACTGGGTAATGGCTGCGGCGGCGGCGCCGTAACCACCGGTGCGTAAATTCCGTTAGTGGTGGCTGCGCTGACTGCTTCTCCGGAGGAAGTGGTGGCGGCCACGGTGGCGTACTCGGCCGCCGGTACCCATATGCCGCCCACAACCAGGAACTGCGGCGCCTGGGCGCTGTCGTTGTTGTGCATTGTCGGACTTGGGCGTCTAGTGTGTAGACGATATTTCTGAAAAAAATTTCTTTACATAATTAAACCTCAAGCAATTGCAAATTATTGTTTTTGATTTAATAGAAAAATATTGGGACTGGAAAATTTCACCCCAACTATTTTTTTTTTTTTTTTTTTTGGAAAGAGTAAGACAGCTTTTTTTTTTCTTTTCTTTTTTCTTCTTTTTGCTATTTTCAAATATAAATTTGGTATCATGTTTTTCTTATTAATAAAGGGGTGGACAAAAAACTTAGGGTTGAAGAAAAACTCGAGAAATCCCGTATAGAAGAGTAAAAAAAAGATTTTCAATTCAGATTCATGATGTGGTTGAATATTTATTAGCTGTAAACTAAATATATACTTGACTACTAACAATTTTTTTTTGTTTAATAAATCAGCTTAAACTTTTTTTTTTTACAAGTATAATAACATGTAGGATGAATATTTAAACTTTTAAGTTTTTGATTGAAGATATAATATTTTAACTAAGCTATGCTTAGATTGGTGTTAAAACTCATATCAAGACATTTTTCTTTAGCTCTTAATTCTTATAACATTTTAGTTTTTTTATTATAATAATTTAGTCTTGTACCTCAAATAATTTAGGAAATGAATTTTTTATATTCAAATTCTGATTATAATCAATAACCATATCAAATTTTAGATGACAAAAGTTTTCATTTACTTGGCCAATTTGAACATAGTTCAGTAATTAAGATATCAATTGTCATTTAAAAGTTGATAGTTCAACTCTCCAACTCTTCCATGGTTGAACTAAAAAAAAAATTCATTTACTTGGCCATATTTTATTGATTTTTCTCAAAGTCTGATTCAAATACTCAATTGTTATATTTATGAAAATATAGAATGAAATAATTGCAAGAATGACTAATACGTCATAAAAGTCGATGTACATAGACAAACTTGTATGATATCTTCTTATCTTAACCTAAATATAAAAGTAAAACTTTTATGATATCTTCTTATCTTAACCTAAATATAAAAGTAAAACTTTTATGATATCTTCTTATCTTAACCTAAATATAAAAGTAAAAATAGCCACTAACCAAACCAAACAAATAAATAAAAATAAAAATCTCTTTAAAAAACACATTTTTTTTTTTTTGTTTAGAAGAAAACTACAATTTAAAACAAAACTCACCAATAATATGTATTAAATCTTAAATTTGGTGAGAAATTCGGACAAAAAAGAAAATTCTAGATTTCCATTTTGTAAGGGAAAGAAAAAGAAAACACAAACCTGTAAATGACTTTTCACTTCGTCGTTGGTAAGACCATCCACCTTCATCAATTCTCTGATTTGCTTCGGCGTCGCCACTGCATTTCAATTCAAAATAAATAAATCAAACCAATTCCAAAAAAAGAAAAATTTTAATTTCAAAAAAAAAAAAAAAAGTCGATTTTCATCTTCTTCCCTACCATGTGAACCTCCGAGCTGTTGAAGCGCATGAAGGAATCGCCGGTGCAGCTCCGGCGACCAGCAACGTCTCTGTTTCCTTTGATTCTGCGCTTCTTTCTCTTCCCGTCGATTGCTTCCGCCGGACCCCGTCTCCGCCGTCGAGCTCGTCGCCGCCGCCGAAGACGACGACGTCCCTCCACCTCCGCCACCGGTTTTCTCCTTCTGAAACGGCCGGAAAGCACCGCCATTTCTCTTGACCTCAACAACGGCCGTCTTCTCCGCCGGGTCCTGCACCAAAAACCCCAATAACCCCTAAACTTCCGACGAGACTAATTTTGAAAATCCGTGCAATTGGGGGAAAATTTTTACCTGATTCAGAGGAGGAGGATCTGAGGTCTGATTCCAAAGCTGAGCAGATCTGAGCCAATCCGACGGACACAAATTCAAATTGTTTTGATCAGCGTCGTCATTCTTCTCCGTTTGAGTTTCACGAGACTGTTGTTGTTCAAAATCAGAAACCCCGTTTCTGTTAATCGGAATGAACTCCTCAAGAACCGGACCCATCTCGCTCGAAGTCTGCTCTGAACACTCCGATTGACGATTCTCCGTCGTCGTCTCCGATAGCTGATGCCTGCAACAATCAATGGCTGCCAAAACCCAAAACCCAAATCAGAAAAACCAAGAAGAATAAAAGGGGGGGTTTAATGGAGTCGGGTCGGTTTTTTTTTACCATAGGTAACGAGCTCCAAACAGAGAGGGAGCTCGCGCTGAAACATAAGGACTTTGCTGCGTTCTTGAATCAAAGTGTCGGCGAAATCAGAGAGAGTAAAGCCCATTTTGGATGCAATTTCTTGCATTTTGTCGGAGTAAATCATGATACCCAAAAAACTCAGTGTGTTCTTGTGAAAAATGGGATGAAAATTGAGATGTAGAGAGAGAAAGAGAGGGGGAATTGGGGATTGGGGATTGGGGAAGAGAGAGAAAGTGGATTTGAAATGGGAAGGAGGCTTGCTAGAAGTGGGAATATGGGATCTACAATAGAATCATTGGAAGGAATAAATTTGCTGTACAAGCTCCATGATCATCGAACTAACAAACAAAACAAAAAAAAAAAACCCAGAGGAGAGAGAGAGAAAGGTTGAGAGAGAATTGTAAAATTGAACGGAGAATTTATGGGAGAGGCTGAGAGTAAAATATCGAGGTCGGGCCGTCGCGTAGTGTAGCGAATCTCTATTCTTTCATCCAGGTTTTGAATAAGCCAAGGGCTCTGTTTTTTGAGTCTCATTCTTGTAACAATACTTATCTCCTTCTAGAATAAAAAAAATGGTTTAAATTACAAATATCCTTTCTTTGATGTAGTTTCCATTTGGTTTAGGAATAAATTTCCATAATTTTCCAAAGTTTCAATTTTGTTCCTTTAGTTTATTATTCTTATCATTACCATACTGAATATGTCAATATAAACATAGTTAACTGATATAAAATATGTACCATCTACAAGAAGTTAGATGCGCATATTGTAAAAAAAATAAATCAAAATCATTAGAGCTTATGTTCAAAGTGGATAATATCATACCATTGTAGAGATAAGTAAAACATTGTTGTCCCTAACAACTAAATTAAGATTTATAGTTGAGTAAAGAAAAAAATAATGGTTAAAGCATATATCTTTGATTAAGAGATAATAAATTTCCACATATTATTAAACTCTAAAAAAAACGTGATTTTTGAATGAGAAAAGAATGATTCATGAGATTTAACTTAATTATATAAATATATATATAACTTTTAAAATTATAAGAACTAAATTTTATGGAAGTCTAAGAGATCCAATCGAATTTTTAAAATCGTAGGAACCGAATTGAAATTAAGTGCAAAACTATAGGAACCCAATATATAACTTTGATTTCATTATTAATATTTTAAATTATAAATTTGTTTGAGAGTATATGGTTTTTTTTTAAATTTTATTTTAAATTAATATACGACAATATGTCTCCTACTCTAGATGTTGTTAAGCTAAAAAAAATCAATTAATATATTGTTGTTTATGAGATGTGATTTTTAATATTAAATATTCACCGTATTGAAGCAGATTGGATAAGACCTTGGGTTTTATAATCAGGTTAAACTTGTTGGATTTTTTTACTCAAGTGCAGTGTGATGCCTTGGTTCATTAAAAAAAATAAAAGAAAAGAAAAAAGAAACTGTGATGTCTTAGAGGTAAAAATGGATTTTTTTTTTTAGACTAAAAAAAAAGAGGAAAATTTTTAAATATTAGCAACCAAAATGGTGAATAATGTAAATTTCCATGAACTAAATGATATATTTAACCAAATTATTATTTATTTTGGATGGGAAAGTAAATTTAATTAAATTACTTTGTAAAAAATACTATATCATTTTTTATTGAGAAAAAAAAACTCTAAAAGTTTTCTTTTTACTGTCTTATTGATTGGTTTCAAATAATATTTTGATTTAGTTTTGTAAAAATATATGATTTATTTAAATTTAGTGTTTAATTTCGAAGGATTAAAATTTATTTTTCAGAGATAAAATTAATTTAGAGTTTAAACTCATATTTCCAACTACATTAGAATTCAAGCTTTGAGAACTGTGTTAATTTCATGAGAATAAAGTTGATCCTTTTAAAAGAGGTCAAACAAATAATTTTATCTTTCATGTAATCATTTTTATCTGCAATCTTTTTAAAAGTTTAATTTTTATCACAATTTATATATTAAGATTTTAAAATGAGGTTTTTTACTGTGAATATAATAACTTATAAAAAGAGTTACTAATATTTGACTAATCAAATTAAGAGTCCTGTTAGCTTTTAATAACTTATTATTAATCAAATTAGTACATGTCCAAACATGTAGGCTCTTTTATTGTATAGGTACCGGTCTATCTAATTAGGTGAAAACCTAAATTATTTATGATTTCATTAATAAAATATACTTAAAAAACCACCAAAAATTAAATTATTTTGAACTTAATTTGATCAATTATTCACAGAAGGATTCATTGCAACAACACCCTATATAGTAAGTGTATTTTTGTAACTTTTGCAAATATATTTATCATTAATTCTTATTTTGTTACTTATAAGGACAATTAAGAATACGATTGAAACGGTAGAAAGATAAAGGCTAAATTATAAAGTTGGTCCCTATAATTTAATCAAAGTTTCAATTCGATTTCTATAATTTTAATAAAGTTTCAATTCAGTCCCAATTGGTGTGAATTTAGTTTTAATTTGGATGCATAATTTTGATTAGTTCCAATTTAGTCCATATGGATTTAAAAGTTTCAATTTTCTCCCCTATAGTTTAGTCAAATTTCATGAATTGTTTTTGTCGTTATTATATTGACAAAAAAAAATTAACGTAGGAGTTTTATATTTAGGTAACTTTGTTAGTTGATTGTATTAGAGTTTAGGGCTAGTTAAATAATAAATAAAAGAAAATAGATAGGTTTTTCAAGTGGGCAAAACATAATTAGGGATAATTTGTGAGATCTAACCAAACTATGGAGATCATATTGAAACTAAGTTCAAGTTATAGGGAGCAAATTGAAGCTAGGCTCAACATTAAATTGAAACTTTTAGACCCGGTTTGATAATCATTTAGTTTTTGAATTTTGAAAATTAAGTTTATAAACAGTACTTACACCTATGAATTTCTTTGTTTTGTTATCTATTTTTACTCATGTTTTCAAAAATGAAGTCAAGTTTTGAAAACTAAAAAATGTAATTTTTAAAAACTTATTTTCATTTTTAAAATTTGGTTAAAAATTCAAAACAATCTTTTTAAGAAACAATTCAAATATTTTCTTAAAAAAGATGAAACCATTGTAGAGAAATGGTGAGAAAATAAGCATAATTTTAAAAAATCAAATGGTTATAAAACGGGGTTGAAATGATTATCAACCATGGCTTTAAAATAATAGAAATTAAATTGAAACTTTTGTCCAAAATATGCAAACCAAAATTGTAACTTAACAAGAGATTGTCAGCATGAGCATAACTCAACGGTTAATTGACATTTACTCATTTTTTTTATATCAAGGTTCAAATTTTGATATCTTACCTTTATTGTGCAAAAAAAAAAAATTCATAGGTTAGGAAAAAAAATAGATTTGGCTTTTTCAAAAAAATCCTTAAGAAAAGTGAATTAACTTAATTAATTAATAAAAGGGAACAAAGGTAGTGAATATTCGATTGGATTCCGTTTTCGTCACCAATCTATGTGCTGTCGGTGACGTAGCGCTTTCCCACAGAATATACCAGAAGATTCCAACAAGGATAGAGGAATCTCGGGCTCTGATCAGGTACGGCCGTGCACACCCACCAACAAGTAATCATTCATTTTGGCCCTTTGTCCTCCTTTTCCTAATTGTGACCTTTCATGCTCTCCCAAAGCCACTCCCAACCAATTTCTTTCTTTACCCTTGAGAAAATAAATTATAATAATACTAATACTAATAATTCTTTTTTCTATTGGTTTGTGTTTATTATTATTATCCTTATTTCTCAAAAACTTATCGAAATATTATGATCTGTCTCCTTTTACATATATATTCTATTCAATAATTTATGTAATAGCTGACTCAGTTTCTGAATTTAGATAACGATTTAAAATTTAAATTCAACGCATTAAAGATTTGTTTGTAGAGACTCGAATTTGGATAAAGATTGAAAATTCAAATTCAACGCTTCATGAATTTAGACGGTAGAATATAGTATAGTTGAAATTTTTTAAAAATAATTCATAGATACTACCTATAACAACAAAATATATCTTTTTTGGTAACACATTCTATAGTAACTTTATGATTATATGTGTGAATGGCTCGATAATTTTAGATAGGCAACATCTTAGATTTTTTTTTGAGATATTTATCCATATAGCCCTTATAAAAAAAAAAATCCTATTTTATTATTAATTTTTGTACTTTGGAAATATTTCGAAAGTGTTATAGGGACTAGAGTCAATTGATGCTACATCCATGACTGAATGTTCCACTAAAACCCTAAGTAGATTTTGAAAATCTTATAATATATTGAAAAAAAGGCTAGATATATATGTGGGGTTTTCGAACGCCAAATAAGACTTTTTTATATGTCCACTTTCTTAATGCATAAATAATAATAATAAGAAGAAGAAGAAGTAAATGTAACAAAGTCTCTTATTACTTAAAAAACAAAAGGCAAAAGTCTCTCTTATTATCCCATTTATTAGTTCGATATAGATTTTAAAATTGAATAAAGAAAAATCTTAACCAAAATGGAATTAGGAAAATTTTCTAGGTCAGGTGGCATCTTAGATTTTTTCTTATTGTTATTAATATCTTTTAAATGACTAAAATTGCAAGAACAATCTACCATCTCAAAAGTACCTCAAAATATCATATAACATTATTTAGGTTAGAAGAGATGTTCCAACACATGGACATACACACAACAGTTAAAATATTTACTTCTTTCTTTAAAGTTGAAGATTCAATCATCAATTCTCCACATTTGTTGTACTAGAAAAAAGTCTCAAGAGATTCAAGAAAATCTTAGAGGCATCAAATACTAATAGCGTGTTCATAATAACTTTTGAAAAAATTCTTTTCAAATAAAGTCAATTTTTCTATAAATACCTCTAAAAATTTAATAATTTAAAGTATGTTTAGTCTTCTGGAGCGATTTTAGATGATCAAAAGTGTTTTTGTAATAAAAATATTAATAAATAAAATGCACCTAAAAGAATTGGATTAATTTAAAAACTTTTTTTGAAGAAACAATTGAGAGATTAATGATCAAAAAATCACTTTAACATGATTAACCGAAAATCTTCCAGATATGTAGTAGGAAAAGAATATATTTATAATTAATAAAATTAATTTTGAATATGATGCAACCAAACAAATTTATCATTTAAAATAACTTTTTAAAAATGTAACATATAAAAATATTTTTGGAAAGTACTTAAACTAGAATCCAAACCCACCCTAAATCTAAATTTCGAATTTTGGCTTAAATCTTGGACCAAGACTTTATATAGGTTGTGATGTGGTCTATAATAAAGAGGGAAAACTTTATCCTATTTATTTCACTCTTCTTATTTATTATGATTGCTTTCTTAAATTCTTTTATACCCGTTACGGTTATTTATTTCATTTCTTGTTTTATTTTTTTAAAACACAATTAATTATCGATTTTTAAAAATATACTGCTAAGACAAAATTTTGTTTGTTTAAGTTAATTATTTAAAACGATTAAATCTTAAACTATCGAAATGAAACTTATTAGTAAGTTGAAGTTGATTTTAGTTAGTAAAATAAGAGTTGTTGGATGAGAGTGGGAAGAAATTAGGTTGAAACATTTAATTGTTTTAAAATATTATACTATATTTTGTAAAAATGTTAAATTACAAATTTGATCCTTTTGGTTTGAAAAAAAGTTAGAATTTAGTTCTTATAATTTTAAAAATTAAAATTTCATCTTTATAGTTTGATAAAATCTCATCGTCCCTATAGGTTGATATCAAGGTTCAAAATGTCGATGTCGATGGAAATGTCGAGGTCCAAAATTTATGGAAATGTCGATGGAAATTTCGGTGGAAATTTACGGAAATCGTGGAAATTGATGGAAATTGTTTGAATTAACCAATGAAACTTAGATTTTGACTTAATTAGACTATAATGGACTATTTTTAAGCATCACATCTAAAAATTAAGATAATATTTAGATATAAATGTCAATTGAAAATTTGAAATGTCGATGCGAGTAGGAATTTGAAAAAAAAATATGGAAATTGATTTAAATTATTAAAATTATTTCATGAAACCTTAATTGTGAGTCGTGACTCAATTATAGTATAATTGATTACTCTTAAGTCTTAACATCATATATCTAAATATATATAATATTTATATTCAATTAGACAACTATGAAGGAAATTTGAGAGAATTGAAATGAATTTAAGAGAATTAGAGGGAAATTGAGAGAATTGGAGGGAAATTAAGATAATTGGAATTGGAGTGTAGAAATACTTTGAACCTATTATCTAGCGCTTCGAATGACCAAGTACGGGAGTCTCGCTGCCCGGTCAGCGAGTCAGGGTCCAGGGGCGAAGCGCCCTGATGGGGGTTCGGGGGCAACGCCCCCAAAACCTAAGTGATATGTAAATCAATTTATTTATACACCATTTAAACTCTTATCTAATTGCTCTCTGTATTTTGTATTCAATTTCTCCTCAATATAATAAAATTCTCTCTCTCTCTCTACCTGTGGACGTAGGCTATTACTTATTATTTATTAACAAAGAAAAGATTAAATTCGAGTAATAATAATAATAATAATATAAAAACCCTGCTCTCATGTTTGTATAAAAAAAAACTCGAAATATGGACGACATGTCGTCGAAATTGGGGGGGGGGGGGGGGGAAACGACATCCCCCCTGGATGACATGTCGAACAGGTCGACATGTCGACCGAAATTTTCCACTGTGGTTGATATGTAATTTAATCATGTGAAAAACTAAAACTTTTAAATTTAATTTAATTTGTTTAAACAAGAATGAAGATGTAAAATATTCTTTTCCTAAAATTTATATGATATATAATACCTAATACAAGAGATCTCATACAAATATAACAACTAAAAGAACAACTTAGTCAATACGACACTTATTACTTTTTGTAGAGGCAAAAGTTCAATCTTGTAGTTTCGTATTTGTTGAACTAAGAAAAAAGATTTTATTTACCCCTATAATTTATTTTCATTTTGAGAGGGAAAATTCCAACATCTCCAAATATACATTTAGTTATAAATTTTTTGAATCCATAAAGGATAAATTTGTTGTAAAATTGATAGGCGAAACCGGGCACCAAAACTTTACCAAATAATATAATAATAACAATAATAATAATAATAATAATACAAGTGGAGTATATATATATAATATAAACAAATAATAGGGATTTATGGAAAATTAAAAGCAAATGAAATTAGAGAGGTTTATTTTCCAAAAATCTATATTTTTATTTATCCACCAAAAACCACTATTTATAGGCAATTTGGAGAGCATGATGTGGTACATATGGACACCAATCTATGGCCTTTGTTGGACACATACACCAATCTATGGCCTTTGTTGGACACATAGAAGACACTTTGGCTATGGAGAAAATGCCACTTGGCATGGATATTAAGTGGGCATGTGGAATGGGCATTTACATGTGCCATATTTACAATACTCCCCCTTAAATGCCCATTTATAAAATATGCCTCGTTAAAACCTTACTAGGGAAAAACCCAATGGGAGAAAAAAAACCCTAGTGAAGGAAAAAGAGTACATATTTTATATAGTTTACTATAATATATTCACTCCCCCTCATGGAGACATCACTTAAAGTCTTTGAGTCGCCGCATTCCAATGCTATATACTAATTTATCGAAGGTTGCAGTTGGTAATGCCTTTGTAAATAAGTCAGCCAGGTTATCTTTTGAACAAATTTGTTGTACAGTGATATCGCCATTTTCTTCAAGATCATGAGTATAGAAGAGCTTTGGTGAGATATGTTTTGTTCTATCTCCTTTGATATACCCTCCCTTGATTTGAGCTATACATGCTGTGTTATCTTCGTATAACATCGTTGGAAGAGGTTTACTTGAAGACAAGCCACATGTCTCATGAATGTGTTGTGTCATCAATCTTAGCCATACACATTCTCGACTTGCTTCATGAATAGCGAGGGTTTCAGCATGATTTGAAGAAGTGGTCGTTATAGTCTGTTTCACTGATCGCCACGATATAGCAGTTCCTCCACATGTGAATAGATAACCTGTCTGAGATCTAGCTTTGTGTGGATCAGATAGATAACCAGAATCTGCATAACCAACTAGATCATACTTTGATTTGTTAGAATAAAATAAACCCATATCAATTGTCCCTCGAAGATATCGGAGTACATGCTTAACTCAGTTCCAATGTCTTTTTGTAGGACATGAACTATATCTAGCTAATAAATTTACTGAAAATGCAATATCTGGTCTTGTGTTATTAGCCAAATACATAAGTGCACCAATTACACTAAGATATGGTACTTCAGGACCAAGTAGTTCTTCATTGTCATCTCGAGGTCGAAATATATCTTTCTTTATATCCAGTGAACGAACTTCCATTGGAATGTTCAATGGATGTGCTTTATCCATATAGAATCTTTTTAAGATTTTCTCTGTATAAGTTGATTGATGAACAAATATCCCATCTGCTAAATGTTCAATTTGCAAACCAAGGCAAAATTTTGTTTTTCCAAGATCTTTCATCTCGAATTCTTTCTTAAGATATTCTATTGCCTTGGATAACTCTTCAGGAGTTCCAATTATATTTAAGTCATCAACATATACAGTTATAATAGCAAATCTTGACTGAGATTTCTTTATAAAAACGCACTGACATATTGAATTATTTTGGTATCCATCTTATAACAGATATTCACTCAGGCGATTATACCACATTCGTCCTGATTGTTTTAATCCATATAATGATCTCTGTAACTTTATTGAATACAATTCCCGAGAACTTGATTCATATGTTTCTGGTATTTTAAATCCTTCCGGGATTTTCATATAAATGTCATTATCGAGAGATCCATATAAATACGCCGTGACTACATCCATTAGATGCATATCAAGCTTTTCATATACAGTCAGACCAATCAAATATCTTAGCGTTATTGCATCCACCACAGGAGAATATGTCTCCTCATAATCAATACCAGGCCTTTGCGAGAATCCTTGTGTAACAAGTCTCGCTTTATATCTTGTGACTTCATTCTTTTCATTTCTTTTCCTTACAAATACCCATTTATATCCCACAGGTTTGACGTTTTCCGGTGTTGGGACTACTGGTCCAAAAACCTCACGTTTTGAAAGTGAGTTCAACTCTGCTTGGATTGCTGCTTTCCACTTCGGCCAATCCTTTCTACGTTGACATTCTTTGATAGATTTTGGGTCAAAATCGTCACTTTCATGAATAATATCGTGAGCAACATTATAAGAAAAAATGTTGTCAAAAATGATATCATTTCGGTTCCATCTCTTTCCTGTTGTAACATAGTTTATAGAAATTTCATTATTATCCTCAAGCGTTTGATTTTCACCAATACTCTTTTGAGTAGTTGTATTCTGGATTTCTTCTGGAACATCCATACCTTTTATTGAATCATTTTGATTCTCAACTACTTTTCTTTTTCGAGGATTTTTATCTTTAGAACCTATTGGTCTACCACGCTTCTGGCGTGCTCCAGACTCATTATTGACAACTTGTTCCTTTGGGATATCAACTTTTGATGGAGCATTTGCAGCTGGTATATATGATTTAGTCACACTTTTAGTATCTGTGAATGCATCTGGTAGTTGATTTGCTATATTTTGCAAATGAATTATCTTTTGAACTTCAAGTTCACATTGATCTCTACGAGAATCTAAATGAGATAATAACGATGCATTCCATGTAATTTCTTTGTCCAACTTCTTAATTCCTCCCCCTAATGTTGAAAAATTTGTCTCATTAAAATGACAATCAGCAAATCGTGCAGTAAATATATCACCCGTCAGGGGTTCAAGATATTTAATAATTGATGGGGAATCAAAACCAACATATATTCCTAACCTCCTTTGAGGACCCATCTTAGTACGTTGTGGTGGAGCAATCGGTACATATACTGCACATCCAAAAATTCTTAGATGGGAAATATTTGGCTGCTGGCCATAAGCTAATTGCATTGGGGAGTATTTATTATAAGCTACTGGCCTAATACGTGCCAGTGATGCAGCATGCAAAATAGCATGACCTCATACCGATGTAGGAAGTTAGCTCTCATAAGCAATGGTCTTGCAATTAGTTGCAGACGTTTTATAAATGATTATGCTAGACCATTTTGTGTATGAACGTGAGCTACAGGATGTTCAACACTTATCCCAATTGACATACGATAATTTTTAAAAGTTTGGGATGTAAATTCACCAGCATTATCAAGTCGAATGGTTTTAATTGTATTATCAGGAAATTGTGCTTTTAACTTAATTATTTGAGCAAGTAATCTTGCAAATGCAAGATTTCGACTTGATAATAAGCATACATGTGACCATCTGCTGGATGCGTCAATTAATACCATAAAATATCTAAATGGACCACTTGGTGGGTTAATAGGTCCACAAATATCACCTTGAATTCGCTCTAAAAATGCAGGTGATTCAATCCCCACTTTAGCTGGTGATGGTCTAATAATTAATTTCCCTTGAGAACAAGCATCACATGACAACTCATTGGATTGAAGAATCTTCTGGCTCTTTAAAGGATGTCCATGTGAATTCTCAATAATTTTTCTCATCATTATTGACCCTGGATGACCCAATCGATCATGCCAAACACTGAATATTTCTGGATTCATGAACTTCGGGTTCATTATTGCATAACTTTCGATTACTCGTATATGAGTATAGTATAATTCAGAAGAAAAAGCAGGCAGTGTTTCTAATATACGTTTTTCATGTGAAACAATAGATGTTATATAGAGACACTCTATATTATTTTTACAATCAGTTTCAACATGATAATTATTTTCACGTATATCTTTAAAACTTAATAAGTTTCTTTTTGATTTGCTAGAGAACAGAGCATTATTAATTGTAAATCTTGTTCCTCTAGGCAAAATAAAGTTTGCTTTTCCAAAACCTTCAATCAGATTTGCAGAACCTGATATAGTATTGACTTTTGCTTCCAGCATTGTCAATCTAGTAAAATATTTTCTATTTATGAGTATCGTGTGCGTAGTTGCGCAGTCTGCCAGACATAAATCCTCATTGCTCATTTTCGAGTTACTCAACATATTGAAATTGTTCATATTTCTTCATTGAAAAGAAAAGAAAAACGATTACAAAGAGTCTTAAATATATATACAAACAAAACAACAACAAAAACATACTAAACAGTATTTAATTATATATTTTCATACAAATCATCCTCTACTTGTTTGATTGCATCAATTCTCTCTCCAGGAGATTCAAAATAATCAGCTACATCAAGATGCATCATATTGGAGGGGTTAAACACATCATCTTCTTGAATGGCAAGATTTACCTCCACATTCTTTCCTTTTCCTTTTTCCTTCAGGGAAGCTTGATAGAGATCAACAAAGTGTTTTGACGTACGACAGGTACGTGACCAGTGCCCAGTCATTCCGCACCGGAAACATTTATGTTCATCACCTTTCGAACTTCTATCTTGTGGAGCCTTTCCTTTATGATCATCACTTCGTGTGGGTTTCTTAAAATTATAATGCCCACCACGAAAATAGGTATTTCTTCATCTACCGCGGTCCCGACCTCGACCACGACCAGTACCTCGACCACGGTTATTAAAATTCACAGCATTCACTTCAGGGAATGGTGTTGCTCCAGTTGGTCGGGATTCGTGATTTTTCATCAATAACTCGTTATTTTGTTCAGCAACGAGAAGACATGAGATAAGTTCAGAATATTTTGCAAAACTCTTCTCTCGATATTGCTGCTGCAGGAGCATATTCGAGACATGAAAAGTGAAAAATGTCTTCTCTAACATATCAACATCAGTAATCTTTTCTCCGCATAATTTTAATTTTGATCTAATTCTGAAGAGTGCGGAATTATACTCACTTACTGATTTAAAGTCCTGCAACCTCAGGTGCATCCAATCATAACGAGCTTTTGGAAGAATAACTGTTTTTTGATGATCGTACCTTTCTTTCAAACCTTGCCATAGAACGTAGGGATTTTTTATTGTAAGATACTCCATTTTCAATCCCTCGTGAAGATGATGGCGAAGGAAGATCAGGGCTTTTGCTTTTTCTTGATTTGATGCATCATTTCCTTCTTTAATTGTTTCTCCAAGATTCATAGAATCTAAATGGATCTCAGCGTCAAGGACCCATGACAAGTAGTTATTTCCATTAATATCCAGGGCCGCAAATTCTAGCTTTGTAAGGTTTGCCATAATAACACTATCAAAAATAATAATATATTCATATTAGAAATTTAACATAAACCAAATGCGTAAAAATGGCTTACCTATAAGACTTATCTTTAGCGGGAAAAATGACAGAGTCTCGTGCTGATAACGTGTTGTAAAATTGAGAGGCGAAACCGGGCACCAAAACTTTACCAAATAATATAATAATAACAATAATAATAATAATAATAATAATAATAATAATAATGATAATAATAATAATAATAATACAAGTGGAGTATATATATATAATATAAACAAATAATAGAGATTTATGGCAAATTAAAAGCAAATGAAATTAGAGAGGTTTATTTTCCAAAAATTTATATTTTTATTTATCCACCAAAAACCACTATTTATAGGCAATTTGGAGAGCATGATGTGGTACATATGGACACCAATCTATGGCTTTTGTTGGACACATAGAAGACACTTTGGCTATGGAGGAAATGCCACTTGGCATGGATATTAAGTGGGCATGTGGAATGGGCATTTACATGTGCCATATTTACAATAAAATTCTAATTATATCCTCATTCTTAGCTTGCTCAATCTATTTTTGGACGGAATTTTTTTTTTAATTTCATCGAATCAAAACTCTAAAATTGAGTAAATGGTCAGATGAATTCTAATTAAATGAAAAAATAGTCACCACTCGAAAATAATTAATTTTGTTTTATACGAACAACCAATTGAGAAAAATCTAGCTAATAATAATATAAAGGAATCCATAAAATTACGTCCTACAAAAACATAATAACAAAGGTAAATATTTTTATTTGTATTTTTTTTTGAAAATAATCATACGTTAGAGGCAAGGTTTAAAATGTCGATGTCGATGGAAATGTCAAAGTTTCAATTTTATAGAAATATCGATGAAAATATCGATAAAATGTCTATGTCGATGGATATTTCTGAAAAAATTTTAAAAACAAAAAATTTAAAAAAAAAATTAAATTAATAAATAAATATTTTACATTTTTTAAATGAGTTAAAATACTTGTTACAATATTATATCCACATTAAGTTACATTTTTTTACATGTTTTTTAATATTTAATCAATCTTGTACGGTATAATGGAAATGTCGATTTCTCCTTATGTCGATATCGAATCCATAAATATATAAAAATATCGATGAAAATATCGATATTAAATTATGGTTAGAAGAGTAAAATTGGCCTTTATCTTTAAAAAAACAAAAGAAAGAAAAAAAAATCACTCGCTTTCACGCGGCGCGTTGTAAAAGTGGGGAGGCCTGGACAGTTTCTGGGCATCAACTATCAAATATATCGATTCCCGGATACCTAAATGTGACCCGGTGGTGACTGAACGCCGAGTCACTCAGCTCCACGTGGTGGGTTCTGACGATTGGTGATTTAATAATGAGGTTCTATTGGCGGACCTGCAATTGCACGTATGCTATTATTCTTCTCTGACACACATTGGAACGTTTGGTAGTGGCAATGAATGGTTCCAATCACCGTGGCAGGCAGGAGAATGATTTTTCCCCCCTTCCCAATGTTTTTATTTTGGCTTTTACGAAAGTTTAAGATAAAAATAGAACAATCAAAATAAATATTTTTAAAGAGACTAAAATAGAATAAATTTAAAAGTTTAATAACTAAAATATGATTAATTTTTTTTTTTTCACTTTTTGTATATTTCTATTTTATTGGTTGAAAATATTACATCACAAGTATTGATAGAAGATTTGAAAGTTTTTAAATGTAATTTTTTTTGAGAAAAATTTAATTTTTACTCTTAGTCTTACCATGTCAATCAATTGTTGTAGGATAAATTTTCAAATTCATCAAATTGAAGATTAGACATGAATAGGTCTTGCAATTTTTAACTTCGATTTGACTTTGATTAAATTTACTAACCAATTTTTTTAAACAAAAACTTAAAAGCTCACTTATTTCAATAAAAATCAAGCCTAATAAATCAATATACAAACTTAAAGCAATGCACAAGATCAACTATTGAAATAATAATTTAAAACTCATCAATTTCAAAAAACAAAAAAAAAGGCTTTAACGTTTTCTTTTAGGTCCCATCGACTTGAGACAAAGTATCTGTATTGTAATTCATTACACACATTTGAAAATGAAAGTCTCACGAAGGCCAAAATTGCAATATTTATCAAAGTTAAAGTACAATTTGATGAAATTGAAAGTAAAGGATAAAATTTGACTCACTTCGGTAAGTATAAGTGTAAAAATTGAAAATTGTTCAAAAGCTTATTTCTTTTAAATTTGATCCATAAAATTAAAATTTTTTTATTCTAATCCTCAAGTTTTAGTAAATATATGTTAGAAGCTGAACTAAATACTCAAAGCTGGTAGGAAAGTCAGTTACAATCGAAAAGATCTCACTCTTCCCTAAACATCTAATTAACCATCAGTTTGTTACACACTCTACTGTGTTTAAAAAAGCTGAATGAATTCAAAATACAAATCAGAGTGTGAGAGAAGAGAAATTATTTGGTGAGGTTGTCTCAATGTGGCTGATAGTGTTTTACCGTTGGATGAAGAGAGATAAGTATATTAAGGGATTATTAGGGGACATGAAAATTATTTGAATCCACATCAACGATTATTAATATGGCTGCCTCATTGAATAATTTATTTATGTGAGAGAGTGATTTGTAATTGTAGCTTTTATTCTCTTTCTAATGAATAGCAAATTACTTTGCTGCCTTTACTACAGTGGATGTAGGTGATTGTCGTTGAACCACTTTAAATCTTGTGTTGATTGTCTTCGTCTCTTCTTCTTCTTCGTTTTGCTCGATGGCCATGTTTACATAGAGTTTTTTTCTTCTCCTTTCAATTTGCAAGCTCAAGAGAAACTGAAATGACATATGGAGTTTGTGAGTAAAGTAAGTTGACAACATATCAATTTACTAAAAGATAGTGGGGTTGACAGCTAATAAACTACTAACAACTGGTATAAGAGCCAACATTGAAGAAAGAATCGAGAAAGTAAAGAAGATTGAGAATGGTGATAATATGATACGAGATTGACAAGTTTAATGGAAACGGTGATTTATAGCCTTACAATAAAATAACACAAAGAACTAATTATAGCCTTCTTTTTTAGGGAAAAAACTTTTCAGTTTCAAAATGAATCCATCTGAGTCTATGGATGATATTCTTGATGACTTCAAAAAGCTCACCAATGACTTTGCAATCACAAATGAAAAGCTTGGGGGGTGCGAGTGAGACAACAATCTTGATCAATTCCTTAAAAATGAGACCAAGGGCAGTGGAACTAGAGAATCTTTGTGATCGAAAGGAAAGAATCATTTTATCAAGAAAAACATATTCAATAAACCTTAGAGAAATTTCAAGAATAAAACAGTCCTTAAACGTTTTCTTTGTCATAGAGAGAGTTATTTCAAGCAAAATTGTCCTATGGGAAAGGACTTCAAGAAAAGAAGAGATCATGGTAAGGCAGATGTCTCTATTGGTGAAGATACATTTGAGTATTCAGAGGTTTTAGCCACCACAAACATTGAGTTTATTGAACAAAAGACTGAGGGAAAGGAAGATTGAGTTTTAGACTTAGGTTGTACCTATCCTATGACCTCTTCAAAGTCATGGTTTGTTAATTACAAATCACCTGAAGGGGGTTTAGTGTTCATGGGAGATAGTCCTAGCTGTAAAGTGGTGGTAATCGTTTCAACACTTTTAAAATTACAAGATGATAATCCCATAAAATGAAATTAATTTAGCATCTTCTCTTACTTTTTCTTAGCTAAAGTTGAGTGAAAAGCACACTTTCATCTTGTTTTTAGTAAGTTTATTGTTAAGTTTAATTAGGAGTTGGGTGTTCATTCAGTTTGCCTTTTTTTTTTATTTCTTTTACTCTTTTTAGTCTTTTGTTGTAATTTGGTTGATTGTAGTTTTGTTTTTCTCTTGTTTTGAAGCATAAGGATTGAAAAAAGTATGTGGAAGCAGTAATACCATATCATCGCGCAACATCGTTTAACATTGGTAGTTTGACAGAAAATGGAAATATGGGCTCACTTTTGGTGATGTAGAACTAGCATATTTTGGCCCTTAAAACAATTTAGATTGGCTGAAAATAGAAAGAAAAGAAAGCCCAAGGCAATGTGAAAGAAAGAAAACTCTAATTTGGGGAGGTGGCACACATGAGAAGAAAAGAGAAGGAAAAAATTGCAAAAACCAGAAAAGAAGAAGAGAAGAAAAATGCAGCAGCTGGAACCATGTTGGGAGGGGAAAATCAGCAAGGAAATTTTTGGGGAGGACTCTTCATCAACTTTCTTTAGCTACCCATTCTCCTTTCTTCATCTTACTTTCTAATTTATTCCTTAGATGTATCTTTGCTCTTAGTTTCTTGATATTTTAGCTAGGTTGAGTTGTTCTTAGTGATATTAGTTTGTGAACCTTTATTTGCATCCAAGATGCTTATGAGTAATGCCTCTTATTTATGTTTATTTTCCTTTTAAAAAGCATTAACTAATTTCTTAGACTGAAATTTATGGAGCTATAACTCTATTTTTTAGAGCCCTTTTGCTATGGAAATACTAGAAAAGTGTAGTTTGCTGATGGATATTTACATATTATTTTCCTTTTTAAGAGTGATTAACTTAAGATGGATACAAGCTTGTTTTAATTCTGAAAAGGTTAAAATTAGTGGAAATAACATAAGCAATATAAGGGTATAGACTTATACTTTTGGCTTGTAAACTTAGGAAAATTGGGCTAATCATGTGTTTGAAAGCTAAGGTTTTATAGACATATGTTAAACTTTGCTTAAAAACTGAAATTCGAGACTAGAGATAATTTTTTAGTATTATTCTTAGATTTTTTATTTACTACACATAGCAGTAATGTTGCACAATGCTATAGCATCACACAGCATCTGGGAACTAAAATTAGTAGTGAAATTTCATAAATTATAATGCCTTATCAATCTATTCTTGTCTTAATTGTTACCAATTTTTAGTTGCATATTTCTTTTAGATTGCTAGAATTTAATTTTCTCAAGTCGAGCTTGCATTTGATTAGTTTTAGATTACTTAATCTATACTATATAAATGACGCTTGAGAGGAGAAACTTTTGATTTTCTTTTTTGCTCATTCTTACTTTAAAGACTTCCAATTATGACATTCTTAATTGAAAGATTCTCTTTTGCCCTCAATTTGAATAAATGTTCTAAAATCTCTACGCATATAATCCCTAATTTGAATAAACATTGTAAAATCTCTACGATCTCCAATTTTCTAACTAACTAATATTTAAATTTTTTAATGATAATTTAAAAAATTAATAACAAAAACTAAAACGATATTTTTAAACCTATGTATTTTCGAGAATATATAAAATTATTATGATAGATTTTTCTTAAAATAAACTAATATTTAAAGATTTTTAATGCAAATTTAAAAATTTCTATGATCTCTAATCTTCAAACTAACTAATATTTAAATTTTTTTAATGATAATTTAAAAAATTAATAACAAAAACTAAAACAATATTTTTGAACCTATGTATTTTTGAGAATATATAAAATTATTATGAAATATTTTTCTTAAAATAAACTAATATCTTAAATTTTTTAATGCCTATTTAAAAATTTAAGAACAAAAACTTTAAAAAAAATTGAACAATTCATTTTCGAGAATATATGAAATTATTATGAAATATATATATATATATATATATATATATATATTTACGGCTTACATAGTTTTGCTTTTTTTTTTTTGGCAAATGGCAAGGAAAATGATTTAATGTAATTTAATACTTTTGTAGTTTTCGTTTTTTTTTTTAAATTTGTAAAGACACATCAATTCATTTACTGATCTTTGGTATATTGAAGAAGGTAGAGAAGAAAATGATTGCAACCCTGGCTCCTTATGGCAGAAGAAGTAGAAAACGGCAGACAATGTGATGTAATTGTATTATTTTTTTTCTTTATTTTTCTTTATTTTTGTTTCCTTTTCCTTTTTTTGTTTTGGATAAATTGGAGTTTAGTATGCTAGAATTTAGGAAGGTTTGATCACAGTCTTACATTTTTTTCCGATTTATGTTATTTATTATATTTAAATATAATTATTAATAGTTATTAAAAATATAATATCATTGCAATTTCCAATATATTATGGCAACAATTAATATTCAGATTCTAAAAGTTATTTTATTTGATGGAAGATTGAATTCTCTATCTTGCATAAAAAAATAATATTTTTTGTTTAAATTAATTTATTAATAGTTATTCTCGATTCATTGAACTTTTGTAAACAAAAATAAATTAACCAATAGATCTCCTGAAATTTCTTTCATAGATTTGAAGAGTTCTAAAATTGAGAACCACGTATCTAATTAATGATTTTCTTGAATTTGAAAAGATTATGCAAAAAAGATTTTTTTCAATTACTAGATAATTAATACGAATTTAATAAAAGAAAAAAAAGAATATTTAGGTTTAAATTAAAGTTTGGAATTAAGTGGGAAATCAAATGATGCAAATCAAAATAAAAAATAATATTTTGGTTTAAATTAAAGTTTGGAATTAAACTTTTGTAAAAAAAAAAAAATTTATTAATAGATCTTCACGATTTAGTGAACTTTTGTAAACCAAATAATTAACTAATAGATCTCTTCGAAACTTCTTTCATAGATTCAAAGAGTTCTATAATTGAGAACCGCTATACAATTAATGATTCCCTTGAATTCAAAAAGCTCATTGCAAAAAAAGATTTTTTTAATTACTAGATAATATGAAATTTTAAAAAAATAGAAAAAAAATATTTTGGTTTAAATTAAGGTTTGAAAATAAGTGAGTAATCAAATGGTGCTAATGATCAAAATAAAAAATAATATTAAAGTGTAATTCTTCATTTGTCATATATATAAGACTCTATATTCAACTTTTATATGTACATTGCATTTTCAACATTACGAAACACGTGCAACGCACGTAGTATCCAACTAGTTGCATTAAAATTAGTTATTAGTAGTATTCAAATTTATAGAATTTGCATAATTAGTCTTTGTGGGATCGACTTTGTCTACCAATTTCTACCTACGATTGCGTATACTTGTGTAGTGAGTTTTTGCACAGCACAAGACAATAGAGAAATCTTACTTAAGGAAGTAAAATATGTTCCCAACCTTGGAAGGAATCTTATATAACTCGGAATGCTTGATGACCAAGGTTGTTCTTACCTAAGGAAAGAAGGAGTTCTCGAAATCTCTTAAGGACTGTTTGGGGAGCTGAGTGAATTATAATATTCTGGCTTATAATAGTCTGTGGAGTTATATAATTTTTGTTTAGGATGAAGAGTTATTTAGTCTTGATTATAATTGTCTGTGTTTAGGGTGCAAAGTATTCCACAGATGATTATAATCCAGACTATTATAACCCACGTCCAAAACAACTCCTAAAGAATTCGAAAGTTGTCTTAACAGAGGAGAAGTTGAATGGTTTGTATGTGATTAAAGGTGTGATGCTGCCAAACTATGCATTAATAGTACAAGTTAAAAAGTAAGAGAAAATCAAATTATGGCATAGGAGACCCTCTCACATCAATGAAAGAGGGCTTCAAGAATTGCAAAGCAGGGACTTATAAAGCCGAAAGGTTCTAAATGCTGCAATTATGTGAACATTGTATCTTCGACAAATTTAAAAGGCTAAAGTTCATTGAGGGAGAACATTTCACCATTACCATCCTCAATTACATCCCCTGCAGACCTTTGGGGGCCTTCAAGTACCCCGTAATTGTGTGCCTCCAGGTACTTCTAGTCTCTTATAGATGATTTTTCTAGAAAAGCTTAGATTTGCTTTCTTACATCTCAAGAACATACATCTGAAAAATTTAAAGAGTTAAAAATTAAAGTTGAGAACCAAACCAGTCAGAAAGTAAAACATATAAGCACTAATAATGACTTCGAATTCCTATCTAACCGTTTTAATGATTTTTGTGCTGAGTGTGGAATTGTTGAGATTTATGTCCTAAAGTCTCATAATTACTTCTTTTTTGAAAAAAATCTTTAAGAGTGCATCTACACAAATCAATTTGAGGCGTTCGTTTTCTAAGATAAAAAACAAAAAGTTTGTAAATTGTAAAAGTTCATTTATGAGATGAATTTGACATTTATATCTTTTGAATGTAAGTTTTGATAAATGCATCAAAACATATGACTTTGAGTAAATATTAATGAAACTTGTATAGACAAGAAAATCATTAATAGCATAGTGAGATTTTTTTTCATATTTTATGTTGATGACATTTTACTCATTGGAAATGATGTAAGATTTCTATCTAATATAAGAAGTTGGCAACCTAACCAAGTCTAGATGAATAATTTGGAATGACTCGGTATATCTTATAATAGAGATTTCAAGGACAAAATGTTAATTATGTCTCAAACATCTTATATTGACAAAATTATTGTCAAGTATTTGATGTAGAACTTCAAAGAATGATAATATATTGATAACACACTTTGTGGGCTACTTTATAGCTTAAATATTATTGGTCTTTGTGAATTTCAAACTATTTTCACGTACATATCTATTCTTTTTATAGGAATTAAAGAATTCAATGAAACTAAAGAAATTAATGAGATATATTAAGAAATTTAGATATTTTGGGCCACTACATTGAGAATCAAACAACTAAACATTGAAACCAAATATCTGAGATAGTAGCATTGAGCCACTATTAGGAATGTCACAACGATTGTATATGTATCCAAGTAAGAAAATCTGGGGAGGTAGCATCTCAACACTATATCAGAGTGTTGAGATGTTACAATTTGAAGTTTTCTTGCCAAATTGTCTGTAGCATCTAAACTCTGTATAGCGTCTCAATACCGTTGCTTGTGGCATCTTAACCCTGTTTGTAGTGTCTCAACGATATCACATGCTTTTATTTATTTATTTATTTTTATATAAAGTAGGGTTTCTTTGCACTAAAAAGGAGAAATTTGGGAGAGAAAAATTGGTAGTTCACGATTTTGACCAAATTGGAGGGCAAGGCGGCCATTAGAGAGTTTTGAAAAGGGATTTTCAAGGCTCGAGATCATGGATATCGTTTTAAGGATGGAGGATTGTCATGCCAAACTTGATTTGTTTCCTTTCCCTCGATTCTTTGTAGTTTTCTCATGAGATTTAGCATTGGATGTTATTGTGTTTCTTTGGACATGAGTAGCTAAATTCACAGTTCTTAGGGATTGATGTAACCATTAGACATTATGACGCGATTAATTGAATGTCTTAATTTATTGCTTTTATTCCATTCATGTATTTATGTGCTTAATACTTTTAATCTCTTGATCACAAATTAATTGTTGCTAAATCTGAATCTCACTCGGGAGAGGTAGTTTATATTAGAACGTAAGTGCATGACTGAGGTACTTCTAAAATTGGAAAATTTAGGATTGCTTTAGAGGTTTTTAAAAGAAGTAGACCTATGGCTTTTACCTATTATTGAAACTAGATAGTGATATTAGTTTCTAGTTTCTTAGCTAGCAAAGAGATTTAATGTTATTGAAACTAGATAGTGATATTAGTTTCTAGTTTCTTAACTAGCAAAGAGATTTAATTGTGCTTGAGAAAATTATCAATTAAGCCCTTCTTGACTTATGGAATAATTACATATTCAATCTTAGCGGTTTAATTAATTGATTTGTCTAACTTATGAAATCAATTCCCTAGGACATTTTTCCTATTGATTCTCTCATTAGCATTACTTTATTGCTAGTTTTCATTCTTTCACTCATCTTGTGTTCTTCTCTAAATAAAACTGAGTGATTGTTGATAAAGAGCTTGTCGAAGGCTCTATCAAATATATTTATAAACCAAACCTCTAAAATTTGCAATAATAGTGGCTAGGGTCGATCACAGGAATTGGATTTCTTAGTTAATTTAAGTATCGTAATTACTCTCACTTAACTTATTTAGAGAAAGAAATCAAATGCAAACAAGCTAAACTAAATAGCTAACCTATAAAGCAAAAGATAAATGGAGACACAATAGGAGAGAGATATCCTAAGGAATCAATTTCACCAATTAGACTTACAGTGAAAACTACCAAGATTTGTCATGCAAATATTCCATAAGCCAAGAAGTGAGGGTGTTAACTGACTCTTTTAAGCACAATTAACTCTCATGCAATGTTATAAACCTAATATCTCTATCTAGATTTTAATAACATGCAAGGCTTTAAGCAACTTCTTTTAAGGGCTTCTAAGAGAATTCTCCACTTTCATGCAAGAATTTACAAATAGTCATGCAATTAAGTTCTAACCTAAACCATACTTTTTCAAGCATAAATTCAGACCAATAAAACAAATAATCTGTGATCAAGAGATTATAAGCATTAAATACATAAAAACATGAATGAAATAAAAACATTCAATTAAGGTATTTAATCAATTAAAACCTCAAGTCTAATGGCTACATCAAAACCCCAAGTATTAGGAACAAAGATACTTAAATTCATACAATTAAACCTCTAAATTCCTAATTTACAGCCACAAAACAGAAACTAAAGCTAAAGGAAAAGGAAGAAATTAGCAAACGATGGTCGATCTCGCGTTCCCGTCGTGATCTCCATGTCCCTCGAGCTTTGGATCTTCAAAAAATGATCCACAAATGCTCCCAATTGCTCCATAAACCCTCAATTTTAGCTTGGAATCGAGATTAGGGCTACAACTCTCGGATTGGCCTCCCAAAAAGGCACAAAAATGATGTTTTTATAGAAAATCTCGAGGCAGTGTCGACGCTGCAAGAAAAATAATTTTCGCGCGTTTCTGGGCAAAAAATGGCCTTTTTTTGCATTTTTGTAGCATCGCGATGCTATAGACAGTGTCTCAAAGCTACCCTGTAGATAGCACTAGCCATTTTTACTATATCTCTTCGCTCGGGTGTCCGAATGACCTCCGATTCAATGCGTTGGAACCGTGATTCAATGTAGAATCTCCCGGAACGTGCCTTATGCTCAAATAATATCTTTAATCTTCTTGAATTTTCAATTAATCTTCAAAAGGCTCCAATATCCACCAAAATATTCTCAAATACTTGGTTTTGTTCCTCAAGCTCGGTTTCTACAAAATTAAGAGAAATAGGAATAAAAGCTCACAAAATAATCACAAAACTAGCATAAATAATAGGAAATAAGATAGCATAAATACATGCTATCAAATACCCCCACACTTAAACCTTTGCTAGTCCCGAGCAAAGCAAAAACAAAACCCACATATATGAATTCACCATTATATAAAAGTGACTCAAACCTTAATGTTCTAAATAATAATATAATAACAATTTAAGGAAATACTCAAACACAACTATTCATCAAGCAAACTCGAATTTAAGCTTTTCATCTCTTGCGTGTGTGTGTGCGTAGCCCTCCTAAAGTAGTCTTTACAAGCCTAGAATAGGTTTATAGCGTCCTTCATTCATCTTCCCCCTACACTGGCCCCAAGCACCAAATCTCTAGCCTTATTACACTCAAAAAGTTAATAAGCTACTAGGTGCCTGAAAATAAACAAATCGATCTGCTAAGCTTGCATCATTTTAATATCAGGGGCACTAGCTTTCACACACCCATCGTAGGGACCCTTACTTAGAGCACTCGCTCGATAGGTGGCCTAATTGATCACGACAGAGGTAGCTCTTTTTACCCTTGACTCTTTTCAATACATTACAAGCTTTTTTTTTTTTCTTTTCTTTTCTTTCACTAAAATGGTTTTTCTTTTGAGCTCAATTTCTTTTCTTTTTCTTACAAGCAAAACAAACAAATTTTTTTTCTTCCTCCTAAGTGACACATTACACCTTATCATGCAAGTCAACCATCAAACTAGAGCTTAAGCCTATCAGAGTGACAACAAACTTTTGGACAATATAAAACTACTATGAGCCTTCAAAACTAACAAAAGACAGGCTAGGTGCTCATAACTTGCAAGAAATTCAAAGCAAAAATTTTAAATTTACTTGAATTCTAGACATGCTTTCATATTTCACAAAAAATTGTAAAAAATATTATTAATTAGAACACATCACAGGTAGTTCTCATCACACTCGATGCAACATAATCATCATATAATTCACAGAAAAAAAAAATCAATAACAGCTCAGATTCATATTAGAACAACACACATCCCCCCAACACTTAAAACATACATTGTCCTCAGTGTATAAATTATTCAGATCTATTTCTTTATGCTTAAGGACAATTTAAAAAGATAAAGGGAAGAGTAACACTGCCTTGAAGTGCGAGAGACTCCTCGATTCAGCCTAATCAATGGGTGCAATGTGAGAGATTATTCTCGAGCTCCTAGAAATATCAACCAACAGGAAGACAAGATCAACACAAACAAAGCTAAAAGAAAACTAGAAAACCATAAAAATAAAAGAAAGACTAAGAGATAGAAAGCTTGGGTTGCCTTCCAAGAAGCGCTTGTTTAACGTCTCTAGCTAGACGGGACTCGTGTGGGCTCTCAAGGTACATAAAAATTCTCCCAATATTTCTTCGGGCCGATCTTCCTGGAGTCAACAAAGCATACCAGGGCTAGTAGAAACACTAGCTTCTCATGAGACCCTGAAACATAAATATTTTTTGTATCTTTAATTAATGTAATAAAAGAAGAAAAATCAAAAGAAGGCAAACTAGACTCGTGAGTATAAGGAAAAGAAAGATCATGATTAAGAGAAGTTTCTGGAGATAAAATAAGGGTAGGCTTTTCAGCCTCATACTCTATCACTTGGATTTCCTCTTGCAATGTGGTTTTGCTACATTTTTCAACCTCACAAACCTGTTCTTTGTGTGCATCAAGCTGCTCCAACTCATCCTCACTATCATCGATATATATCATCCTAGAATGTTGTTCCTCAGTGGTATTAAATTTTTTTTGCTCATGTAGGGCCTTAAGTAATTCAACTATCTGACAAAGTTGTTGAGTCATACGATTTAGTGCAGTCCCATTTTCTTCCACCTTAGCTTCTATCCTATTCAACCTCTCTACTTCAGTCTGACAAAAACTTCTAACCCTTGATTCCAAAATGTATTCTTGCAATAGGTCTTCAAGGGAAGAGTTTTCCTTAATTTGGTTGGGATAGGCAAAGTTTTGGGTCCAAGTGCCCATATCATTACCATAAAAGGAATTTCCATAATTTATAGATTCAAAACGATAATGATTAGGCACTTGATATCCATGGAAACCATAATTAACATTCACAGGGTCATAAGGGGAGTAGTCTACTGGGTAAGAGTTGAAGTAGGGTGTTTCTCCTTGGGTGGTAAGACACTCCCCATAAGGCCACTCAGAATTGTAAAAAACCATGCTCTAAATCAAAGGAGACTAAATTCAGGCTTTCACACAAATGCATACACCACCAAATCAACGCAACCAAGAACAAGAGACAAAAGCTCAAAACAAAAACAAAGCAACGAAAATAAAAGAAAACAAATAAAACCTCTAAATTAAAGCAAGCAATTTCTTCACAATATCAAATGAATTAAAGTACGCCAATCCCCGGCAATGACACCAATTTGATAAAGAGCTTGTCGAAGGCTCTATCAAATATATTTATAAACCTAAACCTCTAAAATTTGCAATGATAGTGGCTAGGGTCGATCACAGGAATTGGATTTCTTAGTTCATTTAAGTACCGTAATTACTCTCACTTAACTTATTTAGAGAAAGAAATCAAATGCAAACAAGCTAAATGAAAGAGCTAACCTATAAAGCAAAAGATAAATGGAGACACAATAGGAGAGAGATATCCTAAGGAATCAATTTCACCAATTAGACTTACAGTGAAAACTACCAAGATTTGTCATGCAAATATTCCATAAGCCAAGAAGTGAGGGTGTTAACTGACTCTTTTAAGCACAATTAACTCTCATGCAATGTTATAAACCTAATATCTCTATCTAGATTTTAATAACATGCAAGGCTTTAAGCAACTTCTTTTAAGGGCTTCTAAGAGAATTCTCCACTTTCATGCAAGAATTTACAAATAGTCATGCAATTAAGTTCTAGCCTAAACCATACTTTTTCAAGCATAAATTCAGACCAATAAAACAAATAATCTGTGATCAAGAGATTATAAGCATTAAATACATAAAAGCATGAATGAAATAAAAGCATTCAATTAAGGTATTTAATCAATTAAAACCTCAAGTCTAATGGCTACATCAAAACCCCAAGTATTAGGAACAAAGATACTTAAATTCATACAATTAAACCTCTAAGTTCCTAATTTACAGCCACAAAACAGAAACTAAAGCTAAAGGAAAAGGAAGTAATTAGCAAACGATGGTCGATCCCGTGTTCCCGTCGTGATCTCCATGTCCCTCGAGCTTTGGATCTTCAAAAAATGATCCACAAATGCTCCCAATTGCTCCATAAACCCTCAATTTTGGCTTGGAATCGAGATTAGGGCTATAACTCTCGGATTGGCCTCCCAAAACGGCACAAAAAATGATGTTTTTATAGAAAATCTCGAGGCAGTGTTAAGACACTGCGCTGCAAGAAAAATGATTTCCGTGCGTTTCTGGGCGAAAAACAACGTTTTTTGCATTTTCGTAGCGTCGCGATGCTATAGACAGCGTCTCGACGTTACCCTAGAGACAACACTGGCCCATTTTGCTATATCTCTTTTCTCGGGTGTCCGAATGACCTCGGTTCGATGCGTTAGAACCGTGATTCAATGTAGAATCTCTCAGAACGTTCCTTATGCTCAAATAATATCTTTAATCTTCTTGAATTTTTAATTAAGCTTTAAAAGGCTCCAATATCCACCAAAAATATTCTCAAATACTTGGTTTTGCTCCTCAAGCTTGGTTTCTACAAAATTAAGAGAAATAGGCATAAAAGCTCACAAAATAATCACAAAACTAGCATAAATAATAAGAAATAAGATAGCATAAATACATGCTATCAATTGTATCTATGGTACTTAAATGAGATAGAAAATCAATCCAAATGGCGACACTCTTACTCATTCACTATATTAAAAAATTGCCCTGTACACTTATGGTAAGAAATTTTTGCTAACAAGTTTTTTGTGTTGCTGAAGTTTTAGCAACTATTTAGCTTCAATTAATATTGTGGAGAACTCACTCAGTCTTAATTTAGAATTTTTATTTGTTTTATTCTTTTCAAAATGTCAATTGTTTATGCAAAAGGACAAGGAGGCAGCTCAAGTCCTTTTTGATCCTGGAATTGAAAATATTTGCAAAAGGAATCAAAAGGAAAAAAGGGAAAAAACTGAATCCATGGACAATCCACAGTTTCAAGGCTAGGAACTTTACAACCTATAGTAGTAGTGAATGCACATCCTTACTGTGAGGAGCCTACCATCGAGCAAGTTCACTATGTCAACAATAGAGATTATGGGTATCGAGGCAACCAGATGCATAATCCATTACCTACCCATTACCATCTAGGATTGAGGAATTACAAGAACTTCTCTTATGCTAATAACAATAATATGTTGCATCCTCCACCTGGATAAGCATCTCAATAAGTTGAAAATAAGCAATTTCTTGATGATCTTATTAGAGTATTCATCACATAATCAAGAGCATGAACAACCAAGTTGGAGAATCAGGTGGAGAGTTATGGAGCAACAATTAAGCACATTGAAACACAACTTGGACAAATGGATTCAACTATCAATACCTTATAGAAAGGAAAGGCCCCTTATATGAATGAAAAGATCAAAATGGAGTATTACAAGGCCATTATTGTGAAGATTGATGTTGGGATTTATGTCCCAAAGCCTTGTAATTAACGTTTTATTATTTAATAATTATTTGATAATTATTTTATTATTTGTAATTTATATTATCCATTGCATAAAAATTTAAATTTATTAGTGTAATCTTGAATAGTATGTAGTTGACATACGAGAGAATCATGTTCAAGAAATAACCTAAAGGGTGATAAGGGTATACACAAGCGTACATATCAAGTAATAAAATGGTAAGTATTTTATCAAGTATCGTGATCCTCAGGGAATTGTATTGTGATATTGTTTGAGTATTGAATGTAATAATGATTGAAATTATTTAGGGAATGGAATGAAATGGCGCTTTGACAAACAATTAAAACTAACGAAAGCATGCAAATAAAAGGAAATGAGAACACAAGATTTAGGGCATTAGGGGTTAACTTCACAAATTGAACCGAGCAAATACATAATCAAACAATTGATGCGTCAACTCACTTAATCCTTAAGCCTAGAAGTCTATTGCCATGGATATCTCCATCGAGTTCCTCCAATTTTCTTAAACTAATTAACTAACCTAGGTGTCCCTAACGCCAATTAATTAATTAAAGACGTTAAGACCCTTTGTTTTAAGCCTCAATTAATCCCTATTAATCCTATGTCGCTTAGGTGAGAATTAGTTGTCATGCAAGGTAGTTCTAAGCTTAAACATTCTCTTTCAAGATCAATTTAAGCTAAGTATCTATTAAACTATGGCTAGTAGTCTAAAGGCATTAAACAACTCATGTATGAAAGAATTAAAGTAAGTAACAATATCAAATTAATTCAATTAAACATAAGCAGTGGTCCAAAAATCTACATTAACACACTAAACTAAGGAATTTAGCCACAAATAGTCATTATTACAGTCCACAATTCCAACATTTTAGCCCTAATATAGTAACTAAAAAGGAAAATAAAAGTAAATAAAACGACGAAATCCACAATCCTCAACTTTTGCCTCGATCCACATACTTATCGAGCCTCGATCCATTTCCAACGGGCTCCAAAATGGCACCCAATGCTTCCCAAAATAGCTCCAATATGCAAAAAGGGTAAAAAATCGTAAAGTGTGTCTCTTTTTTTCGAGCAAGAATAAGATGGCTTTATACCTCAATCAAAGTAATGTCTCGTTGCTAGAGACAGTGTCTCGATTCTGTCAAAACTCACTGTTTCATTTAGTGCGCACAAGTTTCAGCGTCGAGACCCTACGGACGGAACGTAGCTTCTTCGCACTTTTCCAGCGTTGAGACGCCACAGGGAAGCGTCTCAATGCTTGCTCTCGGGCTTGGCCAATAAAAATACCATCTAGATGCCATTTTAAGGGTCTCGATGTTGTTCTCTCGAGTCCAATTGCCAAGATTGACTCGTTTTCCATCCTTAGCCTTAATTTCTCATCTCTTTTGGCTTCAAAACACCAAATATCACTTGAATTCACAAAATCCTCTTGAAATCCCCGATTCCTGAAATTCAACATAAATTAACATCAAAGCTCACGTTTAAGGCCTAAAACTGGCTAAATTAACAGGATAAATATAACACTAAATGAGTGTTATCAATCTATAGTATATGGATAAGGTTGTGTGCCTTATCTTGGTAACACTATTGATGCGACCCACTTTGTAATAGTTACAAATGATTTGATCTAAATCGTTCATGTAGAGACATGTGAGTGGGGGTGTCATATACAATGAGTTTGTATAAGAATGGACCACGAAATATTTAATCTCTCTTTATAAAGCCGTTAATTGAGAAAATTAATATTTTAACAGGATGATCATATGCGACTCGATCTTAATCTTGAGTGAGTTATGAACTCATGCTTGATAAGAGCTTGTTGAAGACTCATCAAATACATTTATAATTACCGATCTAAAATTAACTACTTGTAGTACTTAACAATAGACTGGGTCGAGCCACAGGGAATCAAGTAATTGATTTATATTAATTGGGTTTCTTATTGACACGAACTGACACGGATTGGGGGGGGGGGGGTTTAAGCATAAAGGAGATAGACAGAAGAATTAAAGTAATAAAGATAAGGATCTCACCTCATGCACCGATTCGGGGTAAAAGTAGGTACAATGCAATTTTTGATCACAAATTACCAACATGAAATCCATTCAGCAATTTATCACCTAATCGACTTGTCGAAATAGCCAGACAGGTTTAGCCTATATGCAATCTTAGGTCCCCTAAATCAATTAACCCAACCTACAACCTAAGTAGCCCTAATTAGTTGGGCATACTAACGTTGCTAGCCGCATTACGATCTAGGGATTGATTAAGACATTGATTAAACTAGATTGACCTATCTAATTTAACTAACATGTTCTCTTAATTCTAAGGTCATATCATGCCAACTACACGGGAAAGAAGCTCCCTATTATGCACGCATCACTCGGACCTAGCACTACCTATCTAAGCCTAAAACTATTGAAAATAGAGAGAAACTAGCTAAAGAGGTCTCATTAGGGCGGAAAATCACAAGACCCATGACCTAAGGGTCATAAATTTTTTTTTTATACAAATAGCGGTAGCGTCTCAACGTTATAGGCAGCGTCTCGACATTACTAGCATTTTGAGGTGCTTGCCGTAGCATCACACGAAGGTTGCTCGACGCTCCATTGCGACAGCGTCGAGACACTGTCCTGTTCTTGCGCATTATGTCTTTTATACGCATCTTGATGCTCTTAGCAGCGTTGATATGCTCTTATTGGGGGCAAAATGGTCATTTCACTGGTTCTTCTTGCTCAGTTGCTCAAATAACCTCCAAATTGACTCAAATTAGCCTGCTCCAAAATACTTCTCTTGATCGAACATCTACAAAATGAACAATAAATCACATAAAAATTATCGAACTACCAGGAATTAGGCACAGGAATATAAGACTATTTTGATCTTATCACTACCTGTGAGAGCTTGTCCTTTGATTTGCATGGGTAAGAGTAGCGTTTGTAGCCAATTCAATAAGCCCACCATTTTGGAGACTTGACCAAATAAGAAGTTGGGAACATGAGTTTCACAAGATAGAATTCACTCATTCCATATAGGGTAAGTAGATGAGTAGTTCCCTTAAGTGTTAATTTTAAGACTTAAACAATGGGGCCCCACCCTCTCATTGGTCCGAGAAGGACTTAGTTTATAATTGGATTATAAATAAATTGTTCATTAGAGGATTAATAGTACTTAAGGTATAAGATGTAATTACATGGGCAAAACGAACTTTTGACCCAGTTGTAATTATGAACAACTTGTGAATGATAAACTTGCATGTAATGGTTATATCGATGGACACAACTTGTCCTACAGTGTATAAGAGTGCAACTCTAGGTCCATAGTGGAGTGACCTAGAGTTAATGAATGAAAATTAATTTATTAAAGATTTTAATTAATTAATTTTGTATCATTGGAGCTTATAATCTGTAATACTAAAAGGATCAATTGAGTTGAAAGAAAATTTTGAAATGTTCAAATTAATATTTAATAATTTGATATATTAAATTTACAAGAGAATAATACATTATTAAATAAATTATATATTAAATTTGAATAAGATTCAAATAGATAATATATGTTGTAGGAGATATTTGAATGAGATTCACATATATTAAATATATAATATATTAGAAATTATATTTTAAATTTGAAAAATATCTTATCCTAAGTTCCTATATAAATAGGACCCTTGGGCTAAGCCAAAATAGTAGTTCTCTACAATAAAGAAAACTCTCTAAAATTTTCTTTTCAATTCTCTGTTACTTCTTTCAAGAGGCTCCCACAAGCCTTGGTCCTGTGTTCGAGTCATAACAAGTAAGATCTTGTGGAGATTCAAGACTTGCTGGAATTGGAGCACAAGAAGTAAAGACCCGCCAGAATTATCTCCATATTATTTAAAGGTATGTATGCTTAACCTTTATTTTTAGTTTAATTCTAAATAAATCAAAGCCGATCCCAAATTGATTTTTGAATAGTTTAGAAATCATAGTCTTCCGCTATGAGGTGAAGTGCTCATTCCTATCAATTGAGACATAAAGTTAAGAGCCATAGCAAAAGGAGATTGAGGAGACAACATGATAACTCTTGTTTGTAAGGGTTACTCGGCTCTAAATTCAAGAATCCTTTTTGACGTTTGTCATGAATAATCTATCTAAATCAAGCAAGATTGAGAAAGACACATATTTTTATCTATGATGTGCTAAATGAACTTAATTTAGAGTAAAAAGAATCAATTTAGGATGAATCTAAGTAGCTGCTGTGTTTTCGTGTAGAGTCTGCTGGAAAGCCCAATTCCGATTACAACTTTTGCAAGGCCAATATCATATGCGACCACAACTTTTCCTTTGACTGTTTTAGCGAGAAACCGGTGGATCAAAATAGATTGAGTCAAATCGCTACCTATCCCTTAGTTTGACTTCGATAGTCCATAGTCAAGCTTTCCACATGACTTTTGGCAACTACCACCTCCATACATGTCTATAAAAAGAGCCACACTCATCGATTTGAGAGGAGATAGTTGATAGCATGTAATTAATGCTATCTTTATCCTATTAATTTAGCTAGTTTTATGTTTAATTCGTGAGATTTGATGTCGATTTATGTTGTTTTACAGGAACCGAGCTATTTAGAAGGAAAAGGAGAATTAAAGTGTTTTTGAGTGATTATAGAGAAAAAAGAGATGAAAAATTGAGACTAAGGATGGAAAAGGAGTTAAGCTTGGCAATTGAACCTGAGAGGACAATGTCTAAACCCTTAAAATGGCGTCTAGATGCCATTCTTTATTGGCCAAACCCGAGAGCAAGCGTTGAGACGCTACCTCGTGGTGTCTCAACGTTGGAAAAACACGAAGAATTGAGTTTCTGTCTGTAGCATCTCGATGCTGAGGCATGCGCACGTTATTGAAATAATGAGTTTTGGCAGCATCTGGATGCTGTCCCTAGCATCTTGATGCTGCTTCGATTGAGCTATACATTCATCTCATTCTTGCTTGAAAAAGGGAGACATACTTTAGGGTTTAGACCCCCTTTACGGAAAGGGATGAATTGAGAGACCTTGAAGTTGCTTTGGGGCTCTTTAGGAGGTGGATCGAGGCTCGAGTAACACGTAGATTGAGGAAAAAACTCAAGGATTATGGGTTTCTTCGTCTTATTTCCCTTTTATTTCCATTTTAGCTACTGTAATTAGGTTGTAATGAGGATTTTGTGGATTGTATTAACTATGTTTTTGTGGCTAAATTCCTTAGTTTAGGGTGTTATTATAGCTTTTTGGACCATTGCTTATGTTTAATTGAATTAATTTGATATTGTCACTTTCTTTAATTCTTTTATGCATGAGTTGCTTAATGCTATTAGACTATTGGCCGTAGTTTAATCGATACTCAGCATAAATTGAGCTTGAAAGATAGTGTTTAAGCTTAGAAATACCTTGCATGACAATTAGTTCTCACCTAAGTGACAAAGGATTAATGGGGATTAATTGAGGTTTAAAATGAAGGGTCTTACTGTCTTTAATTAATTAATTGGCGCTAGGGACACCTAGGTCAATTAATTAGTCAACAGAGAAATCCATGGAAATAGACTTCTAGGCTTAAGAATTAAGTAAGTTGATGTATCATTTGTTCAATTATGCATTTGCTCGGTCCAATTAGTGAAGTTAACACCTAAACGCCCTAAATCTTGGTGTTCTCATTACCTTTTATTTGCATGCTTGCGTTAGTTTTAATTGTTTGTCAAAGTGTCATTTCATGCCATTCCCTAAATAATTTCAATCCTTTTTACATTCAGCACTCAAACAATATCACAATTCAATTCTCTGTGGATCATGATACTTGGTAAAATACTTACCATTTTATTACTTGATACTTACGCTTGCATTTACCCTTATCAAGTTTTTGGCGCCGTTGTCGGGGAATTGACAATTGTGTGTTTGTTTGATATTGAGAGAAAAGTGATTGGGTTAATTTAGGGATTTTTGTGTTTTTCTTTTATTTTTGTTTATATTTGTTATTAGGGAGGTCATTGGCATTGTATGCGAAGTGATAAGGAAGCTAACCTTCTTCCTTTGGATCCAGAGATTTATCGTACTCTTAGGTTACTGAAGAAGGAGAAGGAGATCCAAATTCAAGCCATGGCTGAACAATAGCAACAAAAAAAGGAGCTGAGAGTGATTAGAGATTATCTTTAGTCTGTCTTCCTAATGAATCATTCAGAGATAATGCATCAACCTATCCAAGTAAATAGTTTCGAGTTGAAAACTAGGTTGATACAGAGAGCTCAGGACATTTCATTCAAACGACACCATTTTTAGAGATTTGTGGGACGGTGAAAATGAATGGTGTAAGTTCAAACGCAATTCGCTTGTGTTTATTTCCTTTTTCTTTGTAGGATAAAGCAAAGGACTGGCTGGAGTCACTTACATGTTTATTTCCCTTTTCTTTGTAGGATAAAGCTAGCACAAGTGTTCCTAACAAAAAAATTTCCACCCGCAAAGACTACTAAATTAAGGATAGAGATTGGGATGTTCTGAAAATTTGATGGAGAGTAGCTCTACGAGAGCTGGGAGAGATATAAAGAAATGATGAGAAAGTGCTCTTAACACGGATACCCTGACTGGTTACAGGTACAACTGTTTTATAATGGTCTTTTGTCTTCTATTAAGACTATTCTTGATACCAGTGCAAGGGAAACTTCATGGCAAAAATAGTTGAGGAGGCACACACATTGCTCGAAGAGATAGCTGCAACAAGTTATCAGTGGCCCTCAAATCATTCTACATCTACATCTACTACTGGGATCTATGAGATTGATGAGGTAAGTGCTTTAAAAGCACAAGTGGCTTCGTTGACTAACACAACAAATAAATTGTCTTCTGTAGGAGCCTCGCAATCTATTGCCTCATTAGCAGCATTGAACGTGAAGAGTATGGAGGATTCGTTAATCGAGCAGTTATAGTATGTTCAGAATTGAGGATATGGTTTTCAAGGAAATTAGAATATACTCAACTACTATCACCTAGGTTTGCGAAACCATGAAAATTTTTCTTATTCTAATACGAAAAATATTTTGCAACCACCTCCAAGTTTTTCATCATCGTCAGCAAGTGAAGAAATCAAATTTGGAGGAAATGATGGGGGCTTTGATATATGAACAAATGGGAGAGAATGCAAAGTTGCGGACATCGATTACAAGTCTGACCATCGAAGTTAGTGGCCACGATACAATGCTTAAAAATTTAGAGGTGTAGATAGGAAAAATTGCCAGCGTTATGAATATTCTTAACAAAGGTAAATTTTTTAGCGATACTGAGGTGAACCCGAGGGAGCAATGTAAGGTGATTACACTGAAGAGCGGGACTCAGTTGGACGGGCCGACGAAAAAGGTAGTAATTGAAGAGGAAAAAATTGAGAGTAAAAAGGTTGTGGTAGAAAAAAACCACACAAAAGAAGCTTTCTAAACCTTCTTATTCTTATATTCTTGCATGTGTTCCTTTTCCCCAAGTTTTGAAAAAGAAAAAAATTAATGAACAATTTAAAAAGTTTTTGAATATGTTCAGGAAACTTCACATTAACATATCTTTTGTAGAGGCTTTAGAGAGCACACCCAGCTATGTGAAGTTTATGAAGGAACTTCTTTCAAAGAAGAAAAAGTTTAGAGACTACGAACAGGTTTTCATGATGGATAATGCTAATTTTTTAATTCAAGATAAACTGCCCATAAAAATGAAAGACCAAGGTAGCTTCACGATCCCTTGCACCATTGGAGACATTCACATTAAACAAGATTTATGTGATTTAGGGTCCAATGTTAATCTAATGCCCTACTCCGTTTATAGGAAGCTTAATCTCAAAGTAATCCACTATATCATTTGAGTTGGCTGATGGATCTACTACATATCCACTAGGTATAGTTGAGAATATTCTTGTTAAAATTGATAAGTTTATCTTTCCTGCAGATTTTGTTGTACTGGACAAGGAGGACGATGACTCAAGGATTCCAATGATTCTGGGAAGACCCTTTTTGTCCACAAGTGGAATTTAGTATGAGCACAGGAAAACTTACCTTTCAGATTGATGATAAGAAGGTTATGTTCCAAGTTTTTTGCTCTATGTTTGTGCCTGAAATAGAAAAATGTTTTAGGGTAGAAGTAGGGAACATTGAGCATGCTAATAATAATAGTTTGCCTGTGATTAATGAGCCTCTGACTACTGCGCTTAATGTAGATGATCATATGGATTTATTGTTGGTGGAATATGCTTCTTCTTCTGTTTTGATTGAATTTGATTCTTTTGATAAATTGATGATTAATTCTAATTAGTATGTTGGATGTTTGAATAGGATCGTGCCTGTTATTGATCACCTTGATGTTATGCTTATTGAATGTGTTGTAAAAGAAATACGCATAATTTTGATGTTGTTTATGAGCATGTTAATTTGTTGGAATTAGGGCATTCTAGAGATGCTTCATTGGATAGCATTTGTGTTGAAAATATGCATATTAGAATGCTTGAGTTGAATGAAAATTTGATTCTAGATAATGAATTTAATATGAATTTGAGTTTAGAGCATGTTATAGATGATATTTTGATGTATGGTGAGTTAATTGATAATTTGCATAATAACATGCCTTTGATGAATGAAAATGTGATTTCTAAGAGTGAATTTGAGAAGATAAATTTGCATCCCTCTATTATGTCTGGTGATGCTCCTCCCTTGTGTTCGAATTTTATTTCTGAAATGAATTATGTGGGAGTAGTTGATTTTGTTCTTGAGGATGCAAGTAAGAGAGCTGATGAAGAATTTTTCATATTTGAGCCACCTTGAAGCGTGTTTATGAGCCCCGTCAAGCTAATGACGCTAAACATGCGCTTCTTAGGAGGCAACCCAAGCTTAATTGTTTTCTTATTTGTTGTTTTGAGTAGTTGTAAGTTAGTTGATCTTAGCTATTACATTTGACCTGTGTTTTTAGGACCTTGAGATCCAAAATAATCCTCATATCTCCCATGCATTGAGTGGATGTTCATAGTTGGTGGCGACTCTCGCATTTCAAGGCTGTATCGTTTCCCTTTATCATTTGAATTGTCCTTTGAATGTTTAGAAGAGTTAGATGAGTTGATACATTGAGGGCAATGTATAGTTTAAGTTTGGAGGAAATGCATGCTATGCCTGATTTTGAGCTTTATTTGATTTTTTTTTAGTTGAATTGGAAGAATTTTGTGTGCTTGATTGGATATGATTATTTGTGTTGCATATGGTGTGATTAGGACAACCAATGATGTGATATGAATAATGAGTTTATTTTTGCATGTTTTTTGTGAAATTTGAAAGCATGTCTGGATATGAGTAAAATTAAAATTTTTTTCTTTGAATTCCGTGTATAAGTTGAGCACATAGCCTATTATTGGTAGTTTTGAAAGTTTAGAATAGTTTTATGATTTCTAGAAGTTTATTGTCACTCCGATAGGCTTAAGGTTTAGTTTGAAAGTAAATTTGCATGATAGCTTGTAATGCTGAGCGTAGGAAAAAATGCTTGTTAAATATGCCTGCAAAAGAAAAGGAAAGAAAAAAAATGAGTGAAAAGAAGTAGAAAAGAAAAGAAAAGTGAAAAATAACTTGTAATGAGTAAATATGATCTTGGGTAAAAAGAGTTACTTCTGTCGTGATCAGTTAGGCCACTCATTGAGCTAGTGCTCTGGGTAAGGGCCCCTACGACAATTGTGTGAAAGCTAGTAACCTTGATTCAAAGTAAAATGCAAGTTTAGGAGAAGCTTATCCCATAGTTCAGGCGCCTAGCTAGATATTACTTTCTTGAGTGTGAGGGAGCTGAATTGGGCCTCAGGACCAGTGTAGGGAGAAATTGAATGGAGGATTGCATAAACTTATTCTGGGCGAGTAAAAACGTCAATAGGTAGGCTAAGCACACATACACGCAAGGAAGTAGAGTTTTGTTTAAATTTCTCGAGGTTTCAATGGGCTTGATTATTTCATTGTTGCCTGTTTCTAAATTCATTATTGAGATCATTGAGGTTTGAGTCACTATTATGAAACCTTTGATTCATATATTTGTGTTGTGTTTTGTTTTGCTCGAAACTAGCAAAAACATAAGTTTGAGGATATTTGATAACATGTAATTAATGCTATCTTTATCCTATTAATGTAGCTAGTTTTATGCTTAATTCATGAGCTTTGATATCGATTTATGTTGTTTTACAGGAACCGAGCTATTTAGAAGGAAAAAGAGAATTGAAGTATTTTTGAGTGATTATAGAGCAAAAAGAGATAGGAAATTGAGGCTAAGGATGGAAAAGGATTCAAGCTTGGCAATTGGACCCGAAAGGACAACGTCTATACCCTTAAATGGCATCTAGAAACCATTCTTTATTGGCCAAACTCGAGAGCAAGCGTTGAGATGCTGCCTTGTGGCATCTCAACGCTGAAAAAAATATGGAGAATGAAGTTTTCGTCCATAGCATCTCGATGCTGAAGCCTGTGCGCGTTATTGAAACGATAAGTTTTGACAGCATCTCGCTACTGTCCCTAGCATCTCGACGCTGCTTTGATTGAGGTATAAATTAATCTCACTCTTGCTCGAAAAAGGGAGACACACTTTAAGGTTTAGACCCTATTTGCAGAAAAGGTTGAATTGGGAGATCTTGGGGTTGCTTTGGAGCTTTGTGAGAGGTGGATCGAGGCTCGAGAAGCATGTGGATTGAGATAAAAGTCAAGGATCACGAGTTTTTTTTTTGGTCTTATTTTCCTTTTATTTCCATTTTAGCTATTGTAATTGGGTTGTAATGAGGATTTTGTAGATTGTATTGACTATGTTTAGTGGCTAAATTCCTTAGTTGAGGGTGTTAATGTAACTTTTTGGACCATTGCTTATATTTAATTTAATTAATTTGATATTGTCACTTTCTTTAATTCTTTTATGCATGAGTTACTTAATGCTACTAGAATACTGGCCATAATTTAATTGATAGTTAGCTTAAATTGAGCTTGAAATAGAGTGTTTAAGCTTAGAAATACATTGCATGATAATTAGTTCTCACCTAAGTGACATATGATTAATGGAGATTAATTAAGGCTTAAAACGAAGGGACTTAATTCCTTTAATTAATTAATTGGCGCTAGGGACACCTAGATTAGTTAATTAGTCTAAGAAAATTGGAGGAACTCAACAGAGAAATCCATGACAATAGACTTCTAGGCTTAAGAATTAAGTAGGTTGACGTATCATTTGTTCAATTATGCATTTTCTCGGTCCAATTAGTGAAGTTAACCCCTAAACGCCCTAAATCTTGGTGTTCTCATTTCTTTTTATTTGCATGCTTTCGTTAGTTTTAATTGTTTGTCAAAGCGCTATTTCATTTCATTCCCTAAATAATGTCGATCATTATTACATTCGGTACTCAAACAATATCACAATACAATTTCCTATGGATCACGATACTTGGTAAAATACTTACCATTTATTACTTGATACGTATGCTTGCGTTTACCCCTATCAATAGCTGTGAGGAAGAAAGAAACCCTAGAGTTACTTCAAGAGAAAAAAATCCTTTGTTGTTCACCACATCTAGAATACTCTAGCCCCCTAGTCGAGAGTCTATGACTGCATAAAGCTCAATTCTCCTTGACAAAGGATGAATTGAGCTCATTGAGTGGCAACCCCTTGTGTTTTTTCTCTTTCTTACCAAGATCACCATTAGTTTAGATTAAGTGTTTTTGTTATTTCATTCATTTCTCTTTCTGATTTCACTTCCATCATGAGCTAATTTTCTTTTGGGATTCAATTATATGGATGCCCTAAAAAGATGAGTTAAGCTTGATATATTCATTTGCTTGTTTGCATGTTTACTTTTGTTCGGTTTGATTTTATTGACCTTAAAGTTCATTGTATGTCTAAATGGCCATTTAGATTTGCATAATAAGTTGAACTCAATATTGAAAAGGTTGGGTAATAAATGATGGAGTTTTTAATTAACCCATTATATCAATGTCACCCAATCACTCTTTATTTTTAATATTTTAAATATATTTCTAAGTTTTTTACAATTATCTTATCTTATACTAATATTTCATAAGAATTAAAAATAGTCAATTATGACCTAATTAAGCCATAATATAAAATTTTTCTTTAAGATGATGAAACTCTTATTTACTCATTCAAAAAAAATTCATGTTTTCTATATTTTTCTAGCAAATTCTATTGATATCGATATTTCGATTTAAATAATATTTATATTTTAAAATATGATGATTAAAAATAGTCAATTATAGCTAAATTAAGCCACAATTAAAGTTTCACTAATACTTCACAGAATTTCCATTAATTTTCATGATTTTCATAATTTTTCCTGAACTTTCCGTTGACATTGAAATTTCTATTGACATTTCTGTAAAATTGGGACTGCAACATTTTCATCGACATCAACATCTTTTAAACATTGATTGAGATTAAAAATAGCAAAAGTGTTCTAAAATAAACCATGGCCCTTACAACAATGCACAAATAAATATTTGAAGCTAAGAAAATCTAATCACTCTAAACGTTAAAAGAAATAGATAACTTCAAAGTAGCATAAGGGCAAAATTAACAAAGTAGTGCACCAAAAAAAATAAGAAACCAAAAGAAGTTGTCCTCTAGGAGGATAATGAAATGTAGGACCATCTAGCTAGCCTTCACGTGGGCTCTGAAAATTTACTAACACTTAGCACAGTAAAGAAATAACACAGTTGCATGTAGAAGGAAGAAAACTCCTCTTGTGCATGTGTGTAGTGTCTTAACTAATCAAACTTGCATCTCCTAAATTACTCTAAATCCTAAGTCATAAATATTAGTTTATGTCCCATCAAGTGAACTCAATAAGGTGCCTTTTCATAAGATTAAAGGTTTAAAATTAAAGCTAAAAAAAAACTTTTTTCATCTCTTTTCTTTGCTTTTTTTTTTCCAATCACAAAAAAAAAAAAAAAAAAAGAAAGGAAAGAAAGAAAGAAAAGAAAAGAAAAAGAGAGAGTGAAGGAGGTTTGAACTTTTTTTTTTTCCAAAAGAGAGTTCATTTTGTCATTCATACCTTCTTTTTCAAATGGCAACATTGGTGATGAAAGCACCTAACAATTGGGTATGATCACCAAAAAGACCGTTTTCACATACTCATTTCTTAAGTCGTTGTTTGACGAAAAGGTAAACATGGGTGTCATGATTGCCTTTGGTTACTAGGTTCACTTAAGAAAAAGGAGGAGTATATATTTTTTTTCTTTTTGAAAATATATCTTCACCAAACTTGAAATTTTACAATAAGATCAGTTTCACACACCACTCATTTTTTACAACCTTTAGGCCCACTAGCAATCTAACTCACTTTAGCCCATAAGATCTTATCAAGACAAGAAAGCTTCTTAAAGTCAATAGGCTAGGTAGTTAAGGCGTAAGTGTAATGGGTAACTTCAAACTACAACTCAACTTGATATCACCTATGTGCAACTCATGAAAAAAAAAAGTGAGCCTAAATTATCTCATTAGAAGCAGTCCAAACCACCCAAAACACTACCACAACAACTTCGAAGAGACACTTAAAACATCAAGCATACAAATTTTAGGTTGTTTCTTGAACATGATCCTCATGTATGTCAACTACATATTGTTCAAGATTACTTTAATAACCTAGGATTTTCATGTAATGGATAATGTAAATTACACATAAAAAACAATCAAATAATTATTAAATATGAAAACATCAATTACGATGCTTTAGGGCATAAATCCCAACAGCTGCAGATGCTTGCTCTTCTTCTCCCTTTTCCAAGGTTAAAGAAAGACGCTATTCCCTTTTCGTCTATACTTGGTAGCGTAAGCAAAAAGCTATAATAAGGAAAATTCATTTTTTGCAAAATGTGCTCTGTCTTGTTGTGTGGTCTATGTGTGTGTCCCCTTTTTCAAGGTTTTCTCATCTGTATATTCTTCCTCTAAGCTACTAGGATAATTTCACATAGTCGCAATTAGGTCAGGTTTGCACTTTAGGATTATTCTCCTTTGAAATTAGAGCCATCTCATTTAATGGGTTGCTAATTGTGTGCAAGTAGTTCTCAATAGCCCGCCACATCTTCCCACAACAATTCCTACGAAAAAGTCCATTATAATTAGGGAAAAAATCATTTTTAACCCTGAACTTTACATGTTATATCAATTTTAACCCTGAACTTTCAATTTCATCAATCTAAACCTCGAACTTAGCAGGTTGTATCAATTTTAACCCCAAACTTTCAATTTTATCAATTTAAACCTCAAACTTCATGAAGTGTATCAATTTATACTATCGGTTAAGTTTTCATTTCATCCTTATTAGAAAGGTTTCCCACACATGTCCAAAACTACGTGTTGCTATATAACAAATACATATTTGTTATTTTTTTTTTTTTAAAAAAAAATTGCTGAAGAAAATTGGAGTATACTCGCCATAATGTTTTTCAATTTTAGAACATGATTTTTTCTTCACTTCTTATTTTCTCTGATTTTGCTGATTTTTTTTTTTCATTTCATCAATCAAGAGTTTACCAATTTTAAGGTAAGATTCTACTCGATCCATCGGCTTTTAGTAGAAACAAAGCTTATTGGTATCATATTTTTCCTTAATGGAGTACTCTCATTCTTGAATCGGTTTCCAATATTGGTTTTTTTTTTTTTTTTTTTTAATTTCTCATCAGTCTTGAGCTTGATTTGTCCTCCATTTGGCGCCTTGTCGGAATCTTTGTCCCCTTCCTCTCTAGCGTCGATGTCACTTTAATCCTACGTAAGACTGTCGATGAGGCTGATAAACTCGGCTATGACTAGTTCATTGTGTTCATGGCACCACTTTGTCCATCACCGTCTTTCCTGTTCTCTCCCACATTTTAGTCGAGCTTAAACTCCTCACCACTAAAGTCGATGAATCTGCCATGGCTTGGATCTTTGTTATACTCGTCGTTGTTGGTATCGACACCAAAAGTGAGGGGGAACACAAGAGTCCATTTGTTTTCGTATGGGTCCTACTTTCGAGAGTCAAGTTTGTAGTTTTCATAATGGTGGCGACCCAATTTGGAATGATTTACTTATTTTTTGGTATTTTTTAAAAAATAATAAACAAGTACATATCATACATCAATAAGTGACTTTGGGCATATGTGAGAAACCTTTCTAATTGTGATTGAAATAGAAATTTAATCGATGGTGTAAATTGATACACTTATTCAAGTTTGAGGTTTAAATTGATGAAATTGAAAGTTTAGGGTTAAAATTGATACAATCTGCCAAGTTTGAGGTCTAAATTGATGAAATTGAAAGTTCAGGGTTAAAATTGATACAACCTGCCAAGTTTAGGGTCAAAATTGATTTTTTCCCTTATAATTATGTTACAACAACTTCACTTAACGTAGAAAAGAGACAGTATTTTCTTTCTTTTAACGAACAAAACCCATATGTTGTAGCAACATAACTAACATTCCATCTAATAGAAATGAAAGAATTGTGCTTAATGAAACTAGCTAACACAATGCTTTATAATGACCGAAATGTGTTTGAGCTGTTTGGTTCAAAACCTTTTTGGATAAGATTAGTCAAGTGCAAGTGCACACTATCAATAAGTAATAAGATGGAAAGTATTCCAAGTATTGTATCCCAAGAGACTGTTTATGAAATTCAAAATTAAATAACATGTTTCTCGAAGGTGACCCAAAAAATAATTTGAAGATTGTTTGGTGATAGTAAAATAACATAATTATTAAAAATATAGGATTCAATTTAGTTTTTGCTCTAAGTAGAGAAACTAACATGTTTATGCCTGCATTGCTCACTCCATTTTACCTTGAGTCATGAATTAGATTTATCTCTTATTCAACCATTGTATTAAATCACCTTTATGAGTCTAAGTAATTGCTCTTATATTTCTATAGTCAATTTATCTTATATAATTAAGCCTGCAATCCTCTTGATCCTATAGGTGCTGCACTATGTTTAGGGTCAAGGAATGAAGTCCTATGTCTAGGCTCTTCTTCTATATCCCTTTTATGAAAACCGTTTATTGCCCAATCCTTTTAGTATTGGGCTCAACACTGTATGCTAACATAAGTGGCCAGTATAACTTAGCATTTTAACTCTAAAATTAGTAAAGTGGACTCACACAAGATAAATAGGCAAACTAGCAAGTGCAACTATCAAGCTAACTTATTCTTGAAGGGCATCCACCAAATTGAATCCCACAATGAATTTAGCTTATAATGAAATATATAATAACAAAATACTTCATTGAGATGAAATTCATGAGTACAAGAGAACTAAGAACAGGAAAGATGAAATAATAACAGTAAGAAAAACAAAATTTAAACTAGTGACAATCTCCTTGAAGAAAAATAACACTCAAGGGGTCTCTCACTAGCTCAAGTCAACCTTTGTCAAGGAGAATTGAACTTCTACAATCCTAATTCGAGGGTAAAGGACTGGAATAAAGGGGTTATTGTCAGTTGAGCTTTCACTCTTGAAGAACTCGTCCTCTCTTGAAGGTGCTATGGATTTTCATCAATGGTGGTCTCTCTCTTGATTTGAAGAATTGAAGCGCCTTTTATAGACTCCAAATGGATTGGTTTTGGCAAATTTTATGCACCAAGCTTGACCATAGATTCTTAGAGTCTGAGTAGGAAAGAAGTTGCGAAATCAACTTTGATAGTTTTGACTCTTGAAATCCACGTTTGAAGCAGTCTAGGGGACTATGCGGTTGCATAACATTTTTTCCTTATAGACTTTGCAATCGCATATGGGGCTTTTTAATATATTTATGCAAAACAACTGATAGACGACTTGTTGAAGGTCCTATCAAGATTGAATTTATAAAAACAAGACCTCTAAGTATTTTGCAATGATAGTGGCTAGGGTCATCCACAGGGATTGGTTTCTTAAATTCAATTAAGTACCATAGTTAATTATGCCTAATTTTATTTAGAGAAAACTAACTTAGAATTGGTTCTTTTTGACAAAAACATAAAACCTAACCTATTATATACAAAGTTGGAGTCCAATTTTAGAGAGACATTCGTTAATTGCAATTCAAGAAGCACAACTATGAAATTGACTAAAGAATTGTGACGCATGCAACAGTCCTAAGCCAAGAATTACTAAAATATCCAATTGACTCTTTCAAGCCCAATTGAACTCATGCAAGAAGCAAGTCAACCTCTCGGTCTATTTCTACAACTAGACATGGCATTACGAAATTCTTTTAATAACCTCTAACATTAACCTATTCATTATCATGCAATAGATTAATCCTAGTTATGCATCTAAGTCCTTAGTTAAATTTACTTTTTCAAGCTAAATTTAACTCAACATAGAAAGCTATGGCCAGGAGCTTAGAAGATTAATGCAAGATACATAAAAGACGTTACAAGCATATTCAATAAATCAAACATAGTTTTATACAATCATGCAATTAACTAAGAGTCCATAATACTCAAATACATTCAAATACAGTCAACTAAATCCTAAAATTAAAGACATAAAGTAAAGGGAATAGAGAAAAACTGGACGACGCGTGCCAACCTCGTCCCGACGTGATGTCTCACGATCCCGAGCCTTGAGTCTCCTTCTTAGCTCTCCAATATCCTCTCTAACCCGCCAAACAGTGTTCTTATTGAGATTAGGGTTTAGGTCTCTCCAAAACGGCTCCCTTTGCATGAATGAATAAGTTCCTTTTATAGACATCGAGACAACGTTGCAATGCTAAGGGCAGTGTTGCAACGCTGTCCTAGCATTTTTTTAAAAAAGGAAAAAATCTTCTTCGACCAGCGTTGCAACGCTGTGCCCTCGGGTCTTCAAGGTTGAAAGGCTTATTCTTTGGCGTTGCAACGCTATACTCTCGGGTCCAATTACCTTGTCCTTCTTCTTCAACACTTGAATCTTCAAATATAACCTTAAGTTGCTCAAATTTGTCTGATTATCTCACAATTCTCCAGTTTTGCTAAAATTGTTCAGTTTCTGAGAAATAAACATAAAAATACATGAAAGCACACTAAATCATTGAGAAACTAGCATGAAAATAAACCTAAAAATAACACACTTATGCATACTATCAACAACAAAAAATGATAAAAGAAAATGACTTTTTTACCCTCAAATAAGATTAATTAGCACAACATAACTAAAATCACGTGCTTTTCTTACTTTTTCATGTTTAGGACCATTTAAGCACAAATATGAATTAAAATACATTCATTCTGCCAAGAATAAGCTTATATTTCGGGCTAAGTAACCGTTGTAAATATGGTTCATCACATCCCCAAACTTAGCTTCAAGTAATAGATTAGCAAGAAAGATCAAATATGCAAGTGAGATACATGGTTTCCAATGAAATTCTTTAAAAGTTACTTTTCAGGAGAAGTCTCATGCTTTAGTGCCAACCACAACCTTGAAGTTTCTGCTCACATGAGTTTCTACTTTTCTATTTCAAAACAAAACTTTCCTAATCCATCCTAACCATTATGTTTACTCTATCTAACCTTTACACCTCGAATCTAGGTAATCTTTTATGATTAGCAAGCTAAGCTTTAAACCTTATATTATTGCATCATTTGCTTAGGAGGCATTTGGCGCACTGAGTTGGGTAGAGTTAGTTTGTCAGTGAGTTTAGAAGTCATTGTTTGGGGTGCAAAGTTGGATTGAGTTGAGTCAGAAAGTTTGTGTTTGGAGTGTAGAGTTGAGTTGAGTTGTCAGGGGTATTTGGTGCAGTTTTTTGTAACCTGAAGTAGATTGATTTTTAGTTGTTTGTTTTTGTTTCCTTTATTTTTATTTTTTCCAATCATTCATCTGGCAACATATTTTCCCAACTTTCCAACACTGAATTCAGATGTCCACTTCAAAAAAAATAATATATTTCAACATTGATATTAAAAAAAAAATCTTCTTTAACTTTCTTTTTTTAGAAATTGACTTCTTCCAAACTATAGGCAATGTAGCATTGTTTTCTCTTTCTACTACACATTGAACTTCTTTCAATTTATAGAAATCAAATATTTGCATTACACATTAAACTTCTTTCAATTTATAGAAATCAAATGTTGCATTCTTTATAACAACAAATAACAATTGATGAATAGAAAAAAGGCAATGTACCTATATTTTTTTTCTTCAAACACAAATTGAACTTCTATCAAAATATAAAATCTAAGGTTTCATTTTCTAAATACAATTGACCTTCTTTGATACTTACAGATGAGGACCTTATTATGACCTTTTTCACTTTTATTTTAGATGTTAGGCTTTCACTTTTATTTTCATTTTCCTTTTTCTAGAGAGAATCGTGTGGTTACTAATGCCTTCATTTTAGCTTACTAACACTTTATGGTGAAAGTATGAACTACGAGCAAAAGTCACTACTAAGACGGTTTTTCTATACTCACTTCATTAAACTAACATTTCATGCAACGACAAAATGATGAGTGTCATAAATGCCCCTAGTTACTTGGTTAATTCAAGAAAGAGAAGTATTTCTCCTTTATTCTTTTTTTTTTAATGAAAAATAAGTTCTAGCAGAATAAAACATTACAAGGTACACAGATTTTGTCTCACATTCATCCCTCCAAACTTAAAAAAGGCAATGTCCTCATTGACTAACATTGAGAGGTTCTAAATCGGTTTGCTATCGGCTATATCTCACAAACATTAAGGCTAAACTCTCATAAACATGTTAGATAGGTTAAGCATAAGAAAGTTTAGACTTGTGAAAAGTTTTGCAAAGAAAAAGAACTAATGGAAACTCAAAGCGAAACCTCTCCCAGTATCCTAGTTAATTGATGTCTTAGAGGTTGGGTTGTTATAGATGGTATCCGAGCAGAACCTCTCCCAATACGATGTGGTTGTGGGACGAACCAAGGCAGAAGCTGATGGGCATGTGTCGCCCAAGTAGTGGATGGATACATGAATGAACTGACACCACATTCCAATGAGAGAGGATCTTGAGGCTATGCAAGCATGATTAATATAAGCTTAAAAGAATTGATCTTACTATCTATACCAACAACTTCTTTTTTGGTGGCTTAATCATAGGAACTCCAAAGTTAAGTGTGCTTGGCCTGGACCAATCAGATGTTAGGTGACCTCTTGAAAATTTTCATAGGAAGCATGTGAGTGAGGACAAAGCATGCTTAATGGACTCGTGTTGGCCTATGGGGACAATTTTTACTCTCACAAGCAACTCAAGATAAGTAGGTAGCATGGCTAGGCCGTAGGAGATGTTGGAGTCATTAGGTGTCGAATTTGGATTTCAAATCCTAGTCCAAATCCTAGGCCTAAGGCGTTACATGGAGAAATCGTCCATGAAGACTTCCATAGTCTGTGCCACCATATAGGAGAATATTGCCATCATGCACTTTTGGAATGTTGCAGGCACATTGCAAAGTCTAAACAACATTCTCCTAAAAGAAAAAGTGTCAAAAGGGCATGTGAATGTGGCTTTCTCCTGATCTTCAGGGCTATAGTGATCTGGTTGTAGCCGGAGTAACCATTTAGGAAGCAGTAGTACTTCTTTCCTGCAAGTCTGTCCAATCTTTGATCAATGAAGAGCAGAGAAAAATGATCCTTCCTTGTAGACTAGTTGAGCTGGGGATAGTCCATACATGCGCATAATCTAGTTACCGTTCTTGTAGGAATTAATTCATTCCATTCATTTTCCACTACAATCATTCCTCCCTTTTTTGAAATACACTGAACTAAGCTGACCTAGTTGTTATAAAAAATTGGGTATATGACTCTTGCATCCAGCCACTTAAGGATATCTTTTCTCACTACTTTTTTTACTATAGGGTTCAATTTTCTCTGGCTTTCCACTAAGTTTTTAGTTCATTGTTTTAAGTTTATCTTGTCCATACAGAATGAAGGGTTAATCTCTTATATATCTACAATAGTCCATCCAATTGCTTTTCTATGATTCGCAAGGACTTGTAACAAAGATAATTCATGCTCATTAGTAAGGTAGGCCAAGATTATTGCTAGAGAAGTTTTATTGTTTCCAAGGAAAATGTATTTGAGATGAGAAGGTAGTGGTTTGAGCTCCAAGTCAGGTGGCTCAAGAATAGATGGTTTAAAAGGCTTGAATTTTTTCTTAGCCAACTCTAAAGGTTCTTCCATGGTCTTTTCTTTTGCGAGTGCAAAGCTGGTCGCAATTTGCAAATGGTTTAGTTCCATGCCATCTTTCTCTTCATCAACCTCTTTTCAGGATTCTCTTCAACCAAGATTTCCTAATGATAACATTCATTTTTTAGTGTTATTTAGCTCTAAAAACTATACCTATTGTTAAGAAAGTAAGTGCTTATTGTTATATTTGATGTTATTTAGAGTGATTTTTAGTAAAAATAAGCTTTACATGAATTTAAAGGCATGATTTGTGAATAATAAAGAAATATGTGTAAATAGAATAGATTTTAATAAGAAAGTGTTAAATTTTGTTGTTTTTGTGCAAAGTCTCAAAATGGGTAAAAATGCACCAGGGTTGTGACCACAATTTGAGAACCAATGCAGAAATTTTTCGAAGTGTTGAAGCAGCAAGATTGCGCTAGCCTTGTGGTCGTAACTGGACCTAATTCCACAAAACTTCTCAAATTTGCGGAATTATCATATTTTCAATATATTATTGAGCAAATATCCTTAAATTAAGGAATCCTGTCGTCCAAGCCTTATCACACTGATCTCAGTAGCAAACTGTAGGCTTGAGGTCTATAAAAGGTAGCTCAGACTTAGTTTTTAAGGGAGCTAGGATCCATATACTTCCCAACATTCTATCACGTTTTCTTTCTTTTCAGTCTCCACTCTGAGTTCCTCTTAGGTTCTGCTCATACTCCATTCTGACACCAACTTTGAAAGAAGATGGTGTAAAGTCTTGTTCTCCTTGAAAAAGGTTGAGTAAGATTGTAACGCCCCGCGTTATAAAATTAGGCTATTTTAGACATAAAAAGCTCTAAGACCTTCATCTTCTTCTTCTTCTTTCTTCCTCCCCTCTCCTTCACGTGAAGTTGCTGGCCACCTCTCCTTTTCGTTTCTTCTTCTTCGATCAACACTCCCTCTCCAACGATCTTCCACACGACGGCGGCAACTCAAGCAAATCTGTCTAGCAGCAACAGCACGAAACCCACGGGCTCTCCTTCGTTTCGACGAGGTATATTGCATATCCATGCCCAATCGACGTTATTTTTGGATTACCCATACCCAAAGTACATTTGATTTGTAATTTTATCTTGTTTGGACTCAAAACAACCCACATTTGTAGCAGTTTACTGTCAAAAACGGGATTTACAGCAGACTCACTAGAATTCCTTCTTGTTTGACAAGGTTTGTCTCTCACCCATGCTTAATCGACTTTAGTTTTGGATTACCCATACCCTAAGTACCTTTGATTTGTAATTTTATCTTGTTTGGACTCAAAACAACCCACATTTGAAGCAGTTTACTGTTAGAAACGGGATTTACAGCAGACTCACTCGAATTCCTTCTTGTTTGACAAGGTTTGTCTCTCACCCATGCTTAATCGACTTTAGTTTTGGATTACCCATGCCTTAAGCATATCTTATTTGCGATTTTAGCTTGTTTGGACTCCGAATGGTCCACATTCGAAGCCATTTACTGTCAAAAAACGGGATTTTCAGCAGAGTTTCAGTAGGTTTGGCACTGCTGGGTAAGTTTTAACATGTTTTGGACTTTTCGCAAATCACTTTAAGTGTTATGGCTTAGGTCCTAACGTGTAGGAACCTTGCGTTGTAGTTTTAGGTTGATTCGAACACTCTCGAACACCAACCAACAGTAATTCGAGCTCGTTTGGATTAGTTCAGTAAGTTCCAATAAGTTTCAGCAAGTCTTTAAATCTTTCGAACTAAAATAAGATGCGTTAGATTAATTTCTAAATCTTGTAAACTTGCGTTCGTAGATTGGGCTTAATTTGGAGTATTCAAGTAAGGCTCAAAGTTCTCTTTAGGTAAGAAAATCCTTCCAAACACTCCTTTAGTTTCAATCTAGGCTTTGAAGTTGTTTTCTAACTTCTAAATCTTTAACTTATCGTGTAGGAATACCTTGGAATATCCTAGGAACGTTGTAAGTAGAATTATACCTGATGAGTCTGTTTGCTTGCGTGCTAGCATGCTGTGTGCCAAACTTCGTTATATTATTATTTATATGATTATTTCACTTGAACCTCCATATGTTCTAAGATTTTGTTGTGCTTAGTTGATACTTGGGATGTTGTGATGTTTAGTATGTTGTAATGACCTTTTGTGATGAGCAAGTTGTCTTGTGGGGATTTGTTTGATCTTGTGATATGTATGTATGATGAGTTGTTGGCTTGGGTTTCCAAAGCATGTTATGCATGTGTCTATAGTTTTTGCATGGTTTAAGAAGCATAATGTAGGAGTCATAAATTCGGATGAGTTTTAAAGGTTGCATAACCTTGTGTGTGAAAAAGGAAAGTTGGGTGAGTACCAGGTGCCTCGGGTAAAATGGTCAGGGGTGGTATGTCACAATAGGACTTAGAGTATCATCGATGGCCTTGCTTTAAGATAGTTAGGGTCGGTGCGCTGAATCTAGAAAGGCAAGTATGTGAGATCCTTGAAAACGTTGATGTCCTTTGATGAAAAATCAGTTGGGGCCGACGGAGAATGTCGGTGGCCCTGAATAGCATCAGTTGGGGCCTGCGGAGCCCGTCGGTGGCCCTGGATGTAAATAGTTGGGGCCGGCAGAGAATGCCGGTGGCCCTGGATGTAAATAGTTGGGGCCGGCAGAGAATGCCGGTGGCCCTGAATAAAATCCACGAGGATCAACGTGTGTCTCGAAGGAGTCGGCCTTAGAAAACTTTATGCGAGTTATAGTATGAGCATGGAGTGAACTCAAGGTTCGAGATTGAAAGAGTTAATATTAAGAAAGCGGAAGCAATTTTGGATCTTAAGCACTCTAATTACATCAATTTGATCAAATAAATAGCATGCATAAAAACGGAAAAACAGAGAATAAGAACACTACCTTTGATGCTCAAAATTCTCCTAATCCTTGGCCAATTTCTGATCACGAACACTTCGTAGATCTCTCTTAGGATCTTCCCTACTATCCTAAGGCCTTGGAACGGATTGTGGGATCCTTAATTGAGAGAATTTTTTGAGAGAGAGAGCAAAGGTCTAAAACCGAAAATTCTTCAATTTTCTGCAAAATTCTCCTCACCCATGGTGTTTCTTCTTATTTAAAACAAACCACAAGCTTCTTTCAGCTTTGTGAAGAAGCCAACACATGAGTGATGGGGATAAATCAAGAAGGAGGTGGGCAATTTTGGTGAATTTGAAAAAGCAAGTAGGTTATTCATCAATTGATGAATTTGGTCCAAAACCCATTCCAAAATGAATTTGAATTTCTTTTTAATTTTAATTCAAAAATTAATATTAAATTAATTTTAAATTAAAATCAATTTTTTAATTAATTAAACAATTTAATTAATTTTAAATAATTATTTAATTTAATATCAAATATCAAATTAAATAATTGGACCAATCCCGATTTCTCAAATCGAACGTTCGAGCATGAATCCCTATTCATGTTTTAAACCGAACCAATATTTAAATCAAATTTAAATATATCCACCTCTTCTTTATCATAGTTTAATTCATAATTAAGCTATGAAACGTTAAGTATATCACATATAATTAACGTTTTTTCTCCCAAAACCGAACTTGAACAATTCAAATTCTTTTCTCTCAAATTGTTACAAGGATTAATCCGAGCTAGTAAGGGGAACCTAATGGACCTACAGATCATGAGCTCCAACGATACGAGATTAACCGGCTAAACTCTTTAGCCTAGCTAATCAACATTCGTTAACCAACGGGACACTCCACTAAAGCCCAGTGGCTGCACTCTCTTCACTGTAGATATATTTCTGTCCACTCGATATAACCATGATTAGTAAGTCGACCCTTCACATGTCGTTCGTAATTACAGCTGGGTCAAATAAGCCGTTTTACCCCTGTAATTACTTCTTGTTCCTTAAGTCCCACTGATCCTCTAATGAACAATTGGTTTGTGGTCCGACCAACAAACCGAATCCCTCTCGGGCCAATGAGAGGGTGGGTCCATTGTTCAAGACCCGGAGTCAGCACTTAAGGGAACAACCTTTCTACTAAACCCTAAAGCGGGTAGGAGTGAATTCCATCTCGCATGACTATGTTCCCAACTATCTACTCGGTCTTATCCCCAAAATGGGAGGCTTATTGAGTCGGCGATCTCGGGCCACTCTCACCCATGCAAATCTAAGGATAATCCCGAATAAACAGGAGTTCATAGCACACTCAGGATTAAGATCGAGTTACCTAGGTCATCGTATGAAAATAGTCAGTTAAAACAGTAAACGGAGTTAAAAAGTCTAAGTGACTATTTCGCGGTCCAATCTTATGCAAACTCATTGCATAGGACGCCCCCACTTTCATGTCTCCACATGAACGATTCAGGATCACATCGTTAGTACTATACAAAGTGGGCCGCGTCCATAGTGTCCCTAGGATAAGGGACCCAACCCTATCCCTATACTATAGACTGTTCTGACTATTACTCAAACTTGATCCACTTTTATGTCATACATAAAGTTCAAGTATACATCTTATAATCAAGGGTTCTTCGTTCATTGGATTTGGGTTAAAAGGACACAATTCACTTTATCCAATAACACCTTTACTGAATAAACCTCAATAATATCTTTATTGCAAAATAGAATATACATTGAGTTTACAAAACCACGAGTTTTAGGACACAAAACCCAACAGAGATTAGGTTGACTTGACTTTGCATGAGATGTTGATTTATGGGTCTAGTATGTTGTGATCGCTACTTACTTTCCATGTATGATGAGCATGCCTAAGTTTATAATTATTATGTATAATATGATGTTTTTCCTTGTATATTGGTTGGTGGCTCCTCAGGTGTGAGCTACTTACCAGTACGGTTGTGTACTGACCCACTCACAGATTTTGTAGGTGATGATGATTAGGACGAGCCTGGTGGTGCTGAGGAGGAGACTTAAGAAGAGAAAGACCCTAATCATATGTTACTCAATTAGTGTTGCATTTGTTGGACTTAGTTTAGTTTTACCTTGTTAGTAGTTGGACCTAGTTAATCGGGATATCATTATCTCATTTTGCTGTCCAAAGAGTTAAATTTCGGTTCGTTTGGCTTGTGACTCTGGTATTTAAATTATAGATGAAGTTTTGTTAGGTTTAATAGTTGTTTGTCCCTTGGCTTGGGCATTTGTAGTGGACTTTGAGTTGTTTACGTTAGTTGGAGTTTCATCGTGAGCTTGACTTTGAATTTAAAAACATGTTGTGCTTTTCATATGTTTAGAATGTTGGTGGTTTTGATTCCTAATGGTTCTTGGGTTGGAAATTTGGAGTTTGGAGTGATCCTTGGTGATTCTGAGTATAGAAGTGCATTTTGTTGTCTAACAGGTACTAGAAAAATTTTGGTATTGTTGTAGTTACGCCGTTATGTTGCCGAAATTTTAGGGCATAATGGTTGTTGGTTTAGTAATGTCCCTTAAGTTAGGTTAAAATTTGGCGGTCGTTACAAAGATAGAAAGGAGGAACAAGCCTTGGATCTTCGTTTTTCTTTCAATTCTTGTAGTTTCTATTTTTGTTAGACTTTTAGGCCCCGTTTGATAACGTTCTTGTTTCTCGTTTCTTGTTTCTTGTTTCTGTTTCTCGTTTCTCGTTTCTGTTTCTTCAAAACTAAAAACAGAAACATGTTTGATAACTATTTCTGTTTCTTGTTTCTTGTTTTTTGGTAAAAATAAAATATATAACATGCATTAAAATAAATATAAAATAATTATAAAGAGGTTATAGTATTTTATTAAGGCCCAACACCTAATTAATAATAATAATAATAATAATAATAAATTTTATCCTTCAAATGTTGTTCAAATTTGATTTTCAATGTTATTTCTCACTTCAATCAATTCACTTTGAACAATTTTGACTTACAAGAGTTAGTTCAATTAGACGAATTTATAAATTGTCTAAAGTCAGACAATCGAACATACTCACATTTCTTTAATTTAATAATAAATTTTATTTTTATTTTTCTTTAAAAATGCATTAGCCAATAATACAAGCAAGTAAATTCAAAAAAAAAGAGAATGAAATACATTATTAGTTTATTTATTTAATAAAAATAAAATCGTACCAAAAAAATAATAGAGAATTAAATAGAAAATAATAACTATAAGCTCGTTAATGTAAAGTAAAAGAAAATAAGAAAATAAGAGAGAGAAAAAAAAACATAAACGAAAAGAGAAAAGTAAAAAGAAAAAAAAATATTGAACTATAAAAAAAAAGATTATGATGAAAGAGAGAGAACGAATAGAAAGAAATAAATCAAAAAATAAAAATAAAAAAATAAGAAAAAAAATAAAAATATTAAAAAGTATTAACAAAAAAAAAAGAATGGAAAAGAAAGAAATAAGGGAGAGGGGAGAGACGGGTAAAAAGAGAAATATGAATACATGCATGAAACCTGAAAAAAGAAACAGAAACAGAATTTGAGAAACTACTTTTTGAAGTTTCTCAAAATCTGCCCTTTTTTTAGAAACGTTTCTAAAAAATTTAGAAACAAGAAACAGGATCGTTTATCAAACATGTCTGTTTCTTGAAAATGAGAAACAGGAACAAGAAACAGAAAACAGGAACGTTATCAAACGGGCCCTTAGTTGCTGATTTTTATGTTAAGCTCAAGTGTAGTTTCTATTTAGACTTTCTAATTCAAAGTTTAAGTTGTAATCTCACTTTTTTTCTTCATTCTAGTTGTACTTTTTCTCTTACAAATGTAAATTGTACCTTCGTTGTTATTTTCAATGAAGTATTGTTCTTTACATTCAAATCTCTCTTCTCTCTTTTCTTGTCACTATGATCTAATTTCCTTGGAGGGGATTCAATGATGTGGATGCCCTAAAAAGGATGAAAGCCCCACCATATGTTTAAGTAGCTTTGCTCAACACTTAGCATAGTTTACTTTTATTGAGTTTAAGTTTCATTGTTAGCTTAAACTAGCCATTTGAGTTAGCATAGTTTGGTCTAAGATTCAATACTGAAAAGGTTGGGTTGAACACACGTTTTCATAAAAGCAATCTAGGAAAAAAGTCTAGAAATAGAACTTTGCTTTTTGTACCTAGACATAGGACAAAAACCTTTAGAGTCTTAAAGTTGTGTTTTTGATTCACATATGTCAATTCAACCATAGACATATGTGATTGAGTTACTTAATCTCCTAAAAGCTCCTGGAAAAGGGGCTGAAGAGGTGTTGAACTTGATTCACTATGTTAAGTGTCAATTAGGGTAGGTTGCAGCGCAATTCAGTAGCATTCTACTTGAACCGTACTGAGCTCAAAAGTGACTGATGCGGACTCATATAGGTAGCAATCTCTGAACAAGTCGAGCCTAGTTGAGCAGGTTGCAGGCGCATGGTGGGCGCATATTCCTTGGGGTTGAACTAGAATTGAATCTCCTAGTCCTCATTAGTGTTTTTATCATCTTTTTATTAATTCATCATTTTTTTACCCTTTCACTCACCTCACAAAATTATCATTAGTGTGTTTTTATTGATGCGAACTCATATAGGTAGCAATCTCTGAAAAACTTGATCAGATGTACACGCAAGCGCACGCAATCGAAGTAATAATAAAACGGTATTCCTATCGAGTATCGTATCCACTTGAATTGGTTTTTAATTCAATTAAGTACCGAAAATACTCTCACTTAACTTTATTTAGAGAAAACAACCACAAGAGGAAGGTAAACTAGACTGAGGACAAAAAATAAATGCAAGAAAAATAAATGGGAGACACAAATCGATAGGTAATTATATGGGTGTTGATTGCATTCTTGGACATTAATTTACTTAATTAAGCTAGCAATTAGGCATAACCAAGTGTTTGATTCATAAATCTAGGAGCCTAAAATTATGGAATCTCATGTTGGTCTCCTCCAAACTTCGGGTGTAATTAATTAAATCTCGTGTCTGACTCATTAATTAATCCTCACCTGGCATTAACGAACCTTCATTTTAAACCTCAATTAATTTTCATTGTTCCTATGTCACTTAAGTGTAATTTTAATTGTCATGCATTGTTTTTCTAAGTTTAATCTACTATGTCGAGCTCAATTAAACTAATGATCATTTAACCCCTAATCCTTGCTTTGTTAAAGGCACTACGAACCCAATGCATGAATAAACATAAACAGTAATTAAACGACAATCACAAACTAAATTAAGTAAAATTAAGTGCAATGGTCCAAGAATTACAACAACTCATAGAAATTAAGGGATTAACTAAACATGTTCACAAATACAACTCAGAAATCCCTAATTCCAGCCACTAAAGTAACTATAATTGAAAAGATAAGGGAAAAAAAGTGCAAACGAAGGACGATACCGCATTCCCGAGGTGATCAATCTCGAACTTGAGCTCTAAGGTCCTCAATTATGCTCCAAAATGCTCACAAATGCTCACAAATACCCTCAATTATGGTATGGAATCGAGATTAGGGCTAAAACCCTCGAATTGGCCTCCTTTTGGACGAAAAGAAGCGATGAACTTATACTGTCTATCGAGATAACGTTGCAACGCTGTCCAAAACAAAGTCGTTTTGCAGCTGCGCACACAGGTGGCGTTGCAACGCTACGGACGAGAAACTTCCTCTCCGCACATTTCTAGCATTGCAACGCTAGCTCTCGGGTTTACTTAATACAAATGGGCGTTGCAATGCCATTTCAAGCATTGCCACGCCATCCTCTCGACCCCAAATGCTAAATTCTTCAACTCTTCTCTTCTTGGCTCTCCAAAATGGCATGCTTTAGCTCCAATATAACCAAAATACCCTCGAACACTCTATTTTACTCCTTAAGCTCAATTTCTGCAATTTAAGCTCAAATAGACATCAAAGCACACAAAATCATACAAAACTAGCTAAAATAATAGGAATTAAGATAGCATAATTGCATGCTATCAGTGACTGATGCGGACTCAGATAGGTAACAATCTCTGAACAAGCCGAGCCTAATTGAGCGGGTTGCAAGCACATGGTGGACGCATATTCCTTGGGGTTGAACTAGAATTGAATCCCCTATTCTTTTCACTCACCTCACAAAATTATCATTTTTGGTTACCTTTGGTTGCAATTTAGAGGAGGTCTTTGTTAATTTAATTGAAAAGTTTGTTAACCGTTCCTTTGGGTTCGATACTTCGAGTACTTCCATATATTACTTGTTTTGATAACGTGCACTTGTGCTCTTTTGCATCAGCAGTCACCACCTATATTTCACAAAAAGTAGAATTTTTAGACACCTCCGTGTCTCTCGGATACTTTAATGTGTTTAACACATGGAAAGTAATTTGTTGATCATTAACTCGCACTGTCAATTCACCCTTTTGTACATCTATTAAAGTTCTTCCTGTTGTTAGGAAAGGGCGTCCAAAGATTATAGGGACTTCTCTATCAAATTCACAATCCAGGATGATGAAGTTTATGTGAAATACGAACTTGTCGACCTTAACTAGATTATCTTCTATCTTCCCAATGTGCTGAGTTCATGAACGATCTGCTAGCTGTAAGGTAACAATACTCAGTATCGTCTCTCTAGTCCTTAACTATTTAAAATGTGAGAAGGACATTAGGTTGATGCGTGCTCCTAGATTGTATAATGCTCTTTGTACATTCCCTCTTCCAATTGAATAGGGAATAGTGAAACTCTCTAGAACCTTGAGCTTCGAGGGTACTTTGCTCTTTAACAACGCACTACAACATTAAGTTAGTGTAACTATTTCATATTTACCTAGCCATCTTCTTTTTTCTAGGATATCTTTAAGAAACTTCACATAGTTAAACATCTACTTAAGAGCCTCTACTAATAGGATGTTGATGTGAAGTTGCTTGAAGATATCCAAGAACTTATTGAATTGAGAATCCTAGTTCTTCTTTTTAAGTCTCCTAGGATAGGGGTGTAGGACTAACACTTTGATACATGTTGTTTGTCTTTTGTAGGATTTCGAGCGCAAACTTCGTCGCATCTTTATGTTTTTCTCCATTTCCTTCAATCAAGCTTTCTTTACTTGTTCCTTCTTTTGATTTCTTCAAACTTTCTTCAACTGTTCTTGTTTTTCTTCAAAATCTTTAACTAACTCTAGAATTGAATTATTTTGTGGCTCTGTTGGGAATGTTGGGCCTCTATTGATAATTATTATATCTAGCTCATAAATTTAGGTTATGTCTAGTTTTATTAGCATTTTCTTCATAAATTCATATAAATTCTAAGAAAAGAAACATGAGTTTACCAAAGAGAATTAAAACAATAAAATGGAAGGAAAAAAAGAGAATTGCATTAATAAAGTATTTTTGGCTGCAGTTTGACAAAAAAAGGCACGATTGCCATGCGATTGCTGATCAATTGCTACTGCAATTGGACAAGGAAATAGCAGATTCAAATATTAGAAGATTGCACAAAAAGAAAGATTTATTCCATCAAATCAAGCAAAAATATGAAGCTCACGGGTCAAAAGAAACACCCAAAAAAGAAACCCTAGATGCATGAAGACTATAAATAGAAGAGAAACATAAGGAAGAAGGCAGAATTCCTCTTTGGAAAAAAACCCATTTTCTGCATTTTTTTCTATCTTCATCTTGCTGCCCATTCTTCTTCATCCTCTCTTTTCCTCCATACTCATTCCAATCTAGGTGAAAACCTAAGATTTTTAAGACCCACTTCACCTTGAAAAAGGTTGGAGTAAGTTCGATTGAAGAAAAGGGAAAGAGAGGTTGTCGGAGATTATTTTTCTTCTTGCAATTCAGTTTTGGTCCAGCTTTTTACTCTTTTTTAAACACTATTTTAGCTACTATTTTTTTTCTTATTTTAGTCTATTTTCATTTTTCGGTCAGTACTGTATTACATCTCCTTTAGTTTTCAATTTTTTCAAGTTAATTTATACTTAAGTTTTGGAATAAATCAAGATCTCAAGTTCCTTTAATATCATTGAATTTAATTTTCAGTATTTGATTTGAATTTTTGCTTCAAGTTTTAATCTTTTTCTCTCTGTTTGCATTTTATTTCTTTAAGTTATGAAGTTTCTTTTAATTCCATCTCTTTTAATTTCCCATTCTATCATGAGGTAAATCTCCTTTTAAGGATTCAAGTGTATGAATGCCCTAGAAGTGAGAATGTGAAGCTTATATGCAAGAAAAATCCAAATTAACACAAAGATTGTTTGCTTTTGTTGATTTATTTGTTGTTAGTAAACTTGGATTGATCAACTAGGGTTGCTTTCAAGTCTGAATCGAATATTGAAAGGTAGATGAAGGCATATCTCGTAAAAGCAATGGAATAAAATGCTTAGACATAAGCAAAGCTTAATCCTAGACATAGGACGTGCCACCAAAACCACTAGAATGCAATCTAAAATTATCTAAGTACGATATAGGTCCAATCACTTAGCCTCCTAAGGATTTTGAATCAAAATTGAATAGGAGTTGATTCGGTTCACAACTATTTGGTGTTAAGGCGCAATTGCAATTGCAATTGAGTTGCAATTCTCACCAAAGGGCATGATTATACTTGAATCTCGCTTTTCATCATCTTGATTTTATCCATTTTACTTTTTAGAAAACCAACCATCCTATATTATCGTTTTACTTTGGTTACTCTAGTTGCAATTTTTAAATATTTTTGTGCTATCTTAAAATTTTGTTGTATCCATTCCCTGTGGGATCGATACTTTCGAGTACTTCCAATTTTATTACTTGCATCGATAGTGTGCACTTGCACTAGGCTGAAATTCTTTCTTGTATTTTTAACCCATAAGTTTCACCCAATCATCTATACTCCAGTCTGCTAGTCAAGGTCACAACTTTGCACTACTACTTTTGTTCATGTTGAGGAGTCTCAGTATTACTTGGTAATGACCCCTTAGGTCGTCTTTTGAGTTCGTTGGCCAATGGCCGTATTTGAATCTCCAAACTCCACAATATTGCAACCTGACTTTGAATCATGACATCATTCCTTACAATATATGATCGACTGTAACACGCAAGCGCACGCGATCGAAGTAATATAAAATGGTATCTGAGTACCAAGTATCGAATCCCACAGGGAACGGAGTAACAAAAATATTGTAAAGCAAAGTGTAAGGAAAATTGCAAATGGAAAACTAAATTGCAAAAATAATGTTGAGATGGTGTGTTGATAAAAAGAAAAATTGCACAATCTAATTGCAGAATCAAGAAATGGCAATAATGGAAATAAAGAAAAATTGCAGAATTGAATTGCAGAATCTAGAAATGGCAATAATCGAAAGAACAGAAATTGCAGAATTAAATTGCAGAATCTAAAATTGGCAATATTGGAATAACAACTAAAAAGACGTAGAAAGTGAAATTGCAAAGGGAATTCTAGATGAAGATGGGGCTCAAGAATGTCATTGCCCTAAGTTGTAATTGCAAGCCAAAATTGCAATTCCAACCTACTCCACACTCAATTGTAAACCAAAATTGCATCTCCTATTTACCTTGATTTTAGATTTTTAGGAGGCTAAGTGAGAGACCTATATGTCTATAGTCCCTCTATCTTAGATAATTTGGCTCACAATTTTATGGGCTTTGGAGTCCTTAATCCCTATGTCTAGGGTAAGGATTGGCTTATGTCTAAGCTCTTTTTCTCCATCCCTTGTGTGAAATCTGCTTATCACTAACCCTGTCGGTATTAGATCTAAGCTCGAGTTGATACCCTAGTTGATCAATCTAGGATCTCAACGGAATTTTAATCAACACAAGCAAACAATTGAGATGTAGGCTTGGTTTTTATTGAAATTTTGGCTACAATTACTTCTTAGGGAATTCACATCCTTGAACCCCCTAAGAAGCTTTAGCTCATATTAAAAATAAAAATCTTAAAACTAATTGAAGAAAAATTCATATTAGAAAGTTGAAGAAATTGCTAATGGTGGTCAACAAGTAAATTAATACATAACTTATATTCTAATAGCAGTGTAGGCTAGATGATTGGAATAATAAAAATTACCCAATTCTGGACAAGTAGCTAAATAACCCACCAAAATTTCCCACTGTGAATAGAAAATTTAAGGCAAATTGGTAGCAATTTCAAATCAAAACATCAATTTTATGAAGAAACAATGGCTAACCACAATGCACATATAAAAGAAACAACAAAATAACTCTTGTAACTAACAACCCAAAGAGCAAAAATACAACTTAAACAGAACTGAATTTTTGGCTAAAACAGAAACAAAAAAAAATTCCAGAAAACAGAGCATTTGAAAAATTGAAGAAAAACCCATGAACTTGACTTGGAATTAAACTCAAAATTCATTCAAAATACATCAAATGAGATTAGAGATTGTTTAAGCAACTCTTCGTAATACAAAACTGAAGAAAATTGAAGACAAAACAATAATGTTATACTCCATCGGCAACACAGCAATGAAAAAAATCTGGAAAAACAGAGTGTCGAAAAACATAAAACCCACGAAAATTAACTCCTAAATTCGCCTCCAAAACCCCATGCTTAGCTCCAATTCTTCTTCCCCATTTATAGGCCTTCATTAGGGTTGAAGAATGCCCAAATTTCGTGCTTAAATTCCTCCAAATCGGGCTATAATTGAAGATTTTCGGAATGGGTTTAATGCAGATTTTTTTTCCTTTTTTAAAACCCAAAAACCCACGAAATTGATCCTTCAAATCGCCCTCAAAATCCGATTAATAGCTCCTCTTCTTCTTCCCCATCTATAGGCCTTCATTAGGGTTGAAGATTGCCCAAAAATCATGCTCAAATTCCCTCGAATCGTGGGGAAATTGATCTTTCCATGTATGGGTTTCTTCGTTTGGGCACATTTTGGTTTCCATAATTTCTCTGCCCAGAATTGCAAAATCAGATTTTGCAATCTGATTTAGCAATTTTCACATTCCCTGCTCCAGAAACAATTGCAAAATCAGATTTTGCAATCTGATTTAGCAATTTCCATAATTTCTGCAAAAAGAATCAATTTATTTAGAATTCTTTTCCAAATGCTATCACATTCAATTATTCCTTAAATTCAAGCAATCTTCCACTATTTTCAATTAATCTTAGGACAAACACGAATATTTTGAGCACTTGAGACTTAAATAAGCCTTAATTCTAAGGCTTATCAATATACTCCATAACACTTTCCATGGTTGGAATCTATGAGGAAGCTTGCAGCTGCAGTGTATATTGTTGCTGTGGTTGGGAGCTAAAACCAGGAGGAAATCGCTATTTTTCGTACTAGTTTGCACCGTTGCTGCTCGAACTTGGTTGTCCTCCTCAAGAGAAGTTCGGATGCTGCCTCCAGCCAGGATTATATGTATTTGAGTAAGGATTTAACCAATTTTGACCTTCCTTTTGGCCTATATAACAAACATATTTAGGTTTTATAGGCAATTCTAAAATGAATAGTTATCTTTGCAATAAGCACAAGAAAGAGCTGATACTTGATTGGCATGGAAGACATTTGTGGATTCAGTGCAACAAGTGCATCTACTACGAAAACTTTGACCACATTTTATGTTGTGTTGGTCTCGTCCTCTCCCCAATGCCAATTATTGGTTACAATGCTATCTAGAATTTAAGTTGCTTCGTTCACAAATCTTTTCAATAAGGATCCCATTTGCTAACATATCTACTAGAGTCTTTGCAGATTGGGTTAATCCACTGTAAAAATGCTCAATTAAGATGCATGTAGGTAGACTGTGGTGTGGACACTTTCGTACTAGCTTTTTGAACCTTTCCCATGATTCATATATAGGCTCATTGTTTTTCTGCTTGAAGGTTATAATCTCTCCAGTGTACTTGGCATTCTTGTTTGAAGGAAAATATTTCTCAAAAAAAATTTCTGCCAAGTTTGACCAAGATGTGATGAAGTCAGGAGGAAATGAGTCAACCCATGCCTTTGCATTTCCCTACCAAGAAAATGAAAATAATTTTAGTCGCAAAGTCTCATTCGTTACTCCTGTTAATATGAAAGAATTGGAAATTCTTAAAAACTATTTGATATGCTTATGAGGGTCTTCATTAGGAAGTCTTGCAAATTGGTCCATGGTATTAAGCATCTGAAACATCACGGGCTTCAACTCAAACTGATTCGCCTTAATAGGTGGTTCTAGGATTTAGATTTTGGAAAATTGGTGCTGCATAATCTCTGATTGCTTTGTTCCTATCTCCTAAAATGAAGATGGGGTTTTGAGAAGGTGCTACTGGTGGTACTAGTGGTGGTTGGACACCATTCTGGTTTAATCCTCAGTTTGGTCAGTTGAGAGGAGGATCGACTCCAAGTGGATTCGTTGAAAATTGTTGGATAAATGCAGCTTCTACAAGATTTTCCTATGCGTTAAACTCTTGCTACGACTTCTTTCGCTTTTGTTCTCTGCGACGACGACAAAAGATTTGTTCGATCTCAGGGTCTAGTTTGTAAATGCAATGCCCTTTGTTCATACACCAACCTCAACCTACAAGACAAATGCAAACCAAAGTAAGATTCACTAAGACAAAAATGTTGCGGCCCCAACTTGATCACTATTTCTATAAAACTAAATTTGTTTAAAACAGTCTATGGCAACGATGCCAAAAACTTGATGATCGAAATGTGTATGAGTTGTTTTGTTCAAAACCTTTTTGGATAACTGCATACTATTAACAAGTAATAAGGTGGAATGTATTATAAGTATCGTATCTGAAGAGACTATTTGTGAAATTCAGAATTAAATAAAAATGTTTCTCAAATGCAACCAAAGGTAACCAAAAATAGTTTGAAGATTATTTGGTGATAGTAAAATAACATAATTAGTAAAAACATAGGATTTAATTCATCTTCTTGATCGGGATACACGCAAGCGCACGCGACTGAAGTAGTACTAAAATGATAAGTAAATATCGAGTATCGTATCTGCTGGGATTGGTTTTTAATTCAATTAATTACCGTGAATAGTCTCACTTTACTTTATTTAGAGAATAGAACACAAGAGCATATAGGAAAATTAAACAACTAGACCTAGAAAGCAAAATAAATGGGAGACACAAATCGATAGGTAATTCTATGGTGTTGATTGCATTCTTGGACCTTAATTCATTTAATTAAGCTTACAATTAGGCATAACCAAGTGTTCGATTCATAAATCTAGAAGCCTAAAATTATGGAATCTCCTGTCGGTCTCTTCCAAACCTCGGGTGTAATTAATTAAATCTCGTGTCCATCTCATTAATTAATTCCCACCCGACATTATGACCCTTCATCACTAACCTCTACAGATTAATTATTACCCTTGTTGTCACTCAGGTAATTAATCTATAGTAATGCATCCAGTTCTAGTCTAAGATATCTTTGTCGAGCCTCCACTTAGTAACTAATCAATTAGACGGTGCCCAATTAATTAATCTTCAGCACTAACTACAATTAATTAACCGTTTATCCCGTTGTCACTCAAGTAATTAACTAATCGTGCATTAAGCTAACTAGGAATCTCTTGTCGCTCTCCTCCTGGTCCTGCCTCAATTAATTAACGAACACAACCTAAGGGCATTAAGCCTAAAATGCATAAATGAACATAAATACTAATTAAACCACAATCACAAACTATATTAAGTAAAATTAAGTGCAATGGTCCATGAATTACAACATCCCATAGAAATTAAGGATTAACTAAACATGTTCAGCAATTACAATCAAAATAAATCCATAATTATAGCCTGAAAAATAACTATAAATGAAAGGCAAAGGGAAAGAAAGTGCAAACGAAGGACGATCCCGCATTTTTGAGGTGATCAATCTCGAACCCAAGCTCCAAGGTCTTCAATTCCAATCCAAAATGCTCACAAATCCTCCCAAATACCCTCAAATATGGTATGGAATCGAGATTAGGGCTAAAACCCTCGAATTGGTCTCCCTTTTTGCAAAGAAGAAGCGAAGAATATATACTGCATATTGTGATAGTGTTGCAACGCTAGGGACAATGTTACAATGCTGTCCAAAACACGATCGTTTTGTAGCTGTGTGCAGGGATAACATTGCAACGCTACAGACAGAAAAGTTCCTCTCCGCGCATTTCTAGCATTGTAAAGCCACAGGCTAGCGTTGCAACGCTAGCTCTCGGGTCCAAATGCCAAATTATTGCGTTGCAACACCAATTCTAGGGTTGCAACGCCATCCTCTTGGCCTAAAAACTTGGCTCTAAAGCTCGGTTTATGCAATTTAAGCACAAATAGACATTAAAGCACACAAAATCATACAAAACTAGCTAAAATAATAGGAATTAAGATAACATAATTGCATGCTATCAAATACCCCCACACTTAAACCTTAGCTAGTCCCGAGAAAATCAAAACAAAACCACATATATCAATTAACCCTTACATCAAAGTGACTCAAACCTCAATGTTCCAAATAACAATATAAGCACAATTAAAAGAAATACTCAAACACATCAATTCAACAAGTGAAATTAAACTTTAAGCTTTTCATTCATTGCAAATATGTGCATAGCCTCCCTTATTTAATCCCTAATAGCCTAGAAAGATTTATAAAATCCTCCGTTCATCTTCTCCCTACATTAGCCCTAAGAGAGTAATATCTAACTAGGGTGCCTAAACAACTACGGGGTATGCCTCCCCCAGACTTGCATTTTTCTTTATAACTCAAGGATACTAGCTTTCACACAATTGTTGCAGGGACCCTTACTCAGATCACTCACTCAATGAGTGGCTTAACTGATCACAACAGAGGTAGCTCTTTTTGCCTTTAATCAATACGCACTACAAGCTAATTTATTCTTTTCTTTCTTCTTTCTTCTTTTTCTTTTCTCACCATTTTTTGTTTCTTTTCTTTTATTTCTTTTCTTTTCTTTCTTCTTTTGTTTTTTTCAAACAGGAAAATAGACATGACTTTCCCTCCTAAGCTCAACATTACAGACTATCATGCAAGACAACCGTCAAACTAGAACTTAAGCCTATTAGGGTGATAACAAACATCTAGGTTAAATAATTTCGTTCTAGGCATTCAAAACCACTAATAAGTAGGCTAAGAGCTCCACTAGTGCAAGAAATTGCAAGAAAATTTTAAAATTTACTTGAATCCTAGACATGGTCTCATATTTCACAAAACTTGCAAAAAAATACACTATTTAGAATACATCACAGGTCATCCTCATCATACATAATGCAGCAAAATCATCATATAATTCAAAAAAAATTCAATAAAGCTCAATTAGAACAACAAACATCCCCCCACACTAAAAGCATACATTGTCCTCAATGTATAAACTACCCCAACTATCTAAGCATGCTTAAGAACAATTGAAGAGATAAAGGGAAGAGTAATACTGTCCTAGAGTGCGAGAGAATCCTCGATTCTAGCTTAATCAACTGAAGTGTATGATGGAAGAGATAATCTAAATCTTGAGCTCCTAAAACAACCAACCACGGGAACATGAGATCAACACAAAACTAAAATAAAAAACAACAAACAAAAGTAAGAAAACTTAAAAGAAAGAAGACAAGGGAAAAAAGTTTGGGTTGCCTCCCAAGAAGCACTTATTTAACGTCTCAAGGTATGTAAAAATTCTCCCATTTCTTCGGGCCCCTCTTCCTAAAGTCAACAAAACAAACTAGGGCTAGCAAGATCACTAGCTTATCTGGGACCCTAAAGCAAAAATATTTTTGGTATTTTTAATTAATAAAAACATAAAAGAAGAAATATCAAAATGAAATGAATCTGACACAGACTCGTGAGAACAGAATAAGAACACTCAGGAATAAGAGAAGAATCAGAAAATAAAACAGACAAAAGCCTTATACCCTTAAACTCTACCTCCTGAACATCCTCTACTAACATAGGCTCATCTCCTTTCTCATTCTCACTGACTCGATCCTAAAGTGTGTTAACACTCTCTAGCTCTTGCCCTAAATCTATAACCCACTCCCTCGACTGCCCAACCTCAGTAGAATCGAATGAATTAGGCTCATGATAGGCTACCAATGAATTAGTGGCCAAGTAAATCACTGGAAATCCTAAAGAAGTGGCTCTCACTTCACTAACGTCCCTAAGGGTCTGGAGATGCTTAAGCATTTCATCTAATTGCAAACTTCTAGCTTTAGTCTCCTCTAAATACTTTCTCAATACTCTCTCTAAGGAGGATTCTTCATCTACTTGGGCTTCTTGAACATAATTAGGATATGGTTCATGGGTCCAAATGCACTCATCATTACCATACATGGAATTTTCATAATGCATAGTTCAATATGATAATAATTAGGCATTTGATAACCATGAAACCCATAACTCTCACTAAAAGGAACATAAACTAAAGAGGGATAACTAAAAGGAAAAAAACTAGATAATGGTGTTTGTTCTTCGAGCTTAGATTCCTTAAAGGGCCACCTGAATCTATCAAAAGCCATCTAAATAATTCAAACAAATAACCACAAGCTTTCAATCAAACACCAGATAATCACACAATAAGAAACAACGGACGAGGACTCAAAGAAAAAAACAAAAGCAGGCAAAAAAAAAGCAAAGATAAACCTCTAAATTAAATTAAAGCAAGCAATTTCTTCACAATATTAATCGAATTAAAATACACCAATCTCCTGCAATGGTGCCAAAAACATAATCGGGGTACACGTACGCTCATGCGATCGAAGTAATACTAAAACGGTAAGTAAATACCGAGTATCGTTTTGCTGGGATTGGTTTTTAATTCAATTAATTACCGCGAAGTCTCACTTTACTTTATTTAGAGAACAGAATGCACAAGCAGATACGAAAATTAAACAACTAAACCTAGAAAGCAAGATAAATGGAAGACACAAATCGATAGGTAATTTTATGGGTGTTGATTGCATTATTGGACCTTAATTCACTTAATTAAGCTAGCAATTAGGCATAACCAAGTGTTCGATTCATAAATCTAGAAGACCTAAAATTATGGAATCTCCTGTCGGTCTCCTCCAAACCTCAGGTGTAATTAATTAAATCTTGTGTCTGTCTCATTAATTAATTCTCACCCGGCATTACGACCATTCATCACTAACCTCTATAGACTAATTATTACTCCTGCTGTCACTTAGGTAATTAATCTATAGTCGTGCATCCAGTTCTAGCCTAAGCTTATCTCTGTCGAGCCTCCATTTAGTAACTAATCAATTAGACGGTGTCTAATTAATTAATCTTCAGCACTAACTACAATTAATTAACCATTTATCCTATTGTCACTTGGGTAATTAACTAATTGTGCATTAAGCTAACTAGAAAACTCTTGTTGGTTTTCTTCTAGTCCTACCTCAATTAATTAACAAACACAACCTAAAGGCATTAAGCCTAAAATGCATAAATGAACATAAACACTTTAAACCACAATCACAAACTAAATTAAGTAAGATTAAGTGCAATGGTCCAAGAATTACAACATCCCATAGAAATTAAGGATTAACTAAACATGTTTAGCAATTACAATCCAAATAAATTCCTAATTACAACCACTAAAATAACTATAAATGAAAAGAAAAGGGAAAGAAAGTGTAAATGAAGGACGATTCCGTGTTCTCAAGGTGATCAATCTTGAACTCAACCTCCATGGTCTTCAATTTTTCTCTAAAACGCTCACAAATCCTCCCAAATACCCTCAAATATGGTATGGAATCGAGATTAAGGCTAAAACCCTCGAATTGGCCTCCCCTTTTGAGAAGAAGAAGCGAAGAATATATACTGCTTATCGTGACAGCATTGCAACGTTGTCCAAAACACAGTCGTTTGGCAGTTGCGTGCAGGGATAGTGTTGCAATAGCGTTGCAATGCTATAGACGAAACACTTCCTCTTCGCTCATTTCTAGCTTGCAACACCACAGGGTAATGTTGCAACGCTAGCTCTCGGGTCAAAATGCCAAATTATGGCATTGCAACACCAATTCTAGGGTTGCAACTGTTGGGATTTATGCCCTAAAGCCTCGTAATTAATAGTTTATTTAATAATTAATAATAATTTTGATTATTTTATTTGCAATATAATATTATCCATTATATGAAAAATCCAAGGTTATTATTGTAATCTTGAATAGTATGTGGTTGACATACGAGAGGATCATGTTCAAGAAATAACCTAAAGGGTCATAGTATATGGATAAGGTTGGGTGTCTTATCCTAGTAATACTATTGATACGGCCCACTTTGTAATAGTTACAAATGATTTGATCCAAATCATTCATGTGGAGACATGTGAGTGGGGGTATCTTATACAATGAGTTTGTATAAGACTGGACCACGAAATATTTAATCTCTCCTTATAAATCCAATAATTGAAAAGATTAATATTTCATCAGGATGATCATATGCGACTCGATCTTAATCCTGAGTGAGTTATGAACTCCTGCCTGTGAAGGCTTGTCCTTTGATTTGCATGGGTGAGAGTGGCTTTTGTAACTGATTCAATATGCCTACCATTTTGGGGACTTGACCAAATAGGGAGCTGGGAACATAATCTCACAAGATGGAATTCACTCCTTCCCATATAGGGTAAGTAGATGAGTAGTTCCCTTAAGTGCTGATTTCGGGACTTGAACAATGGGGCCCCACCCTCTCACTAGCCCGAGAGGGACTTAGTTTATAATTAGATTATAAACAGATTGTTCATTAGAGGATAAGTGGTACTTAAGGTGCAAGATGTAATTATAGGGGTAAAACGGACTTTTGACTCAGCTATAATTACGAACAACTTGTGAATGATCGACTTGCATGTAATGATTATATCTATGGACACAACTTGTCCTACAGTGCATAAGAGTGCAACTCTAGGTCTATAGTGGAGTGACCCTAGAGTTAATGAATGAAAATTGATTAATTAAAGAGTTTAATTAATTAATTTTGTATCATTGGAGCTTATAATCTATAGGTCCATAAAGTCCCATTGCTAGCTCATAGTAACACTAAAAGATCAATTTAGTTGAAAGAAAATTTTGAAATATTCAAATTTAATATTTAATTTGAAGTGTTCAAATTAATATTTAATATATTAGATATATTAAATATAAAAGAGGAAAATATATTTATTGTATTTGATACATTAAATATTAAAATTTGAAATGTTCAAATTTAATATTTAATTTAAAGTGTTCAAATTAATATTTAATATATTAGATATATTAAATATAAAAGAGGAAAATATATTTATTGATACATTAAATATTAAAATAATTAATGTATATTAGATACATTAAATAGGAGATATTTATTAAATTTGAATTGGATTCAAATTAGGAAATAGATGTCGTAGGAGAATTTTAAATGGTTTGAATAAGATTTAAATTGGTTAAATAAATATATTTTAATATATTAGATATTAAAATTTATTATTTAATTATTTTCCCTAGACCACTATAAATAGGACCTTAGGGGTGAGCCATTGTGTATTCTACACAACACGCATCTCTTCAATAGAGAGAATTAGATAATTCTCTCTAAACCTCTTCTTCTTTAATCCATGTAGATTTTTTTTCAAAAGGCTCCCACAAGCCTTGGTCCTGTGTTCGAGTCATAGCTAGGAAGACTTTGTGGAAGAGATAAAGATCCGCCAGAAGATTCTCCATATTTTCAAGGTATGTTTGAGCTCTATCTCGTTGTTGTAAAATTAATGATCTTGAGGGAAAGATTATGGTTCTGTATTCTATTGAATGTTCTATATATAATGTATTAGAATTTGGTAAGGTTATGGTTTATTGCATGCTTCATTGGTCATTTTGAACTTTTTTGCTTATTGGAATGTTGTTTTTGTGCATTTTCATTTGATTTTAATTATGAAAATGTTGAGTATATGTATTGGTTCCAAATATATTCATTGTTCATTGTCTAAATTTTTGTATTCCTATCACTATGAGGTCTGCTTCTCTATCTCGTTGCTGGAAAATTAATGATCTCGAGGAAAAGTTTATGGTTCTGTATTCCATTGAATGTTATATATATGTATGTATGTATGTATGTATATTGGCTCAAAATATATTCATTGTTTATTTTTTAAATTTATGTATTCCTATCATTTTGAGCTCTATCTCGTTGTTGTAAAATTAATGATCTTGAGGGAAAGATTATGGTTCTGTATTCTATTGAATGTTCTATATATAATGTATTGGAATTTGGTAAGGTTATGATTTTTTATATATATACATATATGCATACATATATACATACATACATATATACATACATACATATATATATACATATATATATATATAGATATATATATATATATATATATATATATATATATATATATATATATATATATATATATATATATCTATATATATATATATATAACATTCTGTAACGCCCGGTTAGTTCAGGGGCGTTAATTTTGAAATTTGGAATTTAATTTGAGTAATTTAAATTTGAAGGTTAATTTGAAATTTGGAATGAGAAAAAGGGCAATTTTGGAATTTTTTTTAAGGAAAAGAAAAATCTCATCCTTATCCTTATCCATTTTTTTTCGGATTTTATTTTTTTTTTTTATTATTTTTTTTTCTTCTCTTCTTCTTCCTCCCGAAGCTCCTCACCGAAACTCACACACACACTCTCTCTCACGCGAACGCCGGCTGCCGTGCCCTCTTCCTCTCGTCGAACTCTCTCTCTCTCTCTCGGCCGAACTCCTCCATCTGCTTGCTTCTTCTCTGTCTTCTTTCTGCCGGCAGCCACCGCAAGCGTCTCCGACCAAGTGACTCGCCGACCAACCTCAGCTCGCCGAACTTTCTCTTCTTCCTCACCGAACAGAACCACTCGCCATCCAGCCTCGCAACGACCGTCGGAGCTCCGAATCGAAGACCCACGCAATTCCGATCGCCGGATTTGCTTCAGCACCGCCGCACAAGCTCCCAAGTCGCGTTCAACACTTCGCCGGACGACTCCTCGACGGTTCTGCAGCTCGTGAACCTCACTTGAACCGCCGCAGCTTCGCCGGAGTCCCTGAACGCGCCGGTGTTGCAGCTTCTGTCTCGCCGGAGCTCGTTTATTTCAGGGAATCGCTGGTTCGCGAGTAGATCCAACCGGAAAGGGGTCGAATCAGTCCAGATCCGGGAGCCACGCGCTGACCGGAAAGCGGTCGAATCTGTCCAGATCCGTGAAGCCCACGCGCCGTCGCCGGAGTTTCACGCCCCGCCGCTCGCCGGAGTTGGGTAAATTTTGCCATTTGGTCCGTTTCGTTGAGTTATTAATGTTAGAATGCGTTTTAGCGTAATTCGGTTGGTTTAAGACCTGTTAGGACACTTTTTAGGTGATTTGTCGAGGACCTTGGATTGTACTTGGAGTGGGGACTCGAGAAGCTCATTACTAGTGGAGAAAGGGTATTTTAGTAAGTAAAGATTTAAGGTAAGGGATCTCACAACGAAAGAAGTTTTCGAAACCTAGAGCTAGCCCTATATTTACTTTGAAAGTTTATGTTTTTCGTGTTAAGTATTTAAGAAAGAAAGTGTTTTATATGTATATTCCTTTATACGCTAGTTCCATGAGTTCTATTTGAGTTTTCATGTTAAAAAGAATGGAAATGATATGTATGTCTTTGAAATGCGATTGCCTTGACTTATGCATTCATGAGTATGTTCTAAAACGAGCGGGACCTCATGCATGTGTTGTGTGCTCATGAAAAGATTTATGTAAGGCCGTGACGATAATTCTCCCAAAAGTTTTATGTGGGTTATGAGGGAACCCGAGTCTTCAGATTCTCTATGCTCCCGGGGTTCGAGAGTGCTCCACGATGGTAGCCTTCGGGCTGAGTCTTCGGACTCCACGATGTATGTTAGCTTTCGAGCTCGACTCTCAGAGTTAGGGGAGGACTCTATTCGATGGAAAATTATGTCTTCGGACTATTTACGAGGCCCTCGGGAGAATTTAATCGTTCACGAGAGCCGCAAGGAAAAGTACATGGTTTATAAAACGAATTTTAGGTCCCTTACTAAAGCGATGGTTTACGATGATTTTATGATTTAAAATGACATGTTGCATGCGAGTGAAACTCTTATTTTGAAACTATGAGTTACTTACTGAGTATTATTCGTTAATACTCACCCTTTTCCTTTTAAAATGTTTTCAGGAAAGGCTAAGATCGGCCCTAGCGCGTGACCGGAGATCAGCTACTCGAGTCATGGGAGCCGAGCGATCGCTATTCCGCTTCTTTTATGTTTCTGGATGTACATAGAACTCATGTCGAGTTTTTAAATGTTTAGGAGGATGTTTCAAAGTCTTTTAACCTTTCTTTGTAAATCGTGCACGTGTATTTGGCTTTCTATGTTTGAATTCACTTGGTTTCTGCTGTTTGAACCCTAGCATCATATTGAGAAGTTTGTTGGATGCTAGGAGGTTGTTTGAAAATCTTAGAAGTGTGTTTTTCTATGTCTTATTAGGTAAGGGTCAAATTTTTGGTTTTCGCGTAGTTACGTCGTTATGCTGCCGAAATTTTCGGTAATATAGCGACGTGACTTAGTAATGACTCTTAGGTAGCGTGTTGAGCCTATAGGATCGTTACACATTCAATGGAATACAGAACCATAATCTTTCCCTCGAGATCATTAATTTTCCAGCAACGAGATAGAGAAGCATACCTCAAAATGATAGGAATACAAAAATTTAGACAATGAACAATGAATATATTTGGAACCAATACATATACTCAACATTTTCATAATTAAAATCAAATGAAAATGCACAAAAACATCATTTTAATAAGCAAAAGAGTTTAAAATGACCAATGAAACATGAAATAAATCAAATGGTAGAAAATGAAAATTAGGGCACAGATTGTGAATTGATTTAAAAGAGATGGAATCTAAAAAATAAACATTAGGGTGCACCCTAACGAAGACAAAAATGTGAGGATAACGTTGGTGAACAAGAAGTGGGCGAGCGATGATGAACCATGTCGAAAGGCACGAACAAAGAGCAGTTGGACTAGCGGAGTGGCGAACGACGTTGAATGCATGAGGACAGAGGAGAGAGGCCAGTGGATGGTGGGAATGACGACTTGGAGTGAGAAGAGACTGAAAGGGGAAGATAGAGAGACAAGATGGAAAGATGGGAAGGAGATGAAGGGAGGGTGCAAGGGAAAGATGGGAGGGAAATATTTTAACGAAAAGCTTTTTTGTTTTTATTTTATTTCTTTTTTTTAGCGACTTAGTAAAGCTTTCAAATACATCATTAACATGTTGCTAAATATTATCATTTTTAATGACTTTAATTGTAACGTTGCTAAAATTTTTAGCTAAGTTGCCTTCCAGCGCGTCGCTAATACTACTATTTAGTGACGTGTTTTACAAACGTCGCTAAAAATTACTTTTTATAGACGAATTTTGAGTGCATCGCTAAAGTTTTATATATATACATACATACATACATACAATATATATATATATATAAGCACACACATTGAAATAAAGAGTGATATAATCAATCCAAGCACGGGAAGTTTTTCATAAATTTAGATTGTTTTTATGGAGAAAATTTCCATTTTGTTGATCAGAATTGTAAATGCCAACAAATATGTACTCCTAAATATGGCCTCCAAGGAAGGAGCAAAGAAAGCATAAAACGCCACCATTTGTAAGCAAAAGACTGTCATTGCAACGACCTATATCTTAACAAAAAACTATTGGAAAGAAATTCAAAGCAAGCATAATACTGAGAACAAATGATTCAAGAAAATAACTCATAAAATTTTATAAACTGATAATAGGTAAAAAAAAAAAACAAAAAGAACAAAACAAAAATAAGAAAGATTTGAAGCTTCTGAACTACATTCCTAGGTTCATTTGTACAAACCAATGTCACAAGGGAAAAATCTAGTTGGTTCCAATACACATTTCAACACTTGAAATTGTGCTCCACATATTTAAAACTTAATGTTGAAGTTCAAACATCAGATTTCTCACTTTTCCTTTTTTGAGGATAAAATTCAGCATGAAAGAAACTAAATGTTCACCATTCATTTTATGAGAAGTAAATACTAAGTTCACTTCATTAAACAACATAGAAACCTAAGTGAGTATTCAAGTGTTTGGAGTACGTTGTAAGAAGTTGATTTGAAAAACTATTTTATGTTTTTGAGATTTTTTTTTTTTAGTTGTAAGAAGTTGATTTGAAAAACTATTTTTGTTTTTGAGAAACTTTTTTGTCCAACTTTTGAATGTGGAAAAAAGGCTAGTGAAACTTACCTTTCCTTTTTGTTGTTGGTTTTTTCTTTCATTTTCTTATTCAGCTGCATGCTATAATATACCATACATATTCCATCTTCAGTATGATTATTCCTTAATTATCTCTCAAAAATTAATATATACATGACAACTACTAAATGACTTTAGCTACAGTTTCATGGACATGACAAGTGCTTTGGTGCAAACTTGGGGTTCTTGTCAATTTCTTCAAGTTTTGTTGTAACGACCCTATAGGCTCAACACGCTACCTAAGAGTCATTACTAAGTCACGTCGCTATATTACCGAAAATTTCTGCAGCATAACGACGTAACTACGCGAAAACCAAAAATTGGACTCTTACCTGATAAGACATAGAAAAACACACTTCTAAGATTTTCTAACAACCTCCTAGCATCCAACAAACTTCTCAATATGATGCTAGGGTTCAGACAGCATAGACCAAGTGAATTCAAACATAGAAAGCCAAATACACGTGCACGATTTACAAAGAAAGGTTAAAAGACTTTGAAACATCCTCTTAAACATTTAAAAACTCGACATGAGTTCTATGTACATCCAGAAACATAAAAGAAGCGGAATAGCGATCGGTCGGCTCCCATGACTCAAGTAACTGATCTCCGGTCACGCGCTAGGGCCGATCTTAGCCTTACCTGAAAACATTTTTTTAAAAAGAAAAGGGTGAGTATTAACGAATAATACTCAGTAAGTAACTCATAGTTTCAAAGCAAGAGTTTCAATCGCATGCAACATGTCATTTTAAATCATAAAACCCTCGTAAACCATCGCTTTAGTAGGGGACCTAAAATTCGTTTTATAAACCATGTACTTTTCCTCGCGGCTCTCGTGAACGATTAAATTCTCCCGAGGGCCTCGTGAATAGTCCGAAGACATAGTTTTTCCATCGAATAGAGTCCTCCCCTAACTCTGAGAGTTGAGCTCGAAAGCTAATATACATCGTGGAGTCCGAAGACTCAGCCCGAAGGCTACCATCGTGGAGTCCGAAGACTCAAGCCCGTCGGCTACCATCGTGGAGCACTCTCGAACCCCGGGAGCATAGAGAGTCCGAAGACTCGGGTTCCCTCATAACCCACATAAAACTTTTGGGAGAATTATCGTCACGGCCTTACATAAATCTTTTCATGAGCACACAACACATGCATGAGGTCCCATTCGTTTTAGAACATAGTTATGAATGCATGAATCAAGACAATCGCATTTCAAAGACATACATATCATTTCCATTCCTTTTTAACATGAAAACTCAAATAGAACTCATGGAACTAGCGTATAAAGGAATATACATATAAAACACTTTCTTTCTTAAATACTTAAGATGAAAACATAAACTTCAAAGTAAATATAGAGCTAGCTTTAGGTTTCGAAAACTTCTTTCGTTGTGAGATCCCTTACCTTAAATCTTTACTTACTAAAATACCCTTTCTTCACTAGTAATGAGCTTCTCGATTTCCCACTCCAAGTACAATCCAAGGTCCTCGACAAATCACCTAAAAAGTTTCCTAAACGTGTCTTAAACCATCCGAATTACGCTAAAACACATTCTAACATTAATAACTCGACGAAACGGACCAAATGGCAAATTTTACCCAACTCCGGCGAACGGCGGCGCGTGGCCGGCGCGTGAGAGCGCGTGACGATCCGTTTTGCTCAAATTTGGTGCGCTCGAGACTCCGGTGAGCTCCGGTGAGGCATTTGCAAACAGATCCGGCGCGATCTGAGTTCTGTTAGATGAAGGAGAAGAAGAAGAAGTCCGGCGAAGCTACTGTCGTCCGGCGAAGAAGCTCACGGCGAGGTTGGGTGTTCGGCAACGAGCTGCGGCAGGGCCTCACCGGCGATCGAAAACAGAGGTGGCGCGGTTGGGTTGCAGACGGAGAAGACGGTGGGTGGGTGTTCGGCTGAGCGTTCGTGCGGCCGGCGGCTTCCGGCGAGACGTAGCTCTCGAATTCCGGCGAGGCTAGGCGTTCGCAAGATAGTGAGAGAGAGAGAGAGAGAGAGAGCGCGTTTGGGAGGAAGAAGAAGGAAAAAAAATAATAATAATAAATAATAATAATAAATAATAATAAAATAATATTATAAAATCAAAAATATCTTCTTCTCTATAAATGACCATAATACCCTTTCCTTTTCTAAAAATCACCAAAATACCCTCAAAGCAATTAAATTCTTAACAAATCTTTACCAAAACAACATTTTAAACTTACCCAAAACGTCTCGGGTGTTACATTTGTATTCTTTAAAATTTACTTTGTTGTTGGTTTTTGAGTTGTGATGATCATTAAGGGGCTGTTTGGCGCAAGGAGTTGCAGGGAGTAGGAGTTAGTAAGTCTGGGGAGTTAGGAAGTCTGTGTTTGGGGTGCAAAGTTGTTTAGTCTGATGTTAGGAAGTTTGTGTTTGGGGCAAGGAGTTGTAGGGAGTAGGAGTGAAGTCAGTGTTTAGGGTGCGAATTTGTTAAACGTGGAATTCTGAAGTCTGAGTTAATTTTAGCTTTTTTTATATAGTTTTTTTTCTACAATTTCTCAAATCTTCATTATTAAGAATTTTTCTCGGGTTTTTTTTAATTAATTTATGTATATTTTACAAATTTCTTTAAAGAAATTACTTTTTTGAACAAAATACTCCACGTTCTTTTTTAAATATCTCTAACATTAATTATTCATTTATCGTGGATAGTCTGCAAATAAAAGAAAGTCTAACAATACTTTTTTAAATATTACACATAATTTGGAAAGATTTCAATCCATTAATTTAAAGGGATTCAAATAAACTTCAAAATTTTTATGTTTTTATTCTCTCAATTCTAGAAATAATATAGATTTGTTTCCGTCAATCCTAAAATTGAAATTTTGAATTATATTATTTTATGAATATTTTACAATTTCGTTAGAGACTTATTTTTGTCAATTTTAAATTTTAAATTTAAGATTTATTTTTGAAGCTTAATAAAGTAATTTTTTCTCATAATTTAAGATTTTATTTTTCTAACTAATCAATGTATTTAATTATCGAAATTTGATTCATTTGAAAATAATATATTCTTTAAAGTTTTAAAATAACTAAGTTAAAAATAAAAAATCAAGTATTTATGCTATTTTAAAATAATTAAGTTCAAATGAATATATATTTTTTTAACATCACTCAAAATGAATATCATACATACTTTTGTTCAATACTATACATTTATGTTATTTATTGTAATAATTTTATTTTATTAAGTTTGAAATGAGAAATCGTTTATCTTTTTACTTTGAATATGATTAGTTTTGAAAATCAAAATTTTTTAATACATTAATCTTTTTAAATACTAATTTTCTAAAATGTAGTACGAGTTAGTTTAAAATATGTTTGTTTTTATCTTTAAATCATAAAATTATATATATTTTTGACCTATTAATAAAAAAAAAGCTTAAAAAAGATAAGATTGTTATTTGTTATAAGTAATTTTAGTTGAAACTTTAAAAAAAAAATTGTAGATGACATGTGGAGGAAGTGAGATAGAGAGATTTTTATCAATTAAATTTTTTTTATGTAGTACTCTAATTTATATTAAAATTTCAATTTAAATAATAGTATCATATCTAAAACATTCTTATATAATTTATATTTAAAAAATAAAATTATAGAATAGAAAGAAATTTTTTTTGTTAAAAACTTTATTAAAATTATAAGATAAAAATAATTATTTATATTTAATTAGTAATTAGTAATAATGATGAGAAAATTTATGTAAAAAATAAAGAAAAATTTTTAATTAAGAAATTAAAAAAATAGAGAGAGAAAGGAGAGGGGAGAAGAGAGAGAAGTAGGAGTGAGGTGAGGTGAAGATAAAAGGAGATAGGAAAGTTGTGTGGCCTATAATGAGGAGTTGGAGAAGGAGTTAATAAGTTCGTGGGGCCCACAATGGAGAGTTGGAGGAAGAGTTAATAAGTTTGTGGGGTCTACAATAGGAGTTATATTATCCTTAGGCCAAACAAGGAGTTGGGAAAAGTTATTAACTCCTCCCAACTCCACTCCCCCCAACTCCTCAATCCAAACACCCCTTAAAGTGTTGGTTATTGTTTTTTGATGTTTAAAATATAGTTATGTTCTTTTAAGTGCATGCATTTAAATTTGATTTCTAATTGGGTGCTATTAGGCACTTAACTCCTAGATTTTTAATTTTCTAACCGTCGGTTCTTGTAGACAAAATTTCAATATAATGGATAGAAATTGGATAAACTTGAAAGATCGTAGGTCTAGTCAATATTTAAATGGTGTTGGCAATTTTCTTGAAGTTGCTAAGAATTATTTGGATGGAGAAGGAAGAACAAGATGTCCTTGTTCAAACTGTTCGAATGTCAATTGGAATACATTAGATGACATAGAACATCATTTATTTAAATATGGAATGTTTCTGACTTATAGTCGATGGATATTCCATGGAGAAAAGGTAGATCTTACTCTACTTTTAAGACCCAATTCAAGGTTTCTTGGTGCTACATTTTCAGAACCAGTTCGAAATAGAGAAAATGACGAGAATCTTAGAAATGAATCTAGAGTTGGAAGTATTGGAGATGAGATATTTGAAATCATGAATGACTTGTATTGTTCAATGTTTGAAGACGTTATTAGAGAATTAGATGAGCAAGATGAGGAAAATAGGTTTAGTGGAATGTTTCATGAAGTAGAAGAAGCGTTATATCCAAGATGCATGAAATTTTCATTGTTTACTTTTTTAGTAAAACTTATACAACTTAAGGTACTCAATTGTTGGAGTGATAAATCATTTGATATGTTACTATAATTATTAAAAGAAGCTTTTCCAGATGGTGTAAGATTACTTGCCTCATATTACAAGTCTAAGAAAAAACTGCGTGACCTAGGGATGGGATACGAATCAATTCACATGTGTAAGTTTGATTGTGCCTTATTTTGGAAAGAATATGCATCACTTGACCATTGTTAACATTGTGGAGAGTCAAGGTACAAATTGAATAATGAAAAGGGGGAAAAAATTCCACATAAGGTGTTGTGACATTTTCCATTGAAGACAATGCTGCAAAGATTATATCTTTCAAAACATACTGCTGAGGATATGAGGTGGCATAAGGATAAAAGGTGTGAAACTAAAGGAATACTTAGACATCCTGCTGATGGAAGAATTTTGATAGTGAGTATCCTTCTTTTGCTGCCGATGCTCATAATGTCAGATTGACACTTTCTTATTATGGTTTTAACCCATTTAGAAACATGAGTACATCCTATAATATGTGGCTAGTTATGCTCATTTCATACAACTTGCCTTCTTGGAAGTGTAGAAAGAACCATTTCATTTTCTATCTTTACTATCCCTAGACCAAAGTCTCCTGGTAAAGAGATTGATATTTACCTACAACATTTGATAAACGAGTTGAATGAATTATGGGTTAATGGTGTTCGAAAGTATGATAGTTTCAATGCTTCTTTTTTCCAACTTCATGTTGCACTATTGTGGACAATTAATGATTTTCCATCTTATGGTGACTTATTTGGTTGGAAGACAAAGGGTTATAAAGCATGTCCAGTTTGCAATGTTGATACAAGCTTAATGGGATTGAAGAGCAAAATTTGTTTTATGGGACAACATCGATATCTATCTCCAACACATGCATGATGCAAAAGTAGGCAACATGACAGGAAACAAGAAATGAGACAAGCTTCAAAATATATTATCTGGACAAGACATTGTGAATCAATTAAATTCTTTGAGTTTTCTTAAGTTGAACAAGCATCCTACAAGACGTGATAACAAGCACAAGTGAATAGCCAATGAACATAATTGGACTAAAAGAAGCATTTTCTTTGATCTTCCATTTTGACAAAAACGTAGACTACGTCATAAACTTGATGTTATGCATATTGAGGAAAATATTATTGATAATTTGGTGGGTACTATATTGAATATTGATGCGAAGACTAAAGACACCATTAAAGCTCGTGAGAATTTAGCGAAATTGCAAAATAAGAAAGGAGCTTTACATCCAAGAAATTGGACATAGTCGTGTGAAGCCTCATGCATCATACACATTAACTGCAGATGAAAAATTTCAATTTTGTACGTTCTTGAAATCTGCGAAGTTTCTAGATGGTTTTGTTTCTAATATATCTCAAAGTGTTAATGTAAAAAGGGCAAAATCTCAAGTTTAAAGAGTTACGACTGTCATGTTTTTATTACAAATAATTCTTCGAATTGGCATTTATCCATATATATGTAAAGATATTTCTACAACTATATCAAAATTGTTAAATTTCTTTCACGATCTATGTGCTAAAGCATTGAGCGTATCAGATTTAGACAGAATGCAAGCTGATATAATAATTATCTTATATAAGTTGGAAAAGATTTTTCCACCAGTATTTTTTGACGTTATGCTTCATTTAGTTGTTCATTTGCTATGGGAAGCAAAGATTTTTGGGCTTGTTAGATATAGTTGAATGTATCCTATTGAAAGATATGAGTTGTGTTGATTCATATTCTTATTGTACAGATTTTAAGATATGTGATTTTGATGATTTGTATTAGGACCTTAAGATATTTGAAGCAACATGTTAGAAACAAAGCTCAACCAGAAGGTTCAATTGTAAAAGCATACATCATAAATGAATCTTTAACGTTTTGTTCTATGTATTTACATGGAATTGAAACAATGTTTAATAAAAGTGAGTGTAACGATGATAACATTGAGGATGAGGAGAACAACAGTGGGCTATCAGTCTTTTTTGGACATATACGATTGTTGGGTGGTAGCCAAATTCGACAATTGACTTATGTGAGTTAGAAAAATCACATTGGTATATGCTAAACAACTGTGATGAAGTAAAACCTTACCTTCAGTATGTATCTCTTCTACTATAAAATTTTCTTTCCATTAAAATCGTGAAATTAAGCTATTATTTCTTCGGTAGGAGGCATGTGACACTTCTCCAATCAAATGGACATAGTGACTTGTATAAGAGACAACAACTTGAATTACCTACATGGTTCAAGACAGAGATATATAAGTCGATATTTTAAGTGATAACTCTATTTTCCATAGCTATTATAACTACAAATTAGTTTCTTTGCTCAAGCTCAAAGCTTGTATCGTGATAAAAGAATTTCTGACGCATTGTACGCCCACGCTCGATCTTATCGTGGGTGTATAGCAAATGGAGTTCAGTTTCATTCAAAAGAGCGTGATAGTCGTCAAATCACTCAAAATAGTGGAGTTATAGTGCCTAGTGATAATGAAACTGGACAAGTCAATTTTTATGGTGAATTACATGAAGTAATTAGACTACAATATATCCACATAAAGTTAGTGGTTCTTTTTAAGTGTGAATGGTATGATACAAGTTAAAGGAAGAATAGAATTAAAACGACAAATGACTTCATTTCGATAAATACCCATTATCAGTGGTACAAAGGTGAGCCATTCATCCTTTCAAGTCAAGTAACACAAGTATTCTACTTAGACGATTACAAACTTGGACAATATTGAAAAATTATTCAACAAATTCAACAAAGACATGTGGGATATTCCAAAAGAAAGCAATGAAATGAAGAAGTAGTGTTAGATGAAACCATACATACATGTTATCCTCAAGTTGATGATAACATAGATTCACAAACTTTTGATAAAGAAGATGTTTTACCTTTAGTTGTTGAAGGTGAAATGGATTTACTTGTAGAAAGTAACGAAGAAACATCAACCGATGAAGAAGAGTTTTATTTTAATGATTTTAGTGATGGCTCGGTGAGCACACATTCTAATGCATTATTAGATAGTGAAGATAGTGATAGTGATATTTAAATTTTTTTTGTAAGTTGATCACTTTATAAACATGGTTATTTACACTTATATATATGTTTATGAAATTAAATTTGTGTTTTTTTTTTATTGTTATGTTCTAGGATGTTGTCATCAAATCTTGGACCAAGAAATTGTCATAGTCCAATATCAAATGCCCAACAAATAAACAACACTCAGGAAGAGACTATGAATATGCAAGCAGTTGGCTCTTCTACAGTCTTAGGAACACAAAGTATGTCTTGATTTCTATAGAAAAATCCTTTTATTTCTGCTAAAATTAAATTTACTAATTTTTATTTTATCTTTTTTGTGTAGGTTCTGGTACTCGAAAGAGAGGTAGAGGTCTAACTAGATGCCTTGGACTTGATAAATATGTCCAAAAGTCACGGTCGTATACCAATTGTGATTGGACTAGAAGATAGAAAACCTGTTTGTAAGAATTGTTGCAAACTAAACTCTACTATCGGATGTTTGTTATGATCAATAGTACCTCTTAATTGTGAGAATTCGTCCGACGTCTCAACAGAGGTAAAAAAAAAAAGAGATAGTAGACATACTTTTGGTAAGTATACTTTCGTGGTCTAGATTTTATAAAATTGAATGTTTTTAGTTAAAACTAACACAATATTTTTTGTTGATTATTATAAGACACTTTATTATGGATGTTGATGATCCACTGGTGCAACAGTATTTGGATCATAAGATGAGTGTGTTGCATAAAGAGTTTCGTTTGTCACTACACAAAATTTACAGAAAATATGACTCTCCAATATAAGCACGAGAACATCGAGATAAATGAGTGGCTCATGATACATATTGGAATCACATATGTGACCAATGGGAAATAGAAGAATTTAAGGTATGCATTATACATATGTGTAAAGATATTTGTGAATATCTTACTTCTAACTATTACTTTTTGTATTATGATATACATTTTTTAAAAGATCTAAAACAAATTCAAAATCTCAAGAAGCTCTACCGTTCACTCATAGAGCAGGCACTATAGCTTACTTACGCCATAAGCGGAAAAAAAAAGGTATGTAGCTCATTTTTTAAAATCTTACTTAGTAAATATTTTTCTTGCTATAACTCTAATTCTAACATGTAGAAAGAAGAAGAGGGTAGAGATATTGATGAAATTGAGCTCTTTCAACCCACTCACCATAATGTTAAGAATGGATGGGTGAATGACGAGGCTGAGAAGAAACATGTAAGTAAAAAATTTTGTTTATTACATTTTTTATTATTTTACTACAAACTAATACTATTACATAATATGATATAGAATGAAATGATGGAATTAAAAGTTGTTGCATCGCAAGAAGGCACCAAACCTCTTCATGTGAAAGAGATATGTGAACAAGTACTTGGTAAGCAGTCTGGGCATGTGAAGGGCCTTGGTTGGGGACCAAAACCAGGATCTAAGTGACTTGAAACCAGGATAAACAAGCACCCAAATAGCTGTAAAAAAATTTCGATTGGAAGATATAATTGTATCGCAACAAAAGAACTTTGATGAGTGAATGAAGGGTATGGAAGAACTAATACCAAATTTGACAAGTGGAGAAGTTATGCCCAATGAAGGAAATCAAGAACAGTCTGGGGACACTTGAAAGGTAATATTTATAATACGCACTTCGTAAAAATATACATTATTATGAAGTGTAGGATTAAATTAAAGTAGTGTAGTGATATGACTATCCTGCAGTTATGGTAGCTATAGCTTTTCTGAATTACTTGTTGAATTTCTTCTCAGGGCTTGTTTTGATATGTTAGGTAGTGACAGCTTTTCTGAGTTTAGTCATGGGGTGGCTTCATCATAATTAAGTTTTGCTAAGTTGAAGAGTTCATGGAAAAGTATTTTGTCAATGAGGTCATTTTTGTATTTCCATCACCCTCATTTACCTATGTAATGCTTATGGTTATCCATGGAGGATATTTTTGCTTCTAGTTTTTTTTTCTTTCCTTCTTGATTTCTTTGTCGTCCAAATGTGCTTGCGTGTGTTGTTTGCATTTGTTAATGCATTTGTGTGTGTTGTTTGCACTCTCTTTTTTACGTTTGGGAAATTTTGAGTTTCTTAATTCAATTCCTTTCTATTTAGTAATGATTTGTCTCAAGATTTTGTGTTCTAAGCCAATTAGTTTTGGGTTTGGTTTCATTATTTTTGGGGAGTTCATGCAAAATAATTTGATTTTTGGATTCTTGTTATCTGGTTCATTTTGTTATTGGTGATTAGAATGGAAACAATGGTTGGAAAGTTGGATTTTTTTTAGTTCATTATAAAGAATTGGTGGTTTTTTTAGGTTGAAGATATGTTACTTGTTAGTGTTTTGAATGTTAATTACTAATACGAGTTCTTATGAGGTAAATCAATATGATGCATTTGGATTTTGCATTGGTGTACTTTTGATTTGTTATAGTAATCATGTTAGGCTTGTTATGTTCGATACTTGTTTGTATTATGAAAATGATTGAATGTACTAATTTCCATTTGTTGATTTATCAGAGTTGACATGAGGGCTGTTTCGATTCACCATTACATCATTTTGAGAACTTTGATTATAAAATTTTCAGGTGGTGGTCTATTCTTCTATTTTTGAAGTTTGGGATAAAATAGGATGTTCATATTGGAAAATTGGTAATTGGTAGTTCCCCTCCACTCTCGTTTTAGAAACATGTCACTAGAAATTTAACTGTTTAGATTGAAACTGAACATAGTGAGCTTGTTATATGTTTATTTATTGTGCTTATTGCATAGCTATGTTTGTGAATGAGACACAAATATACTAGTGATTTGTTCTTTATATGTTTAAATGGGTTGTTTGATGAACCTTTTTGTAGAAAGTTTCATTTGTAGTTTGGCATATACAACTTGTATGAAATGATTTCTTTATGGATGTTTATTCAGTAATTTTTGTTCTATGTTTGGGTTTGTGGGCAATTACCAACATTGCTAATTTACTAGATCATGTTTCTATGGCTAGTTTTGTATTTGGATGAGTTTGTAGTTATGTTGATGAGTTTTGATCATTTCATCGTTTGTGTTAATTTGATAACTGTTGTTATGTTTATAAGTTTTGATAGTTATTTACTTCTCTTACTCATATGAGTTCGTTTCTTATATTTCAGATTTTATACATAGATGGTGGGCTTTTTTTTTTTTGAAACCTCGAAGAACTTGGTGGGTTTTTTTTTGCACTAACAAAATGTTATGTAAATTGTTGTGCTTATTTTGTAAAATGCTTAGATATTCATAACTTCGAGAAATGATATTTAGATTTTAGACTTGTTCATGATGGAATTATGACAAGTTTATTGTTATTTTGTCAATTCAACATTTTAGATTCTATATTGTTTTGAGTTTTATAACAAGTTTGCTTAGATTCAATTTTTTAAAAAATATTAAATAACTTTTACTGTCGATATATATGACGTTGGTAAATGATAGCAACAATAAAAATATATTTGTTTAATCAATATTAGGAGTTCCAAAGAATAAAATTGGCACGTATAAAAAATCAAATTGACAAAGTTAAGTTTTAGTGATAAAATAAACGTCACTAAGAGTATGGGAACATTGTTCCATCTTACTCTTTTGTGATGAAATAAATGTCACTAAAAATGTTCTTTCAGTGATGAGCAAATATCCGTAGCAGAAAATACATTTAGCAATATACACCTCCATTGTTGAAAAGACATTATAGAGACGCGCTTGTGTTGCTGTAAGTAAAGTTTCAGCGATGTCTCACAAATGTGTGGATAAAATCTATGATTACGCAAAGTTAACGACGTTTTGAGCAACGTGGTCCTCTCATCTGTAAAAAATTTAGTGACTTTATTTTGTATTTACCAATGTTTTCTGCTCGTTGCTAAAAGTATAGCTTCTTGTAGTGTTTCTATTTCAAAACAAAACTTTCCTAATCTATCCTAACTAGCATGTTTACTCCATATAACCTTTAGTCATCGAATCTAGGGTAATCCTTTTTTATTAGCAAGCTAAGCTTTAAACCTTACATTAATGCATAATTTCTTTAATTCCTCCCCCAAACATATTTTAGCTGCTAGGCTTTCACTTCTATTTTTGTTTTCCTTTTTCTCGAGAACATCTTGTGGTCACTAATGCCTTCATTTTAACTTACTAACATTTTGTGGTGAAAGTATCTAACTAAGAGCAAAAGTCACTACTAAGACCATTTTTCCATACTTTTTTAAATTAACATTTCATGTAGTGGCAAACGATGGGTGTCATCAATGCCCTTAGTTACTTGGTTAATTCATGAATGCCCCTAGTTACTTGGTTAATTCAAGAAGCAACATAAAACATTATTACAAGGCACACAGATTTTGTCTCACATTCCCCTTTCCAAACTTAAAGAAAACAATGTCCTTATTGACTAACATCCGGGGGGGGGGGGGGGGGGTCTTAATCAGTTTGATATGGGCTTTAACTCTCAAAACATCAAGGCTAAACTCTCCTAAACATGTTAGATTGATACATAACGAAGTTTAAACTTGTGAAAAGTTTTACAAAGAAAAAAAAATGGAAACTCATGTTTTTGCAAACTCAAAAGCTATGATATGTGGCACTTTTGGAAGTAGAGATAAGCTCTAGGTAACATCATCAAGATCTTTATAAAGAAACAAACATAGGAAAATATGCTCAACAACAAAAGCTTTGTTAAACAAGGGTTAAGAGACAATCATTTCAAGCATAAATACAACTAAGTATGTAGTTTAGAAACCCATCATAAATATAGGCTAACATCCCCCCGCAAGTGAATGAGGTTTGTAAACAATTCTGAGCTTGGTTCGAAGGCTACTAAAACGTGGAAATGGGAGCCTTTTCGTCTGCACATCGGCAAGTTAGTCTTTATAAGGTATATACTTAACAACAAGTTGTTTACAATCGACCCGTTCACGAATAAAATGTTGATCAATTTCACTATGTTTCATTCGACTATACATCACTGGATTTGTAGCTAAGTATGTGGCACTCACATTGTCACATTGAAGTAACGCTGGATTCCTCATTGACAAACCAAGTTTTGTTAAAATAGATTACACCCACATAAGTTCAGCCACGACGTTAGACATACCACGATACTTTGATTTAATGCTAGAGTGAGAGACAACTTTTTGCTTGGAAGAACTCTAAGATACCAAGTTCGAACTAAGAAATGTACAAAAGCCACTGGTACTTCATTAGTCATCTGGGCATGAGACCCAATCAACATCTTTATAGCACATTAGACTAAACAATGCCCCCCTTTGTCAAGAGAAGGATGAGAGAAAGGGTACACTTCAAATATCATAACACACGCTTAACTGCCTGAAAATGGGTTGTAGGAGAATGCAAAAACTAACATGAGTGATTAACTATAAAATTGATATCGAGCCATGTCAAGGTTCCATGGACCAGTAAAACCCCCAACTGAGAAGGCAAGAACTCAATTTTGAGAACCATGCTCGAGGGCTTTGTTTGAGACCATATAGAGCCTTGTGAAGCCGTAAAACATGATTAGGTAACTCAGAATTTAAAAAACCAGTAGGCTATTTTAAATAGACCTCCTATTTCAAATCCCTATGAAGTAAAGCTTTATGAACATTGAGTTGTCGAATTGACCAATCAAGAGAAATAGCAAGAGAAAGAATAATTTTGATAGTTGTTGGCTTGACGACGGGACTAAAAGTCTCAAAATGGTCACTACCCAATGCTTGATTATACCCTTGAGCAACCAAGCACGCCTTATAACGCTCAATGTCCCTGAAAGATTTTAGCTTCAAGTGAAAAACCTATTTGCAACCAATGACTTTTCGATGGGTGGGTAAAGGGACCAAAGATCAAGTATTATTTAGAAGCAAAGGCACTATATCCATCAACCATAGCCTTCCTTCAGTTTTCATCTAAAAAAGCCTCCTTATAGGAAGACGATTCTACTGTCCTGGAAGAAACCACCAATAGCCAAGATTTTGACTTGAAATTAATTCCTGCTTTGGATCGAGTTTGCATTGGGTGAGTGTTTATGGTAAGAGGATGGGCAAGAATAGTTTGAGTTTGAGAAGATAAGTGGGTTGGAGATGACCCCAAAGGAGTTAGTCTGGGAATAGGTGGTTGTGATGGTGGATCGATTGAGTGCATGGGCTGGCAGTAGAGATGTGCAAGAAATTGAAAAAATTGAAAAACTGAACAAAGAGGAAAACAAACCTAGCCACAATCTTATCTTCCCCTTTCTTCTTCTCTCTCCCTCTCTTGTGTGGAAACCATAGCTGCAACCCTCATCCCTTCCATTTTCGTCTTCTTCATGCCAGCAGCCATTGGCGACAACCCATTGACGCCCACATCGAGTAGTCGCAGTCGTCCCTTCCTCCTCATTCGCTTGCGTATCAGCAGTGGCAACCCATCGACAAACCTTTCGCGCAACACTCACACGACCATAGCATCTTATTCAGTGTTTTGGCTAATACCCACGAGTTCTAGCAACAAAACCCACTTGTTTTGAGACCCCATCGAGCACCCATGACCCTCCACGGTGTGATATGCAACGTCGGTGACCCACTGCAAGCAAACCCGCGCATTTTCCTTGCTATTTCAACAAGGTTAGGTTGACCTGCTCCTTTTTAGATTTTGATTTTCAATACCCATGACTAATCGACATTAGATTTGGATTATCCACCCCCTAAATGACATTGATTCGTAGTTTGGACCCATTCGCTCATTGCCTAGACTGAGTTTAAGACCTTTTGTTGTTGAAAATCTGTTTTCCAGCAAGCATTCTGGTCCCTTTGAGGTAGTTCGGTTAGTTTTTCCATGTTTTGGACCTTTCGCAAATCCATTTAAGTATCGTAGCATTAGTTCTAACATGTAGGAACCTTTAGTTTGCAATTTGAGATCGATTCGAACACCTTCAAACAACAAATAATAAGCATAACGACTCTTTCGGTACATTTTAATGCGTTTTAAACCTTTCGCAAATTAGTTTAGATGTAATAGCTTAGGTTCTGATGCGTGAGAGCCTTATGTTTACAGTTTCAAACCAATTTGATCTCATTCGAACACTCTCGAACTCAACCAGCAAGGTGCAAGGCTTGTTCTGGTGTTTAGAGTGTTTTAGCCTTTCAAAATCTTTTATTAAGTGCTATAAAATAGTACCTAATCATTGGGAAGCACACTCCAAATAATTTTCCATGCTATTCTTGGTAAGGATTAGGTGTTCGGTTGGGTTATGGAGCATTCGCTTTACCATTTAAGGCTGAAATCTAAGTAAGTATACCCCGTTTGATCATATTCTAGTTTGTTCAAAGGTTTTCGAACTAAGCTTAGCCCCTAAAAGCTTGTCTCTTTGTTTAGGAGTCTTTTGGATTATTTTAGGAACGCCTTAGGTAAGTAGTTTCTACTTGGTGAGTCTGTTTGATTGTGTGAATGTGAAGCATGATATACGTTTTCTTGCTTGATTTGTGCGTGTTATATCCATTCTATGTTTTTTAGCTTTTAACGAGCATGCTTGAATGACTTGTGAAGTTTATGTGATGTTAGCATGATAATTAATTGAGCTTGAAATATATGTATGAGCATGTTTGTTTGGGCATGAGACATGGTCTAGTAGCATGTTTAGGTAACATGCATTTAGTGAGTTTGTGAGGAGGTTAGCGAACCTTGTGAGCTTGCTAAGGATTGTAGGGTGAGTACCAGTGCACCTCGAGTACAAATGGTCGAGGGGTGGTATTGTCACCATTGGAATAAGAGGTGCATGGAGGCCTTGAGTATAAACGGTCAAAGGTCAGCATGATGAGTCTAAAAAGCATGTGTTGGGCGCCTGGGATATGGCCAATGCATTACTAAGTCATCGGTGCACCTTGGGTATAAATGGTCAAGGGGGATGCACAGTTCGAGGCCTTGGGGTCAAGGGTTGAACACCGAGCGCCGTAGAGAAGTATTGAGGCCCTGATAATAGTGGGTAGGGGTCGATGCTTCTCCAAGGGTCAGTCTTTGAGAGTTTTGGTGAGGGCTAAACATGAGTGTTAAGTAGAACCGAGAAAGCATGGTATGATGCAATAATTAATGTGTTAGTTGCATAGCATGGTGTGAGAATTCATGTGTTAAGCGAATCTTATGCATAGTTTACTTGTTTATGTATGCATGGTATGATGTTGGTGAATTTACTTTGAATAAGCATGTTTGGGTGCGTGTGTATTGCATGTTGTTTGCTGTTTGATGTTTGGTGGCTCATCAAGTGTGAGCTACTTACTGAGTACTTTTGTACTAACTCCCTCCCCCCCCCCCCCCCCCCCCCAAAACCAAAAGATTTTGTAGGTGAGGAGGAGCTTTACGAAACTGGTGATGCAGACGAGGAGACCTGATGAGAGGACACCATTAGTATTACGTGCTTTCTTAATATTGATTTTCTTTGAATTGCATAGATAGGATTCTAGTCGTTTTGTATAGGTGCTTGGTATAGGTCTTCCCATTCTTTATTGTTTATGAAGAATAGATAGGTTCTTTTGGTAGAACTAGATTACGAACTGAAAGTCCTAATTGTTAAAATTTCCTTTTGTTCCTGCTAATCTATTTGAATTAAGTATGTTTTGAATTGATGAAATTCTGTTTATTCTGGGAGTTTGGGTGTGCTGAATTGTAGCCAGGAGATGTAGAGGTTGTGCTTGGTTACTTTGGTTTGTTGGAGTGTGTTTTCTTGTCTAACAGGTAGAGATGTCCACGGGGCGGGGCGGGGCTGGGGAATGGATTCCCCGTCCCTGCCTCCCATTTCATTCCTCGTCCCTGCGAAATTCCCCATTTAATTTCGCGGGGATCTGGTTCCTAGCGGGGAATTTTTCCCTGTTCTTTTTTTTAAATCTTTTTTATTTTTTTAAATTTATTCTCAACCATAATAAAAATTATTTCTAAATGAATAATTTTCAATATAATTCTATTTAAAGTAAATGTTATAAAATTTCCTAATAAAAACAATAATATACCATAAGTAAAAATACTATAATGTCGAAACAACTTAATTTCTAAAAATTCAAATTTCAATATTACGACATAGTCTTTAATTTTTTTTTTATAACGAAATAGTCTTAAACGAATTCCTACTATAGTTTTTTTTTTAAAAAAAAATTCTATTTATAGGTAATAATATATATATATATATATATATATATATATATTATTAATCGGGGCGGGGTAGGGAATCGGGGAGGGGTCGGGGTCGGGGACGGGGACGGGGATGGGGAAAAATATCTCCCCACTCCCTCCCCCATTTCCCGTGTAATCAGGGATTCCCCACCCCGTTTGGAGCGGGTTAAATGGACATCTCTACTAACAGGTGCTAGGAAAATTTTGGTTATCTTGTAGTTACGCCTTATGCTGCTGAAATTTTCAAGCATATGGGTTGTAAGTTTAGTAATATCCTTAAGTTAGGTTAAAATTTGGGGGCGTTACACTGCAATATTTGGTTCAGTTCACGGTTTGAATTTTTCCAAAATCAATAAAATAGAATCGAATCGAAGATAATTAAAAAAAATAAAAAAAACCCTCAGGCCCATATACTAAAGCCCAACACACTTTTTGAGATACTCTATTTTATTATTTTTATTCCCCACCACCAATTTCTCTCCCCATCATGTGTTTTCATTTTTGTCTCTCTCTTAGTCTTTTCATCTTCTTTTCACTCTCTCCAATGTCAAACCAAACTCCATTTCCGTCTTATCTTTTTCCCTTCCCTTCTCCTCTCTAATATCTTATTCTCCTCTCATCTCTTCTAGTCTCCACCTTTTCCTCTCTCTTCTCACTCACTTTCTTCTCTCACAACCCATGGCAACAGTAGTGAAGACATACCGATGGTAGCAACAGTAGTGGGATAGCCCATGAAAGTCTCTCCTCCATCTCTCTCGCTCTGTTCCACTTTCTTTTCTCTTATCAACGATGACACAACATTACCTTCCCACCATCTCTGCATCTCTGGCAGTCGTCTTCCTCTCAAGTGCCTCTCAATCGTTGTTGCGTGATTTTTGCAATGTCGTAAGTGTACGGGTCAAGTTTTAATATAGTGAATGAGTGTTCGAGTATCATCCACAGGATTGGTTTTCTAGTTCATTTAATTACCACGAATACAATCGCTCAGTTTTATTTAGAGGAAATTGAAAGATAATATCAAAACTAAAATAAAGAAATAAAGATGAAGACGAATCAAGAGAGAAATATCTTAGGGAATTGATTTCTTCGATTAGATCAACAATTCAAATAATTAAACATCCAAAATTGGTTATGCAAATATTCTATAGGTCTGGAAGTCTTAAATCATGAATGACCCTTTTGAAGACAAAAAATTACCATGCAATATTATAAAACTGACATCTCTGGTGACTTTTAATAACATGCATAGCATTAAGTTTCTTCTTTAAAACAACTTCTAAAGGAGCCCTCATCATGATCATGTCAGAACTACACTTAGTCATGAAATTAAGTTCTAACCTAAACCACCCTTTAACAAGCATGAATCTAGACCAATAAATTAAATAATCTATGGCCAAAAAATTATAAGCATTAAGTACATAAAAGCATGAATGGAATTAAAGAGCATTCAATCAAGGCGTTCAATTAATCAAAGCATAAAGTCTAATGGCTACATCAATCCCTAAGATAACAGAGCTTAGCCATTCATGCTCACTAATACAAAATCTAAACTCAACAACAACTTCATTACGAAAACTACAAAATTAAGGGAAAGAAAGATAGAAATAATGTCATGTGTCGATCTCCCATCTCCATTGTAATCTCCACGAACTCGAGCTTCAAAATATCGTTCTTGTACTCTACCAAGTTCTTCTAACTCTCCAAATAGTGCATAATTCGAAATTAGGGTTGTGTCTCTCTAAATTGACTCCCAAAAAATCGTGAGAAAAAGATGAATATATACCTTTCATTAACGTAGGGTCGAGACGCTGCCTTTGAAAATGCGCGTTAATCAGATTTGGAAGGAGAGTGTCGAGGCGCTAGGGGCAGCTCTCGAAGCTTCGGACGAAATTGCCCCAACTTTCACTCATGTGCCTTTTCGTTTGACGGAAGCTTGAATTTGTAGTGTCTCGATGCTACGTAGGGCTTTGAGACGCTACCTATACAGGTCTAAAAACTTGATTTGCTGCATTTTGGGTGTCTTGATGCTCTCAGGTGCATCAAGACGTTGTGCTCTCGGGTTTCTTGACTTCAATCACTTCTTCTCTTCACTTGGTTACTCAAATTGATTCCCAATTATTTTCTTTTTCACCAAGATTCTACTAAAAGCTCTATTTTGCTTCAAATGCTCGATTTCTACAAAATCAACAAATATAAACGTGAAAACACACATTTCATCCACAAAACTAGCAATAAACAAGGTCTAAAGATAGCACAATTTGTGTGCTATCAATCTTCTTCGTCGCACTATTCCATTTTTTTTCTAGAGAAAACGATTAAAAATCAAAACCGAACTAAATCGTGCACACCCCTAGCTAGCAGAATGGATGGGTTGAGTGGGTGAGCCAGTGGGCTGTGGATTTGCGACAGTTAGGCAGGCTGATGAGTTTGGGTCGGCTGGATGGTGGTTGGCGAGTTTGGCAAAAGATGGGGAAAGATTGATGGGCTAAATGGAGGTTGGATGGACTGATTTGGTGGGCCAAAAATAATTGGTTGAGTGGGCTGGTTTGGTGGGTTGGTTGGGCTAGTTGGGAGGGTCGTGAAGTAGGGAATGAGGGTTGTGGATTAAAGGCAACTGTAGGAGGCAAAGGCAATGACACAAAGGGAAAGGTTTGTGTCACTGCCTTTCCCTTTGTCTCATAGAGGAGGGAGAGAGATCGAGATTAAGGGCAAACGAGAAAGAACTTTAATTAAAAATGACATGCCAAGACAAACACAAACGACCATTGGTGGGATCAAGGCGTACATAACCTTTGTAGTTGGTTGTGTAGCCAAGAAACACACTCTTTAGAATGAAATTGAAGTTCATTGTCATTGTATGGTCTTAGAATAGGGAAACAACAACACCCAAAAGTTTTCAATAATTTATAGTGGGGGACTTTTTAAAGCCCATATGGAGACAAATTTTTGAGATTTGGAGTGGAGAGGCGATTAATGAGATCAATGGCGGTTTGAAAGGAAAAGGACCAAAACTTGTCTCACAAGATTGGGCTAGAAGACATAACCCAACTTCCATGACATGTCGGTTTTCCTCTCTACACTCCCATTTTTTTTGAGGTGTATATGGACAATATAGACGATGATGTATGCCACTGGAGATGAGAACATTAGATAGGGTGCAAAATTCGGTACCACCATCGATTTGAAGTGACTTTATGGTTGTATTAAATTGGTTTTCAACCACCTTTTTGAATTGAAGAAGAAGGGATAATGTTTCATTCTAGGTACGCATGAGATAATTCCATGTAAATTTGGTAAAATCATCCACAAATAATACCGAGCTCCATTAATTGAAATAAGAGGGGAAGGACTCCATACATCAAAATACACTAATTGAAAAGGTTTTGAAGACTGAGAAGTTGAGTGAGTAAAGGGCATACGAGACTTTGGTGGGCGAAAGGATGATGAGAAGGGCAGAAGCTATGGTCGGCCCAACACGCTAGGACCTTGACGTGGAGAAAATGTTGGATTAGTGGCAAAAGATGGGATAGAAGGTTTCTGGAAATTTTGTGATTTGGTGGGAAAAGAGGTTTTGTGGCTTTTTCTTTGATTGGATGAAAAAGACAAGTTGGCAAGGTTTGCTTGGAGCATGTTAAGTTGGTCAGAAGTAGTTTATCTTTCAAGCCGAGATTCATAGACAATAAGTAAACTCTGAACATCCGCTAAGGAGGGTCGATCAGTTTGGTTTTGAATGGAGGTGACAAATGGGTTATATTCATTTTCTAACCCCTCAGGAATGTATCCAAGGTGATCTCTGTAAGATAATGACTCACCAATAGTACAAAATTCGCCAGCAATATCCTTAATCTGTGCTAAATATTGAGACACAATTAAATCATCCTTACGAATTTTCTATAATTGAGATTGGAGACCCATAATACGAGCAGTAGAAGAAGATTCATACTCTTTTCTAAGAGTTTCCAAATATCAAAAGCTATATCACAACTCAGTATTTCACCCATTTTATCTTCAGGCAAACAAGAATAAATCCAGCTCGTGATAGTGCGATTAAATTTTTGCCAAACGAGATAATACAGATTCACATGACTGAGAGGATCAAGAAATTGTGGAGGAGCAGGTACTGTACCATTGATGAAACCTCAAGTTCATGTGCCATAATCACGTTCAGGAGCTGATTTTTCCAAAGCATATAGTTGTTGTTATTGAGTTTGTTGTTATAGTTGTAAAGTGGGATGTCGGTTGCTGAGGAGGAGGGGGAGTAGAAGACGGGGATGGTTATTGCAGTTGGGTTTCGGGTTTGGGGTTGCTATGTTTTTATCGACACCAGTGCTTCTTGCTGGCAGTCGATCATCATTCATAGAGGAAGAAGTGCTTAAGGAAGAAGATGCCATATGGAATATTTCAGAAAACCAAGCTCTGATACCATATACCAAAAATAGCTGACCAGAGGGAGTTTTGGAGAAAGAAAGCACTCATATAAACTTTCTGAGGCATACCAAAATTATATAACGGAGGACACACTGCCAAGTGTAGCAAATACAATGGATAAAGTTAAAGAATGAAAAAGACAGAAAATGGAAAAACAAATGACCATAACAGTAAATAAATACACCTCACCGTCTTTTCAAAATAAATAAATAAAATAAATACAACTCACTGTAAATATAAACTAACACTCTTAGACACAAAATTGAAAATTCAACAATGGATGAGATAGTTTTTAAAGTTAAAAGATCTTTTAGATATAAATTTAAGGGACTTTTTGAGGCTCTTAGTGAGTTAAAATAGTCTATAGTTATTTAGTCTGTGGAGTTAAATAATTGATATCGATGGATAATTCCAAAAAATATATATAAAACAAAAAATTCAAAAAAATATATTTAAATTAATAAATAAACATTTTATACTTTTTAAATATGTCAATATACTTATTAGTAACATGAGAGAGAGGAAGGCAGAGGAAGGTAGAGAGAGGGAAAGAGAAGGATGAAGTTACTCGATAAATGTGCAAACTTCAACAGTAAATATTGTTGAAATTGGTTGGATAGAGTAATAACCATTGCATTGTGAAGTATGCGGGCCAAACAGGAAGTGTGATATTTTAACCCACTCCACCCAACTTCAAGTTGGTGGGCCATACGATCCCCTAAAAGTTTAAAACTTAAATTTGTAAGGCTAAATTATAAAAAAATATCCTTGAACTTTTACTTTGTTTCAAAAATACCCATGAACTTTCAAAAGTTTCATTAATACCCTTAAACTTTCAAAAAAAGTTCAAAAATACATTTACCGTTAGTTTTGGAGTACTTTGTTTCAAAAATACCTCTAAACTTTTAAAAGTTTCATTAATACCCTTAAACTTAAAAAAAAGTTAAAAAATACACTTATTGTTAGTATATGGACAAAAATTACTAGTACCTCGTTTTAAAATACCCCCGAACTTTCAAAAGTTGTATTAATACCCTTAACCTTAAAAAAAGTTAAAAAATGCTCTTACCGTTAATATATGGACGAAAAACATTTATCTACACCCTATTACATATCTCTTTCATTTCTTCTCTCTTGATTTGCTTCAATCTATAGTCTAACACTTCTCTATTTTTCTTTTTCTTTTTGCCCTTTCTTTTTCAATAGGGTTTTACTCTCTTCTTCCATTTTTCAATCTATAAAACTACCCCTTTCAATCAAGGTATATAGACTATAGTAAGAAGAAAAGAGAATAATGGAACCACCAAGGGACCATAGGACTTAAATGCTTTAACAAGGTTGTACATTAGTAATTTGAGTTAATATGTTTGGGTTTAATACACAAAAAGAGAGACATGTTGAGAATTTTGGGTAATAATTTTGAGGACATTCAATAGGAGGGAAAAGAAAGAAAATATATGCATTACCAAATTTGTAGCAGATAAAGATTTTATTAATCCTTTTTGCAGTTCAAATTAGTATATTTGTTGTGGTCAGTTAAGAAGGTTTCTCATGATTGAGAATTGGACAAATGGAGAAAAAAATGAGAGTATCTATATAAAAAAAAATGAGGGTATCTATATGAGTTGTTTTCAAATTAGCTCATTTCTAACTTAAAATAACTTCAAAGACATTGACTATTTGAGTGTTGAATTTCTTATATTTATGTTTGGGCATGCTTAGAAATGAGAGAGAGTTCTTCCTGTTTATTTAACGTTCTAATATTTAAGAATATAGGAGAAATGATGGAAGTTTTAGATATTGAAAAATGGAAGAAAAGAGTAAGTGGGTATTGAAAAAGAAAGGGAAAAAACAGAAGAAAAATAGATAAGTGTTAGGCCAAAAATTGAAGCAAATCAAGAGAAAGAAGGAATAGAAGAGGGAGGTAATCAGGTGTAGATAGATGATTTTTGTCCATATACTAAAGGTAAGAACATTTTTTACCCTTTTTTTTAATGTTAACGGTATTAATGTGGAAGTTTAAAGGTATTTTTAAAATGAAGTACTAACAATTTCTTTCTATATATTAATAGTAAAGATATTTTTTTAACTTTTTTTGAAAGTTTAAGGGTATTAATGAAACTTTTGATAGTTTAGTTGTATTTTTGAAACAAAGTACAAAGTTTATGAGTATTTTTGAAACTAAGTATTAACGGTTTTCATCCAAAACTAACGATAAAAGTATTTTTGAACTTTTTTTTGAAAGTTTAGAGGTATTAATGAAACTTTTGAAAATTTAAAAATATTTTTAAAACAAAAATTCAAGAATATTTTCTATAATTTAGCTAATTTGTAATTTAACCCACATACATTTAGAAGTAAAAATCGAAACCATCGGTATGATTTAGCATGAGATTAGGACACAAAGTCCATCTTTTCTCTCGGGTTAAATTTTCATCCCTCCGTCCAAAAAGGCCATATTACTTCAGCTTCAATCCAATTGGGCTCCTGTTCTCTCCGTCTCTAAACGTATTGGTGAAATTCCTAAGCTTTAAAATTTTGAAATTTTTGTTTGTTTACATGCTGTTTGAATCATTGAACAACTGAGATTAAGATTCTTATTTCGGGAAAGATAGCGAAGCTTTTGTTAGATTCAGTCCAGAAGCAGCCCCAAAGAGTCCTTGAAGAACACTTCATTTCTCTGTTAAGATCATGTAAGAAAGTGACGCTTCTTCAGAAAATTCAAGCCCAAATAATTACCCACGGTTTTCAACACAATGAATATGTAGCTCCAAATGTGGTATCTGCGTGGGCTGGTCTGAAGCGAATGGCTTATGCCCGCCATGTGTTCGATCATTTTCCTGACCCAAAAGTAGCGCTTTGGAATGCAACTTTCAGAGGGTATGTCCATAACGAGTTTTATAGGGAAGTGGTTTTCTTGTTTAGGAAAATGAAGAGCATGGACGTGAGACCCAACTGCTTCACGTTGCCTCTTATTCTCAAATCATGTGCGAAGATCAGTGCATTTGTGGAAGGTCAAGAGATTCATTGTGAGGTGATTAAGGGTGGGTTTAAAGGGAACCAATTCGTGGCTACTACGCTGATCGATGTGTACTCTGGTGGGAGGGCGATTGGGCCTGCGTACAAGGTGTTTGTTGAAATGATTGAGAGAAATATAGTTGCCTGGACTTCCATGATTAGTGGCTACATTTTGTGTAATGATGTGGCATTTGCTCGCCGGCTTTTCGATCTGGCACCGGAACGAGATGTTGTGCTGTGGAACATTATGGTTTCTGGTTATCTTGAAATAGGGGACATGGAGGCTGCAAGAAAGCTGTTTGATACAATGCCAAACCGAGATGTGATGTCTTGGAATACAATGTTGAATGGTTATGCAAATAATGGGGACGTTGAGGCTTGTGAGCAGCTGTTTACAGAGATGCCCGAACGGAATGTTTTCTCCTGGAATGGATTGATTGGAGGATATGCTCATAATGGGCGTTTCTTGGAAGTATTGAGTTGTTTCAAACGAATGCTAATCGATGGCCGTGTTGTTCCCAATGATGCCACCCTTGTGACTGTGCTGTCCGCTTGTGCAAGATTAGGAGCTCTTGATTTGGGAAAGTGGGTGCATGTATATGCTGCAACGATCGGGTTTAAAGGAAACGTTTATGTTGGAAATGCATTGATAGACATGTATTCAAAATGTGGTGTAATAGAGAATGCGATAGAAGTTTTTGCAGTTATGGATTCAAAAGATCTTATTACTTGGAATTCTGTGATTTGTGGTTTGGCAACTCATGGATGTGGGGCAGATGCATTAAATTTGTTTCACCAGATGAAGATCACTGACAAAAAACCTGATGGAATCACCTTCATTGGGGTGCTGTGCTCCTGTACTCATCTTGGTTTAGTTGAAGAAGGCATTTCATATTTCAACTCAATGGTCCATGACTACTCAATTGTGCCTCAGATTGAGCATTATGGTTGTATGGTTGATCTATTAGGCCGAGTTGGTCTTTTGGACCGAGCAATTGAGTTCGTAAAGAGAATGCCAATCGAAGCAGATGCTGTCATCTGGGCTGCTTTGCTCGGTGCATGCAGGACTTACAAAAACATTGATTTGGCTGAATTAGCTCTTCAGAAACTCATTCAGCTTGAACCGAAAAACCCTGCAAACTATGTTATGCTATCAAATATTTATGGAGATCTTGGCAGATGGAAAGATGTTGCACGGTTGAAGATTTTAATGAGGGACACTGGGTTCAGAAAATTGCCGGGATGTAGCTTGATTGAGGTGAATGATAGCGTAGTTGAGTTTTATTCCTTAGATGAGAGGCATTCTCAGAGCAAGGAAATCTATGGAATCTTAAAGGGATTGACAAATTTGTTAAGATCATTTGGATATGAACCAAATATTATAGAACTCCAGCAGGGATCATGAGAACCAAAAGGCCACATGAAAATGCATTTTTGAGTTCGTCAGATGGTATCTGATCTAGCTACAATTTTTCTCCATCCTGGTTATACTGCTGTTACAGCTAATATTTAACTTCTCAGCTGTTTGAAGTTCGAAACCAATCTTAATTACGATCTAGGCCCTGGATTGATGAATGTTCAGGATTGCCCCCACACGAAAAACATGCTCTCACAACAACTTCCATTACAACTTCTAAGTGCTATTCATAAACCCAAGATTGGTTTGCTGAAACCGGCCCCCTTGTAGAAACAAAACTCTCTCAGCCATCATATTGCCTTCACTTTTCTGAATCGTCGTCCAATACACTCTTCCCCTCTCATTTTTAAGCTACTCCCTCATTGATCCTCAATCTAACAACATGACGTTGACTGAATATTTTTCCTTCTTTTGTTTTAAACTTTTCTCACCTAATGTGCAAATTTGCAATGTTTGATTTCACTGTTAATGTTAGTGTTGCTGGAGCCCTGCTTGAGCTACATAAAAGCATCATCAGTAATGTCATAGATGACGGAATAAACAAGATTTTGGTCCTAGTTACTTTCATCACTACAAGAAATTCTGGTACAGTCTTCTTTATGCTCTCTATGCAGCAACTTGCATGTTGGTTTTTTTATTGCATTAGTTTAATGCTTTGGGGTTTTAAAACACACGAGTTTTAAGTCTTGGTTTGATTTGTAGTTATCCTTGTTAGGAATGAAGTAATTCTCTTTGACGGTTTTGTTTTATGATTCATAATGTTCAATGTGTCTTGTTATATTATGTCTGGTTAAGAATATGTTAGCCAGGGCTAAATATACCTAACTTCTTAGCTTAAGCTCTGGGGTAATGATGATTTAACGCATGGTATTGATGCAAAAGGCTTTGTGTTCAGACTCGTCCAATATCATTTTCTCTCTAATCAATATTCACACTTGTCGAGTCTCATGCTAATTTTCAAACCCATGAATTAAAAGTGTTAAAGATTACTATATTAATAGAATTAAACGTAGCATAACTTTTTGTCTTTTAACCTTTTGGGTATATAGAGATATAATTTAACACTTTTGAGCTTGTCAACATGTTTGATGTGTTGTCATTACTCCATGATTTTCTATCTTTACAGGACAATGCTGGCAGTATGACAAAGAACATTTGCTTCTAATTCATATCATCATAGGAAAAACATATGAATTTGACTCCGGTCTTCTACTTGGTTCATTTTTCAGACAAAATGAGTAATGCAACCAAGGTGAGATGGTGGCTAGTGAAGGTGATTGAAGTTTTGCAACAGCAATTTCAACTCTCAATTTTCTCAAGCAAGCAACTTAGTTCTGCCAATGATCCAATTAGAAATACCTCTGCTCTTGCACTGACAGAATCTTTCAGTCATCAAAAGGTGAGTTGATGATTTCAAATCCTCACCTTCTTCTTATCATTCCAACTTGATGCTTATGATTTTTTCCATAAATTTAAGATTGAGAAAAGTGATTGTTTTGAAAAAGGGCTACAATTGTTAGTTTCTTAATTATTGATTCAAATTAATGAAGAGTTTACTGAGAAAATTGTGATTCAAATTCATAAACGTTTTCATGTACAGAAACATCACCACATGTCAAGAACCAAAGTAGGAACTCTGCTTAAAGTCAGAGTGTTTTCTGAGAAAAAAAAAAAATTAATCAATCCAAATTACTAATGCTAGAGCGTGGTTGACAAATTCCTAAGCGATTTTGGATGGTACAAAATATTATTTTAAAATTTGCAATGTTTGATAAAAAATAAAATCTCTTTTAAAAATCTCTTTGATTTAATAAACATCTTTTTAAAAAAACATTTGAAATTTTATTGTCCAAAAGATGATTAAAAAGTGACTGACCAAGAATTACTTTAAAATTGCATCATGGTAATATGACATTTGTAGAATCACTGCACCTAAAAGTTATTCACTTTTAAGAATATGTTTTAAGAAAAAACAATTAAAATCACTTTTAAGAAAATATAATAAAAAATATAAAAATATATTTTAAGAAAAAATATATTTTTTAAAAGTTATTAAACTAAAAGGTATACCAAACTCATCTTTATTACTTTAACCAAAAAAATTAATAATAAAAAATTGGTTTTTTTTAACTAATTAGAAATGTTCTTTTTGATGTATTAGAATTAAGTTAACCAAAATATCTAGACTAATTCTTAAAATTGAAAACTATAAAATGAAATAATTGAAATTAAAAAAAAATGAAATGAAGTGAAAGAATGTGTGTGTGTGTATATATATATATATATATATATATATATACTGAAAGAGTATATAGAAAATGGACCGTGGATTTTTTTTTTTTATGAATGTTTTACAATTTAAAAAAAAATAAAAAATAAAAGAAGAAAGTGCATCTCTTTCAGAGGGGAAAAATAGAAAAAGGAAAATGTATATCATAAATAAATTAAGATTGTTAAGCCAAAAAAAAATACTTAAGGACCAATCAACCATGAGTTGTTTTGGTTTTTCTAAAAAAAAGTGCTGATAAATTGTAGTTAAACATTAAAGTTTGAGGTAGAAAGTGTTTTTAAACATTTAAGAACACTTTTTATTCCAAATCTTTGAATAAAAAATATAATGTTTTAACTAATTGAGCTATGTTGAAGTTACACTTTTTATCCTAGTTAAATGCATTTAAAACATATCTTAATTATATTACCAAGTATATAAGTAAAAAACAAATACTCCTAAATTTCGTGAGAAAGTAATTTTACTAACATATTTGGAATAATAACATTATAGTCGGATAAAATTGAAGAAACCTTGCAAGAAATTCAAATTATAGAAGGCTTATAATTCAGGCAGCCCAAATAATCAGATCTGCTGATCTTTGGGCTGGCTAATGAAGGTTTGTGGGTTTCCATTAATCTCCTTAATTAGAAAAGAAGAAAAAAGAAAAAGAAAAAACAAACAAACAAAGATTATTCTTGAAAGTATTTATGAATCGGAGAATTTTGGATGGGTTTAATTATTTTCTAAAATGTTTAGAATTATGTATTTTTATAAAAATAATCCATTTTTTTTTAATAAAAAAAGTAATTGTAAATACAATAACTTTTGGAAACGCTATGTGGGACTGGGTGAAGGCGAAAGTCAAAAGACTTCTCATTGAGAATATAATAAATATTATAGATACAGGATTCTATTGGATGAATCTTCAAACGAGACATGTACTAAAACAAACGAACGAAGACGATTTGGTAAAAGAAAATGAGTTATTGTTTTGAGGATTACTTAACATAACGATTCATCCCAATTCGAATTAACGACTAATCTAGTATATTTTCCACTTTGATTGGAGGCATTTATGTTTCTACTTTACCAGTATGATATTTTATGGCTACTTCTAATAATATCAAGTGCTATTCCTATTTTGGCATTGCTAATTTCTCGAGTTTTAGCCCCTCATAGCAAAGAGCTAGACAAACTTTTGAGTTATGAATTGGAAATAGAACCAATTGGTGATGCGTGGGTACAATTTTGAATCCGTTATTTTATGTATGCTCTAGTTTTTGTTGTTTCTTATGTTGAACTAGTTTTTCTTTATCCATGTGTCATACGGGTGAGCAAAAACCGACCCAAACTGAAGAACTAAATCGAACCAACTAGGTCAGTCTGGTTTTTATGAAGATTTTGGTTTTTCGGGTTTATCATTTTAAAAATCGAGAACTTTGGTTCAATTGTCGATTCAATATTTTATAAAACTGATAAAATCGAATCGAATCGAACCGAACCTAATAAAATAATAATAAAAATACTCCATCCTCCCCTCCCCACCCTAGTGTTGCCTTTTTAATGTGTATCTAAAAGTAATCGATAAATTCACATAAGGACGTGTACACAATAATTGCAGCAAGTGATAAGTAAAATTATCGTTTTCACAGGGATTAGAACCTAGAATAATACTGAGCTAAATCTAATTCTGAATGAACTCAATTATATAACCAGATAATATTTTAGATTTTAACTAAACTAATCATGCTTTGGTAAAAATTAAACAGTAAGGAAAATGTGAAAACACTCAAATTAATTAAGTAAAGGAGAACTGATATTATGACTAAATAGGTTCAGATTAGGAACTTTCTGCATTAAATGAAAGAGGGATGCTGAAGCAAGAGCTTTGCTCTCCTAAACCACGTAACAGACAACACATAATATTCCCAGATCTCCTAAAATCAGTAGCTTAATCCCATTAAACTACTATTAAAACATTGTTACAAGAGTGCATTAGGTGAGTTGTTATCCCTAGCATTCCCACTTAGTTAGCAAATAACCCTCATAACGAGCTAATGTGATTTTGAGAAATCAGCCTCCCCTATTTTTTCCAAAACAAAAGGAGACAATGATGATTGGGGTACATGCAAGTGCACGTGATCGAATTAATAATAAAACGACACAAGGTTATCGAGTATCATATCCCATAGAGATTGGTTTTTAATTCAATTAATTATTGCGAATAATCTCACTTAGCTTTAATTAGGTAACAGAAATCAAGAACAAACATGAAAATAAACATCTAATCCTAGAAAGCAAGATAAATGGGAGACACAAATCGATAGTTAATTTTATGGGTGTTGATTGCATTCTTGGACATTAATTTACTTAAGCTAGCAATTAGGCACAATCAAGTGTCGATTCATAAATCTAGAAGCCTAAGGTCATGGAATCTCCTGTCGGTCTCCTCCAATTCTCAAGTATTAATTAACTAACCTAGGTGTCCTTCAGTGCTAGCTAAGTCATACGAGGCATTACGACCCTTCATCACTGACCTCTATAGATTAATTATTACTCCTACAGTCACTCAAGTAATCAATCTATAGTCATGCATCCAATTCTAATCTAAGCTTATCTCTATTGAGCTTCCACTTAGTAACTAATCATTAGACAGTACTCAATTAATTAATCTTCAGCACTAACTACAATTAATCAATCGTTTATCCTGCTGTCACTCGAGTAGCTAACTGATTGTGCATTAAGCTAACTAAGTATCTTCTGTCGAGCTCAACCTAGTCCTACCCCAATTAATTAACGCACACAATCTAAGGGCATCAAGCCTAAAATGCATAAATGAACATAAACACTTAATCAAACCATAATTACTAACTAAATTAAGCAAAATTAAGTATGGTCTAAGAATTACAACAACCCATAGATTTTAGGGAGTTAACTACACATGTTCAGCAATTACAACCAAAATCTCCTAATTACAACCTAATCTAGATATTAAAAAATAAAGGAGAAAAGGAAGAAACGCTTAGGTAAATGTCGATCCTGCATTCCTGAGGCGATCCACCACGAACCCGAGCTCCAAAATCTTCAACTCAACTCCAAAATCCTCCCAAAATTCACCCAAAACGCTATGGAATCGAGATTAGAGTATTTTGTATCGAATTGGCCTCCCTTTGGACGAAGAGAATGCAAAGATTAAATATTGTCTATCGAGACAGCGTTGCAACACTAGGGACAACGTTGCAACGCTGTCCCAAAACGACGTCATTTCTTGTTGCACACAGGGGCAATGTTGCAACGCTACGGACAAAGAACTTCTCCCAACGTGTTTCTAGCGTTGCAACATCATAAGGCATCGTTACAACGCTAGCTCTTGGGTTTGCACCATATAATTGGACGTTGCAATGCCCTTTCAAGAGTTGCAACGCCATCCCCACGGCCCCAACAACTTGTTTATCATCTTTTCTCTTCTTGGCTCTCCAAAATGGCTCGATTTAGCTCCAATATGACTAAAATGCCCCTGAACACTTCGGATTTGCTCCTTTAGCTCGATTTCTGCAAATTAAACACAAATAGGCATTAGAGCACACAAAATCATAGCAAAACTGGCTAAAATAATAAGAAATAAGATAGCATAATTGCATGCTATCAAATGCACAAAATGGTTGGCCAGACGAAATCGAGCGTAAACAATAAAACTCTCAAAATCAAATTAAGAGATTAAAGAAGCATCAACACCAACTTTAAAATAACACAAATATCTCTCATCCTCACCCTAAGATATTAGTTCATAATACAAGTGAAAATATAAATGCACATAAGTATAAAAGCCATAAAGTAACTATAAATCCATAAACTACAGCTAAAGAAAAGAAGAACAAGAATTGGACAGAAAGTTGCCCAAAGAAGAAAGACGCGTTGCTGCCTTTTCCCAATCGTTGGCTTTTTCCCCTTCTTAGAAATCGCTGTCACCTATCCTTTTAGGAACTTTGATTCTTCTTTTTCAAAAAGTTCCCTCCCCTATTACGGCTGCAACATCATATACTCCCTTCTTCATCAACAATCAAGGTTGATTGTGTTAAGGAGTCACTACGTCATTCCCTTTTGTTTAGTATAAATTGTTATTTAGTTGTAATTCAGTTCTGATTTACTTTTAATTTAGCTGTGTTTTGGTTGTAACCACTTATTGTTGTAATCTTTTATTATAAATACAAGGACACCCACCATAATTAAGTGTGAGGTGAATATTATATTTTGAGATACTTCTCTTGGTATCAGAGCCTCATTGGACACACGTCCCTAGATCCTTTTTTTTTCTTTTCCTTATTTGTTGTGATCTTCTCCATTCTTTAAAGATTGTGTTGACATTTCTAAAGAAAAGACTTCACCCTTTTCTCTCACCTCATTAAAGTCTTGCAGCCCTTTTTGTTTTTTTATTCTTTTTTTAATATTTTTCATGAGGTTTTCATCTTCAACCTTCGAATTAAGCTCTTTTTCATCTTTTAATGGAGTTTCCACAAGCAGATAAGGAAAATCCCCATTCTCCTATTTTTCTATTAACATATATTTGAACCCTTGTCTCTGTTCGCCTTGATTCAACGAACTATGTGCTATGGCGTTTTCAGATAACGTCCATTTTAAAGGCCCATTATCTCTTCGGTTTTGTTGACAGATCTTTCCTTTGTCCAGCTGAATTTGTTGAAGAAAATGGAAAGAAGCTATCAAACCCTAAGTTTGTGTTATGGCATGCTCAAGATCATGCTCTCACTACATTGATCAACGCAACCTTGTCTCAGACGGCCTTATCTTTTGTCGTCGGTTGCACCAGTTCGCAGCAGGTTTGAGAGTCGCTTGAGAAACGCTTTGCCTCTTCAACCTAGACAAACATTATTGATTTAAAGTCTGAATTACAAAGGATTTCAAAGAAGAGCTCTAAGTCGGTTGATGATTATATTCAGAGAATTAAAGCCATTCAAGATAAACTTGCAGCTGTATCAGTTCACATTGATGATGAAGATGTTATGATTTATACTTTAAATGGTCTTCCAGTTGATTACAATGCGATTCGTACCTCTCTCCGCACTCGATCAACCATTATTTCTCTTGAAGAACTTCATGTTTTATTGAAGGCAGAGGAGTCTGCCATTATTACTCAACATAAGCCTCTCGATCCATTTTCTCTACCAACTGCTTTGTTTACTAATTCTCGGTCTTTCAATCGTGGAAATCATAATAATTGAGACGGAGGTGGTCAGTATTTTGGCCGTGGACGTGGCAACAATTCTAAAACATCCACTAGACGTGGTAATAGCAGAACTTCCAATATTTCACCCACCACAGGTCAATCTTCAAACATATCATCTAGTAATGGTGATTTTGCCTCTCTAATAAAGTTGTGTGTCAAATATGTCAAAAGTTTGGTCACAATGCTTTGGATTGTTATAATCGAATGAACTACTCCTTCCAAGGTCGTCACCCTCCACCTCAATTAGCTGCCATGGTTGCAAAATCTAATGTTGTTTGGCTTTCTGACAGTGGTTGTAATGCTCACTTAACTTCTGATTTAGCAAATCTCACAGCGGAAAATCCATACAATGGTGAGGAAGGCATCATGGTTGGTAATGGACAAACTCTCAATGCCACCCACTCTAGCTTAGGCACGATCGTTACTCCAACCAAGTCCTTTACTCTTAAGAATGTCCTTTGTGTTCCTTCCATTAAGACCGATTTACTCTCTGTCCATCAATTTTGTGTTGATAATGATTGCTCATTTGTTTTCAATGCTAACTCTTTCTCCATTGTTGACAGAAAATCAAGCCTAGTCCTTTACACAAGACCATCTCGGAATGGCCTTTACCCTCTTCCAAATAAAATGGACACAAGAGATGGATTTTTTGCACATTTAGGAGCCAAGGTGTCTCACATTCTGTGGCATAATCGCCTAGGGCACCCTAGTAATCGAATTTTAAATTGCATTTATAAAAACTCTAATATCTCTTTAAATTCTTTTGTTGACTCTTGTGTTTGTTCCCATTGTTTGCATGGCAAAATGTCTAAATTTCCCTTTTCATTGTCTCATCATGTTTTTGTTAAACCTTTAGAGCTTGTTCATAGTGATCTTTGGGGACCAACTCCTGCTATTTCTATTAATGGGTATAGATATTATATTTCCTTTATTGATGCTATGTCTCGTTATACATGGATTTTTCCATTGACTAGTAAATCTGATGCACACTCTGTTATTGTTAAATTTAAACCTTATGTTGAAAATTTATTGGATAGTCATATCACAGTTTTTCGTAGCGATGGAGGTGGTGAATTTGTCAATCACTCTCTTTCCTCTTTCTTTGATCATGAAGGTGTTTTTCATCAAAGTCATGTCCCTATACCCCTAAACAAAATGGTGTAGCAGAGCATAAACATCACCACATTATTGAGACTGCTCTTTCTCTTTTGTCTAAATCTTCAGTGCCTTTAAAATTCTGGTATTACGCTTTTTCCACCGCAGTTTTTCTCATAAATAGAATGCCCTCCCCAAGTCTCAATTTTTCAACTCCTTTCGAATTACTATTTCATTCTAAACCAGATTATGATCATCTTTGTGTTTTTAGATGTGCATGTTATCCTCTTTTGCGGCCTTATAATAATCATAAACTTGAACCTTGAACAACTCAATGTCTTTTTCTTGGCTATCCTTTAGATTACAAGGGTTACATTTGCTTTAAGCCAAAATCTGAAAAGTTTTTCATCTCTGACATGTAATTTTTTTATGAAACTTTATTCCCTTTTGCTCATTTAAATTTAAAACCTTCTACTATTCCTTCACCCTCTTCCCCTCCCATATTCACATATTTTCCTTTTCCTACTACTGTACCAACAACCCACAACTCAACTCAGCCCTATTCATTGCCTGTCCATGAGCCCATTCAAATGGACCCACTTTGTTCAGCCCACTCCACTCCACCTACTTCTTCGGCCCAACTCGATCCACGAGCTTCTTCTACTGCCGACCAGACCATTCCACTTGAACCGCCTCAACCATGTGTTTCGGTCGCTGCTACTACAGAGCCCAACCAATCCCTTTCTTTGACCCAACCCATAAACCTGCCAAATGAACAACTTCTTTCTTCTGCCCACCCTATTGCTCAGTCAAGTTCCCTTTCGATCATGCCCACTTTTGTTGTCCCTTCGCCTTGAGAGATTGTTCATTACCGATTCATGGTGCCTCTTCATCATCACTATCTACTGGTATTGCTAATCGCCATTCAATGTAGACTCGCTATAATTCCGGGATATACAAGCCAAAAGCTTATGTTGCTTCACTGTCTCCTTCCTCTTTACTTATTACTGAGCCATCTTCCTTTACTGAAGCACGAAAGCATGTTGAATGGAGATTCACTATGACTGAAGAATTTGATGTTCTTCAGCACCAACAAACTTGGTCTTTGGTACCTTTGTCCACTGGTAAGAACGTTGTTGGATGCAAATGAGTTTTTCGAGTTAAGCGAAATCAGGATGGTTCAGTTGCTCGCTATAAGGCTCATCTTGTAGCCAAAGGTTTTCATCAGGAGCATGGCCTTGATTATGAGGAGACATTTAGCCCACTCGTCAAAAAGGCTTCAGTACATCTTGTATTGGCTTTATCTATTAATTTTGGGTGGTCATTGTGGCAACTGGATGTTAAAAATGCTTTCCTGCATGGTTATCTTTCTGAAGAGGTATATATGACTCAACCTTCTGGTTTTATAGATTCCACTAATCCTGATTATGTTTTTCGCCTCCATAAATCTCTCTATGGCCTTAAGCAGGCGCCTCGGGCATGGTTTGAGTGTTTCACATCTCACATTGTCTCTATGTTTGATTTTATATCATCTCCAGCTGATCCCTCTCTGTTTGTTCACGAGTTGGTGGATATATTACTTCTTTGTTACTATATGTTGATGATATACTTCTCACAGGCAATGATCCTTTTTATATTGACATGTTTGTTCTAAAGCTACAAGCTCATTTTGAAATGACTGATCTTGGCTCTCTTTGATATTTGCTTGGCTTGGAACTGACTCCGATGGGCAATGGTCTTCTACTTACTCAGTCTAAATATGCCACTGATGTTTTAAAAAAGTTTGGCCTTTTTTATGTCAAACCTTGCAAATCTCATTGTGCTTTTAAGGAGTCTACAACTACTTCCACTGCATGTTCTTCTGATGAATCTCAGTTGTTTCATCAAATGACCGGTGCACTTCAATACCTCACTTTCACTCGACTGGATATTTCTTATGTTGTGAGTCGAGTTTGCCAGTTTATGCATCAACCATTGCAATCTCACTTTTCAGCTCTTAAGTGTATTATGTGCTACATTCATGGTACACTTTCTTCTGGTTTACACTTCACAAAAGGGTCACTCGCTCTTCGTGCTTTCTCTGATTCTGATTGGGCTGGTAATCAGAGTGATCAACGTTCTACTACTGGTTTTGTAATTTGTCTTGGCTCTAGTCCAATTTATTGGGGTGCGAAGAAGCAATCCACTGTTTCTCGATCTTCTACCAAAGCTAAGTATCGTGCTTTGGCATCAACGACAGCTGAATTAGTCTGGCTTCGTCAACTTTGTAAGGATTTGTATATTTTTCTGGCTTTTGCCCCTACAATGTACTGTGACAATAAGTCTTCTATTCTACTTGCCTCCAATCCGATTTTTCATGCTCGCACAAAACATATTGAAATCGACTTTCACTTTGTTCGAGAGAAGGTTGTACGTAAGGATCTTTGTCTTCAATTCGTTCCTACTGAGTCACAACTAGCTGATTTATTCACTAAACCCTTGTCGTTGGATCGTTTTTCCTCACTAGCTTCCAAACTCATGTCCTATACTCCATCAGTTTGAGGGGAGATGTTAAGGAGTCACCACGTCATTTCCTTTTGTTTAGTATAAATTGTTATTTAGTTGTAATTCAGTTCTGATTTACTTTTAATTTAGTTGTGTTTTGGTTGTAACCACTTATTGTTGTAATCTTTTTTTATAAATACAAGGACACCCACCACAATTAAGTGTGAGGTGAATATTATATTTTGAGATACTTCTTTAATTGGACTTGTTAATCACGATGGTGCCCCCTCATTGGCTGTTCTCTGCTAATTTGATTGACAATAACGTCAGCTCAATTAATGGGTTGTTGTCTCACGTGTGTACTTTTTGCCTCATAATTGCTCCAGCAAATATACCCAATTCATCTTCTCTTTGTAAACTCCAACATTCATCTATCAACTCTTTTGTCCTCTTGCTTCTTAATCTCCTTAAAAAGTCCTAAATCAACCATTAAACCGCATTACTAACAATTAAATCTCTAATAATAATCTTACTATCTCAAATAAGCACTTAAAAAAATAAAATTAAATTAAACGAATTTCCTAACAATACAAGGCAATTTACTCTTAAATTGGCAAATTCAAACTTACAATACCAGCCAATAACTCTTATTCTAAGAGTTATCACCTAGCTCTCTTAAATAGCCCAATTAGCCTACTTAAATTAACATAGCTCAAACGGCCCATTTGTTTTTTAACTTTTAGCCCACATAAAAAAAAAAAAAAAATTTCCATGAAAGTTGGAAGTTATCAGACATTTAATTTTCTTATCAAATCTCTGTCTCCAATCCTCATGTGCGCCGATTTCTCTCCTTCCCCCACTCTGATTCTTTTCTTTCTCCTTCACAGATCTCAAATCTCTCTCTCACAGATGCACTACCATCTTTGTCGCTGCCAACATGTTTGTCATAGCTGAGTTCTTTCTCCCTTATGTGCCACCATCTTTGCCGTCGTCGAGTTCTTTATCTCTTATGCGTCACCATCTTTGTCGCCAACAGTTGCCGTCTTATTTCTTCACCTTCTTTCTGGTCGTTTCCGCCTTTAGCCGCCCCCATCTTCGCTGCTCTTTATGCCAACTTCACTGTCTTCTTTGTCTCATCCCAGTCTCGAAGAAGATTGGTGAAGATTGGTTAAAACCGAAACCGAACCATTTTGAACCAAAACCGTACCTGTTCGATTTGAATCGAACTCGTCAGTTTGGTCTTTAATTTGAGCTAAAACTGAACCGAACTGAACAGTGCACACCATATTGATGAGTGTCTATACAACTTAGATAATTGAATTTTAAAAAGTGTCTAACAGTTCTAAACTTTAAAAAGCATTTAGTAGGTGTTCGAACTTTCAATTTGGCGTTTAATAGTTATGTAAATTTTTATTTTTTTTAATATATAACAGAGACCTATCAGACACAAAATAAATATTTTTAAAATTTTTCAAGAACTTATTAGATACTTCTAAATTTCAAGAACTTATCAGACACAAAATTAAAAGTTGAAAATTTTATTAGATACTTTTTACACAACCTTTAAAGTTTAGCGACCCACCGAATAAAACTTTTAAAGTTCAAGAAATTAAACTTTTTAAAAAAAATATTTAATTACTAAAACGACTATTTGAATATAATTTAACTAAACTTATAATTTAATTATTTATCTCAAACTTTTAATTTCATTAGATTGAACTTCTAATTGTATAAATGTTAAAATTTATAACTTTTGATTAAATATTCATTTGAAAAAAAAAATAATATTTTCAAGTGCATTCAATAATTATTAAACATAGGTATGGTGCAAAATTGATAGAGTAATAGAGAAAGATAACACATAATGTTTGGATATAATTCCTGAGTTTTAAGAGATTTATTCCGTGATCGATTTTCTTAAAAAAAATATTTATTGTAAAATAAATTTACAACATATACGGTTAACTTAGAAAACCAAGTACAATAATGAAATAGTTTTAAATGAATTTATAAATATCCAATAATAAAGAGAAATATCTCATATTTAGAGTCAGATTTGATTAATTAATTTCACAAAAATTGATTAATCAAGTTTAATATTTTTTTAAAAAATTAAGCTTATAAACACTATTTCTACATATTAATTTATTTGTTTTGTTATCTACTTTCTATTAATGTTTTCAAAAGTCAAGCCATGTTTTGAAAACTAAAAAAATAGTTTTTAAAGACTTGTTTTTATTTTTGAAATTTGATTAAGAATTCAAATGTTTCCTTAAGAAGTGAAAATCATAATAAAGAAATTGCATGGAAACAAGCATAAATTTCAAAACTAAAAATAAAAAAGCAAATGATTATCAAACGGGGCCTGAATGAGTCAGTTTAGCTTATTGGATGAAGAGGTTGATACACCTTAACTTTGGAGATTAGCCAAAATGTTTACACAAGGAACAAAGCAAAAACCAATCATTTTTAGATCAAGCAGCCAAGAAAAAAAATATATTATAAGATAAAGTACGTGACATTATTATGTTACATAGTATTGAACTATACTATGAAACACAAAACTTTTGAATATAGGCCTCGTTTACTTACCTATAATGAAAATGAGATCTAATCGCAATGAAAATTAATCGTAATAAATTAATGATAATGAGAATGATATTCCTTTGATGTTGTTTACTGGAAGCAGGCCACACTCGTAATCAAATTTCCATTGGGGTTGTATACTTTATATCTACAGTTGGAATGAAAGATGTATGATCACCAAATGCCCTTTAAAAATAATAAAAAAAACATTAATGAAAAGATGTGGCCAAAAAACAAATATTCTTCACGTTTCTCATTTTCTTCTTTTTTCGAACGTTTGACCGTTGAGTGAGTGTAGAGTCATCCCCTTTGTCGTCTTCCTTCCTTCGTGTTAGAACAACGAATCGAACCGTTGAGTTTCCGTCACACTCCCTCTGCAGTTGAAATACAGGAACGACTTAAACACCATTCCTTCATCTTACTATCTTTGGTGTTGAAGTGGGTTTTCGTTTTTTTCATTCGTTTGTTCATTTCGTTGAATTTCTAGTTCTTAATTCCTTTTACGACTTCTTTTTGTTGATTTTTGATGGGTTCTGACGTTTGCTTGAGGGTTGAATGTTTTTTTTTATGCTTTGAGGGTGTGGGTTGTTTGATATCTGATTAATCAGAGGTTAGGGTTTTAGGGAACTTCATGGCTAGATTGTTGTCGATTGTACGTGCACAATTGAAATTGAAGATTTATTGCCATTTTGTGTGTAGTGAGGGTAGAATACAGAGTTAAGGCACAAGGGGAGAGTAAATGGTTCTAGAATGAGATGAAGATGAAAATGGTTCGCGATTCAGATCTCAAATCATTTAGTCTCGATCTCGATCTCAAAACATCTATTCTCGAACTCGAACCATTAATTCTCGATCGACATAAAAAATAAATGATTCAAGAGCAAGATCGAGACTAAATGGTTCGAGAGCGAGATTGAGAGAAGAAGCAAGAGAATACAGAATTGTGTCACTTGCCTTGTAACTGTATATTTATTTATATTTTCTTTTTTTTTTTCCATCGTCATGCAGAATTGAAATGGCACACGTTTTGAAGATCACCTAAGTGGGTAGCTTTCACGCCCAAATCACCAGCTTGACTCATATTAAACATGTGAACAAAGTGATAAAGAGGAAGCTCAGTCCCGCTCAGCTCGATATGTTTAGGAGAATTATATTCGAACGGTTGGTTGACTTGAACTTGGTTTTCAACAGTTCACTAGTGCATGAAATTCTTCTGAAGGAGGTTGTCAATGAGAGACTAGATGTTATGACCTTCAACTTGAGAATTGTGACATTCTCAAAGGATGAAATTCTTCTGAAGGAGGTTGTCAATGGAGCGTATGAACGTGGGGGCTTCACGTCTGCGCTAGAAGTACTTCAACCAGCATGGTGAACTCCACCTTCATGGGTTGGAGAAAGTGTTCGAGAAGTTGATGTTCGAGAATGATGACGATACAGTCATGGTTTCCCTCATCTATTACACAATGCTTGCAATGATGGGGAAGGACATGGTGAAAACTTTCGTTGACAAATATTATATGGGGATCTTATGTTAGAGGAATTTGAAGGGCCTAAAGTGGGCATTGGTAGGCAGAGTTGGGGCATACAAAGAAGGTATCTTATAACACTAATTTAGTGCTATAATTATGCCTATTTAATTGCTAGTTTTGCATGTAATTGTGAGCTTTTATGCTGATATTTTGCATATTTCAGGAAACTGAGCATTTGAGACCAAAATTGGTGATATTCGGGTCATTTGTGGAGCTTAAAAGGACTTAAAATGGAGCTAAGTATGGAGAAGAGGAGCTTCCCAAGCTTGTTTGGCCGAGGGGATGCCCAAAATAGCGTTGAGACGTTGTCTATTATGTTGAAAACCCGAACACTAGCGTTGCAACGCTGTCTTGTAGCGTCTCGACGTTAGAGAGAGGCGTGCGTGAAGAATTCCGTCTGGAGCGTCGAGACACTGCTCTTAGCGTCTCGACGTTGAGGGCGCGCGTGTTAGTTAAACGTTGCGTTTCGCACAGGGTAGAGATGTTGTGGTTAGTGTCTCAACGCTGTATTGAGGCATGCTATATATTCATCATTTCGGGACAGATTTTGGGGAGACCACTTTAAGATTTTTAGCCCTTTTCACGATTCATCACCTCTTTGGAACATGCGGAACACGAGATGGAGTGTTCGGGAGCGGTGTTCGAGGCTTGAAATTGTAGAATTCGAGGCAAAAGTCAAGAATTTGGCCACGACGATCTTCTTTATCGCTTTCTTTCTCTGTTTTATGTATCTTAGATCCGTAGGGATGAGTTTACTGTGCTGTACATTGAACTTTATGGGCTAATTTTAGTTGTTTAGGGGTTAAGAGCACAATTAGGATTGGAATTATGGTTTAATTGTAACTTTTGATGTTTAATTGCTTGTTAATTTCCATTTAATTGAGTTGTACTTACTATTTCTTATTAATTGGCCGTTAATAAGTCAATCACAGTCCTTAATTGAGCTTGACGGAGAGAATTTAGGATTGAATTAATTCAATTAATGCCCTAAAATTGCCTACATGACATAAGAACAACAATTGACGGGTGAGGCTAAATATGAGCGAGCTTAATCTTAATTAATTAATCAATTAGCGCTAATGACACTTAGGCAAACAATTAACTAGCATGTTCGAATGAGGCTGACAGGAGATTTTGACTGGTTTAGCTCTAAGTTTATGGAATTAGCAAGATTAATTAAATGTCACGTCAAATTCCCATAATTACAACCTAATTAGTGCTCGATTCCCCTAAACTATCCCTTAATTTAGTATCTCCAACATTTTTATCTGCTTTCTAGTTTAGAATTTCATTTCACTCACCTTTTACTTTAGCTTTTGCCTTAAATAATCCCAATTAGGAGTACTTGTAATAATTAATCAACTAAAGAAAAAGCCTCCATTTTCGCCTCCCTGAGGATTCGATACTCGATAATTCTTATCGTTTTATATTACTTGATCGTGTGCGCTTGCGTGTATCTCGAGCAAGTTTTTGGCGTTGTTGTCGGGGAAGCAGCGAAGTTTTTTTTTTCTTTTCTTTTTTTTTTTTTTAAAGTTGGTTAGTATTAGGAAGAAAATAGAAGGAATTAATTTAGGGATTTTGTGTGTTTTTTTTATATATACTTGTCATGTTTGTTTTTTTTTTTTTTTTCAGAGTTTCGTTGTTCTTGTTGCTTTGTGCTTTTATTCTTGTTTGGTTGGTTTGGTTACTCTGAGGAGGCTGTTGGTTTATGCGTAGTGATAAAGGGGCTAACCTTTTGCCTTTAGATCTTGAAATTGACAAGACTTGTAGGAGGCTAAGGAAAGAAACCCAGGTCACTATGGAAGAACAGTGTAACAAGGAGGAGAGGAAATCGATCGTGGCTATTTCCAGCTCATATTCCCGATGGATCACTCCGGTATTGTGCATGTGCTCATTCAGGCAAACAATTTTGAGCTGAAAACGGGGCTGATACAAATGGCGTGGGACAACTTTTTCAAAAGGCATATCTCAGATCTTTCCTTGAGATTTGTGGCACGGTAAAGTTAAATGGGGTTTCTATTGATGCTATTAGACTGAGATTATTTCATTTCGGGATAAAGCAAAGGAGTGGCTCGAATCCTTAAAGTTTTTTCCCCCAGCAAAGACGACAAAGCTGAGGATGGAGATTGATACATTCCGCCAGCTTGACGGGGAGCAATTGTACTAAAGCTAGGAAAGATACAAGGAGATGTTGAGGAGATGCCCTCAGCATGGTTATCCAGATTGGCTTCAGATGCAATTATTTTATAATGATTTATTTGCGACTGATAATTCTCATTTGTGAGGATTATTTGACCCTTATACTTAAATTATTCTTGCTATTTTGTGTATTTTATCGTGTAAAGAGCAAGAAAAATGTGATTTTATTAGAAATATTCATGAAGCTTGTTGAAATAATGAAGAAAAAAAGAATGTGAAAAGAGATAGAAAAGTGTTGATTTCGTGGTTTTTGTGCAGGATTTTGAACAGTGTAGAATTGCGATTGTAATCCATAATGGAAAATGCAATTGCATTTCTGAGCAGACATAGAAAAAATGAAAATTTTGAATTTTAAACGATTTCGAAGATATTCTCAAGATATTCTCCCCAATTCTGGGCATTAATGGCATGGGTCTTTCAACACGCTAAAGTTGACAAAAATCTTAGCTTATTGACGACTATAAAAGGGGACAAAGAATTCGAAACAAATGGAGTCTGCTTCAACGAATTTGTTATTTTTATTTTTTGTTTTATGCTATTTTTCTTCTTGTTTCCAACACCTTCAAGCCTTGATAATCAATCCAATCTAGGCAAAAATCTCGGATTGTAAAGACCCGATTCCCTTTGAAAAAAGTGGGATCGAGTTCGATTGATGAAAGGGACGAGAAGATTGTTTTATTGCACTGTATTTCGTATATTTCTTTCAACATTAGTTAAGTTTTGTTCTTCAGTTTTGCTTAGTTTTAGTGGCTGTAATTTTTAATATCAAGTTGTTGTATTGATTTTCTTTTCATTCTAGTGTTGAATTTCAAGTTCAATCTTCGGTTTTGCTTAATTGTTCTTGATGGAGTATTTCAATAAGATTTATATTTCAAGTTAGAAAAGCATTATTTCTCATTTGTAAGTTTGGCTCCATTTTTTGCTGTTTAGTTTTTATTAGTTATGGAGTTTCTTTTATTTAAATCTTCATTCCTTTTTTTTTTTTTTCAATTATGAGCTAAGTTTTTCTTTGGGATTCAAGCATGTGAATGCTCTAGAGAAAGAAATAAACACCTAATTGTGTGAGCAACCTTGCTTACTCTATAGCTTGTTTGCTTTTATTGAATTTTAATTCTCATTATTAGTCTAGATTAATCACTTAGAATACATCAATTGAGTCTAATACTGAAAAGGTTAGATAAAGTTGGGATTTCATAAAAGCAATGAAGGAAAAAGCCTAGACATAGGAATTTGTTTTTTACCCTAGACATAGGACAAAGCCTTTAAAACCAATAGGATTGTGTTTTTATTTAACTAAGTTCGTATTAGCCATAGAAATATTAGTTTAATAACTTAGCCTCCTAAAGATAATTCATAGAAGGTCGAATAGGTGTTGAATTCAGTTGACAAAGCTTAAGTGTTGAGTCAAAGGATTGCAATTGCAATTAGGCCGAAATTCTAATCAAAGGGGTATGAATGTGCTTGGATCCCTTCCTTTTATTATTCTATTTTTCCACAAAAATCTCATAAAACTTTGTTTTACCTTGGTTACCACAATTGTAATTTGCGAACAACCTGTGTGCTATATTTGGATTTTGTTATATTCGTCCTATGGGATCGATACTTTGGAATACTTCCAATTTTACTACTTGAATCGACAGTGTGCACTTGCACTGGGCTGAAATTCTTCTTTTATTTTGTAACTCGCAAGTTTCACTCGATCAAGTTTTTAGTGCCGTTGCCGGGAACAACATTACTAACAAAATTTTATTTTTAGCACAGATTGTGAGAAGATTGCAACTACAATTCTTTTCTATTGCAGATTGTGATAAGATTGCAATTGCAATTTCTCCTATTACAAGAGGAGTTGGATTTCACTTGCAATACTTGTATCACAGATTGCAATTGCAATTATCCTCTTTCTAAGAGAAAGCTCATTCTTGTTTACATTGTTTTGCAGGTTGAGGAAGAGCAATTGTGAGAGGAGAAAAGACAACATAGAGTTTGGCTGCTTGAGATAATCCATAAGAAGGAAGTAGATATCATTGTAACATTGAGTACACAAGCTTTATCATTAAGCTACATGATGGAAACATTAATGATGAGAAATGACATAGCTCATGTTAACCCTATCTCTTATAGTTCTTGTATTTATTGTAAAGAAGTCATTTATTTGAAAATTGTCTTTATAATCCTGATTTTTTATGTTATGTATTTCTACCCAGTTTTGCAAACCAACATTAGTACCAATGTTTCCAACAAGAGAATATGATTCCAAAAGAGCCTAGCATTGAAGAACTCATGAGGGAATACAGGGCAAAGAATGATGTTGTGATGCAAAGCCAAGCCACATCTCTACAAAATTTGGAGATCCAAGTGGAACAAATTGCAAATGTATGAAGATATCAAACTCCCAGTAAAAGTAGAAAGCGCTCCGACACTTGAAAACACTAAGGAAGTATTTGTATTGAGGAGTTGGTGGGAGTGGAGTTGGGTGGAGTTAATAACTCTCCCAACTTTTTGTTTGGCCTAAGGATATTTTAACTTCTATTGTGGGCCCCACAAACTTATTAACTCCTCATTCAACTCCATATTAGAGGCTCTACAAACTTATTAACTCCTATTTCAACTACTCATTGAGGGTCTCACCCCTTTCCAAGGCTCCACAAACTTGTTTCTTCACCTTACCTCACTCCTACCTCTCTCACTTCTCTCATCTCCTTCCTCTCTCTATATTTTTTACATAATTTTTTTTAATTTCTTAATTTAAAAAAATTTCTTTATTTTTTATATAAAATTTATCATCATAATTACTAATTAATAATTAAATATAAATAATTATTAAAAAATATTTTTATTTTTATCCTATAATTTTAATAAATGTTTAACAAAAATATTTTTCTTTTTTTCTATAATTTTATTTTTTAAATATAAATTATAAAAGAATGTTTTAGATAGGATACTATTATTTAAATTAAAATTCTTAATATAATTTAGGGTACTATATAATAATTTTTTTAATTGATAAAAATCTCCCTATCTCGCTTCCTCCACATGTCATTGTTGATAACATGCATAAGTGTGCTATTTTTAGGCTTAGTTTTTGGCTAGTTTTGCTATGATTTCGTATGCTTTCATGTATTTCTATGTTTATTTCTCAGAAACCGAGCATTTGGAGCAAAACCGGAGAACTGTGAGATAATTGGACAAATTTGAGCAACTTAAGGCTATATTTGAAGATTCAAGTGTTGAAGAAGAAGGACAAGGCAATTGGACCCAAGAGTTTAGCGTTGCGATGCTAAAAAAGAAGCCTTTCAACCTTGAAGACCCAAGGACAGAGTGTTGCAACGCTGGCCGAAGAAGATTTTTCTCTTTTTAAAAAAATGCTATGCATAGCGTTCAATGATGCCCCTAGCGTTGCAACGCTGTCCTGATTATTCTATAAAAGGAAAAGTTGTATTTCGAGCAAAGGGAGCTGTTTTGAGAGACCAAAACCCCTAAACTTGATTCAAGCACTGTCTAAGGACATAGAGAAGACCTTTGGAGAGATGAGGAGGAGACTTAAAGCTCAAGATCGTGGACATCACGTTGGAGATGAGTGTTGGCACGCGACCTAAGTTTCTTTTCTATTTATTTTACTTTTCTCTTGAATTTAGGAGTTTTTGTGGGCTGTACTTATGTTGTAACTATGTGTTTAGACCTTGCTTGGTTTTAGTTGTTGAATATTTGGTTGATTTTTAGTTTAATTTATATATTGACGTCTTTTATGCATCTTGCTATATTGTCTTAACCTTTGGCCATGGTTTTGCATGTTTAACTAAATTTAGCTTGAGAGAGTAAGTTTAGTTATAGAACACTAGATGCATGACTAGGTTTAATCTATTGCACGAGAGTGAGTAGATTAATTCTAGAAGCCTTAAGAGAATAACTTAATGCCCTGTTTAGTAATAGAAATAGACCGAGAGGTTGATTTGTTGCTAGGCATGAGTTCAATTGAGCTCGAGAGGATATTGATAACTTAGTAATTCTTGGTTTAAGATTGTTAGTATAAAATCAAGTTATTAATAAATTCAAGTTGGGCTTAAGGTAATCAACCATGCATGGTTCTCAAAATTGGACTCCAAAGCATGTACATAGAAGTTTAGATTTTATTTTTCTTTTGATCACTTCAAAGTATGTTTCTCTAAATAAAATTAGGCATAATTAACTGTGGTACTTAATTACTCTAAGAACTCCAATCCCCGTGGATGACCCTGGCTACTATTATTGCAAAATATTTAGAGGTCTGGTTTTATAAATTTAATCTTGATAGGGCCTTCGACAAGCCCTCTATCAATTGTTCACACATAATTTCAACAAAGAAATAAGTACACGTGTAAATGAATTTCTGTATTTGTATAAATTTGAATATAGTGGGATACATTCTGTAGTACTTGATCCTTTGATTCTCTCTCTTGTTTGTATGTTTCACTCGAGGGCTGCAAAGCTTATTCTCGAGATTGAAGCTCCAATGGATTCTTGGGGTCTTGAAGAAGTGTTCTTAATCTTGGAGGAAGTATTATTTGTTCAGGAGGTATTTGATATTCAAGAGCTCAAGGAGTCTTCTGGAATTCTCTCTGAGATCTCAAATTTTTGAATCCTTCAAATAGAGGAAGGAGCTCTCTATTTATAGAGTTTCCCAAGGCCCCCAAGTGGGTTTGAGCCTGACTGTTGGGCTGGGCCTGGTGGACTTGGGGCCAGGTCTTTTGGATTGGGCATGGTTGACTTTGGGTCTGGCCTTTGGATTGAGTCTGGATGACTTTGGGCTTAAACTCCTCTGGACTGAGCTTGACTGACATTGGGCCTAGACTTTGCTAGATTTTGACCTCCCATTTGGGCTTTGTCTAAGATTGGCCCAAATTTCATATAACCCATTACATATTTGGATCTGCCATAATTTAATTTAGGGATGCTTGCAAGTTTAATTAATCCCTAATTAAATAAATAGTTTTGTCACTAATTTTAAGTAATGACATGACAATTTCTAGCTGGTCGAAATTTCTATTCCAACAAATACCCCTTATCGAGATTTATGCACAAATATGTGTGAGTGAATCTCGAAAAAGATAATTTGGAATCAAAATTTAAGACATTTGCTCCTAATTTGGACTTGATGTGTTGATTTAATCAAAATATGGATTTTTTCATAATTTTGATTTTTTTGTTTTGCCACAATTCTTGCCAATTCATCAAAATGTGAATTTGGGTCACTACTTTGATTTTCTTGTATGGCATAAAATTCTGATATGAACTTAGTAGAATTTATGTTCTACCTTAATTCAAAATTTAAACTCAGGGCAAGGTTAAAATTTTACCCAAATTTTATTTGAAATTGGAATAGGATTTAGATTTTACCCAATTTTTGTTTGGACTTGGAATAAAATTTGAAATTTGATCCAATTTTGATTTAGGATAAAATTTAGATTATGCCCAAATTGTGCTTTGTGAGATGAAATTGAAATTCTACCATGATTTTGACTTCCATAGAATTACTTTTATCTAATTTTGTTTTGGGATAAAATTTGGATTATGCCCAAATTTTGCTTTTTTTGAGATAAAATTGAAATTCTACCATGATTTTGACTTCGATAGAGTTAATTTGATCTAATTTTGATTTGGGATAAAATTTGGATTATGCCCAAATTTTGCTTTTTGAGATAAAATTTCTACCAGATTTCAACTTGATTTGGAATAGAATTTTAATTTGGCTTGCAGTCAACTTTTAATTTGAGATATGAGGAATAGAACTTGGATTTGAGTATGTAGTCAATTCATCCCAAAATTCAAACTCTAATATCCCAAAATTTGAATCCTATATGATCTTTGAATTCAAATTGTTTTTGATTTGATCTTCTTGGTCTTATCTTTGGATTCAAATTAGATGTGATTTTACCTTTTGCTCCCTATAAATAGAACATGTTGGTTAAGAAAATTATTGTAATAATCATCTCATCACTGTCGTCGGCAGAGAGCAATTTTTTTTTTTTTACTAGCCAGCACATCTAATCCATGTAAGGCTGCTTTATGTTGAAGCTCGAAGCTTCAGCACTGGAATTCTGACTTCTTTGAATTTTTCCAAGCTTTGGTGGAACTTTTCTTTATATTTATATATATGGCTAACCAAATTGCCAACCACACACACACATATATATATATATATATTGCAGTTGGTATCTTTTCTTTGTTTTTTTATTCAACTTTTTTTGAAGAACCTTCATGCAGTGTGCAACAAAGAGAAAAGTTCTTTTTTTTTTAATTTTTTTTATGCGCATGTCTGCAATTCTTTTTCGAATTTTGCTGACATCCCGTTTCATCTTTACAACTTTTTTTTTTTAAAACTCTAGCCTTTCGTTTTTTTTAAAAACTTTAACGCTACTTTTTTTTTTAATTTAATGTGTGCTAACTGTTGGACAAACAAATTTTTTTTTTAATTCCAACACTTTTTTTTTTACAAACTCATGTTTTTTTTTAGTGTTTTTTTCATTCTGAGTTTTTTTTTTCAACTTTCTCTTTCTTTTTTTTTTTTCCTTTTCTTTTGAATTGACACTGCTTTGCCAATGTTTCATTGCAAAAGAATAATATTTTCAACTACCATCCAAAAGGTAAATGGGTAAGTGAACATTTTTTAAAGATGTATATATCCTTGTGTTATTATTCTTGATTTGCAGCTAAGATGTCTTCTTCAACTTTGAAAGTGGTCAACCCCTGATTCAAGCGGAATTAAGGATGCTTCACCTTCCATTTTGTTCCACCATTGGAAGTGACTAAACCCTAACTCATGTAGAGTTGAGGGCGGTCATGTTTTACCTTGGAAGTGACCAAAACCTAACTCCGATGGAGTTGAGGGTGGTCCTGTTTTACCTTGGAAGTGACCAAACCCTAACTCATGTGGAGTTGAAGGTGGTCTTGTTTTACCTTGGAAGTGATCATGAAGGGAATAATCGAATTAAACCCACAGCGGAAGCATAGGAATCGTCTTTGATTTATTTAGAATTAAACTAAAATACAAGGGTTAAGCAATAAATACCTTGAAAATAATATTATGAGATTCTTCTGGCGGATCTTTATGTCTTCCACAAAGTCTTCCTGGCTATGACTCAAACACAAGACCAAGGCTTGTGGGAGCCTCTTGAAAGAAAATCCACAAGGGATTGGAGAGGAAGAAGTCTAGAGAGAATTCTCTAATTCTCTCTATTGAGGAGTGTGTTGTGTAGAATGCCCAATGGCTCACCCCTAAGGTCCTATTTATAGTGGTCTAGGGAAGATAATTAAATAATATATTTTAATATGTAATATATTAAAATATATTTATCTAACCAATTTGAATCTTATTCAAACCGTTTAAAATTCTCCTACGACATTTATTTCCTAATTTGAATCCAATTCAAATTTAATAAATATCTTTTATTTAATGTATCTAATATACATTAATTATTTTAATATTTAATGTATCAAATACAATAAATATATTTTCCTCTTTTATATTTAATATATCTAATATATTAAATATTAATTTGAACACTTTAAATTAAATATTAATTTGAACATTTCAAATTTTTCTTTCAACTAAATTGATCTTTTAGTGTTACTATGAGCTAGCAAGGGGACCTTATGGACCTACAGATTATAAGCTCCAATGATACAAAATTAATTAATTAAACTCTTTAATTAATTAATTTTCATTCATTAACTATAGGTCACTCCACTATAGACCTAGAGTTGCACTCTTATGCACTGTAAGACAAGTTGTGTCCATAGATAAAATCATTACATGCAAGTCGACCCTTCACGAGTTGTTCGTAATTACAGCTGGATCAAAAGTCTGTTTTACCCTTATAATTACATCTTGCACCTTAAGTACCACTGATTCTCTAATGAACAATATGTTTATAATTAGTAATTATAAACTAAGTCCCTCTCGGGCCAATGAGAGGGTGGGGCCCCATTGTTAAAGTCCCGAAATCAGCACTTAAGGGAAGTACTTATCTATTTACCCTATATGGGAAGGAGTGAATTCCATCTTGTGAGATTATGTTTCCAGCTCTCTATTTGGTCAAGTCCCCAAAATGGTAGGCATATTGAATCGACTACAAAAGCCACTCTCACCCATGCAAATCAAAGGACAAGCCCTCACAGGCAGGAGTTCATAACTCACTCAGGATTAAGATCAAGTCGCATATGATCATCCTGATAAATATTAATCTTCTCAATTAACGGATTTATAAAGAGATTAAATATTTTGTGGTCCAGTCTTATACAAACTCATTGTATAAGATACCCCCACTCACATGTCTCCACATGAATTATTTGGATCGAATCATTTGTAACTATTACAAAGTGGACCGTATCAATAGTGTTACTAGGATAAGGCACCCAACCTTATCCATATACTATGACCCTTTAGGTTATTTCTTGAACATGATCTTCTCGTATGTCAACCACATACTGTTCAAGATTACACTAATAACCTTGAATTTTTCATATAATGGATAATATTATATTGCAAATAAAATAATCAAAATTATTATTCATTATCAAATAAATTATTAATTACGAGGCTTTAGGGCATAAATCCCAACAGATTAAACCCTAACTCAGGCGGAGTTGAGGGTGGTCATGTTTTACCTTGGAAGTGACCAAACCCTAACTCAGGTGGAGTTGAGGGTGGTCCTGTTTTACCTTTGGAAGTGACCAAACCATAACTCAGGCAAAGTTGAGGGCGGTCTTGTTTTACCTTTGGAAGTGACCAAACCCTAACTCAAGTGGAGTTGAGGGTGGTCTTGTTTTACTTTTGGAAGTGACCAAACCTTAACTCAGGCGGAGTTAAGGGCGATCTTGTTTTACCTTTGGAAGTGACCACACCCTAACTCAGGCGGAGTTGAGGGCGGTCTTGTTTTACCAGTGACACACTCTAACTCAGGCAGAGTTAAGGGCGGTCTTGTTTTACCTTTGAAAGTGACCACACCTTAACTCATGCGGAGTTGAGGGCGGTCTTGTTTTAACAGTGACCATGCGTTAATTTAGGTGGTGAAGCAAATGATGCCTCTGACTTGGTAGAGGTGCAAGCGACGGCGGACGATGCCTCCAATTTAGTGAAGGAGCAAGCGACAGAGAACGAACTTTGAACTTGGCGAGCGAAGTGTGATCCTCGAATTGGTAAGCAGAGCGTAAACAGCTAAACTTAAGCGAACGAAACACGATCTCGAACTTACTGCATGTGAAGACACTTGAACCTTAAGAAAGTTAGCAATGAACCAAACTTGAAGAGAACAAAGCTCTATCGTATGCATCCAACTTGCATCGTCTTGCTTCATAATGGTGGAAATGCTTCTTTTTTTTTAGGAGACTGAACTTAAAGGTTTTTTTTCCTTTAAGCTACCTACATACCTTTTGAGTGAAAGGGATCAAGTCATAACGTAGTTCAAATGAATACATTTTTTTATAGGGTCGTTCACCTTTTAAGCTCATGCAGGCTAGAAGCATCATGGAGTTTATACTCTTACGATTAGGAGTGTTTACATCTCATGCACAAAACTTTTTAAGGAACTTTCTAATTATAGGACTAATCCTCAAGCCATCTTTTTCCACGATTTTGTAAGCTTCATTTGTGTAGACTTCTTGGACGATGTAAGGTCCATCTCATTTAAGCGTGAACTTATTCCCTGTATATCGTGTCATGATGATGGGTTTTCAGACAACGAGTACTAGATCACCAACTTGAAATGACCGAGGCCTTAGATTTTTATCGAATGCTTTGGTCATTCTCGCTTTGAAGAAGATTGGGGAAGTTTAGTTTCGTTTTTCTTGGGTTGTCAACTGATTCTAAACCTTTAGTGGTTATGAGCTTGGAGTTTGGGTGGTTATCTGGTTATTTGGCTATAGAAGTGTGATATTTTGTCTAACAGGTACTATAAATTTTTGGGTAACTTGTAGTTACGATGTTATGCTGCAGAAATTTTTGCAGCATAATGGTTGTAAGATTAGTAATGTCCCCTAGAATAGGTTAAGTTTTGGGGTCGTTACAGTTGGTATCAGAGTGGAGTTGGTTCTGTAGACGGACCTAGAAAACTAGGTTGTTAAGGTTGTGTTAGGTTTAATAGTCTTTCTCAACCTCTTCTCGATCACAAGGTATGTGGATTTGTCTTCATTATAATATTTAAATTGCTGGATTAATTGCTTGTATGCTTATTGCTTGACTTGTTTTCTCTGAACGATTAATGTTTGAATGGCATGTTTGTGAGACTTATGGTAGGTAGGCATAGGATGTTGCCTTAATTAACCAAGTAGCTTAGGCTATTGGTTTTGTGCTCGAGCTTACTAGTTGGTTTAGATTGTTGGCTTAGAGTTAAGATTAGTGGTTGTCGAACTTGTTCGTTAGTAAGTTGGTAAATGACTCAGAACCTCTTTTCCAAACAATGCCTCCATGCAGACGTAGACCTAGAGCTCGTGTTGAAGGACAAGAAGTTTCAAGAGACGAAGTTGATGCTGATGCACAATAGGGAGCAAACCCTCCTATTCCTCCGATGGTTCCACAGATGGTTCTCACACCAGAGGCTCTGTAGGTGTTGTTTGATACTATGGCACAAAGGAACAATAGGCAACCCTACAACGCAAACTGGGTGCCTGCCCTTTAGGATGAGGTCAATTCATTAGAGACTTCAAGCGGTATGGGCCTCCCACCTTCAATGGGTGATGAGAGAATGCTGCAGCAACTGAATGTTGGATCACCGAACTAAAGTTGATGTCCGATTACCTCAATTGTGGCAATCACCTGAAGGTCAAGGGAGCAGTCTTCATTCTTCAAGATGAAGCACGAATGTGGTGGAAATCTATCGAGGCTTTTGAGGACCACATCAACGAACCTGTCACCTAGTCAAAGTTCAAGGATCTTCTCTATGATTATTATTTTCCTGACACGTGGAAGGACGATAGAGAGATAGAGTTTCTGCACTTGACGCAAGGAAATATGTCTGTTGTTCAATACAAAAGGAAATTTACTGAATTGTCTCGTTTTGCTCCAGACTTAGTCAGTACTCCGGAATGAAAGATCAAAAGATTTATAAAAGGTTTGAGGCAAGAGATCATAGGTTCTGTGCCCCTAAAGGAATCCACTACTTTTGTGGCAACACTGAGAGAAGCATTGATTATGGACAAGAATGTGACAAAAAAATTGCAACCCTGCTAGGAGGTTGGGTCCACGTCGGGAATCAAGAGAAAGCTTCTTCCTTCATAATCAGGACATCCATACAAGGCTCCACCCCAGTAGCCTCAAGGTCAAGCTTCTTCTCCTTTGTGCAATTCGTGTAATAAATATCATCATGGACAGTGTTGGACAAGGAAAAAGTAATGTTTCAAGTGTGGTAAGGAGGGCCATTATGCAAGACTTTGTCCGACGAATGGTGAGCCAAACCCTAAGAGGCCAGCCTTGAAGGCCCTCTCCCCACCTACACAGGGAGGCACGTAGAAAGCTAGTGTTTTTGCGCTCACTAAGGAAGAAGTAGAAGAGGCTGATGCAGTGGTTACAGATATGCTCTCTTTAACCTGAGTCTTTATTTCTTTCTTGTTAGTCATTTAACTACCTTTTATTTTATAAACTCTTTAATTTAGGAACTATTATGGTCCTTAGTGTTCCTGCTTTTGTGTTGTTTGACTCAAGGTTGAGTCATTCTTTTATTTCTTCGGAGTTTATTCAGCATGCGAGCTTAGAGTTAGAACCTTTAGGCTTCTGCTACCAGCTTCTATACCTTCTGGCTTTGTGTTACTTGCTCAGCAAGTAGTGAAGATGGGAGAAATCTTTGTTGTGGGCCAGAACCTTGGAGCAAGGTTGATTAAATTAGACATGAAGGATTTTGATGTAATGTTGGGTATGGATTGTTTAGCTGCTAACCAAGCCGCCATCGACTGTGCTAAAAAGGAAGTCCATTTTAGGCTACCAACAAGCTCAAGTTTCAAGTTCAAAGGTGCAAAGCACGACAATTCGAAAGTAATATCAGCCCTCAAGGCCAAATGTCTCTTGCATCATGGTGCTTGGGCTTATTTGGCCAGTGTTTTGGACATTAGTAAAGAACTACCCAACATTGACTCGATACTTGTTGTGCGGGACTTTGTAGACGTTTTTCCTGAAGATCTTTCGGGGTTACCTCCCATTCGAGAAGTGAATTTTAGTATAGACCTTCTACCTGGAACAACCTCGTTGTCTAAGGCACCTTACCGAATGGCTCCAGCAGAGTTGAAGGAACTCAAGGTCCAGTTAGAAGAACTCTTAGATAAAGGATTTATCCACTCAAGTGTATCTCCTTGGGGTGCTCCAATTTTGTTTGTAAAGAAAAAGGACGGTTCGATGAGATTTTGCATTGACTATAAGGAGTTGAATAAGGTGATCGTGAAGAATAAGTATCCTCTTCCTTGCTTTGATGACCTTTTTGACCAGCTTCAAGGAGCAAAGGTGTTCTCGAATATAGATTTGCATTTAGGTTACCATTAGTTGAGGATTAAGAAAGTTGACATTCCAAAGACCGCTTTCAGGACTAGGTATGGGCATTACGAGTTTACTATGATGTCTTTTGGACTCATTAATGCTCCTCAACTTTCATGGACCTCATGAACCGAGTCTTCAAGAGCTTTCTAGACTTGTTCGTGATAGTGTTTATAGATGACATACTCGTTTATTCCAAGACTATTAATCAACATAAAGAGCACCTTGTGCTAGTTTTGACAGCCTTGAGAAGTAATGAGTTGTACGCCAAATTTTCTATATGTGAATTTTGGTTAAACAAAGTTATTTTTCTTGGACATGTGGTTACTAGGGAAGGTATCGAGGTAGACCCTGCTAAAGTGGAAGCAGTTCACGATTGGCCTAGACCAAGTTTTGTGACTGAGATTCGTAGTTTCCTCGGTCTTGCAGGCTATTACTGGAAGTTTGTTCAGGATTTCTCTAGCCTGGCAACACCTTTGACTTAGTTTACTCGCAATCATGCTACTTTCACTTGGAACAAGGACTGTGAGAAGATCTTCAAGGAATTGAAGGATCGTTTAACTACTACTTCAGTGTTGACTATCCTTGATGACACAGGAGGACTAGTGGTCTATAGTGATGCTTCAAGGAAAGGATTAGGTTGTGTGCTTATGCAGCATGGGAAAGTTGTCGCATATGCCTCATGTCAAATAAAAGTACATGAGCTTAATTACCCCACTCACGATTTAGAACTTGCAGCTGTAGTTTTTGCTTTGAAGATTTCGAGGCATTATCTTTAAGGAGAAAAGATCCAAAACTTCACTGATCATCATAGTCTGAAGTATTTCTTTACAAAGAAAGAGCTTAACTTGAGGCAAAGGAGATGGTTGGAGCTAGTAAAAGATTATGATTGTGAGATCAACTATCACCTTGACAAGGCTAATGTGGTAGTAGATGCACTTGGTAGGAGGACAGCCAGTGTGGCATCCTTGGTGTCCTCTCAAAGTTCGTTGCTAAGGGAATTGGACCGTTTAGAAATAGAGTTGACAGATAAAAATGTCTTAGCATTGTTGGCTCAACTTTCAACAGTGCCTAGTTTGAGGCAGCGGATTGCAGATGCCCAACAAGAGGATCCAGAGTTGGTTAAACACCTAAGTGAGTTGGGTCAAGGAGACTTTACCCTTACTAGTGACTCAATTTTATTGTATCAGGGAAGGTTGTATGTGCCAAAGGACTATTCCTTGAGGCGAGAGTTGTTAGAGGAGGCACATAACACACCTTTCTCAGTGCATCCTAGGAGTACCAAGATGTACAAGGACCTCAAGAAGCGTTATTGGTGGCATAATATGAAAAGAGAGATTACTCAGTTTGTTAGTCAATGCCTAACGTGTCAACAAGTGAATGTTGTAAAGCAAAGGCCTGCTAGTTTGTTGCAACCCTTAAGCATTCCTGTTTCTCAGTGGGAGACTGTTGCTATGGACTTTATCACTGGATTGCCAAGGACTGTGAAAGGCTATCATTTATTTGGGTGGTGATAGACCGTCTAACAAAGTCTGCTCACTTTATTCCAGACAAGTCCACATACCTAGTGGAGAAGTGGGCAGAGTTGTACTTAAAAGAAATAGTAAGACTTCATGGTGTTCCAGTATCAATAGTATCAGATAGAGACCCTCGATTTACGTCGACCTTTTGGAAAAGTTTGTAGAAGGCATTTGACACACAGTTGGATTTTAGCACTGCGTTTCACCCTAAAACTGATGGGCAGACCGAGCCTTTGAATCAAATTCTTGAAGACATGCTCAAAACTTATGTGCTAGACTTCAGAGGCAGTTGGGACAATCACTTGTACTTGATAGAGTTTGCTTATAACAACAATTATCAGACAACCATTAAGATGGCTCCTTATGAGGCTTTGTATGGGAAAAAGTGCAGATTGCCAGTTCATTGGGACGAGGTTGGTGAAAGGATCTTATTAGGACCAGAGTTGGTACAAATGACTAACGATGCTATTCAAAAGATCAAGGAAAGAATGCAAACTGCTTAGAGTGGGCAAAAGAGTTATGTAGACACCAAGCGCAGAGATTTAGAGTTCAGTGTTGGTGACCATGTCTTTCTACGAGTCGCAACAATGAAAGGAGTACTATGTTTCAGTAAAAAGGGAAAGCTTAACCCAAGGTATGTTGGACCCTTTGAGATCTTGGAGCGCATTGGTCCAATTGCTTATAGGTTGGCATTGCCTCTTGCATTGTCTGCAGTGCACAATGTGTTACATGTGCCATTGCTAACGAAGTATGTGAATGACCCCTCTCATGTACTAAATCCAGAACCATTGAAAATAAATGGAAACTCGTCTTATGAAGAAAAGCCTATTAAGATCTTGGCTAGAGAGACCAAGGTGTTGAGGAACCGAACTATTGACCTAGTGAAGGTTTTATGGAAGAACTAGAAAACTGAGGAAGCAACTTGGGAAAGAGAAGACGAGATACTAGCAAAATACCCCAAACTCTTCGAGCAACAAACTTTTGAGGACGAAAGTTCTTAAGGCCGAGAGATTGTGATGCCCTACATCTTTAGGTACAATTAATTTTCATCTTTTATTTGTATTTGTGGTGAATGTTTGAATTTATCGTTTGAGGTGAATTCGGGGAGTATGGGAATTTAGTGGGTCAATTTAGGTAATTAAGTTTATATAATTTTAGTGAAAATATTTCAAGTTGGGTCAAATTTCTTAATTTTGGAAACTCACTTTTACCAAAAGATTTTCCCTAAATCTTATAGAGAATTTAGGTCTATAATTGGAGGTTGGAATTTAAATAACCCTAAGTCTTTTCCTTTTTAAATATTGGGCATTTTGTGTAACACCCGAGACTCTTTGGGGTAAGTTTAAAATGTCGTTTTGGTAAAGTTTTATTAAGAATTTATTAGCTTTGAGGGTAATTTGGTGATTTTTGGAAAAGGAAAGGGCATTTTGGTCTTTTAGAGAGAAGATATTTTGATTTTATTATTATTATTATTATTATTTAAAAAAAAAAAAAAAATTAATTTCATCTCCTTCCCCCGAAAGCTCTCTCTCTCTCTCTCTCTCTCTCTCTCTCTCTACCGAGCGTCTTCTTCCCCTTCCTCTCGAGCTCGCGCCGAACAACACCTCCCCGATCACCCTTCCACCGTTCTTCTTCTTCTCTCGCCGAAGCTCACGGTCGCCAGACGAAATCGTCTGCGTGAGCCTCGCCGGCCAGCCACCGCACCCATCCGCCGATCTTCTTCTCCTTCTTCCTCGTCTTCGTCGAACGGCAGCAGCTCGCCGGAGCTTGTCTTTAACCGCCGGCCAATCCCTCGATTCCACTTCAGTCGAAGCTCCTACAGCAACACGTCGGTCGGAGAACGGTTGCAGTCGCCGGACCTGTCCATCTAACCACCGATAAGCTCGCCGGAAGTTTCAACTCACAACCCACGCCAGTGAATGCCTCGAAACTCACCGAAAAATGCTGCACGAAGCTCAGATCCGACCCGTCGAGACCGAATCTTTCCAGATCCGGGAGCCACGCGCTGATCGGAGTCCTCACGTGCCGGCCACGCGCGCCCACGCGCCGCCGCAGGAGTTTCACGCGCCGCCGCTCGCCGGAGTTGGGTAAAATTTGCCATTTGGTCCGTTTCGTCGAGTTATTAATGTTAGAATGTGTTTTAGCGTAATTCGGATGGTTTAAGACATGTTTAGGAAACTTTTTAGGTGATTTGTCGAGGACCTTGGATTGTACTTGGAGTGGGAAATCGAGAAGCTCATTACTAGTGAAGAAAGGGTATTTTAGTAAGTAAAGATTTAAGGTAAGGGATCTCACAACGAAAGAAGTTTTCGAAACCTAAAGCTAGCTCTATATTTACTTTGAAGTTTATGTTTTCATGTTAAGTATTTAAGAAAGAAAGTGTTTTATATGTATATTCCTTTATACGCTAGTTCCATGAGTTCTATTTGAGTTTTCATGTTAAAAAGGAATGGAAATGATATGTATGTCTTTGAAATGCGATTGTCTTGATTCATGCATTCATAGCTATGTTCTAAAACGAATGGGACCTCATGCATGTGTTGTGTGCTCATGAAAAGATTTATGTAAGGCCGTGACGATAATTCTCCCAAAAGTTTTATGTGGGTTATGAGGGAACCCGAGTCTTCGGACTCTCTATGCTCCCGGGGTTCGAGAGTGCTCCACGATGGTAGCCGACGGGCTTGAGTCTTCGGACTCCACGATGGTAGCCTTAGGGCTGAGTCTTCGGACTCCACGATGGTAGCCTTCGGGCTGAGTCTTCGGACTCCACGATGTATATTAGCTTTCGAGCTCAACTCTCAGAGTTAGGGGAGGACTCTATTCGATGGAAAAACTATGTCTTCGGACTATTCACGAGGCCCTCGGGAGAATTTAATCGTTCACGAGAGCCGCGAGGAAAAGTACATGGTTTATAAAACGAATTTTAGGTCCCCTACTAAAGCGATGGTTTACGATGGTTTTATGATTTAAAATGACATGTTGCATGCGATTGAAACTCTTGCTTTGAAACTATGAGTTACTTACTGAGTATTATTCGTTAATACTCACCCTTTTCTTTTTTTTAAAAATGTTTTCAGGTAAGGCTAAGATCGGCCCTAGCGCGTGACCGGAGATCAGCTACTCGAGTCATGGGAGCCGAGCGATCGCTATTCCGCTTCTTTTATGTTTCTGGATATACATAGAACTCATGTCGAGTTTTTAAATGTTTAGGAGGATGTTTCAAGGTCTTTTAACCTTTCTTTGTAAATCGTGCACGTGTATTTGGCTTTCTATCTTTGAATTCACTTGGTCTCTGCTGTTTGAACCCTAGCATCATATTGAGAAGTTTGTTGGATGCTAGGAGGTTATTTGAAAATCTTAGAAGTGTGTTTTTCTATGTCTTATCAGGTAAGGGTCTAATTTTTGGTTTTCGCGTAGTTACGTCGTTATGCTGCCGAAATTTTCGGTAATATAGCGACGTGACTTAGTAATGACTCTTAGGTAACGTGTTGAGCCTATAGGGTCGTTACATTTTGTATAAGTGAGAAAGATGAAGAAATTTTAAAAGAACCCTAGCCTCCAACTTCTTTTTTCTCTCCCTCTCCTTCACGTGTGCAGCCCACCCCCTTCATCACCTTCTTCGATTTCTTCTTCTCTCCTCATACCTCATTTTCGTGCAAACCACCCAATCGGATGAGTTACTCTTATTATTGTTCTTCTCCCTTCATCACCGACAACTTCCCTCTTCCGTTCGTACACTGGTGAAGCGAAACCAATGGACTGGGCGAAGGTTGAATGGCACGACGACACAGGCCACCAAAACCCGTCCTCTCCATCATCCTCTGATAGCATCAATGACATGGGTGATAACGCTCATTTATGAGTGTTATTTGGCTCTAAAAACTAAGATATTTGCTTAGAAAATGAGTGTTTAATGTTATAATTCATGTCAATTAGGGAAAATTTAAGTAAAAACAAGTTTTTCATGTGTATGAAGTCTTCATTTTGTAAAAATAAGTTTTTAGGTGTATTTAGAGTCATTTTTGTTAAGAAAGTGTTAATTTTTGTTGATTTTGTGTAGAGGGTGAAAAATGACCAAAATGCACCCATATTTTAGCCACAATTGAGGCAAAAGACATATGATTCAAGAGATATGCAACCAACATGCGCCAACAATTTAGAGCAGAAGCCAAATTCTAAATGTTGTAGGAAGAACTTAAAATGCGCCCAACTATGTGACCGCATTTAGGCCATTTCGAGAACAGCACAATTATGCTCAACTATGCTACCGCATCTGGACCTTTTCTACAGATTCTCCTAGATTTGCAAATTTGTAGATAAAATCAATATTCTCAATCAAATCTCCAAGGATCAAAGGATATGATCGGTCAAACCTCTCCACACTGATCTCAGTAGCAAACCTTAGGTCTTTAGGTTTATAAAAGGCGGCTCAAGCTTCAATTTCAAGAGAGCTCGAATTTCTATCTTCTTCTCCAAATTCTGCAGTTTTCTTTTCTTTTCAGCCGTCATACCGAGTCTCTCCCAAGTCCTGTTCATACTTCATTCGGACACGAACTTCGAAAGAAGGGAATGTATGCACTTGTTCTCCTCGAAAGAGGTTGAACAAAGTCAGAAAGAAGGAACAAACTTTGGGTTCTTTATCGCTTTCATTTAACTTATGTACGTTCTGTTTTTTTAAGGAACAAACTTTGGGTTCTTTATCGCTTTCATTTAAGTTATGTACGTTCTGTTTTTTTTTTTTAAAGTTTTGTTGCTGTTTTATTCTTCCATCAAGTTGTAAGTTTCTATTTTATCTATTAAATTTCAATTCTTTAAGTTGTAATTCAAGTTTTGTTTCAAGTTATTATTGTTTCAATTCCGCACTTTTATTTCAATGAAATTTATCTTTTCTCAATCAAGTTTTCTTTTTATTTTCTGCACTTTAGTTTTCTTTTCGATGAGTAGCTAAACTCCTTGGAGGGGATTCAATGAAGTGGATACCCTAAAAAGGAGATAAGCCCCACCATGTGATTCTAGTAACTTTGCTTAACATTTAACATCGTTTGCTTTTATTGAGTTTAAGTTTCATTGTTAGCTTAAACTGATTACTTGAGTTAGCATAGTTTGTGTGAGATTCAATACTGAAAGGGTTGAATCAAGCACGTGTTTTCATAAAAGAAATCTAGGAGAAGAGTCTAAACATAGAACTTAGCTTTTGGTACCTAGACATAGGACAAAAACCTTTAGAATCATTGAGTTGCATTCTTTATTTATCTAAGTTAAAATTAGTCATAGACATATGTGTTTAATTGCTCAGTCTCCTAAAAGCACTTAGAAAATGGCTGAATAGGTGTTGAACTCGATTCATAGTGTTAAGTATCGATTAGGGTAGGTTGCAGGCCCATCTCAATAGCATTTTATCTGAATCACCAAAACTCAAAAGAGGTAGTATGCGGGCGCAAGAGGTAGAATCTTTGAAATAGCATAACCTAGTTAAGCAAATTTGCAAGCGCATGGTGGGCACATTTCCTCAGGGTTGAAACATATTTGAACCCCCTGCTTCTCATTACTGTTTTCTTATCTTTTCTTTTAGTTTCCTTTATTTTCATTGCACAAAACTCCCAAAAACATCTTATTTATTTAGTTACCTTCGGTTGAAACTTGAAAGTACTTGTGTTCTTAACTAAAAAGCTCTTTGTTAACTATTCCATTGGGTTCGATACTTGGAATGCTTCAATATATTACTTGTTAGACAACGTGCACTTGCACTCTTTGCATTAGCAATCATTAGTGGGTGTGCGATTCTCTACAAAGTCCAGAGGTACTTGCGAGCGATGTGCTTCCGACAACCCAAATGAACGACCTACGATAATTTGGGTGTTCGACAATAGCATCTACTCCTTCTAGGTGAGGTTTGATCGTGACCCATGCTAAATCGATTTCGAATACGTGCTACCCACACTCTAATAACTCCAATTTTTCAGGATTTGGCTTCGTCAAACACTTTTTGGCTCACATTCAACTCTGTTTGATAAGATTCAGTGAGTTCCAACACGTTCTATCCTTTTTGCAAACCAGTCTAAGTACGTAGCTTAGTGTCTAAAGCGTGGAAACCTTCCAATTGCAGTTTCAGGTCAATTCAATTCCTTTCGAACACTAGCCAGCATCAGTTCGGGCTTGTTTGGAGTAGTTCAATAAGTGTCAGCAATCCTTTAGTTTCAATCTAGGATTTGGAGTTGTTTTCTAACTTCTAAATCATTAACTTTTTTAAGTAGAATTCTACCGGTTGAGCTTGTTTGTTGTTTGCTAGCATGCTATGTGTTTTAATTGCTTAATTATGTATATCTTATCGAATTGCGCTGTTCTTTGAGTTGAACATGTTTAACATGTTGTGGTGCATTGGTGACTTGTATCATGCTGTGATATTCCTTTGTGATAAGCATGTTGACTTGTTGAAGTTGTAATCTTATGATGTGAATGCATGATGAGTTGTTAGCATTGGGTCCAAAAGTATGTCATGGGTGATTATGTAGTTTTGGGCATGAGTATGGTCTAGAAGCATGATGCATAGGATTCATGTATTCTAGTGAGATTGAGGGATGTTCGTGAACCTTGTATCAGATAAAGAAAAGTAGAGTGAATACTAGTGCACCTCGGGTAAAAAAGGTTGAGGGGTGGTATCTCATAGTTGGATCCAAAGAAAATGGTCAAGGGGAGATGCACAGTTCGAGGCCTTGGGTAAAAATGGTTAGGGGTTGAACGTTGAGCGCCGTAAAGAATCGTTAAGGCCCTGGGTAAAAATGGTCAGGGGTCGGCGTGTCTCGAAGGAATCAGCCTCAAGTAGTTTGTGAGGTCTGACTTAATGGAGTTTGAGTGAGCTTGTTGAGCTTGGGTTGTGGTTCCATATGCATGAGACGTGCATGGTACATGTGTGAATACCATTCGTAAATTAAGCATGTTGTATGTGATGCTTGTATGAGATGTATGTCTAGCTCGTTATAGAAATCAGGATATTTGTAAGCATGTTGTTTTGCCTTGTATGTTACTTGGTGGCTCTTCAGGTGTGAGCTACTTACAGTACGTGTTATGTACTGACCCACCACCAGGTTTTGTAGGTGATGACGATTACTTCGACCCTGGTGATACTGGAGAGGAAGCATGAGAGGAAAAAGACCATAGTTGGATACTTATTCATCTAGTAGTTGTCTCATTGAGTTTAGGGTAATTGATTTATATTTATAGTTGTCTCAAGCTTATGGTTTTAGTACTGTTGTTTCTTTTCTCTTTAGAGTAGACTTATAAACTTATTGGATAGTTTGAATTATAGGTTGGTAAGGCTTGTTTTACAAGGCTTGAGTGTTACTTTCTCTTATTTGAGTTGGAGCATTTTTAGTGATTTATTTTCGAGTTCGAGCTTGTAATAGATTTGTTAGGTTTCTTTGTCTTTTAAAGATTGAATTGTTTCAAGAAGATTGGGGAAGTTTAGTTTCGTTTTGCTTGGGTTGTAGACTGATTCTGAATCTTTAGTGGTTATGAGCTTGGAGTTTGGGTGGTTATATGGTTATTTGGCTATAGAAGTGTGATATTTTGTCTAACAAATATTAGAAAAATTTTGAGTAACTTGTAGTTACGCCGTTATGCTGCGAAAATTTTTGTTGTATAATGGTTGTAAGATTATTAATGTCCCCTAGAATAGGTTAAATTTTGTGGTTGTTACATGAGGTACCACGGGAAGGGAATAAGATTAAATGCATGCTGGGAGTGATTTTTGAAATGACAAAAATCACTTATGTCAAGCCCGAAATCACTTTTATTATAAAATTAACTTATTGAAAATCACTTTCGATTGTATGAAAATCAGTTTTAGAAAAGTAGAACCAAACATTAGAATGATTATGAAAATCACTTTTAATAAATCTCTTATAGATAAATATTTTTTGCTGGAATCACTATTTCTAAAATCATTTCCAAGCATTATCTAAAGATCAAATAATATAGTAGGTTTGAATTATTTGTATCTTAGAATTTCTCTTTATTTACACTTAGAATAAAGATGATCTCATACTACATGGATGAAAGATGATCATTAGACACTTAGAATTGTGTTTCTTTAGATCTATCACTTCATTTAGTGGTGATTTATTATAGAAAATTTTTACTATGTGATTGCTTTGTCGTTAGCAATTTTATTATAGATTTTTTTATTTTCTCTCTAAGTACTCATTATACAAAATATCATCTTCTTTATGTGTCAAAAACATAGATTATATATTTAATAGTTCTTGCTTCAATAGTTTGAGTTATACTAGCCAACATTCTTACAAAAACTAGTTCAAATTTATGACTCTCTATTAGAAACTTCATACCTAACACTTTGAAGAATGTTTAACAATGAATGGATACATCTGCATAGGTACAAAAATTTAATAGTTTATTTAAGTATCAATAATTAGTAATATTTAAGTATCATGGGGAGGAGGTTTGTGTAAGGGACGAAATTGAAGACATACAGATGTTTGATGTATTTAATATGTATAGGTCTACATATGAAATAGAAGAAGTAAACGGGGATGATTGCTCATCAAGTATTGATAATGAGCTTAATCAACAAGTGAAAAATGCAAAGATCTCTTTATACCCATAGTGTATGAAATTCACAAAAATGTCAACTATTGTAGCCTTATATTTTAAAGCTTTGAATTGTTAGTCAGATAAAAGTTTCAATGACTTATTGGAACTATTGCATGATATGTTGTCGTTAAACAATGTTATCCCAAGATCCCTCTATGATGTTAGGAATTTTTTTCAAAACATTTGATTTGGGATATCAAGATTCATGCATGTGTGTATGATTGGTTCTTATTTTGAAAGGAAAATGAGAACTTAGAAACATGCCCACATTGTGATTCGTCTAGATGGTTGATGAATGCTCATACTAAATGAATTAGACAAGGTATGCCTGCTAAAGTCATAAGATACTTTCCTATCATATCAAGGTTGAAGTGAATATTTAATACCTATGATGTTGCTAAGAATTTAATATGGCATGTAAACCATAAGAGCAATGATGATAAAATGCATCATCCTATCGATTCAGTAGCATGGGAATTAATCAACTTGAAATGACCTGATTTCTCTATGGACCCACGTAATTTAAGGTTTGGGCTTACCACAAATGGTTTTAACCCATTTTCTAATTGAAGTAGCAATTCTAGTTGTTGGTCAGTAATGTTTGTTACATACAACTTACCTTCGTGGTTATGCATGAAAAAAAAATACATAATGTTGACGTTGCTAATTCTAGGTCCCAAGTAACCTGGTAATGACATTGATATTTATTTGCAACCTCATATTGAATATTTACAAGAATTGTGGAAAAGAGTATTGTGTTCTGATATAGTTAGTAAAACATCGGTTAATTTAAGAACAATTCTCATGTGGACTATATATGATTTTCCAGCATATGGAAATCTTGTCAGATGCACCACAAAAGGTAAAACTACATGTCCTTTATATGGAGATGAAACCCATGCAATTTGGTTGAAAAATAGTAGGAAATTTTCCTACATGGGTCATTGACGATTTCTACCCTCTTCTCATTCATATTTGGAAGAAATCTTGGTTTGATGGAAAAATAGAAAAATGACTACCACCTTGTTGGGATTTATGCCCTAAAGCCTCGTAATTAATAATTTATTTAATAATGAATAATAATTTTGATTATTTTATTTACAATATAATATTATCATTATATGAAAAATCCAAGGTTATTAATGTAATCTTGAACAATATGTGGTTGACATACGAAAGGATCATGTTCAAGAAATAACCTAAAGGGTCATAGTATATGGATAAGGTTGAGTGTCTTATCCTAGTAACGCTATTGATATGGTCCACTTTGTAATAGTTACAAATGATTTGATCCAAATCATTCATGTGGAGACATGTGAGTGGGGGTATCTTATACAATGAGTTTGTATAAGACTGGACCACGAAATATTTAATCTCTCTTTATAAATCCGTTAATTGAGAAGATTAATATTTCATCAGGATGATCATATGCGACTCGATCTTAATCCTGAGTGCATTATGAACTCCTGTCTGTGAGGGTTTTTCCTTTGATTTGCATGGGTGAGAGTGGCTTTTGTAGCCGATTCAATATGCCTACCATTTTGGGGACTTGACCAAAATAGGGAGCTGGGAACATAATCTCACAATATGGACTTCACTCCTTCCCATATAGGGTAAGTAGAAGAGTAGTTCCCTTAAGTGCTGATTTCGGGACTTGAACAATGGGGCCCCACCCTCTCATTGGCCCGAGAGGGACTTAGTTTATAATTAGATTATAAACATATTGTTCATTAGAGAATCAGTGGTACTTAAGGTGCAAGATGTAATTATAGGGGTAAAACGGACTTTTGACCCAGCTGTAATTACGAACAACTCGTGAAGGATCGACTTACATGTAATGATTATATCTATGGACACAACTTGTCCTACAGTGCATAAGAGTACAACTCTAGGTCTATAGTGGAGTGACATATAGTTAATGAATGAAAATTAATTAATTAAAGAGTTTAATTAATTAATTTTGTATCATTGGAGCTTATAATCTGTAGGTCCATAAGGTCCCCTTGCTAGCTCATAGTAACACTAAAAAATCAATTTAGTTGAAAGAAAAATTTGAAATGTTCAAATTAATATTTAATTTGAAGTATTCAAATTAATAGTTAAAATATTAGATATATTAAATATAAAAGAGGAAAATATATTTATTGTATTTGATACATTAAATATTAAAATAATTAATGTATATTAGATACATTAAATAAAAGATATTTATTAAATTGGAATTGGATTCAAATTAGGAAATAAATGTCGTAGGAGAATTTTAAACGGTTTGAATAAGATTCAAATTGGTTAGATAAATATATTTTAATATATTAATATATTAGATATTAAAATATATTATTTAATTATTTTCCCTAGACCACTATAAATAGGACCCTAGGGGTGAGCCATTGTGGATTCTACACAATACACATCTCCTCAATATAGAGAATTAGATAATTCTCTCTAGACCTCTTCCTCTCTAATCCCTTGGGGATTTTCTTTCAAGAGGCTCCCACAAGCCTTGGTCTTGTGTTCGAGTCATAGTCAGGAAGACTTTGTAGAAGAGATAAAGATCCACCAGAAGATTCTCCATATTTTGAAGGTATGTTATGCTTAACCATAATATTATTATTTAATTCTAAATAAACTTAAACCGATTCCTATGCTTCCGCTTGGGTTTAATTAGATTATTCCCTTCAATTGGTATCAAAGCAGTATTTGAGTTTTATTTAGAATTAAAATTGTACATGGTGGGTATTTTAATTTATCATATATGTGTCATATGTTGGTTTGCAAAATTGACTGTTTAGGCTATTTGACATTAGATTTATTGTTTTGATTAGATCTTTGTAAAATCCATAAGGGTTAGGGTTTTATGTATTTTTCTTATATCTACTACAAACGCATGAGGGATAATTCTTTAAGCTGCTGGAAAATTAAGTAAATCTTCAAACTTCAACAAATAATTTCATTTTTCGGTTAAAAACACACCTGCCGAATGCATCATCTGCTTTTCTTGAAGGACTAGTCACGAATAATTTTAAAATAAGAAAAGAAAGAGGACCCAAACATGATTTTTCATGTGAGAAGCAAGCTGGCTGGAGTTCATGGTCAATTGTATTTAACTCAAAGTCAAATTTTGCGACTGAAAAATTTATTCAAGACTTGTGAAGTTTTCTGGCAAATGTGTTGTCATCATGTGAAAATAAAAAGTCAAAGATTTCGGATGAGAGTTATAAAAATTCTTGCGAATTCGACTGGAATTGATTTTCACGGTAAATACGTGGCATTCTTCTACTTTTTATTTCAATGATTTAAGGCTGAAGATGGACTCGTAAGCTGATCATGTAATTTGCCAAAGAAGATGAATTTTGGGTTTTCAAATCCTAAATTTGAATGGCACAAGATAAGAAAAGATATTGAAGACCAAGATATATCTTAGATTTAAATTATTGTAATTTAAATTGTTTTTAATTTCTTAGGATATGCCAAATATGTCGGTCAATTTTGCTAGTTTTAATTTAATTATGCATGAGATGTATGTTTTAAATTATTTAATTGTTGCATAACGTATGCCATTTAGATTAAAATCCCACCATAGGTTAAGCATGATCATTCATCTTATCTTATTTTTTAATATAATTGTTATATTTAAAAATTTTGTTGTTTTTCTAATTAATTTATATTTTCCATATCTTTAACTATAATTGTTATATTTGAAATTTGATTGGAAAATTAAAATTAGGATATTTACTAGAATGCATGTTTTCCTAATGAGATTAGGGTTTCTTTTTATTAAAGATATTCTTGATAATTGTTTAAAATAATTTACTTTATCTTCTTTTCTAATAAAATTAGAATTTAGGATAATCTTTTAATTTTCTTTTAAAATGGTTTAAAATGGTTGAATTATAAGATTATCCAAGTGAATTAGTTTTTAATAGGATTAAAAACATTTTTTTAAAATTCACTTAAGTTAATTAATAATTAATTAAAGATTAATGTTTTTGAAATAAAAATTGACTATAAGGGAACTCTGACTATGGAAGGTTCTGTCTAGACTGGGGTATTTAAGTTGACTGAAAGGTCAGTCAACATTTCTAACTGGGAACCGACCTGGGAGTTGAATTAGTCAAATTTTATTTAAATATGTTCATAATGTGATTAGTTTGTTTTAAAGTTTAATAAACTTGGTAATTCACATTAAAATCAATTCAACTAACATAAGGGTTATGGAGGATAGATTGAGGACTTAGATAAATGAGATTAGCCTAATTTGTCTAAGTAAGAAAAAACCCTATTTCAAAATAGTAAGTGGGAGAAGGAAATGTGTCAACATATCCTACGGTCTCCATCATTGGTTCACATTGTGAGATACATGCGGGGCCTCGTGGCGACTTTTAGACTGTCCCCCTACGGAAGGGGTTTGCATGGGTCAATATCAGGGTGAGCTCCTAAGAAGGATAGGATTGTAGTTTTATTTTCAATACTTGACCTACCCTACGGCGGCACTTGTTGGGATAAAACTACAGGATCTAAAATTATGGGTCACACTTACAAAGGGCTCATTAAAGTTGTTAATGATATCTTTGACCAAAATAATGGTAACTAAATATTATAGGAATAAGAGTTATTTTGGTATAATACTTGGTTGGGATTGTCTCAGTTTAGTGAAGGAATATTTGACCTACCCTACGGCGGCACTTGTTCTAACTCACTAAGGGGGCGTTTGGGGGAGTGAGTTGGGTTGAGTTGGGTTGGTTTATAAAGTCCAACCAGTGTTTGGGAGAAGGGAGTTGGGCTGAGTTGTAAACTGCCCACTTCGTTTTAATGTACTCGGTGGAGTTCAACAGTACCACGCGTTTTCCTTACTCGCCCTTCATTCATTGCATCTGTTCTCTCCTCTTCCCGAAATCGTTCGTCTCCTCTGTTCTCTCCTCTTCCCGAAACCGTCCGTCTCCTCTGTGTCCGTCTCCGTCCGTCTCCTCTGTTCTCTCCTCTTCCCTAAACCGTCCGTCTCCTCTGTGTCCGTCTCCGTCCGTCTCTTCTGTTCTCTCCTCTTCCCGAAACCGTCCGTCTCCTCTTCACGAAACCCTCCGTCTTCACGAAACCCTCTGTCTCCTCTTCACGAAACCCTCCGTCTTGACGGTTCTCTCCTCTTCACGAAACCCTCCATCTCATCGGTTCTCTCTCTCCCTCGTTCCTTATGCTCACTCGTTTCTTAGATGGAGATGAGTTTGGATATGTGATTCGATGTGCGATTTGTGACTTTGCTTCTTGAAGGTATGCTGATCTGCAATTTTATTCATTTTTACCCTCTCATCTTCTTTCCCATTTTTTGCTCACTCGTTTGTTCGATGGAGACGGGGTTGGATATGGGATTCAATGTGCGATTTGGGGCTTTGCTTCTTGAAGGTATACTGATCTGCTATTTTATTCGTCCTAACTATTTCATCTTATTTCTCATCTTATAAGTTTTTTTTTTCCTCATAAATCTAAACCCTAACTCCATCTACCTCGCATCTGATTTTACTCACGATGATTTCTTTTTTATTTGGTATATCAGAAAAATGAGCCCTCGGTTTGTCGATCTTTACTGTACATGCACTATTCCTTCACCTTCTATCCTAGATCCTTTAGATCCGTTACCCCACGCAACCTTCCTCTAGTCCTTGCTTGAATCGATTTCCTGTTTTCCTAATTTCTTTTTGCAGAACCATAAACGATTCTTTACACTTCACAGTCCCACTCCCCCTATCGGATTTGCATGTCGATTTCCTCGTTATCCCACCCTCCCCTGACCGCTCTACACCTTTTTTTTGACCAAGCTCTTGCCAGAGTCCTTGCTTTTCCTCCATTGGGCCATCCATTCATCCATAACTAACCTGTCCAACGATTGAGTTTTGTTTGAATGAATGCATGTACCATGTGAGGGATGAGTGAGGAACTTCATGGTAGGATACTTTGTAAGCCCTAAACTCTCTTTTGTTCATATTGTGCTCATATATGATGTTTTGACATATGCAAATTGATATAGGTTGCACTAAACGATGTCGTGGTAGAATTTGGGAATCTCCTAAGTTGTGGATATTAACGTACACAAAGCTTCATAAGGAGACAGGTTACGCATTGGGATAAGCATATTAAAAGTTGAGTTGAAGTAAGTTAAGGTCATGAGCAAGTTGGGTACACATTAGTGTATGTTGTGTTGAATACAAAAGCTGTAATTTCTAATTAATTTAGTTAAAATTTCTTTACAATTTAGGTGGATTGAAAGGGGCTTAAAGTCTAAAGAGAGAAGGAGGAGCTGACCATTTTAGTTACATTTTCGTTGGAGATTTTTTTGTTATAGTGGAAGGATGAGCTGTCCAACACTTGTGACTGCAGTAGACAGCTGGAAGCTCTAGGAAGTGGATAAACTTAAAACAGTCATATCTCTCAATCCACTTGAGCAAATTCGATGATTCTTGAGCCAAAATCTCAGAAATTGAATGAATATTAGGTCTGGAAAATTTTGTGAGAAAATATGAAGAATAAGGTCGTGAAAATGTAAGAAAACCGAGAGGTGTTCCCAGTTTTCGGGTAGCAGAACAGTGTGAAGAAATCAGTTTCTTTTCAACTCTTGAGGAGGAATTAGAAGCTGAAACTCTGAGGTAAGTAAGCTAAGATGTTGTACTTGAGGTTTATCAAAAAAATATTAGGTGGTTGTTTTGCTAAATTTTGAGGAACCCAAGCTGAAAGTTGAACCTGGAATTTAACAGTTTTCGGGTAGCAGAACAGTGTGAAGAAATCAGTTTCTTTTCAACTCTTGAGGAGGAATTAGAAGCTGAGACTTTGAGGTAAGTAATCTAAGATGTTGTACTTGAGGTTTATCAAAAAATATTAGGTGGTTGTTTTGCTAAATTTTGAGGAACCCAAGCTGAAAGTTGAACCTGGAATTTAACAGTTTTCGGGTAGCAGAACAGTGTGAAGAAATCAGTTTCTTTTCAACTTTTGAGGAGGAATTAGAAGCTGAAACCTTGAGATAAGTAAGCTAAGATGTTGTACTTGAGGTTTATCAAATAAAATTTGGTGGTTGTTTTGCTAAATTTTGAGAAACTCATGCTGGAAGTCAAATCTGTAATTTTTGGCTCAAAACAGAGAGGTCTAGAGAGCTTAAGGAAGTTGTGTTCCAATTTGTTATACCCTATTGCCAAGTGTGTGCAATTACTATCCTATGAGTTATGTGACTGAGTTAGATCAATTTTTGGGCCAAGTAGCAAAAGGGATTAATGTTATGGAATTCATTTTCAGGGCAAACGAAGATAGGAGAAGCTTATAAGCCTTGGGAGCCTTCCGGTGTTCGTGAGTAATTTTGTTTGAAAACCTATGCGTTGATCTTTATTTATTCAAAAGATTACTAGTGATGGATATTGAAGCATGCTTAAACTAAGTTATATTCATTTTTCATTGAATTCCTACTAATAAATGTCGGTGTTGAAAGTTAAGCATAATTGTAACTAGTTTGTTACTCGGCATTCAAGCATGAAACCTAAGTTTGGAAGTAGGGTTTTTCTTGGAAGTACCATGCATGAATCCACTCTAAAACATGTTTGAATTGCTTGAAACTTAAAGTATGATGGTTTGGCTATGTTAAAGAATTTATGCGTTGAGAACACGAAAAATGAGTTTGGTTAATGAGTTCTCTTTTAATCATACGATGAACTACACTTGAAGTTGGAAGCTTGTTTAATGATGAAAGTTTGTGTTTATGTTGAGAACTTGCTGAATGTGATTCCAAAACATGTTTCCTAACTATTTAAAGCATGCCCTCTTATATTATTAACCCCCGGTACTGAAGGACACGGAGAAGGTACTTGGGAGGGAGAAAACTTGACCCCCGATACTGAAGGATAGTGAGAAGGTATTCGGGTGGTAGTTGGTCTGACCCCAATACTGAAGGACATGGAGAAGGTATTAGGGGAGACCAGTGAGCGTAAATGGCATACCACGTGCACGAGAGAGAGGTATTGAAGTTGTTGGTTAGAGAGGACTCTACCATAGCTAGGGTATCATGCTACAAGTTTTCTTTATCATGAGTTTTGATGCATTGATTATCGTGGTGCTTAAAGCTTATAATTTGGCGACATTGTTTAATTACTTTTGATACTTTACCTATGAACGCATAACTTATTAAATAGCCACTCACTGGGCTTCCCAGCTCACGTTTTCAACATGTTTTCTCTCCCCAGGTAGCAAACGAGTTCCCGGTGCTTAGCCTCGACAAGACCTGTTTGCCACCACGCCACTTAGCTCCTTGTATATATACTTCCACCTGTATATAGTTTTGAAATAAAAGCATTCTAGTCGGGGTGTAATACTTAAGTATGTTATGACTTGTTATGAAAACCTAGTATGGAAAAATGATTGCATCTTATTCAGGTGTGCAACTGTGCGCTCAATTTTACTAGTTCATATATGCTTCGTTGTATACAATTTTCAGGTTAATGTTAGGTTGGGCAGGGAGTGGCAGTAAGAGGGCTGCTATTCTCTGTCTTCGCATTCCTTCCTAGGATTAGGCAAGTGAGCTGGGAGGGGGTGTGACATACTTGATGTCTGATTCGAGCTTGGTTGGGGGAAGGGTTCCGACAGGTATGTTCTCTAACCCTTCCGGCCGATGATGAACTGTGTATTTTCCTAAAAAATAAACTTTTTCTCTTTTCCAAACATTATGTTTATATATTTTGTTGGTATTTGCATACTGATTTTATTGTTTACGTTTTTTTATTTGCATACTGAGTTGTTGTCGATTGTTTTGGGATTTTAGTGGATTTCTGGTTTCTGTTTATTGCATACTGATTCTTTGTTCATGGACTTTTTTTGGGGTTTTGGATTCACTTCCTTTTTCCTTTAGTACTTGGATATCGATTGATTATGGCTGAAATCATGTTTTAGTTCCATCCCACTTTCTAATATGATCTCTGTTTTTTTCAATACTGATATATTGTTTTCAATGCTTCACGATTTTGATTGAGTATGTTGTACTTACATACAAACATGAATTGAAAGGGGTGTATTATTTGATTTGGTTTTTCCTATTGTTGTTAAACTTCTGTGTCAACCAAATTTTTGTCCAATGTTAGACACTTCAAACTTTCATTGACCATAATAGGTCAACTTATTTCCTGAGGCCGGTTCTATTTATTTTAGTTCTATTTCTATACATCATTTGGATTGTATGTTATATGAATTTGTTTAGTTCTACCTTTCGGTTGGATAAGTTTGGACTGTCATATTTATCATAAATATGTCAGACGTTTTCTGCCTTGTCTTTTCAGTGCAATAAATTTTATCTGCCACATTAAATTTGGGTGTTTGAATTTACAACCACCATCTACTTTTCTTTGGTGGATTGGAAACATTATTACCATTATTAATTACTATCAATAACTTAAAAAAAGTAGGTGGGAACAACCCATTTTCTGTTCCTATATATCCATGGGCATTTCTGTTTGCATTTTGAGGATCCTCCACTGCATATATTGGTTTCCTATTCTGGTGAGTTCATTATAATGATTCATTTCTTCAAGTTTTTTACATTGTTTCTATTTTTCAATTCCTCATTCATTGTATCTGAATATCAGTTACACCACCTCCTCTTTACCCTTCAAGAACTGGAAGACTCCTCTCGACTCAACTCCATTCCACATAAGGTACACAACTCATTTGTTAGGGCAAGATTTCTTTAGTTAATTGTATTATGTTCTTTATCTTCATTCTATCTAACATAATCTTTTTCATATGTGCAGGCTCAAACTAATAATTATTGCACACATTAGTTTGAGGTTTGGAATGCAAACTTTTTTACATATACATTTGTTATTTTTTTCTGTTTTTTTTTCTGTTGTGTTTAATTTATGCTTCATTTCTGTTTATACACTACCTTTTTTGTAAGGGGTGGCAATTGCTTGTGTAAGTTTGTTTGAAATTTTTTAGCATATGTTCCCACTATTTTCCTTAGATTAAAAATTGATAACAATACATTTGTAATGAATGGTTCAATTTTGATTTGTAACTATAATTCGTTTCGATTAAACTAAGTTTTATTCTTTTTAATCTTGTGCAAAATTATTGATTACCGTTGAATTTTAATTGTAGTAAGTCATTAATGTATGATTATGTTTATATTAATTCGAGTTATTGCCGATGTCAACTAACTAATAATTTTGACACTTATGACGCCATCTAAATAATTATTTTTTTAACAACAATTCGTTTCTCACAAAAGTCTAAATAATGAGTTTGAATTGTTATGTACTAAAATAGAAAAATGAACATTTTTCAGAAGAAAAAAAAATAAAGGTAAATTCTTTATAACTAAACTCATTAACAATAAACCATCATTGAACATATGTGTTTTGCAAAGGAAATTTTGATTTTGTTTTTCCATTCTTCATAACTTGAAAAACTGTTTTAACTTGAATTTCACTAGCTTATTAGTTCAATTTTAAAGAAAATAAAAATGAAGGTAAATCCTTTATAACTAAAGTCATTAACAATAAGCCATAATTCAACATATGTGTTTTGCAAAGGAAATTTTGATTTTGTTTTTCCATTCTTCATAACTTGAAAAAATGTTTTAATTTGAATTTCACTAGCTTATTAGTTCAATTTTAAAGAAAATAAAAATAAAGGTAAATCCTTTATAACTAAAGTCATTAACAATAAGCCATAATTCAACATATGTGTTTTGCAAAGGAAATTTTGATTTTGTTTTTCCATTCTTCATAACTTGACAAAATGTTTTAATTTGAATTTCACTAGCTTATTAGTTCAATTTTAAAGAAAATAAAAATAAAGGTAAATTCTTTATAACTAAAGTCATTAACAATAAGCCATAATTCAACATATGTGTTTTGCAAAGGAAATTTTGATTTTGTTTTTCCATTCTTCATAACTTGACAAAATGTTTTAATTTGAATTTCATAATCATATTATTGGAATTTTAAAGAAAATAAAAATAAAGGTAAATTCTTTATAACTAAAGTCATTAACAATAGACCATAATTGAAAATATGTGTTTTGTTTAGGAAATATCATTTTTTTCCCTTCTTCATAACTAGAAAAATTTGTTAACTTGGACTTCATAATCATATTAGTGGAATTTTAAAGAAAAAAAAAATGAAGGTATATTGCTTATGGTTAAAACATTCAACCATAAGCCCCAAAAACTCAAACACCTAAAACCCAAAACCCATAAATACTAAAGCCCCCAATCTCCAAAACTCCAAACCCTGAATCCTATAACTCTAAGAACTGAAACCCTAAAAAAGTAATCCATTAACCATTCATCATAATCTTAGTAAAATTTATAGGGTTGCTTGTTCCATGATATCACGGTTAACTGCGTACAATTTGAATTTAGGATTATGGGTAAGGCAAAGTTCTATGTGGTCTTCGTTGGCCGTAACCCTGGGATTTACATGAGCTGGTCTGAATGTTATGGACAAGTCAATGAATATAGGGGAGCAATTCACCAGTCCTATGCAACTTTTGCGGAAGCAGAGGCTGCCTTTACCCAGTTTCTAATCCATGATCGACCTGTGGCAAAGTTGCCCAGTGGGGTTCCATGGGCTAATTCTACTAAGAATAATGTTAATGTAGGAAATTGCAAGAGTACTATGCTAATTTTATTGGGGTTTTTTGTTGGAATGGTTGTTATGTATGGATGGATTATCTTAATAGGACATCAGTGAAACATGTGATGTACAATTCAATGGATGTATCCAAGTATAACAAATGACATAATTGTATTTCAGGAACAAATCCCAACCCCCCATTGCTTTTTCCATTGACATGGAAACCGTTGAAGAACTATTTAACATACTCACCATCATAACCAACTCCCAAAGACAGTTGTTGATGACTTTAGCCTTCCTTCTCAACGATTATCGGAGGATAGATTACCAATCATCGTTCGATAGGCATCGCATTAGGCAGTTGAATTTCTTTCGCCTAATTTATGAGAACGATTTGTGTTGTCGTGAAAGCACGAGGATGGATAGAAGGACATTTGCCATCCTATGTAGTATGATTAGGACGACCGGTGTTTTGCACGCAACACAATTTGTTGATATAGAGGAAATGGTTGCCATCTTCTTGCACATACTAGCGCACGATGTTAAGAATAGAGTAATTCGCAGACAATTTGCGAGGTCGGGGGAAACAGTGTCTAGACACTTCAACTCCGTCCTCATAGCAGTATTACAACTTCATGAGGTGTTGCTAAAAACTCCAGAGCCAATAACCAGCACATGCACTGATGATCGGTGGAAATGGTTTGAGGTATAGAATGCATTTCTATACATTAATTGAAATAGGTATTACAGAGTCATTAACGTTACTACCGTGTCTTTAATTGATACAGAATTGTCTGGGAGCGTTAGATGGTACGTACATCAAAGTGAATGTTAGTGCTATTGATCGCCCTCGCTATAGGACGAGGAAAGGCGAAGTTGCGACAAACGTACTTGGAGTTGTTTCCCCAAACGGAGAGTTTATATTCGTCATGCCAGGCTGGGAAGGGTCCTCGGCCGATTCTAGGGTTCTTAGAGACGCACTTTCTCGCTATAACGGCTTCAAGGTTCCTAGAGGTATTGCGTGAATCTTATACCCTTGAATTTTTATAGGTTGAAAGGAGGAATGAACTCAAATATTAATCATTGATACATTATATAGGAAACTACTATCTATGTGATGTCGGGTACCCCAATGCAGAAGGATTCCTTACACCATATAGAGGTGAACGATACCATCTTTCTGAATGGCGTGGATCAGGGAATGCACCAACTACTCCAAGAGAATTTTTCAATATGAAACATTCTTCTGCAAGAAACGTCATCGAAAGAGCATTTGGTGTGTTGAAAGGGAGGTGGGCCATTCTTCGAGGAAAGTCATTCTACCCAGTTCAAGTACAATGTCGAACAATAACAGCATGTTGTCTCATTCACAACCTCATAACTAGGGAGATGGGGTCAGCTGCAATGTTGGATGAGGTTGAAGAAGGTGACTCTGTGCCCAGTGTTGTCGAAAGAGAAAATATATAATTCATTGAAACATCTGACGAATGGACCGGATTTAGGGATGACTTGGCTCAGCGAATGTTTGAAGATTGGGAACAATCCTGATGACCTATCTACTTCTGCATTTATTTTGTATTAAATGGAACTGGATCGTATATGCAAGTTTATGTTTTAAAATGTATGTTGGACAACTTAAAAATTTTGTTAATGCTTTTATATTAACGGTAATATAATTATTTTTCCAGGAACCATACTCATTCTCTTGTGCTAATTGTGTTGTTTTTGTTCTATTAAATGTAACATTTGTTGAATATGCGTATGGTTGCAGTACGATGGCAGGTACATCAAAAACTCCAAAACACACATGGACAAGAGTGGAGGATGCAACATTAGTGGAGTCTCTAGTCACGTTAGTAGAGGGTGGTTGGCGGTCTGACAATGGGACCTTCAGACCCGGGTATCTTCAACTTCTCCACCGGATGCTTGCAGATAAACTACCAAATTCTAACATCAGCCAAAATACAATAGAATGCAAGATCAGATCTCTAAAAAAGCAGTACGGGGCAATCGCAGAGATGCTGGGCAGTGCCTGTAGCGGATTTGGTTGGAATGAAGAGTTAAAATGTGTTGACGTGGAGAAGGAGATTTTTGATGCTTGGGTTAGGGTAAGAACGTGCAATTACAACATACCATCCTTGTTATTTTCAACAAATTAATCAATACTCATTCAAATGCAGGGTCATCCTGCGGCTAAGGGGATGCGAAACAAGCCATTCCCACACTATGATGAGCTGGCAATCGTATTTGGCAAGGATCGAGCCACAGGATTAGCAGCAGAGACACCTACGGAGATGGCTTCCAATGCTGCCGAACAGATGGAAGAAGAGATTCGATTGGGATCACAAGACCTTTTTGGCCCAGAGCAACAACCTTTACAAAATCCAGGTACCGGGGATGTGGGAGAGGAAGACTTCTCAGAAACCCCTACTAGCAGGCGTACTCCATCTGTCATGTCTAATCGAGGAAGTGGAAGCAAGAGAAAGAGGTTGTCATTACAATCCGAGGTATTGGACGTTATGCGGACTGCCATGGACATGCACGCATCTCACATGCGTTCGCTTTTATCTTGGCAGAAGGAAAAATATGACCTCGAAGCCGCACGACGTAAGGAGGTAGTCGATCATTTGTATGCAATTGAAGGATTGACAGAGGATGATCGGATCATCCTTATAGACATAATTGTCGCCGACATCCAGAAGACAGACTGCTTTTTACAGGTCCCCGCCCAATCTCGAAAGAGGTATTGCTTGCACATATTGGGTAGAACCGAATGACTTCCTGCTCATACCATCTTCCAAAATACCTAAAACCCAGGTCATTGACAATCAACGACTTCAAATTTTGTGGTCACTTATTATTTTTGTGGGAGATTTTGGTTTCTACATTATGTAAATAGTCGATCGATGGCCTACCAATATTTTTGTGGCTATTTCACGTATGCATGAAAGTAATGTTGACTTATATACATTGTTAATCATTTGTCACCTTGCCTATCTATAAATTAAAAGAAGTTCAATATGTAATGAGACGTTTGATTTCTATTAATTTCATATCATGTGGAATAAGTCAACTCCAAACACGAGGAATATAGTTTTTTTAAAAAAACTTGTAGGATTGAAACATTTCTTTTGTGGATATTCCACTCATACATTCCAAAAATATTGGAATTTATAGTTATTTTTTAATTCAATGTTTGAAGGTTAGAAAAAATATGTTTCTAGATGAATGGTTTGAGGGAAAAAAGTCAAGTAAAAATCAGTCTGCTTCTAGTTGCAAATTACTGTTTCAGATACATCTGACAGCTCAACTCAACTCAACTCAACTCTGCAACCCAAACACAGACTTCCTGACTCAACTCAACTCAACTCTGCACCCCAAACACAGACTTCATGAACTCACTGACAAACCAACTCTGCCCAACTCAACTCAACTCTGCGCGCCAAACGCCCCCTAAAAAGTACCATAGTATTAGAAATGATTTATAGGGTTCATTTTTCAAATTGTTTGATTTCTATGCTAAAATTGAATGGATAATTGTTTGCATGATGTTAAATTATATATATATTTCAATATTATGTCAGTTTCTCTCATAATTTTTACTTTTATTACTGATAAGTCAAAATTGAGAAATTTTATTACTTGGAAAAATAACGTTAACACTATAATGGTAGTGTAAAATTTTGAATTTGTCTTTATTGAGAAATATTCTCAAAACCTGTTGCTAATGCTATTCGAATTGTTCGTGAAGCACATGATTAATGAATCAAACTAAACGAGATAGCTTGTACGTATTATCCTAGTTGACATGTTAGATGTCAAATTTAGAAGATAAAGAAAATGGCAACAACATATGAGATGTTGAAGTCAACATAAGCTAAATTTAGAAAGTTGTCTAAATGATCTCAAAACTAAGTATTACAAAAATCCAAGTAAAGAAACCAAATGATTAAAGCCATATAAAAGGAAATAG